>OX638383.1:8434787-9688795 GCA_951813785.1 Criorhina ranunculi | reverse complement strand
TTGGATGCCATGTCTCTCAACTGTACCTACGGAGGCAGTCAGTACATCGTCTATTGCCAGTTAAAAGAGGATTGGCAACAGAATATCCCCTTGTCTCACTCCCTGTTGTACTTCGAAAGAGTCTGTGAGCTGTCTCTTGCGTAGAATGGAACACCTTGCGTTGTTGTAGGACTTCTTTATAAAAGCAATTATTTTAAAGGGGATTCCTATCCTGAGAAGTGACCTCCATAAGCATTCGCGATTTACCCAGTCAAAGGCCTTCTCAAAATCTACAAACATGAGGCAAAGGGATGACTTGACCTCTGCTGGTTACTTGAGAATGACACGCAAGGTATTGATGTATTCGACGGACGATTGACCACTGCGAAAGCCCTCTTGATGCCTTTTGAGTGCAGTTCTTAGTCCCTGGGATAGGTGTCATTTCCCCAAATGGCCTTTTTTTTACGGAAAAAGAATACCAGCCATTGTGGTGGGATCTACTTTCAGGAACTCAGCTAGTATGCCATCGAGTCCAGCTGCTTGATCGTAGTTTGAATTTTTGCAACTGGTGGAGGACCGGTGTCAATATCTCTGTAAGATCTGCGCATGTCGAGCAACTATTCTCAGTTTTAAGTTTAAGTTTAAGTTTAAGTCAGTGAGATTGTTTAGCTTGTAGTAGAGGAAGACCGCGACTCAGGTGGCGCACGCAAGTTGAATGGGACCTCAACCAACTAAGCATGCGAAACTGGAGGCAGCTAGCTAAAGATCGAACTGGTTGGTGAAGATTGTTGGTTGAAGCCCAGGTCCACCTAGGACTGTAGCGCCTTGTATTCGTCTCCCCACCAAAAATTAAATCTTCTCAGCCTCACAAATTCGGTGGTTCCAGTGATTCCATTACAGAAGAGTTGTTACGAATGAATCTCTCCCGGTTCTACCTACCCTTCACAAATTTGCACACACATTGCAATCCGTCACCAACAAGATTGTATGCATAATCAAAGGGGTCATCTGGAAATTACTGAATCCCAGACGTCGATGTAATCATCAAACCACCAGGGAGCACCCAATTTTCTAACATACATATTTCCAATTCTTTCCCCAAAATATCCTTAAGGACACACATTCAGAACTCGATTTACTCAAATAAATATGGATTTGCATTTGTTTTTTTTCTAAAATTCCTGTAAGATGTGTGAAGATGTGCGGTCAAGGATGGAAACCCCCTCCAGCAGTACACAATCAATGTGATTACCTCCTGGAGAAGGCTGGAGAAAAATCTTCAAAAGGATAACCCAATGGGAGTTCACTTTTGGTGTGACAATTGAGGTGTGAAATTCTAACAGGCTTACAGCAAATATCTGCATACAAATTCGAAATGTCAAAGTGGTACCGCATTTACATTAAAAATTTCAAAAATTCGCATCACTGACGATTTTTCCCCCGAGGGTCAGTACCCATCCGAATGGGTACATGCCCCTAAACAAATAGTCAAACCATTGAACGAGACTTTAAATTAATTTAAGAGGGTGGTGGCTGTGTTAGTTTCCTCAAAAAAAAAAAAAAACAAAAAAAACCGCAAGCAGTCACCCTCGGCCAACATTCGTGTTTTGGTTTAGGTTTATGCGGGTAACCTGGTACCCAGACCCAGAACCCGCCCGGAAAGCAATACATAATTTAGTTTCGGTGTGTTTATTTGACATTGTTTTTCAGTATAAGACCTGTGTACACTTGATTCACTTGACAAACAAGTGTCCTAGATTGTATCCTTACACTTTGACTTGGCAGCAGATTAATAATTGAAGAAAAAAACACAAAAATTCTTTAGAGAATAATAATACGGTACACTGTGTCGAAAAGTCGAATGTGACATCTGGGAATATGAGATACTATATGCGTGTGTGTGTGTGTTTTTTTTTTTATAAAAACTGAAAAGTTTTGTACTTGCTTTTAAGTATTTTGTCCGGTGAGATAAAATGTAAATGTATCCCGAATGACACATGTAAGGAATGGGAGAAGTTTGAGGAAGTGTCCCTTTTTTTCGGGGGGAAATGAATGGGTAATTCTATGAGGACACATTAGGGAAATTCAACAATTCAGCAAAAAAAAAGTGAAAAGTTCCAAAGAAGACAAGACACACACAAACAATAAACATGAGAGTAACAACTTTTAAGTATACTTTGACAGTTGCTTTTACTTTTTAATGTATTGTGTGTCAGTTTGTTGACAATTTCAGAGAAGAAGAGACATTAACATAACAGACACACACACACAAATGGGAAGGATCCAGGACATAGGTGTCTCAAAAGACTACGTATAGCACTTAGGTATGATCCCTATCGAATCCTGTCCCAACCAACACGACTTTCTCAAGAACCTCACAGAATTAGGTGTCTCGAGCCCTATGTGCACTAGAGGATGGCAAACAAGTTGATGTTGCTACCACCGACTTCATCAATCCGACGTAAATTTCGATTTTCACCGGGATCTCCAAGATCTACTGACGAGAATCCAACATTACCCGGTCAATTAGACTGAGATTAGGTTAGGTTCGGAAGATAGGTGTCCCGAGGGACTCACTAAGGCTCATAGCCCGTTTTGATGCCTATAGAGTCTCTTGAAGTGAGAATTCTACCCGTAGAAGTCAATAAGACTTCTGAACCACGAAAGTGTGTTCCAAGTCCTAGCCACCGTCGAGCCAGCCCGAGAACTATCAACGAAGCTAGTCTCTATTGACATTTTCATCTCAGTCAAGCCGCTATCAAAGCCACAGTAGTAAAGTCAAAACTTGTAAACAGTTTTCTTGAAGAGCTCAAAACTCTTACCGGGACGAAATGACGGATGAGTTAGCTAGGAAGGTTCGGAACAGGGCTTATCACTAGTCAATCACTCAGTACTGGCCCCTGTAGCACTAGTCTAATCTAGCATTGCACTTGATTTCCAAAGGCAAGCTGACGAGAGATGGAGCGTACTCTCATCATGCCGCATCTCCAGGAAACTCTGGACGACAAAATGAAAACAGGACACATTCTTGACACTCTTCATAGGGATCATCACAGGCCACAACGTGCTGGCAGCCTACCCTAAAAGAATGCATTTAAGTACAGACGACTTATGCAGAAGCTGTGGGAATAGAGACGTGGAAGAGAACACAACTCACATGCGACTGTCCCAGTCTACATAGAACAAGAAAGACAGCTCTTGGTGAATCCTATTTCAACGACCTGGGCGACCTGTCTAAGAAGCCACCAAAAACCTTTCTTAAATTCACTAAGAATTCGGGATAGTTCAAGGAGCCGTAACTACACTCACTCAGATCTTTCTTCTCTTTGTGTCTTTTCAGACTGGACATCCCACGTTAGGGGAACACAGTGAATCTGTAGAGATCCGAGTGATCCGAGTAGCCACCTCATCAACCTACCTACCACCGACTTCAGTAAAGCGTTCCATTTAGGGCATTCGGTTTACCTTCGTGGTCTAGTAAGTGGATCCAATCTTGCATGATAGATCGCCAGTATAAAGTCCTTTTTTGATCTTCCGTATCTGACCCTATTAAAGCCACCTCAGGAGTCTCCCAAGGTCCACCTTGGACCAATGATGTTGAAGACTCTTTCATATCGATCTACGACATGTCAATCTGCAGGGCACATATCTTGCACCGACGACTCTCGCCTACTTTAAGGTGTTTTGAATCGATTTTCAATCTTGTGACAAAAAGATGTCCTTTAGCTCAATGTGAACAAATCCTAAGCACCACTCAGACCCCACGTTCCCCTGGTCACTTCCTTACGCAATCTAGGTCTTATCTGTGATAGGAGACTCAACTTTCGTTCCCATATCGATAACATTTTTAGTAGAGCCGGCTTCGTGAAACCTTGATCTAAGGAATTCCCTGAGCCATACGTCACTAAACCCCTTTACATCACCTTCGTCAGGCCCCTCCTTGAATACTTTAACCAAATATGGTCCCCGTATTACGAAATCCATACTCTGCGAATCGAAGCTGTCCAGCGCAGGTTCATTCATTGTGCCTTGCATGGTCTTCCTCGGGTCGACAGCCTTCCCAACCTTCTCTGTAGCTGCCCAGTTCTCTTCCGCAAAAGAAGCTTCCACTTAGGGGAATTCTACTTGAACGAAGATGTCAGAAACCGACTTGGCTTCATCAGAAGCTCCAATTGGTTCAATGAGTAGGTAAGGAAATCTCTCCAGATCCATGTGGTGTCACAATGTGCCTATCACTGGTCTAAGTGTACTGGCAACAGCTGGCAGCCCCGTCAACTTAACCTAGCGCGCTATAAATAGGCACAGCCCTGGCTGAGCAAGAAACTTTTTACCAATCGCAAACGCCAGCAACTAACCAACGAACAAAATACTGTGAATTATAAGCAAAGTGGCAACAATACCAATAATTCTTCTCAGTTATCCTGGACACCACCCTTGGAGCAAAGACCGAAACCTAATGCTACCTGAGTTTCAAAATCACTAAACCAACACTAGTGCATCATACGGGTATTCATAGTCCCTGGAGTGGATTCAGTAAACAAGACTTTTTTGGGCCGGTAGCCACCACCTCGAAGAAGCCGTGAGTAAATAGATGAAGGTGATGTGTTGTAGTGCAGAAGAAGGGCGACGAGAGATGAGTATAAAAGCAAAAGAAGGGAAGAAAATTAAACACTTATGCGGTCTTTCAGCTCAAAGATGTCAAAGAGGCTCATGATCATTATGGAATGTAAGCATTTAAGATAAAGACAGCTTCAAGCCTAGTATGCAGACTAAGCCTAAAGTAATAAATCTGAAGCAATTCCAGGAGCTTCCTCAAAGGCAATCTTGAATGGTATCTCGTCTGACCCAACCCCTGTTCAATTTTTGGAGTGTTTGAACGCCTCACTAACTTCTTCGACTAAGCAAGGTTCAGAGGAGAACATTTCTGGCCCTGAACCTACGTTAGGTTTGCTCATATCTTCGACTAGGGCTTCTAATCGATGGTTGGGTTTCTAGCATACACAACTGTAGGTTGCATGACTTTCCAGGACTAACGACGTCTGTAAGAAGTCCGCGGAATTTTTGCTGTCTCTCAGCAGAAAAAACGGGACACTACGCCTTTGATAAATATCTCATCGTGTTAGGCCTAAGTGACACAACTATCTGTAATGCTTGCTTGGAGGGCGACGACACTGCGGAACACTTCCTATGTGATTGTCCTGCTTTGGCTCGTATCAGGTGGCTGATGTGACGAGTGCTGGTAACCTAAGCTCCATATTTTTGAAGCTCCTACTGGACTTTCTTAAAAAGACGATGAAAGCAAAGTAAAAGGGTTGTACCTGGTGGTAGTTAGGACCTGTTTTTGTGTCTGCGTGCTTCAGAGTGGTGTTCCAATTTCTTCACAGTTAGGGGTGACTCTTGGAAAACTTAGCCAGGGATACTGTTCATAGGCAGATTTTTGTCGTCATCCACAAGAAGCTGGCTCCGAACATGGTTAATGAACTTTGGTGAACGAATCTCTAAAGCATTCCTCCTTCTTCCAGCGGTTTTTTGAAGATGGTTACGCCCTTGTTCATACTTTGTCGTTGCAGTTCTTGGATCGCCTCGTTTGCACATATTTCTTTCAGTTCCTGGTGCAGTCTTTGCTTGGAGATCGGCGCACTTCTTCTTCGCTTGTCTGTACTCGACTTCGAACTTCCATCCTTTGAAAGTCGCTTTCTTCTAATTTCTTGTTTCTTTGGCCTCTTGGCGCTGACCTTTTGAAGCTCCAAGCCGTGATTTAGTGGGGAAGTCACATAAAATTTAAAACTAATTCCAATTGTTGGCTGCCAAAGATCCACCAATGAACGGAATTCAAACACAGATACACCGTTAAAAATAAAATTAATAAGAACCCATAACCACAAAAAAAAAATCAAATCTCCCCGCCGCCGTACATATATGGAACTTGGAATGCTCCTGTGGGAAATAAACTTCGTTAAGTAAAAATAAATGAGTTTGCTTCAACTCTCAGTCAAAATGAAACTAGGAAATGCCGCTTCCTTTCAACCTTCACACAGGACAACGAGAAAAAGGACCACGTGGAAGGAGCAAGAAAAAGAAAATTGCAATTATTTTTATGATTATTGTGGTGGTGTGTGCGAAATTAGTTTTTCCTAACATCATTGGATTGGCTCGAGTTAAATACCGTAACAGAGCACTGGCTCTCCCCAGTTTGAAAGTAACGTTCATTTGATTGGATAAAGGAATTGCTATTGCTTGTGAAGTCTTCTAATTAATCACTGCCTTGCAAGTTTAAGTAGAGAAATTGGTCTGAGTTGAGGGATGATGTATGAACTCTAACCCCTTTTACGAGTATACTTCCGGTGGAGATTGATTTTTTAAAATTCCGAAAATGACAGCTCAAAAGGGTTCAATTTGACAATACTTTCGCGCTGAAAAAAAGAAACAAGAAAAACTGTTCAAGGGAAGGGTAACATTTTAGGAAAAAAAAAAAACTCAAAACTCCGCTGAATATTAAAAAAAAAAAAATTAGGATCAACTTGACTGAACATTGTGCATATGTATCAAGCCGTGTTATTTTATCCTTCAACCCCTACAAACAGGATTACCATTAATTTTGAATTACCTCCTTTGTTACTGTTAATTGGCAGGAAAAAGGTAACATATTCCGTTCTTTTTTTTCTCGCGGAAATTCTGACAGTTGTCTAAAATTTAAATCATGCATCAGCAGCGGGGGCTTCAATTCCTGATTTCCGCGGATATGATATGGGGGACCTGCACTTTGAGTGCGGGTGAATGTAATGGAACGGTATTCTGTTTGTGCGTGTGTCAGCAAAAGAGTTGCTAGTGTCATCCTTGAACCCAAGTTCAACTGGAAACTGAATATGAAACACAGGGTAAGGCAAGCATGTGTCACTTTCTACGTCTGCAGCAGAACTTTTGGTTAAAGGTTGAGACTCCAACCGAAAATGGTTCTCTGGATGTACACTCCCGCAATTCGTTCCGTTCTTACCAATAATTCGCTCGTTTGGTGGCCCGCCTTAAGCAAAGCCTAAAACATCACTGAACTTAGCAGAGTTCAAAGAACAGCTGAGTTCCGATTTACAGGAGCTCAACGATCGAGTCCAACAGAAGCTATTAACGTAGATCTGCACATTGTACACTCCGGACACTACTCAGAGGCTACTCAAAACTATGCTCACGTGGTTGGGCTCAGGTACTGGGGTTTTCGTGGACAGCAACAACATTAGACTGCTGCTTACTTAATCCAAAACAGTTCGAGAATGCAGGACTAGATTAATTCGGTTGGAAGACTGAATTTACTAACCCTTGCCTGGGTCCTTGGGCACAGCCCCGGATGAACTTGCCTGGCAAGATTCAGAGGAGAACATCTTCGGCCCTGAACCCTCGTTAGATTTGCCCGAATCTTCGGTTAGTGCTTCTATCGACGGTTGGGTTTCTAGCAAAAGACCGGGAAAAACATGAAGCTTGTCAGAGAAACTTTAAAAAGGAGCCACACAGAGCTTAACGTCAACCGTGGCAGCAATTTATTTTTGTTTGACTAATCTGCGAGAAGAAAGTCGTCTTCAGAGAATCAAAATATGGATTTGGGCCACCGTAAGATTCCAAATGAAATGACTTGTGTTGTATGTGACTTATGCTGTTTTTCATTGTGGCCACAGATACCTACATATGTACTAGATTTTCTTTGAGAATAATATTTGAATGCGCCCTGTTCAGCTGTAGAGTTGTAGGTAAAAGGAATGATAATCAGCTCTCATAAGGCTCACGCTTCAGAGTGATATCATCCGCCCTAATGCCGGCACACCAAAGAATTATAAATTCTACCTCCATAGGTACTATATCCGCACGAAGATTGTTTTCCACTGTTGCTCACGTTCAATTATCTTTTCATGACATCACTGCATAGCTAATGGCAGCTGAATACATTCAAAAGCAGGTTTTGTTCGATGAACACATGGAATAGTCTTAAAAAATCACAAGAACGTGTAAAAAAAAAGAACACCTCAGATGTTTAGCAGAGCGTAGTTTCGATCTACGGACCTCTGGGTTATGGGCCCAGCACGCTTCCACTGCGCCACTCTGCTAGTTGTATTTCTGTTGTCAAATGTTTCATTTAAAACGTGAGAATTTTATCGACAGTGGGAGAGGAGGGTGATATAAGATACTTCGTACATAGATAGAGATACATACTTCAGAAGAAATTATGGTTGTGTGTGTGAATTTAATTATTTGACACCACGTTTGATAGGCGTGGAGAGCAGTCGACTACAATAATTTATGATGCAATCTCGAATGTTTCAACAACGTTTTCATTGTTTTTCAAACATTCGTACTTGAGGGAGGGAATTCATCTACCTAGGCTAGGCTTAGCTATAGCTATCAATGAATTCAGCGCAGAGATCCAACGTAGAATAACGTTCGCTAATCTCTGTTTTTATGGTCTTAGGAGACGAATATTTAACAAGGTTCCATCAAAAAGAACCAAAAAGACGCTATGTAAGACGTCTTTCTGGTTTTGGATTGATTTGTAAGTCGGAAAAAGGTTGAGTAAGGTCTTGAGCAAAGCCAGTAACATCCAAGGTACTGTGTGAACGTCTGAAGCTCTTCCGGCACATCAACGATAGATCAAATCTTCAGGCTAACGCAAATCCTGGTCTTTACTTACTTGTACTAATACCCAAAGGAAACAGTGCCGGTTGTAATCCGTCGTCGTGTCGCCCACTTTGTATGGCGGATACCGCTGGAAAAATCCTGGAACGCATCATCACTAATAGATTCGAAGCAGCCATTGAAAATGCAGGAGGATTGGCAGAACACCAATACGGTCACGGCCAACGATAGATGCAATCCTACTGGTCGTGGACATAATGAAAAAAGTCATAGAAGGCAGACGGTCGAGAGGTCGTACGAAACGGTAGTGTGCTGTATTCACGTTGGACGTAAGGAACGCATTCAACACCATCTTGGTAGCCCTTCGAAATGTGAGGGTACCAATCTTCATCATGAAGATATTGACGGATTACTTTATCAGACAAAGGATACTGGTATATGACACAGATGATGGCTTCAAGGAGTATACGGTCACAGGAGAGGTGACACAGTGATGCTCAAACTACCTTACTATCCGAGGAGGCTTAAAAGAGGAATCAGGAACTGGAGTCAAACTGTAGCGAAGTAAACTCATCAGAGAGAGTAAACAGCACGGCGGAATGCCAGCAGCGATGGAACTTGTCGAGCAAAGGCCGATGGACCTAGTGTTTTATCCCACTAATTGAGATATGGACAAGCCGTTAGCATGGTGAAGTGGACTTAGAAGTGGACGAAGTGGCTACTTAGTGGACATGGATGTATCTGCGAGATAACTCTCCGTAGTGTCCATACTACATTGAAGCTCAAGAGGGTCTTGAACATCCACTGTCCACGATTTGAAACTGAGAGGCAAACTTTGAGGAATGAGCTTGGGGAAATACTAATCTAGTACGATGTATGATGACCCAATCGCAGGAGACATGGAAGGCTGTGAGCAATTGTGCAAAACAAATTACGACACCAGCTAAAGTACCTCGGACGAGAAAGGCGACAAAGTGAAGAAGTTCTAATTAGATTGTGAGCACGTGGTGCTACTCGCGGCGGTTCCGTGGGAAAGAAGGGCAAAGAAAAGGAGGTGGGTTTAGTTGGTGTAAATTCCAAACTGTTACCGGGTACGGGTCTAGTTTTGTTTTTAAAAGATTCCCACCTCCCAACGCAAAAAAAAAAACAAAACCCAACGAATCTCAAGCCGAGACGCACCACCTTTTCATTGACTTCAATATCGCAGGGCGATGGCTTGCAAGTTGGAAATAGTTCTTCTAGCAAGGAGATGCACTTTTATGGGATTTCTTCAATCTCCTGCTGGAATAAGTAGACCACAGGGTACGTTTCAACATGGAAGATACTTATACTTAAGGCTAAAGTTCCGGGGTGGACCTTCCCCTTAAAAAAACAAACGTCTCCAGCTAGCTAGATCTTTACCTATAAAGCTGCAACATGGAGGGCACTATATTCAACAAATTTATCCAGCTGCTGGGATACACAGACGTCATCGACATCATCGGTCACTCCCAGCGTGCGATCATAGAGGTTTTTACGGCAATTGAAGCACACGCGAAACGAGTCAGTCTTGAAGTAAATGAGGACAAAACTACAAACAAAGAAGCATCTATCCATTAAGGCTGACGTCAACTCTACTGCATAAGCATAACACTAGCCGTAGGGTAGGCAATGTCTTAAAAAGTGTTGATCGTACTAATGCCATCGGGATGTTCGAAAGAAATACTGTGAATTATAAGCAATGGCAACAGTACCAATAATTCTCCCCAGTCATTCTGGACACCATCCTCGAAGCAAAAAGACTGAAACCTAATTCTACCTGAGTTTCCAAATCACTACACCAACACGAATGACGAAGCCGAAGACTTACCCAAAGATACCGCAGCCACTTCAGTTTGGCAAAACAAATGTTTTCAAAACTTCTAACAAGGAAGACGAAATGCATGCTCTACAAGATACAAATCCTTCCAGTTCTACATGGTGCTAAATGTCGGCCAGCATAATCCTTTTCGAGAGAAAAATGAATAATTAGTCCCGTATGCGAGAAGGACAAATGAAGGAGAAGATACAACCGTGAACTGTATGAACTGCATCTCAACGTGTGGATTTAGTCCCAAAAGGCAAAACACTTTCTCTCCTCCATTCCCATACGTATCCCTTCTCCCTTCAATCCAATCAATAGCTGTATCTTCGAAAGATATTCAATACATTTTGAGATAGATACTATTCATGTTAAAAATATTTATTGTAACGTTGTTTATAGAATAAATTGTTAATTCTTAAACAAAAAAAGAAAAATATGTGCACTTACACACAACGCACCACCATATGTACCACACCGCCAAAGTAAATTATTCTCTTCTTATAGAGCATTCGTCACAAGGTTATCAACAAGCAGAGTGGCGCAGTGGAAGCGTGCTGGGCCCATAACCCAGAGGTCCGTAGATCGAAACTACGCTCTGCTAAACAATTTTTTTTTTTTTTTTTTTATGAGGTTAGATTTGTTAAAAGAAAGGTAAAACAAGGATAAATATGTCCAAACTTAGGTGCAGGAGAGAGGAAGAGTTTATGAACACAGCCTGGGTAAAAGTCTCTAAAAATTATTGTTAAACTATGTTCAGACGGTTGTCAGATCTTACAGCCGGGAGACCGGTTCTTTCGAGCCATAGGAGGTGTGGTGGCTTGGTAGGCAGAAGAAGCGAAAATAGAGTTGTGAAGTGACACACAATCAATGTGATCTAAAAGGTGTCGATGAATGAAGAGAATGTCACCCTCAAGGGTGTTTAAATTAATGAGGTTGAGGCGGTTTTGATAGGGAGGTAGAATAAATAGGTCGTTACAGGGCAGACCTCGAAGATCAAATCGAAGAAAACGACGCTGAGGGCTTTCGATTCTCGATATGATACGTGGACCACATTTGACTGGCGTACTTTAGGAGAGGGCGAACAAAGGTAATGTAGAGGGTCACCTGGTCACGTATGGGTTGGTGAATTCTTTGGACCACAGTTTTGCAAAACCCAATACAGAGTTGGCCTTAAGGATTATCTGATGCATATGTAAACGGAAATTGAGCTCCCTATCACACAAAATGTCGAGGTCTCGAAGAGATGGAACAGAGGAGATAGGTTGACTGTCCAGAAGGTAGAGTCAGGGAGGAGATTGGTGCCGCTTATGTGAAAAGGTGTTGGATTGGCATTTGGCGATATTAAGTTCCCAACAATTTGTGATGCACCCTATCGAGGTCTTGTAGAAGGAGGATTGAGTCTTGGGATGAGGAAATGGTTTTGAAAAACTTGGTATTGTCAGACGAGTGTTTGTTGATCGAGATCGTTTATAGTTAAAATGAAAAGAAAGGGACCTAGATGGCTGCCTTGTGGAACACCAGAAGTGGCCAAAAAAGTAGCCGAGTGGGCTGACCTAAAACGAAAACTGTATAAACGGGTTTCTTGGTACGAAGATATCCATTTGGGTTCAAATTGATGAGAGATTTCATCAAAGGCTTTGCTTAAATCGGTTGCGATTACATCAACTTCATGACCATTCTCTGGGGCTGAGAGGACAATGTGCCACTTCATCTTTTTCAGTACTGACCCAAGCTTAATCGCGACTTTTTCTGTGTCTATCCCTTCGCTGTTTCAGTTTAAGCTCGATTTTTTCCATTCGACCATTAGGTTTAAAAAAATGGTGCATTTTTAAAGGACAATCCCGACTATAACCCATGTTTTGAAATAAAACCCCTTTTTGGAGAGCCCTACTAGAATCAAATAAATTCATAAAATTCCAACATAAGTCCTTAACCGCACACAAACACATGCCTCTCTCCATCTATACGCTCATTGTGTCCACCTTGCGAAACTTCCAAAAATAAATAGCCCACCAGGGAAAAGGATGCCGTCCTTCTTCATTCATTGTTAGCTTTTTGTTTATGTTGTCCGCCACAGGATGTGTGAAGTTTGTCCAAACAAAAAAAATAAGGGTAAAGAGGGAAATTGCCTGAAGGAAAAATTCAGAGAACAGGTGTAAACTAATGTGAGAAGCTCACCGCATAAAGTACGCCATTGTCCCCATTGTGAACACATACAAATATATATTCATTGTCCTTCTCTGGACCAGACTTAAAGGATTATATTCCCGTCTCAACAAGATACATGACATCCAATGATCCTTCATTGATTACGGATTCCGGTTAAAATTAATGATTGTCAATTTTTATATTTTTTTTGTTTTGTTTTACGACCGTCATTCAATAATCCTTTGAAGGATAAATATTATGGTCCTTCTTAAATATCAGAGTGATTTTTTTATACATCTTTTGTTTGTGCTTGTTGCGGTAAAGGAGCACTCAAGCGTGCACATTTTCAACAGAATTGAAATGCAAACAGGAAGAGAAAGGAGTTTGTATTTTGCAGTAAGGGGGTGCTGCTATATGGATGATGGTGGTGCATCGAGTCCGTTCCGTATGTGTAAACAAAACCTACCCCCAATTTGACGGATGACACAGTGTGAATGCTGAAAAGCATCGAACCGTGAATATTATTTCTACTCAAGCCATATGCTGTTAGCTATGTGATTGCTGGCTTGTTTTGTTTGTTGTACGGTTACGTGGTTTGTTTCGTATAGAATGCGTTAAAAACCAGGATTTACAGTTACACATATGCAAGACAAGGCGGTATCATGATGGATTACCAGCGGCAAAACAAGTTTGAAAGCCGTCTATATGCGTGAGTGATTAGTTTCATTCAACAGTTCGAAAAGTCGGAAGTAATGGTGATTCATGTTTGAAATGTAAAGTCAACTAGGCATTCAAAGGATCTTCATCCCTCATGATGCCATTTGCCTTGTCCAATCGTGTTGAATTGAATACAAAAATATGTTTTAGTTTATGTTTATTGGAGCTTATGGGTTTTGTTCTTAAGTTTTGAGGATTATGTCAGACAAATCCACTTCAAGGTTTAGACGAGGAGAGCCCACCAAATATTCATACTACGGCAGATCTTGAAAAAAGCGAAGGAGCTTCAAATGGATATCCATCACCTCTTCATCGATTTTAAGGCCGCGTATGACAGCTTTTATTGAGACGAGGTATACAGAGCAATGTCTGGTTGTGGCATCCCTGCTATACTCGTTCGTTTGTGTGGGAGAATGCACGCTGCTCCATCAAATATGGTAAAGACCTCACTGACACCTTTGTTGTTAAAAAAGGATTTAGACAGGGCGACGTGCCTTGAAAGCACAGTCTTTCAAAAGTCCGTCCAATTGCCCGTATACGCCGGAAGAATGCATCTTGATGTTAGAAGCGCTTTCGTAAGAATAAAGACGGAAGCGGCCAAGTGTCTAACTGTCCATGAAGGCAAGACCAATCCTATGCTGTTAATAAGAAAGGACACAACGTCACCGTAGACAGCTATAACTTTGTGGTAGTTAGGGACTTTGTCTACCTAGGCTCCGCCATCAATTCAGACACCAGCCCTGAAATCAATCGGAGAATAACTCTTGCCAGTTGTTGCTCCTTTCGACTATGGAAAATAGCCGTCTCTCGAACAAATAAAGTGTCCCTTTGTGAGACCTTAATTATCGCAGACCTGCTCTATGACGAAGAGGCATGGACTTTGTCAAAAGTGGATGACGTTGCTCTTGGCTGTTTTGAGAGAAAATTCTTCGGTGAGCGGAAGAGAAGATACAACGACAAACTGTACGAACTATACAGCGACATCGACTGAGTCAGAAGGTTCAACGACTGAGGTAGCTGGGTCTTGTAGAGCCGATGGACGATTTCGATGATCTGGACCAACAAATCTTTGAATCCACTCCCGAGGGACGACACAGTAGAGGAAGACCGCGACTCAAGTGATACACGCAAATGGAAGTCGAAGTGGACCTCAACCAACTTAGCGTGCGAATCTGGAGACAGCTAGCTGGAGAAACTTGTTGGTTGAGTTCCAGTTCCACTCCGGACTGTAGCGTCACCTAATGTTAGGTCAGGTTAGGTTTTCGGGCTGATGAGAATAGTTATATCTTCATCACACTTAGGTCCATGTGGACCCATTGTATTTGGTTCTGTCTGCAAGGAGGGCGAATGAAGGAGAAGATATAACCGCGAATTCTACGAGCTGTACAAAGATGTGGATGTAGTCCGGAAGGCAAAAATCCGTCGACTGCACTGGCTCGGCCACATCGAGCGAATGGACGAGAATGCTCTAGCTAAAGGAGTCTTCGAATCCCAGCCACCTGATTCACGAAGAAAAGGAAGACCGAACCTCCGGTTTAAAGAAACGTAGGGCTAGTAAACTAGAAGCAGCGTGCCCGGGACCGTGAAGGATGGAAAGCGGCATTAGTTCAGGCTAAGACCCTTCAAGGGTCACTGGACTGATAAGTCAGTAAAGTAGGATCCATTGTGATACCCATGACGTGTTTATTCCCGTGGTGTTAGTTTCTGCAGGTTTGATGGTGATCCATCCCACAGTTCGTCAATGTGTTCGAAGAAGACTTTGCCCAGAATTCTGTTTCTCAGTTGGCATAGGTTTGGGCAGTGACAGAGGCAATGGGCCATGCGCCACCTTAGGTAAGTAATGAGGTGTCATACATAAGTCTTGGCCTTGGATTTCCCATCTCCGGCACATATATTGTTTACAATTCGCTGGCGGCTGTTTTTGACCCGTTCAAGCACATTGTTTTCCAATTCAAGTTCCAGTCCAGCAGCAGACCTACATAGGACCTACATAGTCAGAGAAGCTGAGATAGATACCGTTTTATTTCGTTGGATTAATCTGTGCAATGTTATACTTCCCAGTGAATAACGTTAGCTCCTTTTTTGTCTCTTTAATCCCTCGACTTGTCGTCTTCGAATGACCCCACGTAAAGTTACATTAGAAGACATCCCGATGTTTTCTTGGGGATCAGACAATCGATGCTCAGTTTCCATTTATCTCTCTAATAAGCTTCCTTTCGTGATGAACCAAAACCTTTTGACGTATAACGCACCCATGATTCACACCATTGCAGTGATAAGTTGATGCATTTCGAAAAGGACCTATACCTACCTTGTGTTTTCTTAAATTCACTTTCAAGACTGTGTCTTTCGTATACTTTAATCGAAATGTCCTTAAACACGCTCCCTAGTTCAGTGTCACTAATGGTTACAATTCTCCACACCGACACGACGAGTAAAACAATTTTCACGACCACTGATTGTGGAACAGGAGTTATCCTTATTTTTATGTAAATCTCCACCATTAGTTGAATGGTGTTTAAGAATTCGATTCAATTTCAATCAATCATTCAACCGTGATGCCATTTTCACAGCTGTCAATCAGTGATGATTTATATTTGGAAAAACTGCGGATTAAATGGTCTTCACTTGGAATTTCTTTTAGCACGGTTCCCATTAAGGACGACGACAAATCAAATTTTGAACGAATAGAATGGCGCCTAATCGCATTTTTCTTTCATTTTGCTCTTATTCCAAACATGTCCTTGTCTAAGGGTTGCTTCTGGTTGGTTGGTCCTCCAATCACTATTAGAACGTCCTGAATTATAAAAACCCAAAGTAGAGCGAGGCAAACATGCTGAGGATATAGAAAACTCTGACGGTATTTCAATTTTCTTGATTTCTCCAGTGATTTGCACGATGAGATTCCAACACCGGAATACGGTATTTTGCCATTTGTTTCACGTTAAGCGGCTGCGGATACCATCCAGGCAGCACACACAAGGAAAAAAAAAGAGAAATAACTAACTCTGGTGTACCGTGCTACAGCATTTGTTATTTATGATTGCATCTTTGGCTTCAAGGATAATGGAAACATAATGACTATGTGACGAGCTGGTATGGACACACGGACAGTATAGGAAAATAAATCGGTAGTCGTCCGTCCTGCTCGTAGTGTGACCGGAATTGTAAATGAACTGGAACAGAGATCGTGCATTGTATTGGTTAGTTACTGTCCAATTGGTGAGAAGAAGATTCGATTTGTCACAGGATTATGCATGCAGTATGCTGGAGTGTCAAATACGAGTACTTTTGGTCAAGTGGTTAGGGGAGAATTTGGTTTGAGAATCCTTATAACGAAAGATTAAATTTTTGGAAGCTACAGTTCGGGGAGAATTTGGGCATCAACCAACAAGAATCTCTAGTTAGCTCGATCCTTAGGTACGACGTCGATGTTGGGTGTCCTTTTTTGTTGGCAGACTTCTGTAAAAGTACAGGAAATACTTTCTCATTTTTGGAGAAGTGACGCTACAGTCCGAAGTGAACCTGGACCTCAACCAACAAGAATCTTTAGACAGCTCGATCTTTAGCTGGTTGAGGTCCCCTTTCACTTAAGTGAAGCACACCTGAGTCGCAGTCTTTCCTTACTGCACCATCCCTCGAGGGTGGATTCAAAGATTTTCAGAGCCTGAGCGGAGCATTAGTGTCCATCCGCTGTGCGGCGACATTCTGATTGAGACGTCGGTGTTGGTAGTCGTTAGTTGGTCTTGCCCTCATTGACCGTTAAACCAATCTTTCTCACGAAAGCGCTTCTGACATCATGCTGTATTCTTCCGTCGTATGCGGGTAAATAGACGGACTTTTGAAAGATTGTGCCTCTGGAGTTGGCGCGTCAGATTTGCACAATTCTTTTAAGGCACATCGCTCTGTCTAAATCCTTTTTTGACATCAAAAGTCTCAGTGAGGTCTTTACCGTCTTTGATGGAGCAGCGTGCATTCTCCTACACAAACGGGCGAGTTTGGCAGGGATGTCAAACCTAGACCTTGCTCTATATACCTCATCTCTATAAATGCTGTCAGACGCCGCCTTCAAGTCGATGAAAAGGTCGTCGTTGATCTGTCGTAGTGTGAAAATAAGGTGACGGCGGACTCTCCTGGCCTAAAGCCACACTGATATGGATCGATCAGGTTGTTGACGAACGGCAAACAAGACCTTGAAGGCGATATTAGGGAGGCTGATACCTCTGTAGTTGGCGTAGTTCAGAGGGTACCCTTTCTTAAGGATCGGGCAAACAATGCTGAGGTTCCATTCATCTCTCCAATCCTTTCGACTCTCTTTTTGAAATCAACTCCACAGTTGGCGAACCTTGGATTTTTCGGCAAGTTGAGCGGCACTAAATGCGTCTCAAGTCATTTTCAATATTTCACGGTTGTTTTCAGCAAACATATTCTCTTTTGCAAACCTCCTGGGCATCCCCCTCTCTACTCCTTATTCGCTGGTCTATTTAGATATTTAAATTTTTGATTAGGTAACAAGACATTTTATTACCATACATAGGTACATAAACATATGTACAGATACCCGAAATGTTCATCTTAATCGACAGTCACACCTCAGGGGTGTAATAAAAATCCTTGAAAAAAAATGGAAACATTGCCTTGAATAGGTCTTCACTTGTTATCTATCCAGATACGGGGAATACTGTAAATGCTAAATACCCCCCATGTCTAGGTTAAGACTGTTTTGGAAAACGTCTTATTTTTCCAGAAGAAGCAGCAGAAATCGAATCGTACAGGGATAATGGGATATTTATTCATTAGACATGGGGATTAAAAAAAAAACAACAACAACTCGTGTGAGGTTTTTTTTTTAAATCGTTTTCAAAGAGGGGATGAAAGCGGGGATAAAGTACGAAGTCGTAACAACAATGAAAGTGGAATGTACATAGTTTCGAACTATGGATCTCTGCCCCAAACCGGCTTAATGAAGGGACTTCCTATGCGATTCGAGGGTGAGTTTAAACTTTAAACCAAGCAAAAAGCTTTTTCTACAGTGTCTACTCGGTTTTGGATCAGCAATCCTTCCTCGACAAAGTTAACCGTAATTTCTTGAATTTAATGACGAAGGTGGTACGCACCTAAATATTTACAAAGAGACCTCACAGGGGGTCAAACTTGGTCCAAAAGAAAAACCGTCTAAGCGCATCTCCTTGACGAAATCCAGAAAAAGTTTGTAAAAGTTCAGTAAAGCTGTTAGGAAATTTCTCATTTCACGGAGTGTTTTCCAGCGTTACACGGCAATCCTGGATTAGTTTTACCGAGATCCCGAATGTAATCATAACCCTGTAGAGTTTAAGACAGTGAATGTTGTGAAAGGCGGTTTTGAAGTCGATGAAAACGTGGTGAGTCTTAAGTTTTGTTGCTTTTTTCCAGGATTTGCCTAAGATTTGGTCTAACGTCGATCTGCCGAGCTGGAAGCCACACTGTTGTTACGTGTCGGACCGTACCAGACTGGGGGCCCAGTTAAAAAAGAAGCTCAGTCATGAACGATGTACAGTGCTCCCCGGATAGCTGCCTTGCGAGTTTATCTGATTTATTTTGGCACTTAAGGGGGGGAGTTACCAATTCGTACCCGCCTACATTCCTGACAAGTTTCGAAGCCTCAAATTGTTGGTTAGCAAGGCGGGTAACGCAACTAAGCGAGGGAGTTCGTATCCGGGTATTACTGTATTCATTACCTGGTGACCACTGGATCAACTGTGGGATGGACCACCCTTTCCCTAGCTACTGGTAGAACCATCATTGGCACCAAAAAAGAGACCTTGAGGTCGTGCCTCAATACCGACAGCACCTAGGACGATGTTCTGACGAAGCTCTACACGTCGATGAGTATCTGTTGAGCCTCGGTCTTGACGATGCTATAGGTAGGTGAAAGGCGCGTGATGCAACCTTCACTCAGATCTCTAACGGATCTATTGCGTTCCTCTGACGTGGTGGAATGTCCATTCTGAAAAGACAAAAACGAATTGAAGGGTCTGGATGAGTGCAGTTAGAGAACGTTCGTCCTCCCTGAACCATCCTGAATTCGTCGTGAATTTTAGAATGGCTTTTGGTGGCTTGTTGGACGACGATGCTATAAATGTTTGCTCAACACACTCTCTGGTGACCGTACATACATATATCCCTAGCACCTCTGCATACTGGAGAGCTGCCGCTCTTACTGGCTGCCTATAAGCCCATTAGGCTGTCCAAGACTAATCAAAGCAAGCTTACGCATCCTCGAATGTCTCGGCAAGAACGAGCAAAAGGACTGGAATTAGTCGGAGAGGGATTTGTACAACTGGACGAGTGCGAGTGTACACAAGTCCAAGCAAACACTTATACTTACTTACTCTACAACTGTCTCCAAGGCCCCCGAAGACCTGTCAAAACCTAGTGTGTGAAACCTGTCAACACCAAGACACGCCCTCCTGTTGCTCATTCTATAGGAACGATGCACACCCTTAAAGTGCTGAAGACACAATAAAGGGCAAGTCTACGACTGAAATTGTACCCCAAAAGCACAGATTCCTGGACGAGTTGTCTAACGCCTCGAACAAGTCAATGAATGCGACCACTTCCTCCAAGTCTTTCATAGGCAGCAGCCCCTATCAGCCCCTTTTTCCAAAAATTTGATTGTTGTAGACGAAGTGCACTTGATCGAAGGCTGCAGTTGTTGTTCTAATTCCACTTGTGATTCCTATGCAAGTCAGTTGTTGAATCTTCGTCAGGATGTTTAAATTTGTGGGTTTCAGGGCCCACTTTTTTAGGGTTTACGTTAAGACCGCATCATTTGGCCCGACTGTTTAAAGTAAGAAGGGTTCGTTTGTTTGATTTCTCTAAGAGACAGCGTTGTATCTCCTCAACGTCCACCAGCTTTTGGTTTTTCTTTGAAGATACTTGCAAAGTGCTCCAATGGCTGATGGAACTGATCTCAAAGATAACAGGGACAAGCAGGCATTATGCAGTGAAGGAAGTTTCAAGAGTTGTGCTAACCTTAAATCAATAACTCGCCCCGTGTTCAGTTGCATGCCAAGTGCTAAAAAATTAGAAAAATTTCAAAAATTAAATTGCAACTGTATAATCAATAACCACCCCCACTCCCTCTACCCCTTCAACTAATGCAATCGAATCGTGTACATTAAATATGCTGGCAGCAAAACACTGCTTCCAATTTGCCATCAATTATGCAAAACGCCTCTCTCTAGTCGTCCTATTGCTGCCTATATCCTGACAAATTGCTGGCCCCCTTTGACATGGACAATTTGTATCCGTAATTGGGTTACGATTTAGGGGGGAGGTCATCCGTTTTTGTTGGCAATGCATTCCGATGCATTTCTGATTGCAACGGATGGTATTTGTTATTGGCAGTTAGTTCTAATCAATTAACGTTGCATATTCCTGCGTGTATGTGTGTGTGTTTGTCGGCACTAATGCATATTTCGAATCACATAGGAACCACAGTGACGGGTATAAAAAATTGAACAGATGCCATTCACCTAGCGATGCATTGTTGTATCCAGGTTCTAGGATAAATTTATTGACATTCATTTGGAATTCATTACCATCGGAGGATTGAGTTGGGAGTGCCATGTCCACTGTTTAGGGGTCGATGTGGGGCTTAATTTTGAAAAATAGCGCATTTGATTGTGACGACTTGGCTGCGGACACAATCGGAATGTCTTTGGGGAGGCATTTGACTGTCCCTTTTGGCCGAGTGATGGATTTGCGCGTGAGAATCTGGTTTTTTTCTTTCCTATTTGTGGTCACAATTTGGCTGGTCCTTGGGCGCATACGAATTTAGGGATTTGGGAGCTTGTTACAGTTTTTTTTTTTTTTTTTTCAAAATAAGATGGAACGACGTCTATACCTTAACTGGAGATAGGCAGATAAGCTTGACTTCCTTCCTATTGAAAACTTTGAAGGGAATTCTCGACCCTTATGCGACAGGCATCGTTGATGAAGAGAAAGTATTTAAGTAGAGATGGCGGTGAAACTACAGAAAATTTGCACTTAACCAGGCGAAGCAGCCCTCGACATGCCGAAGAAAGAAAGAGCTGCGATATTGCTATCCTTGCTTCGATTGGGTCAAGTGGACGGTAGTTGATGGGTTGCATGGTTAATTCTGCCTTCCAGCACTGTTATACTGTTTTTCCCTATTCTCCGACTTTGACACTTCTACAAGGTTTCCTTCTTTATATCTACAGGCTTTGATTGCTTTGACACGTCCAACCAAGTTCAGAGCTCGATTGTTCAATGAGAAGAAACTCAATTATGGGCGCCTGGAGTTGCAGCGCCTTTACAATGCATTCACCAACCACAAACCAGACCACTTTGAGCTCGCAGACATCGCTGACAAATCATACGATGAAGAGTCTCTTCAGTGGGAGAAGGTTACAAAAGTTGCACATGAACAAGGGCACTACCGCAAAATGACCGCAAATGACAGCAAAAGATGAAGCAACACATTGAACTCCCAAGAGATGCCAACAACTGGCAATAAGCAACTCAAGCCCTTCGAAAGAGCTAGGGAAGTCTTAAAGCCGAGAAACCGGGACCAAGAATTATTAGCTTGTATGTCCAGCAACTAATATGTTGGGGGACAACTAGAGAGAGGCCAGTATCTGGAATCAACGAAGAAACTGTGAAGTCCTTGCATCTACAGCCTCTTTGAATCACAGCCCTTAAGTTCGAGATGACCAGGAAGACCGAACTTTCCATTTAAGAACGAAATCTCTCGCCGATGCTAAAGTGCTACGTGGAAGAATGCAGTGTCTCCGATTAGGAAACCTGATGCCAATGTCGATTGATGCTAAGAGAAATTTGTATCCAACCACCGACTGAGCAGTTTCATAAGGGAAGCTCGTGGATAAGCTTGTGGATAAATATGTTAAATGGGGTGCCTGACCAGCCCAGTCGACAGGCAGATTGAATAATCACTTGAAAGGTCTGGCAAAACTGGAAGCAGCGTGCCCCGGATCGTGAAGGATGAAAGACGGCTTTAGTTCAAGCTCTGATCCCTCCAAAGGTCGCTGGACTGATAAGTAGTCTGTTTGCTTTCGACAAAGTAGGTGCTTAACAAACGACATACGCGCTTTGACATGGTTGAGCTTCCTACCGTCTGCAACTTGAGATGCAATAGGATCTACCTTTTTGTTGCCACCACTCGTGTGACCTGGTTAATCATGTATGTTATTGAGGATGCGAGACAATCGGTACCTAAGTCCAGCCTGTGAATTAGATCTCGATCGTAGACTGCACCTGTGTTCTCAAACAAAAGCGTGCCGGCCTGTTGAAGCAGGCATTCACTCGATCATAAACCCTAACGAAGCCAACGATACGGGAAAACGCTTAACTTTTGGAAATCAGTTCACAGCTCACTACATTCTTAACAGCAGAGTGTCCGCAACGACTTTTTTGGTAGTAGCTCAGCTAGGAAGAAGCCTCACCTAGGTACACATCTTCTCTAGAATTTGATCCTCAACGATGGACGATGTCACAGTCTCAGTCTTTTGTTAGTACCCCCAGATACCAGTGGATATTCTTCAATATTCACTAAACAAGCTGACCTCGTGGTTCAAAACGGAACTGAGCCTTTTCGCTAGGTAAGGTTAGGTAATAGGGTTGACGGAAAGTCCTATCTCCGCCACACTTAGGTCAATGTAGACCCATTGTGGTACCTCAGGGGATTCAACCTCCCTTATTAGGAACCATAAGCCTATGTTCTTTGGGTAAAGTTAGGTGGCTGTTCCCGCTTAAGCAAAAGCACACTTAGACCAGAATGTAGGTCCATTGTGATGCCACGTTTAGAGCACCGGCTTACCAGCGTCATGATGAATTTCAAGGAAAAAGCTGTGGGTAACCATATCGGTGCAAAGCCCTTCCTGTTCCACACTATCACGCACATCATTATCTCACGGTACACCGTTGAGACTCTCAGACAGTTCTAAGTATATAGGACACATTCTAGGCAGGGAATCTTTCGTGGAGTTAAAATATTGCCAAACACGCTCGGAGATCTTTAGTAGACCCCTACTGCCGTGAGGTTCTCAGATAAGCAGCTTGGGATCGGGGTGAATGTGTAGAAGCTTCAAACTCGATGAAAACTCACTCACCGCCTCAGATATGCGGCCTGGGTTCTCCAGCAGCGTCGAATGTGGCATGCGGCAGACTCCGAAAAAAAATGATTTTTTCCCCCATCGACCCTTTCCTTTAATTTTCTTTGGCGACAGGGTAGAATGGAGCTTCAAACTCGATGGAAACTCATTCCCGGCCTCAGATATGCAGTAGTGGGGACGATTCTCACAATGGTTTGGTGGTCGGCTTTAGAAAAACAAACGAACGTTCTCACCTCAGCGCTACAAATGCGTTGTCCATCGTCTCCGTCTTCTTTTTGCGCAACATCGTACAGCATTATCGACTATAGGTCCGACAGTGTTAGGCATGATTCTTGCCAGTCGGGCAGTTGCCCTCCCTGGTCTATGTCCTGTGTCTATGAAGACGCCCAAGCTGCATGGACGAAGAGAAGAAGGAAACCATTCCACACCCTGCCCAGCTGTCTTCCGCAAAAGAACGGTCCACCTAGGAGAATTCTACTTGAAACACGATGTCAGAAACCTCCTTTGCTTCGTCAGAAGCTCCAATTGATTCAACGGATCTCACAATGGATCTATCACTAGTGTAAGTGTGCTGGCAACTACCCAGCTGCCCAGCTGTCTTCCGCAAAAGAACGGTCCACCTAGGAGAATTCTACTTGAAACACGATGTCAGAAACCTCCTTTGCTTCGTCAGAAGCTCCAATCTCACAATGGATCTATCACTAGTGTAAGTGTGCTGGCAACTACCACGACGCCCACCGTCATTCTGAAGAATCTTTTGTCGCGTCCTAAACTTTTGACGCTGTTCATGGACAAATTTTGCACAATCTGTGTCCAGTTGCAAAAAAAAAAGGTTCCAAACTACTCAAAGGACAATGACTATCTAACGCTACCTCTTCCCGTTCAACTTTACACGATCCAACAACAACAGAGACATGGAAATTATCTCCAATCGATCAGATGAAGTGATTATGGCGATAAACAGTGTCGCACATCATCGCTGCATAAAAGGGACAAATACCAGTGCTACCTCTTCGTCCTCCAAACGTCTAAACTTCTTTCGTGATTGATTCGAAGAAACCACAAGAACATCGTTTAAGTCCTTGAATTCCAATGAACAACCACACCATTCATGGACAATGTGTCGCCGATATACATTGCTGTCGCCATCGTCGTCGTTGTGGTCGTCGCCAGATCGTTAACACTCTTCATCTTCTGTGCTGCATCCGAGAACATTGTGATTCCATAATTTTTTTTTCCGTGGCGCATTAAGTAATTAAAATTCGCGTGAACAATATTTACTTTCCCCCTCTCGTCGCAGGGAAGGGCTAGGTATACTTTTATTTATTCAAGTGTTATGCTAACGAATTTGATCCTTTTTGGCGAATTCCAGAACCAGAAGGAGAACTCCTTAAGTAATATTTATTAGTCACTTAGGAGACAAAACGGGAGAGATTCATGTAATAGATATGACCCTCCTTGGGGAACGATATACCTTCAAGCTAATGATGAGATGTAAAGAGAAACGTGGCAAGTCCGCAGAAAGTATTCCATTTTTTAAGCCTTTATTCGTAGGACTTGCGCCTCTCCCTGTGTCTGTGTGTACCTTCTTATTCTTTCCGCTAATGAATTGACGAAAGTTCCGGAAGACGATACCACAAAACAAAGTGTCACTCTGGGGGATAATTTCATCGAGTTCCTTAAATGGAATTTTAATATTCGCGCAAATGTCCTTTTAATTT
The DNA here is from genome assembly GCA_951813785.1 of Criorhina ranunculi. Lineage (NCBI taxonomy): Eukaryota > Metazoa > Arthropoda > Insecta > Diptera > Syrphidae > Criorhina > Criorhina ranunculi. Next base: position 9,663,635 of record OX638383.1, on the reverse strand, counting down.
TGATTCTTATTGCGTGGAGGATTGTTATTCGTTGCGTTGTTATACGGGGATGTTGCCGGGAGAGTAATTTGTTGAAAAGTTTTAACGGTCGGTTTGGTAATTACGAATTCGATTTGAATTTTTTGGAATGGTACGAGTGTATCCCTTTTTGTTTTCTTGGATTCTTTTTGTCCTTTGTCCTTTGTCCTTGTTGTGATTTTAATTTCTTGATTAAGCAGATGGTTAAATTTGAATGATGGGGCTAATTTGGGTCTTAGTGGGGTGAGGGGTTTAGGATTTTTACATTAAGTGGTGGTTTATCTGCTTATCTGTCGTGTAAATGATGTTGGAAGCGACCAAAGACGATGAAAGAAAAGGACTTTACCCGTGTTTAGTTTTGTGACCTTGTCATTCGATTTGTGGATTACTAATGACCTACAGACTCAGCTTCAGGTCTTCTCATATGTGCCTCTGGAACTACGTTACAACTCGACCACCCTTTCATCTATCCCGTCCTCGATTGGAGCAAACGATGTCCTTGGCTTCCTTCTGTCGGATGCCATTACCATGCTCAACTTGGGGATACCCTTCAACACATATCGGTCGTTTGGCAGCATCTTGACAATAATGTAGGACCCCCGATATCGCGGTTCCAACTTCCGAGACTCACCTATGAACGGCTTTTTCTCAACCAACGTGAGATCCTCTGTCTGGTAGTGCATCGGCCGCCTATGCTTCGCATCGAATTTTTCTTTCTGGTAGCGTTGACTCCGTTCGATTTTTACCAAAGCCTCGTCCCACCGTTGTTCCATCTCGCTTGGTCCCAATCTCGCTAGATCCCATGGCCCACCATCGTCTGTTCTTCCTGCTCGAGCAACAGTTTGTCACCCGAAATGCTCCTCGGGGTGTAGGACAAGAACAAGAGCTCGTATGGACTCGCTCTCATTGTGCAATTTCAACTTAATTTTAATAAAATTTCAATTTACTCACAGCTGGCTTGCCTGCAGTCTCTTCCCTTCTGAAGTGTGCATGCCAAAATGATTCTGTCGCACCTTTCAACCTGACCATTGGCCCTGGGCGTTGCCGACAGCTGTTTCTTCGCAAAAATCCTTGACCATTCTTGACGTGAATGCAGTCCCTCGGTCGATGACGATCCCTTATAGCCTCGGTGGCGCAGTAGGCAGCGCGTAAGTCTAATAAAAAATGAATGACGACCCCCCTCTCGCTGAATGATGCAAGTCCCCCTGCTTTTACTTGTTCAAGTCGCATTCAATCTCAAAAAACTAAGCTCCAGGAGCACACTGATCACTGAGTAAAAGTCCCGCCATGTAAACTTAAGCATGAGGCAGGGAACAGGTTGAGTTAGTTTGAATTGGCTTCCTGCTTAAGCCAGCTAACAACACTAACACCTTTGAAGAATCCATTGTGATACCACAAGGATCTGGAGAGATAGTCTTACCTTCCCATTGGAGCTCTTGATTACTCGAACGAGGGTTCTGACATCTTCGTTGAAGTAAAGGCTTCTTTTGTGGGAGAGAGCTGGGCTTCTCCTGCTCCTCCTCTTCGTCCATGCAGCTTTGTTTGATTGTATGCCAAGCATTGTTGCATGGTTGCCTATCAGACAGCGAACCGTCATGACACAATTTACGGTTCTAATGTGCTTTTCAGATCTAGCTTTGGCCACGTTATACCACTTGTCCACCTAGAAAATGGAGCTCCTTGGACTCCTGTAAAATAACGAGTTAGTATGGCCAAAACTAATTCACTGATGGAGAAGGACGGGAGAATCCATTCCACCCTCGTAGGAGTGATTACAAGGCACAAGACTCTGCGCTATCATATGAAAAAAAAGCCTCCGAATGATCTTAGGCTGTGAAGACAATGAGAATACAACCCATTTGTCGGTCGCCTTTGCCATCTCAGACATAAATCGTTTGGAAGCCACTTCTTCCAGGATACCATAGCGGCATACTTATCAAGAAGAACTGTCGGTTGATTAAAGCTTAAATGTGGTTCAAAAGTCTAGAGATAGGAGAATTCTTTAAGGACACCGTCTCTCCCAATGGGCATCGCAATAATAATTTAATGACTTGAATGTGGTGTTCAAGGTTCTCCCTCCCCTCGCAAAATCCATCTACCTAAAGTAATGTAAGGTCCATTGTACTAGAAGTACACTATAGTGGTGAGTTTCCCAAGTTCCCCCAGTGTGTCGGATTCTTGCCAACTCAATCCTTTCCATCTTCAGGCGGAACTGCTTCTTGCATCACTTCAGGGTGATACCATTTTTCCTAGCCTCTATGGGCTCTACTCTTGTATGGTCTTGGACGGACTTTTGTGTTGTTCTCTTCTCTTTACCTTTCGTTCTCCCTTGATGTAGGAGCACACTCTGATCCAGTCTCTAGTAACGACATTGTCCGGTGTGATTCCGCCAACCTCCGTTTCTAGTCTTCTCCTCTCTGTAAGCCTACAAGTGTATTCAAAGAATGTGTGTTTGGCGTTGTCTTGAGTCGACTCTCGATATTAACTGCTGCTGTGTTCAAACAGTCTTGCGGTCCATCTACACCTAGTTTCTCTGTCAGCGACACATCGTTATCTCGTTGGCTTCTGGTGTTGCAATTTCCGCTGCTTCTGCGATTATGAGAACGTCTGGTGCTGAGACTGTTCCCCAAGAGCTTCTCTTCGCTGCCATTTGTCTCATACTTTTCGAGCAAGAGCTCATCAGCCTAGTCGCATCTCCCACTGTGCATAGCTGTCATGAGTAGTCTTCTTCTGCTTACCTTAGCATCTTCCAAGTTTTCCAACGCTGAGGTGATCTTTGCAGTCCTTTCGGACACGTTCTTGATCTGTAGCCAATACGTGAGCTTTCTATCATCCGGGCCTACCAGCAATAGGAATACGCCTCCAAGTAAGCACAACTATCTCTGTGTTCTCTGTTTCCAAGCTCAGTCCGTGGTCTTGCTTCCAGAACTGGATGCATCTCATGACTTCATTTAGATGCCTTTGGACATTGTCAGTGTCCCGCGCGGGACACATCTCCATTCGAAGAATTCGGATACCGCACATCATTAATCGAAAAGCATTACGAGACAGGATGACTTCAGTAGGAATCCTTTTATCAGCCCAGACAAGACTTGAACGTGTGTAAAGCTCTTAACAGACAGATCGAACATCGAAGATGTATAAAAACACCAGAGCAGGAATTTTCAGTCTTACAGACCGAAGTAGTAGGAAAATTTGTTAAGTACCTCGTGGATTGCGCCTAAACACCCACTCCCCCAGCGCAAAACCTAAATCCACACGTAATGAGCAATACACTTACGAGCACAACCCGTTTAGGTTTACCTAAACTTTTTTATAAAATGTTCGCCCAGCAGCAGTTATACACACCTTTCATCAGAAAACAGCTTGAAACCGGTTCCACACTTCATCAGTCTCGTGGTTGGTTGGTCGTCAAACCCACCTTCGCCGCACACATTTGCATATCAAAGTGTAATCATCGCCAACAGTGGTGGCGGGTAGGGCAGCTAAAAAGTTTCATCCGACCTCCCGTTTTCTGTTGAATCAGTTGTACGATGACCACCATTTGTATGCTGATTATGTTCTATATACACACACACATTCGAAAAAGGGTTGTTGTTAAGTATGCGTGATTCAAGAGGGGGGAGGGTAGCTATATCATTTATGAGGCTTCATTAAGCAAAAGGCGTGAAAATGCTTTCTTCATGGAATTGGGATTCAAATGATGACCAACTAAGTACAAAATTTACGAGCATGTGACCATATAACGAGTGCATTAGGGTACACAGATCTAATTAGATGATTAACGGGATGGAGGGTAATTAACTGGTGGCATTTCTTTGACAATTTAACCTCAATCAGCTTTTAACGAAAAAAAACCTAACGATGAAGAACAGAATTTTCGGATGAAATTTGGTATTTTCAGGACTGTCAATGTGCCTCTCTTTACAGGTTTCTTTTTTTTAACCTTATGCCACCAAAAACCCTCCGAGGAAAACATAAGTCTTCACAGACGGGTTAGTTATGATGATATACTCATCTTTAAGCGTGCTAAAGTCCTGCAAGATCAGAAAAAGAGACAGAAAAACGTTCAAGTATTTCATTTAAAGAATCTAGGGTTCTGCATCATTGACCATTCAGTTGCAAGGTGAAACTCTAGGTGGACAAGTCGTGAAAGCTGAAACGCTCTAAGAATTTAATTTCTCTCAGCAGATTGCATATCAGGAACATTATACATAGGAGTTGTCACGGGACACTGTCTAAGAGGCCAACAACAAGGCTTGGTGTACATTCAAATTATTTTTGTAGACGTTGCATGGACGAAGAGGAGGAGGCGTCCAGCTCGTTTCCGCTAAAGAAGGATCAATTTAGAATTCAGTTGTCAAAAATCTCTTTGAAGCTCCAATGGGTTTATCAAATAGGTAAGGGGAACACATGCATATCCTGGGGGCTTACTATCGCAGCGAATACTTACGAGAACTGCGAGGAAGAAGAGGAATATCTTGAGGCTTATAAGGATAACGAACCTGCTGAAGCTCCTCATGCTCAGGAAATTCAAAAGTTCCTCCAATCACATGCATACTAGTGCTAACTCTATAATTGCACCCTCTCTCCTGTGTGCGTGTGTTAAGGTCCAAATGAGAAGCTATAGGCAATTTTAACGTACACGTAGGAACAGAATAATAAAGCTCGAGTCTCAAGCACTTATTCAAACTTTTGCAAAGTAATCTGGACCGGAAATCAAGTATCAAAGTGCTTCCCTACAGGAACTGGAGTTAGACAAGGAACCAAATGAAGCTTTGTATAAAGAAGATATTATTGTTTACCTCCTAGGAGTCCCAGGTGCAATTCCATTCACAAGAACGCCCCTTACGCTGTACGCCGACAATATTGTCCTGTTGGCTAGATCACCTACATATATAATACGATGTAATACGATTACGGCGACGGCTTATAGAGTGCAAGGACCTAATTTCTCGTAACCAGTCATGTTGTATTTTTTGTATTGTATTTTTCTCTCGAATGGAAGAGATCTACAGTTTTATTTACCGACTCCGAACCGGCGGATTGAGAAGCTCTTTCATGACAGAACATTGTCTGCCAAGAGTAAGTGTCGCGAAAACTTTTTGGTTGTTTTGCTGAGGCTCGAACCAGTGTCAGCTCGATGAGCAATCCAACACGACCATAAGATTTAAGCTACAAAACCGATTTGTTTAAGGACATGTTTCCATCGTTTTATAAGTATGACATGACACTAGAGAGTAATTTACCAAACACTTTCTAAAAATTCAGCGTATCCCTTAAAAATTTAAAATCCCCCCTCCCCTCCCCTCTCCAAAAAATAAAAATGAAAAAAACTTCAACCGTGACGCTATGAATTTTTAATTTGATCTCATAATTTGCCAGGACGCTCTCATTTCTCCTTACTAACCCCGACTACCCGTCCCGCGCCTTGTCAACTCCGGACGTACATATCTGGGAAAGTGGTTAGAAATTCCATTTTTTTTTTCTTGCGTTCCGTTCTTCATGCTTTCGATGTCACAATGTCCTCCAGGGAAATCATATTTACGAGCAGTGCGGCTCAACTAAGAAATTTACACTCTCTACCAGCGTGCGGTGGTGAACTTCCTTGTTTCGGGTATAAGAGCTTAATTATTTTATTGGTACCTTGACACTTTGAGTACACCACCAGCCCAGCGTTTGGCTTTAATCAAAATGCAAATTAAAATTTCACGCTCATTTTCCGTTCCGATTTTTACTTAAAAATATTTCTCCATAGGATAACAACCTGTGGCTCATATGTGTGTAGGTATGTGTTTGTGTATGCACGACTGACCGATAAAAGGGCAATGAAGCGGTGTGAAATTTTACCACACCAAACAAAACGAGTTCCTTTTGCCTGGCCCGCAAGGACATTCACAGGTCCCAACTGCAAACAAGTGCGTTAAGTTAATTGGGTATAAAACGTGGCGCGTTGCTACTGTTACTGGACGGGTGTTTTATTTGCAAAAAGGATTAAAAAGGACTTCACTGCGAAAATTTATATTATTAATTAAATTAAACCTTCGACTCAATGACTGGACACGGCTGGGATTTCGCACCAGCACAACACAGACAATGCATTCGCATTTTTTTTTTGCGAAGGATATGTGCAGTGTAAGGACAACAAACTAAGAGAGAGAGAGAGTGGGTTAAAAAAAATGAATTAAATGACCAAGCGTAAACAACAACATCCCAGTTGGGGCGATGCCCGAGGACATATCGATGCCTTGGGGGAATTAACATTAAAATAATTACCGCAAATGGGTTTGGCAATATTTTTATTTTTTTTGTGTAATAACAGCAGCAGTGCCACACAGTTGAAGATGAAGTTGTTGCAGGACTTTAGCCTTGAACGTGTGGATGAGAGTGTGTTTATTTATTGATTGTGTCATTGATCATGTATTTTTTATTTGATGGCATTGTACTCGTAGTTGGAAAATCAGTTGGCAATTGAAATTCCATTAATGGAATGCAATCAGGTTTTTAAAAAAGGATTGCCGGGGGTTTATTTTTGGCTAGTTTACCAGGAATCAATCAATTTCTTACATACATTGGACATCTATCTCATTTCGTCACAAAAGCACAATTTTGTGAGACTTCTTGTCTTGAAGCGCTACGATCGAGTCTGGCCGAAACACTTAACCAGCTTCTAAGCATACTGCCCCTAGACACTGGCGAAGCCCAGTACGAAGCAAATAATATTCCGTGTAACTACAACCTTCATGGTCCCGTTTTCAATCGACTACATCACACCAAAACTTAACTTCAAGAAAAACTTCCACGTTGGATTCTCCTACCAGAGCTCAGTGGAAGAAAGACGAAGTAGTGAAGGACTTCGACACGGTCATCTACATCGTGAGGGCCGGTGTCTCCTCGGATTTAGCCAGGCGGAACTATTAGTAATCCGAGAGGCTTGCACCCAACTCGGGCGTGACACAACGCACAAACAAAACATTGCTATCCTCACAAATAGCCAAGCCTCTAGCAAAGCTATTGACTCTGTTACCATATCCTCCAAACTGGTGCAGGAGTACCGGAACGAGCTTGCCCGCTTGGGGGAATGCTTCAGAATCACACTGCTCTGGGTTCCAGGGCAGACTGACTTAAAAGGAATCGAGCGTTCAGATGAACTGGTCAGGCAGGGCTCAGCTTTACACGACTTACTCGTTGCAAGAATTCATATCCCACTAGGAGCGGTTAAATCCCCTCACACTTTCTGCAGAAGGGCAACCTCCAATGGAGGGGGTTAACCAACTGCGCCGTATCAAGGGTTCCTTAACTGAACCCACCAATTGAAGACCATGCGGTCAAACTAGGCATTCCACACAACATCCTCTGCCGGAGTTGCGGAAACAAAAATGAGGAGGAAACTCTCTCCCATTTCTTCTGCAAATGTCCGGCACAAGCAAGAACCAGACTCCGTGCACTAAACCAATCATTCTTGGACGAACGGGTAAAAGGATATGAGATCTAATCCATTTTTTTTAACTCCACAGGCTGGATCTAAGCACTGACTGTCTCAGACCCTTAACAGCACACATCATCAACCAGGTAACATGAGTTGTAGTAACAAAATAGCACATTCTAGTGCTTCTTGGGTTCATGCTGAACTACGATCTCTACCTACCTACCTGCAACCTCCAAGCCCAAGTCTGGGAATACTGTTTCCTTACGAAGCAGTTGAAAAGTTCCTGGTACTGTATGACGGCGACGACAAATCGAAATTTGCTGTTAGACAGAATGATCCATTTAACATGGACGATGCAGACTATCCAACTTAGACGTAGTGAAGATAGCCATATCTAAGCTTAAGTCCAACAGATGTACTGGAGCTGACGGCCTAGCTGCCGAGCTGTTCAAAACGGCAGTCGATGACTCCTGGTCGGATAAAAATATGCCCGATGATCCTCAAGAAAGGAGACCCTCTGAACCGGGCCACCTTCAGAGGTATCAATCTCCTTAACATCGCCTACAAGGTCTTGGCTGCCGTTCGTCAACTACCTGATCGGTCCATATCAGTGTGGCTTTAGGCCAAGAAAGTCCACCGTCGACCAAATGTTCACACTACGACAGTTCTACGACCACCTCTTCGTCGATTTAAAGGCCACGTATGACAGCTTTTACAGAGACGAGCTATACAGTGTAATGTCTAAATTTGGAATCCCTGCCAAACTCATCCGTTTGTGCAGGAGAATGCACTCTCCTCCATCAAAGAAGGTAAAGACCTCAATGAGACTTTTGATGTCAAAAAAGGATTTAGACAGGGCGACGTGTCTTGAAAGAATCGTACAAACCTGACGCGCCAGCACCAGAGGCACAATTTTTTAAAAGTCCGTTCAATTACCCGTCAACGCCGGAAGAATGCAGCGTGATGTCAGTGGCATTTTCATAAGTATTAAGACGAAACCGGAGAAGATCGATTTAACGGTCAATGAGGGCAAGACCAAGTATATGTTGTCAACAAGAAAGGACACAACGTCACCGTAGACAGATACAACTTTGAGCTAGTTAGGGACTTTGTCTACCTAGGCTCCGCTATCAATTCAGATAATGACACCAGCACTGAGATCAAACGAAGAATCACTCTTGTCAATCGTTGCTTCTTTGGTCTAAGAAGGCCATTGAGTACCGAAGCCCTCCCTCGAACAATAAAAGTGACCCTTTATAAGACTTTAATCAACCCAGACCTGCTTTATGGCGCAGAGGCATGTATTCGACAGCTCTTAGCTGTTTTGAGAGAAACATTTTTCGGTCCCCTCTGCATAGACGGTGACTGGAGTAGGAGATACAACGACGAACTGTACAAGCTGTACAGCGACATCGACTTCACCCGAAGAGTGAAGGCTCAACAACTAAGGTGGCTGGGTCATATAGAACAGATGGATACCAATGCTCCGGCTCGGAAAATCTTCGAATCCACTCCCAGTTCGGAGTGAACTTGATTCTCAATCAACACAGTCTCTCGAGTTAAGCTCGATCTTAAGCTAACCGCCTCCAGTTATGAACTCCAAATTGGTTGAGGTCCACTTTTACTTATGCCCTCCATTTTAGGCGAGTTCTTCCTCTAATGCGTTGTCCCACCGGTTTAGATTCGTCGACTCTTAGGACAGAGCGCTGGTGTCCACGTCATAGACATTTTAAACGACCAATTCGCAGTTTTTGGTTTAACTAGTTCAATGTCGTTGAATCTCCTCCTCTAAAGTCAGTCAACGTAAACGGGACTGAATATCTCAAGAAGAATGTTTCGCTCAAAGGGACCAAGTGTATCTTCATCCGCCTTCGATAGAGTAGGATGGGGATGATTAAGGTCTTGCATTGATACACAGAGCTGCCGAATCCGATATACCTTTCTAGGAAGAATCCAAGAGCGTTACATGAGCCACCGACCCACTGTTCCAGAACCGTCAATAAAACTGAAGGTCCCTTCTATTCGTGCGAAGAACATGACACGCACAATATAAATGGTTGTGAGGAGCTAGGCCTTGGCTCTCTAGGTATGAGCTGTCGCGCTAAATATTTATATTTGTAGATGCACTTTTTGGTGTGTGATTATGGCCGGTACAGTCATCGGTCCATATTCTTTCAAAGATGACGATGGACATCTACAAACCATCTTTAGAGCGGTCTACCGGACCATGATAGAGAACCGACACACTCCCAAACAATCCTGACAACTGGCTCTAGCAGGATAGACCTACAGCCCATACCGCGAGGGAACTTTTCGGTGACCGAAGTATGTAATTCGAAAAATGCCGATTTCATTTGGTGTCCTCGTTTCCTAGATTTCACGGCGCCTGATCTATTTTTTGTGGGTTTTCTTAGACGGACGGGTTAGCATGAAAAAACTACAAGCAACTCTGGAGCTAAAGCAAAATATTGGTGCAAAAATAGCAAATTTGCAGCCAGAAACGTTGCGAAGTGCTTGTACTTCAAATCGACGTACATACTTGTGCATGTACATGGACATGTTTTTTAAACTAAACTGCTTCCAAACATTTTTCAAAATGTCCTTCAAGCTCTACTCTACCGACAAAAAAAATACGTTGCTGTCCAGTGATTCACTTCAAACGCACACCGATAGTCCACATCCGCGATAGGAAACCTTCTCCTAACAAGTTTTTTTTTTCCACCTCCACACCTCCACTTAAGTTCCACAATGTTCCAGTGATGCCTTCCAGAAATTGAGTGTGCCAAAGAGAGTGAGCTCCAAATGGGGGGAATCAAGTGAATGCGCACTGGAAACGGTGACACACATACCACGACATCCACAGTGAATAACGATTTGAAAATTGGAGGAGCCACGTTTGGCTTCGTGTTGTATTCCTCTTTTTGGATATTTGGGCGGAGCTAGCTGTTTGAGAATGGAAATTTCAACTTGTTCCCTCTTTCATTCTAACCTTAAACTACGGGAAGTAAAAACAAATCATTTTGCTTTCAAGAAAAACTTATGTTTTAGTAATTTCATAAATAATTTACACAACCGTCTTATTAATATTTAAAGGAAATATTGTATTTAAGATCCTTGTTCCTACATGTACATATGTATATATACAATCTATACACTGATTTGGCCATAGTTCAGTTATAAATGAAGAAATTGTGGTTTAATGTAGACAGGTACGAGTAGGGGTGTTACACTACGCATAGTTTGCAACGTAACTAAGTACATGAATTCGCTGGTCGCAGCAGCGGAAGGAACGACAAAAGCAGAACTGTCTACAGAATCACCAAAGAGTTGACAGTTAGCCAGAGCACTCTAGACAACATCCGGTGAAAACCTTAGACGACTCTCTGTTCATTTTGGATGACAGCCAACTTCTAAAACAAGTAAAGGGTTTTTCAATAAAGACATAACAATTTCGTATTTAAATAAAACACAGAATACTTGAGATATCGGGTTGAAATTTATTCCAGCTATAGTACACATGTTAAATTTAAGATTGCAATTCAATCCCGTTCATACGACCACCGGGAGCACTTTTTCAGCGATAGACTCTCTGGAGTCGATTTTCCATCAATCTTTTCACACATATCTGCTGGAATGTTGGCAATTTCGCGTTCGATATTGTTCCTGAGCTCCTTTAACGTTGTTGGCTTGCTGGCATAAATGAACGACTTAACGAAACCCCATAAAAAGAAGAATCCAACGGCGTTAAATCGCATGAGCGAGACGGCCATTAGACCGAACCATTTCTTGAGATTACACGATTGCCGAACTTCCCCTTCAATAGATCCAATTATTTGACCAGCTGTGTACCATCTTATTGGAACCACATATCACTGATGTCAAGTCCATCCAATTCTGGCCAAAAATAGTCTTCCAACATGGCACGATAGCGAACTCCATTGACCTCAACATAGCAAACATTTTCATCAACGAAAAGCCATTATGCCAAAAATGTGCTTCATCGATGATTTTTCGATGAAGTTCAGGACGCACTTCAAAATTTTGCTTAGAAGTTTCGGGGCTTCAAATGATAAAGAGGCTTCAGTTCTTGAGTTAATAAGATCTTGTAAGGGTGTTGGCCAAGATCTTTACGCAAAATTCGTCACAATTCCTGTGAATGGCTTAGAATCCACTGAATTGGCTCATTTTGAATTGAAGCACTTACGGCTGCGATATTGTCGGTACTTTGACTGGTACGTTATCTCACTGGCACAGGAACATTCAATAGTGAATAATTTGACTCGAATTTATCCAATAAAGCACGCACAGCCTGTCTGGTGGGACGATTATTACGACCGAAGATTGGAACAAGCACTCTTAAAGTTGCAACCACCGACTCAAAATTTTGGTAGAAATTTTTAGTAATTTCCAAACGTTGCTCGGTTATGAACTTCACCATGATAAAAATGTAAATCTTGGCTAAAGTTTTGACATTGACAGATCATAAAAAAAGTTTAAGGGTGCGTTTGTATTAAAATACGAAATTGTTATGTCTCTATTGAAAACCCCTATTCACTGGCGATATGCAAACAAATCAGAATATTCTATCCGAAGAAACGATTGCCCGTATCTAGACCTCACTCAAGCCCCAGTTAAGAAGAGATCACTGCTTACAGCACTCAAGAACTACAAAGTGGTAGGAAGGACTTTATGGGACTCCTGCAGAGTTATTGAAAGCAACGGTAACATCGTCTGCAGAGCTCCTCTATTCACTGATAAAGAAGACTCGGGAAACTGAGTCTTTTCCCTAAGAGTGGAAAAAGAGGAGTAATAGTCAACTGGAGAAGGATTTTTGTGCTGCCTCCAGTTGCCAAAATAAAATTTAAGGATATACTCGTACTTGAGCGAATGAAACTCCACCTTGAGAACACTCTCGACGCTGAACGAAGCAGGTTTCCGTTCTGGATCCTCCTGTGGATCATCATCGAACAATGTACTTCACCTGCTGTTTGTCGATTTCGAAAAGGCGTTCGACAGTTTCAATAGAGAGTTCTAGAAAAATGTTGGCTTAGAGCCACTCTTGGATGGTCTGAGACTGAACTAATGCCACTTTCTATCCATCACACTATATCGTAAAAGTTTTTGAAAAGATTGTGCAGATTTTTATCAGCGAAGTGTGGGAAGTCTGGAATGCCAAAAACAATTGTGTCAGTCTAAAATTCTTATCTTTCCAGCGTGATGCAGAGCTTCTGTAGTTCGGAAACATCGTCATTAAGAACCCGGTCGACCGTTGGAACAAATTGGAGATTTCGTCTCTGAAGGTCGCTACACTCGTAATAGAAACGACATGTATTTTGAGTTCCTCGTGAAGGGTTTCCACAGAGCCTTTATGAGAAGAAGTTGTTTGCTTGGATGGTGGAAAACTCGACTCTAATGCGATGCCGATGTGATCAGTCGTTTCTCCTTGCTTGGGCGGCTCAATCGGGGTGGAATTATAGTGCTTCTTTTCAGAAGCTCCTGCTTTTCCAACGATGGGTTAATGAGTCTTGGGTGAATTCGTTGACGTTGAATGTTGCTGTTGGGTTCGAGTGCCCTATTTCCCTAAACCCTGCTAAGCAAGCTCAACGAAGATTTAATTTTTGGTAGCCCCACTGTGTCCTTGGACAATAATTTGAACCTTCACGTGTAGAGGCATGCGATTTAACCATGCATTACACAAACAGTTGCTAACTTAGAGCTGACTGCCCAACCGGATGAGTTCCGTCTTACACTGTCGTATCAGTTTGGAAGATGAGGTTGCCAAATGCCAAACTTATGCCTCTCAGATTGCCAGCAATTCCGACAGCAAGATGCGCACTGGATGAATCTGGAAGTCGGTAGGATTAACGTCAATCAATTGCATCTTTTGAACTTTGTGAGTTGTTTTGTTCATCCTTGCTGGTGAGGCTTGAGTACCTTTTCTATGAAAGTGACCCAGTTCTGGTCGTTCGTTGATTGGGATGATTATGCCATGTCCAGTCAGAAACATGGTAGTTTACTTCACCGTGTTCCCGTCCCTTCCATTCAGCAATGTTTGAGATCAGACTTGCGGTCCATCGCCCTCTGTTTCTGAGCTCCATTTCTCTTGCCACTGTTGTATAGTGAGCTTTTTTGTCTCCTCTTTTACCGTTTCCACTTTCTCTGTGTTTCTCTCTGCTACACCAGGTGTCACTACAAGGATAATTGGTTTCGGCACCGTTTGGTACAAACTTGAAACTCGTAGAGCTCCGGGTCTCTCTGTATTGCGGCCATTAGCTTCCTGTTTTTCTCTTGCCACAGTACGTCTGCCCATATCTCACAACCAGACAGGAGAATGGCGTAGCAAAAACCATAAGAAGTCTTTCTTTACTGGCGACGTTTGTGACTGAGCTTAGTAGCTAGCCAGTGATAATCGTACTTTACCGCTTCCTTGCTGGTTATCACCCCAAATCCAACTTGAAAATCGCGTTTTTAGTCAGAAGGACTATCTCCGAAGCAAGAAGACTGGGATTGAACACAGATGACCTATGCAGAGGATGTGGTGACGAAGAAGTAGATGAGGACACTCCACACTTTCTTTGCCACTCTCCAGCGCTCTGCCAAGTAAGATTCAAGACCCTAGGAAGGCACTTCTTTCAGGATCTAGAAGAACTGTCCGACAAGTCTGTGGTCGACATACACAGACTTATCCGCGCCTCAGACTGGCTCAATTGAACATAGGCTTATGGTTCATAGTAAGGGGGACTGAATCCCCTAGGGTACCACAATGGGTCTAAATTGACCTAAGTGTGACGGAGAAAACACTTCCGTTCCCTGTCAACCGTATTACCTAACCTAACCTATCTCCATATTTTCTGTGACCTGACCTAGAACATCTTCTTCCATCCAGAGATGTGCCTGTCTCATGACATGGTTGTGGTTTCGCAATCGATGTCGCTTGACGTAATCACTGCGACGATATCGTCTTCATACACAGAAGAGGATGCCATTGTGGGCATCCAGGCTCCTGCCATTATTTCACTTTTCACGAGGGAGGAACATCTCTGGCATTAAATTAGCCGCAGCTTCTTTGCCCCTGTCATTGTTGAGCCTCGACAGGTTACCAACATCGTAAGCTTGAAACTTCTTTATGAGGGCATTGCACTGCAACCTCATGGTCTATTGTGCCGCCTTCTGGTACCTTGGAGGGGTTTGTTTCTTCCCTTTTGAGAGTCATATACACTCTTACTTAGCCTCGACCAGAATATTCCACTCTGAAGCACCCTCTCTAGGCCAGTTTCCCCTAAGGAATCTGAGGATGACAGTTGGAACTTGACCAAATATTTCATTCTTTTGTGGGTCAATGCCCCACAAGGCTTCGAGAATTGCCCTCATTGCAGAATATGCAGAGAACTTTCTTCGCTAGTTTCCTCAAATATCCTTTTGAGTCTACAGTGTCCCGTTAGGAATCCTGTTAGGTTGAATCTTTTTCTAGATTAAGTCCACCACAAGCTTGAGTGAGTGAACAATCACTTTGCAATAAAAAAAGAAGCGCATCACACTCACAAAAGGATAAAAGCTTACAATTCCTTTCAGTCTTTTCGTCCTGACAGTAATAAAATTCACCTAAAACCCAATATACCGTACCGAATTTATCTTAAAATCTCAAAATCTTTTGTTGTTGTACTCGTTCTTTTCCAATTTCCAAGTGAAAAAAATATCGATGATGTCGTCAATGTCGCATGATTCACATTTGTTTAGAGAAAATTGTAAATAAGGACACCCATCCATACCCGCACATCTTCATTCTTTTGTGTCGTCTCATCGGTAAATATATTGATAAAGTGCTTGGGGAATTGAAAACATCTCAACAGGTTTTAGCTTTTAAGCCTTTTTGCTCATATCACCATGCAAATATGTATAAGCAAACAAAGGACCAAGATGAAGATGACATCAACGACAGAAGTGAAGACAAAAAAGGACGAGAAGACCAATGATGTTGTTTGCAGTCGATGATGGTGATGCTGATGCCGATGGTGGATGTTTATTTGATTTAATTTAAATTGTGGTTAATGTTTGTTGTCATCTGCATTAGAGATTCCGAATGTCCTTCGAATCCTTATGGACAATGGACATGGGTAAATAATTTAATTTGAATTTTCAGTAAAAGGGATGTTAAGTCGAAAGGCATTTATGATTTACAGCACGTAGGTTTTAAAATCGAATACAATGACACAAGGAGGACAAAGGATTTCATTTGTTTTTGCGCAAAAGGATATTGAGAGGGTTGCTTTCATCGGTTTTAATTGCTTTGCTGTTTTAATTAGCTGCCATGGATATTCTTTGACATATTGAGGATTGAGGTTTAATTACACGAAAACTCCTTTTTCCAATTGATTGGTTTTAAATAAACAGATTATCCTTGTTTTGTGTGATTTTTTTGTTCCACAATTTGATCCTTGAATAGACGTTGGAATATTAAAAAAATTCTAGAGGCGTTGAAGCTTAGATGTTGAATTGCAGAA
Organism: Criorhina ranunculi; assembly: GCA_951813785.1. NCBI lineage: Eukaryota > Metazoa > Arthropoda > Insecta > Diptera > Syrphidae > Criorhina > Criorhina ranunculi. The sequence continues at coordinate 9,647,687 of OX638383.1, read as the reverse complement.
GGACACAAACGTCCACAGGATTCTGTCTACCATTTGAATTGCAGCTTTTGTACAGCCCCACTCGAATCTCAAAGGATCCACTGTGTTCCCCGGTGTGGGATGGCCTCCCTGATCCAACCTGAGTTCCAAAGGAATTTTGCGATGGTTGTCGGTGGGTTTGACAAGTCGCCCAGATCATTGGAGAAGTGTTCTCCGAGGACTGAGTTTCTGTTTCTGCTAAGCCATGGGCATTCACATAGGCGGTCCTTCTCGGCGTCTACATCGCCACATCCTCTGCATAAGTCCGTTGTACTGAAACGCATTCTTTTAAGGTGGACCGCCAGCAGGTTGTGCCTTGTAAGGAGTGATAGGTGACTTCTGTTGAGTGCGATGATTTATTTGTTGTCCTGTCCAGAGGGTCCTCGAGGTGAGGCATCTCGTGAGTGATTTCCATCCCCCATTCGCGAGTTTTCACAATTTCATGGTGATGCTGGACTTTTGTTGTTCTAGTGGTGGCAGGATGGAGTCATCGGCCATTATCAGATCCATCTCAGCACCCATTCTAGCGAACTCATCCACCTTTTCATTCCCATGGATGCCCTTATGTCCCGGGACCCAACTGATTGTCACGTTATGATTGGTGTTGAGTGTCTTGAGCTGATCGTGGTAGCGTTTCACGATTCTGGATGTGATGGCTTTGATGGCTGCTTGACTACATCTATGTAGATGTTGATGCATCTTCATGAGAGCGTGTTTTGGGAGGCCTCAGCGATTGCTAGAACTTCCGCCTCGAAGACGTTGCTGTGATTTGGAAGTCGTTTCGACCGTGCGATGATTGGTTTTGATGCGTAGATTCCAGAGTCAGATTATGACCTCTCCTTCTGTCCAGCTCTCCCTGGAGACAAATTTGAGTTCGAGGTTTAGGCTGGCTTCAAGGATTGGTGTTCAGTAGTCATTGTTGGCTTCAATGTTCGCCCGCATCTGGCGATTGCTTGGTGACCTATCAGACCCTTTGGCCAAAGGTTTTGATTGCTGTAGGCGGAGCGTGAAAAATTCGACATTATCAGCCCTGGCATAATCTCTTGTAGTTCCTATGCATGCCAGTCGTTGAATCTTCGTCAAGATGTTTAAGTTTATGGTTTTCGGGGGTTCGAATGGGCCCAGGTCTGTTTTTTGAGGGTTTACGTTAAGACCGCATCGTTTGGCCCAATTGTTTCAAGTGGGAAGGTTTGTCTGGTACCTTTTGTCTAATTTCTCTGAGAGATATAGCGCCGTAGCTCCTCAAGACCCACCATCTTTTGGTTGTTCATTCAAGATGCTTGGGTAGTGCCTCAATGGCTGATAGAACTGGGACAAGAAGGGATGACAGGATGCATTTTTGTTCCCGTCTTTCCTTTGATTTTCTTTCTCGAATGGGTAGAATGGAGCTTCAAACTCAATGGAAACTCCCTCCCCTAGATATGCAGTCTGGGTGCTCCAGCAGCGTCGAAAGTGGCACGAGGCTTATGAATTTCACAACGAATCCTGTCGATTGTTCGTTGACTTTGAGGCTATTTGTGATAACATTCGTCATCTAGAATCATCTGGATTCAAAATTTACGGGACAAAGTACGTTATGGACGGTTGCCCTACACTCTCTCTTATACAAGCCACTATGTCAAGCCAATCGTCACAAGTTTGCCATGGAGCTTGCTTACTGATGACACCGGTTAGTACCATGCCCCTGTCCCTGTCCCTGAATAAGCCCACCCAAGTCTTTGAGTCTTTTTCTTGCAACGCAAGCAGTGTCTTTCCTTCTGAAAGCACTCAGTCCTTATGAAAGACGAGTACAGCTCAAGTTGATCTTTGGATCGCGGCGCCCTGCATTGTGGTGAGTGTCGATCAGAATGACTTCAAGGCATCCTCAGCAACCAAGTAGGAGTTGAATACCCTCAGTCCTCCCAATCTACCATGAAGCCACGGTATGGCTTCAAGACGTTGACACCATGGATCTTGGATTTGCCATAGGTGCAGCCCTTTGGCACTGGGCGTTTGCGGCTATAAAGACGCAGACGAATTTTGTAGATAACATACTTAGCCCCTTGCTTTGCACGGAATTCTAAGCGATGTGCCTCCTTTCAGCAGGTTAGTCTTGGAGAACGGTGCAACTTTGTCAAGTGACGAAACTGTCAAACGCTGATACAGACAAAATAGCGCATAATATCGCTCTGCTTCTTGCGATACAATTCTTGAATATAATGACACGCACCCATGTTTACAACCTTTCACGGCGGTGAACCTCTTGGAAAAGATTTCGCCTTCACTTCACGAAGTTTAAGTGAAAAAGTTGTCAACAAACAGAAGAATCTGTCCACCGCCTAGAAACGTCACTTCTGACAAGAGTAACTTCAAAGTAGTTAAGGGGTTTACCTACCTCGGAATCGGAGTAAACATTGTCTCCACGAATGACACCCCAGGATACCTCTGCTACTTCGGTTAGGCGAGACAAGTGGGCTCAAAGCTCCTAACTCGGAAGCCGAAATGTATGCTCTACAAAACACAGACCTTGGCAGGTCTACGTGTAGTGTACTTTATGGTGCCGAATGCTGGACGATAAGCAGGACAGCAGAGAGGATTTGGTTCCGTGGATCCGTATGCAACCGTGAACTCTATGAGCTGTATCAAGACAAAGTTTGCACGGTTTCTTTGAAGATCTTGCCCTGTGTGAACTTGCAAGCGTTCTTGTCTTCGAGAAGTACTGTGCTACAAGCTTCTTTCCCTCCTCGGACTTGGGGTCCAGTTTCTTTCACTAGTAGCAATGGTAGTCGATTTGCTAGTCGACCAATAGAAGGAACGCTATAGCTCCTGTCTACGCCACACCCACGCCAAATCAAGTTGAGAAGTTGACTTGACCTCCTCTTCGTTGAAATCGAAGAGTTTGAAGTCCTTGAAGTTTAATATTCCCTTGGGCATCGCATCAAACGGATCCTTGGACTTGGGTTCGACAGCGACATCCAACTCTGGTTCCTCCTCCTTCTTGGGAGCAGCAGACTTCTCTTTTGCGGACTTAGCAGCGACGGGTTCTACACCAGTTTTGACCAAAAATTCGGTGAAAAGGGCGTAGCTCTTGAACACTGCTTGGACCTATGGCTGGTTGAGGACCATGAGATGGTTGCAGCACTTTCAAGGAAAGATGCAGCAAACTGGTAAAAACGACGATACCTGCCAAAGTGATGCGCTTACCCACCAAGTATAGGTGGAGTTGAGAAGTGTCATCGTCCTTGGCGGTGCTGTTCATGACCAATGACGTGAAGTCAAACAATGGAAACACCCAGGAGCGTGAGGTTCGTACAATCTTTCTACACTTACGCCTGGAGGTATTCGTTAGAACCGCCCCATAGCTGTTGGTTGGCCAAGAAGTAAGCGATGGCATTCACAACGGGTCTATAGCGACCTGAGTGTGGCGCAGAGGTAGCTCATCTTGGCTTACGTACCCAAGCGATAATATTGCTTTCATCGAGGTACTTGCCGTCCGCTGTTTCCAAGGCAGGAACCTTGCCAGTTGGGAACTTCTTAAGGAATTCCTAAGTTATCTCGCTAAAAACAACAGATCTTCGGCCACTTTCACTTTGGAGAGGACCAGGTGGAGGAGGTGATTAGAAAAGGACGTTCAGAAGGTAAATGTGCTATTTGTCTTTCCATCACTAAGTTCTGGTTCCATTGGTACAAATCCTATGACCAACTGTAACTCTATTTCAATACGTGTAAACGGTCCCTGTAGCCCTTGTTTTTACCAACATTCTCCATATTTTCTCCCCGCACTACCGTCGTCGGTTATCTTAAGCCAATACAAAGTACTAAAAACAAAAGCCGCAATGGTAGATACTCTCCCCTCTGCCTCCCTAATCCGCTCCAGATTCATCGTCCAACCACAGAACCATGTTCGTGTTTTATGTTTTAATTGGACAAACTCACTTGGTAGGTATCACACCAACTGACAGACTTCCCGCTACCGCTGCAGACAACTCCAACCATCAACTGTTAGATGCACTATGGCGACGTCGGAACGCCGTGGATTAGTGACTGAGTTTAGTCGTTCATTTATCGAGATCCATCACTGATCCATCGCGGTACGTTACGCGATATTGCTTCCATCCGACTCCATGCACTGGAGTCCAACTGAAAGCTGTCCGATCTCAATTTTGATGGCTAATTGGATCTCAGACGTCGCGTCGTCGTAGTCGTCGTCGTTGTATCCCGTTTCGTCCAATGGATCGGCATCGCCATTGTATTGCTGTTTTTAGTCATTTAAATTGTCAAATTTGGTCCGTGCCCGGAATAACATAACTCGCGCCGATATCGTCGAGTGTGGCGGCTTGTAAGTCTAAATGTTGTAAGTCACGTAGATGAGGCTGGGACTTGTGTCTTTTTGTGCGGCTTTGTGTCATTTCACGGGAAAACACAAAGGCGACAAGTGATAAGTGGATAGTGAGACGTTTTTTTTTTTTTTTTACAAAAATAGTTTTCACAAGGATTAAGTGAGATTATTAGTTGTTGCAGGAGAAATTCCAGGAAAAATTGAAGACTGTGTGTAGTGTTGGGGTTATTAAGGTGGATTGGGACATTCCCCGGTAACAATGCAGGTTCTTGTGTGAGTAAAGGTTGAGTGATCTAAATCAGCGATGCATCTCTTCTTCAGTGGACTAGAACTACCTTTCAGTTGGTTTCTAGTCTCCTTCTAGTCTCCAATTTGCTGTATAAATGCTGGTGTTCCCCAAGGCTCTGTTTTGTCTTCGACTTGTCTGCAACTTCTAATCCAAACTCATTCCCAAACTCGTGTCCCTCCTCTTCGATGCACCCTAAACTCACGAAATTCCACTTACTAAGGTGGCACTACAGTTCGGAGTGAACCTGAGCCTTCAACAAACACAAGCCTGGCATAAGCCAACCACATCCAGTTACGCACTTCAAGTTGGTTGAGGTCCTCTTCTACGTCTGCGCCTCACCTTAGGCCAGGTCTTCCTCTACTGCCTTGTCCCTCCGTGTTAGATTCAAATACTCTCCGGGCTCGGGCGTTGGTGCCCATTCGCTTAACATGTCCTAGCCATCTCAAACGACCAATGACCCGTTTTTGACTACGTCGATGTCGCTAAACATCTTGGATTGTCCGTCGTTGAATCTTTTCCTCCAAAGTCCGTCAACGTAAACGGAGCGAAATATCTTACGAAGAATTTTTCGCTCGAAGCGACCAAGGGTATCTTCATCCGCTTTGAATAGTCCGCCCGCAGACGATGTCACAGACGATGTCACAGAAGATCCCACAGGACTCCCCCTCTATGATGCACTATAACGACCAGAGGGCTTGCTTTGCATCTAAAGCTGGACTACTTGAAAGTGACATCGGCATAGAAGGCTGCGTTGATGTATTCAGGTTCACAAGCTGAACAGAAACGTATGCATCTTTATTTGGCACAGCCAGTTTGAAGACATGTGGGCCCCGATCTAGGACCAGATACGGTCCAGCGTTATGGGACTGCCATGATCGCTGGGTACTGTCGATGCGCACGTACACGTGTGAAACGATGCCGAGGTTCTTTGGGATGAAGATTGGTGAAGCGTGGCGTGCGGCAAAGGTAGACTATGTTCTCTGAAGGGACCCTCCTCAGCTTTTGAAGAAAAGCGATGGGTTCCTGTCCGTTGCTGTGTTCTGCCAAAAAGTCCCCTGGCAGGCGAAGTTCAGCACCATGAACCAGTTGCGACAGTGATGTACCCGACTCGTTCACCATTGAACGGAGTCCAAGTAGCACACCTGAAAGCGCCTGAAACCATTTCTCAGGCATATTGGTGGTGTGTCCCTAAAGTGTTCGATAGCACCGCTCTACTACTCCATTTGCTTGCAGGTGCTAGGCAGTTGTGTGAATGCGGTGGCATCCAATGAGCTAAGTGAACCTTTTGAGTAAGGTGGATTCAAACTGCGGACCCTGATCTGTTGTAAGGCGAAGAAGACAGCCGAATCGTAAAACCTAGTGCTGGAAGAATGCATCAGCGAATATAGTTGCGGTGATGTCTTCCATTGGAATGCTTTAGGGCCAACGTGTTGCCCGGTCGATGCAGATTAGCAGACATGGCGGTAGAGGACCGACAATGTCGATGTGGACATGCTTGAACTTTTCAGCCGCCGGGAACGTTCCAAATGTTGGGCTGTTGATCTTGCTTTATGGGCAGACGGAGCAGGTACGCTGAGTGCTCTAACGTGGTGTTCCAACACCCTAACAGAAAAAGGAGCCACCAATTGTACAACATCTTTCTTTATTGACAGTTCTCTACAAAACTTTAATGATTTTAGGTTAATTGTTGCACTTGTACTAGTTTAATCGGTGCAAGAATGCGTAATAAGTAAATATTGCGTTCATTATCTGCAATCAAAGTGAAAGTTTTATAAAAACGTTAGCCTGCGTCCTAAAACTTACCTTTTTCTCAGTTTCTCTTGAAAGCGTCATCAATTTCCCTGCTGCCATGTAATAGTCCTTTTCGGTTTCAAGTAAAGCAAATCTAACGGTCTTTTGAAACTTCATCGGTTCGTTATACCAGTCACTTAGGTAGAGGATTTTCCAAAATTCTTGCATCTGTAACAAAAGGAATTCATTAAATGCATTCAGATGCGCGCCCTAAGTCTGGTGCACCAATAACGGTCCGTTGTTCGTTGAATATCGATCATCGCTTCATCTACTGTTTATCGATTTTGGAACGGCTTTCGATAGTTTGTTTGGATTGCCTTGCGCAGGAGAGGCAAACCTTTAGCAACATACGAACACTGTCAGAGGAATTTGAAATCCAAAGTGACATGTGACCAGGAACTGGGGAACTGGAGAAATTCCATGGAGTCTCAGATCTCAACGCAAACCTCTCGATAACGCTGACGACGTCAGTCTACTATCGCTTAGAGTAATGGACTTTCACCAAATGACCAGCTGACAGTTGAAGATCACGACCGCCCAAACTTAAATCATCAGCCTTCGGATGACCTCATCCTCACAAACTAACACTGCAGGACAACCGGTAGAGAGGGTAGAGTGCTTCCAATTCATTGGAAGTATCGTCTCGACCAGAGGCGTGACTGAAAAAGCCAATCCAATCGTATAAACAAGACTGAAGCTACATTATGGAGAAGCAATACTTAAGCTTGATGACCAAGTAACTTTATGGGTGCAGTATCTGGAAAATGACGGTCACTATCACAAGAAAACTTGGGGATTTCCAGTAGGGAGCTCTGTGAGAGAAGGAGACATCACAATTCAAAGGCAGAGGTGACAGTGGATCGGACAAACTTTGTGAAAAGACGACACCTCCATTACTTGCCAAGTGATGCAATGGAATCCTCTAACCCACGACGGAAGAAGAGCCGTCTGCTCTGCGATCGACACAAGAAGCACTTCGACCTATAAGATCTATAAAATGCCAATAGCCTGTTAGACTGGGAAGTCCACGATCTTTGTTATAAAGTTGAGGATGTTTCCGTTTCTTATGTCTTCAGGTATCAGGATTTTCTTGAGGAAAAAGCGTCTCCTGATGCACTCCCACAGTACGTGTTCCGCTAATTCATCTTCCTCAAGAGATTCAGTTTCCTGAACACAAGGTTAGGTAAGGTTAAGTTAAGTGGCTGCTCCCGCTAAACAGGAGTACACTTAGGCCAAGATGTAGACCCAGTTTAGTTCATTTAAGTGACAGCAGTGACCGGAGAGGAAGCTGTAAACCCTTTTGTGATTAAGGATGTTCTTTGTCATTTCGTTCAATGGTTGGATGGCCCTTTTGGCCTGTTTTAGTCTTTAAATGTTGTCCCGTTTTTCCTAGCTGATGTTGCAGAAGAGTTCGGCGCCTATTTATCTTTCAGGGAAACCTTTTCTGGCTAGTTGGTCGGCCATTTCGTTGTCTTTAATGCCTCTGTGTCCTGGTTACTCACAAGAGTGAGTGAGTTTCCATTGAGTTTGAAGCTCCATTCTACCCATTTTGAGTGAAGAGTTCAGAGCTTTAAGCGCTGCTTGACTGTCGGTGGAAATGTTGATGGTCTGTGTGACCAGGGCTACAAGTACCGACTTATTCAGCAGCGGATTGCCAGTTTTCCACGAAACGTGATTCGGGATCTCTATCTCGATCTCGAACTTTCTACCAAAGCATAGCGTTTTGGGCATAAAGTCGGATACGGTGCTGATCATTTCAAGCTCAGAAAAGTCAAAGAGAATAGCTATGTGACTCTTTAGTCTATTTGGAGGTTAACTGCACTAAGTATTGCCACTTTTTTGACAAAGTTATGTAATGGAAGTTCAATAAGTGCCTCTAGGTCAAGTTCCAGTGATGCCGAGACAAACATTAGAAAGTACAGTCAAAGTGGAGTCACGGCAACTAGGACAAACTCGAGCAGAGCTACGACTTATTTCCAGAAACTGAACGTGGCTGTCCCGCAGGGAGAGTGGTTGAAGTATGCAAGGCATGGATTCGTACGTAGGCGTGTTCCTAGCGATTATTCAGGTTTGAGAATGGTGCATGCCAGTAGTCCCGGTGCGCTCATAAAAACAAAAAGAAAGCTATGGTGCGTCGTGGATGCCCTAAGATCCACAATGGACACAAGAAGAAGAAGACAACCCGCAAACATTTTAAATCAACGTTCATCGGTATCTCCTTCATCTCTCCTCTGATTTTCCTCTCGATTAGGCTCATCTTCAATTCAATCTAATCTAGAGAACGACTCCAGACCGAACCCTTCCCAATGCGTATTCAAATAGAATTCAAAACATACCTCATCGGTGACCTTCTGTCCGGATTCACAATAAATCATCAATCCAAAGAGTTCCGAGGAGAATCCCATCATTATTGCAAAGAATTGCACACTTCCAATTGGCAGCTTGGACAGCTGAAACATGGTCAGTCCAGCGTTGGTGTAGTTGTAGAAAAAATGAAGCAAATTCGATGTCATGTACAGATCACGGACTTCGTTGAGATAACTGAAAGATAAACTGTGTCAACAAAAAGAAGTTTGCAAATGTATACGGAGCCGCTTACCTAAGAATCTCGTTTTGTTCAATAATGTGCCTCAGGAGTGAGTTATATTTGTCCTCCGACCTTAAACTCGAGTACACCAAATCCTTTCGCATTTGTGTATTCGAATTTCGTAGAATAGCCGACGTTGTCAGCAGGAGTCCAATGTAAACCTGTTAAAGGTTAGGAAAGTGTATTTCGCAACCATAAGTTTCGAAATCCCTACTCACTATGTCATAGGCAATCGCAATGATTGTGTTTGAGAGGGTTCCCAAGTTTTCGTAAAGAATATAGATCTCGTATGTCGGGGTTTTGAGCACATCCAATCCAAACGTAAACATGGTCTTGATTGGAAGCGCACGTACGTCACGCATTAAAAACGGAAAACAGCAAAAACCAACACATGCGATCCCAATCAGAAATGCTCCCAGCAACAGCAACTTATTGCAAATCTCCAACACCCTGGCGACGTTACTTTTATCTGAATATCGAGCGGACCACACTTCGAGTCTCGATATCAATTCACGAATTTTCTCCTCATTGCGGCACAATACTATGAACTTGTACTGCATTGTACAATAGGCCAATGCAAAGGTGGACCAAGATAGGGCATAATCAATCTCATCGTCCTTCACGTAAAGATAACAGCCACTCAAGACCGACGCTATAAATCCCCAACCGAAGGTGAAATAGACCTAAAATTCAAGTTTAGAATTCAATTTTAAAACGAACAGAGCTTGACTTACATTGAATCGACTAAAGTAAACGTATGGTTCCAACCAGTAGGGTCTCTTGTTGGTCCTCCAAAGGCCACAAAATTTAAAAAAATTCGTTGCGTATTCAAAGAAGCCACTGTCAAAGTTGCCAGTTGATTTGTGGACAAACATTTTCACTCAAATGTCACAGATTTGGAGTGAGTGAGATCCTTTTTATAGTGCCAACGCAAAGGACATCAGTCACAGAGTCCGTCTGAAAGCTAAACTTTTAATTGAGGACAAATTGGAGAAGTTGTTTTAATAAGTTTTTAACTTTGTTCTTTTAATGAGTTTAAATATATAAAAGAGGGTTCGGAACGGACCAAGAGAATGTCTGGATTAATTAATTTCATTAATGACGTCCATGTGTTGGTGCATATGTCCTTGGATAAAAGTACTTTGCTAGCGGAATCCATTCAAATCACATGTTGATCCAATTTTTCTAAAATTAACTTGAGCCTTTGGGAAACGTAGCACGCAATTGAAGTCACTTTAGGAGAGGGATATGAGGTCTTCATAAAGGAAAGGAGTCTAGAAGCAACAAACACTGTGATAGGCGAATTTTCAAAAACAAGGACTAAGCTCAAGGATATAAAGACTAAAATGGAAGGCGCTTCGTCATGACACTAACAACGGTCCCTGGGGACTAGGTTATAAAGTAGACTTAGGCAAGATGGGTGCGCAAGCTGCTGGACCAACCCTGAATTTGTGCGCAGGCAAGGAGGTGTTATAGCAAAAGGGAGCGCAACTAAAAGGAGTGCTGAAAATATTCTTCCTCTGTTTTGGTTTGGTCAAGCCAACAGAACGTGAGGCAGCGTTATGTCCAATTGATTGGTTGGTTTCCATTGGTTTCTTTTTCCCATCGCCGCCACATGAGTGTTGCTTACAGCACTTGCGCCTTGAACCGTTGTAGTTTCTTTGTTTTGCGCCATCGCCACTTTCCTTCTTTTCCTCTTCAGTTAATCCTTAGATAGAGGCCCATCGGTGCGAGCCGCTTCTGGAAACCTCATCGGTTTCCCGAGTTAAACCATCAGCAGCACAGATTCGATCAGACTGTTTAGACCAGGCTTAGCCTTTCCGTCACTTTCCCTGTTCTTCCAATTCAGTGTGCTTAAATCGTCAGAAGAGAGAGAACTGCAGGAGTTTTTGAAGATGAGCCATTCTTACAACTCCTGAGTCAACGAGGGTGAAAGTATGTCAGTTGGGACTTCAAGGAATTATTAGAGATTCCTGACATCCAATTCTGCAATATTATTAATTTTCTGAACTCTACAGGATGGACCTGAAAACCACTCTCTCAACATCCAGGTCACGTGAGTTGTGGTATCAAAACAGGACATCCGCGCTACTTGTATCTCTGGCAGGTTTACCAGTTTCAACCACATCCACCTACCTACCTACCTGGGACCTCCAGAATTCGTGTCCCTGCCGAGGTCGAAAAGACAACAAGTTGGATTGGCGCTATTGCCAAGTACAAACGTCCAAAGTTTCATCCTTCATCCTTTTTACCTAATTTTACGTCGAAGTTGAGATGCCTGCAGTCATTAGTTCGATGTCTCACCTGGGATCCCTTCAGATCATTAGGATATTTGGCTCTTAAGCCTTTCCGTCACGACAAGGTAACCAAAGAGGGGAAAGACATACCCTGAACGCGTCAAAAACGAAGAACACCGAGGATACCTTTTTCCCGACACATTCCGTCATAGGACAAGATGCCACTCTGAGTAGGACTACCATATAGTATCCTTAAAGGGGGCATGCCCTCCTTTTTGCCTTAAAGTAAAGTGTCCTCAGTTCTCAGCCAGACAACTCTCCACAATTGGCCAAGAGACCAAAGGTGTCAACTAAGGTGACCACCATCCAAAGACCCCTTAGAGGGTCTTGTCGAAGCAGCGGTTAAAGATTGGAGCAATCTAGACGGCGACATAGGACCCAAACAATGGAAGAAGCTAGTGGTGGAACTAGCTACTGTGGTACTCCAAATTGTGGTGGGTAATCCGGGTCTTCCCCAAACCTGTAGGCCATTTAAAGTTGATTGAATGTGCCGATGTACTCTATGAGCTGGCGATTGGAAGACTGGGTGAGGTATGGCCAGGCGCTCACCAAAAACGGCTGATCCGCGCTACTTGTGTTTCTGGTAGGTCCTTACCAGATTCAACCACTTCTACCTATGGCCAGGCGCATAATTTAGGGTCGTTTCGAGGGAACAGATTCCAAGTTGACCGCGAACGCATTCCTGGATCCCAGCTGAATCCTCAGATTTCAAGGAAATCCTTAGGACCTTCAAACAATCCCTTGCTCCCAACTCATAACTGGAGGGAAGTTGGAAGAGCCGAAAGGGGGTTTCAGCTGCGCTTGAATCATCATTAAGAAAGAATCTCATCCACCTCTGGCGGCATCTGACGGGGTTGTCAGCCATGGCTTCGAAACTATAACTCCCAAGGAGGAAGATCTACCAGATCCGATCACAACCTAGTTTGACTAATGCCACTAGCCCCACTCACAAGGTGGTAACGCCTTCAAAGTGTCACCGTCAATCAAGGCTTTTAGGGAACGACTTTCTGTCTTCAGACCCAGAGGTGGTGCATTCTTATAATCTCCTTCTCCCTGAGGATTGTAGTGTCCAACAATACTGTGATGGACTCAGATTGACCTCCATCACTTCAAAAAGGCCACGCCGGCAGCATGGCTTTTAAGGAGTGCTGTCAGTACTTGGTGCTAACACTCTAGGACCTTAAAGTTGAACTGTTATCTTCTGAGGGTCTTAAGGGTATACATGGTATGAACACTGACTCTCACCACGCCTCGATAATATTATTTTTTAACTTGAAGCCTGGTGCCATTGGCAAGGAAGGTGGGTTACTGTTTCTTCGTCATTACAGATTCTGCAAGCAATGTCATGTGAGGGAGAGAAGTCTTTCTCTATGTCTTCCTCGATGAAAGACTGGCTTCAGTATCAAAATGAAATGTTATCGATTCTAGAGAAGCAGGTTCCGATTCCGACCTACTCCCTCATTTGCCAGTTTGTCCGCTCTACAGTTGCCGGAACGTCCCAAAAATGTTGGCTTCCGCTGTTACCATTTCCTTACCAACCTCTGTTTTTCTCTCGTTTAGGTATGTAGTTTCTCCCTGGGGATTACTCCCGAGACCACGAAAACGGCTGGTTGGGTAGGAGCTCCTCCTTTCTATACCGCTTGCTGACTTGTCTTTGGTCCTTTCAAGTTTTCCATAAGTTTACTCAATGCTATATTGCTCTTTACAGTCCTTTAAGACGCAAAGTTGATCTGCTGGCAATGGGTGAGCATTGTGTTCAACTCTACACAAGTACTTTACTACATCTTAAGTGGTAAGTGACTCCAGGCTTACCTGTATTCCTAAGTCTTTCAGCTGCCATCGAGACTTCTAACTTCCCCGAATACAGTATGGAATTTTCGAGGTTGGCGGCTCCATTTAGAACTCAATGCCTTTTTGCAGGTGTAGATGGCCATCCCAATCTTCTGGGTACGGTCTTGAATATTCAGTTTCCAACTGACTTTACTGTCTTAGTTAAGTCCTAAGCATGGCTTTGCTTGCCCAGAAGTGACTATTCCTATGAACACTCGCTTCTTGAAGCATACCAAACTATGCCAGTGTGTTCCAAGCACAAGTTCTAGAGATAACTGAAGCCTTGAGAAGTATTCTCAGTAATAACACCGAATACCAAGCCGCCATCAAAGCTTCATAATACGTAAATCAAAACCAGTAAAGAGCAGACGCAATGAGCTTAAAATCATAAAATGTGTCCAAGGGCATAGAGGCATCGATGGTAATGAAAATGCGGATGAACCGGCAAGAATGGGATCAAAACTGAACCAAAAGAATGGTCGAACACTCGGTTCTGGCCTCAAAAGAGGTTTCTAAAGATGGAGCACACTTCTATCATGACGCACATCAATGAAGATGTGGCTACAACAAAACAAAAACACTAGTGATCAGCATCCTCACAGGCCATAACCTACTGGTTGGTCATCTAAAAACAATGCGATCGACCTCTGCAGAAGCTTTGACGATATAGACACAGACGAGGACGCACAACGCACTTCCTCTGTGACTGCCCAAGGCTCAGCAGAACCAGGAAAACGACCCTAGGTGCTGACTTTTGTAGCGAATCAGGCGACCTGTCAACTAGGCCAGACGATATCTTCCGTAGTTTTGGCGGCCAACCTTTTGTCGCGCTCCTCGGAAATGGTCAATTTAACACCCTTAACCTGTTGCATCGAGATGTATGGCTTGCTACCCTCGCCGATGATGAAAACGTTTGACAATCTTGTAGCGAACACATGGCCTTGTGTGTTCTTGACGTGGACAATATCGAAGGAACCTGGATGTCTTTCACGGTTGGCAACGGTACCAAAACACGACCCAGTTGTCTGAGTCAAATCTGATGGTAACTCTGTCGGTAGCAATGTCAACTTGGACACTATCGTTGGTCTCAACCAATGGATTTGGGTAGAGAATGGTCCTGCTGTCGTATGTAATGAAGACTGGGACTCCTTTGGTACCCAGCTGAATCTTTTACTTAGCTTCCTCGGTTGGGATGCGAAACGGAAATACTCACCAGTCTTCTCGATGGGAACACTGGATCCGTGTGTACTTTTCCATCGATTTTGATGAGACGCCGCATAACTTCGGCTCCAGTCAAGAAAATCATCAAGTGGGCAGTGATTCCATCAGTTTAAATGGGCAATTTGACAGACGAGGGGCAAAGACTCCCCCCAATGTATCCAACATTCATGCTTTTGGTGCATGGAAATTTACGTTGGCAAGGAGCACACTCTCTCAAAATAAGCTTGTGGATGCAATTTTAAAGCTGTGATCAGAAATACTACTTCCAACATCAATAGGTGACCCTTCTCCTGTGAAAGGGACGAAAGGTAAACAAAACCAATACAAGTAGCCTTGTCCTATTTTGTCTGCACACATCTTTTTAAATTTACTTCCAAGCAATTTCGGCTAAGCTCTCCACATCTCCAACGACTAAAACCTACTGAAGGACTTGCAAAACTACTTCATTGGACCGGAAAATAAATACCCAACGTTGAGAACGTCAATCCACTTGAACATAAATCCTTTTCATTTGATCCCTCTGGGACAATCTTGTTAATTACCAGAAGTGGTTACGGTTGGGGGTGTTGGCGTAGCGCCAACCAATGATGAGCTCCACAAACCATTTTATGTGGACGTCGGTCGGTCGTTCGGTCGGTCTGACAGTGGTGTTTGCCTAATAACAACTAATCAACTGTCAATGCACGTATTTTAATCACTTGTCGCTATATTTCAATCAAAATGCTGCCACCGTCAGTTGCCGTCTATTGTCCCATGGAATCATCCACTTCTCGAGTTGGTTGGTGTGTGGGGGATGTCCTGTTTTTTTTTTTTTTGTGGCTTTAGTGGTTGATTGGTGATGCTTTTAGGTGTTCAGATTTATCGGATGGAATCCATCAAAATGGTATGCGGTTCTAGATGAATGATGGCGATAAAAAGGGGTTGATTGGTTTGATGATGTTGTACATGGGGATGGCAATTAGGTAAAAGGATTCGAATGGAAGAATGAAGAACGAGAGACTGGTTACGTTGGCGTTGAGTAAGCTTTTTTTAAGTGAAACGTTTCATTTTCATTTTTGGTCCAGTCTTCGAGAAGGGCGAATGGAGGAGAAGACATAACCGCGAACTCTGTGAGCTGTACAAAGATGTGGATGTAGTCTGGAAGGCAAAAATCCGTCGACTGCAATGGCTCGGCCACATCGAGCTAATGGACGAGAATGCTCTAGCTAAGAGGATCTTCGAATCCCAGCCACCTAGTTCAAGAAGAAGAGGAAGACCGAACCTCCGGTTTAAAGATCAGGCAATCGCGGACGCTAGAAACCTTGGTCTAGTAAACTGGAAGCAGGTTGCTCTGGACCGTAAAGGATAGAGAGCGGCATTAGTTCAGGCTCAGACCCTCCAAGGGTCGCTGGGCTAATAAGTAAGTAAAACGTTTCATTTAATGATGAACCTTAAGCCCATAGTACACGACATGGAGATGGTTGCATGTACATGCCACATTGACGTCACGAGAAAATGACGCATCTGGATACATGTTTGTTGCATGCTAATGGTTGCATGCAAATAAATGTAGGTAGTGCACGACATGTGCATTTTGTCCCAAAAACTCGCATGTTTTCATGCGACGAAGATGTCGGATGTGGCTCACATGTACATGCGACACCACATGTTACCGTCACAAATATGGGTAGTACACGACACGTCAACTCCATGCAACCATTGGGACCGAATATGACGTCAATGTCGGGTGTACATACAATGATCTCTATGTCGTGTACTATATGTTTTAAACTTATTCAACATCCACAGCCTGTGTGCCCTTACAAATATTTTTTGAGAAAGGTGAGTGAATCTACAAAATTGGGTCACGGAACTCAAAAGTGACAGAGACCAGAGCCAGAGCGTGTGCCCTTCAGAACTAACGTGTTAAGAATTAGTAGCCCCATCCAACGACGCGGCGTGCGTTGATACCAATAGACTCGCTAGCATAATATCGGCAACAATGGCAAAATCAAGTGTCAAACAACCACCACCAAGGGTATGAAGTCTACCGGAATGGCATCAGAGATGGGACCCTCCTGAGTTTACATACAGAGTTTTCCCCAACTTCGAGGAATGGATGAACAGGAGACGTGGAAAGCTAAACGCAGGTACTAAAAGGCCATGGATGCTTTAGGGTCTATCTCCGCACGACGACAACACTCATTGCTCAAAGTGTACGAGTATGTCAGTCATGTCCCATTGGCCGCGATGTAGAGTAGATCGGTACCAAGCCTTGGCACTCCATGGACTGCCTCTTCGACATCGTGACAGAATACCAACCAGTAGACTCGGTCTTAAACTACCGAGTTTTCCAATCCATACGCCTACTTTAAGAGCAACGACTCCAGTTATGTTCCTGGGAAACCTGTGCTCGACAAAACTCTGCAGTGGCAGGGTTCGGGTTGACGCGCCGTCTTTTGACAGTGAGTGGGCATTTTCATCGCCCGCAAATCCACAGTGTGTAGAAATTCAGTGGAGGATGACCAAGTTGTTCCTAGGTCCGAGATCACATTGCAGGTTTCTAGGACTAGTTTGGATTTAGAACGACGACAAGGCGCGAAAAATGACAATGATTCACAAAGAAGAGAGAGACCGAACTTCCGGTTTAAAGATCAGAAGTAGGAACCTTGGTCTAGTAAACTGGAAGCAGCGTGACCGGAACCGTGAATGATGGAAAGACTCTCCAAGGGACGCTGGCCTGATAAGTAAGTAAAGTTAGTGACTGTCTGAGAAGATAAATATGGTTTGTCCCAAGGTCTGAGGGTCCTGATTAAGTCTCACACACTGATTGATGGTAAAGACCTCGGCTTGGAATATGGACGAGTGTTCGCCGAGGCTGACTAAGAAGTTCGCACATGATGATTCTCCGAATATTCCGGAGCCAGTTCCTGTTTCAATTTCGGAGCCGTCCGTATACCAGACGAGGTCAGCAGGTGACGGTTGGGGTTTGTGGTTCTTCCAGTCCACCCTTGAAGAGACAACTATTGACAAGTTTTTGTTGAAACAGTATTCGGGTAGCATGTCGCTGAAAATCGTGTCATGCTTCAGCGTTTAAAGCAAGGATAGGTGACCCGCTCCATAGGACTTTGAGTCGATGTGGCTTGAGTGAAAAAGTCGATGGATGCCTAGTTCGTTTTGTAGCGATGATAAACCCAAAATGACATTGAGTGCAGCAGTTAAAGTTGTGCGAAGGCATGACATGCAGGTTTCGGCTAGGCATTGGACGCTTAGTTTTTGTCCACCAGACTACGCTTGCGAATGAAATCATCGGGCTGACGATTAGTGTTTATAGCCAGAGTATCATATTAGGTGGAACTTTCCAGTTTTTCCCGCAGATTCGACCACAGGTCCATTGTCGTATGGTTACTCTGCTGATAATTCTTTCGATCTGTGGGTTCCAGGACATTTAGCTGTTCAGTATGATTTGGCGTCTTGAGAGAATGGGATAGTATCGCTGAATAGTAAAAGGCGTGTGAGAAGATTGAGCCGTCTTCTTCTTAAAAAAGGAACAATGACGGTCTTTTTAGGGTTTACAGAGAAGCCTTCCGAAACGGTGCTTTTAAATGTTCCCTCTGACAATGATTGCTATATCCTCAGCATAACCAGCCTCAATGTCTTGACTGTTCAGAGACTGAAAGAGGCTTTTGATTGCCAGAGACCAGAGAAGAGGAGGGAAGACGCCTCCCTATGGGCAACCCCTTGTTTTAAGCGCCGAAGCTTCCAAAAAAAACGAAGCACTGTGAGAAGCTGTTGACTACCAGAGACCAGAGAAGAGGAGGGAAGACGCCTCCCTACAAGCAGCCCCTTGTTTTAAGCGCTGAAGCTTTTGAAGCTTAACTTAATTTATACCAAGTTGTGGTTTTTAACGCGCCTTTTAACTGTAACATAAGATTGTAGTCTGTTTAGAGAGAATCAAATCAAAGAACGAAATCCAATTAAGGGAACTTTATGTTCAGTTTTAATGCAACAGTTCTAAGCTTAAGTAAGTTGATGAAGATCTTCATAGATTAGTGTTCAATCGAAGCAGGAATGTATAATAAGTGAATATAGCCTGAATAATCTGCAAAAGAAAATAACGGTAAAATTACATAAATTACAATCAAATCAATTTTGTATCCTTTTACATTTTTCTCTGTTTCTCGTGACAATGTCATCATCCTTCCTGCAACCATATAATAATCCTTTTGGGTACCAAGTAACACAAATGCTATTGTTTTGCGGAACTTTACTGGCTGCCTATACCAATCGATGAAGTAAAGATTTTGCCAAAACGCCCGCATCTATATACAATTGAATGTCAATCAGATTATTTCGTTAGAGTGAGAGAGAGGTATCAGAGCTGTAAATGAATGCAATCATAATCTTGAAGTCAAAATGAATGCAATCATCATTGCTCTGCATTCATTGAAGTCACTTTGAAGTCATTTCAAGTCTTTGGTTGCCCTTAGTTCTTTTGAGAGAAAAATCCTTCGGGTGATCCACGGTCCGGACTGTATGGACTGTTCAGCGATCACCCGATCTTTATACACTTATCGTCGGCCAATAGCAGTATGATGGACCAAAGTCAAGGAAAAATCCACGACTTTAAAGATTAGCATGTCTCGGCATCACCGGCACTATGCGAACCTGCCCCACGGCAGCCTTAGAGGCATTTGTTGGACCTACTCCATTGCACATCGTTGACAAAAAATCGGCAATACGCAGTGCAGTCAGCTTCCAACCAAGCAGACCAACCGGTCACATGGCCATCCTCTCCGACTTTCCCGAGCTGAAAATTATCAGCACGGTACCTGACTTCATGCCCAAATTACTCTGTTTTGGCAGGAGGTTCGAGATTGAGATCCCGAACCTGGGATACCGTAGATCCGTTGCTGAACATAAAAAGACTAGTGTGGTATACTGATGGCTCAAAGATGGGCTCCGGTGTTGGTGCCGTTGTCTATGGCCCTGACAACAAAATCTCAAAGGCGCTTGGAATGTGTCCTAGTGTCTTTCAGGCTGAAATATATGCTATTGATACCTGCGCCAACATCATTCTCGATTCCAGTATCAAGGGAATAACCATCAATATATTCACTGACAGTCAAGCAGCGCTCAAAGCACTGGGTTCCCATTACTGCAACTCAAACGCCGTTTTAGGCTGCTTCAATACACTCCAGGACCTGTCAGAGTGGAATAAAGTCAAGCTCTGGTGGGTACCAGGTCACAGAGACATTGAAGGCAATGAAATTGCAGACCAACTTCAGAAAGGTTTATAGGTGCCAAGCCCTTCTGAGGCATCCCTACTTCCGCGTTCAGAATGAGACTGGACAGCTAGCAAAAACGGAACCTCCTTTCATATTAGAACAACATTCAAGGACTTAGACAGGCTAAAAGAACCAACCTCCTGTGATACTGCTGCACCCAGGCAGCTATAGAAATAAAATCGAAGCTTGTGAAGTGCTGTCTAGAATAGCTCCGTGTTCTTGGACCACAGCACAATCTTTGCTGAGTTCCTGGACATGAGGTTATACCAGGGAATGAGAATACTGATGAATTGGCTACAAGGGGTTCGGCATTAGGTCCGGAAAAAAAAAACCGACTCCTCGGTAAATATCCCGTCTTTCCCATTGAAGCTCGAAGCAGAGAACAACGCTTTAAGAGATACAAACAAAAGATGTGTCTCGTTTCGTTTCGTAGTGTCTAAGAAGGACTGCAAAGGATGTTCCTCTCTAGACACTTGCGTCATCACAAGGAAGTTATGGTCTATATTTGATAAAGCCAGGACTGACAGACTTACACAAAAAAGAAAGAAAATCCTTCTCCACCGGTACCACATACTAAGAAGAGCTCCATGTTACGGAAGGAGACCAGTGTAAAGGTTGCGGTAACGAGGAAGATCATGAGAATACAAGCCACTTCCTCTCTAACTGTCCTTGCTTTTGCAACCTAAGACACGCATTTATAGGACGTTACTTCTTCCGGGATCTCGAAGAACTATCCGACAAGATGTATCACAGATGCAGTAAGTAAGTTATATGGGTATCACAATGGGTCTATGGAGACCTGACCTGACTGTAACCCTAATGACTTCAGATGGCTTCAAAGACTTCAAATGCATTCTTTAACAGCCCTTGTGGGTATAATATTTAACAAACCTCATCGGATACTTTTTGACCGGCTTCACAGAACGTGACGACATCAAAAACTGTTGAACTGCAACCAGAAATCATTGAAAAGAATCGAACACTACCAATGGGCTGCTTGGACACTTGAAACATTGTAAGACCGGCCGTAAAGTAATTGTAAAAGAAATGAGCTATATTCGCTTCGACAAACAGTTCCCGGACTTCATTCAAAAAGCTTAAAATGAATTTATTTGAATTATTTTCCATTTATAGATTAGTTTAGCTTACTCAAACATCTCGATGTGGGTTTTGATGTGTTTCAGGAGCACCCTGTGCTTTTCCTCGGAGGGTAAATCCATGTCAATAATGTCTCGCTTAACGTCTGCATTGAGATTTTTTAAAATTGCTGCCGACGTCAAAAGGAATCCGACATAGGTCTGAAAGGTTACATTGTATATTACCATTAATAATTGGAAAAAATAATAGACCGGCCCTGCATCTAAACCCCTTTCATAAAAATCAACCTATCAACCAGGGAAATCAACTACCCATGCGCTGCAAAATATCACCTCAAGAATTGCAACATCGTTCAGGGAAAAGAGATTGCCGTGGGCTGTTTCTTGGATATAGAGGGTGCGTTAGACAACACTGAGCATTCCCAGATATTCAGATGCATCCATAACACAGGGGTAGATAACACAACCTGTCGATGGAAAAGTATGCTAGAAACTAGGAAAATCAAAATGGCAATAGGAAGCACAAAACTCAGTATCTAACTTAAGGTGGCGCTACAGTCCGGGGTGGACCTGGGCCTCTAAAATCGGTATCACAGCTGCGAAAGGCTGCTCCCAAGGAGGAGTTCTCTCTCCCCCCCTATTTTGGTCCATCGTAGTGAATGAGCTGCTAGTTATTCTAAGCAATGAAGGTTTCTTTGTCCAAGGATACGAAGACGATTTAGCAAGCCTTATCAGAGGTAAATTCTAAGAAACCATCTCGGATCACCTCAAGAGGGCACTCAATCTTGTTGCTAGATAGTGCATACATGTAGGACTTAACATAAACCAGAAGAAAAGCACCATAATTGCCTTCACCAAGAGAAGAAAACTGGAAAGACTAAGAAAACCAATACTCTTTGGTGAATCAATAGAATTCTCAAAAGAAGTCAAGTACCTAGGGGTAACTCTAGATTCAAAACTCACATGGGAAGCCCACCTCAACAAGGTCATAGACAAAGTCAGGACCTCACTATGTACCAGCAAATGTCTTCCAGGAAAGAATTGGGGGCCTCAACCCCAAAATGACACTACAGCCATCGTCAGACCTATCCTCACTTATGCTGCACCGGTCTAATGGGAAAAGCAAAGCTGCCCTCCAATAAACACCTGCGAAAATACCTCCAATCTTGGATGGGACTGCCTCCAATTACTCATAGCATTGGCTAGTACAAACAGCGTTCCTCATTTGGGTACCGGGCCATAACGGATATGAAGGTAATGACAAACCAGAAAAGGTTCTGCATCAACCTTCATGATGCCAAGACCATTCTGCGGCCTCCCAACAAGTACAGCTAAGGGCTGTGTAAACAATTGGTTAAAAGATAAAGCACAACATGACTGGAGAGAAACGGAAGGTAACAGGTAACAGGTAACTTCTATACCAACGTCTTCTCAACAAGAAGTCAGATTCAAATCGTCACAGGCTTTCTAACCGGACACTGCCGGGTTGAAAAAAACATCTCATGACTATGGGAATAGCACAAGACAACACATGTAGGATGTGCAACGAGGACGAAGAACCAGCAAAACACATACTATGTCTCATAGGCACACGTCATCGTTTTCAAAGTAAACACTTCCTCGTGGCGGAAGATATAACCACCAGCTCATCCAAAGACATCGCTTCATCGCGCACTCCAGCATGATGGAGGAGCTCTTAAGAAGAGAATAAAGAACTAAGGACCACCTCAAATGCCAATCTCATCTAATCTACCGTTAATCCGATCGATAAAATAGAGAAGGACATAGATGTAGGTCTACAAAACCGGAATCGAGGATGAGCAAGACAAAATAGTGGTAGAACCACAGTGTGGAGGATATGGAAGGACGATTTCGGCAGACTGTATATCGACGACGATGTTTCAAATTCCACTGTCAGGCAGAATGAACTATTCAATAAGGATGATGGGAGCCAACAATTCCGTCCAATCGACCTGGACGAAGCTTAGTATATCTTAACTCAAAAGTCCAATAAAACTGCTCATGTTGACGACGACTTATTTGCCGAGCCATTAGAAGCAGTGAGGGATGATTGGGTAAGGAACATGCACCAAGTGCTTTGCAAAATATGGTCGGGCGAAAGCATCCCCGACAAATCGAAACTCAGTATTGTTTACCCGATCCTCAAAAAAGGAGACCTTCTAAAATGTCCCAACATAAGAGGTAAAAGTCTCACCAAGGTCCTTTTTGCAACGTGATTGGTCCATATCAGTGCGGCTTTAGGCCAAAAAAGTCCACCACCGACCAAAAATTCACCCTACAGCAGATCCTGAAAAAAAAACTCAGGAATTTCAGATCGAAACCCCTCCCAGGTTTTTTTTTAAGGTCTCTTATGACAGAATTTATAGAGACGAGCTATGCCGAGCAATGTCTAGTGATGGCATTTCGGCCAAAATCCTTCGTCTGTTCAGGATGACGATGATGCAAAGACCTCATCGAGATCTTCGAAGACAAAAAAACGATATAGACGAGGCGAAGAGCTGACACCAATGAATAACTTTAGGGCAAGGACGGACTTCAAAGACGTAAACATCAAGATTCATAGAAGGAATTTTGAATGAATTAGCCACACTTTACGGCCTTTAAAGGGTAGACATACCCATATCTGTGGTCACAACGAAAAACAACATAAGTCGTATTGTGTTGTGTGTGACTTATGCTAATTTTCCTTGTATGTCCTTCAAGAGGACACCAGCGTCCACAGGTTTATCCAAACCAACCTTTGTCTGCAACCAACTTTTACTTTTCACCTCAACGCGATGAACTCTGGTGCCTGGTACCTCAAGTTGAGATTTGGTCACAACCCGGAGAGTTCTTGGTGGCTACTAACGAGAGAGGAGGGAAGTGGTGCTTCCACTAAGGTACTCTCTCTTGGGTCCGGAGGGCAGAAGTAGGTTTCTTCAGATGGAGTCAACGTTCTAGGTAAGACGGACTATGTAACACCTTATATCGACTACTATCAGATATTCCAAGCTCAGGCCTGTAAGGAGCGGTTTCTTCGTCCTAGGACTACACATTTAGAATCCAGTTTTCCAAGTTGAAGGTTGTCCCGCCAGGGTGACAGCTAGTTAAGAAGTAACAACAAGCCTCAGATATGGACGGATTTATTGTTGACGATCATTGCAAATGAAACAAGGACCACGATCATTAGCGTGCCACGTGCAGCCCTGGTGAAGGCCCTGGACTGGTATTACCGACGGGCAAAAAGAGAGGCAGAGGCAGACTTATGTAAGAAGTCTTAAATCTGAGGTATGTCTGGACGAGAGGTTAAATTCATCAGCATGAGCCTGAGCATGTGAGCATGACCCCACAGGAGAAAAAGACGAGCTCTTGGAGAAGACATTCGAGCACTGCCCTAGCTATGACATTAAAATTGTCTCAAGCTATTAGAACGGGCAAAGCTTTGATAGTACCGCCGGAGAGCATAGATTTAGGCTGATCCACTTTGCTGCGGGACGAAATGTTGTCGTAGCTTGTATCCGGTTTTCGTATCTCGATATTCACTAGAAGTCCTGTGAAGTTTTGCAACCGCACAATGCAACAAAGAGGGGGCGCTCTAAAACCATCACTACCGTGAAAAATCATCGAGGAATGGTTGCACGGTGCCATTTATCAATGAAGACAACTTATAGAGACACAGCCTGTACCCAGTAAGAAGTCAGCTGGTAGGTAGGTAGGTAGATAGGTTGAAGAGGTGGCTTTCACTCGGATCTCTACGGATCCATTGTGTTCTTCTAACGTGGAATTTTCAGTCTGAAAAGACAAAAAGAAAAGAAAGATCTGAGTGGGTATGATTAAGGTCGTTCGGCCTCCCTGAACCATCCCGAATTCGTTGCAGATTTTAGAATTGTAAGCACCAAGGGTCGTCCTTCTTCATCGGTGTTGGCCCGGGGCATTCACATGGGAATAGGAATCTAATAACTTCGTGCATCACTTACCATATCAAAGGCCATTGTAATAATCGTATGACAGACGGTTCCAAGTATCTGATAAACGACATAACACTCATAGATCGGACTCTGGAACACATTCAATCCAAACGTGAACATTGTCTTTATGGGAAGAATTTTTCTATAGTTCATCACAACAGGATACGTGCAGTATGCAATGCAAGCGCCACCAACCAACAGCGAACCAATTACGACAAGTCTTTCCGAGTACCGGATGCTCTTGTTAACATTCGTCTTATCCGGATATCGGGCAGAGAACATTTCCAACTTTTTTATAACATTTCGTATCTCCTTCTCCCTGGTGGCGAGCAGTACAAATTTAAACTGCATTGTCGCATAGCAAAGGACAAATGTTGTCCAATCCAGTGTCCTGTCGATTTCTCCATCCTTGTAGTAGATATAACACCCGCTTATGACAGATGCATTGAACAGCCAGCCAAAGAGAAAGTACACCTAAGAGGTTAATTTTTGAAAAACGTTTTCCAAAACTTGTCCACGTTTCTTACATTGAATCGACTGAAGTACACATAAGGCTCTAGCCATTTAGATTGACTATCTGTTCGCCAAAGACCGGTGATTTTAAAGAATGTCATTGCAGACTGATACAATTTGCGGTTAACGGAAACTTCCAGTTTCTTTGGCGACATTTTGTTATAAACTTTCGAAAAATTACATCGGGTACCGGCATTTATATCAACTAACAACTAACGTGTATGATACACGTGCGATAAACTTAGGACGAAACTTTTAATTGGAGGAAACGTATTTTTAATTGGTCAATCATTTAATTGGTTTTCAATAATTTGAGTTGTGAGGTTCCTTCTTCCTCCTGGCTGATGACCAATTAATTTCTGTATACTCGTGAGGAGCATGGTGGCCAAAAATTGCTTCCACGTGATGTCCGCTGACTACACATGCCGAGCTAATTGCTTAGTCCTTCACGGGGCATTGATGGATGAACTTATGCATTTTAGAAGTCACATCCTCCAGCAACGAAGGATTCAGATGGAATCAACCGTGTCGATGGGTAGCTTTTAAGAACTCTTTTGATTGAAGCTTTTCTTGTGTCTGTAGGAGTGTTGGAACACCACGCGCTGGAGCACTCAGAGACAAAGCAAGTCTATTGTACTACAAGCAGGTACTACCCTTTCCCTGAATTTTCTTCGTCTTCCTAAGAAAGTCGAGTAAGAGCTTCAGTGGTAAGAAGCTTAGGTTACCAGCGCTCGTCACATCAGCTACCTGATACGAAGCAAGGCAGGACAATCACATAGGAAGTGTTCCACAATATCGTCGCCCTCTCCACAAGCTTGACAGATAGTGGCCTAACTTAAGCCTAAGACGTTGAGAAGTTTAGCAATGGCGTAATGTCCCGCAGTTTTTTCTGCTGAGAAACAGCAAGAATGCCGCGAGGTTATTACAGACGTCGGGAAGTATCTGTATAGTCTGCCTGCATCTTGGAGAGTCATGTCACCATGTGTGTTTGCTAGAAACCCAATTATCGATAGAACCCCTAACCGAAGATACAGTCAAACAAAACGTGGGTTTAGAGCCGGAGAAGTTCTCCTCTGAACCTTGCCTAGTAAGCTCTTGGGAGAACTCATTTCCGGTAACCTTGCTGTGTTCAGGGACCCAGACAAGGCTTAGAAAATTCAGTCAACCAACCGAATTCAAACAAGGCCTGCACTCTCCAACTTTTTTGGATCTAGAAAGAGGATTGAGTAAGGCCTTAAGCGCAGCCTGACTGTCACTCGAGACGCAGATATCCCGTCCCCTCCATTTGTTTTTCATAATATAGTTCGCCGCCATAAATTTTGCATAAGGCTAGGGGAAACCGCTATGCTAAGGAAGGTCTTACAATCCCATGTAAGCCCCTGTCTTGTCAAAAGCGCTCTAAAAATCCTCTTGCCGCGATATGTTACGACCAAAGATTGTCGAAGATTACTCCTAAATACTTCGCTTCGTTGGCGAGTGGAATTCTGTTAAGAAGAGAGTTGACTAGTCTGCACCACAGAAGAGGAGCCAAAACGCCGCCTTGTCGGCAGCCTCTGTTAACATGCCGAAACCGATCTGCATCCACCACCATTAGCATTGCTTTGATCCACAACACTAAGGATTCATTCACTCCGTGTTCTCCGGCAGAGTTGTACCTGCTATCAAAGGTCGCATTGTCAAAAGCTCCCTCTATGTGCGGGTAGGACGCCTACTAATGTGGAAATGGAACTCCTTTCCTCGTGTAGAAATCTTCCAGCTCTAGTTCTAGAAATCTTCTAGCGGCCCAAGTTTCCTAAGAGATGATGCAGGAGCTGATCGCACTCCATTTTATGTCGGCTGCTTCGAGTGTTTTATTCCCGACTTTTTGCTAGAGCTTGCAAGGTGCGGAATTAAAAGTGTCGTCCTGAGGCTTTTCTTGCCAGTTTATCAGTATTCTCCATACCGGGGATACCTTTGTGGTCGGGTACACAGCAGAATCTTGCATTGTGTTGCGAGCCAAGAGCCTTAAGTTCTTCGCAACATTGCAGACTGGTTGTCATTGAAAAAAGAAAATATCATCACGTGGTATTGCCTACGTTGTGGCATCCCGGGTAGCAGTTATTAGTGGCAGAACCTTCGCTTGGAAGACACTGCTATATGGTCTGGAAGCCTGATAGATATTGAGGGATTAAGGGGTGCGAAGTAAACTCCTGCGTCTACACTTACCTCGATTGTGGATCCATCTCGTTGGTTTCTATTGGATTTTGCTCGGAAAATGGCTAGAGAACGGTATAATAAAGTTTAGACAATCTCTTCTTCCCACCTCTTGAGGGGAAGCAAATGCGTGTCCGGTGCCACACGCCTGCGTACAAAACCACACCTCTGGACTCTTCTGTACACTCTCCCTGAGGGACCGAAGTAAGGTATAACTTCGCGGGACTGGTTATCGACTTGTGCTGCCACTCTCTTCTTAGTCTTTCGACTCTTCTCAGTTCGTTGTATGGGTTCGTTTTGTTGTCTTAGATCTCCAACCTGACCTTAGGTTAGGTTAGGTAGATAGGTTGGCTAGGGGAGAGAGTACTCTCTACGCCACACTCAGCTCAGTAGAAACCCATTGTGATGTCCAATAGGGGAGAATGTGTCTCTTGCTCGCAGTACTGTCCTTAAAGCCCTCTCCTACAGCCTAAAGGTTAGGAACCACTTGAAACTTTAATAAACCTACAGATGTCCTTGATACGTACGCCGTATAGTTCTTCGGTATCCTGGTAGAAGGGTCTTCTAGAAGACTTATCTCTGAGATGGCAGAGGCACGGATAGTGGCATAGTTGAAAGTTTGCCAGGGTTCGCTAAAGAAGTTTGCACCCATGGTTGTGTTTCTGGTGGATTAAGTGCATCATGCCCACTTTCTCATAAATATCGTCGAAGGAACAATCCTGCATCTTCTCTGCACCTGTCCAGCACTCTTTCTCTTAAGAGACAAAACCATCGCAGTGCCTTCTTTTTTGACAATCTTGGCGACCTAGACTAGACCTACAAGATATCAAAAAACTAAGTTCGCTTTATCAAAAGCTCTGAATGGTTCAACGGATAGCTAGAGGAGTTCCTCCTTGATCCTGAGGTATCACAATGGACCTGCACCTGGTTTAAGTAATAGTCACTCTAACCTAACCTAGACTCTAAACTCTGTCGAAGGAGATGCACCGTTGGAAAGTTGGAAAGAATTGAAACCAAAAACTGAACGCAATGCCTTGGTACCTTTAGATGCCCTTCCTATGTTTCCGAAAAGTAACACAGTACATGCACTCCATCCACTTGAATCTTCTGACCAATTCCGTAAATTGCACAATAAGAGTCAGTTTATGTACACCACCAGTTCAGGGCCGCATCCAAACTCATATGAGTAAGTACATGAATTGCAAATTATATACATGTGTGTGTATGTGTATATGAATTATCTTAGAACACTTCAGCGTGCGCCCTCCTGTAAGCTAAAGTCCTTCGGCTTACATCTTCATCTCACACAGTGAGATGGGAAAAAACAAGGAAATAATCTGAATAAATGTTTACCCAGGGAATTGTCAGAGTGTTCTCTTTGCCTATTGTGCCGGGACAATAGAATCCCAAGGATGTGTGTAGTGTATAGGCTTCCAGCAACAGTATAGTGTCAGTCCTCGTGAAGTGTTATAATTCAATTTGCATACAAGACCTGGTAACGTTTCAATTATGCAAAACATTGTCCAAATGGCAATGCGAGCATACCATAGTGTTGGACTTGGCATTTATGCCCTTATGCAATCGTTTCGTTGTGTTTGTTTTGGCCTTTATCCTGGGAATGCCCCGGCAATTGATTTCATTTGATATGTCAGGACATGGTTGCGAATAGAATTTGAATTTTTTCTTCGCGATTTTCTCTTATTTTTTTTGCAAAGAAAAAGGGGTTTCGTTTCGTTTCGTGTCCTTTAGGGAATTCACAGAATTCACAGAATGTGTATCACATCAACAACGCGTTCCACATAAATACAATTGTGGAATAAATATTAATAACCGTAATTAATACGATGGCTTGTGTGTGGAACATAACTTGGTTGAAAGTTCGCTTAATCTTCATCATAAACGTAAATTAAATGCAACCCCTCTCCGAATTGAAGTGATGAAAATTCACACAACCCTTCCTTGTGGATATAGTAAAATTCATAATTAACTGTACTCACAGATCCTGTATTCATACAGTAAATCCGAAAGAGGACATTCTTTAGAAATGAAAATTGGAATTTTCGAATTTTTCGTCGTCTCTGTTTGCGGGGACACAATTTGCATTTTCTTCTTCCTCCCCCCATCCCGTGCCCTGTCTGGAATAGTAGTTATATGTGCTTTGGGTGTACAAGAATGGAATAAGGAAATACTGGACCATCTTATCCCAGTAAAGTGCGGGAACCTGTTGAGATTTTGTGAATTCCCCAAGCAAATAACATATTCACATGTTGTTGTGGGTACGTTGGTTACCCGTGGTTAGGGTGAACCCTCTGAATGGGGATGGGATTCATGAGTTGATTTTTGGGAAGCCCCATGTAGTTGGGGGTGAGAATATGATTTATCTTTGCTAAGATTATGAAATATATCTTCGTCTTCTTGTTACGGAGCATTGTTTCGCTCTTCTTTTGCTGTGGCATTTAGAGAGTAACTTTTCGGTTTCAATTAATTAAATATGACAGGTCATGTTAGGAAGTTGATTGTGTACTTGGAAACCACATGGAATTTTTACATTATGCATATGAACATGGCTACTTGTACATAACTTCATACCTACATCCTGGTAGGAGGATGGCTGGGACATTTAGAGCGGATACACACTAGAATTTCGGTCCAATCCACGGCGTAGTCAAAGAAGACCGCGACTAAGGTAGACCGCATGCATGTTGTAAGGGTCCTCAATCAACTTGGCTTGACGAAGTAGACAGATAAGGCTCTAAATGTACAAACAGTAGCAAGCTCGACCAATTTCAAAGCACCTATGTCCTTTGTTAAACACTAGATTCGCACCGATACTCTGTCGAAAGCGAATCATAAATGGCAACAGCTTGAGTAATGCAACAATGCTAGGCTAATTCAGCCCGCCCTCGATCTTAGATTAAATTTTCGCCAAAGGATGACAAAGCAAGAACCAGCAAGCTTCTACCAAAGGACAGAAAGTCGCTGTCAATGCTGGTAGGGGTGACATCTGAAGGATGACGACATATGCAGGGGATGTGACGATGAGTTTAATGAGGAAAGAGGTCATTTTCTGTGCCATTGCCTAAGCCTCTGTCAAATAAGACATTTTTTTTTTCTGTCGGGGTGTCGAAACATCACGCTGGAGCACATAACAACCGGTCCATTGTACTACCAACAGGTGCAACCCTTTTACTGCTTTTTCTTCGACTTTCTTAGAAAGACGAGTAAGAGCTTCAGTGGTTAGGAGCCTAGGCTACCAGTACTCATCACATCAGCCACCGGATACGAGCCAAGGTAGGAAAATCACATAGGAAGTGTTCCACAGTGTCGTCGCCCTCCTCACAAACGTCACAGATAGTGGTGTCTTGTTGAAATGTTTGGCAAAGATCGTCCCGTCCCGTAATTACGATAATAAATTGTCTGCAGTCTTTTCTACTGAGAGAGAGCAGACAAATAAGTCAGAAAGTGTCCGTTAGGTCTGCCTGCATCCTGGAGAATCATGTCATCTACAGTTTTGTTTGTTAGAAACCCAACTATCGACAGAAGCCTTAACCGAAGATATGGGCAAACCTATTCTACTCCAGGAGTATAATCTGTCATAAAAAGGCTTCCCAATCCGGTGTTCGGAGTCGGCAATAAAAACGAAAGGTCCCTTTAAGACGTGCGTTAAATATAACACACACAATATAAATGTTTGCAAGAAGCTAGGCCTTGGTCTTCATACTGCGGGAAGTGTAAAATGACGTGCTCCGCGTCTTCATTTATTCCCTTGGAAGTCAGAAACCTCTTCCCTTCATCAAAAGCTCGATCTCTCCAAGATCCATGTGGCATCACAATGGACTTATCATGGGTAAACGTGTGCTGGCTTTAGTTGGCAGCCACTTCAACCTAACAATGAGGGTTGCCGTCATGTCCAAACCTATGAAGATAGGCTCTTAGCCTGTTAGTGGCTGTTTCAGGTAGAAGTTTAGCTCTTCATGTCTCCTTTTGATCCATGCATTGTTGGTGTGGTTAACTCTGTGTGTCCATCTTCCTTTATCAAAGTGGTCCATGCTGCTGCCTCTTTCTTTTATTTCTACATTCTGGCACGTATAAGTTGCATGATTAAAACCCTCAAGCCCACCATTAAGATAACAGTCCGTGCCTTCACATCCCCCTCTTTAAATATCCATTAAATCAAAAGGAAAACCGCGATCTGAATTTAAATACCGTCCCCTGTAATAGAATCTGAAATTGAACAGCAATCTCTTTCAGTAGAACAAACAAAAACATCCTGCATGCAACATTTCCCCACGCATCCGGCTTTAGGAACTACCCCACAAGCAACAGAAGTACAAAAAAAACAAAAAACAACCAAAGTTCGTAAACAATTTATCTCGCGAAAAAAAATTCAATCGTAAACAACGCAATCAAAAATTCATTCCAACAAAGCATTAACGCGCTTATTCCTCACCCCGCCGCCGTCGCATCTCTTTTCCCAGTCAAGACTAACCAACTTGCATCTCCCCCCCGGTTAAAATGCAAAACAATTTCAGTTACCACAAAATGTCTACATCCTGTAGCTTCATTTTTTTTCGCCAATCTTTTTCGCGTTCTGAGAGTGGTAATTTTTTCGCGATTTTCCCTCCCCTCTCCCTCCACCCATTTGGCAAGTTAGGGAGGTTAGCATCCCTTAAAAGGCGAACGGTAAGTTCTTTAGAATCTATCGCGACGCAATAAATTTAATTTGTACAATAGCGCAGTGGTATTCATTGTACTTATATGTCTTTCGGTTTTGAATAGGCTTGGTCGTTATAAAGATAAAGTACACATGTCTCACGAGGATTTTAGATAGACCCTTTAGCATCATTAGGACTCTTTTAGTGTGCAAACATCCCTATCGACTCCAAAACACCCACCGAACCCCGTGACAGAAAAAAACACACGTGTATCCTTAAATCAATTGGAAACAAAGGAAAATATATATTTGCGAACCCACACGCCTTCCTTGTTGTGTCGTCCCCGCTGGCTTTGGTCGTAGCTAACGGTTAAACAATATATTCAAACCTTCTTGTGTGGATTTTGCGAAATCCTTGTGAACCAAAATACATTTTTCCTGTTTTACTTTTGTGTCTATGTATTTTGACAGGCGGAAGGAGGCTCTTCCTGGGAATTCAACACACAGCCTCAAGCTGATGAATTAAAGTCAGAGCCACCTACCAACAAAAAAAAAAACAAAAAACAAAAGTGGAAAAAAGCGGCACGAAATTCCTGCACAATTCCCAAAAGGAAGCGCGGATTTTCCCATTTTTTTTGTGATGAACCTTTTTTATCCTCTTTCGTTCCTGCTGTTGTGATCATATTGTTTAATTTTTTTTTTTATCCTGGTTTCAGCGTGCAGCTCATTGTACCTTACTCCTTTTTTTTTTGTTGCGCGTGCGAAGAGGTTAAACAATTTGTTTTTTTTTTTTTTTTGTTCCTGTATCCTACCTGTCATTCGCGGATATTTAATATTCCTCACTTGGAGATTTGCAGGATTTATTATTTATTAACAGAAACATTTTTTCGTGCATATTTTGTTCTGTTCCCTTGGATTCTAAAAAAATTATCCTGTATATAACGGTGCGAATAAATTTTTTAACATTTCCAGTCTGATGGTTGTTTATGGTTAATTGTGGTTATGCAAGTCGCTAGAGAGTGCCTATGTCGGTTTAAGGTGGAAATTATTCGAAATGGGGAATGATATTTTGAAAAATGCTCTTCTTCTCCTTCTTATGCCTTGGTGTGTTAAGTTTATGTGAAGTCGGCCCTTCTAGTCCTTAATTGATAGGTTCCTCTGTACTGGTGGGTAGTTGGTTTGATTTTAGTTCATTTTAGATTGTTCTCAGCTGTTCCAAGCCATTTTGTTTGGTTAGGTTGGTTTAGTGGACTGATGACGATAATTAATTATCCTTATCACACTTAGGTTCATGGTTGGGTAAGGTTAGGTTGAAGTGGCTGCCAACTACAGCCAGCACACGTTAACCAATGATTAGTCCATTGAGATGCCACGTGGGTCTTGAAGAGATTTTCTAGTCGTTAAGCCAATTTGAGCTACTGTTGAAGCGAAGGAGATTTCTGACTTCCAAGGGAGTAAACAAAGACGCGGAGCATGTCATTTTTCACTTCCCGCAGTATGAAGAAGATCGGCATTATGTTGGAAGAGAAACAAGGTGAGGCCTTAACCCCACACATGATAACTACAAAGGCGAATGCACACTGGCAAAGGTTGGGACGCAGTTAGCGACACTGTGACGACCATAATGAAGAAGCATGGCCAACAGGAGGGACAAAGCAGTACAGTGCATGAGCCGATGCACACACATACTCGTACGTCTATGGACGACTTAAACATAAACATACAAACACATACACATAAATAAGTATTTGACATGACAGCTCTTAAGAACCAAAGCCTACCTTCTCACAACCATTCATGTTTTGCGTGTTATATTCGAATGGAAGGGACCTTCAGTTTTTATTGCCGACTCCGAGCACCGGATTGGGAAGCTTTTTCATTGGCAATTATACTCTTGGAGTACGTTAGGTTTGCCCATATCTTCGGTTTAGGCTTCTGTCGATATTTGGCTTTCTTGCAAACAAAACTGTAGATGACATAATTTTCCAGAACCTACTCACTAAGATAGCATACATGCCTTCAATTTGAAAGGCTTGAGAGGTATCCTCTTTGTCTTGTAGACTTTCTCAAAGTAGTCAAATTGTCCTAGAATTTCCTCTGTCAGAAGGATAAAATAGCTTTTAAGATGATTTTTAGCGTTACTATCACCGTAACGCATCCTAATTTGTCAAAGAGCAACTTAGATGTTCACTTACGCTGATGTATTAAAATATCCCTTCTCTTGAATGCTCCTTTGCCCTCAAATTGAATTTATCTTTACGTTGTCAATAAGTTATCTTCCTGTGCAATCAAAAACTTCCACATGCCCTAAAACCCTAAATGGAACGTTTGCCTTCAAAGGCAAATATTATCCCGAAACACTTGGATTATTCATCAAAACGTTACCGCGCTTCTGTGGCGCATTTATGATGTCAAATAGAATTAAAAGTTCGAAGATCCCTCCTAGGCCTGTGGAAAACTCTGAAAACTAACTTCCAAGGCAAACGAAAGCGAAAACTTTTCGCTGTTCCACTACCGAAACCGAAACTTAGTGGGTAATATAATTAAATTACCTGCTTAGCCATGTACACAGACACACACGTGAGAGCCCAAAAACTATCCTAAGAACACACAAAATACCCCCGGGGATATCCTCTGCAGGTATAATAAGGATAATATTCATAATAATTGCATTACATTTCAATGGATTAAATAGAATCGCTGATATCCTTTGGATATCGAAATACAGATGGAGGGTTAGATAGACAAATAAAAAAAGGGAACTTCTCATCCATGGATTGCCATCAAACAACAACAAAAAAATTGTTTCCTCAGTTTGTCGCTTTGGTGAATATTAAATTTAATTTCATATTGAAACAAAAAAAGAGGATAAAGGACCCAACCGAATTGAGCGAATTCATGAAAAAAGTACTATAAACTCATTTTCGTCCTTTTTTGTAGCGTCAAGGGATTTTATTTAATTTTGTTACAATTTTTTTCATTGTTCCCACTCTTAAAAATTACAAGTCGCCTTGTAAATTATGAATCTCCTGGCCGAAGGATAAAAAATGCCTTTGCCTTGCCGAGTCCACCCAGTCAGGAGACAGAAGACGGTGGCCGAACAAAAATATAATGAAATCATAAAAATTCAAAAAAAAAAAAATCCTGGAGACAAAAGCAACCAAAATATCAACACACAAGGAGAAACAACAAAAAGCCCGGGAACAAAAGTTTATAGATGCATCTGAAGGTGGGCCAATGGAAAGGACAGACTGACGAGAAGCAATATATTTATGGACTCGGTACGGTGTGTAGTGTGTATGGGGCTGGTTTCTTTATTTAATCACCAGTAAAGGTGGACATAAAAATTTCATCTCGTTTTTTTTTTTTTTTTAATTTCGGGTTTTGCTTCCCTCGGGTGCTGTATGTATGAGGTGGGCAGGAGGACGTCACCCTAGAGTTTGGGAAACAAAAAGTGTGGTAGAATGCATTTTTTCCGTCTTGTTGTTGATGTGAGTAAAAACAAGAAGTTCTTTACCAATGTAACAATGGCTACGCTTTATTTATGTCAACAGAGCGAGTGAATTCTATTAATGAGGTTATGAGGCTTCGTCACAAGTTACATTTCAGATTACTTGGGGACGCTTGCCTTCTGGACCCAGCAGGAAAAAACCCTTGAACTACTTTACTAAAAGTCTTGGCACAAATTAACTTAACTCTTGATGTTGCCGTGACATAAGGCCAAGTGTCATAAGGCCAAATCTCAATATTTGGCCTTATGTCACGGTACCATCAAGAATTAACTTAATTTGCGTTAAAACTTTAAGTAAAGCACTTCAACGGTTTTGTCCTCAAACAAACTAAAATTTGGCCTTATGACACTTGGCCTTATGTCACGGTACCATCAAGACTGCGTTGGACTGTTAAGTGACACATGTTTGAGCCTTCGCAAAACAACCAAAAAGGCATCACCTCTGGGCAGCCAATGGCAAGAGCATTTTAAGGTGAAAACGTTTTTCTGAGCACATTCTATGGAAAAGTGTGACACAAAAACGATGTTGAACTCCCAGGACAGTAAGAAACTTGAAATTTGGTGTGCATGTAGGTCTAACCTCACATATAACAAAAAATTGTGACTTCTTCAAATATCCCCCTCTAAACTCCCCAAAAAGGGGCACAATCGTGTACAGGTCGGTCTAACAGGTATTTGTTGATCATTTTATCTATAATTTTTGTTTTAGTGCCAGTACAGTCGTCAATAAACATCGTCCTTTACTCTCGTGCGGTCAATCCTTGGCTCCTTCAACTAATATGAATGCCAAACAAATCTATCCCAAACGCTACGAACTGTAGAAACATTTGGTCTTCTTTAATACGTTTTCACAGAATTCACCGGCTCCAAGGAGAGACATAGTCCCTTGCTTTTTTTTATCGAGGTGTTGAAGCACCGCATGCTGTCGTAAAGTTCTGACCGAGACGTAGGTGTTGTGTCTCGGTGTTTGTACCCTCGTTTACAATGAGACTCACTTTAACAGCTTCTGATTGGAGATTTACGAAAGTACAAGTGATTGCCAGTCAATCTTGTCGGTGTAACCAAACAGTTGTACTGACTTGTGGAAAATAGTGTCTAAGGTCTAAATGGTGTCTTTTCCGACCTTGATGGAAGATCTCGAGTGTTCTCCATCATCGTCCTATAAAAGCGATGCATTTTGCAGGAATACCAAAACCAAACACGGCGCTAAATAGGTCACCTCTATTCACACCATCATCTGCGGCCTTGAAATCGATAAATGGATGATAAGCATCGATTTGAAACCCTTGTGCCTTCTGTAGGAATTGGCCCAAAGGAAGCCATGCCTTAGTAGTTAGTGTTATAAAAGATTGCATAAAAAAAAAATAATAAGCGAGATGACACAGAGTCACGGCACTACCTCTTGGCAGGCAATGACAAAACTCCAAGAGTCTTCTCAATCTCCCGTTCGGAGTCGGTAATAAAAACTATGAATCCCTTCCATTCGTGCGAAAAATATAACATGCACAACATGAATGGTTGAGAGAAGCTAGGCCCTAGCTCTCTATAAGCTGTCGCGCCAAATATTACCACTTTCTGTGTACCTGCCCAGCCCTCTTCCTGGAAGCTCCTTTCTTCGACGTCCTCAACGATTTGGCTAACATTGATGTAAGTAGTATCCATCACTTCATCAGAAGCTCCGAATGGTTTAATGATCCCGGAAGAAGGTAAAGCAGCGACAAATCCAGTGGTACAGTAATACCCGGATATGTATTCCCTCGCTTAGCTGCGTTACCCACATTGCTAACCAAAAATTTGAGGCTTCAAAACTTGTCAGGTACGGATAGCTAACTTCCCCTCTTAAGTGCCAAAATAAATCAGGAAAACTCGCAAGGCAGCTATCCGGGGAGCACTGTATAAAAATGGACCTCTTCTAGTGGAAGTGTATCCGTACTCTCGTACAGACAGCCAACCATAGGTAGGTTAGGTTAAAAGGCTCGAATCCGACTTCCAACGGACGGTTCTAGGTAGCTTGTTTGACAACTCGCTGAGGGCTGTCTTTCTGTGTCTGCTTAGGCTTGGGCATTCGTATAGGAAGTCGAATGTGTCCCCCTCGGCGTCTATGCCGCCACATCCTCTGCAAAGATTCGTTGTACCTAAACGCATGCTCTTTAGGTGATTGGAGAAGCTCCGACCCTGATTCTCTATAAGCTGTCGCGCCAAATATTTGTTTTCCTCTCTTTTTTTGTGTGAGTCCTTATCTACCTTCTTCACTCAGTTCAGAAACTGGGTATTGTACCAAGAAGTCTTAGGATACTCGCCAGAATGTATTTGAATCCGGAAATTCTTGCCCCTTTACAGTGGCGTCCACCTTTTTATTTCTTTCGATGCCTACACTAGCTAAAGTCATCTCAACTGAGTTGTCCCATCCCATCATTTGACAGTATGCGCTTCAAGACTTAAGCCTACTCCAGCTATGTCACCCATTGTATTTGTTTCTCCCTCATCTTCACGGATGGTTACCATCTTCACGTACAATGTTGTGATTGCCAATTCGCACAGAAGAGTATATTCAAATTGTTAAGGACAAACCAATCCTGCTTATCTTCCCCCATTTGCTGGCCCAAATTTTTACCATAAAACCTCACTCTTTTGGGGGTTTATTGTTCTTCGAGTGCATTTCCTCTGGCGGAAGTTTAATTTGGCCTTCTCGACAGCAGTACCATCTACAGTTTCAATATTAATAGCACGATAACCTTAATCAAACCAAGCAGTCAGTCATTATTAATTCAAAGCAAATATCTAACAACATTCCCTGCTCTAACCGCAAAAGGATACATTCCCAATTTGCACAAGACAAACCCATAAGATAGCCACCATCAGGAGTCAGGATTTCGGATGTATGATTCTGTTCCCTCCGATATGTACACAAACACATGTATGAATATTCGTCTTGCCCAACACACAAGTCCACCCTCAAGCATACTCTCATACTCTATCACAATCTGCAGATTGATATCCTTGGAGGATTCTCAAAACATTTCGGTCATTTAAAATTAAAGCTACGATCATCATGAAGGATGAACACACACTCTTATACGTATGCGGCAAGCGGATATGTTAATTTTATGGTTGCCCGAGCAAATATATTACCATAAGGATACATCAACACATCAAACCAATTTAAAGGACATCAGACAGTAAATTGACATATCATTTTCTAACGTTTTTCTTCAATGGAACAAAATTACTTCTAAATTAAGTACAAATACGTGAAATATCCTTCGCGGGATGTAAAGTGAAAATAAAAACATTTCCATAAAGGAATTGCTAAAAAAAAAACAAAAATGCTTTTGTATTTATTTATTTATCTCCTTCAATGTACACAACTCAAGGATACATACAAGGAGACATACAAGGAACACCGTACATTAGAAATGAATATATAATGCTTATCGTGCCGTTACCATAACTTTTAATGTCCTTTAAAAAATTCACTAAACGATGGTACATAAAAAAAATATGTCACGAGAAGAAAACCAGCTTTCTTTGGAGCGGCGATGACTAGGGTTAAGGGGGTGACAAGTGTATATTGAAATTTTCACCTTTTTTTTTTAAAAAAAAAAAGTCGTTTAACTTTGAACTACTTGCCCATAAAAGACGTCGTATAGGACAGTTGGCTGGAGGAAGATGTACTGAAAAATAACTTTTAAAGTGGGAAAAAACTTTTTTGTAAATCGTTTTGAAGTTTTATTTTATCCCCTTTCCACAGAAACGGTTTAAATTCCTTTAAGGACGTTCCATGCAACAGAACCTTTAAAAAAGGATGGGGGCCTGACACTACATACTGGATATACACAGTCATGATGTCAGTTGCACCGAAAACTACAAATTTAAACATCCTGACGAAGATTCAATTTGGAACCACAAGTGCAATTAGAACAACATCGACTGCAACCCTCATAATCATGCTGAGACCCTAAAATCGTGAAACGCTGTCGCGAAGAGCTCAAAACGCTCACCGCGAACCACAAAGTAAACTCTGGTGGATTCCGGGACACAAAGGTATCCACGGGAATGAAATAGCAGATGAGTTAGCAAAGAAGGGCTCAGAACAGGACCTATCACTGGTCGACCACTTAGTTCTGCTCCCCTAGCTCTCGTCAAATCTAGCATTGCACTAGACTTCCAAAGACAAGCTGATGAAAGATGGAGCATCATCATGCCGCATCTCCAGGAAACTCTGGATATTCTTGCGCTAAACAGATCAAACTTAGCTCTCTTCACAGGGATCATCAAAGGCCACAACTTACTGGCGGTCCACCTTAGAAGAATGCGCAGAGGCTACAGACGCGGAAGAGAACAAAACCCACTTCATATGCGAATGTCCCAGCCTATACAGAACAAGGAAGACGGCCCTCGGTGTGAATACTATTTCAACAACCTGGGCGACCTGTCTAATAAGCCACCAAAAGCCATTCTAAAATGTACTAGGAACTCAGGATGGTTCGGGGAGGCCAGACCTTTCCCCTCTTTTTTGTCTTTTCAGAATGAACTTTCCACGTCAGAGGAACACAATGGATCCGTTAGAGATCCGAGTGAAGGCTGCACGCACCTCTTCAACCAACCTACCGAATACTCGTCGATCTTCTCACAAAGAAAATGGCAGCGAAAAGTTAGCTCCGCCTACCACAATCGAACCATTGAGGTTCTGATAGCTCACCAACTAATCACCAAGTGCGGGCGAACACTGAAGCCAAAACTGACTACTTAACACTTATCCCTGAATCCAGCCTAAACCTCGAACTCAAATTTCTCTCAAGAGAGCTGGACAGTAGAAGAGGTCACAAATACCAGCCATGGGTGTAGACTCTGGGATCTAAGCATTCCAAATGACAGCAGCATGTTCCAGTTCAACCAAACGCCGAGGCCTCTCGAGAACTATCACGGCAGGCACTGCTTATGAATATTCAAGCAGCCATCAGAGCCATCACACTACCACACTTAGATGCACAATCGTGAAACGCTGCAACTACGAGCTCAAGTCCGTTAATGCTAACCATAACGTCTTGGGGAAATATGGGCATCCAGGGGAATGAGAAGACGGATAAGTTCCCAAAAATGGGATCTTAGATGGATCTGATAATTGCCAATGACTCAATCCTGCTACTTCTACCGATACTTTGACATCTACTTCTAGTGATGCTTCTTCGTCTACTTCTTCTGTCTGCATCGTTATTTTATCTAGGTAAGGTTAGGTTAGAATGGCAGGCTGCATTGATACAACCAAGCTTAGACAAGAGAAGATTCCGTAATTTCTTCTATAAAACAACCCGCAAAACCAGCCGGAGTTTACTATGAAATGCTGGAGGCTATTTTTGTAGTGTAAGCTAGTTTATTGAAAAAAACTGGCTCCTTAATAGGCTCTTCTTCGAGCTGAGAGAGTGGGACACGTATGGAGAAGATAGAAAAACGCCGTTTCCTCCTCCTCGTCCATACAGCTTTTCCAAAAATGAGTATTCAGAGAAGGCCCAGCCTATTGGTGCTGAGTGTCCCTTTATGGCGCCTACAATGATACTGATAAGTAGCCTTTTCTGATTGATAAAACCGTGAGAGCATTTGTGATCCAGCTTCGGTCAAATCTGTTTGGTGATGAGGCAGGTGAAGCCATCCGTCCACCTACGGTTAGTTGTGTCGATCACGTTACTCTTTTTGAGTAACGATAGGCGATAGAGTTGTACCCTGCCTAGCAAGTTCGTCAGCCATGCTATAACCTGGAATGTACCTATGACCCGTCACCCTCGTTAGGCGGAAATTTAAAGCTGTTTTTGAGTTGCAAGTGACAGATTCAAGAGATTTAACCGCGGCTTTGACTATCAGTAAAAATCAAAATATCCAGTGTAGGTAGGCCCTCTTTGATTCTCATTTTCTCGGCTTGGAAGATACTACAATGGTCAGGTTTTTTTTACAGCAATGCAGAGGTGTGGTGGCTTGCTTTACTCGCTCTAGAATGAGCTTTTCCTCAAGAATGAGACCCAAATATTTGGCTTTGTCAATGAATAAAAGGCTGGAACCGCACAATTTGGAAGCATCGAAATGGACAATTTTATACAACCTTGTGAAGAGGACTAACTCAGTTTTTAGGTGTTGACTTCAAGGCCACATTCTTTAGTCCATTTTGAGAGCTTAGAAGGAGCCTTCTCTAAGATATATCTAGGCGTCTTGAGGTGTTACTTTGGGACAGCTATGGCAACGTTGACTGGAGCATTCTCTAAAAGATCTCTAGGCGTTTTGAGGTGTTTCTTTGAGACAACTTAAGCAACTTTGACTGCGTAGGCAATTACTTTACAGCCTTTCCCTGCCACGATTAAGAGTAGCTCATTTATAACCAGATTCCAGAGAAGAGCAGAGAGTACATCCCGTTGAAGTGTGCTCCTACTCACGAGCCTTCGAACTGTTGTCTCGCACAACTTTGAGTTGTTCATCCTGTTTGTCAGCAACTGCCTTATTAGGAGACCAATCAAAGCTTCAATTTCGAGGCTTGTAAGTGCACGTATGATTGCTCCCAGGACGTTGTGAAAAGCTCCCTCGATGTCGAAGAAGGCTACCATTTACCCTAAAGACTTTTCAATGTTGCGTACTTGCGGCGACAGGGCGGTTTCGATAGATTCCCTTTGCTTTACACATGTTGAGAGACCGACAACTTGTTTGCGTCTATGCTGTGGGTTGTTTAGGTTGTACCATGCTATTAGTAGGGTCCTGGTTAACCATTTCCCTTTCCAAAACTAAAGAATTACATAAACTGCCCTTCCATCTTCTTTTTTTTTAACGACATTTTACAACATTTTTGTAAAAGTTCACCCCCTTTCCCCAGAACCCACACAATAAAACCTGAACATCAAAACCATTTTCTCAATAAAGCCAATATTTACCTTCACCCAATCACATCCTGAAACCCTTTATATGTCCATAGACCATCGAGAGAAGGAATTCAATTACCAAAGAGCCAAACTTCAACAACCAATTTCACAGGCCATCACCAAAAGCCTTGATTAAACATTACACCGATTGAGTAGCTAGGACATTTCTTATTGGCCATAGGCCAGGAACCCTGTCCAACATAATTAAACTATAACCATTGGTACTGGCCCCTGAACGACATTTTTATTTTTACACACATTTGGCTCAACCACCACCACCACCCACGTCCGCCTCTCCCATGGGAAAATGTAATTCAATCTCTAACATTGGAAATTAATTTAGGTCGAGAGCTCATCTGTAGCTGTACCCGAGAGCACTTGATGCGTGAATTTTTTTTTTTTTTGGGTTAACCGCGTCCTGTACATGGCATATCGGTACAAAAAAGGTAACTTGGTGTCATAAAACCAATTGAAATGATCCCATTTATTCGGATTTTTATAACTCACAGGACTTATGGCTTAGAAGGAGCTGGAAGTCATTGATGTCAAGCCATAAAATGAAATTGACTGCTATGCCATACCTAACGGTGCACAAACAACATCATTTCGATGTCATAGAAAATTCATAGTGAAATTTATTCGAGTCACAGTCTCTAAATAATTCAAGAACTTTCTGTTTCCACCCAATTTGAGGAAAATCGAAAAGGACCTCCGCCGTGGCAGTGTCACCAGGAAATAAGGAAAAACTGTAGAAAAACAAATGAGATTGAGTGAAGGACTACGCAATGACGGCTGTTTAAAGTCAGCTCTATGTCGTAGGTGAAAAATGGACATTGCGTGCATTTTTTATGAGAAAGTGCGTCAGGAAAAAATGAGCGGCTAAAGGAGTTCCAGGACCTCATCACAGTAGTCTGACAACATCATTTTGATGAAAAGTTTTTGCCTTCCAGCAACCAACTCGGCTTGACAATTTAAACTCAATGTCTAGAAGTTTGATGGGTGGGATGCTGTAGAGATAGGGTAGGCACTGGTGTAACTGTGACACATGTAAGGGGTAGACATCGGATAGTGGTTGCTGACCACCAGGACACAACGACGCAAGTGTTAACCAAGAAACAAAAAATTTCAGAACAATAAACACAACAGCAGAATAGACGGAATCAACAGTGGCGTCGTAAGGACTTCCAGAACGGAACTAGCATCGATAAGGATTTCTAAGAACTAGTCAGGGTCTTGGAAAAGACATGGTGGCTGATGAGCTCTTCATGGACTTATGGCAGCGCTCACATCCCCGAAGTGTCGTCCATATGGATTTTTTTTTATAATGGGAGTGGTCCTCTAGGACTCTAGGTTAGGAATTGTGCCGCCGGGGTAACTTCCTTTCCACGTTACAAAAAACGCTATAGAGGGAGACACTAGCCTAGAGTATAAATGGATCCCCTCATTTGCGATTACGACCCAGAATTGTCCACGGACTCCTGGTGAACTACTGTAAACTCCTAATGCTAGGAAGAAGCCACACCGAGGTAAACCCCAATCCTCCTTTCCTACGAAATCTAGTCTCCAACGAACTACTACTGATGCCAGAGGATATGGGGTGTCGCATGGTTGGGAACGCGGAAGATGTAAGCATCGTCGTAGGAACCAGCCGAAAATCATGCTCTGGCTGTAAACTGCAATCGAAAG
The DNA here is from genome assembly GCA_951813785.1 of Criorhina ranunculi. Classification (NCBI taxonomy): domain Eukaryota; kingdom Metazoa; phylum Arthropoda; class Insecta; order Diptera; family Syrphidae; genus Criorhina; species Criorhina ranunculi. The sequence goes on along the minus strand of OX638383.1, from coordinate 9,603,548 downwards.
ACCGACGCTTACTTATGGTGGTTTGGTAGCCGGTTCCAGAAAAAACACACCGTAATAAAAGTTCGAGAACGTCCAACATGTGATTTGTTTCAGCACTATGGGTGCGCTGAGAATTCTTCAAAAGCTGCCTTCCAAACCAGGAAGGGACTTGTACCGATACGGCTACCCACAGGATCTTAATTGAGAAAGAAGGGAAATCCGTTATATAAGGTTCTTGATGCTGGTTATCCGGTACTCTATATGGTATCACAATGGACCTAGATTCTGGTCGAAGTGTGTTTACATGACAGACACCTTACCTACTTTTTTCAACTTTTCTCATAGGCAGGAGGTGCCTGAATAATATTCTGTGAATCAATTGCGACCTTGAAGCTTCATAAAATGCCTTCAAAGGAAGCAAACGCTCCTAGCTCCATTAAAAAAAAGTGGTGACTGGAGCACAGTTTAATACATATTTTGCATATATTCACATGGAACTACGTCTGGGAAGTGAACGTCTGGCAACATGTGGAATGTAACTTGAATATAGACAGTCATTCTCGTTCATTGCCGAACACTTTCTTGATCACAGCCACTTGCTATACGATGATCAGTCTCAAGTAGATATTGAACCAGAGTCTGTCGCACACATCACAGTCATGTCCGAATGGGCTGTTGAAGAATAGAGCGTGGAATATGTCGTCATATGTCATTTCCTAAGCTTTCTCCAAGACAAGTCATGTAAATATTCCAGTCCACTTAGTGTGACGATACACATCACGTTGCAAATTAATTGCATCCGAATTGGTCCATCATGTAGCTCAGGGATGTTATTTTCAAGTGAAACACAGAGTTTACTAACATCAGCTAAACATTAAGTGAAGATTATGGGTTGCGATACTGTAGATTGTAGAATTACTACAATTCTTAAGAAGGCCAACAAGTCTTCTTTCTCCAAACAACTCTGACAAACCAGTTAGTTTGACACGAAACCTTTGTGTTATAGTTGCAGTTTGCAATCGTTAAAAAGAGTGCAAAGATCGAGATTGTTGTTCTTGAACAAGTCTATGTTGCTGAGCTGCTTAGTATGATATTTTACTTTTGGATCTAGCGGCAGGAGTGTGTGTGTGAATTACGCGTAGAGCTCCTGAAATGACAAGACTTGCCGTCCACTATTAGGCAGAATGAACGATGTGACTCAACAGTTCCATTCGCCCGACCTTGATGAAGAAAAGGTAGCAACCTACTTAGGTTAGGTTAGATATGTGGGCCGGCGAAGAAGAGTTCCTCTGCGCCACACTCAGGTCTCTAAGACCCATTGTGCTACCCGTAGGGGGGAAATCTTACCCTTAAACGCTACCTGCATAAAAAGTGTACTAGCAACTACTTACTGCGTCAGTGGTAAAAACCATCCTGTGGATTTGATAAAGCTGTTCAGATCGTTCACCGGTTCCTCGAAATCCCGGAAGAAATGTCGCCTGAGGAATTTGTGTCTTAGATGGTATAGGCCGGGACAGTGGCAGAGAAAGTGGGTTGTGTCCTCATGGACTTCCACGTCTCCGCAGCCTCTACATAAGTCCTCTACCGTAACACGGAGTTTCTTCATGTGGTACCTCAGAGTGTTATGACCCGTAATCACACCTACAATGGTGGAGAGGGATTTTCTATCCTTTTATACAATTCTGGCGGTCCTGGCCTTATCAAATACAGACCATAACTTCTTTGTGATAACACAAGTGTCTAATGAGGACCTTCTGTTATTTGCCTCTCTTTGAGCTTTGTTCCCTGCTTCAAGCTTCAATGAGCAATGAGGTCGGTTTGTTCTAGACTTAGTGCCTAATGCTACTTAAAAGCTTGAATCTCATCTCGCGTGGTAATACGATGAACAGAATCGAGAATGTATTCCACACTCCGGGGTAGACCCTGGGCCTCTACCAACAAGCGTCTCCAGCCAACAAGATCTTAAGCTAGCTGCCTTCAGTTTCGCATGCTAAGTTGGTTGAGGTCCCCTTCCACTTGCGTGCGACATATGTACGTATTACAGCTGTTAGAGAAGGCTGCACATGTAAGGATGCAGATTGTCCTAGAAAATCGGATAAGGTCAAGAGTTATTGACTTTAAGTCTTGCTGTAATCGGCATCTGAGAGACACATTTTACATGCACACGCATGACACCGATAAGGCTGAAATCTATGACCTACAGATCCCGCCTGTTCAGTTTGAAGTCAAGAACTTAAGTTGGTTGGAAAGTACAGTCTCCACGAAAAATCAATAGATAACGCCTTCCGACTAATAGACTTTGAATCAAGACAAGAAGTCTCACAACACTCTGAATGTCCACACATTCAGTGCAGCAAACGTCGACTCTATAACCATTATCTTGTCACAATTGCATTCAAACCCCAACCTTCCAACGAGAAGAAGCTGCGAATCGTCCACAAAAAGACACGATATTGGATGCCTTAGCACACCTTGAGCACTCAGAGACTACATAGAGCAAGTGAATGAGAGACTCTTCGCTCTGCACTCCTCCTTCATTGACGCCAAAACACAGAGGATCCAGTATCGCAACATCATCAAAGAAGTAGCCGAACCTACGTTGGGATACATGACAGATACATTGCTGAGAAGACGCCCGTGGCATGATGACGTTTGAAAACACCGAACAGAGGTGACAGAAGCTGTAGACTTCATCTTGAGTGTTGAAAGACCTCTTTCACACATTCTAAGAGAATGTTTGGTCTCGTTGTTGGAACAGCTTGCTGCTAGAAAAATTCTTTGACTCTCTACCATCCTCTGGAGTGAAACAACTCATCCTAACGGGGGAAGACACAATAGGTTTTGAAGGAGAAACCGCAGTGCCAAGGGCTGAAAAGAACCCTCCCGAGCACATAACATAACATAACATAAGAGTATCGTGCCAGAAAATAAGAGAAGTCCTAGGAAGAAAAAAAGGGGGCATGCGAAGCACATTAGCTCAAGAAAATCGAAGAGTCATGTGGCTTGTCATGTCACTTCTATATGAATCCCAAGCAACTGGCAGCTGACTTCAAGGCTTAAACACAGGTTCTTCGGAATAGTGAAGGGAACCTAGGCATCGATGCAAAAAGAATTGGTATACGGCAAGAAGAGCGCAATCATCAAAGCACCAAAAAAGGAGTCTCGCCTTTCAGTATAGAAGAGTTCGGCGCAGCTATCAAAAAGTGGAAGAAAAAGCGATGATGCTCCTTGAGCCTCCAGGTTGCGTATTTGAGGACGGGAGTGGGTTTTCCTCGAGTTTGAAGCTCCATTCTACCCATCTACCGAAGAAATTTAAAGGAAAGACGAGAAAAAAATGCACACTTTCCGAGCAGATCCAGAGTCGGTGGGAAAAAAGTCATTTTTTTGGGGCCCATCACGTGACAACCAAGTTTGAGTGGACGAAAGTGTACCCTAAGACTGGAATATCAGGTCCATCCTATGTCTTGCACCAACTATGGAGGCATATCCCTGCTAAAATATCTTATCCAAGCGTCTTAAGCCTAATCTTCAAGTACCAGGATGGTTTCTGGCTCTTCAGATCGAAGATAAACCAAATCTTCGCACAAGTCCTGGAAAATACCAACGAATTTCAAGTAGAAACCCACCACCTTTTCATCGACTTCAAAGCCGCATCATCTCCAGCTCTACAAGACGATGGCTGGTGTAAACACAGAAGACAGCATGTCTGTCCAGCTGCTGAGATACGCAGAAGACATCGGCATAATTTACCGTTCCCAGCATGCCGTCATAAAGACTTTTCAGCTTTCGAAAAGAAGGCGAACGAGTTGGCCTTGAAGTTAATGAGGACAAAACCAAGTAAATGTTGTAAAACACACAAAGAAGCAGAAGAAAGGACTATGCGTCACTGTTGGCAACAGAAATATCGAAGTAGTTGATCTGTCTCGGAGGAAACCCTAGGAAACCGCTGCTACTTCGGTCTCGGAAAACAAATGTGATTAAAGCTCCCAAGACGTTCCAAGACGAAATGCTTGATCTACCTCTACAAAACACAGATCCTGCCAGTTCTTCTAATGGTGCCGAATGCTGGACGATAAGTAGGAAAGTAAAGGACTTTCGAGAGAAAGTGGTCCCCTATGCGAAAAGAGCGAAAGGAGGAGCAGATACATCCGGGAACTCTAGGTGATATGTCAAGATGTAAACGATGTCCAAAAAGACAAAACACGTCTATCACTCTCCGAGCCACATCGAGCGAATGGATATCACTGCTCCAGTCAAGAGGATCTTCGCATCACAGCTGCCAGGTTCGAGGCGAAGAGGAAGACCGAACTTCTGTTTAAAGGACGAAGTTATCGCGGTTAGCAGAGAGCTTGGTCCGGAGAACTGGAAACAGCGTGCTCGGGTTCGAAGATAATAGAAGACTGCAGAGACAGAGAGCTCTTTGTCTACATTTGGTGTCATAATGCCTTCAATGCCACAACCAACACACACATGTCACACCACTACATGCGTACCTTTTACAAAAATTCACATTCCAAAGAAATCCGCCCCATCATACACAAATTAAAGCGCACAAATTACCACAATCCAACTGCGCTGAATAATTCTTCGTACATCAGAGAGCATTCCTGTCTATTAATCTTCAGCTCAAGGATATGAGAAGTCATTCATTTCACATATCCCTTCCCTATCCCCCGGCCACAAGTAATGAACTCTGCTGCCTCCATATATAGCACTCATATTTCCCCAAGGAGTCTGAACAGAACAAAAAAAAGTGTTGCAAACGTGAAGAAATCACAAAAGGAGCTGCGGAAAATCTGGGAAAATTAAAATGGATCACCTTTTATGAAACGACAGGATTAATCCTGCACACACATCGCGAAAAAGAGCACTCACACGTATTGTTGTTCCTTAACGTGACGTTGTGTGCATTGAAAATCATTCATTCATTTCCAAACCCGTAATTAAGTCATAAGAACACCAGAAGGAGAGTCTTGAGGTTGCTCGCTTCAAAAAAAAACAAAAAAAATTAATCAACCTCAAGTGAATTTGATGGTTTCACCCCTTTTAGTTGTTTCCCCCCTGCACCGTGCCCGAAAAGTACAAATTTGATTTTCATGGAAAAGAAAGTTGACACTTGGTAAATACTTTTCGTTCTTTCGTAACTAACTTAAAGTTACGAGAAGTTGTGTGTACGTACAACCCCTAAGGGAGATGGACACCAATAAACGAAAATAAATGAATCTTACCTCCTTTGACAAGGCAATTTGAAGAGGAGAACAAGGACGAAAACAAGGTTTTTCTTTTATTTGACTTGTTTTACTCTTTCGGAAAAAATTGTTAGAAATGTTCGGGTAAAGGTTTATTGGTTAGACAGTCCGAGGTGGACCTGAGCTGGACTAACAAACTTGTTGGTTGGAACCCCTTTTCACTTACGCGTTCTACCTAAGTCGCGGTCGTCCTTTATTGTACTATCCGGACCGGAATGCTGGCTTACATTTCGCTCTGCATGTTCCAGTCATCCTAGTCCCTTCTCACTAGTTCGATGTCGTTAAACCGCCCTTACAATTCGTTGATGTATATCCTTCTCTACTCATCATCTATGCCGACGGGACCGCAGATCACAGGAAGGGTTTTTCCACAGCACACGCTACCTTAACTACCTCAAAGGTATATTTGTCTAGAAGGACTTTCTGTACAAGATGTTTGTGATGGATGTCCTTTTTGTTGACAAAATGCACTTTATCTTGCCCTGCTTGACCGCTAGACCCATGTTCGACGCTTTCGTCTCAATAATAACAAACGCGCTTCGCTAGTGACATCACACTGCTTTCTCCCGTTTATGTCAAAGACGTCGTTGAATTCATCGAAGAATATTTGGTTTAGTGGACGCAGTCTGACTCCTGCTAGTGCCGGACATTTGCAGAGGAAATGGGAGAGAGTTTCCTTGGAAGTGGGGGCTGTATGAAATACCTAGTTTGACCGCATGATGGGTTCTGTTTAAGAGATCTTTTGTTCTAATCTTCTCATAACTTGGCCATATCCTCCTTGATATGGCGCGGTTGGTTAACCCCCTCCATTGGAGGTTGGCTTTCAACAGAAAGTGTAAGTAGATTTGTCCTTGAACCGCTCCTAGCGGAATGTGGACCTTTGCCGCGAGTGAGCCGTGTAGAGCTGCACCCTCGTTTTCTTTTATGTCATTGTGCCCTGAAACCCGAAGCAGTATGACCCTGAAGTGTTCGACCAAGCGGGCAAGCTGGTTCCAGTATTCTTGCACCAGTTTGCAGGATATGGCAGCCGAGTCAATAGCTTTGCTAACGGCTTAGCTATCTATAAGGATAGAAATGTTTTGTTTGTGCGTTGTGTCACGCCCGAGTTGCCTGCAAACCTCTCGGATTGGCAAGAGTTGCGCCTAGAAGACGCTAACAAAATCCGGCAAGCAAGCAAGTATGAACTTGATATTTTCAGTGATTCAGAGTAGACACCGGCCCCCACATTGCAGTTCAACTTTGATTCGTCGTCGGTGTAGATGACCGTGTCAAAGTCCTTCACTACTTCGTCTTTCTTCCACTGAACTCTGATGGGGAATCCTACATGGAAGTTGTTTCTGAAGTTTAGTTTAGGTGTGATGTAGTCGGTTGGAAACGTGACGATGCCGCTTTGAAACGAGTTCTGGATGTTGTTGTGGCCTTTGAGTCTGACTGCGCTGCATAGTGTGATATTTTTTGTGTATAGGTCGAGAGGCAGAAGGCACGAGCACAGAAAGGGCATCTGTTGGGGTCGATTTCAATACGCACATGGTGCCTGCACTGGCTGTTCTTTGGAGTCTTTTGAGTTTCGTGAGGCTGGAGCTTTTGGTCAACGCGGGCCACCATACTAGTGACCCGTAGGTGAGAATTGGACGTACTACGGCTGTCTGAATCGACAAGAAATTAAGTCCCCACATCTTTCCAAAGGTTTTGCTAAAGACATAGAAGACTTCACATGCCTTCCTTACACTTTGTTCGATGTTTTGCTTCCAGTTAAGTAAGTGATTGACCATTAAGACGAAGAAGGGTTAAGTCCTTTTCCTTTTCTTCGTGAACCAGGTGGCTGGGACTCAAAGATCCTTTTAGTTGGAGCATTCTCGTCCATTCGCTTGATGTGGCCGAGGCAGTGCAGTCGACAGATTTCTGCCATCCGGACTACATCCACATCTTTGTACAGCTCATAGAGTTCGCGGTTATATCTTCTCCTTCATTCGTCCTCCTCGCAGACGGGACCAAATATTCGACGTAGAATTTTTCCCATGATCTGCTCTGCTGTATTACTTATCCTCCAGCATTCAGCTCCATAAAGCAACATCGGCAAGATAAGGGCTTTGTAGAGCATGATTTTGGACTTTCGAGTTAGGAGTTTGGACCCTAGTTGTTTGCACAAACCGAAGTAGCAGCAGTTGCCTAAGGTTATCCTTCGTCGAATCTCCACTAGGGTGTCATTTGTGGAGTTTATATTTGCCCCGAGGTAGATAACCACCCGATTGGTGGCTTTGAGAATCGAACCTGTGTCCCTCACTTAGCAGTCCAATGCACTAACCACTAAGCCACGGCGACCTACAAACTCTTTCACTACCTCAAAATTATAGCTGTCAATTGTTAGGTTTTGACCTAGACGGTGTTTGACGGATCGGTTTTTGGTAGACAGCATGTACTTTGTTTTATCCTCGTTAATCGTGAGACCAACTCGTTTGGCTTGTTCTTCTATTGCCGCAAAAGCCTCAATAATGGCACGGTGGGAACGAGCGATGATGTCGATATCGTCTGCGTATCCCAGTAGCTGGATGGATGTTATGTGTTTACACCGACCTTTCGCACTATCTGTTCCAGCACAAGATTAAAGAAGTCACACGACAGCGCGTCTCCGGTGCATATTTGGAATAATTCGGAGGTTCCATTAGCAAACTGCACGGTGCATTGCGAGTTCTCTAGCGTGGCGCGACACAACCGAATCAGTCTTCTCAAGATCCCGAATTCGGCCATCGCGTTATATAGTTCGGTGCGATGAATGTTATCGTATGCGGCTTTGAAGTCGATGAAAAGATGGTGAGTATCGACTTGGAACTCGATGGTCTGTTCCAGGATTTGCCGCAGCGCGAAGATTTGGTCTATTATTATCATTGAGCGCTTCAGATCTTTAAATTTAAATAAAACAAAGTGTGTGTGAGATATCGTCGACGTTTTTTATTTGTTTGTAATTTTGCATGACTCTGGCTGCATTTGACCGATGGCATAGGTTATGTTGGCCTTGAGGGTCGCATCACCTCCACGTGAGATGACTATGCCCTCGAATCGCTCGTGCAGAATTTCTCATGTGGCGTGAGCTGTGTGGCACGTAGTTCCGTCTTGTTGAAATCACATGTCGTTGGTGTCCATATCGTCCAATTCAGGCCAAAATAAGATGGTAATCATCGACCTATAGCGCTCGCCGTTGACGGTGATGGCCTGGCCAACGTAATTTTCAAAGAAATATGGACCAATGCTCAAAATCCACACCAAACAGTGACTTTTTCGGCATGCTTTGGACGCTCTTGGATCTCATGTGGATTGGTATCGTCTCTAATTCGACAAATTTGTTTGTTGACATACCCATTCATCCAGAAATGGTCCTCATCGCTGAAGATGATTTTTCGATGAAAATAAGGGTCAGTTTCCAACTGCTCCAGAGCCCATTCAGTGAACACACTTCGTTGTCTATGATCGTTTACCTTCAGCTCCTGGGTCAGTTGAATTTTGTACGGGTGCAGGCCCAGGTCACGACGCAAAGTTCGCCAAATTGTGGTCTGCGAAAGCCCGAGTTCTTGTGAGCCATGCGACTGCCTCGGATTCTCCTGAACACTATCACGGACAGCGGTGATGTTTTCGGCAGATCTTGCGTTTCGTCGACGTACGGGTGTTGGTTGATCGTTTACTGAACTCAAATTTATCCACCACACCGCTAATAGTCCTCTCGGAAGGACGATTATGGCCACCGTAAAATGGGCGAAGCGCGCGGAACGTCGTCGCCCGAACGGAACACCCATTTTGATAAAACACGTGTTATTTGCACGTGTTGTTGAACGCTATATCCGTCCATGGTGATTTGGCAAAAAAAACAAAATGAATGACAGCCAATTTGACAGATGTAATTTCAACAATATGGCCGCTATCAACTGTCAAAGTTCGGAAGTTTCTATTGGAAGACCCTTTCTTTTTTTTGCGACTGCTCACTAGTACTGCTTCTGTTTTGTGTTCTGCGAGCTCTAATTCAACTGCAGCCATCCATTGCCTCACTTTTTGAATACATTCATTGCCAATGTCCTCTATTTCTTCCAGATGTTTCGCTACTACCACAATTGCAATGTCATTGGTAAAGACTATGACTTTTGCCTCGTTTGGGATTCCGAGCTTTCGAATCCTATTGTTCTGAAATAGCTGGTGAACATTTAAGGCTGCATGTATCATTGTAAGATGCCTTGATCACTGCAACTGGTACAATCTTGCCAGGAGTGGACACGTACTCTCTTCCCTCCAGCCTCCTTTTTTTCTGATATTACTCTGCCATTCCTCACTTTGCCTTTTATTTTTCAGGGGTTTGGCATTTTCTTGCGGGCGTTCTTGCATGCCAGTCAAGTCGTTATGGTTACCGACTTACCGAGTTCTTGCATTCAGGTGACGATATGCTCTCGTGGTCATAACTATAAATATATCTGTGGCCACACGGAAAAACAGCATAAGTCGTGACTAAAGTTGTTTTTCCTTTTGACCACAGATATATACACCATCTGACATAAAAATAAATATTCTGTAACCAGAAATGTCCACTTTTTAACTGCCTTCAGACAAGGGATGTCTTTTTAATTTAACTGACAATTCCCCAAAGGTTCAGAAGGAAAAGTAACTTTTGCCAACTTACAAATCCACAAAAAAATTGCTGCCATTTTTTTTTTATTTATTTATTTCATCACCTCTACAGTCAAAACTGACCAAAATGATTAATGGTGGACCAAAGGCGAGGATTTCGCACCAAACCCACCCCGCCCTGATAAAAAATGAGAACTTAAACGTGGTCCGCATCCCCAATATTTAGCTGTCATTATATGAAATACGTTCTGAACTTCTATCTCAAGTAAAAAAAAAACCGTAATTTCTACACGAAAATAAAAAAAATAAAAATTTAATAAATAAAAGCCTGTAGACAAGAGTCTTTTTTTTCTCTGGTAATTGTAACAAGAGATTGATACGAATAAAAAAAAAAAATTAAATTACCGTTCGTTCAAGAATCAGAGGCAATCTTTCGGGATATACATATACGTACCAATGCCGAAGCATTCTTAAATTACACGCTTCGTTATCCCTCGTCCTTCGTATCTATACACCAATATCGCGATTGCACTCCAGGGAGTGATCCTGAGTGCCAATAACGAGCACTCACCGCTGGATACTTCTCTTCTCTATTGGAATAAGTATGTATGCCAAGCTAACTGGTGGGTTCGTTAAGGAATCAAAGTTCATTTGGATTAATTCGTAGACAACTTGGGGGTGTGGGTGACGATGAGAAATAGAACGGAGTCTAGAATTTTCCAAAACAAAATTTTGCAAAATGCCACTGATTAATTAATTCAATTACAAAAGAGTCTTGTGCAAGCTGCCAACTGTATGGTGTCGTCAAGCCTTCAAAATTGCAATAAAGTTTCGTTGGATAAGCAGAAATTTCAATTCTATTAGGGGTAAATGCCAGTTTGTGGCATTTTGGGAGTGTTCCATGGAACGACTCATGGTTTGGTTGAAATTGTTCATAATTTTGCCTAGCTAATGTCATTTTCTACACAAGACGGAGGCTCTTCTCAAATGGAACAGTGGCAATGGAAATAAATGTGTAAACCTAAGGGGGGTACTTGGACACATATTGCACTTCTTCCCTGAAAAGAAGAGACTAGTATTCTTGACGAAACGTACAATTTTGACATTGGATTGAGCCCCTTTTTCCCTACATCGATGCAGCGACACTGACAAGGATTCTATGACATTCAAGCTTTGAACTCCTTCGACAAGGTTAATCTTCTTGGCAGTCAGCTCAAAGCTTCCAAATTCTGCTCTGTCTCCGCCATTGGATAGATCCACTTTCGCACTCATATAGCACTGAGTTCCCATTATTGTAACTTAAAGGCCGTTCGAGACTGCTTCAGTACTCTCCAGGACCTCTCAACTCAACCAACTTGCCAGGAAAGGTTCTTCAAAAAGATGCATAGGCGCTGAGTCCTTTTGCGGCATCCCTACTTCCATGTTCAAAAAGATTATGGACAGCTGGGAAAATCGGAACTTCTTATTCTACTGGAACAACATTCAGGGACTAAGACAGGCTATGAGAGCCATCCAACCCCTGCAGCCTTTTCTGCTGGAACAATAGTACCTACTACGGAAGTGGAGCCACCGACAGAGCTGGTTACAGAGGAGAGAACTAAGTGGGCGTCCAGTTCGTTCTCCCTCTTTAAATCCTCAGAACTCAACGGCACCACCTCTCTTTAAGCAGGGAGACCATTTCAGAGTCGATCCAGTGGAGAACTTTTGACAAACTGACCCTAATGACTGGTTCCGGATTCAGAAGATGGTCTCTGAGCCCTCTTGCCCTAGTGTGTCGAAGATTGCATTGCACAATTTATCTCCTATGACCCTGGAAGATGCCTCTTCCAGAACCTGTCACTTTTTTATTGAATCTCAGATTCTCCCATTAAAACTAGATCAACTACTTCGTGTATTGTGGTCGTGACAAAAATTACCTTGCTGCCGTTCCATTGTGGGCTTCTGAAAGAAATGCAGGAAACTTCCGAATCTGCAAATGTTTCTGCATTATCAGCTCCAGGCTCACAAAGATGATGCATAAACAACGATACGTAAGCCTTGAAGATGCTCTCCGATTTTCCATTCAACTCTCTCACCAGCCATTGTGAGTTAAAAGCATCTTGGGGAGGCATACCATAGCGCATGATTGCGTTCAAGAAACTCTTCCTTTGGCGAGTATTGAATTCAAGAACTTCGATGTTTCTGCCGGCTCTGGCAAGAAGTGGTGACAATGGCCGATCATCTCTGCGTTTAATTCGCCTCTTGGCTTTCCTTGATGTCTCGCCATTTTCGGTGCGCTCGTCAAAGTCATCGTCCTCACGATCCTCATCTGAAGCTCCAGCGTAATCTGAATAGAGGTCAGATGCATTGTCCTGCCAGTTGCTATCATCTCGTGATTCAGCAGCGACTAATCCACCATCCGTGTAGTTGACCTGCTTCCGGATATGTTTTCCCTTTCCCAGAGTCCTGCTAAAAATGGAATTTGCTAAGTCTTATCTGGATCACAGGCCACAAGGGAATTTCGCTCCCAGATCTTCAGCCTCCTTTAACAGCAAAAACATAGTTGTATATGGTTCTGGATGTAGGCAAACTGAAGTCTTAGAAGTTTGAGAAATTCCTGCTGTCTCCCAGCAGAACAGACTGCAAACAACTTAAGAGTCATGCATCTCAGTATCATTGTAGGCAACGTTCATGGAGAGGGCGACGACACTAAGGAACAATTATTAAGTAATTGTTCTGCATTCTTCCCATAAGGTGGCATATTTTTGGAACTGATATAATGAAAGCTGATAACCTAAGCTTCTTATCACCGAAACTCCTACAAGGTCTTCGTCCGATAGACGAAGAAGATAAAAATGGACAAGTTCTTTGCCCCTGACTGTGCTTTCTCAACACCTCGACAAAAACAAAATAACTTCTGAACACCTTCTTGGACTTAGAAGGCCGTAGAGTTCATCAGCCATTCTTGAAACAGTCTTTAAACCAAACACTTCAATAGAGGAACACTGTTCTCTTGCCTCTCTTATGTCAATTGGTCATTTACCTACATGGTTCGGCAAAGGCAGGGACAGAGTGGTTGCATGAGTGACCTGGATATCCACGCTTTGGGTTATGTTCCCCCCCCCCCAAGAAAGTAAACATGTTGGCCAAAAGCTTGCAGCCTGCAGTCACACTTCAACCAAATATGGTCTCTTAAATGTACAATGTAGATTGTTCCCATGATGCATCCTGTTCTTCCCTTCTGTGTCACCAATTTTGAGTAGAGCCTGTTACAGAAGAAACTCAATAGGATTGAAACAAACCCCGAATGCTCTGCGTTTAGGTCTGACGGAAGCTCTTTCCACACCCTTTCCTGATTGACACATTTAAACCATCTAGGAGCTCCTTATGGACATAGAAACGTCCCGGACTCATCACCTAGAGACCTAATAGCATTCACGATAGACCATGTATGTCATAGCTGAACTTGAAAATAAGCTTCACAGTAGGCTTTCAGCACAAAATGGAAGGATAATGAAGAAATAAAGGGGCTGGACACTATCATCCTCATCATCTTCTCAGAACCACTACACATGGAAAAATCCTATCCAAAATCTCCCAGGTTGAGTGGCTGGCAGTCCGGGGATGTTTACCATTTGACACAAACCTACACCCCAAACAGAACTTTCACTGTCTTGAGTGGTAAAGCCGCTGTAAACGCTCATCTTCTAAATTGGTGGAACAGTATAGGAAGCAGCACACTTAGTTGGGTCGTTCTCGATTCAATATAGCTCTGGCCTAAGAGACTATAAAGAGGACTCGCCAGAGTTGTGCTTATCTGCATGTGGCCAAACTCTACATCCCCATCAACCCACCTCGCCGAAGTTGTAATGACTGAAATTGCAAGAGACCTCCTGAATTTTTGTCGAACGAGTATCTCGAGATCTCTATTCCACTTCTATGTCGCCAACTTCAAGTGCCGAGGACCAGTGGCAACGTTGCCAACATTTTAGCTGAAACGCCGCAACTGTTGTGCTAGGTTTCAACCGACGGCCATTACAAAAATCCATGATTCGACGAGAAATGCCGGCAGGTAAACGCAGCAAAAGAGACGTGAGACAGCTTCTCAAAAAAAATAGAACAAAGAGCACGGGAAGCCCACGATTGAAGATCCAGAAACAAGTAAACAAAGCCCGTACCGAACGGAAACCTGAAGAAATGAAGAAGGAAACCTCAGACTTATAGTCGATGATGATAATAATGGACTTTGTCTACCTTGGCTCTGCTATCACACTTCTGAAAACGACATCTCATCAGAAATCAAACGAAGAACACCTCATGCCAATCGCTGTTTGTTTGGGCTGAGAAGGCCCTATCCCGAAGAACTAAGAAGACTCTACACAAAACCTTAATTGAAGTCCTACTCTATAACGCTGAAGTATGGACTCTATTCAGGGCGGATGAAGAATGAATAACAAACTACGCATTGGTCGTTTGAGATGGCTAGGACATGTAGATCGAATGGACACCAACGTTCCGGCCTGGAGAGTCTTTAAATTCAACACGGAGGGACAACGCAGTAGAGGAAGGAAGACAACTCGCACAAGCAGAAAGCGATCTTAACCAATTTGGAGTGCGTAACTAGAGGCAGCTAGCTAAGGACCGAACTAACTGTAAAGCCTTGTTGATTGAGGCCCAGATTCTGCCCGAACTGTAGGGCCACCGGAGGAAGTAAGTACATAGGTTAGGTTAGGTATGTGGGCCGGCGAAGAGGAGTTCCTCAGCGCCACACTCAGGTCTCTAAGATCCATTGTACTACCCATGGGGGGGGAAATCTTACCCTTAAACGCTACTCGCATAAAAAGTGTACTAGTAACTACTTACTGCGTCAATGGTACAAACCATCTTGTAGATCTGATAAAGCTGTTCAGATCGTACAAAGGTTTACCAGATAGTTCCTTAAGATCCCGGAAGAAATGTCGCCCGAGGAATTTTTGTCTTAGACGGTACAGACCGGGACAGTGGCAAGGAAAGTGGGTTGTACCCTCATGGACTTCCTCGTCTCCGCAGCCTTTATATAGGTCTTCTTCCGTAACACCAAGTTTCTTCATATGGTACCGCAAAGTAATATGACCCGTCATCACACCTACAAGGGTGGAAATGGATTTTCTATCATTTTGTATAAGTCTGTCGGTCCCAGCCTTATCAAATACAGACCATAACTTCCTTGTGATGGCACAAGTGTCTAAAGAGGACCATCTGTTATTTGCCTCTCTTCAAGCTTTGCTCCCGACTTCGAGCTTCAATGAGCAAGGCGGGAGTAAGTTAGCAAGTACATAAGTAATGACCGAAACTGGCTAGAAAATCTGGCACGAACCAGAGCCTTTGTTTAGAAAATATAATTCGACAACTGGGTCAGGTAAGCCTGGGTCGCCACTAACCACACTTTTACCTAAATTGACTAGTTTTGTGACCGATTTTGATGCTAAAACTGTGGTCAACATTAGTTACACTTCTCTCTCACGCAATGGCCTTATTTCTTTAAAAAAAAAAAGTCCAACAAACATTCAAGGTGTGCATTTAAGGAAAACGTCAACCGCGATCTCATTTAACCACATCCAAATGGAATTTGAAAACATTTTCTCTCCCATGTGACCACAAAAAAAAAAAATAGAAAAACAACACGAACAATTTTCCGAATTACATTTTATTTTCATACACACATTCGTTCACCCTCTAAATGTCCTTTAACACTTAGGAGCACCCCCAAAACCGTTGGCTCCCCAAACAAACCACTGTTCCCTAAATTCCAAAAAAAAAAAGGAACCCAAGGAATACATTTTCAAAGGCGTTTTCTTGTCCTCTGGTTGGTCACCTACTATGCGCATGCTAAAAAAAATATAAAAAAAAAATATTATTTCTTCTTTGGTTTTATTATACTCCAAAGGAACCGCCCTGATGAATCCTTTGGAAGTCCTGTTGTCAAGCAAACTACAAGGCCAACATAAACATTTTAAAAAAAAACTCACACTCATTGCGTTGCCATAAATTATATTTTCACTTAAAACAAAACACGGATTTAACTTATGTTATCTAATAGTTAAACAAAGAAATAATAAAAATATTTACAAAATAGTATCTTAGATTCAGCGGCAGAACGTAAACAACTATACAAACGGGTTTTCAATCTAAACTAAGGCAGACTCAGGTATCAACCTTTTGTGGAGCAAGAATCTTTTGTTCCTCTTCGGTCTTCTTTTCGTTTTCTTTTTCTTTTTCGTTATCCTTTGAAAGTAACTGAAGTTCTTTGTCTCCTTGGTTCGAATCAGGACTATTCCAAGGCTGAAGAGTTGACGATGCAAATAGAACATACAGCAGACCGGAACCTATCAACATTCCGGCGGTAATAAGGAAAACATACTTCCAACTTTCAAAGGTTTGCTAAATAACAAAAGAAAAATTAAACAGTTACGTATCCCTCTTCTTTTTTTCTTTTTTTTAAAAGCTTACATTTCCCAATGTGAGAACTCCAACAATAACTGGAGATATAAATCCCGGAAGGACACCAATCATTCCACTAATTCCGAGTACAATGCCCGCATAGTTTGGTGAAATATCCACAATACTGGCAAGTGGTCCCGATGACACAGCACCATGAAACATTGTCGCAACTGTTAACAAAACAATTGCCGCTATCGAATTGTGACCGTAATAGGCTAAGGCTAAAACTACAAATCCTTTGACAGTACAACAGATAGTCGTGGCCAATTTGCGAACATTAGTTCGTGACATCTTTTCAGTTCGAAGCAGGAAATCTCCAAATATCGAAAAGATATAAGCGAAGATCATTCTCATCAGATGTGGAAGTCCTGACAGAATTCCTGTCTAAAATGACACCCATAAGGACATTTTTAACTTTTTTTTTTTCTGTTTTCTACTTACCGCTCGAATATCCCAATGATGGATGACCTTAAAGTAAGTCGGTGCCTGTGCCATAAGAGTAAACAAACCCCAAATACCACCCCATTGTGCAATTACATTCATCCAAACGGGTCGTGATGTAAGAATTTCTTTCCATGGTGTTGGACCTTGTTGTTGGGAGCCATGAACTGATGCGCCCAGAGACTTTTCTATATAACGGACTTCTTTTTCACTAATACGTGGATGTTGCGCTGGCGTATCATAAACGAAAATAAGCCAACCAAACCACCAGAGTGTACCAAAGATACCGCATATATGATAGACCCATTCCCAAGAGGACCACGATATAACATAGCCAAATAGAGGGTAGAAAACGGCAATACCAACAGAACTTCCAAGGTATGCTGTTACGAATTTACTGCGTTCATTTGGGGGTATCCATTGGGCGGTTAAGACGTGCATTGCTGGCCACGAAAGACCCTGTAAGTAAAGGAAAACAATTCATATTTAGTGCTTTAGAAGGAGGTGTACGATGGACTTGTGCTCCCATGTTAGAGGTTTCTTTGACCAACAACTTAAAGTGCAGAAAAATCCTGGAAATAACCATGAGCGTCCACTGAGAAAAACAAAGGACTTGCTAAGGGACATCTGGGGTTCTGGTAACAAATCGAATGAGTCTTTAGCCATCAGAGTGCAAAAGCGCGTCTTGGAATGTAAAGCGCTAGCGATAAAGGTGCGACGATACATCTTGTTGACATAATCGACTAAAATATAGGGGGGCAGGGACATAAGTCCACTGAAGTCTATAGTGGACGTAGGTTCTTGCGCCTAATATGTCCAGCTGTCGACCAAAAACTGATCCGTCAAACACCGCCTAGAACAGAACTTAAAAATTGGCAGCTACAATTTTGAGGTAGTGAAGGAGTTTATCTACCTCGGGACAAATATAAACTTCACAAACGACACCCTAGTGGAGATTCAACGAAGGATATCCTTAGGCAACCGCTGCTACTACCAAACAACTAGGGTCTAAACTCCTTACGCGAAGATCCAAAATCATGCTCTACAAAACCCTGCTCTTGCCAGTCTTGCTTTTAGGATCCTTCGAAAGAAAAATTCTACGTTGAATATTTGGTCCTGTCTGGGAGGAGGATGAATGGAAAAGAAGATATAATCACGAACTCTACGAGCTGCATGAAGATGTGGACGTAGTCTGGAAGGCGAAATTCCGTCGACTGTACTGGCTCGGCCACATCGAGCGAATGGACGAGAATGCTCCAGCTAAGAGGAACTTCGAATCTCAGCCACCTGGTTCACGAAGAAACGAAAGACCGAACCTCCGGTTTAAAGATCAACCAATCGCAACATCGACTTAGCCAGAAGAGTGAAGGTCCAACGATTGAGGTGGCTGGGTCATGTAGAGTGGATGGACACCAATGCTCCGACAAGGAACATTTTTGAATCCACTCCCGAGGGACAGCGCAGTAGAGGAAGACCACAACTCAGGTGGCGCACGTAAGTGGAAAGAGACATCAACCAACTTAGCGTTCAAAACTGGATAAAACTGACTGGAGACCCTTGTTGATTGAGGCTAGGTCCACCCCGGAAGCTAGAGACGTTGGTCTTGTAAACTGGAAGCAGAGTGCCCAGAGCCGTGAAGGATGGAAGGCGGCGTTATTTCAGGCTCTGATCCTCCAAGGGTCGCTGGCCTGATAAGGAAGTAAAATTATTTTGTTGTAGGTTTTCTTGAAGCTATGCCAGTTGTCCCGTGTGGGAATTGTGACTGTAAAATCCCTTTTGAAAGAGAGTTAAACGGGAGGGCTCTATCAAATTTGTTTGATAGGTTGTGGAATCTGTATGTTTCTTCTCAGCAAGGACACACTTAGGCCAGAACAAGGCCCGTTGTGGTACCACGTAGAAAAAACCGGATGATCAGCATCAGGGATCTCACATAAGTAATATGCTTAGGTCTTCCCTAGAATAAAGTTGAAGTTAAAGTTCTGGGTAACGGTAGCGGTGTAAGCTCTATCCTGTGCCGCACTAAGTGCAGAACCAATTAGATCCACATACAAATTTCTTAATTTTGAAAACGTCGAGCCTAGCTAGTTCATTGAGGCTATCGAAGAAGTACTCTCCTAGGGTTTTCCTCCTTAGCCTCGATAGGGCAAGGCAGGAGCAAAGAAGGTGCGTGGTCGTTTCGTCTGATTAGACAGTAAAAGCGTTTATGGTCCAGCTTTGGCCAAATCTGTTTGGTTGATGAGCCAGGTGGAACCATTCATCCACCGGCGTTTATCTTGAGTAGCAGCCTACAAGTAGCAAGAGGTATATTAAGATTTCCTTTTTTCATAAGATGTCTGGAAGAGGGTCCGAAGCCATAGGCATAACACTGGCAGTAGGGTGGTCATATGGCTTAAAAGTGTTGATCGTACTAATGACATCGGAATGTTCGAGAGAAATACTGTGAATTATAAGCAATGACAACAGTACCAATAATTCTCCCCAGTCATATTGGACACCACCCTCGGAGCAAAAAGACTGAAACCTAATACCACCTGAGCTTCCAAATCACTACACCAACACTAGCGCTGTGTGAATAGCATCATAAAGGTATTCATAACCCCTTAAGCGCTTGTGAATTATAAAAAAAAAAAGTTGTCAGTCTTTAAAAGTTGTAAGACCGAGATTTAATTCAGTCGCTAACGAGCTCCTGGTGTCCTGACAATGGCCCGTCGTACCTATTGCCCCATCACAGTAGAACCTGCTATACTGTGAAAGAACTTTTTCTATCTGCTGACTTGTTGGACCCAACTTTTCCTAAGAAACAACCGGCAATTTAAAAAGGTTTATGCGTTGAGGGTGACAGATTCCAGGGATGTGCAATAAAATTGCTGATATTCCTTTGTCTCGCCTTGGAAGACACTACAATGGAAGGAGATGCTTATATTCACATCCTTCAAGAAGACACCTAAATAACGAAAATAAATTGCACAAAGTTAACTTACACATATCAATCCTTGCAGGACTCTCCACCAAATCAACGCTTTATAGTCCCAATACGAAATAATCGGAATAAGAAAGCACATCCAGCATCCTGCTGCATTAGACAGTCCAAAAATAAATTTTGTTCCATATTTTTTCGCCAAAATACCACCCGGAATCTGTGTTATCCAATGCGCCCAAAAGAACGAACCCAACACCAACCCCTGTTGGTATTCATTCCAGTCAAAACCGGCCTTATCGTACTCTATCTGGAAAAAAACAAAAGAAACAGAATTAGGAACACTCATTAGCAAATCTAATAGATGTCAAACAAGAGCTGTGTGTGATTCTCATTTTGATTTATGTCCCCTTATCTGTATACACAAGTCATTATCACGACAATTTCGAGTGTTAAATCTAAATAACTCCGTTCGGCTAAACTGCTAAAGTGAAAGTAAATATTTACCCAGCTATCACAGACATGAGATTAATCTCTGCGACAATATCATGGCTTGAAAGCGTGCAATATCTAGTCGCTATATATGATAGTTAAGCTGATGAAGGTCAGGATTGTGGTCTGGATTAAGGGGAAAAACTGCATTTAAAAAGCATTTAAGGACTTAAAATGATAACAGTGACTCAAGAAGCTATCAATATTCATTCAGTAGCAAGAGTCTTGTAAGAGGAACCACGACAAATTATTAAGATTCTACTCATCGAACAGAGTTGTCCCTTAAATACGAGTACTTGATGTATGTACATATGTATGTACTTCCAAAGTAATCAAAAGAAATGACAACAAATTTAATCGATAATTGAAATGGGCATTTGTTAAAGTCAATGGAAAAATAATCCAACGACAATCTTGAGATTCATTGGCTGAATTGACTATTAAAATGCTAGATTACGAACATTTGGAAGACGTTAAGGGCACATGTCGCGCATGCGGACGACGTTCGTTTGCGGGATGTTCCTTTCAGTGATAAGTGAAATCACAGAGAAGACTCTGACTAAGCTTAACGCTTGGGCCACCAGCTGTAAACTGGGCGTCAATCCAAGTAAAACTGAACTGATGCTATTTACCACCAAGTACCGTACAAAATACCGACTTTCAAGCTTCCACGTCTCAACAACCAAACAATCACTCTATCTCCCAGTGCAAAGTACCTTGGCGTCATTCCTGACCACAAGCTCAATTGGAAACTCAACATAAAACACAGAGTTAAGAAAGCATACGTCACCTTCTATGCCTGTAGAAAGACCTTTGGCAAAAGGCGGGGACTTAAACCTAAGATGGTCTGCCGTAGTTCGTCCAATCCTCACCTATAGTTCACTTGTGTGGCGGCCCGCCTTAAGCAAAGCTTACAACATCACAAAACTTAGTAGAGTCCAACGAACAGCTGATATTGGGACCGCAGGAGCGATCCGATCGAGCCCGTCAGAGGCGCTCCTCCATATCCTGCCCCTGGATTTGCACATCAAATACATCGTTTCGTGTAGTGCTATCTGACTCAGAGAATCTGGGTTTTGGTCCCCCAAACCCTATGGCCATAGTAAGGCTCTTGACCTACTGCCTATGGATCTGGCCTCGATCATAACTGACTGCACGATTCCTATACTCAAATTCAATAAAAATATTCAAGTTCTCTTTCCTGAAAAGACGGAATGGAACAATAATCTACACCTATCAAACTACCAAGTATCAATCTTCACCAACAGCTCCAAGATGGAGTGTGGCGTTGGAGCAGGTGTCTTCTCAGCGGAACTGAACGTTTCCAGATCGTACCGCCTCTCAGACTCTTCGAGTGTCTTCCAGGCGGAGGTACTAACGATTAGAGAAGTCTGCAAGATACTAAGCCTCAGCGCTACTACCTCAAACAGCATAGGAATCTTTATTGACAGCCAGGCTGCCATCAAAGCACTCCACCCTCTCACGTCGTCCTCCAAATTAGTGGAACAGTGTAAGGAAACTATAACGCAGACAAACGCTCAGTTTAACATCATTCTCCTCTAGGTTCCCGGCCACAGTAACATAGAGGGGAACGAGACAGCCGACGCGTTAGCCGAATGTGGTTCTACCCTGGATGTCTCCCTTGCGGAGTCAGTCTGCTCCCCGATGGGACTCATCAAGGGCAAAAAAGTTTCCAACACTTTCTCAGAAAATCAGAACGAATGACCTGATCAATAGGAACCGCATCGAGACAGCTAGAATCTCGGCAATTAGCACGGGCCACTTCCAAACTCATCCGTCTGTGTAGGAAGACGATGGAAAATGCAAGCTACTCCATCAAGGTCATTGTACCGACCATTGGATAAAGAATTTAGACGCGTCAACACTCAGCGAGCAGTCACCAGTGCATTCGCGCGAATTGAGGCTGGTGCGGTGGAAATGAATTAAGCGGTGAAAAAGAAGAGACATCCAACACCAACGCATCGAACAGAGCCTCATAATAGACAGCTATAACTTCGAGGTAGTAAGGCACTAGACTCTGCTATCACTTCTGAAAACGGCATCTCTTCAGAAATTAAACGATCACTGTTTCTTTGCACTGAACTAAGGAGACTCTATCCAAAAACCTAAATCATCCCAGTCCTACTCAATGGCGCTGATGTATGACCTCTATTGAAGGCGGCTGTAGATACTCTTGGTCGTTTCAAGCAAAACATTCTTCATTCACGAACTTTGAAGGAGGAGATTAAGCGTACTGCGACATTGAAACTTGTCAACAAACTGTTCATTGGTCGTTTGAGATGGCTAGGACATGTAGAGCGAATGTATCTATACATACACCAACGCTCCGGCCCGAAGAGTCTTCGAATCTAACCCGGAGAAACAATGCATTATAGAAGAAAAGAAGGGGACCTCAACCAACTTAAAGTGTGTAACTGGAGACAGTTAAATAAGGATCGAGCTAGATTAGATAAGATTGGATAATTGAGGTGGTCCATAGTTCCTTATCACTGCGGCCGCAAATGGGCCTATTGTGATGTCCTCTTAATTAAAGCTCCTCCATGATGCCAGAGTTCGCGATGAAACCGGCGATGTCTATGGGTCGTGGTTATAAAGGATCGAGCTAACTAGAGAGCTTTGTTGGTTGAGCACCAGGTTATCACCCTGAATTGTAGCGCCACGTAAGTAAGTAAGTAAGTAAGGCATCTTCCGCCTTAAGTTCAAAGGAGATAGCAATTGTACGCAATTCAAATACGTCGACTCAGCTTAGTTTACCAGTACTCATCACATCAGTCCCAAAAATCTGCCACCTAATAAGAGCAAAAGCAGGACAATCACATAGGAAGTGTTCCAAAACGTCGTCGGTCTCTCCACAAGCATCACAGACAGTGGTGTCACTTAAACCTAACACGTTGAGACGTTTGACAAAGCCGAAGTGTCCCGTAATAACGTCAATAAGTTGTCTGCAGTCTTTTCTGCTGAGTGACAGCAAAAATGCCGTGGACTTCTTACAAACGTCGAGAAGGATCTGTTAAGTCTACCTACGTCTACCGTCCTGTCCGTCTAGAGAATTGACTTGAACGTCACTATTGAATTAGAATCAACAATAGATCGTTAGACATCGATGGTCGAGGCCAAAGTTCTGGACAGCAGATAAAGAGCACTTCTGTGACTCCAATCTTATGCCAAATGGTGATCATGTGAACAATATTGAGTTCCATGTATAATTGCCATCAATCAAACTTTCAGATGCAATAAAGATTTCCACTGTTTACTCGCCAAATGTGCGTGTTTTCTTCAGAAAAACTTCCACTCTAACTGTTGCTTATCTGCGTGTTACTATGTGTCTTCAAAACAAAGACTCAACCTTCCAAAAAAATCCGTAAACATAAACAAAATTCAATTTATTAAAAGTTCATTACTTCATTTGGGTGATTGGTTTCTGATTAATTTGCAATTTTATCGCAATTGTTAATAATTGTTTATAACTACAATCAGAGTGTATTTATCAGCTTGTTTATAAATAATTATTCGGTTTATATATTCCCATTCATCAATAAATCAATTTCCATTGAAAAGATACATTTGATTATGGTTTAGTTCAAGGTCTTAGGGTACACCTATTATTAAACTCTTTGGAATAATTATTATCGAAGTGAGTTAACAAAAATACATATGTCATCGCTAATCTCTTTGGCCGGTTATATTTAGTACAATTAGAATGTTAACACTAAAGACATTATGTAAATATTTATAAACAATTCAATTAAAATGTGTTGCAGATAACGTAGAAAACATCCGTGTGATGTGAATAATCATAATAACACACTTTTGTTATTTCTTTTCGAAATATCTACCAATTAAGTTCAGGAAAAGCCAAACAAGCCCCGCAGCCCCTATCTTATACAGATTCCATAACCTACAAAACAAATTTTATCGAATTTGATCCCGTTCAACTCAAAAGAGTCACAATTCCCACATGGGATAACTGGGATATCTTAAAGAAATTCGTCAACAAAAAAGATTCCTCTTCCTTATCAGGCCAGCGACCCTTGGAGGGTCAGAGCCAGAACTAACGCTGGCTTCCAATCCTTCACGGCTGTATAAACGAGGCGGGGGAAGCGACAATTCTCAATTTTCCCTGTACGTGTCCAATTCTCTCAGCTCGAAGAAGTGCCTGTTTCTTTGACAATCTTACTTGTATAACCCACGATTAAGAAGAGCGTGACCAACCCTTTAAAGTGTGAGATATAGGATCGCCTTGACAATCTTAATGAACTGGCTGATACCAGAGTAGTCAGACTCAAGTGTTTCATAGTAAGCTCCTTCTAGTTCTGCGAGTAGTGTTTTCTGTAGGAAATTGCAGATCCATGTGGTATCACAAAGCACCTTTACTGGTATAATTGTGGCTGCCAGTCTAACCTTGTGTAAGATCACATGGTACATGGAACTTGAGTGAATTGAATGTATGATGTTAGTTAACCTCATAACAAAAGCCTTGGCATCACCGACAGTACGAGCCAAGTTGGTAAAGCAATGCCGCAGGTCTCTGAATGAGATCGCTGACAGATGCGACCTTTCCATATGCTAGATTCCTGGTCACAGGGACATTCCGGGCAACTGCAGAGCGGACGAGCTAGCAAAAGAAGGCGCAGGTCGGATCATGGAGGGGAACCGCCTGCCTTCATAGAATCATAAAATCTTACCTCGATACTGAAGCTAAAAGAATGGCTAATAGCAGGTGGAACAACATCAACACTTGTCTTCTGTCAAAACAGATCTGGCCCAACTTGGATCTGAGGAGAACGGGAAGACTTCTGTCCGTGAATAGGAAACATATATAAGAAATATAGTAGGAGCCCTTACGGGGCCTTCTCTAATTAGTAGGCATGCCAGCAGATTAAGTGTTCTCTCTAACGATTTTTGTAGAAGCTGCAGACACGAAGACAATGAGGAAACGACCACGCACCTACTTTGCTCCTGCCCTGCCCTATCGAGGTTAAGGACGAAAACTACTTCTTCTTCGATGACTTCAATGACCTAGCTAGGCTTGACATCTTTAAAATTAAGAAATTTGTATGTGGGTCTAATTGGTTCTGCACTTAGTATGGCATAGGATAGGGTTTACACCGCTACGGTTACCCAGAACTTCAACTTCAACTTTATTTTAGGGAAGACCTAAGCAAATTACAATGTGAGGTCTCTGATGCCGGACACCCGGTTTTTTCTACGTGATACCACAACGGGTCTTGTTCTGGCCTAAGTGTGTCCCTATTTAGTAAGGACAGCCACTCAACCTAACCTAACCTAAGGTCAAGAAAAGCCAAACAAATCCGCAGTCCCTATCTTATACAAATTCCATAACCTACCAAACAAATTTGATCGAACCCTTCCATTCAACTCAAAAGAGATTTTAAAGTCACAATTCCCACACGGGACAACTGATATATCTTCAAGAAACCCGCCAACAAACAGATTCTACCTTGGACAGGGTCTGAGCCAGAACTAACGCCGTCTTCCATCTTTCACGGTTCCGGGCACTTTGGTTCCAGTTTACAAGACCAACGTTTCTAGCTTCCGAGGTGGACCTAGCCTCGATCAACAAGGGTCTCCAGTCAGTTTTATCCAGTTTTGAACGCTAAGTTGGTTGATGACCCTTTCCACTTACGTACGCCACCTGAGTCGTGGTCTTCCTCTACTGCGCTTTCCTTCAGGAGTGGATTCAAAAATGTTCCTTGTCGGAGCATGACGTAGAATTTTTCTTTCGAAGGATCCCAGGATTTGCTCTGCTGCCTAACTTATTGTTCAGCATTCAGCTCCAAAAAGCATGACTGGAGTTTTGTAGAGCATGATTTCGTAGTTAAGAGTTTGTTTGGACAAAACGAAGTAGCAGTAGTTACCTAAGGCTATCCTTCGTCGAATCTCTACTAGGGTGTCATTTGTGGAGTTTATGTTCGGCCTGATTCACATTCACATTCAGATGGCTCTACAACCAACGATTGTGTGGGCTGCGGTATCCACTCATAAAACTTAACAAAAACCAGGCGATCCGCCTCCCTGATATAGACGCGGAAAAAGGTGTAGGTAGGTAGGTAGGTAGAAGTGGTTGAAACTGGTGAACCTGCCAGAGACACAAGTAGCACGGATACGCCGTTTTGTTACCACAACTCACGTGACCTGGATGTTCATGGGTGAAGCTAAGGGTGTAGTTTTCAGATCCATCCTGTGGAGTTAAGAAAATTGACGCGGAAGAAGACACCACAGACTTCCTCTGCGACTGATCTCAGTTGAACTAGGAAAACAGATCTAGGGGTACACTTTTCAGCAACTTAGGCCCATTCCATTTTTCTCTTTTATAATTCATTCGAGCTCAAGGGACTATGAATACCTTTGTGATATTATTCACTCCGAAAAACAGGTTTCAGTTCTTGCTTCGTGGTTGGTGTCTAGAATATCTAGGGACAATTTTGTTGGTATTTTTGTCAGTGCTTAAAATTCACAGTATTTCTTTCCAAATTCCTGATGTCATTGTCAATACTCAGTACGATGAACTCTTTAAGCTGGCTTTCGCAGTTGATCAACTTTTTTGACACCAAGTTGAACGAGGAACCGTCACTACACCACGGCTACCCTTATAGGTTTCATTGAACGTTTCGTTGAACTGTTCCATTGAACATTTCTAATGATAAGTTTGTATTTAGTATGTAATTACAGCAATAGGCAGCACGTGTTCGATCATTGTTAGCTTTATACACATTGTAAGTTTGATACACATTTGGATATCGCTAGACTAATCATGGGAAGAAGATGAACTAAATTGAATAAAGCTTTGGAAATGGAGTTGCTATGCTAGTCAAGTGCATGGGACTTTAGCACTAACAATGAATTTTCATTGCTGGAAGAGTAGAAGTTCGCATTCTTAGCGAAAAAATGGGAGCCAAGACCCGCCATAATCCACTGGATATATACTGCCTTCATTAGGCCAATTCTACCCCATGGGTATCTGATCTGGTGACCAGCCGCGGAAAAATCCACAAACCTTAAGGCAGTCATAAAAATCCAGCGATTAACAAACCGTCGCCATAAGATCGAACCCGACAGAAGCCCTTGAAACGATACTCATCCCCTCAACTTTTATACTACAGAAATTGCAACAAAGAGCGTCCTATGACTGAGAGTATCCAAATTTCGGGAGAAGGACCAATTAGGTCAAACCAGTTTTGCTAGATGAGCGAAGCTGCAAACAAAAATTGATTATATGTCGCCCTAGCCTAGGTAGGTAAACGTGTCGGTCCAAAGTAGAACCTAATTAGCGCTAGGATGTGCCGCCGTTTTGAAACCACAACTCATGTAACCCGTAAAGTTGAGAAAAAGAACAAGTTCTCCAATCTCCAATATCTCTAGGAGGTCATCGAAGAAGAGTGTGCCTATAGTGCGTTGTCTGATCCTCACCAGGGCTGGACATTTGCACAGAAAATGGAACACAAATTCATTTTCACTTTTATCCTTGCAGCTACGACAGAATGTAATGTGAGGGATACCCAGTTTGATTGTGTGGTCTCCTATTGGCAAGTAGCCTATGCTAAGGGCTACCATTGTTGCAATATCTAGTCTTGATTTGCTTAGTAGTTCGTTTGTCGGGCTAGTCGGGCCAAATCTTTCTTAATTTTTCGCAGTTCTTTAGCCTATTCCACCCTTGGTTGGTCAACTTTAAAAAGTGATGTTGAATGTTGTCCTTTCTGCTAACAAGCAGGTTAAGGACTGACTCCCTTTTGGCCACTTCGCCAGCTCTTTCGTTGCTATCGGTATCAGTATGGCTTAGGACTAGAGTGAGAGTGACTCTGTTGGGAGCACATAATTGGTTCAGTTCTTTCTAACATTTCTTTACCAGTGGCTGAATCAATAGCTTTAATGGCGACCTGGCTATCGATAGACATAGCAATAGGTGTTAGAGAATTCTTCAGTGTGCGACAAGCTTCGAGGATAGCAAAGAGTTCTGCTTGGAAGACACTGGCAAAGTCTGGTAGGCAAACGGATTAAGATATTTTCAGCTTCTTTGAGAAGATGTTTGCGCCAAATTCGCAGTGTTGATAAGTGTATCGAAATCCTTAATCATTTTCTCGTTCTTCGAGTCTGTCCTGGTTGAGAGCCTCACTAAAAACCAATTTCCTAAAGTTTAGCTTGGGTGTAAGGTAATCAGTCGAGGATGCAACCAACTTGTTTGGTATCGTCTCCAGGATTTTAGATTATAGAGGGTGGCTGCTCTTATAAACATTCTCACTCGGATCTCAGAGAATCTATAGTGTTCCCCTATGTCGCTCCAGGTTTTAACTATGACCATAGGGCTTTGCAGTTCAGCACACGGACTGGCATAGTAGGTCAAGTGGTAGTAGATGTAAGATCTCAGTTAAGATGAATGTAGAGCAGGATATCAGCGTGTCTGTGATGCCTATGCTTGCCGTTCTTTTTCAATACTTTCGGTATAGGCGTAGGGCGGGCTACCAAACTATGGTGCCATTGGTGAGAGTTGTACACTCATAGGGTCATTTCTAACTAAAGTCTTAATTTTTTTACCGAAGGTCTTGTTGCAAACATAGAAGGGTATGCTTACCTTCTTGATGTGCTGTTCAATGTTAAGTTTCCAACTAAGATTTGGATCGAGAACCATACCTAAATACCTACTTAGCACTGGAACCATTCGGTTTGGGAGGAGGGAAGTCTTATACTTTCTACTTATGGTGGTAGAGAGTATCATCAGCTACCTTGAACCAGAGCGGGACTGTTTCTCGTACCAAAAATGCAGTGCACAATAAAATCAAGATATACTCATAGTTGTACATGTATTATAAAAAAATTAAAAAATAAATTAAACTCACATTTAACCACTGTAAAAGGCTCTTTTCCAATGAAAACTTTTCACCATTTTCAAATATTCTTTCCTGTAACGTCTGATCCTTAAACGTTCCATTTGCCACCGATGAAGTATCATCACTTAATTTTTCCTTGGCTAAATTTGAACTTAGTCTCAGATTCGTTGAACTTGAACGCTCATCCTCCAGTAATTCAATTAAGCTTCTAGTACTTATACTATCATTAGTAGCAATCACTAAGTTCGTGTTCGTCGTCATGACATTGTCAGCAATATTGACGACATCACCTCTCAGTTGTAGTTTAACGGCCTTTGACATCACCATCTCAACAATTGTGAAATTTAAATTGATACGAATCATATAGTTGACCGCGAATCCAACAAATACTAAATACCAAAGAACTGTGCGTGCTTGAACTAATGTAAAAAACAAAAACCGTTATACAAACCAATACTTTTGACAATAATTACGTAGAAAGGACATTTCATTTGATTTAACTCTTAATTACCTTCAGCCATTTTGGAGTATTCAAATAGATCACGAGGTTGTTGTTTTTTTTTACGGAAAATTTAATATGTAGATCGCAGTCCTTTTATAAATTCATCTCAACCTTTTGGACAAAATACTTTAAAAGGAATAAATTACAGTGCTGTGCAAACTAACACTATAACACTTCTGAAGCTGGAGGATGTGGGGGGTAGCGTGATTGCATACGCGGACAATGCCGCCATCTCCCTGTCGAGTAAATAACATCAGACACTTGCAGATCAATATTCTTCAACATGATGACTTCGTGGACAAGCAGCAGCGGCGTGGTACTTAAAGCCAACAACCTCCTTGATTCCAGAATGGACTCCACGACCAACTGTTCGGCCTTGGGAACGTGTAAAGTCACCATCTCCAAACGATCTTGACCGCCAAACAGCCCTATGGTCTTTGCCTTATTGAGAAGATCGAGAAGGTCCCCGAGGAGAGCGGTTCCGATAGGCAGAATACCTCTCGTGCCTGAACAAACAAACAGGAACACAAAGGTTAGGGACTAGAAGATCCTAGGACCTATAACAGCAATCAAGCCCTGTGTCCCCACCACTCTCACGATTATTGATCGCAGGGATGCAAATGGGGGATGGAGGATAGCCACCAAGTTCCTAAATTTCAAATGCGCAACACGCTTTTAAGCCACATAGTCAATTTACGCCTGTAAGCCTTGATTTTCATTGTTCCAGTTCAGATTGGGGTCTAGTATAGGCTAGGTTAGGTAAGAGTGGCAGACCGCAGATTACAACCTCACTTAGACCAGATAAGGCCCTTTGTGTTACCACATGGATCTATATTTCACCGCAGATACTACCCGCAGAACCAGCCGGAGCTTGTTATGAAGCACTGCAGGCTACCTGTGTTTATGTCAGCCAGTTAACTTAGGTTGTGAAAGAAGCTGGCTCCTAAGTATACTCTTCTTCGAGCCGAGAGGGCCGGACATGTACAAAGAAAGTGGAGAATCGTCTCCTCCTCCTCTTCGTCCATGCAGCTTCAGCAGAAGTCGTTGTAAAGGAGGCTCAGCCTACAGGCGTGTCCCGTTATGACACCGAATAGAGTGCTTTTTAGCAATCTTTTCCGTCTGATGAGACAGTGGGGTCTAGTATAAGAATGGACTATTCCGGATTCGATTCACGTGTTTTAGGTAGAATTTTCGATGACTCTTCGATTGACCTTAGCCTGCTTCTTGCATTTGCTCGTACCCACCTACAGACACCATTCTGAGATATCAAGTTGCCATCATACATGACTTTCTATAAAATGTGTCTTAGCATTGAACCCTGGAGTACTCCTGACGGCTTGTATAAAAAATACCCTCAAGTGGCAATCCTTTTCTCTAGACAAATCGAAATTCCATTCATTATCTCATCCAATCTGAACGGTACACCTATAAACTTTTCAGATAAAGCCAAATATCTAGGACTCATTCTAGACAGGAAGCTTACCAAACGTTCCAGGAAATCTCTGGTAGCTCTTAACTTGTGCAAAAAAGCAGTAGGTGCCAGCCGATGAAACATGCTCTGACTATACACTGTAGTCTTTAGACCGATCCTTGCTTATGGTTTGGTAGCCGGTTCTAGAAAAACATCGTTTTAAAAGTTCTCGAGCAAGTCCAATGTGTGGCACTGAGAACTTCTTCAACAGCTACACTTCAAACCATGCTTCGATAACAGCAAGCCACTATCTCTGTGGAAAAGAGGATGAAACTCATTGCTTTACCTAGATGAGCACACTGAGAAAAGCATAAGAGAGATTTCGGTTGATGTTGGACTTGGGAAATCAATTATATCCAGGATTACAGCATTGCACAAAGCTACAGCAATTCCGTCCAAGCTTTAGTCACACAAAGCTGCTGGATTTGATGGCCTAGCTGCCCAACTGTTCAAAGCGGCAGGCGTTGACTTGGTAAGAAGCATGCACCAACTCATCTATAAAATATTGTCGAATGAAAGTACGCCCGATAAATAGAACCTCAGCATTGTTTGCCCGTTAATCAAGAGCTACTAGAAGGAGGATAGTCAAAGAAACAACTACACGAAATCTTTCTGTTAGCTAGAGCGGGACTATGATCCCATACGCAAGCGTTGTCTGGTGGACAAAAACTAACGAAACTACCACAGTTACGAAATTAGAACGTGTCCAACGCCTGGCGGAAACCTGCATGTCAGGATGCCTTCGCACAACTCCAACTGCTGCACTTAATGTCATCTTGGGCTTACCACCACTACGAAATTTCATTCGAATGGAAGCTAAATTAGGCATTCATCGACTTGACCTTGACCTGAAATCCCACAGGGGAGGACACTTATCTTTGCTTGAAACACTGGAGCAAGATGCGATCTTCAGCATGCCTCCAGACGACATGCTACCCAAATACTGCTTCAACAAGAATTTCTCAATAGTTATCCCTTCAAGGGAGGACTGGGTGAACCATAAACCCCAAATATCACCTTCTGACCTCGTCTGGTATACGGACGGATTCAAAATGGAAACAGGAACTGGTTCCGGAATTTTTGGAGAATCAACAGGTGCGAACTTCTCAGTCAGCCTTGGTGAATTCGTGTCCATATTCCAAGCCGAGGTCTTGGCCATCAACCAATGTGTGAGACTGAATCAGTCCTCTCGCATCATGGGGAAAATTATATTCATCTTTTCAGACAGTCAAGCTGCCCTAAAAGCACTCGACTCGTCTGTAATCAAATCCAAATTAGTCCTAGAAACCCGCAAAATTATTTCGGACCTTGCTAGGAACAATATGGTCATTCTTCACTGGATTCCTGCACATAGTGGATTTGCGGGTAACGAAAGGGCAGACTCACTGGCCAAAGACGGTGCGGCAACAAAACTCTTTGGTCCCGAACCCTTCTGCGGGGTCAGCAAATCACTCTTCGCGAGACATGCAAAAAGTCTTTGCATGCAAGAATCTAGAGAAGTCTGGCTCAACACACCAGGACAAGCATGTTCAAAACTGCTATTCCCGGTACCGTCACAAAGAAAATCAAAATTCATTGTGAATCTCGATAGGAGCAACCTTAGAGCACTTGTCGGACTTTTCAGCGGTCATTGCCGCCTGAACAAGCACCTACATCGCATGAATCTCACAACAGATTCAAGCTGTAGACTCTACCTGGAGAGTGAGGAGACCTCTCTTCACATCCTAACAGAATGCCCAGCTCTTTTTCAACTCAGAAAAAGAATACTAGGCAGCGAATTTGTCTCTACTGAACAGCTTGCTGCCATCCATCCAGTGAAGTTCATTAACTTCCTGGAGTGAAACAACTCATCTAGAAACATTAGGGAAGGCACAATAGGATTCATTAGAAACCGCAGTGCCAAGGGCTGTTTAGCTCTCCCGAACAACAACAATACAATACAATAGAGCGGGACATTCGACTTCAGTTTAAATGATTCTGGCGGTTATAGATGTATCCAATTCCAATTGTATTCATTACTTCAAAGGCATCAGTCTTCTTAACATCGCCTACAAGATATTATCTGCCGTGTTGTGTGCATATTCCTCAAGTTCTTTGTCACCAACCTGATCAGTCTATAACAGTTCGACTTTAGGCCAGAAAAGTCCACCATCTTGGGAAAAATGCACCGATTTAAGGGCCGCATATAGACGTATGACAGCATCTGTAGAGACGAGCTATAAAGACTACAGAGCAATGTTTAATTTTGTCATCCCTGCCAGTCTCGTCAGCTTGTGCAGGATGACGATGGGAAATTACTCGCTCCATTAAGGTCAGTAAAGACTTCGCCGGGAGCTTTGATGTCAAAAAAGGATTAAGACAAGCCGACACGCTGTCATGCAACTTCTTAAACATCGTTCTTGAAAGAATTGTGCGAAAATCACGTTTCGGAAGATCGTAGCGTGATGTCAGGGGGTTGCTTGTAAGTATTGAGACGGAAGCGACAAATAGCGGTCTAACGATCAATGAGAGCAAGTTAAAGTACCTATATGCTGTCAACGAAAATGGACACCTAAGACCGAAATCTCGGACAGAAAGTCACCGTAGACAGATTTAACTTTAAGGTAGTAAGGGGCATAGCTATTAATTCAGAGAACAGCACTGAGAATAAACAAAGAATAACTCTTGCCAATCGCTGATTATTTGGCGCAAAGGCATAGACTTTGTCCAAAATGGATACGGTTCCTCTTGGCTGTTTTGAAAGGCAAATTCTTTGTGTGATTCTCGGTCCCGTCTGCATAAACGGTTAGTGGAAGAGGGGATACAACGACGAACTGTACGGATTATATAACGACATAGACTTGGCAAACAAAAAAAAGAAGGTCCAACGACTGAGGTGACTGGGTCATGTAAAACGGATGGACACCAATGCTCCGGCCCGGAAAGTCTTCGAATCCACCCTCGAGGGACAGCGCAATAGAGGAAGACCACAACTCAGGTGACGCTCGCAAGTGGAAAGTGGACCTCAACCAACTTAGTGTACGAAACTGGAGGCAGCTAGCTAAGAACCAAAATGGCTGGAGACACCTGTTGAAATACAGGTCCACCCCAAACTGTAGCACCAACTTAAGCAAGTAAGTATGTAAAAGACCATTGAAGCAAAAGGTGGGCACATAAAGCACTAATCCAAAATATTTATGAACAAAGTATCCCTTCAAATCGACTTGTCCTTATGAATTTGCACAGCACTGTATCCATAAACTAATTTAAGGGACTTTAACACTCATCTATGCACGTATAACTTTTGTAATGTCAAGGATTATCAATGGAAAGGATCGTTCAAATTCACAAAAGAAGTCCAAAAGCAAAAAGAAAAATGTTTATACCGTCTAATATCACAATAAAAATAAAATAATTCACTAGACTACACTGCGTTCTTTAATTATTAATTCAATTAAACTGTTGCAACTTCAATTGACATGACAAGTGCATACTATAAGCTCTCGTCCCCAGAGGGGGAGTCAATTTACTTTTGTCGACGGCTTCTTCCGATTTTTGCTACCGTTCGACTATAATCGCTACAAAAGACCGTGTGTATACTGAAGAAAAAAAAAAAAAAAAGATCACTCACGACCGCACAATTATGGTTAACTGTCACAAAACAAGTATCTGTTCAGACTATTATAAGCAAAAGTAGTGGATGTAGATACTAAATATAAATTTTACAAACTACATATGTCGCTTTGAATCTCTAGCTCTAGTGTTGGCTCTTGGCAAATAGAACGCGCGCTCAAAAAGAAAGGCCATTTGTATCTGTTACTTTCGTGAGTTGTGTATTAAGAATCGGATTGGCGCTTATCAGCTGTTATCAGTCGCAAAGTATATTGTTTTTTTTGAGAGTTTATTCACAGGATGATGTTGTCTCGGATATGATTGATTGATGTTTGAATGATTTTTCACACGAGTGATCTTTATAAATGGCATAAACTAAAAATGTTTAACTAAATAATCCAGTTATGGATATAACAGACCTTAAAGATACCTACACTGACAAGTATAATCAGCTCATCAGATACATTCTTAAGATAAATTTGTTTAATTGTGGTCAATTGCAAAGATAATTTATTGTTGCTGTTGCTGTTGCTGGCAAATACAACTCGAGTATGTAAATATTTGCAAGAAGCGTCTAGAGGGCTATGGCTCGCGATATCACTTGAGCGTTATCTAAATACTCAAAGAAGAAAGATCAGTGTGATAGTAGGCATACTATACCTGAATACGGATATATAAATATTTTATATACGTACGGTACGGGTGAGATTAGATATCTGTGAAACAGCAATAGTTAGTTGTTTTACATAGCACAGATATTTATCATTAAACCAACCGTATGTTTGATAGCGCTTACTGAACTCTTATCAATTCTTAATTTTACTATTTTTATACCTTTTATACAGAGGAACAACAAAGTTTGACTCCAAAACGTGTATATCTATGCTAAATGTCGCATCGAATTGTGTTCAGATTAAACGTGTTTAGCGGTCCTTACTTGGACGACGCATATCTTTTTGACCTAATTCGCTACATTTCCGGTCACGGATGAAATCACTGGTTGGTGGGAAGTGTAAGTAAACTGCAACAAGACTTTAAGTGCAAAATGGGAACTTCAGTGAAAAACTACCCTATGGATGTACACAGCCGTTGGGTGTCTAATTCAAACCAATAATGGCGCCATAGTTTGGTGGCCCGCCCTACGTAAGAAATATAACAACGAAAGTATTGAAAAAGAACGACAAGCATAGGCATCACAGACACGCTGAGATCCTGTCCTACAGTCGTCTTAACTGTGATCTTACATCTACTACCACTTGATCGACACATCAAAGAAGTCGTGTTTTGCAGTGCAATTTGGCTTACTCCAGTTCGGGTGCTGAACTGCAAAGCCCTAGAGACACAGGAGAACACAATAGATTCTTTGAGATCCAAGTGAGGCTGTTAATAAGTGCAGCCACTGCCTATAACCTTAAGTCCTGGAGACGATACCAAACAAGTTGGTTGCATCCTCGACTGATTACCTAACTTCCAAGCTAAACTTTAGGAAATTGGTTTTTAATGAGACTCTCAACCAGGACAGACTCGAAGAACGAGAAAGTGATTAAGGATTTCGATACGCTTATCAACACTGCGAAGTTGGCGCAGTCATCTTCTCAAAGAAGCTGAAAATATATTAATCCGTCCGCCTACCGAACTTTCCGCCAGTGTCTTTCAAGCAGAGTTCTTTGCTATCCTCGAAGCTTGTTGCACGCTGAAGAATTCTCTCATACCTATTCCTGTGTCTTTCGATAGCCAAATCGCCATTAAAGCTATTGATTCAGCCACTATATCCTCAAAACTGGTGGAGCAATGTCGAAAAAAACTGAACCAATTAGGTGTTCGCAACAGTCACTCTCACCTTAGTCCCAAGCCACAGTAAAATCGACGGCAACGAAAGAGTTGGCGATGTGGGCAAACGAAGCCCTTCATGGCTTAATACCAGAGAGGGCAACATTCACCACCACTTTTTAAAGTTGGCCAACGAAGGGTGAAATAAGCTAAATAAGGGCGAAATATTAAGAAAGACTTGGCCCGACTACATCAAAATAAAAACAAACGTACTACTAAGTAGATCAAGACCAGATATTTCAAGAATCGTAGCCGCTGGTACAGGGCCACTTGCCAATAGGAGACCACGCAATCAATCTGAGCATCCCTTTCATTACCTTCTGCTGTAGCTGCAAGAATGACAGAGAAAATTAATTTCTGTTCCCCTTTATGTGTAAATGTCCAGACAATCAGACAACGCACTATAGGCACACTCTTCTTCGATGACCTCTCAGAGAAATCAACGAAAAGGATTGGAGAACTAATTCTTTTTCTCAACTCTACAAGTAGGGTTTCAATACCCCGATCAATCTACATATAAATACCCTCAAACAACCAGGTTACATGAGTTGTGGTTTCAAAACGGCAGAGAATCCTAGTGCGAGTTGGGTTTTACTTTGAACCGCCATATCTTCCTACCTACTCTACTACCGAAAGAGTAGACAATTGGAGAGTATTCAAAGAGAGATCTTTTTCGGCTCACAATTGGATTATATTCAACCTTAATCTCAAGACTTAAGTAGAATCCTCACCATCCATTCAAAATACGAGGTCCATACTACTGAAAAGGCCATGGAATTACATCTGTTCACCCCTCTCGATGCATACGGCGTCAACCACACCTACAAAGCGTCTTCTCCAACGTGTTTCAGTCCGCTCTGGATCAATTCAGTAACCTCGACTCCATCTCAACTGTTCTGTGCCAAGTTTGCTTAGAGTGACCCACTGTTCTGCCTGACTGTGTAAATGGACTCCATGGTCTATTAGTTCCTAAACCGTTCCCATTTGAGATACAGTTCGGTCAAAAAATCGTCAGTATAATACATAGAGACCTATTTACAGTTTTGTTTTTCCCAATCTTTACGGTCAAACTTTTTACCACCGACTAAATCGAACTTCTTTGCTCCAACACATTCAGTCTTAGATCACTAATAAACGACAAATTTTATTCGTAACACAGTCCTTAGCTAATATTGCATTATTTTGTATAACAGATAAGAAAAATAATAGCATTCTTAAATAAACCTATAAAATAAAAAAAGGATAACATAAAACAGGCCCTGAAAAACATTTTATGTTTTAGCAGAGGCTTAGAAAAAAAAGAGATTGCTGCTTATCGTTGGAAGTTGATCGTAAATTATTGAAAGTTTATCCCACGTTCTCGTAGTTCATTGAGCGATCGCCGGTCATCGCTGATGCTGGAGTAGGGGTAAATAATGGCGCCGGGTGATGTTGATGATGCTGCTGATGGGGATGGGGCTGCGGCTGTTGCTGATGGGGATGTTCATTACGGATTTGTGGCAACGGAAACATAATTCCATGTGGCATTTGTGGATGGTGCAAGTGCTGATCATTACTCGCTGTGGGTGGTGGGGGTGGTGGCGGTTGTTGGGATTGCTGATGGGGATGTGGTTGTGTGTCAACAAGCTGTTTGCGTTGCTGATCGTTTTGTTGCTGCTGCTGTTGCTGCTGGTGGGCTTTATCATTTTCTTCTGCGTACTTCTTTTGCATTTGAAATAAATTGTGCGGAATTTGTTGTGGTGCATGCATTCGCTGTGAATCGTTGGAGTCACGAGATTGCTGGGAATGCTGCTGTTGCCTTTGTTGAGCATCAACTTGCTGTGATGGAGTTGTTTGTTGTTGATCGGTTTTCTCTACATTTTTTTCGTACTTCTTCTGTAATTGATACATGCTATGCGGATGCTGCTGTTGCTGCTGCTGATGCATCTGCTGTGAATCTTGCCTTTGCATCTTTTCTATCGATTGTGATTGCTTTGACGATGATTTTTCTGTGCTTGATTTATGTGGTCCTTTCTTTTGATAACGTTTCAAGACCTGAATGAGTTCGGCTTTAACATCTAATCGTGTGTCTTCTGGCACTTTTTTCATTTCTTCGTAAAGTGAAAGAAGGAACAATTTATCTGGATCACGCTTCTTGTGCTTTCTGTCCTTTTTTGGAAACGCATCTTGCATCAATTGCAAAAGTTTCTCCTCGAAAGCAGATTCTCTATGCATAGCAGCGGCCGCCGCTGCTGCTGCCGCCTCTCTGCGTCTATGATGCAAATGTTGATGGCCACATGCAGCTGCTGTTGCAGCTGAGATTCCTGGAAACACTGGATGATGACTACCAGGACCATTCGACTCTCCATTGTGTACACCGACCGCAGGACCAGGAAAACTACTTCCATGCTGATGATCTTGATTAGATGTTCCAGCAGCATCAGATCCATCCGCATCGTGTCCATCTTGTGCAGGATGTCCAGCATCCTTGTTACTTTGACTGCTGCTAACTGCAGCAGCTGATAGTATAGCGTCACAGAACTGTTCTGGCACATATTCGAAACCTGTCATAAAATTTTCAGGTTTCAGCTCTCCACCCATCTCTTCGTAGAAATACTCAGAGCCTACAATGTCAATTATATCGTTATCCTCTTGATTTAATTCAATTCCTGGAGGTGGAGAGCCACCAGCTAATTGACATCGTTTCATTTCGGCAAGTTTCTTACGCGTTGTTAATCGCATGTCACGCCAACACTGAAAGAGAAAAGGTGGAATCAGAATTAGAAATCAAAACAAGTTGTATTTTTTAGTTTGCAAGGATTTTTTGTACCAGGCTTTGCATTGAGCTCCATAGTTCGGGTCCTCGACGGCTTTGATCTTACTTTTCCAATACTACCCATACGCCAGGCTTAAATTATAAGTAATAGTACGTAATTTCAAAAACACAGGATACACAGGTTCGAGCCTCGGCAAAACAACTAAAAGTTTTTCGCGGCAACACCCGTAGGCAATGACAAACCTCCAAGAGTGTCACTGCGGCCACAAGTGAGTCTGTTGTGATATCCTCATTACTAAATTTCATCAATGGTGCCGGCATTAATGATGAATCCAACTAAATCTTTGGATGAGCCAACGGATGTTTTTTCTGTCACGGATGTGTAGTAGTCACCTAAGTAACAGAAATGTGTTCTGGTTCAAAGTTTATAGTGACACACTGTACGAGTATGTTATATGTTTCTTCGATGCGCATTCAACCAATGTTATGATATACCATTCATAGGCAATGTCGTGGTTAGGTTAGGTTAGGGAGATAGTCATCTTATACCACCAACACACTTAGACCACTTGTAGATCCATTGTGATACCTCAAGATCTAGAAGGAACTCCTCCTCCTATTTGTTGAACTTTTGATGAAGCGAACTAGGTTCTTGAAGCGCTTTTGGTCTTTTAAAGACCAGATTACTCTGCTAGTTTAGCAGATTGTATCATTTGACCATCTTTGATTGGGTTTGTTGATTGCATCCTGTTTTAGTATAAGTATGCATGTAACTAGTGGTACTCCGTGATTCTCTTTATCAGGAAGAATCTGTATTGTAGTACCAAACTGAGCGAATTCATCGACCTTACAGTTCCCTGGTTTGTCCCTGTGTGCCGGAATCCAGCAGAGGAGTATGTTGAATTGCTTTGCCCTCTCCACAAGAAGCGAGTGGCAAACAAGAACTGTTTTTGAAATTACAAAAACTGACTTTCTGTGAAAATACTGGTTTCCCGAGAGAACACCTCAGCCAAGAGGGCTTCTTCTATCGCCAAAATCTCCACCGGGAAAGCGCTTCAATTCTCTAGAAAGCGAAAAGGAAGATTAAGGTTTAAATCATCGGAGAAAACTTCTCGTCCTACACCGTCTTTAGTCTTGAAACCATCATTTGTAAGCGGTGTTGACATTTCCCAGAGATTTGTCGTAGGGATCACGACTTTAAAGTGTGTTTTCGGAAATAATTGTTAGTTGGTTAAGAACTGAGACATGGCCGATGTGTCTTGTGGTCCATTATTTAGTGGGTCCAAGCTTACTTCTTGTAAGTTATAGTAGTTGCTTCGTTATTTGTTTAGGAAATAATTGACAAGAATTTGTTTATCCCTCTGTTACCTTCTTTTTTCATCCAGTAATGATGCAGATAAGACGCTAAATGGTATTGGCATCATGAAGTGTGATGCAAGTCATTTCCTGGCATG
The DNA here is from genome assembly GCA_951813785.1 of Criorhina ranunculi. Taxonomy (NCBI): domain Eukaryota; kingdom Metazoa; phylum Arthropoda; class Insecta; order Diptera; family Syrphidae; genus Criorhina; species Criorhina ranunculi. The sequence goes on along the minus strand of OX638383.1, from coordinate 9,562,933 downwards.
TTTATCCACTTTCATGAGATAAATTCTGTTTGAGGTAGTTATCTATACGAGCAGCTAAACTAGATTAGAGGTCATTTCAAACTAGCAGTCAAAGAGGGTTGTAAATGTTCTTGTTGGTTGAGGCAATTACTATTCAACCACTACTTGATACACAGTCCTATTACATGTCATGTACCTACAAACTTCGATTGTCATTTTACTAACTCCCTCTTCACGTTTGCAATTACAATTGCAGTATCTTGTATTTAAACACAAGAAGCGAGATTGTTAAGCTTTTGATTAGAAAAAGAAATCACCTGGGCCAGTTGTAGGTACTGTGTTTGAATCATGACTAAAACACTTGCATGTGGAACTAATCTATAGAGACTCAATATCCACTTCTAAACGATATAAGTATGTACATATCTACATTAGAGTTAAATATACTCAAATATTTCTTACCTTCTTCCATTGAATTATCGTCTTCTTCGGTCCAATTGTATTTAACGCTGCCTGAATCTTCTCCCAATACCATTCCTTTTCCTTCTTCCCCTCCATGTACTTTGTTTCGCGCAACAATGAAATTAACATTTTCTTCTGGGGTTTTGTTACACGATCCTTGAATAAAATATTGAAAACCTAATTAGAAAAATATATATTTTCGAACTTTAGCAACTTTGTGAGAAAATCATAATCAATTTCGCAGCGCACTGGAGATAAGAGTATTTGGCAGGGGATGCAGCCAATACAAGGACGGACTGTTCCGCTACCAAATTCTCCTCTCTAATACAATTTTCGCCCATCCACTTACAGATGAACTTGTATTGGGAAAAGTACGTTAAAAATTCAAATTGCACAGCATGCACTAACTTACCATAATTTTCCAGTTGGAAAAATCTCATAAGAAAGTGTAAAAAATTTTATTTATTTTGAGAATTCTCGCCGAAACGGCAATGAGCGAAATTTTTTTTTTTTTTTTTTCGTCTTTTGTGTCTGTCTCGCACGTCTGATGATTTGTGCTGTCAGTCTGACGTTTTGACTTCTCCAACGGATATCATCGCAAATGAAATGCGATGCTTATTGTCGCGCTGACGTAACGACTCGCCATCGCCATTTGTGTGTGTTGTTTTTTTTTTTCTGTTGCAGCCGACGACGTAGGGCGAGTACGACGAATTTTTGACATTTGCAAGTTAAGGGAATTTTTTTTCGAAAATATGTTTTGGGAAATTTTTTATTTATTTTTTTTAAACGTAAAATGTAATTAAAGTACAAATTAGTTGGAAAAAGATAAAAAACTAAAAATGAAACCAGACACTGGCAAAATAAACTTGAAATTTTAAAAACATTCAAGCTAGGTACACAAACGGTTTTTAAATTTCAAATATTTAAACATGGACTGGGTACTCTTGTACCTAAGTTTATGTTCCTAATAATGCACATACTTATGTACATATATGTACTTTTATCTACCAGTTGTTAAGGAAAACTTCGTAGTTGAATTATTGCATCTTAAGTCGTTGACACGGTAGCTAAATGTCGAGCCCAGCACCGAGTTATAACTTTGAGCTTTTGACGAGCGAGATGACAAGATGGCGGTGCAACAACAACAATGTTAGAAAATGTGTGTGTCGCGGGGCTAGAAGAACGGAAGTTGAACATCTCTCTTTTACAATCTCTGCCCAGCACCTTGACAAACTCCTAAGCAAAAACATCGTTAAAGTAACTGGCGAATTTAAATCCCCCTTCGAATTTATTCAGCTTCAAATGAAGTGTAGGTTAGGTTAGGTAGATAGCTGTCCCGTGGGACCTACTTAGGCTCCCAGCCTATTGTGATACCTATAGAATCTCTCCTAGAGATAATTTTACCCGTGGAACTGTTAATAACTGAGAGGATTTTGCGTAGGGGTATTTGACTAAGGTCACTAAGGTGCGAATTTGTGTTCTGTCGAGAGCAATAATCTCCCTTGACTTATGGTCTTCAATTTCAGGCTACATAAGTCTGGTGGAGTGACACGTGTGACCGCTTTTCCACCTGGAGTTGATATCTCTAGTTATATTTTGTTTGATAATGAGTTTTACCATGCTGTTTGGCATGCCCAAACCTATGTTACGAGAGGGAATCTCTAAGGTCGTACCAGATCTGGCTTTGCAGTTACCAGGGATGTCACTATGTCCAACAAAGGTGAATGTTAAACTGCTCAGTCATCTCTTTAGAGACGAACGGCAGTTGAGGACCGTCAGACCGTAATTGGCATTTGATAGAGATTTCAAAGCTGCTTGGCTGTCGCTGAAGATACAGATATCCTAAGCAAATACAATGTTCCGTTTCAGCCATGATAAAGCTTCCTTTATCGCCATTATTTCCGCTTGGAAAACACTACAGGGATCAGGGAGGCCGAACGCCTGGTTAATGTTAAGTTTGTATGAGTGTATGCCGCAGCCTACACTTTCATTGGTTTTAGAACCGTCTGTACAGATGTGAGACTATTTATTAACGGATTTAAGGAATTTATACCAATTGTCCCGTGTAGGAGTTGTGACTTTAAATGCCCTTTCAAAGGAGTTAAACGGGAGAGTTCTATCAAATTTGTTTGGTGGGATGTGGAATCTGTGTAATTGGATCCAAAGCGAAGTTGCTTTCAAACGGGCTGCTGCGTTTGCCGCAACTTGTTTGGCTAGGGAATTCAGAGGTGTGAGGTTCAAGATGGTCTCTAGAGCAGCAGAGGGGGTTGATCTTAGGGCCCCCGTGATGTAGAGACAGGCCATCCTTTGAACCCTGATGAAGTGTAAGTTTCTAACATCTGTGTTTAGCAACTCGCCTAGGTTGGTATAGAAGAGTAACCCTACTGATGTTTTCTTTTGCGGAAAAGAGCTGAATAAGTTCAAATAAAGTGGAGAATAGTTTCCTCTTCGTCCAAACTGCTTCTACAAAAATGGTTTAAATATTCGCCAAGACTTGTTGTATGCTCGCCTATTAGAGAGTGTCTCGTTATAACACCTACGATGGTCCTGATATGCAAACTGCTGAGAGAAATGAGATTCTAAAGGTATAGGTATAGTTGTTCCATATCTGACGAGTTCGTCTGCCTTACAATTCCCTGTAATATCTTATGCCTCAGCATCTCTTTTAGCGACAATCTGCAATCTGGAGCTTCTATTGAGTTTAGGGACTTACTTGACTGTCCAAATAGCTGCGGATATCTATGACGGCTATCACGTTTGAACATATTTTTATATACATATGTACATATGAACATTTGTATATTTCAAAAATCATTGTTCTCTAGAATCTAGATGTTTGGTCAAAACTGTTGCTTCTTCTTTTGAAGGTTTTTCTCCGCTTAGAAGGTTGGAAATCATCGTTTTCAATGTCTGCTTGTTTGTAACGCCTCTTAAAATCATTGGTATCGGAAGGTTGAACCATCTGTACAGATTTGCTTTCCATGTTAGTCTCTGCCCTCCTGCCACTGCTCTTCCATCTATCTTCCCTTGTATTGTTACTTGCAGCAGTTGATATTTATTGTTACTGAGCACATGTCCTAGGTACGTCTTTTTATTGTGAAAATAAGCTCCCTTTTGCATCCTACTCTTCTTAGTACTTCCTCGTTTGTGATCCTATCGAGCCAGGAGATACGCAACATTCTCACACATTTCAAAGGCTTCTAACTTCTTTATAATTTTTTTATGTAGTGTCCATGTTTCCACTCCATATAATAGGACCGACCAGATATAACACTTAACCATTCTAGTTCTTAGGTTCAGATTAATATCGCTACTGCATAAAACTTTATTCATTTTGCAGAAAGTTGCCCTCGCTTGACGGTTGTTCCTAGATACTTTATGTTGTTTACCCTTTCCACTACTGTGTCATTTATTCTAAGTTCAACGTTCTGTGATTGTTGTTTATTTGTAAATACCAGCGACCCTTGGAGGGTCTGAGCCTGAACTAATGCCGCTTTCCATCCTTTACGGTCCCGGGCACGCTGCTTCCAATTTACTAGACCAAGGTTTCTGGCGTCCGCGATGGCCTGATCTTTAAACCGGAGGTTCGGTCTTCCTCTTCTTCGTGAACCAGGTGGCTGGGATTCCAAGATCCTCTTAGCTGGAGCATTCTCGTCCATTCGCTCGATGTGGCCGAGCGATTGCAGTCGACGGATTTTTGCCTTCCGGACTACATCCATATCTTTGTACAGCTCGTAGAGTTCGCGGTTATATCTTCGCTTCCATTCACCCTCCTCGCAGACTGGACCAAAAATTCGACGTAGGCTTACCTGGTTAAGCTTATTCATCGTGTTACTAAGTTCTTTTAAGCTATTTGCCATAATGACTGCATCATCAGCGTACCTTATATTATTTATCGTTACTCCCCGTTTATCTTGATTCCACCGTCATTATCCGATATCCCTTTCTTAAAAATCTCCTCTGAATACATGTTAAATAGTAGTGGTGATAGAATGCAACCTTGTCCCACTCCTCTGTGTATCTCAGCCCCCTCTGACTCTTCTCCTCAATTATTCTGCAGTTGTTTTTGTCTATGTTTTTGCTTCTGAGTATCTTCACCAGTTTTGTACGTTGAACTTTACCAAAAGCCTTCTCGTAATCCACAAAGCAAGTGAAAACCTCCTTGTTCATCTTTAGGCTTCTATGGACGACCATGTCGTGGACAAAAAGTGCTTCACGTGTGCCGAAACCATTCCTAAAACTAAACTGCGATGGGCTTATGCCTTCTTCAAGTTTATTATAGATTCTTTTATGAATTATTTTTAAAAAATAACTTCAACTTATTTATTATTTATTATTATTATTATTAAGGCTCTGCGACTGACGCATATGGCACTGCGACCTAAAAGATCTATTGTGCCTGGAGCCAGTTGGACAAAGAGAACCTCTATCTTCCTAATGAAGTTGAGAATGTCTCCAGTCGAGGCGTTACGAAGATCCTCCAGTGTTAGGAATTCCTTATTGAGAAAGCGCTTCCTGACTCTGCAGACAGCCACGCACTCGCATAGTACGTGTTCTGCTGATTCATCTTCCTCTAAGCAAAGTCTGCATTCAAGTTCCTGAACTAAATCAAGTTTGTGTAAGTGATATCTGAGGCTGCAGTGACCGGTGAGGAAGCCGGCAAGTCTTCTGATATCGTCCCTTTTATGATTGAGGATATTTTTTGTGGTTTTGTTCAGGGGTTGGATGGCTCTTTTAGCCTGTCTAAGTCCCTGAATACTGTTCCAATATGATAGAAGGTTCCGTTTTTCCCAGCTGTCCAGACTCATTCTGAACGCGGAAGTAGGGATGCCGCAGAAGGGTTCGGCACCTATATACCTTTCTGAAGAGCCTTTTCTGGCAAGTTGATCAGCGATTTCATTGCCTTCAATGCCTCTGTGCCCTGGTACCCACCAGAGCTTGACTTTATAACGCTTTGAGAGGTCCTTGAGGGCATTGAAGCAGCCCCAAACGGCCTTTGAGTTGACGTAATGGGAACTCAGTGCTTTGAGCGCTGCTTGACTGTAAGTGAATATATTGATGGTTACTCCCTTAATGCCGGAGTCGAGAATGATATGGGCGCAGGTATCAATAGCTTATAGCTCAGCCTGAAAGACGCTAGGACACATTCCAAGCGCCTTTGAGATTTTGTGGTTGGGGTCATAGACACCAGCGCCAACGCCGGAGTCCATCTTTGAACCATCAGTTTACCACACCAGTCTCATTATATTGAGCAACGGATCTCTGGTATCCCAAGAATTACCATTCGGGATCTCAATCTCGAAACTCCTGCCAAAGCAGAGTAATTTGGGCATGAAGTCAGATACCGTGCTGATCATTTCTAGCTCGGAAAAGTCAGAAAGGATAGCCATGTGTCCAGTTGTTCTACTTGGCTGGGATCCAGAAGAGCGTTGGATACTGACTGCACTACGTATTGCCACTTTTTTGACAAAGATGTGCAAAGGAGTAAGCCCAACAAGTGCCTCTAGGGCTGCCATGGGGCAGGTTCGCATAGCCCCGGTGATGCCGAGGCATGCTAATCTTTGAAGTCGTTGTAACTTTATTTCTTCCTTTGGATTTTTCCTTGACTTTGGCCCACCATACTACGGAGGCGTAGGTGAGGATGGATCTTACTATCATGGTATAAACTTCAACTTAACAATAACTTAAAGCTATTGCTAGTCCAAATAAAAGACCAAATTTTATAGCTTAATAGGTTTATTTTAAAATTATACGTTTACAATATAACAATAAGTTTCGAAATACATTTGCAAATTAATCTTGGAAAACATAAAACAAACAATAGAAGCACGATATTTATAATCAACAAAAAAATTGAAAAATTGAATTTTACCATAATGTTAACTTTAAATATACGTCTTTCATTTAACCTGTCGTTTTCTGGATCGTAATTTTATTTATATTTTTATTTTTTTTATAAAATTTTCGAAAATATCATTTTCGGCAGCACGCTTTGTATATAATCATACGCTTATAGCATTTTTATATATTAATATATATTTCTTTTTTTTGCAACCTTTTTGGCCAGCTAACTTACAAGCCGTTAACTCCACAGACAATAAGAATTCTACAAACACTAATTCGTTAACATAAATCTAAAAAATTTATCTTAAGTAGATTTTTAAGTCAGCAGCTGATTGCACTAGAACTTTTATTCCTGGCATAAAACTTGCCGTCTGCGCAAAATCCGTGCCGAAAGCTATTGAAGTATGAGTAACTAATGCGTTACCATAATCGCCAATTTGAATGTATTGTACTATTTGATTCAGCGCTGTTATTGTATTGGGTGTTAACTGGAATGGAAAATGGTGACAAGATATTTTAAAATGATTCGATAAGTAACATTGATGAGCATTGAAAACCAGTAAAACACTAAACTTACTCTTCCATCCCTAAGGCAATCATATAGATTCTCTAGGCGTTTGACCACATCAGCAAATTTCCTTTTCATGCGCTGCGAAAAAGAAAAAAAAAACTTCCGTTTAGAAATTTCGATTTGAGACAGGAAATGTTCATAACACATGTGCATATGTATGTCGTAGCATTTAAACAATAGTTACACCGGACAACAGCTCAAGAACCTGGGGTGTGATCTTAAATTTTGAAAGAGCGATCGTCATATTTGGTTTTTCGATTGCCCTTCCAGATTTTAAAATCGCATCTCGGATTTCTTGAGCTCTTTTCCGGCATAAATATTGTTTAAATGTTACGACATACATATGCATATGTGTTATGAACATTTCCTGTCTCAAATCGAAATTTTTGAACGACAATGAATAACCAGTTATCTATTCAGGGAATTGCTTATTCTCGGACTGAGTCGGAAAGCACCTATCCTGGGATGCCTTAATTAGGCTTTGTGGGGTCTCCTACTTGCCTGACAGAGACCAGAAAAAGACTATAACCTAAAAGATCTTTTGTGCCAAGCAAAGTTCTCCTAGATCGAGGTCGTTGAAGAATCTTTAGACTTATATTTGTCGATGACTGCTTCGAGCTTTGGTGAGACATTCGCACAAGATGTACTCTGCTGTTTCTTCCAAGCAGTGTCGACACATGTCCTTGGCATATATGACCAGCCTGTTAAGATGATAGTTGTGTGAGCTTACTTAGTGAGAGCATTTCTTGACTGGTCTTATTGTTTGAGGGTTTACTGAACTTTCTAAATTGTCAAAGTCCTGTTGTTTCGGTTCTAATTAAAGAGCTTTTTCTGATGCTTCCATGAGTTGAGCCCCATCTTAATGTTGCTAATGGATAAGCCATGGAAGAGAAGCAGCTTCTTGTCTGTTGAATTCATCCCAAAATACAAAGAGAAGTAAAGAACTGGGGTCGAATTACGGCATTAGTGATCGAGTAACTCGTCACATAAAAATGAGCATTATGACGTATATAAGCGATCATTCCGACGTAATAATGCTCGTTTTTACGTGACGTATTAGTCGATCACTGATGCCGTAATTCGACCTCAGCTCGCACCAAAGAGATTTTCTCACTGGATATTGCTTACTCACCATCACCATCTCATCAATTTGAGCATAAGCCCAATGGATATGCGGAGTATATCTTGAGCGAATAACCGACGATAGCTCGAAGCAGGCAAAAACACATCCGTAGAAAATGTATCTCTCAGAATCAGTCCACTATTCACCCGTAAGCACGATCCTAAAGATTCTTGTATTAAATCGACCTTGCTCGGCCTCACAACCTTTTCCAGTTGTAGATCACAGTGCTTTCTTGGTCTCCGTCAGTTGGGTAGAAGACACCGCAGAGCCTAATTAGGGTATCCCAGGATAGGTGTCTTCCGGCTAAGTCCGAGAAGACAGCAATTCTATTATAACTGATACGGTTTATCGAAGTAATAAGTACACCACTCCTAGTATTAAAGGAAGGGATTGCTAGCTTATAAAACCGTTTAAATAAGCAGTCTATTCTCTACACATCTGAACTTGTAATCAGACTTTTGGCAGCGTAAATTGGGTACACCATCACCAAAACGAATCATTCCGTCTGAACGGAAAGCCCTCTAATCCTTCGACGGACAGATTTTGTCATTAAAAAAACAAACTACGTCAACATTGGTTTCCTCAAAATTCATTGATTCTAGGCAGTAAACTGTGTGGTTCTGTGGGGCTAACCCTTACGATAAAACGATTGAATACAGTATTCCGACTCTTCTCTTTTAGCTACTTACGGGATCTGAAGCTGTTGCAAGGCATTGAGTTTTAAGTTCTTCGAAGACTGTTTGCATATAGATAAACTCCTCGGGTAGAGGTGGTTTCTCCTTTGGAGGTTCTGGACGTCGCTGTTGTATTGGTGCTGGTTGCTCTGGATAACCCGTATGTTGTTGCTGTTGCTGTTGTTGATACATTTGTGGTTGAACTGCAGCTGTTTGGAAGTTCATTTGACGTGGAAAATTATTATTATTTTGCTGATTCGGGTTGTAGGGTGTTTGTGGTGGAAGCTGTTGTTGCTGACTCATATTGGATGCTGGCGGCATTGATTGATTCTACAAACAAAACGTTAATAAGTGGATAAAGAATTGCATATAAAACACATACCTGATAGTGGGCATTTGGATCTAGATAACCATTCTGATTTTGATTAGGATCGACACCAAACAAGGGATGGGTTATAGCTGATGATGCATTTTCTGTTTTTTTAGGCTAAAAATACAAAACATTGTGATTTATAAATATTGTTAAACAAATTTTAGTAAGAACAGCCGAACGCAAGCATTATTAACACGATGGACATCATTTTACAAAAATCAATGCCAAGGTTGATTGTCATTATATGGGGGGAAACTCAACAATAATCTCACACAACATATGAAAATGGTTCCAAAATTTTAACAAACAAAAATAAAAACCTTCAAAGTTTCATTCCTATAATGTCTAACCTGATAGCTTTTGCTTGCATTGCTGTCATCACCAGATGTATGATTTATTATCTTCTGCCATTTACGTGTACCAGCATGCTTGGCATACATTTCGTTTTGTTCACTATAGAAGATCTTTTGATTCGTAATACACACACATTTGTACAGTTTACGAGAAATTGGAAGAGAGAAAGAGGATTAATTTTAGTATTACATATTTCTTCATGAATGTAACTACTGCGATTGAGTATGTAATGATAGCAATGAAACTAGATAGTAACTTATTTGAACAAAGTTATTAGTTTAGCATATATTTCGATCCTATTAGTAGAAGAACTAGTTTAATAGTATTCTCCTATGTGCACACAATTCACACTATAGCGTCAAGAAACGATATCGTTGAATGGCTGTCATTCAAAGTTTATTACAATTCAATCAATTACGTCCGACAGAAGCTCTTAACAAGCTCCTAACATCCTGCCCCTGGAGCTACATATCAAATACATAGTTTCGTTTAGTGCAATCTAACTGAGAGAATCTGGATTTTGCTCCGCGAAACCATATACTCTTGATCTGCTGCCTAGGGCCTTGGCCTCAACTATACGATTCCCACAATCAAATTCAGTATGTAATAATATTCAAGTCCTTTTCCTGGACAGAACGGAAGGGAACTATAACTCACTCCTATCGAAATACGAAGTACCGATCTTTACCGACAACTCCATGATGGAATGAACTGTTTGAGCAGGTGCCTTCTCAACGGAACTGATCGTATCCAAATTATACCGCCTTCGAGCGCATTCTAAACGGAAGTACCATCGATTAGAGATGCCTGCATAAAACTAAATCACAGTTCCACTACAAAAAATAACACAAAAATACAAATACAAATACAAATACTTGGCGCGACAACTAATAGAGAGCCAAGGCCTAGCCTCTCACAATCATTCATGTTGTGCGTGTTATATTCTTCGCACGAATGGAAGGGACCTACAGTTTTAATGCCGACTCCGAACGGCGAATTGAGAAGCTTTTTTTGACAGATTTATACTCTTACAGGTTTGTCATGCCTGCGAAGAGGTGGTTCCACGAAAAAACGTTTGATGGTTTTTGAGACTCGAACCTGTGTCTCTCGCTTAGCAGTCCAACGCACTAACCACTAAGCCACGGCGACCAAAAATAACACAAGCATCTTTATTGACAGCCAGGCTGCCATCAAAGGGCTCCATTTGCTCACCACGTCCTCTTAATTAGTAGAACAATGTAAGGGAATTATAACCCAGGAAAACGCTGGATACAATATCACTCTCCTCTGGGTTATCGGCCGTAGTAACATAGAGGGGAATGAGAGCCGAAGCGCCAGGCAGATGTGGATCAACCTTTGATGCTTTACTGTTCCACAATGGAAGAATTCTCTAGCACTTTCTCTCAATAGCCAATTCTAGGTAGTGCAACCTAGAAACCTATACCATATCCAGACAGATATGGCCCACATACAATAAAAAATAGAATGAACGACCAAATAAACACAACTTGCACCGTGACATCAAGAATTGTAAGAATCAGCACAAGCCACAGGGCAATTGGCTCACACCCCGCCATGTTATGCATTCCCGTCAACACAATACACAAGAAAAGGAGACCCTATTCGCCGATCAGCCTTAATGCTTGTCGCTGAACACTATCAAGTAAGCTAAAGCATATTGCATGCAATCCTTCCTAAACATGAGCAGTTTCGAGTTTTGTACACGTTATAGATTAAAGCTAAGTCTGCGTGAAAAATCATTTAGGTCCTTAAAGGAAACTGAGGCATCAATGATTTGCTTAAAACAAAGCTAGCAATCCATTTCAAGCATGTATGCGGTTCTTGGAAACTAATCGCTATTCAATTCCTCAAACCGCGCTCTGGTAATGAAGGTAAAAAAGAGTCAATCCGTGGCTCGCTCGGGAGGAAGGAGATCATGTACTTTTTGTTTTCATAAACGACACAAGGCTCGCTTGTTTGTTATAAAATCTTCCTTGTGCTTCTTTTGGAAGCCGCTGATGTTGACTTATTCCATAACGCCGGTAAAAACATAAAACCCAACGTAAAGACGGTAACAAAAATGTCCTGTTGTGCATATGTGTTTTCTGATAACTCACCTGTTGTCTATTTGACTTCAGCACTGGTGGATCATTCCAACCTGGTGGAGGAGGAGGATTTCTTTGCACTTGAGCTAAAGGTGCTGCTCCACTCATAGCTGGAGGAGCAGATTCTATTGGAGCCATACCCTGCATATAATTATTTAATTGTGGTTGCATAGGATTCATGTAATTATTTTGCATTGTTGGAGCAGATGGTGTTGCCAAAGGTTGCATCATAGTAGATGGCTGATATGTTGTTGGATTGGAATTAAATGGCATTGAATTGAAATTGGATGGCGGAATTGCTGGTGCTGGATTATAACCGCCTCCATAGTTCTGCTGTCCACCATATTGGGGAGCACTAGACACAGATGGATCGAGAACATATTTCGAACGTGATGGCAATGTTGTCGATCCTTGAGAACTCACACTGGAAGGTCTTGGCGGATGGCCCATGTTTTCGTTGATCTGGGCAGCTGATGGAGGTTTGATTGGCTGAGTTGTTACCGGTTGTGCTACACCTGGATTGAGATTAGGTACATGTGGTTGTTGGGGTGAAAACATCGTCGCAGTTGAGGTAAGTTGAGTTGGTATTGGAGCCACAGATGGTGGAGAATTCCATTGATTTCCAACAGGCAATCCGGTGCTGAATGTGTTTTGTACTGGGGGCTGTGGAAAATTTGGCGTTGAGAAAGATCCTCGTTGTTGAACCGTCGGAATATTTTGCTTGTTATACAAATTTTCTTGTCGACTTGGTTGATGTTGCTGTTGCTGAAGCTTTTCATTCGATGCATATTCTTCTTTTTGATTCAAAATACTGTACAGGCGATCCCTTAGATCATCCAATTCTGGATGAGTCGATGGTCCAAGTGCATAAATATACGTCATTGCAGTATTTAGGGCTCCCTGAGCAGCCAAAATTCCTCCATATTGAGAGACGAATTCAGCAAACTTTCCTTCAGGCTCAATGGCAACTCCTTGTTGCTCGAGAGATTTACTCAACAACATAACTATTTCGGCAAGTTCTTGCAGCTCCACTGTGTCCAATTCATAACCATTATCGCGTTTCTCCAACTGTTTCAACTGATACCAAGCATCGACAACCTTTTCCACATTTCCACCACAGATATAGCAGAGAATGGAATTTCTTATGTACTGGATATTTGAATTCTCTGCTAACAGACGATCACCTAATTTTTCACAAATATCAACAACTTTACGATCACTGTGCTTGAGTGCAGCAACTAGAGCTTCTTTCCATGAATCTACAGTACAACGAGACACCAGATCCATCCAATCTCGGGTAACTAACGCGGAAATAACATTTGATAACTCGCCATCTTGTTTCTTCAGGAATTGTTCTTGTGTTTTTGTTAGAAATTCAATACCAGCAGTTGAAGCGATGATAAGAGCTTCAGCCGGTCGACCGCTCTCAAGACAAAGTTGAACCGCTGCTTCAATATTTCCCGTAATGATAGCCTCAGATATTACGCTATCAGAATCTAGAAAAAGAAAGGATGTTTATCGCTGATTGATTTTGTGCATATTTAATTTATTCACCATCGCCACTTGGAATTTTAAATGAAACATTTTTTATATCGTTAGACTCCTCAAGAGCTTTGCTACCAGCAGCAATTGCGGCATCAAACAGTTGATTCTGATCTCCAGTTTGCTGTAAAACAAAAATGTATTAAGAATAAATAAACAAAACAAACAAAACACACAATTATTTGACATGCAAGTGCAAAAACTACTCGTACACGAAAACAACACAAACAACGAATTCCTTACCGATATATCTGTGCTCTCATCAGTGCTTTGATCGCACTCTACTTCAGATGAATCGCTCTTCAGTGCGCGCATTATTTTTGAGAGTGTGCAATGATACATTGTTTTTTTTTTTAAATTGAGATTCGTGATAATGATAAATTTGGAATTGGTTTTATAATGAGTAATGAAAAGTGTACAGGAACATCTACAAACACAGATACAGATAGGAGTGGGATTGCACCGACAAAAGGCGCGACTTGAGAAGAAAAGGACAATGTACTTCTAAAACAAAAATTGTGTTGTCATTGGAGGCATTGCTCCAGCACAGGACTTGTCTAGGTGACAATCAATGGGTGATCTGTTGAGAATGTGCCTTTAAAATATGTATATGAAACAAGGGCGGGTGCAAACAATAACACCAGTATGCTTCGTGTTCCCAGGTACAACACTGACAGGCACTGTAGCATCTCAACACTTTAAAGACCATCTTTCCGAAACAACCAAAATGATTAGTAGCTTAGTGCAAGCGACAGAAAGCAGAGCCATAGCGTGTGGTTATCTGAAGACCCGGGGATGAATTCTATAACGTATATAACTTTAAACTCGACTTATATCTTATCTTCTGCAGTAAAAAGAGAAGTCCTTGAGTCCCAATATCGCATCAAATGTAAGAACAGCTCAGTGTAAAACACGATACATAAAACTGCATCCACACTCCCACTAGACAAGCAGAAAAAGGAGCGAGGTGTGAGGGCAGGAGAACCGTCTACAGAATTACAAGCGAGCCGTGGTCGTCGTGGCTCAGCGGTTAGTGCGTTAAACTGCTAAGCAAGCAGACAAAAGTTCGAATTTCAGCAAGACAACCAAAGGTTTTTCGTTTTTTCACTGAACCACCTCTTGGCAACCAACGACAAACCTCTGAGAGGTTTAATTTAGAAGGTTGTTCTGCCGTCGTTTGGAGTCAGTAATAGAAACTCTGACTCCCTTCTAAGGTTCAATAGTAAGCAAAATATAAACGACTGAATTTAGCACTCCTGCGGTGACAAGCACATCGGCATGTACTCATTGTATCCATATGGATAACAAGAAGCTTTCCAAACGATTGCAATTAAGTCAGCATCAAAGGGGGGATATCTGCGTCCTACTAAAACAACAGCTACAATAATTGGAGACTCGATATTGAACAAAAAGGCTATCGTGCTGTTTCTTCCTAACCAGAGAAAGTGGGACAATGCCAATCGGCTTCGCAAATAATGTATTATGACCAAATGGTCCATTGTGTGGAAGCTAAAGCAAATGCCACTGTTCCACAAGATATTTTGCTCCATGAATACGACATTTTGGTAGCCCAATTTAGTTTCAATACATGTGTTATTGTGTAATGACAAGAAGAAAATCAAACCACTGACAAAACAAAAACAAAAACAATACATACGTGGGTCAAAGTCGAGATCCGGTCTGTTATCTGATCCACAGCATTCGTTGCGTCTTCCTCTTTGATATATTTTGAAAATTTATTATCGATGTCTTCCCGGTTATAGCCTACAAAATAAGGGACATTTATCAAACACCGAACACACAATTGTTTCGACAAAGCCAATGCTTACCTAACAGATTTAGCATTTCCTCTTTTGGATTAAGCTCAAAGTTCGCCTTCAAGAAGTACCATATGTATCGGCCGTCTTGATCGCTCATTTGATCGGCTTTCCCACGACAGAAATCAGCAAAGTTGGCATTAGCAAGTGATTTTTCTAATGCTGTTGCACGTTCCACAAGTTCTGGTTCAGTGATTACCTGACGAATTTGGACCGATTTTGATTGGGAGTTGAAATAGAGTAGTTTGCCACCGAACTAAAGGGAAAAATAGTTAATTTAGAGATCAAGGATAAATCTTGTAACAACTTACACCAAATTTAACTCCACACGGTTTTTTCATCCACTTGGGTGGTTTCGAAGGGTCCGAATATGTCACTTGCGTGGTCTGTGATGGTATCGGTGCTTGTGCGAATTGGTCCATGCCTGGAAAGGAGTCTGCGATTTTGTTTGATGTTTGCACTTGCTGTTGAGTTCCTCCAAACAAAGAGTAAATTGATACATTGCCGTCTAGACTGGAACTAGCGATCAAAGCCGGATTCCTGGGACACCACTGTACATCTGAGTACCACTGAGAAGTTGAAGCCACCTCAGACAAAATTTCACCCTCAGCGATAGAGGTATTTGGATTCCAACAATAAATTCTGTTATCTTTGCCACACGACACAATCATATCGGAATCCTTTGGACACCAGGACATTCCCAACACTCCCCTCTGATGAATCTGCATAGTTTTTGCTGGGGCCGTAGCATACCGCAAATCCCACATCTGAACTACAGGTGCCTGGTCCTCTTCCGATGCTAACCATATTTGTGTTGCTACCTCTGGATGCCATTGCACAGCACGCCAACGGACACGTGATTGTGTGTCGGATAACTTTATGATCTGTTCATTCTTTCGCAAATCCCAAATGACACAACGTGAACTAAACACTGACGCTAGAATATGTTGCACCTGACGATTCCACGCAACATTTTGCACATCCTCTAACGGCTGGGTCTTTGTTCCCGGTGTCATATGTGTGGAAGTATTATTTAGGTCCCAAACAAAAATTTCCGACTCAGATGCCACCGATGCAAGAAGATTCGTTTGAAATGGATTAAAATCGAGACCGCGAACCGGTCCTGTGTGACTGTCTTGACGAGCAACCAAAGCCTCTTCTCCAGCTAGCATCTTTGCAGCACTATAAATCATCAAGTGACCTCCTTCACATCCACCAACAAGTAGACCATTTGGATGATTAAGATTATATCCAGTTGGCGACCAAATAAGTTTATGGAACCTATGTTAGAACAGAAAATAGAGAGACATGAAAATATATAAAATATTTCCACTCACCTGTATTGACTTGGTAGACTCGCCTTCAGTTCTAGATCATAGCCAAGTTCATTGAAATTTGTCGAATAGATCTCCAGTACAGAATTCCCATTAGAATCGAGCTGTTGTGCGGCAGAGCCGGCAGCAAGATATATTGGATACTGCTGCTGTGGTGACCATGCCACGTTAACTGTTTTTTGTAACTCTTTTACCTTCATGATGAATTATATTCCAGCTTTATGTAATTCAAAACTAAAAAGGTTTTTAGAATGAAAATTTAAAAAAAAAATCTAGATCAACACCTGATGATTTGTAAGTCAGTTTAATGAAATTTGTTGATGCTTGTGTTATAAATAAATGGTTTTACTTAAACAGCCAATGAAATGTTTAAAAGTCTCTCACCAGTAATTAGTTTTAATTAAGTTTTTCAGACAATTATTTCAAATAAAATACTAATTATTGATGGAAATTATGAATGGAGAAATAAGATGAGAAGAGTCGACAAAACGTCAACACTTCCAACGTGGCTGATAATGCAGATTCGAAACTGCATTACCACTGGATATGTCAAAACTTTCGTCGAGTCGTGGAATGGATTCGATAAGTAGAACAGGGAAGATACATGGGTAAAATAAAATCTAAACGTAGATTAAGGGTCTCTATGAGCTGTCCTGACCTATGTCTACCTAGTCTGGTAGCCAACGGCAGTTAGGAACGTAGACTCGGGGATCTATTCGCTAAAACCTGACATTGCCCGATCAATGAGACTTCCGAAGTCCTATAAATAACCTAGGTGGCCCGAAAATTATTTATCAAGCTATCTTTTAGGAAAATCATTGACATCTACATAGACAGTTAGGCTGACTTTTTATCCACAGTTGAAAGGTAAAATGTCGTCACGGCAATCTCAAAACACTTACCCCTAGTGGTACCCACAAGAACGAAATGATAGATGAACCAGCTAGGAAGGTATCAGAACAGGATCTGTCAATGGTCGATCACTCAATACTGCCTCCCCTAGCACTCGTTAAAGCCAACAAAGCACTTGGCTTCCAAAGATGATCTGAAAAGAGAAGGAGCACACTCTTATCATGCGGTATCTTCGGAGAATTCTGAAGAAATAACTACAAAATAAAAACAAGGCACGTTCGTGCGCTAAACAGATGAAACCTAACCTTCTTCATAGGGATCGTCATAGGTCACAACCCATTGGCGGCCCACCTTAGAAGAATGCATTTAAGTACACACGACTTATGCAGACACTGCAGCGATATAGATGTAGAAGAGAGTACAGCTCACTTCTTATTCGGATGCCTCAGCCTATGCAGAATCAGCAACCTTGTCGACCTCACTAAAAAGCCACCAGATACCATTTTACAGTTTATTACGAATTCAAGATGATTCAGGGAGGCCCATCGACCACCAAACAACTAACACAGACCCTTCATATTTATCCTTCAGACTGAACGTTGGACACAATGTATCTACACTGTGGCTGTCCTTTAAACATGTAAGTAGATCCCATACCCACGTTAAAACAATTTTCCAGATGCAAATAAACTTTTAACAGACAATTGCAGTAAAAATTACCCATGTAACTAACTGCTAACCACATAATTACTTTAACTTCGCACACAGATGTCCCTTAAATTTTTAACGAACTGAACGAACAAAAGGCGACATTTTTCTTAAATGAATGCCGGACCCATTTCCGCTCTTTTCTATACAAGTCGCCAAGCAAAATGCAGCAAAAGGTATTTCTGTTTATTCGAAAATTTACATTTATATTCATAAAATTGACAAATTTTCTAATAAATTGTGTTCATTTTAATTTTCAGAGACGTGAGCCTATCCACGCTGTTCAAGTTTTCGGACGCAAAGTGAGTAAAACTTAAAAGTTTCGAAAAAATTTTTATATTTCATTGCACGTGTCGGGAGGAAATTTTACAAATGTTTTTGCATAATGAAATCAATGTAAAATATGATTTAACTGTGTAACAAGTATCTATCTTTATAAAGCTTTCCATCTGGTGGTGTTTTAAGTGAACTCTTGTGATTTATCTACACCGTTGGTAAAAAAATACAATTGATCATCTTTTTTTATTTGTAGAAAACTGCGACCGCAGTAGCTTATTGCAAACGTGGCCGTGGACTCCTTCGTGTGAATGGTCGTCCTTTGGATAACATTGAACCAAAAGTATTGCAATATAAATTGCAAGAACCACTTTTGTTGCTTGGCAAGGTAATTGATTGAAGAAAACTAAATGGTAAATGAGTGGCAAACATAAATGTGATGATAGAAACTTATCCCGAAATTGAATGTAAATGAAAAGAATCCTCATTTCTGATTTATTGCCTCACCAAATGGTTTTGATGTGCACAAACATTATTTTCACCATATATTTGTTTACCGTTTCAGGAGAAATTCGCTGGAGTTGATATCCGTGTGCGTGTAAGCGGTGGTGGTCATGTTGCACAAATCTATGCAATTCGTCAAGCTATTTCCAAAGCATTGATTGCCTTCTACCAGAAATGTGAGTACAATAACAATTTATAGTTAGTAGTGTTGAAGATCATATAGTAATCGTGATTCTGTTTAGAAACAAAAGTCAATGACAATTCTATAAACATGGTCTATGTTCCCAAAAGGTAGATTCCGCGCGGTATTTGTTGATACTTTAGTTGGTATAGTACATATGCACATGTCAAAAAATACACAAACTGTGATTGATCGGTTCCAAGTTTACTGTTACGATGTCCGGTGTGATTCGGCCTACCTTCTTCATTTACCTTCTATATTTTTCGTGCGTCGGTCGCCGTGGCTTAGTGGTTAGTGCGTTGGACTGCTAAGCGAGAGACACAGGTTCGATTCTCAAAAACCACCAAACGTTTTTTCGCGGCACCACCTCTTCGCAGGCATGACAAACCTGCAAGAGTACAATCTGTCATGAAAAGCTTCTCAATTCGCCGTTCGGAGTCGGCACTAAACTGTAGGTCCCTTCCATTCGTGCGAAGAATATAACACGCACAACATGAATGGTTGTGAGAAGCTAGGCCTTGGCTCTCCATGAGCTGCCGTGCCAAATATACATACATACATACATTTTTCGTGCATCCGATTTTGCAGAAGGATAGAGTGCGTAACAGTCATGAGTAATTTGTGTCTGCTTGCTACAGGGCTTCCCAAGTTCGCCATTAGTCTGCACGACTTTGAGGTGAACTTTGCCGCCCTTTTGGACGTGCACTTGATCTGTTGCTTCAGTTGCAATCCTAAGTACTTTACAACATCTTTGGTGGTTATTGTCTCCACGCCAATCTACATTTCGAAAATAGTAGGAGTACGCCTTCTAGTCAACAGAACTATCTTTGAAGGTGGATGCGTCATAAGATTCGATTAAAGAGCTTTTGGGCACATCTACAGTGTCCCACTCGGTACACACCAAACACGTACATACATACGTTAGGGCTTCTCCATTCGGAGGATTATTATTATGGTGTCGGGAGGGTTGTTCACAGCCCTTGGCACTGCGGTTTCTGCGAATCCTATTGTGCCTTCCCTACTGTTTCTTAGATGAATTGTTTCACCTGAGAGGATATCAGGAAGTTAAGGAACTTCTCTGGGTGGATGGCAGCGAGTTGTTCTGTAGGGATGACTTCGTCGCCGAGAATTCTCTTTCTAAGTTGGAAGAGAGCTGGGCATTCCCTTAAGATTTGTAGAGAAGTCTCTTCACTCCCAAGACAGAGTCTACAGCTTAAATCTGTTACAAGGTTCATGCGGTGTAGGTGTTTGTTCAGACGACAGTGTCTGCTGAGTAATTTGGACGATTCTATCGTAGGAGGTATTCCACAAATCGAGTTCTAGGATTGAGCCTTAGTCATAATAATTTGTGAAACATATTCTTCGTCTTTCTCTTGTTTGTCATGCCCACAGAATCGAAAACAACCTTAAAAGTGCCCTGACATTTTGCACCCTCAGCAAGTTTTCATAACGACCAACGACGTTTATCAGGAATACCTCTCTTGTGGAAAGAATTCTTCAATAATTCTTCGCAAGATGCCTTCTTGTTCGATGTCGAGTCTCTGATTATTGTAGCCGTTGGTCAACATGCAGTTACTCTTCCCTTGATGATGATTTGATTGTTATCGTTCGGAATGCTTTGCGTATTTGGGCACTGAATGCATGCTGATGTGATTGGTGCACATTGCTCATTTCCATTAAACTAGTGCTGCAGCACTGGAACTTGAACAAAGTATCACGAAGATTGAACAAACAAAATGTTTTTGTTTGAAACGTTTATCAAGAAACAACGTCAATGATGAACTGAGTATTTACTTATTTTTTTTTTATATGTTCTACAATGTCTTTCAATACCAGATTTTCCCTAGGAGATTACTCATAATTATTCCTCTGGAAAGATTGATGAAGAGACAGAATAAAGTGCTTTACATTTTACCAACCAATGCAAGTGTATAACATAACTTAGATTGGGTGAAGCTAAAGCTACAGTTCTAACAGAGATTATACCCTCTGCATTAATTTTCCTTAGTTTTATATGTTACGTGTGTATACCTACTTATGTCTTTCAATACCAGATTTTCCCTAGGAGATTACTCATAATAATTATTCCTCTGGAAAGATAGATGAAGAGACAGAATAAAGTGCTTTACATTTTACCAACCAATGCAAGTGTATATCATAACTAAGATTGGGTGAAGCTAAAGCTACAGTTCTAACAGCGATTATACCTTCTGCATTAACTCCCCTAAGCTGATGTTAATACTTATTTGAATTGTTGTTTCTATTTACAGACGTTGATGAAGCATCCAAGAAAGAGATCAAAGACATTTTGATCCAATACGACAGGACGTTATTGGTTGGTGATCCACGTCGCTGTGAACCCAAGAAATTCGGTGGTCCAGGTGCCCGTGCACGTTACCAGAAATCGTATCGTTAAAAGATTTCGTTTTGGTAAAGGAAGTAGACATTTACTTGTGTTATTTTTTTTATTACAATTGGATGTCATCATCGTTTTAATAAGACCGCTAAATGATAAAACAAAATAAATATTTTTAAGAAAATATAAAGAAATTTTGTATACTTTCGTATCTATTCCTCTCAACTCTCCACTTCTGCGGACGGGAGTGTGTATCAACCGAAGACGACCCCATTGATTCTTGATAAAGTCCATGTTTTCAACAAAAGTAGTATCCGTCTGGTATGATCAAGGTTCTTTATGGAGTCACTTTGGTTGTTCGATAGAGGGCTGTTACTCAATAGCTTTTTAGGCCAAAGAAACAGCCATTGACAAGTGATTCTGCGTTTATTCTCAACGTTAGGTGACGTATGAGTTAATAGCGTTGCCTAAGTAGACAAATTCCCTTACTACAAGAACATCCGTGAGGAATACAAGTTGAATTAAACTGGCAGCACTGCTGAGATAGAATACAGGAAATGGAAGGAAGAAAAACGATTTTTGATCGTGCTAAGAACTGGACGTTAATCTTAACGCATGAGTTTTTGGATTTTGTATGAAATGATACAACGATCAAAACATCGTCTGGCATTTGTTAGTGGTTTGCGTATACAGTCGACTCCGCTTAACTGAAACAGCAATTTGCCACAATAATTTTTTCACTTATGCGAACTTCGGATAACTGAAAATCAAACTCCGTGATCAATTTTAGTTCAGATAAGCGGAGTCGACCGTATAATCAATTCAACGACAGTCACACTGATATTGACCAATCAAAAGGCATGCGTTCACACAATACAATAGATGGGTACTTGTAGGCGATGTTGAACAGACTTATATCTCTATGTATTTGGCACCATTTGGAAGGTCTTCTTTCTTGAAAATCGGCCAAACAATGCTGAACAACAATAAGTTGGTACATGTTCATTGCCAAGTCATCTCCCGCTGCTATATTATCTCGTCTACAAAGCCATCTGCACCTTAAATTCAGTTTCAACTATCTTGACTTCGTCCAGGTTGGGTGGACGGAATGGTTGGCTCCCATCGTCTTCATCAAATGACATTTCAATCACTCTCAACGATGTCACATTAAAAGTGAATGGTTTACTTGCATGCCATACATTTATTTGGCTCTCGCTTTATGCTTCCCATCTCATCTCTACGTTAACGGACTGTACAGTTCAGTGTATTATGACTGTCAAACAAAAATGTTTTTCTTGTCAAAATACCCAACGGTTTTTAAGCGGGCTTTGGTTTTTATTTTACATGTTTGTAAAAATACGAAACTAGTGGAAAGATTGTTTTTTCTTAGTTACAAACGCGAGAATAATGTCATAGAAAATGTATATTAAATCTGTTATAATTGATGGCTTTAAGTCATATGGTAGGCGAACTGAAATTCATGGATTTGACCAAGAATTCACTGCAATCACCGGTCTGAATGGGACGGGCAAATCAAATATCTTGGATTCTATATGTTTTGTGTTGGGTATAAACAACTTAGGACAAGTGAGCAATTTTTAATTGTTTATTGTTATTGGAAATTGATTAATTTAAATATTTAGGTTCGTGCTGCCTCTTTACAAGATCTTGTCTTTAAAAGTGGTCAAGCTGGTGTGACGAAAGCCACTGTAACACTTGTATTCGATAACAGCGATCCTGACCAGTGTCCACTTGGGTATGAGAAATGTCGCGAGATATCAGTTACAAGACAAATTGTTGTTGGAGGTAAAAACAAATACCTTATCAATGGCAAATTGGTACAAAACAAAAAAGTCTCGGACTTTTTTTGTTCAGTTCAGCTAAATGTGAACAACCCGAATTTCTTGATCATGCAAGGGCGTATAACAAAAGTCTTGAACATGAAACCTCAAGAGGTAAAATACAAAAAGAAAAAATGAATCCTTAAACAATGTATTTAATAAGTTTCTTTGATAGATTCTGTCAATGATTGAAGAAGCTGCTGGCACTAGCATGTACGAGACCAAGCGTGAGGCCACAACAAAACTTATTGAGAAGAAAGATGCAAAGGTTCGTGAAACCAACGCCCTCCTACAAGAAGAAGTTGAACCGAAATTAGAAAAACTTCGACAAGAGCGTGCTGCTTATCTGGAATTTCAAAAAATCTGTCGAGACATTGAGTATCTTACTCGCATATACATTTCATTCAGGTATATCAAGCAGAAAGAAGCGCTTCAAAACACTGAGACAGTCATTGAAACCCTAGTTAATCGAATAGAACACTGCAAAAAGACAATTATAGAAAATGACCAAGAGATTCTTAACCTGGAACAAGTTGCTAAAGAAGTTCAAAATACAATTGACAATCAAAGCGGTGGCGAGTTGAAAGTACTCGAAGAAGAACTGACTGCAAAGGTGAAAGCTGAGGCCCAATCGACTGGTAACATAAAAGCTACACAAGGAGCTATAGATCAGGAAGAGAAAAAAGTTATAGCACTAGAGAAAAATATTCAGGACGATGAGAAGGCACTTAATCAGAAGGTACAACAAATGCAAAAGGTTGAGGGACTCTTTCAGAGCTTGAAAGAAGCCGATCAGCGCGATTTAAAAGCGTATGAGGATGCTCAAAAGAAGTTTGAAGCAGTAACCCAAGGTTTATCGACAAATGAAGATGGAGAGGCATCTTCATTGCAGGATCAGTTAATAAGTGAGCAAAAGTGTAAATTATTCTTTGAGACTTTGTTATTTGTATTTTTTATTTGCTTTTAGATGCTAAAAAGCAAGTAAGTGAAGCACAAACAACAATTAAAACTTCGGACATGGAACTACGTCATAGTCGTTCATTGTTAAAGCAAAAAGAGAGCCAAACTCAGACAAATGATGCATCTTATACGAAAGACAAGAATATGCATGATCAGATTAAGGCAGAAATTAGCAACACGACGGTATGTACCTATTAGTGTTGTTATTCAGTTCAATTCATAATTGATTTTTCAAATTTAAGGCTCAAATGAGTAGAATGAACTATCAAGACGGTTCATTCGAACAACTTCAGGAAAGAAAAAATGAATTAGTTCAGCAAATTCGAAATTTAAAACAACAATTGGATCGAAAGAATGCTTATCGTTATGAATTGCAGTACCGTGATCCAGAACCAAATTTCGATCGTCATAAAGTACGTGGCATGGTTGGAAAATTATTTTCTGTACGTGATGAAAAGAATTGTCTAGCTTTGATGATGTGCGCTGGCGGAAGTGTACGTTAAAATTTATGTTAATTCACAAAATATACAATTTTATAAGTTTTATTCCACAGCTCTATAGCCACGTAACTGATGATGATGTGACAAGTAAGAAAATCCTGCAGAAAGGTCAACTCCAACAGAGAGTTACCATAATTCCGATTAATAAAATCTCATCACATGCAATCGACCAGAAGGTTGTGAAGTTCGCACAAAACTTGGTGAGTATTTTCTTACTTTATTTGCTTTGGTATTTAGCGTGCAAATTTAATGGAATGACCTGACATGAGTACAGTAGAAGCTCGACCTGTGCGGCCTTTTATTTGGTTTTCTTCCACAATACTGATCCAGCGCATGTGATTTCTATAGACGAGTATAACCACAGTGGAGTTAAGGCCCCAGTTTTTTTTCTATAAGACATTTGCTGGTCCAGAGTGGGGTACAGGCATTGTCTGCGGTTTTAATTAGGTTGGATTCCTAAGTGAGTCGCTATCGAATAACACGAATTGCTGTTGTTCAGATGGCTGTTTATTTTTTTGATGATCCGCAGAACGATGCTGAAATTCTCACTTCCCATGTTCTAACACATTTTGCAGGGACAGGCTTGTATATTTTTTTATGACTGCTGCCACTCTTTATAAGGGAATCGCATTCTAGTTTCTGTAACTTTCTGTATATAGCCCACGACAAAACAAAATATGTAATTCGCTTCCTCTCTTGTCAGAACCATAAGTTAACAATCGTTCCAGTTAGAGAGAGTCCATCATAATTTGAACAGTATAATTATTTTGTAACAATTTATCAATTCCAGGTCGGCGAAGAAAACGTCAATTCTGCTCTTTCGTTGATTGAATACGATCAATATTTTGATCCTGTGATGAAATTTGTTTTTGGTCACACTCTCATCTGTAAAGACCTTAACATTGCTAAGCAGGTAAAAATCAGAAAACCTATTGAATATCTTAACTCATAGTAACACCTTCTTCAATTTATTTAGGTAACATATCACCGACAAATATATTGTCGCTCGGTAACACTAGACGGTGACGTAGTTGATCCCGAAGGTACACTTTCTGGTGGTTCCAAACCAAAAGGCGGCAACATTCTCCAAGAGTTGGCCGAAATAAAACAATTGGAAAACGAAATTCGTGTCCTTAAACACGAGTTGCAGCAAATTGAACAAAATTTGACGTATGTTTTTAACATAACTTCACTAGCAACAGCATTAGTTGAATTTTCTATTTCAGTTCCACTGCAAGTATTGCAAAAGCATACAACTCTGCAAAAGAACGTGTAGAATTGCGTCAGCATGAGCTCAATGCATGCATTCAGCGGTTAGCTCAAACCACATTCCAGCAGCACCAAGAAGAAATTAAGTCTCTCAAGGAGAAAATCGGTAAACGTTACACTAATTATTTTGTTTCAAAGAAAACATGTTATTTTCTCTCGCAGTCACTTTGGAAGAAGATCTTCTGAAAGCTCGTGAAATTCAAAAAAATGCATCGACCAAGGTGATGGACATAGAAGACAAACTCGCCGATGCGAAGGGATACCGTGAGCGAGAGCTAAAAGCAGCAACCGAAGAAATGAGAATCGCAAAAAAGAAAAACGAAGACAGTCACAACAAATGGAAGAACCATGAACAAGAATTTGAAACATTGCAATTGGAAATCGATGAGCTAAAGAAAAGTACAGAGAGCTCACGCCAGCAGCGAGAAGAAATGGTTACAAATCTAGAGAAACTCAAAAGCGATTTTAATGCACTAAAAAGCGGATCTTCTGGTTTGGTTGAAGCTGTTGCTGAAATCAAACGCAAAATCAAGGAACAAAAGGAAAAGATAAACTCACAGAATAAGGAACTGAAATTGGTATACATCAAGAAAGAAAAGCTCGGCAAGCAAACCCAAGAGATGACTCTTGAAATTAAAAAGAAAGAAAATGAAGTCACAAAAGTTCGCAATGAGAATAAAGATGGTTTCAATAAAATAGAAGCTTTGGAAGAGAAATACGGTTGGATTAAAGAAGACCAAGAATTCTTCGGCACAAAGAACACTCGATATGATTACTCAAAAGAGGACCCAGTGGAAGCTGGAGTGAAATTGAATACAATGCGAGAACAAAAGGACCAAATGGAACGTAATATTAATCTAAAAGCAATGATGCTTCTTGACCGAGAAGAAGAACAATACCAAGAGACTCTGCGACGTAAGAAAATCGTTGAACAGGATAAACAAAAGATTCAGCATATTATATGTAAAATGGATGAGAAAAAGAAGGAAAAAGTTGAAAAAGCCTGGAAAGTGGTCAATGAGAATTTCAGTAGTATTTTCAGTACATTGCTGCAGGGAGCACAGGCGCGTCTGAACCCGGTAATGCAAAACAACAGTCTACTTGGGTTGGAAATCAAGGTAGGCTTCAATGGTGTATGGAAGGATTCATTGGGCGAGTTGAGTGGTGGTCAACGATCGTTGGTTGCATTGTCCCTAGTTTTGGCCATGTTAAAGTTTTCTCCAGCCCCGCTGTATATTTTGGACGAAGTAGATGCTGCTTTAGACATGTCTCATACCCAGAATATTGGAAATATGTTAAAAGCACATTTTACCAGCTCACAGTTTATAATCGTTTCTCTCAAGGATGGTATGTTTAATAATGCTAATGTTCTATTTAGAACTAAATTTGAGGAAGGCGTATCAGCTGTTACAAGAACGGTGAATCTGAAGACACTAAAGACTAAGAAGTAGTCTTTAATAAAAACACTGTTAATTTATGTTCTCTAATTATCTTTCGCAGTTATTAATTATTTGTTAGTATTAAAATTGTCTGTACAATAAAATGTTGTTTTGGATTTTTTAAACATTAAGTGTAGTCCAGAGCAGATAATGTTCTCGAGAAACATGGCCTCAACGGCGGCAACGGAAAAAGTGAATGTTTTGTCGATTTTTGTGAAATACAATCCCCTAGTCATAGGGGATATCACGATAGCACGGGATAGCACGAACCATGCTACAAGATGGGTGTCAACCGACACGCATTTAATCCCCATTTAATCGGTCCCTTTCTTTTCATACTAACTACAGTGGACCCCTGGTAATCCGGCCCCTGGCTAATCCAGCACCCCTTGTAATCCGACACGCAGTTCAGATAGAATCTTATCACTTTGACTTGTAATTTGTCGGATTACAAGGTACACCTTTTCACAGAATTCCGGACTATAGGGGGTTTGCGACAGTACTGTATAATCCGACAAATTCGATAGTCCAACACCGCCCTGCAAAACGTTTGTCGGATTACCGGGGGTTCACTGTATTAACGATCTCGATAGGATCGCCGACGATACAAAATTTTTCAAAACCATTTCCTCATCCCAAGACTCTATCCTCATTCAACAAGACCTTCATAGTTTTTCGATCTGGTGTCTCAAAAATTGCCTGGAATTAAATATAGCCAAATGCCAATCCATCACCTTTTCTCATAAGCGGCACCGATCTCCTCCCCGACTCTACCTTCTGCACAATCAACCTGTCTCTTCCGTTCAATCTCTTCGTGACCTCAGCATTCTGTGTGATAGGGAGCTCAATTTCCGTTCACATATGGATGAAATAGTCCTTAAGGCCAATTCTGTATTAGGCTTTGTAAAACTTTGGTCCAAAGAATTCACCAACCAAAGGTCTCTGTACATAACCTTTGTTCGCCCCCTCCTAGAGTATGCCAGTCAAGTGTGGTCCCCGTACCATCGCGTGCATATCTCGAGAATCGAAAGCATCCAGCGCCGTTTTCTTCGATTTGCTCTCCGAGGTCTGGAGCGACCATTTTATTCTCCCTCTCTATCAAAACCGCCTTTACCTCATTAACATAAACACCCTTGAGGAATGCAGTCGACATTCTCTTCATTCATCAACTACTTGCAGGTCACATTGAATGTGCGTCACTCCACAACTGTTGTTTTCTTCAACAATAATCTTTGTAATCTACGAATCCCTCCTCTCTTCTATCTACCAACCCACCACGCTCGAATGAACCGATCTCCCGTATGCAGGAAGGAGGGTTTTGCTAGTCAATTGCCTTCTTAGCCCAAAGAAGCAGCGATTGACAAGAGTTATTCTTCATCTGATCTCAGCGCTGGTGTCGTTATCTGAATTGTTAGCGGAGCCTAGGTAGACAAAGTCCTCAAACTACATCAAAGTTACATCTGTCAAGGGAGACGTTCTGTCTGTGACGTCGGTGTTGAGTATCCTTTCTTGATGACGGCATATACTTGTTCTTGCCCTCATTTACCGTTAAACCCATCTTTGCCGCTTCCCTTTTAATACTCGCGAAAGCTCCACTGACATCACGCTGCTTACTTTCGATTTTGGACTTCCGAATTGGACGGACTTTTGAAAGATTGTGCCAAGATTGTTTCAAGAATGATGTTAAAAAAATCGCATGACAGCGCATCGCCTTATCTAAATCCTTTTTAGACATCGGTGCGTTTTTTATCGACCTTGATGGAGCAGCGTGCAATCTATACATATACCCTTACAAAAATGTTAAAATAAAATATTCAGGGTGTTTAAACTGTATAGTTGATACATTTTAATTCAAATACATAGGTTTATTTATTAGTGAAAGTTCAATGTATACCCTTAATGGCTTTCTAAATTGTTTCAAAAATTAATCTTATTTGTTTATGCAGTTAAAAGTTGGATCCTTATTTGTGCGTCAGCCAGTCCGTAACAATTTCCTCTGTATGAAAGTTATCAATAATTATCTATTAAAGAAAAAATAACATATTAGATAGTACACGTTCTTTTTTTTTTA
The DNA here is from genome assembly GCA_951813785.1 of Criorhina ranunculi. Taxonomy (NCBI): domain Eukaryota; kingdom Metazoa; phylum Arthropoda; class Insecta; order Diptera; family Syrphidae; genus Criorhina; species Criorhina ranunculi. The sequence continues at coordinate 9,533,798 of OX638383.1, read as the reverse complement.
AACTTACCTCTTCCCCTTGCATAATAGCTTGTGTTGAAACATCATCTTCATTAATGCAATCTTCTTCAGTAACAGGAATCTGTTTGCCTTCATCGAGATCTTTTTCCTGATCGTCCATTGGATCTGGTGGATGCTGCTCTTTCATATGAAACCGTAAGGCAAAAAATCGTGCGTAAACAGCACCACATATTTCACAACGATGCTTTAAATTTTCATTTGACTTGTTCGCCTTGTTATGGGTTTTCATGTGCATTTTCACGGCATACAAACTGGAAAATGGTCTATTACACTCCGGACAATTATATGGTTTTGTGTGACTATTTTTATGACCACAAAGTTGTACCGAAGTGCGAAAAGATTTCGGACACGTTGGACACTTGAACGGACGATCTTCAGAGTGAGTATTTAAGTGGTGAGCATAAACGGCATAGGCTTTAAATCTTTTATTACATATGGCACAAACGAATGGTCGAACGTCGGTATGTGTTCGCAAGTGCAGAGTGAGAGAATAGGAAACGCGAAACGACTTCCCACATACTTCACATTCATGTGGTTTTTCACCTGAAAATACAGTGAAATAAGAAAATAATAATTGTTGGGAAAATGTGAAAGTTTACCGGTGTGTATTCGCTCGTGTTTCACTTTCTCGTGTGGCCTCAGGAATTCCCTACCGCAAAAATTACACGCATATTGTGCTCCAGGTTTTGCTACTAATTGTGCACGTTTACGTTTCGGTTGATCGACATGCAGTTGCATATGCATATCAAAGCTAACTTGATTCTCAAAGTGCCGATTGCATACGCTGCAGATGTACTCCTCAACATTTTCGTGCATGTTACGATGAATAGAAAGTAGGGTATGGTTAAAACTGTGAAAAAGAACATAAGTTAGTTTTAAAAATATCAATTGTCTTAAAGCAAAGAAAGGTGGTTGGCTCACTTAGCTAGCGATAACGTCAACATTCAAATTGATGAAAACAGGGCCCCTACTCTGTATTGCGATTCTAAAGTTCGGATCGTTCGAAAGTGCAATTTGAAACGCAATTCATAGAATCCATACAAAATTTCCGCATTCGAATAATCCGAACTTTAGAATCGCAGGGGACCAGAAATGGTAAGAAACAGAAGATTCTTAATCGGAGAATTTCTAAACAAGTTACATATTTCGAAGGCAGCCCTTTGCGTTTGCATACATAAAAACATTCGACCGCTTACCTCTTGTTGCAAATTTCACAATAGAATTGATCCTTATTGAATGAATCATCGGTACCAATTGGCATGGCATCCCTTATCGTTTTCATTCGTATTTTTCCATGCATTTTTGCATGCAATCTGTAAGAAAATTGAATTTTATATGTGAAGTACTTTATGTCCTCAATACTTACTTCAAATTCTTAGAAGTTGAAAAGGATGTATTGCATACATCACAATGAAGCTTTTCCTCAAGAGGATCTGCTTTATCTCCACCTTCAACAATTTTTTTTACTTTTTTCTTTTGAATATGACACTTTTGATGTTGCTGCAGCAGATTAATTAACGAAAACTTTTTAGGGCACTTAGGGCAAGAAAATACACTAGCTAGTTTTTCTTCCTGTACATCAATTGTTTGACACTGATGTGCTTCTTTACTTTCTTCGCTATCGAATACTGCTGGGCAGTTAATACATGTAAATTCAGGATTTAAATTAACTCCTTTACATTGATGGAATTCTGCTTCGTCCAGCGTTTGGAAGACATAATCACAATTTCGACAAGAAATCTCACCCGAATTCTATATTTATAAGAAAAACAAGAGAATTATTAAGCGGAAGAGGATGACTATTGTATTTGTTTTACGATTTTTATAGTATCGACTGCATATGCGACTTCTTCTGAAAATTGATTATCTAAGTCTTCTGAATTATTAATTCCATTATTATCTTCATTTTCCTCCAGCATTTGTACATTATCATTTAAATCCTCTATTTCAGTTGTATAGTGGTTTTCTTTTAAATGACGTTCAAGGACAGTGAATGTTTCATTGCAAAGTGCACAATGGAAGACATCCTCTCCAGTGTTTTCATCTTTTCCCATGCATACAATTTGTGCATATTCCTCATTGTCGGAAATAATATCTTTATTGTAGGGAGACTGAGGGCTTTTTTCTTCTTTTATATCCACTGTGTAAATGGATTCATCTATTTCTTCTATAATAAAATCTTCTTCAATGATTTCAAAGTTATCATCGTTGTGCGAGACTTCGGAAAATTCGTCTAAGAAAAGAAAAAAAAAATGTCATAAATAACTTCATACATAATCTTGGTTGCCGTATTGTGTGTAAGAATACTTTACCTGACATTTTTTCGATGAAATGTTTAAATCATTTAATTTATTTATTTTAAATAAAAACGAAAATGTAACACTTATTTTATTTCCTTTAAATATGAATAACTTCACGGTGTTTCCGAAAATTAGTGGCACCACGCACAACTTCACGATTAATAAAATGTCGCTTGTCATATGTCTTATTTTTCTTTGACATTTCTGATTATCCCGTAATGTTACCGAGTGCCAAACAATTTCCTTTCATCCGCCATTACAATTGTATGACGTCGATTAATCATTTTATGAGTATCTACTCCACTACTCCTTTATTGTGGTAACCAGAGTTGCCGCTGTAAAATTCACTGAAGTTAGAAATACTTTGTAAATTTTATGTTTAAAAAATTATTATAAAGATAAAGTGAAAGTTAGACAAGATTAATAAAAAAAGATTGGATGTATGCAATTACCTCTTACACTTCAACGCCTCTTTTTAGGTCAGCTAGCTGGACAGACTTACGAAAAGCGTATCTTCCACTAGTTCTACGCACTACGTATATCCACCAAAGTAATCGCTGAACAACGCATTACCTTGCCGAAATCCGGTGCATGTCTAGAATAATTCCGTGGAAATGCTTTCAAATTGCAAGGTACATTGCGTATTTGCCGGCATTCCGCGGCATAGCTGGGTCAGTTTTCCCGGAATACTGGATTCAGACTCTTGTAGAGCTTCAAGCAAAAAGGGAACTTCTGAAGATAATAAAGAAACGGAAACTTGAATATCTGGGACATGTCATCAGAAACGAGAATTAACAGCTGCTACAAGTTATTCTTCAAGGTAAAGTTGAAGGAAGAAGAGCAGTGGGCGGACAAAGGACAACATGTCTGAAGAACTTACAAGACTGGTTCGGTCTTTCAGCAACCCAGCTTGTCAGGACCGCAAGATCAAGAGACGAAATAAGAAGGATGATATACAACCTCCTAAGAGGAGAGACACCATAAGAAGAAGAAGAGCTTCAAGCATTGAATGGACGAGAAACTTCTTCCTTACTTATCAGGCCAGCGACTGCCTGAACTTTAAGCCGGAGGCTCGGTCTTCCTCTTCTTCGTGAACCAGGTGGCCGGGATTCGAAGATCCTCTTAATTGGAGCATTCTCGTCCATTCGCTCGATATGGCCGAGTCATTACAGTCGACGGATTTTTGCCTTCCGGACTAAATCCACATCTTTGTACATCTCGTACAGTTCGCGGTTATATCTTATCCTTCGTTCGCCCTCCTTGCAGACTGGACCAAATATTCGACGTAGAATTTTTCTTTCCAAGGATCCCAAGATCTGATCTGCCGTTTTACTTATCGTCCAGCATTCAGCTCCATAAAGCAGGACTGGCAAGATCAAATGCAAATGGCACTGGAACCTGAAAGATCTATTGTGCCTGGAGCCAGTTAGACAAGGAGATCCTCTATCTTCCTAATGAAGTTAAAGATATTTCCAGTCGGGGCATTACGTATGTCCTCCGGTGTTAGGAATTCTTTGTGGGGAAAGCGTTTCCTGACTACAGATAGCCACACACTCGCGTAGTACGTGTTCCGCGCAAACTCGGTTCCAGTTTTGGTCGATTGTTGACAGTCTTGCGGATATGTTGTCCGGGGTGATTTTGTCAACCAGTGATTTCAGCGCACTTCTTTCATTTTCCCTTCTGTCGTAGTCCACTTGAGAGTCGCTGTACTGGTGTTGAAATGCCCATTCCGGTTAGGAACTGGCTGACATCACCATTCTCCGTATGAGTATGATGCTGATATTATACTCCATACAGGCTCGTCCCGGAGGTCATACAATTCAGCCACATCGGCAGGGCAATGTGCATTTATCAGGTTTATCTTTAAGAAAGTTTTGAAGAGGATCACAGGCAGGTGATGATTTATCGAAAGTTAATGACGCTTGACCGTAGTCGAATTCTCAGTTTGCCATTCACACACATGGACTTGGTCGCACGCATGCAACTCCGCGTGCATTATCCTAAGATTTGTCCGTCAGTGTGTATAGATAAAACTCTTTTCATATTTATACTGTTTATTTAGACACTTAACATACATATACCATAGATAACATCTATAAATGCAATAAATAAATTTGAGTCAGAAGGACAATGAATGGAAAGTACATACTACATCAAATATAAAATAACTTCAGTCCAAATATTGTTATTTCTTCTTTTTGTTCTGCTTTACATAAACTTAGGCTGACGACGGATTGTCTCCAAGTCTAACATGTTTTCTTGTTGATTGGGAGAATGTAATTTTCGCACATGTCCTGATGGCGGCAAATTATTATTTTCTTCCGGTAGGAGGCGATATTTCTTTAAATACTTGTAAGAAGCAGTCGATAAGTCAATGGGACCCTTACCATAGTTTTCAATATTTTTTAGAGGTGACTCATATACCTTTTGAGTCTTCTGAGATTGTTGTGCTATTGGTGATACATGCAGTTCTTGAAGCAACTCACTGAGTTTTTCATTTGGGAGATATTTGAATGCCAATTCATTCATCACCATACTTTGTTCGGTCGAGGGTTTCGGCAAGCTAGAGACAACGTCTGAATGTGGGAGATTAGTTGCACGATATACTTGTGGTTGATATTGATGAATTTTCGGTGGTGATTTAATACAGACGTTGGTTTTCTTTTGCAAACGATATGAGTCTTCTTCTTCACCGGAATCCTCTTCTTCGATGGAGTCGTATCTGATGTGTGGCCGTTTTTGTGGCAAGAGACCTGTAATTTTATTTTTTTTTTATAAAATTAATTTTCAATTCGAAAAAATGCAGTTAGCTAGTTCATAAGAAGAAAAAAAGGTACACCTAGACCAAAACTTGGTCCATTGTGAGTGCTAGGATTGGGGACCCCAATCTTCTCCTGAAATTAGTAAGATTTCTTAACGTAACAGTTTAAGCCGACCGTATCTGCAGTGTTCAGATCACTTAGATCGGTATGAAGTTAGTTAGTTAAGAGATGTGATCCGTTTTTACTCGAATTAATGATGATAGGCTATGTATGTATGTGCGTTAGGGAGATCTGTTTACAGTCCTTGGTATTGCGGTTTCTCTTCAGAATCCTCTCTCTTTTGTGTTCTAAATGAGTTGATCTACTCCAGAAGATGTCAGGAAAATAAGGAATCTCTCTGAGTGGATGGCAGCAGGCTGTTCCATTGGGACAATTTTGTCACCAAGGAATCTCTTTCTGAGTTGAAAGAGGGCTGGACATTCCGCTGAGATGTGTAAAGTGGTCTCTTCACTCTCAAGACAGTAGACTCTGTCTTAGATGTTTGTTCAGATTGCAGTGTCCAATTAGAAATCTAGGATTATTCCTTTCGGGATTCACAATGAAATTATATTCAACGGGACAAAAGGGTTCGGCTCCTATGAATGTTGTTAATGTGTCTTCTTTTGCCAGCGAGTCGGCTTTTTCATGGGCAGGAAATCAATGAACGGTGACCATTTAGTTCCTAGCTAGGTCAAAGATCATCTTGTAGGCTTCTTGGACTATCTTGGTTTCGACAACAAGCGAGTCAAGCGCTTTTGGGGCAGGTTTTCCCAAATAAGTTAAGTTGCATGGACGTATCTGACTTTAAAAAAATCGCGCATGGAGATTCTCTAAAAAAAATCCGCATGCAGATCTTGTTTCAACTTTGGATTCATCCTTATATTAGACGAGGTCAGAAGGAAATAGTCGGGGTTTCCATTAAACGGGAGAACTAATGAGAAGTTTTGTTGCTCCAATATTTCAAGCAAGGATAAGCTCTTAAGAACTTTGAATCAAAATTGCTTGAGTGAAAGATTCGATGGATTAGACATCCATTTAGATAATTTAATATTGCATTGTTGTAATAGTCAAGACGTTGCCATTTAAGATTTGCTTTCCACGGAGTCTATGTTTGTGGAAGTGATCGAGATCTTCTAAAAAGCCAGACCTCCGTCTGTCGTGTACGTAAGTTTAACACAATCCTTTAATTTTGACTTTTTATTAAATTAGATTTTTATATTTCGTGATAACTTTTCTTACCAATCGCAGCTTGTCCATCACATTGTGTTCCAACATCTATTAGTTTATGTGCTACCTTCTCATTGTGTTTTTTCCCTTGGGACATAACTAATTGATGCATTATTTCCATTAGACGGAATTGCTCTGTACGCATCCCCACAAGCATATTCTTTAATTGTGCAATATCTTCCTTTGTGGCAAGATGGCCTATATTTGGCTCAGAGTTTTGTGCAACTGGAGACAAATCTGTTTGTGTTCCGGCACAAATCGTTAAAATATTAGTATCAACGTTGTGTTGGGGTAAATGTACATGATCCATAGATTTTCTCTGCTGATTACAAACCGGAGAACTGACAGTATATGTTGGATTACAATGAGCCATTGCTGATTCCATATTACATGGTGGCTGTACCGAAACACTTCTCCGGTTATTCGATTGATCTAACCTAGTTAAAGCAAACTGCGAGGCAGCTGCATTTATTGTTGGCACCACAGCCACTGCAGTACGCAATGGATACACATTCGATCGTGTTGTCATGATGGAAAATTCTCCATTAGAGACTTCTGATATGGGTGGATACACTGCCGGTGGAAGGCATTGTTTTTTCCAAGCAGCATACGATGTTGTTGACGGTGGTGTAGAGTTGGAATGTGAAGGCTCCGATTGAGAAAATACAATTGAAACTTCAGGAACAGAAGGACGAACTATTGCTTCATTAACGTTTGATAAAGTCGGTTTTGGTGCACAACGTGGTATTAGGTCTTCTGTTTCTGGTTGATACATTATTATTTTTTTGTTAATTACGCTTTGTTGATAAAAAAAATAAAAGAAAACACGAAAACAAACACAGATCAATGGGATTAAAAATTGTTTATTTCACCGAAATGTCAAAAAAGGGACAGTTTTCGACAGCGCACTCTATCCTTGAAAAGATATTTCATGTGGAAATGTGTGTATGCTGCCAAATTTAATTTCTAATTTTAGGAATTCGTAATGTACGAGCAAGCCTTTGATTATCTTTCTATTAAAGGTCGACAAACTGGTTTTGAATAATATCAGTGTGGTTTTAAGCCTGAAGAGTTCGCCAAATTTTCTTTCTCGATGTTCCAGTTTTCTCTGACATCTTCTCTTACAGCATCTTTCTTTTGCTAAGAACGTAGTGCATGGGTTTGACAAATTAAGCACAGTAGTAGTTCTTTTGTAATTTGCATATATGTATGCTCATGAGCTGAAGCTTCTTACTTTTATTGGTGCAAGTAAACAAACAAAAAACTTAATTTTAAAAGAAGACAGCATATTTTATTATCTATTCCACAAGATTAATGATTGCGCTGAACTCAACCTTTCTATCATGACATCTACGCATAGGTGGCGTTGACTAGTGGTTGTAGAAAAAGTATGAGATTTGTATTTGTATGGATTTTTTATTAAATCACTTATACTTCACTGAATTTTTTTCGGTACTGATGGTTATAATAAGAGTTGCAGGAAGAATTTAATTCTGTGTAGTTTGGAAGGAGAGCAAGTTAGCACTCCCCTAGGCAAGGATGGAACACACAAATGGCCGGGCGGCACAGACAATGTCCGGTCGAACATTTTTTTCTTCTAGAATATTGTAAGAAACTTCTTAGGATTTTAAACCATTGCTCGTCTCTCTGTCACATAACTTCTTGATCAACCCAGTACCTGAATGCACACACGTTATCAGCAAAGACAGCAGCATCAGTCCATGGCATAGTAGTTAAGGGGTTTACATATCTCGTAGTAATCATCAGCTCCACAAATGACACCCTCGTGGAAATTCGATGAAGAATAATTGTAGTAAACCGCTGCTACTTCGACATACAAAGTTGATGCTCTACAGAAAGCCGATCTTATTAGTCCTATTACACGGGCAAAAATGCCCAATCGATTTTTGCTCTTCCTCGTCTAGCCAACTCCTTTAGAAATCGTTGCATACACTACATCAAACCCTGAGCAGGCTTGCATAGGATGCAGTGGCCGTGTTAGGACGTTAGTTAGTTTCGAGAGCGGTCTCTTTGTAGTCAAATTAATGCTTTCGATCTCTTAGGATCGAGGACAGCCCAGATTAGTCTAGCGTTGGTATAATAATTAAGGTGTTGCGATCTATGATTTGCTTTCGACAGAGCATCGGTGTGAATCATGTGTTTAACAAACGACTTAGGCGCTTTGACATGGTCAAGCTTTCCACTGTTTATTGAGAGCATAGTTTGGCTAATTCTTCAACCGCACACAGTTCCCTGGAACCCAACAGAGTGTGACATTATGTTGGTTAGCGATGTTGTTCAGGGGCATGCGGCAGTCCTTCACTGCACAAGTTAGGTTATACAAAACATCTGATCGCAGTCAAAACATATAAATTACAATCTTTAGCCAACTGGCGGCCTAATAGCCGTAACTTCAGCTTGGAAGACACCACAGTGATTAGGAACATTGAAGAGTGGTGAATGTTAAGGTCTTCTGGAAAAACGCCGGCAACGAGTTGACTCCAAGCGCTTCTGTCCGGTATTTTGTGCTTGTGGTCCAAGTTGAAGTCATTTTCAGTGGGGGCATATGAGTTGATTTAGGAATGCTGCGGTAAATCAATAGGATTTTGGTATGCCCCACGTTGTTTAGTTTCTCTCAGTCTCAAGGCCTCGTTGGTGGTTTGCTGCATACAAGTGTAGCATGATTTTAAACGCAATTGTTGGAGAAGTTATCAATGCACAGCAGACTTCCTCGAGAATTTTTTTCGGTTTGTTTTTCTAGGTGTCGATGTACTCGTAGTTCGTTGCAGTGTCTCAAGCACGAATTAAAAAAAGATTTTTTAACGAAAATAAGACACATCAGTGCACGTTTATTTAAACAAAATATATATTTGCAACACTTTTTGTAACAGAAATGTTTTTTGTTTACATTATATGTATTGATGTTACACTAAACATATTGAAATTCACATTATGTGATATAAATAAACTATAAAATAACAATAACACATAAAAAAATAAACAATATGGTAAAATAAAACATTCGAATAAAAGTAACAAAATTAGTCAACGGGATTATTATATGTAAAAATGTTAAAGAAAAAAAAAGAAATCTATGTCATAAAAAATATAAAATATCGTCTTAAATTACAATAAACATTAAATTAAACTTTAGATAGAGAAAAGAAATGCAAAAGGATTCACAAAATATAAGAGAGGCGAAAAAGGAGAATTCCAGAAAGAAGTTAAAAATATTAGAGTACAGCGTCTTCAGGTTTCTCAATATAACAATGAGTATAAATGGCAACCAATGTTCTTAACAATATTTGAGATTAAATAGATCGCTGTCGAAACAGCGACAAACATCGTCAGCCAGCCCAGAAATGAAAATTGACCAGAATCTGGCCTAATGTGTTGTTGTAGTCCTAACCAACCACCATTGTCGGAGAGCCATACCGCGAGATCATCCTCAATTATTTCCGACATACCCTCGACCAAACATTGCAGATAATCATAGTGTCCTTGTCGGACACAATCGATAGCAAATCCGCCACACACGGCGAATATTGAAATAATTTTACCCCAGGTGATACTAGTACGAAACAATTCTTTGGCAACTAAATTCAATAGCATTGGTGCTGTATCGCTGTCTTCAAGTTCACCGAATGGTGCACGAGATAATTGCCTTGATACATTTGAATAGACACGAGGATGCATACGTTCGAGCTCTTCGCCCATCTGAAATAAAAATATATGTTAGTAGAGAACATACAGCGGAGGACTCTTTAGTTTTGTATTCACTTACACAGTTCAATGCTGGAAACACTTCATAGACCACAGTTGATGATGGCTCTAAGATTGAGCGTAATCTTTGTGTTGCTTTTCTATTGAGTACGCCAGCTCGCCGTAATCGTGCTCGAATGTACTGCCCACATAAACATTTTCCCTAAAAATATACATACATACATACAGCGGGTTCTAGAGAAAGGAATCTTTAAAAAAAAAATGGACAATTCACGCCGAGGGTTCCGTGCAATGTGATGCTGTTCGCAAAAACAGGCGAAATATTTAAACCTAACATAATTTCAGAAAAAAAAAACACGTCACCACCATTGGCTCCACCAGGATTCGAACCCCAAGACCTTTCAAAAAATTAACAAGAGCTCTACCGGTATCTGTATCAAAAGTTGTAATGTGATGATGGTTTTATTTTCCTTATGTCCAGGTCCACCAGCGAACTCTGTGTTGAACCCTGAGGACGTAAGGATAGTGAGTGTAACTATGGAGTTGACAGGAGAATCTTCATGTTTCATTGATAAAAGGCACGATGTCACCGACTTCTGTATGCATGAAGTGCCTTAGATATAGTGTCTTCATAGATCCCAACATCTTGTTGTTTTATTTCTTTACAAGTGATCTTGCCGCCTTGCACTTCGAGAGATTTGTGCAATGAAAATGTACATCCTTTCATTGTATTTTCAGCGGTTCTTTCTATCGTCTGCATTCCTTCTCTTGCCAGTTAGTGGGCTTTCTCATTCTCCGTGACTTGGTATAAACGACGAATCTATCGATCAAATCTCTCTATTTTTCCAAATCCTCATCCCTCATCTATTTATCGGTTTTAAGACCGCGTATGGTAGTATGAATATAGATAAGCTATTTGATGCCATTTCTAGTTTAGCTATTATTGCAAAGTCAAAGGAAAACGCTCGGGGCTTCGTTGGGAAAGGCAATACCGAGATCTTCAGCACCACTAGAAGTTTTAGGCAGGCAAAGCACTACCATGTAGGCTTAGGGAACACAATCAATTCAGAAAGGTCCGAATGAGATGATGCCTACGGGCCATATCAAGAAGAACAAAGGAGATGCTATACAAGATCTTGATCATCCCCGTCCTACGTAAATTGCAAAAGTATGGACTTCGTCAAAAGTGGACTTGGAATATTTGAGAGAAAAGTTTTACGTTCGATTAATGGTTTTATTTGCGTTGACGGTATATGGGGAAGAAGATTCAACAACGAACTACACGAAGTGTACAGCGACACCAATCTGCTAAAAAAAAAAATGTGAACAATGATTAAGGTGGCTTGGCCATGCAAAGTTAATGAATACTGATGCGCCAGCCTAGAGTCTTCGACTTCACGTCTGAGGGATTTCGCAGAATGGGATGGCGGTCACGTGGAAGGTGATCACAACCAACTTGGCATACGAACTGGAGATAACTTCAACAACGAACTACACAAGGATCTTGCTGGTTGAAGACGCTTGGTGGTTAAAAGTAAAAAGTTCATGAAAGTGTTGATAAACCATTTCATAGCTTCATTCAGAAAGAAAATAAAAAAAAACGTAGAGTAATGATTGAAGCCAAGGAAAGTGCCAATTCTAAGAGAAAAGCTGATATATTGGAATTGCTGGATTGAGCCAGAAGGCACATATTCTGTGATACCCGAATTAGACTCTGCGTAGGTAGACCAAAAAAGCCTTGCAACCTAAAAGATCCTTTGCGTAAAGCAAAGTTCTTTTGCAACTGGAAAATTTGTGATACCAAACAAGATCAAGAGCTTGCGAATAAATGGTTGACGGTTGTTGGAGAAGCAGAAGTGTTTTTAGTGAAACATTCAAATAAGATTTGCTCCGCAGTTTCTTGATCTTCCAAGCAATCTTGGCATATGTTTCTGGGACTTATTGAGATAGTAGTTTAGTAAGGAAGTCTATCAGGAAAAGCTGACAAATACATACATATATATAGTTTTGTAGAATTGAAACTACATATGCATGTACGTACGTACATAGGTAGCGCATTCACGATTTTAACTGTTTTATTCACTTGGGTAGTGAAGGAATTTTATTAACACACATAGGTACTATAAAATAATTAAACAATTAAAATTCCTGTCCACACTCAAATTTTGCTATTCGTACTTTAATAAGCCCAAATCAGTCTTCGTTTACTGCTCGTGTGTGCTTTTAGAGGTTCCGGGCATATTGCCCGCTGTGTTCTATGTCTTAACAAACCAATAATAAACAATAAAACCAATTTTCGAACATTAATCACGCCATAACAATAATAAAACTGACCTTGAGTGCGAGCGATAATTTTCTATATGGTCGACTCTACTCTCAAGGAAAGTGCGGGACAGGAACCCGAAAAAAAACGAAAATTTCTATTGGTCGTTACCTCATTGATTTCGTTTGTTATTTGTTCGAATCTCTAAGATTAATTATTGATAAATAATTAGGTGATCGTGTCGTTCCAAAGAACTACAAACATAATCTGAAATAGTAAAACGTCAAATATGAATGTTGTTTTATAAAAATAATAAAATCTTTCGTCGGTGGTAAGCAATTTTTAAGCCACTTCTCAATAGTTGCATAATTGCGATTATTTTTTGGTCAAACTCTTATCGGAAACACTCAGGAAACATGAAATATTAACAAAAACATAATTTGTTTTAGTTGACACTACAACATACATTGTCTAGAAGGTGTCATGTTTTCTACAGACCGGTGATAAATTCTATTAAATTTTTAAGTGATTTCCTTGTGAATTTACTAACTCACCTGGTTGATTATCTCCATTTTGTGCTGATGATAATTCATATTCTTCGGTGTCGCTGCCTTCCATTCTTTGGATTTTCTTTGATTTAACAGATCGATCTTGTCGATCGACGGCATCCGCAGTAGGCACTCAGACGTTTTTTGACTTTTTGATTTGAGGGGATTTTATTTATTTTGCTTCTTTTTTTTGTGTAGTTGATTCGCGCACACATAAATTAGTTGCGGTATGGGTCGCGCGAATGGGAAGGAAGCAAAAATGTTTAGCGGACAATACGATCGGTTGTTAAAATGAGATGCTACTGCTGTACGTACTACGTAGAGATGAAAATATAGTAATTATTTCTTATTTGATTGCGGAAATGTTTTTTTCTTATTACATTTTAGAAACACATTTGATTTAGGGATATTGCCTGTCTCTTTCTTTCTGTGCAAAGAGAAAGTGAGACAACCAATATGCTTCTGAAAAAGATCTTGCAAGAGAAACAAAATCAAATGACAGATTAAAATATTTCCCAAGTGAATGTCATTAATTTTGGGAAATTTTTGTAGAACTTATCTGGAGGCCACTTTCCATTCGAATATGTCAACCTAGCAGATATACATCAGAGATCAGTCTACTGAACACCTAAAAGTATGCATCAAGGTTAGGTTTGGTTAGGGAGGTACATAGCGTATACGGCCGACCGATGTACTTAGACCAGCAGTAAGTCCATTGTGATACCTCAGGATTCAGTGGGAGCTTTTGACAAACCGAACTAGGTTTTTGGCATCTTGATGTGTCAGATCACCAAGATTGTCAAAAAAGAAGGCACAGTGATGGTTCCGTCTTTTAAAATAGCTGGACAGATACAGAGGGGATCGAGGGCTTTTTCTTCCCTGCAGCTTCTGCGGGGAGTGATTCTTAGAAGTATTCTGAGTAGCGAAATCAATCTCTGGAAGCGCTTTTGGTTTATTAAAAAGCAGATGAGTCTGCTAGTTGGGAGGTTGTACCATTTGACCATCTTTGGTTGGTTTTGCTGATTGCATCTCGCTTTAATAGAAGTTTGTCTGTAGCTAGTGGTACTCCGGGAACCCCTTTATCAGGAAGAATTTGTATTTCAGTACCAAACTTGGCGAGTTCATCGGCCTTACAGTTCTCTGGGATATCTCTGTGTGTCGGTACCAAGCCGAGGAGTACGTTACGGAGTACGGAGAATACGGAGAGATATTCCAGAAAAGGATTGGAGAATTAATTCTTCTTCTCAACTCTACGAGTTGAGTTTAAATATTTCTATCTAGGTATCACTGTGTGAACAGTTGTGGTTTTAAAGCGGCGTATCCTAGCGCTATTTGGGTTCTTTTTTGAACTGCCACCTCTACCTAGTTGCCTATATCTACCTTCGTATTCAATATTTAACTTGACGACTGATAAGCTTGCGATAAATCATCTTGTATTCACCCTTATCTTAACTTTTGCAAATGATAAGAAGCTTCATTCGCAAAAAATTGTTTGTATCCATTTGTGTTGCAAACATTTTAACAGAGTGCATTTGGTCGAAAAGAAATGGGCTGGAAACGTTTTGAAAAAGAACTTCATAAAGCTGGAAAATCTATAGAGAACGAATGTAAGCGTGTCTCTGAAAGTGCCAATAATGAGCTAACACGTTTGGTCGAAAAAAGAATTGTTAAAACAACAGACTCAGGATCTTTAGAAAAAGTTGAAAGTGTTGTAATTGTTCCGACAGCTGAAGAAAATAATGTTAATTTGGAAGCTCTTGAACCAGGAAGAGCGTATATAATTAATCACGTAACATTCAATGATCCCAATTTAAAAGAAAGAAAGGGCAGTGAATTGGATGTTAAACGATTGCGAACAATTTTTCTACAATTTGGCATGAAAGTTAAACGAGTTCACGATGGAACGCTGGCCGATATAAGGGCTGTAATGGAGAAAAGTAAGTAAATGTTTAAGATCTAGATTTATGCATAGAAAAAGTGCCACATCACAAAGCAAAAAGTGCACAAAAACACTGCGCTCTGCCGCAAAGAAAATTGAAGCTCATCATACACCAACCACAAACATACTCGTATGTACTGTATGAACGTGAATGAAGTTTTGGGTTGAAGAAATGGTTGCGAAAAATTTGATATCGTCGGCGTAAAGGGAGACAATTGTCGAAATTTTTCAAAGTTAATATGAAAAGAAAAGGACCTAGATCGTGGCCCTGTGGAACATTAAATTTGACCAAAACAAGGCTGTAAACTATCTCATATTTACTAGTTCTAATTCCATATAACGTAAATAAGATACTCTAACATTTGGTTAATTAAAAACGCTTCTACTTTAATATTTCAGTTTCAGCATTTGAATTTCGAAAATTATCCTGCCTGGTTATAGTGATAATGTCACATGGATATGAGGGCAACATAATTGCAGCAAAAGATGGCAACTATTCCTTAGATCATGACATAATGTATCCAATTTTACAAAATAAAAGTCTAACATCTAAGCTTAAGTTACTTGTTGTACAGGCATGTAAGGGTCCCGTAAATCCTTTGTTGGAAATCGAAGGACCACGAAAAAGACCAACGGTAATCCCTTCCGAAATATTGCAAATAACAAGTTGTGTAAGTAACAAGGAATTGTTAGAGATTTAGTTGGTAACCCTTAATTTGTTTTATTTAAGGCTATGTGTCGTATTTGGAACCAAGTCGTGGCTCCATCTTTATAAGAATATTTTGTGAACACTTGGAAAAATTTGGCATGAAAAAGAATATTCTTGATATAGCCAATGCTGTCGTAGCAGATGTCAAGAAAAAGTACAAGTAATCATATACATACCTATACAGTCACACCTGGTTAAGTGGAGTTCCTTGGGCCTTTCATTTGAGGCTTACTTATAGAGGTATTCCAATTACCTAGTTTTTCACTTAGTAGTTGGCTTGAAGTGGGCCTTTCGTTTAAGTCTTACTTATAGAGGTATTCCACTTAACCAAGTCCCACTTAACCAGGTTTGGCTATAATTGTCATGTGTTTTACATTTAAGCATAATCAGTCGTGACGACAAGTTACATATATTAACATTTGCTACGAGTATTTAAGAGTTTAATAGTAACGCAGACACTTAATTTAAAAATGAAACGTTTCAAATTCTCGAGCTAATTTATATTCTTATTTTGTTTTAGTGACATCCAGATACCAATGGTGCATACAAATCTCACAAAAATGTTTGTTTTTGGTCATTACATAAAGGACTCTCCTAAACGCATTCAATATGTACAAGATGTATCGTCTGAAGAAGAGCCTGAAGAATAAAATTCCGATATATATACGTAGTTATACTTGTTTAATAGTGTATCAGAAATAACAAATAAATACAATTTTGTACTACCAGCACACATAACCCTTTTACTGTGTTTTCTTCGTCTTCCTAAGAAAGTCGAGTAAGAGTTTAAGTGATAGGGAGCTTTGGTTACCAGCACTCATCACATCAGCCCTAAACATTTTCCATCTGATACGAGCAAAGGTAGGACAATCACCTGCACAACAGGATAGAATTGAAGTGATTGCCATAGAGATGCCCCACCGAGACATCCTTTGTGCCACTTGAAAATTGGCCTTGAATTTACTGGTGGCTTGCGGGTCGTTGTCTTGTTTAAACATCCACTTGAGAGGCATTTCAGCTTAAGGAAGCATGACTTTATCAAAAATGTGAACGTATAAATGCTGATCCATTTCACATTTTATCAATAATATTGGGCCTGTAATACGAGAACCATACTGGGGGAGACCCACATAATACCCAAACGCACGCACTGTCCTACGATTACCGCTCCACTTTTCTGCTCTATTCCTTGCTTGGCGAAAGCGATATAACCCCATAACTTGGAATATAACAATAACCTGTTGATCCTAAACGATTTTGGAAATAAAATGACCAGAATAGCGAAGGGGTGCAATACAGATTGGTTTTGGGGTTACGGTACCCAACTCCCAAACTGGACCCCGATATTTTGATGTTTTTCCCGTGTATCTAGTGTTTATATGGCGTCTCATGTACTAATGGGACCTAGAGCACCAGGAAATCAGGCAGACTGCAATTCAGGTGGCGCGCATTTTGCTTGTGGAACTTGAGGCAGCTAGCTTAACATCAAGCTGGTTGTTGAGGCACAGGTCTACTTCAAACTGAATCTACAGCCCGGAGTAGACTATTGGTAAGTAAGTAAGTTATGGTAGTCACTTAGTCTCATGGTTGAAGTGTTCTGAGAAGAACATTGTCAGCTGCTGCAATCAATAATTAAGGAGAAGGACTACTTGACCAAGAAGTGATGAAGCCTACTCATACCCCTTGCCCTGCACCATGTTTTGGACCACGTATCTATTTTCAAATAAAAACGTTGTTTTCGAATATTTTTTTCTATATAAATTTACATAATTTATATTTTAAATTCATGACGGTGATGATGAGGCTCGCGCATATGCTAACGGTATTAAATAAATTCCAACAAATCGTATTATTATTATAATAATAAATAAGGCAAATATGCAGCCAACTAAAAGCGTTGTCCATTCTAATGGATTGAACTCTTCAGAAACCGGATGGACATGCGAGTTAAGACCAATCTATAACGAGTAAAAAAAATAAAAATAAATTCTTTGATAAGAAATAATAAAAATGTTGAATTTTACCCATCCGCCGTTTTCATTAATCCAAGGCACTAGCTCATCTTCAATCACATCCGATACACCTTGCACCAGTTTTGGCAAATAATCTGGATGTCCTTGTCGAACACAATCAACGGCTAGTCCACCAGCAACAGCGAATAATGATATGATTTTACCCCAGGTTATGTCCACCCGAAAGAGATCACGTGCCACTGCTGAAATCAGTATGGCAACTGTTTCCGCTGATGAAAAGTCACCACCGGGTGAACGACATATTTGTCGTGCAACTCCTGTATAAATGCGTGGATGCATTCGTTCCAATTCGTCACCTAACTAATGATTATAGTTTTTTATTAACTCGAAAGGGATGAACGATCTTTTAACTTACAATCATAAGTGCGGGAAAAACGTCACGAACTACAGATATGGAGGATGTGCCCAATATACTGCGAATCCTTTGCAGGCCAAGTTTTTTATTAAACAATCCAGAGCGTCGAAGTCGTCGCTTAATATACTGTCCGCAGAGGCACTTTCCCTTAAAAAAAAAAATCATAAATCACGTTAAATAGTTGGAGATTGCTTGAAGAAGTCCTCGGAAGGACAACCGGAGAAGGAGTATTCAACAACGTTGAATAGTACCAGTGAAAGTTGCGTGACTAAACGGACTGCTAAACGAGCGAATACAGGTTCGAAACGCAGCACCACGCTTTCGGTAGGCAATGACAAACCTCCGAGGGTGTTTTCTAAATATAGAGGTTAGAGATCCAGCTTTGAAACCCTCTCACCTGTGTGATTATATCTTGTGCGGGAATTTGTGCTGCTTTCCATCCAATTGTGTATGACAGCTTTCGTGTAACCACATCGCTAACGTTACTCAATCGCCTTCGAGCAGTTAACGCAGAATTAACTTCTAGCAACGATGTTGAATGCAATGTGGCAGGGAAGCTGAACTTTCGTCGGCTCTGTTGTTGCTGAAGGGTTAATCGTTCACTTGGTGTAAAGGCACTGAAGTCGGTGTTGGGTATAGCATTTGTGTTTGGCATATTTCGTACCTAAAAGTAGAAAAGTTAAGCATAAATAAATTGTGGTCGTCAAGTTTTTAAGTGAGTTTTGTGTCACAGAATCTCAAGTGCCGAGAACTGCGGAGCGTTTTGCCCCAGTGCCGCCGCTCAACCACTAAGACACATTAAGTATTTAAATTTAAGTTTGGCATAACGAAAAGCCTAAAATTAAGTTAAGCTCACCAGGCTGTTCCTGCATTGTACTGTTTTAGATCCTTTAGAGGGATCAGAACCGAGTGATCAACAATAGTTTGATTCAGTTTTGATCCCATTGTCAGTTTATTGACCTTTTCATAGCCATCAATGTCTCTATGCCCCAGGATCAAACAAAGTGAGGCTTTGTACTTTGAGCTTAGGATCTCAAGCTCATTGCGATACCTCTTTACGACTATAATGGCGGCCTGGTTATCGATATATGTTATCAATGTTTCTTCTCGAAGGCCTCGGTTATAGCTAGAACTTTTGCTTAAAACACACTTGCGTGGCTTGGAAGTTTCACCGACCGTGCAATGACGGATTCCTCTAAGTATATTTCGGAGCCTTTCAGTAAAAATAGATGTATTGTCGGGTTGAATGATCATTCTTTCATTTCAGCTCTCTCTTGCTGAATAGAGAGTCTGAAAGTTTAGGTCAAAGTCAGAGCATGACGTTACTTACTTACTTACTTATTGGGCCAGCGACCCTTGGAGGGTCTGAGCCTGAACTAATGACGCTATCCATCTTTCTCGGTCCCGGTCACGTTGCTTCCAGTTAACTAGACCAAGGTTTCTGGCGTCCGCGATTGTCTGATCTTTAAACCGGAGGAGGTTCGGTCTTCCTCTTCTTCGTGAACCAGGTGTCTGGGATTCAAAGATCCTCTTAGCTGGATCATTCTCGTCCATTCGTTCGATGTGACCAAGAAATTGCGGTCGACGGATTTTTGCCTTCCGGAATATATCCACATCTTTGAACAGCTCGTAGAATTCGCGGTTACATCTTCTCCTCCATTCGCCTTCCTCGCAGACAGGTCGAATTTTTCTTTTGAAGGATCCCAAGATCTGATCCGCTGTCTTACTTATCGTCCAGCATTCAGCTCCATAAAGCAAGATTGGCAAGATCAGGGTTTTATAGAGCATGATTTTGGACCTTCGAGTTAGGAATTTGGACCCTAGTTGTTTGGACAAACCGAAGTAGCAGTGGTTGCCTTAGGTTATCTTTCTTTGAATCTCCACTAGGGTGTCATTTGTGGAGTTTATATTTCCCTCGACGTAGATAACCACCCGTTTGGTGGTTTTGAGAATCGAACCTGCATCTCTCGCTTAGCAGTCCAACGCACTAACCACTAGGCCACGGCGACCTACAAACTCCTTCACTACCTCAAACTTATAACTGTCAATTATTAGGTTTAGACCTATAGACAGTGTTCGACGGATCGGTTTTTGGTGAACAGCATGTACTTTGTTTTATCCTCGTTCATCATGAGACTAACTCGTTTGGCTTGTTCTTCTATAGCCGCAAAAGCCTCAATAATGGCACGCTGGTAACGGGCGATGATGTCGATATCGTCTGCGTATCCCAGCAGCTTGATGGATGTTCTGTGTCTACGCCGGCCTTTCGCACTATCCATTCTAGCACAAGATTTAAGAAGTCACACGACAGCGCGTCTCCTTGCCGAAATCCGGTGCATATTTGGAATAATTCGGAAGTTCTGTTTGCGAGTGCATTGCGAGTTCTCTAGAGTGGCGCGACACAACCGGATCAGTTTCCTTGGGATCCCGAATTCGGCCATGGCGTTATATTGTTCGGTGTGATGAATGCAGTCGTATGCGGCTTTGAATTCGATGACAAGATGGTGGGTATCGACTTGGAACTCGTTGGCCTTTCCCAGGATTTGCCGCAGTGTGAAGATTTGGTTTATCATCGATTTGCCGGGTCGGAAGTCACACTGATAAGTGCAGATGAGTGTGGCGCAAAACGGCGTAAGTCATTCACACAGAACACTGGATGGGCTACATTAAGCAGGGATATTCCTCGGTAGTTCTTACAAGACATAGGATCGCCATTCTTGAAGATGGGGCAGATAGAGCTGATAGTCCAGTCGTCGGGCATGCTTTCGTCCTCTCATACTTTGTGCATACTCTCCAACAACACATTGCTACCAGCTTTGAAGAGCTCTAAACAAAAGAGAGAGCTGGAAACAAGAACTAACCAAGAGCATAACGTTATTGGTTAGTTTTTGATTCCAGCTTCGCCCATCTAGCGATACCAACTAGTGTGACCTATTTGGCCCTTTTTTTCCAACTGTTGGATGCTTGCGGTCGTAGGGCGCCCTTTACTGCGATTTCTTTGGTGTATAGTGGTCGTTTTTATGGTGCTAATGCATTCTTATTGTTGGATTTATCTAGTTTGTGGGAGATGGTCACCAGATCAGACACCCTTAGGTCGTATACATCCAGTGAATTATGGTGGATCTTAGCCTCCATTTTAGTATGCATTACACCCAGTCTGAGAGTGACGGGTCTAAAGCCTACCAGTTCAACATTGTTAAAGATCGCTTCAATATCCAAAAAGGCTGTAGGGATACAACAATTAACCCTTCAAACTTCTACAGAATGGATTGTCCATGAATCCTGTCACGTGAGTTGTAGCATCAACACGACGTGAATGCCATAATTGGGTTCTTTGAACCACTTTTTCTGCCCACCTTAAAACCCTGTTAAGCTTTTTTTTAATGCTATTCATTCATTGAATTCCTCATCCAAAGCAATATATCCAATTTACCATTTATGGCTGTAAACGAAGTAATAACAGGCCTACTGTCAGCGCAGCGGATCTATTCCTGTAACTCATGCTCCCACACGACATTATCAACAACTATCCGCACGTGAACAGCTTATCCAAACAGGATTTTAAATTCATTTAATTTACTTAATAGTGATCTCAGTACTAAGCACGCAACGATAAATTGTGTATAAATCAATCTATTTAATTGAAATTATTCCACATTTCAATGGCTGTCGGTTAAAACAATTATTTTAAACTAGAAATGTGTGATTCATGTTGACAAATACCTTCACATTAAATTTTTAACGATCTTATTGCAAAAAGGAAGGCATATTATGTTTTTATTTGTTTTAACGGGAAAACGTTTTACTGGGGGCATTCTATGGCTACAAACAAGATTTCGGACTTCCAGTACAGCTAGGAACTTGAAATTTAGATCGGTCTTACCTCACATATATCCAAAAAATTGTGACATCCTAAAATATCCCCGTCTAACCACCCCAAAAGGGGGTAAAACTGAAATCCTAAATCCGATTAAACGGCAATTTGATCAATTTTTAGTTATAAATTTGGAAATTTTAGTAATTTTTCCTTAGTTATATTTCAAGGCCTTCCTATGTACCGAGTTTAAACTTCCTAGGTCCGCTAGAAGTCCCTCAAATGGTCTTCCAATAGAGACTTCCGAACTTTGACAGTTGATAGCGGCCATATTGTTGGAGCTACATCTGTCAAATTGGCTGTCATTTATTGTCATGGATGGATATAGCGTTCAACAACATGTGCAAAAAATAAAATTGTTTCATCAAAATGGGTGTTCTGTTCGGGCAACGTTCCGCGCGCTTCGCCCATTTTACGGTCGCCATAATCGTCCTTCCGAGAGGACTATTCGCAGTGCGGTGGATAAATTTAAGTCCACTGGTTCAGTAAACGATCAACCAACACCTGCGTACGTCGACAAAACGCAAGATCTGCCGAAAATATCGCCGCTGTCCGTGGGAGTCAGAACACTGCTGTTCTGGCAGCTGACTAAAAAGTGCAAGTGTGGAGGCGAATTCAGCGCATTCCCCAATGGCTGAGTTCGTCTCAAGTATGAATGTGAGAGTGTATGAGCGATCTGTCAGCGGGGCAACTCCACTCCATGGTCGGCCGTCTGGCAGCGTAGGAGCTGTTTTAACAGAGAAAAAACAAAGAACGAGGAAAAGAAAAAGTAAAACCAAAGAAAACATCGAAGATAACAAAGAACGAGAGAAAAAAAAAAGAAAGCTTAAGACAAGGAGACAGAAATTTGAAACGAAGGAAACGATCAACGAACAAACGAGGACAACCCACCAACCACTCCAAGGAAGATCTGTGACTGTGGCGGAGAGCAGCCCACCCCATCCCCAGGTGATAGGTTTTGTTGAAAGCGACAACGTTTTCCGCTCGGTATATGTATATGCGTCCATCTTTCAAACGGGGACTTATGCAATATTTATGGCTGCGATTAAATTGTGAAAAACCGGTGGAGGGTACGGAGTATCTGTATGTGTAACGACAGTCAGGCTGCGCTTAAGGTCTTGGTCAATCCTCTTACTAGATCAAAACTAGTTCGAAAATGCAGGTCCAGTTGGAATTTGGTTGAAAGACTGAATTTGCTATGCCTTGTCTGGATCCCTGGACCCTTGCAGGAGAACTTCTCCGGCGCTGAACCCACATTAGGTTTACCCGAATCTTTGGTTAGGGTTTCTATCGATAATTGGGTTTCTAGCAAACACAACTGTAGGTGGCATTGGTCTCCAGGATGCATTCAGACTAAACAGATCCTTCCCGACGTCCGCGACATTCTTGCTGTCTATCAGCAGAAAATACCGCGGACAACTTATTGGCGTTATTACGGGACACTTCGCCATCGTCAAAGGTTACGTGTTAGGTTTAAGTGGTTAGGTTGGGTATTTTATGCAACGGTTTCTGTAAGAGCTGCAGAGACGAGGAAGAGGAAGAATCTATTGTGCACGTCCTCTGTACGTGTAAACATAAGGAAAAAAATCTAAATGATCTGATGTTCAGATTCTGAACTCCGCCAGAACGGCTGATCTTAACTGCTAAGTTAGGAAGTCTTAAGTAGACTGGGGTCCAACCCTCACACTCAGTGGTATCACAATGGACCTGCTTTTGGTTGCAGTGTATACTTCTTCTCGGAAGTCCACTTCTAACTAACTAACCATACATTTAGGGAGCTAATAATTCCCTAGCCCCAGTATAGGTGACCTAGTTAGAAATTCACTTTGCTTGTCCAATAGCCATGTCGCAGTGTAAACTTTTACTGTCTTATGATGCACACGAGTCCAAGCACTATACATTTGGATAAAAGGTTTCAAGCTGAGAACATTACATAAGGCTTAACAATTTGAGTCTTTGCGAATGTTAATTTACCTCCAAATATATGGCACATCGTGATCCGTGAAAGTTTGTCACTAAGTCGATCTACGTATCACCCTGCGACAAGAAAAGCGTGAGTTTTTTTCAATATGTGTCAGTTTCTTCACTTTCTTTTGGTCACGTTTATAAGAGCAAAATGCGTAAAGCTGGCTTATAAAGCACCAGTTGCCTGGTGAGCATAGAATCAGTCTAAAACTAAGATTCAAGCTATGGACACTCGCTTGGTTACTTTCCTCGGCATTTTTCATTTGTTCGTCACTGACACATCCGGAGATATAAGTCATTTATTTCTTCCAGAATTCGGTTTCTTTCATCCTTCGCAACAGCAACAACAACAAGTGCCTTTTCTTTACGCTCCACCAGCACCACCATCGCAATCACCATTGCAACCAATACCACCGATCAGTGCAACAACCGAGTTTTTTTTTCCCGAGATCATTGTAAATCGTAAAGTTCCGGACCCTCAAAATGGAAATTTCATCCCTTTGAATCATTATCTGCCACCCCCAGTGGACGACAGACCACAAGACCATCTGAAGCCTCCAAACTCAATTTATTTGCCACCGAAAAGAGAAGAGCATCCAAATCCAATTGTAGTGCTGGATGAACCTCCACAGCAAGGATATGAATACGAAAAACCATCTAGTACTCAAAGACCTTTAGCGGAGGAACCGTTGGCACAATTTCCTCCCGCACTTCTTCCTCCGATCGCAGATGAGCCACTCAATGGTCGACCACGACCAACAACAGAAGTCCCATCGAATGGGTATCATTACCATCCACCAGGGCCAACTTATCTGCCACCACCGGGATTGCGGGAGTCATCAGCTGGAAGTACTCAAGTGCGACTTCAAGTTAAAGAAATGCGTTGCTTCGATCATCAAGGCGGTTTCTTCCGAGCAGTACTAAAGGTTGAGAGCTTTCTGGGTGCAGTTCCCACTGTAGACAACGACTCCAATGACCCCAAGTGTGAACTCAAACTCAGTCGATCATTTCTTGTGGTGAATTTTGCCGCAGAGGACTTTCAAAAGTGCGGCGTGAAGCATTGTGGAAAGGATCTCTGCCTGAGGCTTAGATTTCCGTCCATTAGAGGCATGCGAACTGATGAGGATTCAATATTGTCGCTGCACTGCAAGACTCAAACCCGTGTGGCTGTGAAAACACACGCACTCAAGATGGGTGTCTCTAACGACTTGTAAGTACGAGTTTTCCTCTTCAAAAGTCCTTTACACATTTTCTAAACCAACAACAGGCAAGCTAGAAGCGCCGGAGTATACGCTCACGGTGGAAGTCAAAATGAATTTCGAACACACATCGAATTGCTTCGAAAGTCGCCAAACGGCTATACCAAACATCTCGAGCCAAATGGTGTTGTTCAGCTGGGAGAGGATTTATTGTTACGAGCCCATGTTATAGCTGGTGATGGTAAGTCCTTAGGGTGGTCGTCAAAGTAAGCTTTAAAATTCCTTCGATTACAGGTTGGAACTACACCAAGCTAACTGATGTCAGTCTTCAACGCATCTCTCCATCGGGGGAACTAACCAGCTCGGCTAAACTCATAACATCCGCAGGATGTGTCAATCCATCAATGCGAAGTGTTTGCTCACAAGTTCCAGTTTTTGAACCACCACTCGGTCATCGATTGCCATTCAAGGCAGTCATGTTCCAAGGAATGCGTAGCGGTGATGAAATGGTTTTGAGTATGAGAATAACCGGATGCTTGGAGCATCATGATTGTCATGTCAATTTACAAGAGTGCAGTGAGTGGAACTCTAAACGACAAAGACGGGATCTAAGGACGAATTCAACAGAGTTTTCTGAAATTTCAAAAATTTCATTTCGAGTTGAACTGCCAGTTGCAACAAATCAGACAGGAGGGCAGGAAAATATGAGTGAAACATTGATTTACAAGGATCCAAAGGTCAACAAAGTCAGGACATTGGTAATAGGTGGTGTTTTGGGCTTTATTGGATTGCTGTGTGTGCTGGGCTTGTTTGTTTATTATAGAATGAGGAAGGATTAAATTGTACAGGAAGTGAGCTAGTTTTAAGACACTAAACATTGTTATGCACCCTAAATATAAATAAAATATCTATGTATGCACTTTATGTACTTATTTAGGAAGCGCTACAGTTCGGAGTGAACGTGGGCCTCAACCAACAACCAGTTAGTTCGGGACTTAAACTAACTGACTTAATTTGTGTACTCCAAGTTCGTCGAGATCCACTTTTACTTGTGAGCGAGGGCCACTTAAGGCGAGGTCTTCCCCTGGAATGATTAGGGTATTTTATAGAGTGACCTTTGGGACTGCCTCCAATTACTCATAGCATTGGCTAGCACAAACAGAGTTCATCTCATTTAGGTACCGGGCCATATCGGATATGAAGGCAGATGAACTAGCCAGAAAAGATTCTGCATCAACCTTTATGATGCCAAAACCCTTCTAAGGCCTCCCAACAAGCACAGCTTAAGGCTGTTTAAACAATTGGTTAAAAGACAAAGCACAACATTACTGGACAGAAACGGGAGGTAACAGACAAGCTAAAGCTTCTTCCCAACAGATTCGAATCGTCACAGGCTTTCTAACCGGACACAGCCGGGTTAAAAAAATACCCCAGGACTATGGGAAGAGCACAAGATAACACGTGTAGGATGTGCAACGAGGACGAAGAATCAGCAGAACACATACTTTATCACTGTAACTACCTCATAAGAACACATCATCGTTTTCTAGGTAAATACTACCTCGTGGCGGAAGATGTAACCACCAGCTCACCCAAAGACATCGCCAGTTTCATCGCGCACTCCGGCATCATGGAGAAGCTCTTAGGAAGAGGATATAACAATAGGCCCACTTGCGGCCGCAGTGATAAGGGACTAAACCTCAAACTCTAATCTAATCTAGGTTAGTTGGCTTTGCTTACTTAAGCAGGATCACAATTAGGTCCAAGTGAAGGTCCATGTGGGTCACTGACCACGCATCCTAGGGGTTTTTTTGTTTTTACTATGGAACTGGTCGCCGTGGCTATGTGGCTAAGTGGACACAGGTTCAAGCCTCAGCAAGACAACCAACAAGTTTTTCGCGGCATTGACAAACCTCCGAGAGTATAAGTTTCCATGAAAAACCTTCTCCATCCGCTGTTCGAAGTCTGCAATAATAACTGTAGGTCCTTTCCATTTGTGGGAAAAAAATAACACGCATAACATGAATGGTTGTCATTAGCTAGAGGTCTGGGTCTTGGAGGTTAATCTTGAGGTTACAGTAGGACCAATCATCACGTATGACATAGAGACGGTGCTCTAGAGTGGAATAATTTTGCCGAGGCTAAGAAAGAGTGTATGACTTTGAAGTAGGAAATATAATGCGAGGGGAACTTTAACGAGGAAACCTTATGCCCAAGGCAGGTAGATAGGTAGAGGTGATGGTTCAACAGAACTCAAATAGCACTAGGATGAGCCTTTTTGTTACCACGAGTCGTGTGACCTGGTTTATGATGTGTGTTGTTGAAGATTGGTGATACAGTCGGTGCCTAGATCCAGCCTGTGGAGTTTAGAAAACGGATTACCCGACCTTAACGACATAGGTCGTCGAGGAATGCGGTTGGTCTAGAGCACTTTTGTAATTGCCGGACATTTACAGAGGAAATGGGAGGCAGTGGATGTTGTAAGGAATTCCTATTTTGGCGCATGGTCTCCAATTAGCCAATGCTCCGCGGTTATCGCCGTTATTCTGGAAATATCTAGGCGGATTTTGTTTAGGAGATCTTAGGTTCTTTTCTTATCGCAGGTCGGTCATACCTTTTTTGTTTGTTAAGCCCCTCTATTGGAGGTTGTCCTTCTCAAAGAAATATGAGCAGATTTGTCCCTAAACTCGCTTGCCGCGAGTGAACTGTGCACAGCTGAGCCCTGCCTGGCCAGTTCATCTGCGCACTCGTTTCCTTTTATGTCACTGTGCCTTGGAACCCAGAGCAGTGTCACCCAACAGCATTCGCGCAAGCGGGCAAGCTCATTCTGGTACCAGTTTGGAGGATATGGTAACCGAGTCAATAGCTTTGATAGCGGCTTGGCTATCTATGAGGATAGCACTGTTTTGTTTGTACTTTGTGCCAGTAGTTCTGCCTGGAAGACGCTAACAAAATCCGGCAAGCGGTATGATCGTGATATTTTCAGTGATTCCGAGTAGACAACGGCCACCATACCGCAGTTCATCCTTGTTCCGTCATCGGTGTAGATGACCATTTCGAGGTCCTTCACTACTTCGTCTTTCTTCCACTGAGCTCTAGTGGGAATCCTACGTGGAAGTTTTTCCCGAAGTTCAGTTTGGGTGTGATGTAGTCGGTTGGAAACGTGACCCTGCCGTTAAGTAAAGAGTCCACGATGTTGTTGTGACCGTAGGGCCCAGATTCTTTGAGTCTGACTGCGCTGATTAGTGTGGTATTTTTTGTGTGTAAATCGAGAGGCCGAAGATGCAGGAGCACAGTAAGGGCATCCATTGGGACCGATTTCAATACGCCCGTGGTGCCTATACTGGCTGTTTTTTTTTTTGGGACGTTTTGAGTTTTCAAGGTACGATAGACCATGAGGTCGCAGTACATTGTATCTTCCTACAATAATAATAGATTCTAATGGAGATGCCTGTTAAGAGGTGACGCCACGAAAATGGTTTAGTTGTTTTTATTGAGACTCGAACCTACTTTTTCAGCTCGCAGTTGGCCTTATTTTTTTGAATCTTATTAATATTCATTTAGTTTCTCCATTCGTTTTCACTCCAAGCCTTGTTTTCATTGTATAAATAAAAGCAGGACTAATTAGTGCCTTATAAAACAGCAAAATGCGGTCAAATTATCCTTAAAGGATGTACCGCCAAACCAATCTGTCACAACTTGTGCTTGTGTACATATCTAAACTTGCATCTTTCAGTACTTGAAGTGTAAATTGACAACTTTTTTAATGAAATTCAATACTGCCCTGTCTTTCTTTCGTGTCTTTACCTTCGAGACCGTCGTAAATCGTGGTGTGAATACTAATGAAAACAGTCGCCAATACTTGTCTCGGCGTGGTTTTTTTTTTTTTATCGAATAAATCCACTCAAATGCTCGTTTATCATGCAGAGTCCTCGGGGAACAAAGTGTGATACTGTCCTACTTTTCACAGTCTCTTTCTAAAACGAAACCCAGATAATAGCTAGCATTATAAGCTCATTAAGTGAACTGTGTCTGCCGACATGTGTGTGGTCCAATAGTGGACTCCTTTGAGTAATTTTCTAACCACACTCTGGACTGTAAACATTTTGGCCATTTTAAGCGCACGCAACTATGGCTATATAGGTATAGCCACCACAAGTCTTATGGTGTCCAACATAGAAACTATTGCAACCATGTTGGGAGCAAAAAAGCAAACATCACGTACTCGCACAGTTATGCGCAATTCATATGTAACAAGTCGATATTTTTTTATTGAATACCTTGGATGCCAATCAATGAAGTGACCAGCACTCTGCCCCTCATCACAGATCACAGTGGTGACATGCGTTTTGCTATGTTTCAATGATAATTAACCTTTCGATGTAAGTACCACCACTCTGCGGAGATATGTTACATTTGAGCTGATGAAGACCGATTATGGAAGGTGATTTTAAATCACCGATAGGTGGTCCGTATATTAGAAGTTATATATCCAGCAGGAGGTGTAGTCAAATAAAAAATGCCATGTGATTTGATTGTTGGATGATAATAACGATGTAATTTCACAGGTAAGTCAACAAATTTGAAGCCTTGAAGCACGACTCAGTCCATTTACTATCTGCGTTTTTGAGCAAGCCTAGAGAGAGTTCTCCTCAATCTCCAGATTCTGTGCTGTGAACACCTTTTGGCACCTTTTTTGTTTTCTTTTTGTAAAGAAGGTGGAAAGCATCGAAAGCCAGAGTGTAGGACTTAAACCCAAACTAAAACCTCCTCTGCGTCTAACCCATGCTACTCCATGGTACCGCCATTCTGGCATTTCATCTTGAGAGGGGTTTTCAGCCGTAGCTGCCTCCTGTCGACAGATTTGTGTGAGTCTGTACGTCTGGGGATGTTTGTGCATTGCACGAAAGGTCTTTTTAAGTCTTTAAGTCTGCGGGCTGCTGTGTGCGCATGTTTGTTCGTATATCTGTCTGTCTGTGCGTCTCTGTAAGTCTGTGCGTTACTGTAGGAGTGTAGGGATGCGCGTTTCTGCAAGTATGTGTCTGCTCGTGTTCTCTGCGTTTTCCTTGCTCTAGACGTCTCAACTCTTGGCATATGTCTTTGGCGTAGGAACTCACTGTGCTCCACTTATTTCCGAGTCTAGCATGTGCTGCACAATGTTTTCAGTAGTTGGTGTCTCTTCCAATACCATTCGCAGTGCTTCTCTTTGTGACTGGAATCTTGGGCAGTGAAAGAATACATGCTCCGCGTCCTCGAGAGTATCACTGCAAGATGGACAAGTAGGGGAGTTGTCATTTATAAACCGGTATAGATAAGACCGGAAACAACCATGTCTCGTTACCAGTTGTGCAATATAAAAATTTACTTCGCCGTATCTGCGGTTTATCCAGGTCTCGATGTCCGGAAAAAGTCGGTATGTCCATCGGCCCTTAGACAAAAGATTCCAACATTTGCCACTCCCTCACGCTTGCGGTCCTTTCTGTTGTGTCCGTATCACTGGATAATAGCCGCCGCTCCTGTTGGTTTAGGTTAAGGAACTTTCTCTGAAGTTCTTCTGCCAGTATATCAATCGGCAGCATTCCTGCCATGACACAAGCTGCCTGATCCGAGGTCGTGCGAAAAGCGCTGCTCACTCTCATTCAGTCAATTTATGCTTTCACTTTCATAGCTCCGGCCCAAACTGG
This sequence comes from Criorhina ranunculi, assembly GCA_951813785.1. Classification (NCBI taxonomy): domain Eukaryota; kingdom Metazoa; phylum Arthropoda; class Insecta; order Diptera; family Syrphidae; genus Criorhina; species Criorhina ranunculi. The sequence goes on along the minus strand of OX638383.1, from coordinate 9,503,160 downwards.
TGATCCATAGAGCACTACTGATGTGACTACTTTAGCTAAGAGAAGTCTCCGGCTATATCTTGGTCCTCCTATATTGAGCATAATCCTCGCCATAGAGGCACCCACACGCGAGGATTTACTACTTACATACTCCAAGTGTCCTTTAAATGTAAGTCTTGCGTCAATCATAACGCCAAGGTATTAAATAGCCGCTCCAGAACTTTTCCCATAGTGTCCAACATACAGAGAGGGCGATAAGCTGATGGATTTCCTGCGGGTTTGCCTCCCTTGGGTAATAACACGAGCCTCTGTTTGTAGTTTCATATACAATGGTAGTAGAGAGCAGGGCTTATCATGAGATTATTCCTGTCAGAGAAAACACCGCCACCTACACCTTTTTGATCCATCGGTGTAAGAGTGGATCGAATTATCTTGTATACATGCCTCATCCTCCCAGAATGACCTACAGGGAATGGTGACAAGGAAGTTTTTATACGATTGGTCTTAGCTGTCAGCCACTTCACTTCCGACTCCAAACAATAAAGGTCACTCTAGATTAGATAAGAATTTGAGGTGGCCTTTAGTCCCTTATCACTGCGGCCGCAAGTGGGCCTATTGTGATATCCACTTCTTTAGAGCTTCTCCATGATGCCGGAGTGCGCGATGAAACTGGCGATGTCTTTGGGTGAGCTGGTGGTTACATCTTCCGCCACGAGGTAGTATTTACCTAGAAAACGATGACGTGTTCTGCTGATTCTTCGTCCTCGTTGCACATCCTACACATGTTATCTTGTGCTCTTCCCATAGTCATGAGATGCTTTTTAACCCGGCAGTGTCCGGTTAGAAAGCCTGTGAAGATTCGAATCTGACTTCTTGTCGGGAAGACGTTGGTATAAAAGTTTTAGCTTGTCTGTTACTTTCCGTTTCTGTCCAGTAATGTTGTGCTTTGTCTTTCAGCCAATTGTTAATACAGCCTTTAGCTGTGCTTGTTGGGAAGCCGCAGAATGGTCTTGGCATCATAAAGGAACCTTTTCTGGCTAGTTTATCTGCCTTTTCATAACCTTCATATCCACTATGGCCCGGTACCCAAATGGGATGAACTCTGTTTGTGCTAGTCAATGCTATGAGTAATTGGAGGCAGTCCCAAACAAGTTTGGAGTTTATTTCGCAGGCGTTGATTGCTTGGAGGGCAGCTTTGCTCTCAGATATACGTAGAATGTAAATGTTCAATTAACCTAACCCAACTTTGGGAACGTGGTAGCTGCCATTGGTCAATGAAGGGTTCATCATCCACCATCTCTTTTCCAAGACACTGACTTATTCCTGGAAATCTTTATCGGCCTCTGCCTCGAACATGTCGAAGTAGGCAAGATGAGGTGCTACATCCGTTCCAGAAGTTTTGACTCAACCATGTTGATTCAATCTACGAAGTTCGTCTTCTTTCATGTGTTGTGCACTTTTATCAACACTGGAGCTAATAAGTTAAGCAAGTCGAGTATGGATGGACATCAACCAGTATCCGATGTTGACGTTTAGTCACTGTCACATCATTGGGCATCGCCGCCAAGTTGATGCCAGCCAGTCAGCCTGCCTTGTATCTACAGCTCCTTTGAACCTTTCGAACTTCGTATTATTGCATAGTACATCATCTTTCATGGGAATTCAAAGCTTGATGACATATCATCTTAAATTTTCAAGCGAATAGAATACAACAAGTGGGGTTTTAATCTCTCGTTAAGTAAATATAATTACAAGTGTAGACGAACCTCTACACCTTTCGTAACAAGTCGAACTTCAGTGACGCAAATTGTTTTTTTTTTTTTTGTTTACCCCACACATTGGATAGTTGCACTTTGTTGCATGTCATTACATGTACCATTGGTTCTCATTATTTGTTGGAATCAATTTATACAAATTTTTGTATTTTATTGATGTACGAGGTAATGCAATGATATAAGAGTGACGTTTGTGTTTATTTAATTACAGATATGCATTCTTGTTGGTTTTAGAACTTGTGGGGAAAGCCAGTCACACCAGTCCACAGGCCGTGAGCCTTTTATTTAGTCATCTTCCCTTCTAAAAGCTTTGCAACTTTTGATTGATCTAACACAAAGGACAAAGGACAAAGCGACTTTTTTAACATAATTTTTGAAAGAATTGTGCAAAACTCGCGCGCCAACACAAGAGGCACAATCTTTCAAAAGTCCGTCCAATTACTCACATACGCCGATGACATTGACATAATCGGAAGAAATCAGCGTGATGTCAGTGGCGCTTTCGCGAGTATTGAGACGGAAGCGGCAAAGATGGGTTTAACGATAAATGAGGGCAAGACCAAGTATATGCTGTCAACAAGAAAGGACACTCAACACCGACGTCTCGGACAGAACGTCTCCCTCGACAGATATAACTTTGAGGTAGTTAAAGACTTTGTTTACCTAGGCTCCGTCATCAATTCAGACAACGACACCAACGCTGAGATCAGAGGAAGAATAACCCTTGCCAATCGCTGCTTCTTTGGGCTAAGAAGGCAATTGACTAGCAAAGCCCTCTCTCGAACAACAAAAGTGACCCTATATAAGACTTTAATAATCCCAGTCCTGCTCTACGGCGCAGAGGCATGGACTTTATTAAAAATGGATGAGGGTGCTCTTGGCTGCTTCGGGGGGAAAATTCTTCAGGTGATTTTCGGTCCCGTCTTCATAGACAGTGAGCGGAGGAGGAGATACAACGACATCGACTTAGCCAGAAGAGTAAAGAAGGTTCAACGACTGAGGTGGCTGGGTCATGTAGAGCGGATGGATAACAATGCTCCGGTCCGAAAAATCTTCGAATCCGCTCCCTAGCCACAGCGCAGTAGAGGAAGACCGTGACTCAGGTGGCGCACGCAAGTTGAAGGGAACCTAAACCAACTTAGCGTGCGAAACTGGAGGCAGATAGCTAAAGATCGAACTGGCTGGAGACACTTGTTGGTTGAGGCCCAGGTCCACCCCGGAGTGTAGCACCACCTCAAGTAAGTAAGTAAGTAACATAAAGGATTATCTGGTCTAAATGAGGTTGCAACCTGCGGCCTGCTACTCCTACCTTTGATTGATATGTACATTCAAGAGGGAATTGGGGAACTGTATCATTGGTTGTTGTTTTTTGTGTACTGGTCACCCCTGAGACTAAGTTCTCCAAGTGTATTGGATCTTACCGACTAAACCCTCTCCATCTTCAGGCGAACCAACGCGAGAAATGCTTCTTGCACTACTTCAGGGTGGTTCCACTTCTGTTAGCCTCTCTATGGGCTCTAGTCTTCTGTGGTCTTGACGGATGTATGTACATATGTTCTGTTCTCTTCTCTTCGCTCATGGAACACACTCAATTCTGATTTTCCTCTTTCGTGCGCATTACCGCAACGATATTATCCAGTCCACGTCTGTTTCTATTCGAAGAATGCGTGTTTGGCGTTGTCTTGAGTCGAACCCATTTTGTGTAGACACTGGTTGAAGCATCCGTGTCCGTCAAGGAATTGTGTGAGGTAGAAATTCACTTACCCATACCCTCGTCCTTGTCCAATCCGCAATGTCAGACTGATCGGAAGACTTGTAGTCCATTTGACCCTAGTTTCTCTGCTCCAGCATTTTTGCGAGGGACGCATCGTTATCTTCTCAGCTTCTGCTGTTGCCGTTTCCTTTCCAACTTTGGCTCCCTTTCGTGTACATAGTTTTCCTTCGTCGATCTGATAAGCCCAGATGTCAGAAACCTCCTTCACTTCATCAGAAGCTCCAATTGGTTCAACGAGTAGATAAGGAGATCTCTCTGGGTCCATGTGGTATCACAATCATTCGTCTAAGTGTGCTGGAAACAGCTTGTAGCCAACCTGACCTTATCTAAGATGTTAAAGGTGGTTACTCCCGTGTCTACGAAAACGACTAGTTCTGAGACGGTCGGATAGGAGCTCGTTTTCGCTATACAGCTGCCATTTGTTTTCTATACTTTTCGAGTAGGAGCACCCAGATCTCTAGAGTGTGTAACTGTCATGAGTTGTTTGCGCCTGCTTGCCGTGGGGCCTCCCAAAGTTGCCATTAGTTACTCAACACTGAGGTGTTTTTTGCAGCCTTTTCGGACGCTTACTTAATCTGCGGCCAATACGTGAGCTTTGTATCGAGCCTCACTTCCAAGTACTTTACTACATCTTTGGTGGTTAAATTCTCTAGGTCTAACCACATCACGAAGAAAGTATGAATACGCCTCCTAGTTAGCAGAGCTATCATTGTGTTTTTTTGTTGCTAAGCTCAGTCCATGGTTTTGCATCCAGAGCTTGACGCTTTTCGATACGCGAGCTGTAATCACTGTCGTGATATCATCGACATAACCAACCAAGTACGTATGTTGGGGCATCTCCATTCTGAGGATTCCAGCGTAGGAAATATTCCATAAGTAGGGTCCTAGGATTGAGCCTTGAGCATTGCCAGTGGTAATTTTTTTCCTCTGAAACAGCCCTTCACTATTCGTAGAAGATATAGTGCTACGCGGAAGGCGTTTTCTATGGCGTTTAGCATATCGCTACAGCTGTCAAAGTTGAAAGGATTTACCACGTCTAGGGCTGCTAGTAAGACGATTTTTCTTAAGTTATGACTGCTTTGCTGGGCCTTCTGGAACGTCGTAACTACTTCCTCTGCTCTATCTATTGTTAAGTGTTTCTTTCTTTGAACTGCTGATAAAATGCGTAACCTCTCTAGAAGTTTTCCCGCCTTGTGTAGCATACATAGAGACCTGGAGTATCCGGATCCTCTTTACCTTTGTTTATTAGCATCAGTCTTTGTGAAAGACACCTTCTTATAGACAGCGGTTGTACATATTGAGTGAAAGTCGAGGGCAGGTTTTGGCGATTACTTTCAAGACTTTTGCTGGTATACCATCTGGTATAGGGACCTTCTTGGTTTTTATAGAGCTTGCGGCAGATGTCAGCTCTTCTTCGTTGAACAATGGGACCATCTCGTGTTGCTCGGGAAATGAGTTGTGTTCTCTGGTCGTGTGCAGATGTTTTTCATTTTTTCCACTTTCAGAACTCGACCTGTCGCTTGTGCGCATATTTTGCGTAGACCTTGCAGCCTAGTCTCCAGGGATCACTATGATTGTGGTAGAATGTTTGAATTGTGTCTAGAGAACACCATGCAGCTTTAATATTCCAAAACGAAGTTGGGACTAGATTGTCAGTCAATCAGAGTCCTTTGGACTAACTCGTGTGAAGAATTTTTAACGCGACTTTTATCCAAATTCGTATAGCTATTCCAAAGTGAAGATGTTGAATTGATAGGCTCCTCTTGTTAAGGTATGGTAAACTAACAAGATGACAAATAAGGTTAAAATTACAAAAGCTAAATACCTTCTGAAACTAACGTTTGGTCGTATAGCAATGCCATAAGAATTACAATACCGTTGAAAAGGTGTTCAAATCAAGAGTCAGATGGCTAATTACTGGTGATCATTACTGCAGTCAATTAAAGAGCGATTTAGATACATGACTTCTACTTTTTGTTAAATTAGGACTTGGCCCCGGTTACACTCCGCGTACAGCAGAGATTTCCATGACAACTTCAGCATAGAAAAACCGCAGTTAATTAAGTATTTGACGTAATTAAATTCCATATTCAGAGTCAACGGCAATTGTACACGCGATGCATACAAATTAGATTGAGAAAGGTGCAGAGACTTGGCAAACACACGTGGGTTAGTTTGTTGAAGTGAACTTTGGAAACCAATTGATGAGCATGGTCATGCGAATCATTTGTTGAATCTTTCATTTGCCGACGCAAGTTGGAAGACAAGAGCTGGATACGATTTTTAGAACGAAGATTATGCCTCCGTCCTTAGGTTAGGTTGGAGTGGAAGATTGCAATTGATGCAGCTATACACTTAGACTAGAGCCTTTTGCTGTACAGCTGCCATTTATCTTCTATACTTTTCGAGCAGGAGCACCTAGATCTCTAGAGTGTGTAAGTGTAACTCTCATGAGTAGTTTGCGTCTGCTTGCCGTGGGGCCTTCCAAGGTTGCTACTAGTTTCTCAACACTGAGGTGATTACCACATGGATTTGGCTTGTTTTTCACAGAAACTACCCGCAGAACCATCCAGTGCTTGCTATGAAACACTGGAGGCTACCTATGCTGTTGTCGGCCAGTTCGTTGAGATTGTGGAAGAAGCTGTAGTAAACCATGTCCAAAGTTACAATATTGAGATTTATCTTGGCAATGGCCCATCGTACCTATATTGCCTCATCACAGTAGAACTGGCTTTGCTGTAATGGAACTTTTTCTACCTGCCTACTCGTTGGCCTTAACCTAATCTAAGAGATAAACCGCAGTTTGGAACGGTTTTCGAGTTGAAGGTGACAGATTTCAGGGATTTGATTCCGGCTTGTCATCCCGAGTTGGACTTTTGGCTTCGAAGGTCCTATATTGGTCAAGCAAACGTTTACACCTCCACTTACTCCCGATTCGGTTTTAGGGTCATCTGTAAGAACCAAATGGACTGCTTTCGTTGTACCTCAAGATGATTCTTCCAGTCAAGTCTGGAGGGGATGGTGTTGGCAAAGTTTTTATCAAGTAGAAGTCTTTATAAAGTACAGTCCGTGTCTTGTGGTGTGCATGTATGTATGTACATTTGGCACGAAAGCGCATAGAGAGTCAAGGCCTAGCTTCTCACAATCATTCATGTTGTGCGTGTTATATTCTTCGCATGAATGGAAGAGACTTACAGCTTTAATGCCGATTCCGAACGGCGAATTGAGAAGCTTTTCATGGCAGATTATACTTTTGCAGGTTTGTCATGCCTGCGAAGAGGTGGTCTTGAGGTAGGAATTCTAAATCTTTGAGGTATAGTGTCCAGCATACAGGCTAGATCATTGGTGTAATACCTTGATGCGTATGACTACGCTGGCCACCACTTATTTGCTGTAAATATCTAAGGGTATCAAATGGAACAGTATGTGTAAAACGCCGTAGTTGGAATGGTTTTGAGGGCTCCACTGATGCATATGCAAAGCGATCAATATTGGAATGACGACGCCACAAACGTGCCGGGAATATCATACCCTCCCTACACTGTCAATTCGCAGCATGAGTACCGCTGGCTTTAGGACGAGTATAGGCCAACATATTGCTGTTCAGGGACATGAACCTAGTCAGCAGATTCCAGGTACAATGGCTGGGCTGTGTTAGGACATGAAGAACGGAAAAACTTCAACACAGGTGACGTGCGCAAATGGAAAGGAACCTCATCCAACTCGATGTGTGAAATTGATGGCAAGATCAGGCAACTGTCTGAAGAGACTTGTTAGTTGACTGCAAATATGTTTACAAATTTAAAGTAAAGCCGCTTTCTTATGACACGCACGTTGAATGGTGAGTGGACGTTTTTTTAATTAATCAACATGGCCAAACGCATTCATAAGAGAATACCTGTTGCTTTAGCAAACACGTTCGCGTGATTTATCGCGGGCTTGTTGATCTGGTTAAAGAATTACGTATGCATGCGCAAGTACCGAAAGTAAATTTAAACCTACGTTTGTATACATATGTATGCTTGAATGCATGGTTTACCTGCAATGCCAAACTGTATGTCAATAGGACTGCATATTGCATACTTTTAATCCGGTTTTTGTCATTCGTGCTAAGAGTGCAAATCGTGTCCCTAGCGTGCACATTAATCCACACCTTTAGGTTGAAAAGGTGCCTTCACTCCATTGTGCTCCCCATCCACACCTTAATGAGCAATGAAAATTGGAATTGTCTTGTGAGAATTGATGTATGCTGGATAAATTTTGGGTCGACCATTCATGAATGTTTAGTTTCGTGTCGATAAATTCACTGATCGTGCTTTTAGCTTCGAAACAATCCTTTCAAGTGTAGATGTACATTCCAAGATAATTTGTCACTTTCCAATAGGAATGTCTGGAGACGGAAACGTAAATTATGACGCGGGATGGCGCTCTGTGTCAGGAGTTATGTATGTGTGACCGTAATATGTTACTCAAAATTAGGCTGTTTCCCCCCTTCTATGACGATGTAGGCTCACTGGCAGTGGGGCCTGTAAGAGAGGCTCAAGTTTAAAAAGTCTTGAGCCCAAAACTGAAGATAGAGGTACTCGTCGAAACTATTCAAGTACAACAATTTGACAGTCTTTGAAAGACTCTCATGAAAATGTCAGCCATTTTGGAATTACTTACTCAGGTGGCGTTACCACTAACCCTATCCCCCCACACCAAAACTTTCTCCAACAGTCGTTTGAGAGGAATTATAACGGGCCTAAACGAGGCCGATATAAAGAGCTTCATATCTCACCCTCCACGACAAATCAACTATAAATCTGGGCTTTAACCAACAAGCCTCTCCAGTTAGCGTGGTCCTTAGCTAGCTCCCTTCGGTAAGGCCCTCCAAGTTGATTGAGGTCCCTTTCTACTTGTGCACGTCACCTTAGACGAGGTCTTCTTCTACTAAGTTGATTCGAAGACTCTCCGGGCCGGAGTGTTGGTATCAATTCACTCTACATGTTCTAGCCATCTAAAAAGACAGTTTTTGACTAGGTCGTTCGTATAATTTGTCGTTGAATCTATTCTTGCAAAGCCTGTCAACGCAAACAGGACCGAGTAACTTACCAAGAACTTTACGTTCGAATTGACTAAGACTTTGATCCGCCTTCAATAGGGTCCATGCTTCAGCGGCATAGAGTAGGACTGGTCTTGTATAGAGTAGTAAGAACTTTCTTTCGTTCTTCGGGATAGGGCCTTACACCTTAATTGCCTTCTCAGACCAAAGAAACAGCGATTGGCAAGAGTTATCTTTTGTTTGATGTATGATTAGATGTCGTTTCAGAGCCAAGGTAGGCAGACTGTGACGTTCTGTGTGTCACTTCTTGTTGACAGCAAATACTTTGTTTTGCCCTCGTTAACCGCTGAATATTAGTAAGCACACAAGTGAAAGCTCGTTGAGTTCTGCTAGGTCGAACGGTCTTGTTCTTTGTAGTCGGCGCTCGAAGTTTGTCACTTCTAGAATGCGGATTATTTCGTTATTGCAGTGAACATGAAGATGAGTATAAAGTTTGCGAGTAAAGTTTGTTACTTCCTCCTTCACTGTAGCAATTCCTTAGTCTCTGTGAATATCGCTATTCCTTACATACCATGGAGCATTCACGATTGCTCTTAGCGTTTTGTTTTGAAATGTTTGTAGTAGAACTACATTGTTTGGTTTGGTACAGCCCTAAAGTTGTATGCCGTTTATCCAGGACGGTTTTAGTACTTACAGAAGCAGTTTGTTGTATACGCTTAGCTGCGAATATCTTCCGAGAAGCCAATAAATTTTTTTAGTCTGATCTCGAGCTCGTCGCGCTTCTTTTTAACGTGTGACTTCCACTTGAGTTTTGCGTCCAGAGTCATTCCTAGCTATTTTGTCGTTTGCGTACGGTTTTTGTACTGAGTTAATGGAAATAGGTAAGTTGTTTTTGTACGTAAAGTTGACATATGTTGACTTGGTCTCGTTAAGGACGATTCACCAGGTCGTTGTCCACTTGCATACTTTGTTTAGAGCCCATTGTAGTTTTCTTGTTGATGATTAAACTGACACATCCGTTGCGAAAATAGCCGTATCGGCTGCGAACGTCGCTACGACGGTCTCTCCGTCTTGTGGTATATCTCTCGTGTAGAGCAAGAGCAGGATTGGACCGAGAACGCTTCCTTTTGGAACGCCGGCGTGGATATCTTTCAATTCCGAGTATTCCGTCAGTCCCATATTTAACATGAAACAGTCTGATTTCAAGGTAGGATTTCAATACTCTGTAAAATTTTTTTTTTTTCGGTAAGATAACCCTTAGTTTATACATTAGGCCTTCGTGCCAGATCTTGTCGAAGGCTTGCGATACGTCGAGAAAAGCGCTAGAACATATCTTTTACACTTCTAGAGCTCTTCCAATTTCGTTCGTTATTCGATACACCTGATCGATTGTGAAATGTTTCAGCCGAAAGCCGAATTGATGATCCGGAATCAATCGACTTTCTTCAACTACTGGTTTTAGTCGTTTTAGTAAAAGTTTCTCGAAGATCTTAGATATTATCGGCGGAATTAAAATCGATAAAGAGATGGAGTGAATCGCCTTGGACTTCTGAGGTTTTCTCCAAAATCTATCGAAGTGTGAACATTTAATTGATTGATTGTGCGGGCGCAATTTAATCTTTAAAAGATTGCCACTTCGTAATGAAAAATATAAAACATAGTGCATCTACAACTATTTCTGAGATAGAAACCAATAAAAAAAAAAACGTCCTTTCTCCTTCTCCTAACACCCCATCATAGAGTCTACTTTAGTGTAAACAAACATTTTTACATTTTCGTTTCGAATTGTACAAATTGTACAAAGCACACGATCTTAATAAGTAAATGTGTACATAACTTTGTTCAACACACTAAAATCAAATCTTCATTAAACATTTCAAAGAAATTAATTTATTTTCTTCTTATTTCCTATAGCAATCGATCAAAGCAAACATATGTACTTTATTTTTATTGCAACTAGAATTGAAATGACTTTTCACCAACGCGAACGTTCAAGTCTAAGTATATAAACAAATGCGAAATGTTATGGAAAACTTATCATCAATGTGTTCTGTTTATTGACAGCGGTTTTTGTATGGATAAAAATAAAAAGTTTTAATATGCAATAATTTGAATCGTTAACTAAAATGTATTCATTTCATACTCTCGTATGTTTTACGAGGAAACTCATAAAAAATAAAAATGGAATTCCAGTTAAGATTAAATCTTTCGTTTAAAATGCATTGAATAGTTTATTTTTTTTAGCGAGTGTTGAGAAATTCGTAAATGTATTTGTAAGAAGTAATACTCGTAGATACTCGTACATAATGAGATCCTAAACTGTGTATGGAGGGACAGCAATTTGAAATCCATTTAATATGAGTGGTTGTACATATATTTGTAGCACTCAGTCAAACAAGTTCTTTATTCCTCGTCGTGTACAAAAACTTTGGCTTTCACAGACCTCATTTACTATGCCGTAGGTTCGCTGGCTAGGCTTTAGAACATCTCGAAGTTTAGGTTAAGCTAGGTTAGGTAACCGTTAACCCTGGGGAAGGAAGTCCTTTCCCCGTCACATTTAGGTCAATGTAGACACATTGTGATGCCCTAGGGAAGTCTAAGCTCTATCAAGCCAGTCCGCAGCGCTGATGAATCTGTGTGTGTCAAGCACCGACTTGCTGGACAGTGCTTCTAGATCCTGGAAAAGGTGCCTTCCTTCCGTCACCGTATCCCTTGCATAGGTCATTCGTTTTCAATCCCAGTCTTCTTGCATGGTAGTTTAGCATGCTATGCCCGGTGATGATACTTAGGGAAGATAGGGATTTTTTATTCATTACCTGCAGGATTCTTCCGGTTTTCTGTTTATTGTAGAATGGCCATAGCTGAGCACATTCCATCTATCGTTGCCAGTTCTTTTAATTTAGGGTGGGATTTTAGCGGTGGTATCTGCTGGATCGGGGTCTAGTGAGGATCCTTACCTTGCCAGCTCATCAGCTGTCTCGTTTCCAGGCACCCAGCAGAGTCTTACTTTGTGCTGTCTGCCAAGAACCCGTAGCTCTTCATGACAACGACTAACAGGCTTCGACTTTATTTCTATGACAGAAATCGCCTTCGCTTAGAAGACACTACTATGGTCTAGGAGTCTGATCGATCCAGACAGTCCGAGAGTCTCGGAAAAGAATCCAGCGCTCACACTTATGTCCATTTTGGATCCATTCGATCTGTAGGCGGAGGTTGTTGTATCGTTATTCAATATCTGATTAGCCTGCCATTCATCTGGCAGGTTGAGAAAGGTCTATCGAAGTCTAAGTAAGACAACATGTAGTCTGTGTACACAGTGCTGCTCACAAATTTGCGCAGGATCTGTGCATGCCCAGTCTGACTGGGTTCTTCAGTTTCCAGTTTAGCTTATGTGAAGGGCGCTTTTTGCAGCTGATTCTTACACAAGTAAATCAAGCGGGAGTAGGTTGAGTATTGTCTCAAGTCCCGCTTTGGGAGTGGTTATTAAAGCTCCAGTGGTGCTGATGCAGGCTATCCTCTGAATGTGTGTTAATAGTTTAAGGTTGGTGGTTTTACACGATGCCTACCAGGTTACCGTAGGCCTTACTACTGCCGTGTAAAGCCACATGATGATTTTGGGGCTGGGGCCCCAGGAAGACTATCGTTGCTTTTTTTACCGTTTCTTTAATGTTAAGACTCCAGTTTAGTTTCCGAAGTTTACTAGAGTTTCTCCTACAAGACTACCTATCTTGTCGTGGTGTAGGAGCTTAGTGCAATCAAAATCTTGGGACTAACCGCCCCAGATGAAACCGAACCAAAAGGTACATATATGTAAGTGATATCTGAGGCTGCAGTGACCGGAGAGAAAGCTGGCAAGCCATCTGATATCGTTCATTTTGTGATTGAGGATATTTTTTGTGGTTTTGTTTAGGGGTCGGATGGCTGTCTAAGTCCCTGAACGCTGTTTCAGTAGGATAGAAACTCCGTTTTTTTCCAGCTGTCTAGATTCGTTCTGAATCCGGAAGTAGGGATGCCACAAAAGGTTCAGCACCTACATATCTTTCAGAAGAACCTTTCCTGGCAAGTAAGTCTGCAATTTCAATGCCGTCAATGCCTCTGTATGCTGGTACCGACCAGAATTTGACCTTGTTTTGCATTGAAACGTCTTGGAGAGTATCAAAGCAGTCTGAAGCGGCCTTTGCGTTGCAGTTATGGGAACTTAGTGCTTTAAGCGCTGCTTGACTATCGGTATATTGATGGTTGCCCCCTTTCTGCCAGAGTCGAGGATGATACATTGAAGAAAAAGTAATAAAAAAGAAAGAGGGTGACTAAAAAAAAGTAATAGAACACAAATTAGCGATCCTTAGAATTCTTTTCTGTCTGTCTGTCTGTTTGTTTGTTCGCGCACATCTCCGAAACTACTAAACGGATTTTCATGTATTTTTCACAGGTGCATAATTTGGAGCTGCATATAGGTTTTATTTTATTAAAATCGGATGTCGGAAAAAAAAATTATCGTCATTTAAAGATTTTTGGAATTTATTTTTGTATGTTAGAAAAGTTAGAAGTTAAGGGTCGAAGGCCTTTAGACGTCACGAACGATTGTTTTAAAGAAAAAAAAAACGGAAAACTTTGGTTAGAATTATAGAGCTTATAAAATTTAGCACATAAAAAATCAACAGGTGACGCTGTTCATTATAAGAACGCGCTATAGAAACAAAGCAAATACCAAGAGAAGACTCAATGTTGCGTTCAACAATATTATTCGATATGTCTATGTCTTAAAACGCTAAGATCATGTTTCTGCTTACGCCAAAAATATTCTTGGATGCTAAATTGCCCAGTACCTGGAATTCTGCACTATTAAATGTCTTCACAGGATTATAACCTCCAAACAGCCTCATATTTGTTCAATAAACTAACTTTTGCATAAGATCATGTTATACGAACTCTTTTGATCACACTCTCTTCAGGCATATGGCAGATAGTTAATTAATAAAACGTAGACGATCCTCTCATCCTCTCATGCCTCATCCCTCATCCTCTCATCCTCTCATCCTCTCATCCTCACATCCTCTCATCCGCTCATCCTCTCATCCTCTCATCCTCTCATCCTCTCATCCTCTCATCCTCTCATCCTCTCATCCTCTCATCCTCTCATTCTCTCATCCTCTCATCCTCTCATCCTCTCATCCTTTCATCTTCTCATCCTCTCATCCTCTCATCTTCTCATCCTCTCATCCTCTCATCCTCTCATCTTCTCATCCTCTCATCCTCTCATCCTCTCATCCTCTCATCCTCTCATCCTCTCATCATCTCATCCAACCGCAACCGTAGCCATCGTCACATATCGGTTCGTGATCGTGTGTTGTTTTTGTTTTGCCGAGTTGCGCAAGGGAAGATTTTTTTCATTAAGTTTTCTTTTGTCGTATTCTTGCTTCTATGGATACGCTACGTAGTTTATTTACAATGCATTTGCAGTTCGGAGTAATTTGACGGGGAACGGGTGTGTAAGATGATTTAGTTGGATGGAACTTAAAGTATCTGTGGAACTTCTCAACCGATTTCAAAAATTCAATATCGGAATGGTGATACTTTTTGCTACCTTTTAGCTCTGAAAGTTCCATATGGACTGACTATTTCTAGCGACTAAATATAAACCTTAGTATGTATTAAACGTGTGCGAAGCCGCGGGTGAACTGCTAGTCAAAAATATGTGCGGTACCTCAATATCTTCAATGCCCAAACAAGGTAAAAGAACTTATTGATGCTAAAGGCGGGCATATTAATACAAAATCTTCTAAAAAAAAAACTTTGCACAGCACTATAAGTACACAGATGTACTAGGTAGATAAGTAACATCTGTATAAATGCTTAATTAACTCACCTTATATTGTGATGTTATATTCCAACAGAAAACAAAAAAAATCCTTATCACCTTGATTTTGTAATTAAATATACGTATGGTATGTATACTTTGTACATTCCGTGGATGCCTTTAATTCGAAATCATTTCACTCGCATTTAATGCTTATAAAATCTTTAACATCACCAAATAGCAACGGCACCAGTGATGAATAGATACTTTCTATATTTCTAGTTTCAATAAAACATCAGGACGAATTGGGAAAACAATTCAAAATTCAAAATTCAAAAAACTATATCGCACTTGTGAGAAATCAATTCGCGCGTTATCTTACAATTATGACGTTAAACCGCACACGTTATGCATAAAAAAATAAAAAAAAATAAACTTTTTGTAAGATCACGTTCGGCACTTAGTTCTTTTTTTTTTTTTTTAAATTGTTTTACGTATTTTTTCTGCGAGCAGTTTAGAAAATCTACTTAAGCACAAGAACATATGTATTTTCAACTGAATTATGTTTCAAAAATATACCAAAACCGCCGCCGGTAAAAGATTTCAAATTTTATTGTAACTGACGCTGAAAAATAAAAATAAAAAATAAAAAATAAAAACTTCACTAATATTTTTGCGGCTTTATTGTTGAATCGTTGACGCAACACTGGTATATTTTGCAGTCGTGTATCTAGATACAAACTTCAATTAATTTAGCCGGGCAATAGCATGACAGTTGAACCAGCTGGTGGTGTTGCTTCGAAGTGTTGCCCCTTGTGTATTGTAATACAGTAAGCGAAAATACTGAGGTCTACTTAAATTAAATTAAATCACGTACACGTTGTACTTAGTTAGTATTTAAATAATGTCGTTCGTTTGGTTTTTTTTAATTATTTAAAGTCATTGCTGTGAATACTTAATTGTAAAAAAAAACGTCAGTCTTATGCAACCGCTGTTCAATGCAACTGTTAACTTTGTTTCTCATTGTTATTTGCAATGTCGAATAGTTAGGCCGGGTACTTATTAGTCATTGCAGTATACACTTTTAAAACAATACAAGTTCAAAGAAACAATAATAAATTGACGTTTGGCGTGATCCCACTAAGCTGTGTCAGCATTGTTTATTAAGTTAAACTTTAAATTAAAAGATAAAAACAAAAAGCAATAAAGGCAAGAATCAAAGAGTAGAATATGATCTGTCTAGAACGGGAGTGTCTCTCAATATATATTAAACCTATATATAGGTACATACTTATGTAAGGTGACTGACTGACCAACTGATCTATTAACGTCCACTTGCGTCCACTTACGACAAAAAGATTGTAATTCTTGTAGAAGCAGCAACAGAGGTGACAAAAGAGTTTACCAAACAGCAATGGCAAGAGAAATGGAGCTCAGAAAAGGAAGGAACGGGAACAGGATATTTCATGGGTATTTCAATGCCAACTTCCACAAGCCGGCCAAAATAAGCAGTCCAACTTGCCGGTATGGGGACTCTCAAGCGAAACACCCGTTCCTTGCCTGCAGCAGATGGGAAAATGAAACAAGTGTGCTCTAATCACTGATTGACAAATGTCAACGACCAGAACTGGAACCGAGCTGCGCCTTCATAGAAAAAGTGCTGCTTGTCGGCATTTCTCATCCACCCAGACATTTCGTGGTGGTGGTCAGGTGAAACCTCTCACATCAGTTGCGGCGTTTCTGGTAAATATGTTGGCAATGTTCCCACTGGTCTTTGATACTTGATGCTAGCGACATAGAAGTTAAAAAAAAAGAGATTTCGGGATACACGTTCGGTAAAGTTCTTGGTGGTCTCTTCTTTTTTATAGTGGCATTTGGGATATCCACTTTCGTACCTTGGCTGCAACTAAGTAGTGATCCCAAACAATGTTGACCGCTCTAATGTCAGGACATCCAAAATACTGAAGGCATGACTTGCGTCGATCACAATGTAATCGATTTGGTTGACAGTTTGATGATCAGGAGACCGCTACGACCTCTTATGGATTTTTAGGTGAGGAAACCGTGTGCTTGCTATAGTGGCGCTATGGGAAATTCGTTTCTAGACATGGTGTCGTTTAGGCAATGCTTGCCAAATGTCCTGCCAAAGATGTCCTTCCCTCCTATTTCAACCTTTAAATCACCCAACATAATTCTAACGTCATATTTAAAGCACTGCTCATAAGTCTTGTCGTAGAGCTGGTAGAATCAATTTTTAGTGGCGTCGTCCTTGTCTTCTTTGGGGACATTAGCACATATATGGCTGATGTTAGCGAATTAAGCCTTGATGTGGATTGTCAACCCTGAGAGCACGAGAAAAAGAGGCATACAAAAACTAAACGTTCTAAAATTGGAGAAATGTCGCACAAGACAGAACGGAATGGAGGCACGTCTTACAGAAGGCTAAATCCTGTCCAAGGATGTAACGCCATAAGAACAAAAAGAAGAAGTGGATTGTCATATGATGTGTCGCTCATGTGTCGGAAGCTTAAAATTTTTGACTTCTCACCTAAGATGTCACATTTTTCTATCTACCCTTGGCCCGATCTATCTTATCGCCTCTGCTTGTTGTTCGCTTGTACGTTTTCCTTTAAGGATCCGCACGATGCACGTACAAAACCGAAGATAGTTGTCCTTAATTCGACAACATTTGTACATCCAATCCTTATCCGAGGCTTGTGGTCGATACATAACATACAGCTTTTCCTTTTTTTTACCAGGAGGACCAGTTCCGTTTTCAACACCCCTGGGACGAAAGGTCGTTTATAACGATACCAGTAGTCCATTTCAGGGGCGTGGACACTGCCGTTGATCCATTAAGGGCTCATTAGCGACCATCTATTTCCTAAGACGCTGAGTTAGTCTTGGAAATTCTTACCGGTCTGAGCACTGAAAATATCAGGTTGGCTCAGATAAAGTGCCGGGATTTTTGCTTCACCGTTGATTCCATCTGGGGAATTCATCCGCTGTCCCGATTAAAGTGCTGCTATTTTTTGTCTGCTGGTCAATACATGTGCTTATAAGTTAAGCAAGAGTGTCCGAATGGACATCGACGAGTACCCGATGGGTACCACTTGGAGCACAATTGATAAGTCAGATCGTCATCACAGACGAAGAAGCCTCACTAGAGTTAACATGGTCGTGATAAAAGTGTGGAACTAACTTTACATCGATGGATTCTTTCTAGATTTGAACTAAAATCCACGTCGAATAAAGGAAAAGTTTTAAAGTCGATGAGCCTGCCAGTTAAGTAGAATGAAAAATCCTCGTTGTTCTAATGCTCTTACGCTAACTGTATATTGAATTAATTTTTTTTTTTCGGGCCACCACTTGTTGAGTTTTTCTGTTCTTTTTCACTATTTCCTTTGTTTTTATGCATTCACATTGTGGTTTAGCCAGAGTAGGAGGAAGAAGGGGTAGCCCTTCAATAAATATGGAATGGATGTCTGCTGTTGACTCATGGTCACCCACGGTTTTTATAATGTACTCGCGCTTTGCATTGAAAGTATCTTGTTGATAATTAGTTTAGTTGGTGGCATGGTTAACCTTTCTTTCCGTTTGGGATCAATGAGCCTTTTAGCGCGGTGGTACTTAATTAATCCGTTGTTTAATTAAATTTATGGAAATGAGCGTGGAAAATCTTATCGTACTCAGTTATCGTACGAGTATTTGCCATTGGCTAGGGGTAGGCAAATAAAATTATAGCGTCGCATTAGTGATCTCATTCCTAAGTATGTAGAGAGTCGAATGGATCTGCAGTGGGCGTAGAGAGAATCGTGCAGACGTTTTTTTTGAACTTGTTGCAGATGATTTGAATTGGACAACGTACCGTACAAAAAGCTGGAAAGTCTGGAGAATTAGTCCTTTATTTCAGCTGAAAAGCATGTAAAGCCTGGTTGAGCTGAATGTACGCAAAGTTCCCTCTTTGTCTGTAATGAAATATGCCAATCAATCCTGCCTGAGGGAGTGGGTTCGAGGAACAGTTGGTAGAATTGAGTGCCCATTTGACAGAAAACAATACGCGATGAGTATTTTCATCGACATAGAGGGCGCTATTGATACATTGATGTGACTTTTGACACAACTTGCAACTGTGGAAGTGGATGCGGATGCCGACTATGGTCGGTATGTAGGAGGGATAAACAGTGGTTGTTGAAAAAGTGGGTAGTCCGGAAGGCAAAAATTCGTCGATTGCACTAGCTCGGCCACATGGAGCGAATGGACGAGAATGCTCCACCTAAGAGGATCTTTGAATCCTAGCCACCTGGTTCACAAAGAAAAGGAAGGCCGAACTTCCAGTTTTAAGATCAGGCAATCGCGGACGCCAGAAACCTTGGTCTAATAAACTGGAAGCAGCGTGCCCGGGACCGTGAAGAATGGAAAGCGGCATTAGTTCAAGCTCAGACCATCCAAGGGTCGCTGGCATGATAAGTAAGTAAGTTAGTGTTGAAGAGGTGGCGTTCTGTTTTCATATGCAAGCTTAACAGTCTAAATAGTTTAAACATCTATGCATCTGTTGATTCTACCCTGCGAAGTGTGAACTGTCTGCTCTAAGATACAGATGCCCCTTAATGTGATTGACGGAGGAATGGGCTTCAGTTTCTAACTTACTTATGATGGCCCTACAGTTTGGAGTGAACCTGAGCCTCAACGAACAGGCGTCTTCAGCCATCTCAATCTTCAGCGGGCTGCCTCCAGTTTCGCACAGTTTCCAGTTGGTTGAGTTTCTCTTCCATTTGCGTGCTCCACCTAAATTGCGGTTTAGGTGCGCCGTCCCTCGGGGAATGGATTTGAAAATTGTCCATCCCGCAGCATTGGTGTCCATCCATTCTATATGACCTACCTCACTCGTTGAACATTCCCTCCTCTAGCTACGTCGATGTAGCTGTACAACCCGTATAGCTCGTCATTGTACCTCCTCCTGCATTCATAGAAAACTACTCGAAGAATTTTCCTCTTTTAATAGCAACCTCATCTATTTTTGATAAGGTCCATACCCTTGTGCCATAAAGCAGAACTTGGATAACTAAGGTTCGAGAGGATTGCCTTCTTAGCCCAAAGAAGCAGCGATTGACAAAAGTGATTCATGGTTTGATCCCTGAGCCTAGGTAGACAAAGTCTCTTACTACCTCAAAGTTATATCTGTCTAGGTTCCTTTTTGAAAGCATGTCCTTTGTTTTGTGTTCAATGATTGTCTTCGATGCTTCCGTCTCAATTCTTACGAGCAGCTAAGCTGTCAGCAGCGGTACCCAGTATGCCTTCGCTGCATGTGATGCAGGCATGCATGGTTTTCATTGGAGTGGTCAGGAATTTGTCGGTTAACAGTATGAAAACATCGTCTGCATAGGCAACGATTCGAACCCTGATGTGCCCTAGAGTCATCAGTATTCCGCTAACGACTTATATCCTTAGTAGAGGTGATAGAAGCCCCCTTCCTTGCGGGGTTCGCCTTGAAGCCAAGGTAAGTGTTTGACAGCCTCCCAGTTCGAAGCTTATGTGTCTCATTTTAAGCAAGCACTCCACCCAGTTTGAGTTTATGGTAAGTTGGTCTATAGCTCGTCTTTTTGCTTCAGACTTGAACATTCTTGGGAGCGCCTTCTATGTCCAGTCGATTGTTGCTAACACTCCATGCAGGGCTGTCTCAACCAATCGGTCCTTTGTGTAGGCGGGCTGAGCTAGGAATAAGTCTCTAGGGCTTTGTCTGGAGCGAATGTGTATGTCAATTATCCCCTCTAATGTTTTCAGAAGGAAAGAAGTTAGGCTTATCGGCCTAAAATCTTTGTTTGGACAGAGCGGTTGTATTAGGAACTTCTGTCTCACACAATTAATTACAGGGCAAGAGTGCATGTGAGTGCATATGACTACCTACACAGAAAATAGACAGCTAGGCACGACTCGTATGGCGACATGGCTCAAGACAAACGCCAAATACACGTTATTTGAGTGCGCTAGATGGCTTGTAGGCTGGAGTAATGAAAACTAGAATCGAGTGTGCTCCTACATCGAGAAAGTGATGAAAATTCAGAAGAGGAAGTAGGACATACATATATCAATTCGTTAAGGCCATCGAAAATTGGAGCCTCATAGAGGGTAAGAAAGGTGAAGTAGTGGAAGAAGCAGTGCCGGTAATGGATTGCCTGAAGATTGAGAGGTTCGAGTCAGTCGGAGTCTGAAACGCAGGGCGAAACCTGCGGTTCGTACCTCTTCTATCTGTTAGGTACTGCTAGGTGCCTAGTTTAATCAGTAAACAAGTTTCCCAAACATAAGCTCATTAGTACTTCAATGTAACTATGAAAGAGCATAAATTGTCAATTATAAGGCACGTTAAATGTCAAATAAAACTAGCGTACTTTATGTCAACATAATTGATTATTGTGAAACCATTTGCGGACAACTACTCTTACTTCAATATAACCGCTCAAAAGAATAACAATATGTAATTCATCTTAATTCATATTTATAAGTCTGTAATGCAACAGGACAATATTGTGCTCATGAATTTCAAATTTATTTGTGAGACATGATTGATTTTTCACTGCGAACAGAGGAAAATTTATTGGTTTCTTTGAGTTTTAGCGCATTTAACGCTACCAGAGGCTCTCGGCAGTCGGCACCACAGTTGAGATGGATCGCCTCCCAATCAGACGCTACCCCATGGAAGTAATACCATTAAGTGAACTTATACATATATGGAAGAAGTTACACTGTTGGGTTTCTGCAAAAGATTCCGTAACTCAAAGGAGGCACGGAAAAAAAAAGTGAGAGTTTCATCGGCTGAACCATAAATTAAGTTAAGGTTTGTTACTTTTTTCTTACTATCCGATCCAAGTTAGCAGGATTTTTTCTATTGAAACTACTTGTCTTGGTTATGTCGGATGTTTATCACTGTTGGCGGTCTTTAATAAAGCTTTCTACTCAAAAAATTTCTTAAATTAGAGTTCATACTTTACTTACATATGTACCTACACATTGAAGCAGGATTTTAAGGATTTAGTTCCGATCAGTGGGAAACCATACAATGCACTAGGACCTGATAGCACCTTTCTGCACAACTTCCGAAAGATTGAACCCTTTCTGGAAAGGAAGAATATAAGTATTACGATGAGAGAGAGTTTATCTGTGCAGGAGAGCTTGACAATAGCCATGGGGTATATAAGGTATTATATTTAATAAATCCATCCAGCTGTTGGGTTCGACAGACCATATCGACCTCATCACCTGTTCCCAGCGTGCCAATATTGAAATTTCTACGGGAATTGAAGAATTAGCCTTATGATGAATGAGGAGAAGACATAGTAAGAGTACATGCTGTTGGGAAAAACCGATTCATCGAACAAGGTCTAGAACAAAATGTGGCAATCGACAGCTAACACTTTTTGTGTAATGAAGCAGTTCATCTACCTCCGGGCAAATATATCCCTGGTGGAGATTTGAAGAAGAATACTCTGAGGCAACCGTTGCCACTAACTTTGCTACTTCGATTCGTCTGAACAGCGAATGGATAAGAAGATACAACCGCGAACTCTAAAGACTGTATAAAGATGTGGATGTAGTCTGGGAAGCAAAAATCCGTCGACTGTACTGGCTCGGTTCGTTTCGTTTTCGTTTTAAAGGCATTTTTGTTATTTCAATTCATTACATTTAGACAAAAAACTCTTAAAACTAGCTTAATTAACTTAACTATGTAACTCTAACTTACTGGCCCTACACGGGCACTCTAAGCTAAACTTAATACTTATTCTATGTCTTTCGACGTAACCTAACTTAATTTACTTAAATAATCTAAGGGCTTAATTATTGAAAAAAAACTAAGAAAACTGGCTCGGTCACATCGAGCAAATGGACGAGAACGCTCCAGCTAAGATGGTTTTCGTGGACAGTTCTGGGCCCCTACTCTGTATTGCGATTCTAAAGTTCGGATCGTTCGAAAGCGCACATTTTGTATGGATTTTATGAATTGCATTTCCAATTGCCCATACAAAATTTCCGCTTTCGAACTTTAGAATCGCAATACAGAGTAGGCCCCTAGTGTCCAATTAGATGCAGAGCCTTTTTCAAAAACATGGTTATCTATTCGAAGATGTTTTCCATTTTTAAATCCTATCCCTTAATTACCACTCGACGTCTATTGAAATTTGTTTTTGCAGACTTATGCAATTCTTGAATAAATTTTCATAAAAGGGATTGAAAAAAAAAACCTTTACCAGCTAAACAAGTTTAAACTAACTTCACCTTAAAATTAAGATCAGTTGGGGTTGGGGTGGTGAAGGAGAACGAATTTAAGGCAGGAAGTGGTGTGGTTAAAGTCAAAAATGAGTTAATCTTCCGTAACATACGAGTTGATTTTTGCTCTCTTCCATGGATCTAGATGGCAGCGAAGGAATTCTTAAGATGAAATCAACGGTGCAGCGTCTAGAGTTTCAGTCAGGCTGAAATACTTATAGAACACCTTTTATGGGCTACTTCGACTTATTCGAAGCTTTCGCTTTCGCTTATACTCTACTTTTATTTGTGCCTAAGTGAGTGCTTATGATTCCTCAATTATAGGAATGCTGTCAACCTGTTGTGTGACATAATGAACTGCTTAGGCTCCTGGCTGTAGGAGTACAAGTAAGAATTTGGTCCTCAAAAATGGGGGTAGTTCCGTCAAAGAAATTGTCTTATTACAAAAAAAAAAAAATTAAAAAGGATACCATGCCCTTAGAGCCAATGAATTCCGTGAAAATGGCTGAAAGAAGGTAGAACATAGAACGTTTTCCCTGTGCTTAACGCAGTCTATTTTTTTGATTTATTCGGGATTTAAATAAGTTGGATGAACTATGGATTGACTACATTTGATGTATCTATGTATTATTTTAGCGGAATGTAAGACCTGACTACATACGGCTTTTAGCCATATTGGAAATATCGTTTAAGTTTTGATTATAGGTACATCGTGCTTATTCTGTTTGACGAACTTCTAGTGGACTTATTATTTTGTAATTTGACACAAAGGTAGGCCATAGGATACAATTAACTGATCATGACTTGAAAGCCTGAATTTATAAATGTAGACTGAATTTTATATTCATAAAGTCACGAGCGACTTATCAATGTTGAAAGCTTTTTAATTTTTATAAATTTGTCACATATCTTGACGTGGTGAGATCTATGCGAAGCATAGTAAAAATAAATTCATCAAAATTGATTTTAATAAATGGTGCTTCTATTTACCAGTTTTTTGTTATTATACCTAAAGTTGTATAATTATGTTATGTTTCCCATTATTTTTGATGTTTATTTTCCATATATTTTCAATTAAAATCACACATTTTCCTATCGTTTTTGTTTTAAATTCACCACAAAATGATTTTTAAATATGGCAATGCTATATTTGGCGTATAACAAAAAACAAAAAAAAAAATATTTCCCTTACCTAAATAACTTGGGGAATTTATTCACTCTTTGCAAAAGTCCGCCATTGCAACAGACCCGTGCACCTCCATTATTTTTTTTTATTACCTAACGATTATAACATTTGTCAAAAAACGTATTTCCTGTGTTTACGCGCCATCAAATGAACGATAAACAATTGCTGGCTAATTTCGCTTAGCAAATTGAGCAAGTCAATCGGAGTTCTTCTGAGGACACCACATAGCCCCTCCAAATATCTACAAAACGATGGCTCTGACAGTGGTAAAATACAAAAAAACTCAACCCGGGATATTGATGAAAACTTCAAAAATTCAATCGCCAGCTATGGCTGTGAAGGTAATTTTCTATTTAAAATGCAACTATTCCAGGGCAAAGGGATAAAAATGTCGCCAAGTTTTCGCTTTGTTTTGGAAAACAAATGCCAATGCCAATCAACTGTAATAAATGGTGGGGAAAAATGAAAATCATGTGTATGACGTATTTTCATGTCGTTTGCCCTCTTTTGGCGTTGGTGTCGTCTTTTTTTTTTTTTTTGATTGATCAAGAAATGCCAATAAAGGGAAATTTTTCTAAATTTATAGTGTTGCCAAGGTCGTTTAATATAATGTGTTACAGTAGATTTATTGAAACAGGGGTGTTATGGCTGTTTAGTGCTTGCTAAGACGTAGTGCAACAAAAATAAATGCCGATTACTCTAGATTTTATCCAAAATTAAAAGTAATTGTGGATGCAGAGTTTAGAAGAGCTGAAACAGTTTGAGTTTTTGAACTTAAGCAACAATTTTAGGATTTTTTTTACTTTAAACCATCGTTTATAGTCTGACAGCTAATATTTAGCACAGTAACATTCAAATTCACTTTAGAGTGGTCGTTTTTGTATGAAACTTTTGTTTTGCTTACTTAGGTGGCTTCCTAGTTGCTTGAGCTAGGGTCTTACTACTTAATTGCCTTCTCAGACCAAAGAAAGAGCGGTTGGCAAGAGTTATTCGCTTGGTTTATGATAAGATGTCGTTTTCAGAAGTGATTTCAAAACAAAGTCCCTTACTGTCTCGAGGTTATACCTCTCTACTGTGGCGTTGTGTCAAATTCGCCATTGTTGACAGTAAACACTTAGTTTTGCCTTAAAATTCGCTAGCGCATCGTTGACAGCTCGCTGAATTCTGTCAAAGATTTCAATAAATTCGGCGACGCTAGTAGATGCAGAGACATAAGCTTTGCACAATCCTTTCAAAGGGGATCTTACAAATGAGAGCGTATCACCTTGGTTGGTGAGGTGTTTGTTGACCTTGACGGAGCAGCTTGCGTTTTTCATCGTCGTGCTGTTATAGGCAGTATAAAATTCGATTAAGAGGTGGCGTGTGTAGCGATTTGGACTTGGGTTTTCTCCATGATCTGAAACTACACTGATTGGTCCCTAATCAGGTTGATGGGGGCTTTCAGACGTTTACACAAGAGAAAGAATTTCTAAAATTGGCGCACTTGAGGGGTTCTCCTTGATCGGGCAAGCGATCGTAAATTCCACTCATCAGACATACATTCGTCTGACCAAATCTTGGAGATGAGTTGGTGTATTCTCTCTACCAAGTCGTCTCTGCCTGCTTAAAATAACTTGTTAGGTAAGTTCGATCCAGCAGTCTTGTTGAATTTCAGTTTGAATATGGTTTTAGCTATCATCGTCTAAAGTGGATGGGTCGTTCTGCGTGTGGTTGGTTTTTGTCGCCGTTATGCAGTCTACAGAAATTCTCAACAACGTTGAACAAACACCACGTTCTAGTTTTTATATTATAAACACGAATTGAGTTTGAAGCGAACAAGTATTCCTTGGCAGAAACTCGAAAAATATAAGTGTATTGAAAGTCTTAATATGTTAGCAGCCAAATTCAGGTTGATTGGTGAAATAAATTAATTTTATCGATTTAATTTGGTCTCAAAATGTAAAAGTGTTTTCATATCATAAAATTCAATAAAAAAATAATTCACCTAAATGTTAATATGAGGTTGGCAATGCTACAAACAATTTCATACAAGAGGTTATTTGACAAGACGCGGAAATTTCCCTTTTGACGTCCATTTCTTTTTCTTTTCTTTTTCTCACCACTGGGA
This sequence comes from Criorhina ranunculi, assembly GCA_951813785.1. Lineage (NCBI taxonomy): Eukaryota > Metazoa > Arthropoda > Insecta > Diptera > Syrphidae > Criorhina > Criorhina ranunculi. The sequence continues at coordinate 9,477,236 of OX638383.1, read as the reverse complement.
GGAATTTTTTTTTTCTTAATAAAATGGCAGAAGTCTTCGAAAATGTCAACGCGTTACATTTTTTATTCAATTGTTTCATGGATTTACTTTGATTTTGAAATATATATTAAAATTTCGACATTATTCTGAATTAAAAGTGAATATTGAAGTGAAGAAATAATAAAAGCGCAGTTTGTTTTTATAATTGACTATAAAAATAAAATTGATTTATGGTGATAGGACTACTATCACAAGAAAAAACGAAATTAAAATGTAATTATTTAGAATAAATGTTTGTAGATATTTTTTTGTTTTGTTTTTATATTCTTAACACAGTGATTATTCGAAAATGAAATCTTATTGCAAAATGATGTTGAAATTTAAAGCATTAATCGACAAGACGTAGTATTTTAGAATGGATTTATACGGAGAAAATGTAAAACTCAGATGATGCCCCGTGGCTGGTATATTCCTAGTGTATAGTGAAGAAAAAATACTTTAAATAGAGTTGTATGAAAAGAATAGAATTCTATTATAGATAAGGATTTATTTGGATCGTTTCGATTTCTTGTGTTGCCGTGAGATAAATTTAATTTATGTGCGAGTGATAATTGCGTTTTGATATTTTGCCATGAATTGAAAAAGAGCGGGAAAGTGTTTTAAGCTGACCATTTGGTTACATACGTTGTTTACGTGTATTAAATGCACGATTTATTCAATTAACATTGTTAAATATTTCATTATCAGTTAAAATTTCTTAGACTTCTTAATATTTTTTTGTTATTTGTCCATATGTGTCCGTAAATATTCAATGAATATCCCTGCATTAGCAGCAGGATATACCTATGCCTATTCTATAGGTATTCTGCATTTGATTTATGTGTTTGTCGTCATTCGTCAACATTTGGAGGAAAAATATGACTGTGCTACTGATTGTTAGCAGAAGAATATGTGAATTTTAGTAGAACCTGGGCCTCAATAAACAAACCTCTCCAGCCGCTTTCAGTTTTGTACATGAAGTGCATACCTTTTCAACCTAAGGTGTGGTCTTTCTCTATCGCGTTGTTCTTCCATGCTTTGTTCTATTTCTATCCACTTTCGAACTTTTCAGTCGGCCTGTAAACTTACCAAAACAACTTTTCTCTAAACACCTAATCATGTTTATGTCCTTGTTTCTCAACTGTCTTCTTAGGTCAAAGACGCATCTCAAGAATAATATTGAAAAAATCGCCTTGCCCACTGCGATTCTTTGCTGATTTTCAAGTTATTTGCACAGACGGACAAGTTTCGCTGCGATGTAAGCAGTTTTAAAACCGATAAAAATATGGTGACCATCGATTTTGAATTGCTAGGTTTTCTGCCGTGCTTAAGGATGGACTTCCCCGTTCTAGAGCCATACCGAGGATGAAATTTTTAACAAGGAATCCACAACTGATTGCCGCGAACTCGGATATGCGTCCTGTCTGAACGAAAGCTCAATTAGAACTGACTTACTCACCACAACTTCCGCATACCCGAGCTGCGAGTTGCAGTGAATCTACCCTACACAGAAGGGATTTCTCTGTATTTCTATCTACTCAATTGTGATCAAGGGTCTTCTTTTTGTAGATTGGTCATACGAAACTTCTGCAGCACCAGAACCCTTGCTGGAGTTAAGTTATCTTTGCTCATGGTCGCCGTTTATTAGCTTGCTGAAGGGTGTTTTTTTTTTTCAATTATTCCACACTGTCTATGCAGGTAGAAAAGTTAATGGCGGCAGTTGTTTCTCCTTAGACCACTTTGGATCGATGGTATGTTAAATATTCGTATCAGTACTTTAGCTGCTACTAGGTAGGTCGACGTTTTCTTGTTCTGGTGACCGCCAGCTTACCCTGTGTGGACTTGAGCACATATCAAGCTTATATTTCGTATTTTCAAATTGCAAGTGTCTTAGTCTTCCTTTGGGTAATCTTTGCAGGACATCACCAGCGCCATGGATCACATTATTATCTATTGTATAGTGGTCAATGCCCCCGCAGCTGCCTGAATGCTCTATGTGTAGATCGAAAAATCATTGCAATTCAACGATTTTTCCTGGTCAGAGCATTGCTGTCCATTAGCTGTATGTACACGACCCAGCCACCTCAGTCGTTTAACCATACTCTTCCGTACAACCTGTACAATTCGTCGTTGTTTTTCCTCTCAAAACAGCCAAGAGCACCCTCATCCATTTTTTTCAATACATCACTGGCAACTATGTGTTTAAAAACTAAATAACTGTGCAATTCAAACTGACTTGGCTTGGGTTAGAGAACACACAGACATCGAAGGCAGACAACCTGGCTATGCAGCGATCCGACTCTGAGTTTCTATGTGCTGCCCTAGGTAGAGGGATGGTAAAGAACACAATCGATAAGTGGGCCACGAATGAACATCTGAGAAGATGGGGAAGTGTGCCAAATTGGTGATTAAAATGTCTACCGGCAGTGAATGTGTTTCCGGCACTGGCTAGCAGAATAAATTACATTCTCGGCTGCCAATGAAATCAAACCCTGAGGATTAATCAAATATCTTTCAAAAGTTAGCGTTGACACTAGAATTCGCGGTTAGGCCGGGGGAAATTCGGTGGGCACTGGTGGAAGAGACGAAAAGGGACATAATGGAGTGGTCTGCTTCGATATCTTTCTCTGTTATCACTCCAAATACCACGCATACAGCGACAATTACTTATTCAATTTTTTTTTTTTTAGAAGCCAGCAATAAAGATTGAACGCGGAGGCTCTGGTAGTGGTTTTATTATTAACCGAGTTCAACCTGGATCGAAACCAATGAAGAGAAGTAGCCTTACAGCTGTTGGCAAGTTTATTTTTTGATTAATTTCTTCTCCTTAAATACTAAGCTGATTTTAATTTTTCTTACAGCAGAGCCTGCCTATAAAACGGCTAAAATTGGTGGCAAACAAATCTCATTACAAACAATCACCAGCGCCGGTACACCACTTACGACGTTTGATGGAAAATTGTACAGCATTCAGCAAAATTCGACAACCGCCGGCGGTGGAGGTGCTGGATTTACGGTTAATAATAAAAAGCATCAAATCATCCGCACCTCGGACGGTAACAACATAATTACCTCTGGCAATGCAAACACCGCAATCAAATTTGCCACATCATCCGACAACAAGCAATTTGCTATACCATTCATTCAATCGAATGGTGTACTAAACTCTAGCTCATCAAGTGTAACAGTTCGTAGGCCAACGATCTATATAAAACGTGAGGGTCCCAAGAAAACTATTCGCAGTGTGACAATCGAATTGATTGAGAAAAATCCCCATATTCACTTGGGTGTTACTGCAGACCGATTGGGAATTTTGAAAAACGTCGTTTGCACCACAGCCAATGTGCCCGTCATCGATTTGTATCTGACTTTAAAGAAGCTACGACAAAATGAAGACTTCTCACTATTGGCTGAATACTTTGAATTTACCGAAAGTGAAGTGCAAAAAATATTTACACGCACTATTGTGAAACTCGCCCGATACATGAAATTCCTTATCCGATGGCCAGAGAGCAAAAAGTATTACGATCGTCATAAAAATCTTCCAATTGCCTTCCGCTCGAAACTATCCTATGTACAATCTCTAATTGAGTGCGTCGAAACAGAGATACAACCACCAACAATGTATCCGAGTGTTGAACAGCTAGACTGTTCGAATTACAAATTCATTTTAACAATCACACCAACTGGTGTGATAAGTTACGTATCGGATGCGTATGTAGGTCACAACGACGATTTAACGATATTTAACGCGTGTGATTTTCAAAATGTCATACCGAAGTATCTGTCGTTGGTGGCGGATCCAGGAAAAGCAATTCGTCGGCGATGCAAAAAGGTTAAAACTGGCACCGGAGGAGGAGGGGGAACGTCTGACAAGCCAAGAAATGAGAAACAAAAAAGAAGTAGTAGTACAAAAATAAAATCCGTAACAATAAACAATCAGGACTCAGACAGTACGCTCTCCGCTGATGAAAGCGATGACGATGACGATGATAGTGGTTTAAATGGTACTCTAAGTGGTGGAAGTAGTGGCGGCGCCGGATGCTTCTCAAGGAATGGCCTAAATTCCACATCCACCTCACATCAGACATTAAACGTTGTAAATAGCGAATTGATCTCGCGCAAAGTAAAAGATTTCAGCATCCCGACGGTGAGGGTGCGGGAATCAGTTTGTCGCCTGCAAATACGTCACATGTTATATTATTTGAGAGAATTTAGAGTGCTGCAACCGTACGCTATCTTAGAACCTTTGTTATATCAATATATTAATGAAATTCTAGTTGTAGCATCGGCGTTGACAAATTTGCAGAGGTAATAGGGTTTCTTCGTTTCTCCACCCAGTTTTCATTCATACTTTCTTTTGTTTTTCTGCCCGTGCACAAAGAGACACTGCAGTCCTTTAAGGAGCTAAAAACAAAAAAAAAACAAAAGCAACAATATCAAATCATAAACTCCTTTCGTTTAGCAAATTGAAACGATTGGACAATAAATTTAATAATTATTATATTATTGCCAACAACAAATTTTTATAAGCTTTGAGTTGCTCTTTTCCCTAATTTTACTTTTCTGCTTGTTATTGCACTCTCCCCCTCCACCTCCGCCCCAAGATGATTTTAAGACACTCTCCAAATGAGTTCAATATAAACGGAAGTAAATACAATTTTTAAAAAATAAAAAAATATTGCAACTTATTTGGTTTTCTCTTAGAAATCTATGTAACACACAGAATTTGTTTATTTATTTTGAACATTTGTTAAAATATTAACATAAACTATGTATGTATTAAAAAATAAAAACAAAAATCTTTCTTTTTATCAAACTTTTTAATGGATACATACAAAACAAAACCCCAAAAGCAAAATAAAAAGATTCTCTTGTTAGTGTATATTTTAAAATATAACTGCTTTTTAATTCAAAATATATAATTAAAACCTCACATTCAGATGGTGTATTTTTACATAAAAACAAAAAAATTATACATAATAAAAAAATAAAAAATAAAAAAAAAACATTTTGAAACAAAATGATATAAATATTTAAAAACATATTAAAAGCAAGAAAATATATATTAAATAAAAACATTTCAAATTAAAAACAATCCGTTTAGTTTTAATTTAAATTCTTTGTGTACAGTGTGTTTTGTGTCTGTTTTGCCAAATCACCATGGACGGATATAGCGTTCAACAACACGTGCAAATAAAATTGTTTTATCAAAATCGGTGTTCTTTTCGGTTAACGTTCCTCGCGCTTCGCCCATTTTACGGTCGCCATAATCGTCCTGAGAAGAATATTCGCAGTGTTTCGGATAAATTTGAGTCCACTGGTGCAGTAAACGATCAACCAACACCCGTACGTCGACGAAACGCAAGATCTGCCGAAAACATCACCGCTGTCCGTGAGAGTGTGCAGGAGAATCCGAGGCAGTCTATTTCGCGTCGCTCACAAGAACTCGGCCTTTCGCAGACCACAACTTGGTGAATTTTGCCTACACCCGTACAAAATTCAACTGACCCAGGAGCTGAAGGTAAACGACCATAGACAAGTACGTGTGTTCGCTGAATGGGCTCTGAAGCAGTTGGAAACTGACCCTAATTTTCATCGAAAAATCATCTTCAGCGATGAGGCCCATTTCTGGATAAATGGGTACGTCAACAAGCAAAAGTCGAATTTGGGACGATACCAATCCACATGAGATCCAGGAGCGTCCAATGCATCCCGAAAAAGTCACTGTTTGGTGTGGATTTTGGGCTCGATCCATATTTCTTTGAGAACGACGTTGACCAGGCCTATAAGTCGATGATTACCAACTTCTTTCGGCCTGAATTGGATGATATGGACACCAACGATATGTGGTTTCAACAGGACGGCGCTATGTGCCACACAGCTCACGCCACTTTGGAAATTCTACACGAGCGATTCAAGGGCATGGTCATCTCACGTGGAGGTGGCCACCGAAATCGTCTAATTTGACCCCGTTATACTTTTTCTTGTGGTTTGTGGCCACCACAAACCACAACGGCCCTCAAAGCCAACATTACCCATGCCATCGGTAAAATTCAGCCTGATTTAAGCGCCAGAGTCATGGAAAATTGGACATTTCGGATGCGCGCCACCCAGAGAAGCCGCGGCGGACATTTGAACGATGTTATTGTTTTTGTTTGTTTTAAATGCATTTTTATTTTTTTAATTCAGTATTCTTAATTGCTACGAAAAAAACGCTTAAAACTAGCTTAATTAACTTAACTATCTTACTCTAACTTACTGGCCCTACACGGGCACTCTAAGCTAAACTTAATTCTTAATCTATGTCTTTCGACCTAACCTAACTTGATTTACTTAAACAATCTAAGGACTAAACTTGAACGATGTTATATTCCATATATAATGGCATCGATAGGCCTTTCAAATGAAAAAAAAAATGTCGATGATGTCTCACACACACTTTGTTTTATTTAAATTTAAAGATAGGCGCGCTTAATGAAAGACCCTTTACATAGAGCCTTGGAAAATCCCATCAGGCACCCGCATAAATACCGAGTGTTTAAAAAAATTACTTACATAGTTGGCTCTAATGTAATCGCCAATCAATTTCACACAAACTCAGGTACCTTGTCTGCTGCTTGCTTCCCTGCGAGACAGGTATTGGTACAAGATGTACTTATGACAAGTTGGCGCTACGACAATTGCCAATGATAAGACTGACTCCATGCATAGTGAGTAGAGCTGTGTCAATCGTGATTGATTCGGGCTTTTTGACCCGTTCACGTAAAAGTAATGATGGCTGCAATCACACAATCACAAATTAATCGTTTACAAATTCAATACATTCACGGCTGGAAATAGCATGAATCACATCCACTGGCTATGGCTACTGCGGCACGAGTAGATTAGACGACCGTCCCATGTATTTTGTTTAGTTTTAGCGGTGTACCTTGTGAAAATTCATTGAGGATAGGAAAATATTCTCGACAACAAATGTTCTCATGTTAGAAAGGAGTGTATCACGTCGTTACTTTAGGTGTTGGGGAATTCAAAGTTCTATATGAGTTCTCTGATCAGTTACCTTTTGCATGCATATAGTTCCCAATTCATAAGTTGTTTTAGAAAAACTTATTAAGATCCTGGAGCCATCCCAAAACTGAGCACCAAGAATCGCCACTGGTCTGAACCCAAACTAATGCCGCTTTGCATACTTCACGGTCCTGAGCGTGCTGCTTTCGGTTTAATAGACCAATTTTTCTAGAGTTCTCTATTGCTGGTGTCCACCAAAACATACTTAGGAGCTCTTGATGTATTTTGCGAAGGATGTAGAGATGGGGAAACTACTCACCTCCTCTACCACTGTCCAGCGCTCACAGCAAAGGAAGTCTTCTACGTCACTTTAACTTCAATGATAATAGTGATCTATGCCTAACCCTCATACGGTTCTACGAGTAGAATTCTTCAGAATTCGCCTAAGCAATCATATTGTTAGTGTGGATGCAGTTACGACGTGTATCCAAGAACAAAAGTTGAATCTACGTCACCATAACGTCTGTCTACAAAACCTTTTGCAACCATCATAAAAACAATACAATAATGAGATACCTCATAGCCATCTATCTGCCGAATGCTTCAGAATTAAGTCCACTGAGGTCGGATATAGCGTTCACTGGAAACCTGCTAATACTGACATTTAAAATTGTAAGAGAAGTGTCGTTTCAAATAAGGAAAACAAAGTTAAAAACGTCTTGACTGGACATTCCTTGTTGTTTCTCGATGACCATGTCGACAAAAGGAATGTTTTATTTAAAAAAAAAAGAAGAACTTATTATAAAACTAAGTAAAGTCTAGACCTTAAAGTATTTAGCTCTAATCTAAGTACTATCAGTGTCAGCAATATCAATTGCAGCAACGTAATATCAGTTGGCATTGTCTTTAAACTTCGGAATTAGTGGTGTGCTTTAAATCTCCAAGTCGCCCGTAATATAAAATGTCATCTATTTTCTTTTTTGCAATCAATTGCTGATTGGAGCACAGTTTTCGATATTCCACAGCCCATGCTCTTGCAATTATGTCAGCTTCATCGTTAGTCTCGTGTGGTTGAGTAGTCTTTTCTTCTTTAGGAGGAATATTCTTGCAATATTCCATACTTTGTTGTTTTTTCGCACTTTGTTGTGAAATATTGTCCTGTAATTGATCCTGTAAACATAAGTATGTGGATTATTAAAATATTTCCAATAGTGAACGTTAGGGAAATGGGAGCCCTTGTCAATGGAGATATCAACGAAATAAATAAGCAAAATTTTGTAAACTTAAAAATTTGGTCAACTGTTAGTCAAAAGCAAGCAAATGTGTGGTTGCCGTCTGCTAAGCGAGAGCTACAGCAATATCCAAACGTTTTTCCCGGCACCACATCTTGGCAGGCAATGACAAACCTCCAAGAGTATAATCTGTAATGAAAAAGCTTCTCAAAACCCTGTATGGAGTTGGTAATAAAACTGGAGGTCCCTTCTACTCGTGCGAAAAATATGACACTAAATGGATGGTTGCGAGAAGCAGTAGCTGTGCTACTTGTGCTGGTCCGTCATACAGTTGATGTTAAACAGTCGTTGTATGGAAAATCTAGCTTTGTTGCATTATTTCCTACGAAGTAGTGCGCAATCAGGATACCAGCGATTTTGTCGTAGCTGATAACGATTTAGCTGTGACACATGTATCTAATTGACATCAGATTTTAGTCGCTTTCTCGATGGATTCTATGTCTATTTCCCCATATAGTATGCTAAGCAGTATACTGACCTCGATAAGGGCATGCAAATCTTTCATATCGAAACCCGCGTTTAGAATTTTCTTTATGTCGGGGTAGGTAACACCCCACTAGAACAGTCAGACTCAACTGGTACATTGTACTAACAGGGAATCTCACTTTGTATATTGACAATTTTATTGGAATTTGTTGTATTTGGTGGAAAGCCTCACTTTCATGATGAGAAGACTACAGTATCAGCATTCGCCACAATAGCACCTAAGAGCCTGATACTCGTAAAAATGGCATTCGAAAGAAAATGCTCTCCACAAGCGTCGCAGACTGTATAGTATCAATTAAGCCTAGCTCACTGAGATGCTTTGTAAGTGAAGACTCAGGTAAGGACGCCAATAAGTTGCCTGCGGTCTTTTCAACTGGCTGACAGCAGGAATGTTTGCTGATTTCTAACAGACGTCCGGACGTCTGCATTCTGGAGAATTATGCTACACACAATTGTTTTCCTAACTGAGAATGCAGGAAGCCCCAAAGCAGGGCATTATAGTTCCGGGAACCACTTATTTTTGAACAGAAGACCGCTCTGTTCATTTAAGCGTTTATGTACTAGATAAAGTGGCATTGAAACAATAAAGGAGGCGTAAGGTAAGATTAGGGTGTCTGTCTGTACTAGATTATAAACTTAAAGGAGGTCCATTGTGATACCACTGGATGTGTTTGATTCTACCTAGATGCGGGCTAATTGAACTAGTTGGATCGTTTCTCAAAAGGGGACGTCATATCCGCCAGATGGTTGAGATTATCGAAAAAACGAGCGGGGCCTGACAACTACAAAGAAATTCTTACGAAAATAGGCCAAGTCTTTTAGTATACCAAGGTATAGGACATTGTCTACCGTGAAGATACCGAGGATGCTATTGATCTGCGATTGTTTTAGCGAAACCAATCAATTCGAGTGTTTTCGATGCAACGTAACCCAGATCTGTCTAGAGACTTGCTACGTCGTAAGAATCTCCCATTTGAGATTGGCTTTTCTGATTGCATATAGCATGAGTAAATGCTTGCGTGTAGCGAGAGTTACACCTACATTTTGTCTTCCAAGCGGATTCTTTTGGGTTGGCCTTTCAGTATTCCGGTATGTCTCTATGGTGTTGCTGCTTGGATGTCTGTGGAAATGGTAGCAATATGAACAAATGCTACGATAGATTTCAGCCAGGACAGAACTATAAAAATACGCTACAGTAATCTTGGAGGCAAAAGCAGATAATTTAAATAAAAAGCTCTTCGGAGGAGACCTCCACCCACTTTTGAAATCGTTTGTGTATAGTGAACTAAACTGCCGCCGTTAATGTTAGCACGCTCCCAATCACTTCGAAAGGAAATTAATGCCCGGAAGTTATGATCACATATCCGTTTTGATGGGGTGTAGACTGTGTTTTCGTATGCAAAATTGTCTACATCAAGGATTGAGTGGATCATATTGAGGAGACTTGCGCTTGCCGTCATCTGTTTGCTGCGGAGGTCTTACTTTATCAAAAAGCATTGGAAGTACTTTTTCTAACGGCTTACAATTGTGTGATTAGTTATTTTGCTTTCCCTATACATAAGTTAACTCACCATTCCTAAACTTTGCTCCAAATCAACAGATATTCTCTGTTGGTGTGGTATTCTTTGATCTTTTAAGAAGTTTAAATCTTCAAAGTACCATAAAGTGGGAACATAGATTTTCCCAAGTCCCATTTCAGGGTTTTCACTTTTTAACACTTTGTTCAATTCCCTTTTATAATTTGTCCGGAGAGTGTTAATTTTACTTTTCATTGCATCCATTGTGGCATTTTTATCTATTTCTTTATATTTCGTCAATAACTTTGCATATGCTCTTTTTTTTAAAGTAATAAGTTTATAGTTTTCACTTGTGGTTTTCCAAACTTCTGGGCAGTTTTTATATAATTCAATGAATTCCCTTAGAGTTTTCTTTTCGGCATCTTTGTTTTTATGGATAACTTCCCAGCTTTCCATGGTTAATTGTTGATTTCGATGTTTTTGTTCTCTTATTGAAATTTTCTACTTTTAGAACTAGATTGACAGTAATCATATGTGGCATGCATAAATGCTGTCAAGCATGTAGTAATGTCAAAACTGTCATGCGGAATGATAAAGCGCCCCATACACTTATCATGCAACATGAAAGTGGATAGCGGAGCATGAATGCATGGTTGTATCTCCTTGCTCTCCTCGTAGATAAGACTTAATTTTCAACGTAGAAGTTTCCTTTTGAAGGATCTTAAGCAGACAATCCGCTGTCTTACTTATCGTCCAGCATTAAGGTCCATAAAGCGAGATCAGAGTTTTGCAGAGCATGATTTTGCATCTTCGGGTAAGTGTTTGAAGTCCAGTTGTGTCAACAAATCGAAGTAACAACGTTTGCCTAAGGTTATCCTTCGTCGATTTTCCACCAGGTTGTCATTTATGGAGTCTATATTTGTCCCGAGGAAGATTAATTCCTTCACTACCTCAACAAATTATAGCTGCCGATTGTCAAGTTCTGTCCTCGACGGTGTTCGTCGGATTGGCTTTGGTTATGTACGTACTTTGTTGTCTCCTCTTTCATCATAAGGCCAATTCGTTTGGCTTGTTCTTCTATCGCCGTAAATCACTCCAACAAGGCCTTGGAAATGTGCACTCAAATACCTTTTTGAGCCAAAGCAAGCAAGGAGGTACTTAACATACAGACAGCTTTCCCATGATGAATTCTTCATATGATTCTTCATGTGATTAAGAAATAATGGTAATTTATAGACAGATAATGATCTCTGGTGTGAACTGTTCCAGAATTGAGTACAATTATTGCTAGAGAATACTATTTTTAACAGAAATGTTGAGGGTTATCTTAATCTATGAAAAAAAAAAAAAAATAATTCCCCTTCCAGCTACATCTGCTTCTGTCAAGTAAAAGTAAATCCACCAAGACTTCAATATCCTCGATAGTATAGTGGTCAGTATCCCCGCCTGTCACGCGGGAGACCGGGGTTCAATTCCCCGTCGGGGAGGTAAATATTTTTTCTTTTTTCTTAAGGCTTATCTTTTCAAAGTCACAATTCTCACACACGGGGTAGCTGGCATATAACTTCAAGAAATCGGTCTGCAAACATACTCACATTGGTTGTACTAACGCCTGTAACCCCATGATGGCTGTGGTATCCACTTATACAAACTCAATATAAACCAGGCGATCCGACTCCCTTATCACTGTAGGGTAGAGTTCTCCCTCATAAGGAATTCTATGGGCGCCTTGAGCCTTAAGTGATTCCCCTTCGGGACTCCTATCTAATCCAACCTAATCTAGTGGCCTAGCTAGTACGCATATTCTTGTTGCAATTTTATGAAAAGTATACCTATGATCAGTGTCGACTCCACTAGTTTTAGGCGCAAATTCCATTCGCAAAGAAAGTCTAGTATCTAGGAGTAATTCCCAAACTAACTTGGAACCTCATTTAAAAACAGATCCACTTCCATCTACTACACTGATGGATGCAAAATGGATGTAGGAGTATTAAGACTTCCAAACCAAAGCAGTGTTTTCCAGGCGGAGGATCTGGCAGTGACATCTGCCGCCCGGGAAGTCGCAATGAAGGTTATATCACGTGATGATTTTTATACCTTTTGTCGCAGAGTTAAAATATAAGTTGGTCCGTTGCTGTTGTGAATAGCTGAATGTTCTTACCTACCCTGGAGGGACAACGCAGTAATGGATGACCACGAGTGAGGTGCCGCATTCAAGTGAAAAGGGACATCAAACAATTTGGCGTGCGTAACTGAAAACTAGGTTAAGTTAAGTTACAGGGGTGGCTGCACTTATGAACAGCCTCTCTCGGATCTCAAAGGATCCATTGTTTTCCCCGGTGTGGTGTGTGGTACCTAAAAATAAATAGAACACGGATTATTATTATCAAATGACGTCCCTGAATCAACCCAAGTTCCGAAGGAACTGGAGGATGGTTCTCGGTGGCTTGTTTGACAATTTGCCCAGATCATTAAAGAAATGTTCTCCGAGGGTCGTCTTGGGCATTCGCATAGCAACTGGAATGTGTCGCTACATCTTCTGCATAGGTCCGTTGTACTCAAACGCATTCTCTTTAGGTGGGCTGCTAGCAGGTAACCTGTCATGATGCCCTATGAGAAGTGATCGGTGACTTCTGTTGAGTACTATGATTTCTTTAGCTTTCCCCTTATGTAGTTCTGTCCAGAGCGTTCTTGAGGTGCAGCATGTCGTAAGTGGAATCCATCTGTCGTTCGGGAGTTTAAGGAATTTTATGTTGATGCTGGACCTGGGGGTAGGATTGAGTTATCGATCATTGTCCGATCCATGTCAGAACCCATTCTTGCGAGTGCATCCGCCTTTTCATTCCCATGGATGCCCTTACGTCCCGGGACCCTTATAAATGATAAGCGCTGAGTGCCTTGAGCTCATCGTGGTAGCGTTTCACGGTTCTGGATCTGATTGTTGTGGATGTGATGGCTTTGATGTAGTTCTGGCGCAGCCTCGGCGATTGCCAGAACTTTCGCCTGAAACTATGGTTTGGCAGTCTTATTGACCGTGCGATATTTGGCTCTGATGCATAGCCCACATCTTTTTTTGACTCATCCGTGGTAATGGATATGTGGTTGGGGTTTATGATCTCTCTTTCTGTTCAGCTTAGTTCGAGGTTTAGGCTTAATTCAGAAATTGGTGTTAAATAGTCGGTTTTGGCTTCAATGTTCGCCCACTTGGTGAATTATCGACTCTTTTTCCAAAAGTTCGATTGTTGTGGCATTTTTCGAGGCCACTTCCCCTGTAAAATGATCGGCAGGTAATAGACGAAGCATGATCTCGAGGGTTGCAGTCAGTGTTGTTTTGATTCCACTTCTGGTTTCTACGCCGAATCTTCATCAGGATTTTTAAATTTGTGCCTTGTGGCAGCTAGTTAACTATCGAGCTGGCTGGACTAGTAAGGAACTTTTTGTGGTCAATTAAGACTTTTAAAAGTACCCTTCTGGCTGCGAGCGAGGTGCTCCTAATATCCACACACATACACACACAATTCGGAGCTCATTAGTCTGTGGTCACAAAATTGGCACTACAAAGTTCACGGATGTTGGGAAGAAGAATAGCCCGAAAATGAGAAACTGAGGGTACTGTCATCAACGAAGAGATGGATTAGATTAGAAGTTGCAGACAAGAGATCAATTATAAAAATGAGAAAGAGGGTCGAAGATAAAACAGAGCCTTTTGAGAACACTTGAAACCGTCCAAAATAGCCTGAAATGAATGACTTATCCGTTGAAGAAGAGCGGATTGATATTTCTTTGCAATGAATTTTATATTTTTTGAATTCCTTACTCTATTAGCTTTCATTAGATCCTTCTTAGCACATGCATCGATTGCCTGGTCGAACAAGCGTTGTGACTGCTATTTTTATAATTCCAATTAACGTATTCTTTCGGTTGGACCGTGGTTTCAACAACACGTCTGGCACGGCTTAAGTATATATTATCCCTTCACTTCACTTCTAGCCAACGACAACGACAACTGCCAGTCTTTCTCTCTCTAAATAGCTCTCGCGTGCTCGTTATTTTGACCGCGTAATAGTCAGGCATTGTTAGCCTACGTTCCTTGAGGCTCAGGTCTACCCCGGTCTGTAGCGCTGGGGTAGACTATGCAGCATAGTAAAGCTATGCTACCGTCGCTATTTGATTATTTCTTAATTTGTGCAGCCCTCTATAGTATGATGGGCTCTATTACAAGCAGAGGTCACCAATTATTATCTGGAGGGAAACGTTAGCGATGCTTTATAGTCCCCAGTACCATTTGGATGTGACATGAGTCGCTTGACTTTCTATGTATCGTAAAGAGTCTTTTTTTTCAATTTTCGTACCTTCTTCATCCTCATTCCAAACAAACTGGCTTAAATCTTTTTAATGCTGACAATCTGCGAAGCATTGCAAATGCAAATGCAAAGATCTAACCAACAATTGTGCACAAGAAAGGGCCAGACGATGAAGAACTACGCACCAAAGAAATTTCATTTAAACGTTCTTCGTGTGGCATTCTCAGGCACACGGTTATAAGGGGGTTTGGTGAAATGCAAATCAAGATTGTTTGCCTTAGAGACACAACTCCCACTCAATAAAAAGAAATACTTCCAAGCTCTGTCTTTGGATGCAAAAAAAAGCAGAACTCACCGACAAATAAATGTGCGCGGAAAGTTTCTTCCAATACTGCAAGCATCAGAATACCACTGTTGGTTGGGAACATCCCTTCCATCGTTCCCAAGTTAGTTTTGGTGCAAGAATTTTACAGGAGCATTATTTATAATTAATACAAAGTAAGTGAGATGAAGTGGAAAAGTTCATTTAAAGCTGCACCAGACTCCAATTCGGGGTAAAGTGGGAATTCCATGCTGTCCTACCGTGAGCCGCTTACATCGCAATGTGGTGCCACAACCGTATCTTCTACTAAGACACCGCAAAAAGTAAAAGTTCCCAGTCGGTTGGAATTTAAATTTTCGATTTTTAGCTGTGGATTTCTGAAGATTTGTGGTAGCGCGACACCCGTGTGCCGTTTTAATTATTTATATGACAACAATTTTGTTTGATGACTTAAAAGAAAAAAAAGGATTTAATTAAATTTTCAATTGCGGTTTCGCTTTTATCCAAGGAAAGCCAGAAAAACCATTGCACATTCAGATGAAGGATTAAAATTGCATTTTCGAACTTTCAGAGACATTTTAAGAAATCAAGCTTTTAGTGAGCTGGCTGGAGACGCTTGTTCGTTGAAGCGAGGGTCCACCCCGGACTGTAGCGCCACCTTAAGTAAGTGAGTCTATTCCTGGAATTTTTTGTCGTGAGTCTCGAAGACGATGCATAAATTATTAACCTTCCAACAGACTAAGGTTTTTTTAGGCTGAACAAATTAGAGCGTCGCTCGAGGTGAGAAAGAAGTTGGATTGCCTGGATGGTTCCGATACATATTGCTTTTAATAAAGGGTTTTCCAATAGGAACTTCCAAACTTTGATAGTTGATAGCGGCCATATTGTTGAAGCTAGATCTGTCAAATTGGCTGCCATTTATTCAGTCTGTTTTGCCAAATCACCATGGGTGGATATAGCGTTCAACAGCACGTGCAAACAATAAAATTGTTTTATCAAAATGGGTGTTTTCTTCGGGCAACGTTTCATCGAAAAATCATCTTCAGCGATGAGGCCAATTTCTGGATGAATGGGTACGTCAACAAGCAAAAGTCGAATTTAGGACGATACCAATACCAATCCACATGACATCCAAGAGCGTCCAATACATCCCGAAAAAGTCACTATTTGGTGTGAAATTCACACCAACGTCAACGGCGAGCGCTATAGGTCGATGATTACCAACTTCTTTTGGCCTGAATTGGATGATATGGACACCAACGAAATGTCGTTTCAACGGGATGGCGCTACGTGCCACACAGCTCACGCCACATTGGAAATTCTGCACGAGCGATTCGAGGGCATGGTCATCTCACGTGGAGGTGGCCACCGAGATCGTGCGATTTGACCCCGTTAGACTTTTTCTTGTGGGGTTTTCTGAAGACGCAGGTCTATGCGAATAAGCCACAAACCACAGCGGCCCTCAAAGCCAACATAACCCATGCCATCGGTCAAATTCAGCTTGATTTATGCGTCAGAGTTATGGAAAATTGGACATTTTGGATGCGCACTACCCAGAGAAGCCGCGGCGGATATTTGAACGATGTTATACTCTATACTTAATGGCATTGATAGGCCTTTCAAACAAAAAAAAACGTCGATAATATCTCACACACACTTTGTTTTATTTAAATTCAAAGATAGGAAGCGTTTAATGAAAGACCCTTTAGATTATAATGAGGGTAGAAGACCGAGTACGGCAAAGCATTCGACTGTCAAGGTCAGAATTTAATGAATTTAGCATATGTTGCCATTCTCGTTTCACGGTCAAAGAGCAGGAACAAAACAGAGTGTACTGCCATCAGCGAACGAAGAATTGGAAAAAAAAGTTGAGAAAGAGAGTCGGAGACAGAATTGAATCTTGTCGAACACTGGATTGATTGGATATCATAGAAAGCTCCATTAACTAACGAAAAGGATGCTTGAGCACATGAGCAAAAAGACTGAAGGCTCTGCAATATGCCATTGCCTACCACAAAAGCCAACAATACTTCGTCACAATGCAGCAGTAGCTGAAGGAACTAAAGCTCTTTTTCGCTCCTCTGTCTCTTTTTTGTCAGTTGTCCTCTTGGGACTATAGTTGGATCTTCATATCCAGTCCTCTTGGTTTGTCATACGTTCTAAGGGAATGTCAAAGCAGGTATCCCGGATCTCATAGCCGGACGCACCATGTGGAAACCCTGTATAGCCCCGATGAGAAACGGACGGACGGTCCGCACCTCAACTGTCTTGTCCCATGAAGAGGCATCAAGCTCGAACCCCTAAACTCCTCAATTCGAAATTTGTAAAGGATAGCTCCTGATTCCCTAGGAACCATGTAGTTCGTTTTTCATATTATCTGCGCGAAGATGTATTCGGCAGGTAGATTCGCGAATGTTTAGATACTTTTCTGTGTTCAAAGGCCAGAATGAGGCTCAGGATTAACATAAATCCCTGGATGAGATGGGATGCGAACCAAAGCAGTTACGAAAACTACAAAACTATCACAATCAAAAGACTAAGTGTGAATGTTGATCGAAAGCAGTCAGAAGACTGGATGTGATTCCCTTTGTTCTGGCAGTTGATAAGTGGGATTATTTAGGCTACTAACCATCCCTGACAAGAAATCCGTGGTATGATGAGAAGTGCGTGCTTGGGATGATTATAGAGCGTGTAGAAAGGAGGAGAAAGAAAAGCTACTGCTTCGCAGTCATATAACCTAAGGATATCGAAGCCAGAAGCCGTGTCTGACTCCAGAAACTCAGTCCCCTTGAAAGTAAGGGTAATCTTGTATCGACCCGCAGGGAATTGTGAATGTATTTAAGCAGCATTTTCAGCACCTCCTTGACCAGGAGAGAATGATAGAAAACCCAACTTCCGTCGATTAAATAATTCTCTCATTCAGCCTAGAGGAAGTCATCATAGCTTTTCAAAGGCTGAAGTGTTGTTCTGGCTTCTCAAAAGCTGGTGCTGATATTTTGGTAAGGATAGCATACCCGACCACTTCAATATCCGCTCTATCTGCCTCATATTCAAGAAAGGCGATCCTATGTCTTGAAAGAACTTTCTACGCATATCCCTGCTTAATGTAGCCTACAAGATCCTATGCAGTGTACTATGGAAGGCCGTTTCGCACCACACTCATTGGCTATCTACCAGTGTGGCTTCTGGACCGGCAAATCGACGATAGACCATCTCTTTATCGTGGCAAATCCGTCCAGCTGCTGTGGTACGCAGGTGATATCGAGATCAGCGCAAGTTCCCAGCGTGCCATGGTGATTGGGGAACAAGCCAAAGAATGCGGAGCGGACGAAATGCATCCTGTTCGACGAAGGATAACCGCTGCTACTTCGGTTTGTCCAAGCAGCTAGGGTCCAAACAGAAGGCCCAAACTAGCATGCTTCACAAAACTCTGATCTTGCCGGTCTTGATTTATGGGGTTTAATGCTGGACGAAAAGTAAGACAGCGGAGCGGATTTTGGGATCCTTCGAAACTCGGTCCTACCGGCGAGGAGGGCGAATGGAGGAGAAGATGCAACAGCGAACTCAACAAGCTGCATAAAGACGTGGATGTAGTCAAGAAAGCCAAAACTGTCGTCGTCTGCACTGTCTCGGCCACATCTAGTCGATGGAGGGTCTCCCGAGGGGCTTCGAATCCCAGCCCCCCGATGCCAAAGCGCTTGGTCTGGAGAACTCGAAGCAGCGTGCCCGTGAATCTTTCTTGCATTGGAAAACGAAATACGCCCTCAAAAAGACGTCACTAAAGTTAATTTCACATTTTTACAATTACATCACCCTCTTTTGCACTAATTATTTCCTCAAACTTGGATACTTTTACAGCAGCAGACATCCTGCATAGAAGTGCAAGTATATTTTTCCCACAAGGAAATAAGGAAAAGTTCCCCTGCTCTTGCTGAGATGCCATCTGTTGTACGTTTCCGTACACCACATTGGGGCCAACATTATCTTAATACTCTGAGGAGGCAACAGAAAAACAAGCTCCAATGCCCTTTCTCTCATCATAGCGCGTGTTTACTCCACTACGCACGGCAAGGGAATGTTAAGAAATTTTCAGGATGCAATACAGATGGGGGAAGACCAAGCAAATAACGAGCGAATGTTAGATTCAAGCAGCATCTGTTGGTATCGCCCTTAACTGGGTAACTGGTAAACAAGTTTCCTTCATGTTGTGTCCATACTTTGAACGACGACGAAGTTTGAGGGCCTAAACTGAGTGGTGGGGATGCTGATGATGGTTTTTATCCTTTGCATCTGCACACGTTCGGCCAGAGTCTTCGTCGAGAGTTCAAAGTGTTCTAAGAGAAGAGAACTACCATTTCGACGTTGGCGATTACGACGACGAATAGTGGTGGAAAATTGCGCTCTTATCGGTTTAATTAGTTTTGAAAAACTTTTATTTGCAGCAGTGCGGTTCCGTTAGGGTCTATGGCAAGGAGGCAGATGATAGCAGGGATACAATAACCAATTTTGAATGGACGCATACGGAAGAGGAATCCTGATTTGCGGTGGAAATGCAAGTGAAACCAAAGAATAACAGTAAGAAGTAAGAAATGTGGTCAAATTTAGCTGTCAAACGGTGGTTGAGAGTGAGGATGAGGAAGGGAGTGGTGTCCTTTTTTTAATCGATTGGACAGGGGATAAGATAAGATTTAGATAATAAACAATTATAAGTTTGTGACGTAACAC
The DNA here is from genome assembly GCA_951813785.1 of Criorhina ranunculi. Classification (NCBI taxonomy): domain Eukaryota; kingdom Metazoa; phylum Arthropoda; class Insecta; order Diptera; family Syrphidae; genus Criorhina; species Criorhina ranunculi. The sequence continues at coordinate 9,457,561 of OX638383.1, read as the reverse complement.
TAATTGCTTTGGTGACCAAATTGAATATCTGTATCTGTGGGCTTCAATCAACAAGCATCAGCGTGATCTTCAGCTAGCTGCTTGAGAGCAAAATCGTTATGGGAGTGAAGTTGATGATATCTCCTGTCCTCCGGTGCTAGGAACTCTTTGTGGAGAAAGCGTTTCCTGACTCTGCAGACAGCCACGCACTCACATAGTACGTGTTCGGCTGATTCGTCTTCCTCTAAGCGGAGTCTGCATTCAGATTCCTGAACTATATTTAGTTTATGTAAGTGATATCTGAGGCTGCAGTGACCGTGAGGAAGCCGGCAAGTCTTCTGATATCGTCCCTTTTGTGGTTGAGAATATTTTTCGTGGTTTGTTCAGGGGTCGGATGGCCTTTAAGCCTGTCGCAGTCCCTGAGTGTTGTTCCGAAGGATACGAAGTCTCGTTTTTTTCCAGCTGTCCAGACTCATTCTGAATGCGGAAGTAGGGATGCCGCAGAAAGGTTTGGCACCTATTTACCTTTCTAAAGAGCCTTTCCTGACAAGTTGATCTGTAATTTCGTTTCCTTCAATGCCTCTGAGTCCTGGTCCCCACCAGAGCTTGACTTTATTTCGCTTTGAGAGGTCTTGGAGAGTATTGAAGCAGCCTAGAACGGCTTTTGAATTAAAGTAATGGGAACTCAGTGCTTTTAGCGCTGCTTGGCTATCGGTGAATATATTGATGGCTACTCCCTTTATGCCGGAGTCGAGAATAATAGTGGCGCAGGTATCGATGGCATGTTATTTCGCCTAAAAGACGCTAGGACACATTCCGAGTGCCTTTGAGACTTTGTGATTAGGGCCATAGATACCGACACCAACACCGGAGTCCATCTTTGAACCATCAGTATACCACACTAGTCTTTTTATGTTCAGCAAAGGGTCTCCGGGATCCCAGGTGTTACGGTTCGGGATCTCAATCTCGAACTTCCTGCCAAAACAGAGTAATTTGAGCATAAAGTCCGATACCGTGCTGATCATTTCAAGCTCGGGGGAGTCAGATAGGATAGACATATGACCCGTAGGTCTGCTTGGCTGGATTCCTGTAGAGCGTTGGAGGTTTACTGCACTGCGTATTGCTTTTTTTTTTTTGACAAAGATGTGCAGCGAGCTAAGTCCAATCAGTGCCTAAAGGGCTGCCGTAGGGCAAGTTCGCATGGTGATACCGAGGAATGCTAATTTTTGAAGTCGCTGTAGCTTTTTGGATGGTTTTCCTTGACTTTGGTCAACCAGACTACGGAGGCGTAGGTAAGGATGGGTCTTACGGAGAGATCCTTACATACTCGTTAAACCAATTGCAGTTTCTGATGAAGCGAAGAAGGCTTCTGACATCTACGTTCATCAGATAGCTTAAATCGTTAAAGTAGAACTCTCCTAAGTGGAACATTCTTCTGCGGGAGATAGCTGAACAGCTACAAAGAAGGTTCTTCTATAAAAATCACTTGAATGCACGCTAAGCCTTGTTGCATGCTTGCCTAGGAATTGTCCAAATTGTCATTCTCATCTCACGTTTTAGATGACAGTGATGTTGACTTTACAGCAGCCGTGGTGTGTACTGTCAGGACAAGGAGCCAGATAAACCTGACCCACGAATTTATCGGAGTAGCTTGGGGCTCCGAATTTTAGTGTTAGAACGTGGCTCAGTATCCCAGATAGAGTCAAGGAGTTTAAGAACTCCACAAGGTAACGAACTGCTTCGATAAGGTCGATCACAGAATCCACTAAGTTGTACATACATTCCCCACCAGTGGTGAGGTGATTTCCAAACAGATGTACTCACATATTCCGAGTCTATTTCGCTCCATTGAACCGATTTCTTCAAACGCGCGTTAACTTCTTCGGCGCGTGTACCTCTCGGCACCACTAGGAAGGTTTGTCGCCGGAGCTCGCCCTAAAATACAGCCGTCACTCCGCCTATGAGTAGATTGTTGCAACGGAGGTTTCAAAAGATCGGTTCAACACTTATTCAGTCATTTTGTTGGACATGGTGCAGTCATCCCAAACTATTAAGGCAGAGCTCTCTTATATGTAGGTCCCCTGTTCCGCTTGGTTTCGGATCATTGCAAAATGGAGAGTTGTTGTGGTGCATGTGGAGCGGCAGCTTGAAGATGGCTTGAGTAGTTTTTTCTCGTTGCAAAGGGGTTCCAGCGACGCCAGACGATCGTAGAAATGTTTTACCCGTACCCGTAACACCAGGTCTATTCAATGAAAACGCTGTTCCAGAGGTTTATTCAACGTTATCTGTCGTCAATTTGGGTTTGTTTTCTCTCGCATAGTGAAACAAATCAGCAGCGTTGTATGTTGATGTGGTCTTGCAGATGTATTCCAAGTTAGTCGTATCTCCAACGCCTTCCCGCATAAAAACAGAGCCTTGTTGTTCAAAAGAACCAACGCCTTGTTATATAATGTGTCATCGTTGTTAAATCAACTTGAAAGTTCGGGTACAGGCGGGGGTCGGGCTGCAGCATGTCTCCTGAGAGGCCACCTTTATGAGTGTTCCACAAAGTCATCGGATCGGATGCAAAAAAGGTCAAGGATACGACAGAGTTTTCGAAAAATGCGTTTCATCTGCCAGTAATCCCACATCCCTGGCCGTCGTGAAAGAAACTCTCTGGCTATTCTCCAAATGAACAGAGCCTTCCTGGGAAAAAAATATTTTAAAACACTAAATGTAGGTGGAAACCGCATCGAAATCTGTTCCCGGGTTCTGAACAGATAATCACAGAAAAAGACGATTTCCAAATACCAAGTGTCAGTCTCATTATTATTATGGTCGGGAGGGTTGTTCACAGCCCTTTGTACTGCGGTTTCTAGCTAATTCTATTGTGTCTTCCCTAGGGTTTCTTTGATGAATTGTTTCATCCCAGAGGATATCAGAAAGTTAAGGAACTTATCTGGGTTGACGGCAGCGAGTTGATCCGTATGGATGACTTCGTCGCCGAGAATTCTCCTTCTAAGTTGGAAGATAGCTGGGCATTCCGTTAAGATGTGTAGAGAGGTCTCTTCACTGTCAAGGCAGACTCTACAGCTTGAATCTGTAACAAGGTTCATGCGGTGTAGGCGTTTGTTCAGACGACAATGTTGAGAAATCCAATTAGTACTCTAAGGTTGCTCCTATCGAGGTTCACAATGAAATTCGATTTTCTTTGTGACGGTACCGGGAATAGCAGTTTTGAACATGCTTGCCCTGGTGTGTTGAGCAAGACTTCTCGAGATCCTTGTATGCAAAGACCCTTTGCGTGTCTTGCGGGGAGTGATTTACTTACACCACAGAAGGGTTCGGGTCCAATGTATTCTGTTGACGACCTGTCTTTTGCCAGTGAGTCGACTTGTTCATTGCTCACAAATCCACTGTATGCAGGATGACCATGTTGTTTTCAGCTAGGACCGCGATTACATTGCGAGTTCCAAGGACTAGTTTGGATTTGATGACAGCGCAGTCGAGAGCTTTTAGTGCAGCTTGACTGCCTGAGAAGATAAATATGATTTTCCCCATGATGTGAGAGGACTGATTGAGTCTCACAAATTGATTGATGGCAAAGACTTCGGCTTGGAATATGGACGCGAATTCACCAAGGCTGACTGAGAAGTTCGCACATGATGATTCTCCAAAGATTCCGGAACCAGTACCTGTTTCCATTTTGGATCCGTCCGTATACAAAACGAGTTCAGAAGGTGATGGTTGGGGTTTGTGGTTCTCCTAGTCCTTCCTTGACGGGATAACTTTTGAGAAGTTTTTGTTGAAGCAATATTCGGGTAGCATGTCATCTGGAGGCATGCTGAAGATCGTGTCTCGCTCCAGTGTTTCAAGCAAGGATAAGTGACCTCCTTTATAGGACTTTGGGTCGAAGTTGCTTGAGTGGAAAAGTCGGTGGATGCCTCATTTGGCTTCCATTTGAATGAAATTTTGAAGTCTTGGTAAACCCAAGATGACATTGAGTGAAGCAGTTGGAGTTGTGCGAATGCATCCTGGCATGCAGGTTTCGGCTAGGCGCGTTAGTCTTAGCAAATGCATTTTCTGAATGCTTTCCTTATGTAGAAAATCACGGCGACGAAACGAGACCACGGCATGATTTAATAGGGGTATCCTTCCCCATCAAAGGATTTAACAAAATCCTATTTGTTCCGACAATTTGATTTTCTATTAACAAGTCAGCGATGTCAAAGCGCAAGGGAATTTATTTGTGACCATTACTCCTTCAGTCGTAATGGCCTTTGGGAGACGATCCTCCATTCCTATTTGTTGTGCAATAAATGTATCAATTTTATAACAATTTTACTTTGTTGGCTGCGCTCCTGTTCTGTGCCCCTGTGAATCAGGCTGACGATAAGTGATGACAACAAAGTTGCAATACTATCCGCGTATCCTTCAATTTGGGGAACTATGCTTGCAAGCAAAAGGAAACCAAACACTAAATGAATCGATGCAATCCTTGCAAAAAAGGATAACAATGCACCACGATAAATGTCTTTGGGGAAACAAACTTGTCGTAGATTTTTTATTTTCTTTTTTTATTCTGGTGAGTTTCCCTGCAGGACAGGGATCAAGTAATGCAATCGCATCGAAGTCCTTTTTGATGTGTTTTGCATTTTACCAATACCAATTGTTGCGGAATTTAATTTTAGAGTTGTCTTGATTGGTTGCTTTGGCGTCAGTGAATGCGCCACTAGGAAGAAACATAGCTAGGAATTTTCCAGGAAATCTAGCTGATCTTGGGATCGAAGCCCCGAATAACACTGTAGATGAACTCTGCGATAATAAGACCCATACTAACATACGCAGGATTGGTCTGCTGATACGCTACCACCAAAATCAGCAAGGTTATGACCAAAATACAGAGAATGGCATGCACTGGAACCACCAGTGCTATGAGAACAACGCCAACAGCGTGCGTCCTCCTCTCTACATGCAGGAGGCCGCAGTAAAGAACGCTCTCAGACAGAGCCAGTCAAAACACTGGAGACCGAATACATCTGGACACACCAACTTTCTTAGCGCTATTGTTAGACTACGCTGTTCCATATTTGGACTTCTAGAGACCCTTCTCGTCGACCTTTCCAAGCAGAGAACAGTGGGAGAAAAACGAAGTATCTAAGGCCAACAAATCCATTTACACTGAGAAGATGGGGAGAAAAGTGGACATAGGCATAGGAGCGTGTCTGTTTTTCCGAGGAACTAAGACTAAACAGGACCCCTACTCTGTATTTCGATTCTAAAGTTTGGATCGTTCGGAAATTTTGTACAGGCAGTTTGGAACGCAGTTCATAAAATCCATACAAAATGTCCGCTTTCGAACGATCCGAACTATAAAATCGAAACACAGAGTAGGGGCCCAGTTCATAAGACTTCCATATCATTGCAGCGTTATCCAACCAGAGGTTCTAGCAATGACAAAGGCTGCTCAATTGGTATCAATGCTGACAATATCCCGCGAGGATTTCACAACTTACATTGACAGACGCTTCGATGTAAGAGCTTATGGTTCTTGGCACGCGGTACAATGTGAAATTCTACTGCACCCATGGTCACAGTGCTGCCGGATCACTGTAGTGTATTTCAGGTGGAAATTACGGCAGTCCGAGAAGCTGCGGCTTGGCTTTTGATTAACTCTGTAGATGGCAGCACTATTGTACTGTATATAGATAGTCAAGTCTCAAGTCGATTAAAGTCTTGGAATCACCGACAGTACGATCCAAGTTGCAGGTCTCTGAATGAGAGCGCTGACAGTTGCGACGTCTCCCTGTGCTGGGTTCCAGGACACAGGGACGTTCCGGGCAACTGCAGAGCGAACTAGCTAAGGAAGGCGCGGGTCGGATCCTCTCTGAAAATGGAGGGGAACCAGTTGCTCTCTAGAATCGATAAAGTCTCATCTTGATGGCGAGGCTAGAAGAATAGCTAATAACAGGTGAAATTACATCAACACTTGCCTCAGACTGCTGTCCGTGAACAGGAAACTTATAAGAATTATAGTAGGAGCCCTTACGGTGCATTGTCCAATTGGCAGGCATGTCATCAGAAGGAAGAAGAAGGAAAAAGAAACGACTACACACCTTTGCACATGCCCTGCTCTATCAAGACTGAGGAGGAAAACACTAGAAGAGTACTTCTTTAATGACCTCAACGACCTAGCCAGGCTCGACATCTTTAGAATTAAGATTTTTGTATGTGGGTCTAGATAGGTTTTACACCGCTACGGTTACCCAGAGCTTATATTCCTTTTCTTTGCAAAAGGAAATTCCACATTTGAGGTTTTTGTGGCTGGTTTCCGGTTTTTACACGCGGTAACACAATGGGCCTTCGTTCTGGCCTAAGTGGGTCCCTGCTCAGATGCGACAGCGGCCCAACCTAACCTATGGTCATAGTAGGATACCAGGGAATTAAGTAGCTGATGCATTGGTCAGAAAGAGCTCAGCCCTAGACCGAGAGCAAGCAGACAGTACAGTTAAACCTCCACTTTGCAATCTAAGGGATACAATTTTACAAGAATCGTTAATGGAAGCAAATAACACGTGGAAATCATTAACGACTTGGGAAGCATCAAGGAGGCTATGGCTTGAATACGACAAACTTCTATAAAAAGACAGTAAACCGCTGTCAATGCTGACAAAGGGTGACCAGAAAGCCATTTCATCATGCATCGTTTCACGCTTGCCGAACGTACGGAAATTATTAAAAAATATCGAAACTCCGGCTCAGTTGTGAATACGCAACGTGAATTTCGTCGTGAGATCGGTCGTCATCATGGCTTCAGTGTGCAGGCAATTCGTCGCACCGTGAAATAGTTTAAGCGTGAGTACACTCTTTTGAATTTTAAGCCACCAACCAGACAGAGATTGGGGCGAAATGAAGAAAACATAGCCGTTGTAGCGGCCAGTATCGAAGAAGACTCAAAAATACCGATTCGGCGCCGATCAGATGAACTGGGCATCGCCAGAGAGTCAACCCGGTTTATTTTGCAGTTAGATTTGGGCCTACATCCATAGACACAAAAATTGAAGCCGGACGACCAAAGACAACGCCGTGAGTTCGCTAATTGGACGCTGGAAATGTTGGCCGGAGATCCGCATTTTGGCCAAAAAATCTTCTCGGACGAAGCCTATTTTTAGCTCAGCGGTCAATAAGCAAAATTGCCGTTATAGAAGCAAACACAATCTACAAGTGTTCGACCAAGCATCAATGCATCCACAAAGATTGACTGTTTGGTGCGATTTATGGCATGGCGGCATCATCGGACCTTATTTCGAAATGAGGAAGGAGACACCGTTACCGTCAAACTTTCTGTTGCCAGAGCTCGACAACATCGATATATCCGAGCTGTGGTTCCAACAAGACGGCGCTAAATGTCATACAAGCGACGCAACGTTCGAAGTTGTGAAGGAGAATTTTGGCGACTGGGTCACACGGTGAGCGTTCATCAATTGGCCGTCGTGATCATGCGACTTGACATCGCTCGATTATTTTCTCTGGGGCTTCGAGACGCTATTGCCGGAATAACGCCGTTCATATTGGACCGAGTCATCAAAAATTAGACCGAACGCTTGAAGCATTGCCAGTGAAGCCGAGACGACCATTTGAATGATGTACTATTCCACAACTATTCCATAACCGACCACAACATGCTAAGAACGATGATGACATATGTACTCGTAGGGGATGTGGTGATGATGACCCGGCCCATTTCCTCTGTCATTGCCCAAACCTCTGTCAACTCAGAAATTGAACCCGGGGCAAAGGCTTTTTAGAACCATCTGATGGATCACCATCAGACTTACTCAAATTTGGCACAAAATATATATCAACTGGTCATGCTACCATCAAAAGACGCATCCTGACAGTGAACATGTACCAATTGCATTCTCTTTTGTCAGCGCAGGTATACCTAACCTACGAACCTTATGCATTCTTGTGCGAAAGTCTTCTCCAAATTAAATATCGTCTCGAAAATAAATTCCACCTCACCTAAGGCGGCAAGTCCTTACGTATAAAGAAAGGATTCTTGTTATTCACAGAAAATTGCATTTCAAGGCAAAACGACAAAATTTATGCAAAAAAAGGATTACAGTTCGCGCAAGAAAGAAAGAAAATCAGAGAAAACCGGGAAACACCTGGTGGAAATTTCCATCTTGAATTCAAAATAAGTTGCACCGCAAGGACTTCCTTTATTCGCAAATAGCCGGGGCATTATCCTTAAGACTTTTAATCGCAATTTTACTTTCTAATTGTTTTTACAAAGTAATTAAATTGAAGTGAAAATGAATGAAGGAGGACCAGGACACTATCCGATTCAGACTGAGGACTTTATTTAATTTCAATAATCCTTTCATTTATTAATTGGAGCTCTTAAGTTGATTCTTCAGTAAACCGTACATAATAAGTGGACATGTATTATAATTTAAGTCAGAAACAGAACAAGAAAAAGTATCTCCTTTCGGAGGAAAAGATCGCATCCAGGCGTTGGGAAACGACGGTATCAGGGCATTGCACGAACCATTTCCAGCAGTGAAAGGGGTTATTTCCTTGCCAGTATGTACTCACTCTACAAGTCGGACGTGGAAAGCCATCTTGCACTTGATCATGCATGTGTCCAGAGTGACGTCGATGCCTGTCCTTTGTTGTGGCAATACTTAAGTGACGCGGCAGTTTGGAGTGAGCTTCGACTTTCAACAAGCTTCTCCATTTCGCCCAGCTAGCTGCCTCCAGATGCGCGTTCCAAGGTGGTTGAGTTTCTTCTTCTGCGAGGTGTGTCTCTCCTGTGTTGTGTCCCTCTGGGTTAGATTCGAAGACTCTCTGAGCTGGAGCGTTGGTGTCCATCCGTCGTACATGTCCTAGCCATTTTAAACGTCCAATGCTTAGTTTTTTTTTGCTTGTAACTAGGTCAATGTCACTCGTACTGGCTGGAGACGCTTGTTGGTTGAGGCCCAGGTCCACCCTGGACTGTAGTACCACCATAAGTCAAGGTCAATGTCACTGTACTGATCGTATAGTTCGGCGTTGAATATTCTCTTTCAAAGCCCGTCAACACAAACGGGACCAAATATCTTTCGATGTATTTTTCGATCGAAATGACCAAGGATATCTTGGAGAAAGAGCTTCACTACTCAATGGGCGTCTCAGTCCAAAGAAAAAGCGACTCTCAAGAAGTGATAGTCTAGCCAAGGTAGGTGTCCATTGTAACGTTCCGTCCAATTCGTTGATATTGTGATACTTAAGACATTGATGTCTTTATAGATGGGCAGATGAGGGGGTCCGCTTTCTTTTGGATCAGCCAAACGATGCTGAGATTCCATTCATCAGCCATACACTCATCTTTCTTCTTATCTTCTTCCTTTGGTCTCGTTTGCTCGTAGAGCCTGAGAGCAGCCTTGGTCCTTCTTTAAGGAAACCGTACTGCCGGTCATTGAGGAGTTTCCGTGAGTTGAGATATTTCATAAGCTGACGATTTATTAGCGCTCCCATGACCTTGGAAAGAAGAGACGTAAGTGCAATGACTCCGTAGTTGGAGCCTTTTTTTGGCACGGGCTGGACAAATTCAGTTTTCCAACTTCTCGGAAAGAGACCAGAGGAGTAGGGCAGATGGAAAAGCTTTCGCAGTGGTTTTACCAGCGTGGAAGAACACCTCTTCAGAACTTTGGGTGGCGGATTTGTGTATGTGCAGACATCTAAGTACTCCTGCAATTGTACGAGTGCGAAAGTGGGCTTGTCCCACGCAGGAGTACAGATGGAAACACCGTACAATCTGGAAGCATAGAGTTAGCTGCAAAGTGTGCATCAAGCAGATTGGCCTTGCCTGAGGAGTTGACAGCTGGAATGTTTTTATAAATGAGCGTTGGAATTGAAGATGAGGCAGAATTCTTAATGCTTTTCACGAATGACCAAAAATATTTACCACCCTCGAGACTTTTGTTATGAGCTAAGACCGGGCCACGGAGGCATCTCGGTGTATGCGAGGGGAACGGCGGCTAGGCTGGACGGACGGGGTAGTTCTTGTCCCCCTCCAACATACATCACCAGCTCAAAACACTTTTGATTCGTGCCTGAACTAGCTAATAGAAGAAGAAAGACGATCCTTAATACCCTACTCAGACTTCGGACTGACATAAATATCGATAGGAAAGAAAAGATAGGAAAAGAAGATCTCCAACTCAATGGCTTTTGCCCCTACAGCGGAGAGAGAATGGGAGATCTTCTACCGAAAGCATACCTCTTTGCAGCTCAAGTCAAACCACGGTTTTTCCTTTGGTTTGATGTTCCTCATTCGGTTGGGAATACCAAGGTTGTCATACCAAGGAGAATGATGTCGTACATCATATCAGCAGTGGCATCCACATCGCTATCGAGGAGGCATAGCGACCAGTAAAAACTCCTAAAGAAGCTATTAAGGCCGTCCCAATTGGCTTTCTCGTATCGCTAATCTTTTCTTGTGGGAGTTTCGTCTTTAACCGCGTGGTCGGATTACGAGAATTTAGCTGATATGACATTGTGATCTGACCCGCTTAGAGGTGGCAATACATCGATGGTGTATTTATCAGGTTGGGAGGTAAGGAACAAGTCCAGAGTGTTGGCGGTATGACGTCAGGTATACATGTGAGCTGAGTTAGATAGTTAATCTCAGCGAAGATTTCAACATACCTTCCTTCGGGTGTTGTCTGTCCAGAATCTTGAATCTAAGAACCAAAATACCAAGATTTCATTCCTCTACTAAGCTCTCTTTAAACGGTAAACAAAAAAAGAAGCCTTTATCTATTAAATCCGACGACTGGCAAGGAAGTGTTTTCCTCTTAATTTCATTCAAAATGGATAAATAATTTATTTAAAGTCGCGTCGAGGATAACGAGCGACACTGAGTTAGATTGCTACTTAATTCAAATGAGATGGGGGTGGAATTTTAAGGGTTTTGATAATTTTGCGCATCCTTTTCTGAACTCTTAGACACAAAAAAAGAAAAAAACCCCTCCCATGCTGGACAAAATTTTCAACAGAGAGCCATAAAGTTCTTCTTTTCTTGCAGGAGAATGGCAATGAAACAGGATGTCTCAAACGTTCTCCTTGGCCAGGTGTTGAAGACAAATAATTAACAGATTAAACTTTCTCTCCTTATTTTCACATCCAGTTGCAGCTACTTGGACGGGACAAAACAACACATTCGATCATATACCTACTATAGGTGCTGTGAATGGATGCTCTATTAAAAGTTCTAGTTTGGAAATTTGCATGCAAAAGGTAAAAGACTATAAAATGTCTGAAGTGTAGACGGTGGGGCAGTGAGTTATAGCTTGTGTTAAGCAATATTAAGACTGGAACGTGGGCAAATGGCACAATCTGTACATAGCGTAAAATTTGTCATGAATTACACACCATAATTTGTCGTATAATGCATTTAATTAAAATCTATGCAATGGTGCAGTGATGGCATTGTACTTTAACGGTAATGTGAGACTTGTCACTTTAAATGTAGAAAATTCTACAACAAGTAAAACAAATAATGGGCGGAACTTAAGACGAGTACCGTAGGTGTCATCACACAGGATACAGCTTAGCTAGGAGTCAGTTTCTTCGACAGTTAAAAGTATTCGAAACTCTGGTCGCAACTCCAGGAAAAAACCGCTCATAATGGGAAAAGAGTCGGCTCTCACCATTCGATAACAGACTTAAGTCAACCAATCAAGAACGGAACTGGTTCTAGACGGGATGGTGTTGTCCATTTCGTACGTTTGAATTTTGGACAGGCAATTGAATTGAAATTTAAACAAACAGGACGTGAAATGCCTAAAGTGCAGCAAGGAAAAGGTAAAAGCTGGCTATAAATAATCGTGGGCAGATCCATACTTACTGACTTACCATCATTTTGGAGTATTATTTTGAAGCCCTTTCACTGCAATAAGTTAAGCTGGGCGATTTCTCCTTCGGCAGAGGGGTAGTCTTCGAGCCCTCTTACAAGAATGCCTTTAACATCTTGTTCCTTACAATTCTCTTGTGACTTGCAACCTTAATTAGACAAACCTGGTTTCATTTGGAGATAGGTAAATATTTGGCGCAACAGCCCATAGAGAGTCAAGGCCTAACTGTTCGCATGAATAAAAGGGGCCTGTACCATTTCATTGTACCCATTGGTAGCAAAATGTACAAAGCGTTTAGTGCTTCAAAAGCAGAATGTGACTTCTTTCAAGGCAGGCTTCTCTTTGTAGTCCAGATGTAATGGCTGTGTAAAACCAGTGCACCTCAGTCTTACCCTTAACATCAGTAAAGGCATGGATTAGAATGAAAGCAGTGTCTAATCAGTGGGATAGTGTCAGTAATATCTTTTGAGGAAGTCTAGCGACAAGTTAAAATTTCAAAAGAAATTTTTAGGACAAATCCAAGGGGTCCTTGGGATTTGGGATTGTATCGCTAGTGTTTGCATAATCTTCTCTATATCTCTCAAGCTGATCCTCACTGTCTTTATCTTGTTAGTTTCTTGGTGTAAGTAAAGTACGCTTATGTGGGAGTGCTTGTTAACCATAATACTACGTTGAACCTCTTTCAGTTCCAATCTCCTTACTGCTGATGCTGCTGATACCATTGCATTACTTGGTCTTCAATTCATTTTTCAAGATGCTTCTTGCACTTGTGTAATTTTGGCATTCCATCGACACATGTATTTGTAGTGTGGGTCATCGACGTGCTTGTACTTGTAAAGGTACTCTCGGAAGCATCCAGAAATTGTGTTAGGTAATAGTTTACCTCCTCGTGCTTTCTGCAAATCCATACATCAACGTTGGGATTAAATTTATATGTCCACTGTATTTGGCTTCCATCGTCGTGTTCGTTTTCGCGGAGTGCAGCAGTCTTTTTTGTTTCTAGGTATACGCCCTGAAATTACACTTATCCCTTTCACTGATACAGTTCTAAAGGTGGCACACACCCTTAATGATGCAATTCTGTGCGCCGAGCTTATCATTCTAAAGTACGATTCACGGTCGCTTAAGGCCATATTGTAGCCGCATACAAGACTTGCACACGGTCGTTAAAAGGTTTCTCACTGGCTGCCTTCGTCCTTCAATATTTGGCATTAGCCTGTATAGTGACGCTACTGCCCGTGAAGACTTCGTGCCTGATTCCTGAAGCTGAGTGTTAAGTTCGGCAACACTTCTAGGTACTTGATGAATGGCTGCTTATGAGAACCACATTAGTTAAGCCTGTCCTGATGTTATGATTCAATCTGACGAAACAGGCGTACGGGATTGACGTAGCAGGATAAAAGCAAAAGTGCGAAACCGCGGGGAATAGCTTCTACTAAAATGCTGTGCCTTACAAGGAAATACAACGTATTTTCGTCTTTTAGTGAATTTATGTACTAGATTTGTATATTTTGCCAAAGAAATAAAATACAGCTCTTTCTTTAAAGCCGGGAAAACTATTTATAAAAAAATCCGACTGTCTTTATTACCTAACTCTACACACTTTGGGGTTTGTTCTTCTCACAAAAAAATAGTGACAGATCATTAAGGGAGTGAGGCTCCCACATATACGCACTTAACTGAACGATCCGATACAAGACTCATTCAATTGTGCATAATCACAACCCCCAAACAATCCTGCATTATGCATTCAACCTAACTTACTTACTCGTATGTGTATATAAACACACACTATGGCGTTTCATCCAAATTACATTTGAATCTCAATTTTTGGTTCCTAGTAGACAATCCCTCATTTGACTGGGATCAAATGTCCGCATGTCTGTCGAGCAGAACCTAACAACAATCCTTTACAGTAAGTGTTCAGTTCCACTCATTCACTGGTAGTGCACAGCACACGAAACCAAGCCAGGAGTAGAATAGGAACTTCAAATGGGCAAATGACTTACGTTGTTCACTTGGAAATATTTGTTAAGGTCCTTCCAAAGGAGATTTTAATTGAGGTTTCTGGTAACTTGAGTATACACCTCATTGTCTTTGGGTACGATTGTTGTATATTCCTGCTCATGACATTTTCTTGTATTCGCCGAGCTTATGCTTGCAAGTCCATGTGCTTCAATATTTAGGCATGAAGTATCGAGTGACATGTCAGCCTGACAGTTTTGAATAGAAGGAGATCAAAATGATGTACAATTTAGTTTATTTCAAGGGATGAAGAAGGAATCGCAGTATATTTAACGAAGAAGGACTACCTCCAGGGTATTACAGGAAGCCTTCATGGATCTGAGCATATTCGTTATGAAAAAGCTGGAAAAGATATCGTTTACGTGATAGGACTTAACCAAGATTTGCAAAAACAGAAAGCACCTGGATCTGACGGCTTTCCAAACATAGACCTCAAGGCGGACTAAATATACATATTTGCCGATACATATGTAAAATGTGTGCTTGAAGAAAGGCATATTCCCTGTAGGTAGGTAGGTAGAGGTGGCGGGCGGTTCAGCACGAACCCAAGTAGCACTAGGTGTGCCTTTTTGTTGATGATGTGTGTGGGACAGTCGGTGCCTAGATCCAGCCTGTGGAGTTAAGAAAGAGGATTAGATCCTTTATCCCTTTACTCGAGATGTCATTAAGGTCGTCGAAGAATGGTTGGTTTAGTGCACGCAGTCTGGCTCTCGCAAGCTGTTCCATTGGGACAACTACTTCGCCACTAAACATTCTCTCTCTGAGTTGAAAGAGGACTGGATGTGTAGAGTGGTCCCTTAACTCTCAAGACACCGTCTACAGCTTGAATTTACGGTGTAGATGTTTTTTTAAGCGGTAGTGCCCGCTGAATATTCCACAATTAGGACTTGATGGCTCCTATCGAGTTTCACAATGAAATTCGATTTTCTTTGTGACGATATCGGAAATAGCAACGCTGATCATATTTGTCCTGGGAGGTCTCCCACGTTTTATGCGGGACTATGACAGAATGGTAAGTCCAGAGCCTTAAGCCTTAATTTTTCTTAAAAAGCATCGAATATGCATCAGAATTACTCCTGAATACTTGAAACTCCCAGAGAGTCATAGGAGGTAATCGGAATGCATGATGTACGGTCCTCTTCATTCCCCGAAAGACGTCTAACATGCATAGAACACATTAAGACCTTTCTTGCTTCGACACTTGAGCGAGAAATCGCTTAACACATCCACAAAAAACACACACACACACCCAATAATTTCATTCACATTCGTTCAAACGCTAGCGACAGGAAATTGCATTATCCTCAGCATCAGTCTGTCATTTTGCGAAATACCAATAGATGGACGGATAAACGACGTGACCATTGTCTACATTACTCTTTGCCACACCTCCACACCATCGTCATCCTCATGAAAGACTAAATTCGACCGTTTTGTCCCAGGGTCCAGGAACCATAAGCAGCAGCAATAGTGGCGCGGCATCAATCACCGGAGCAAAATATTAATGTAATTAGTCAAATGTGCGTTGGGAGGAGGCAACAAAACGGTAGATTAAGGACATTGCCTGACATCGACAGCGAAAACAACAACATCCAAAGAGAGGCGACCCAGCAGCTTATGTCCATCCATAGACGAACCATGAATTATGATGTTGGTACGTGATTATGGAACAATAATGCACTCACACTCACACATGTAATTTGGACTGATTTTGAAGTTTCAATTGTCGCCTGTCTTTCTCCGTAGGGATCAGCCATCCAGTTCCAGTATGGACGACCACTTCACCTAAACTCAGACACATTTCGAGATAGTACTTGGGGAGAATTTTTAATTTCCCACACACTTGGTTTCTCAATTCTTTTTCCAGGACATTTTGGAAGAAAAATCAGTTCCTAACCTGCATTTGCAATCAAGGTAGTACGGGAAATACAATATTGCAGTGCCTATTCAAAGGACACTGGCCTATGTGCGTAATCAGTGTGCAGCACAAATAAAGCATACACCGGAAGAACAAGAATTTGCCAAAGAAAAGGGTTTTCAGAAGCCTCATTCTTCTTCTTTTCTCTCCACCCTCCCGCAACCAACATAAGGGAGAACAAGTAGAAACAAACAGCATGGCATAACCTATACATAAATAATTCATTATTGCCAGTTGGTTGGAAATGTATAAATCAAAAAGCCACATAAGATGCCCGCATCCGAAGTGATTTAATTCGACCGCAGGTTGGCTACGAAAACCCTGCCACCAAGGATGTTACAAATAGACAGGGGAGACAGATGAATGGACAGACAGACAGGCAAGTATCATGATAAACTAACAACATTTCGCCTGCAGGTTATGTGCACTCGTTGAGTGTGTGCGGAGTTCCGTAAGTCCATTTAAAGTGGATTTTCTGGTAGTTAGCTAATTGGTGAATTATAAAGATTTACTTGTCCAAACAGGGAGGGAGCGAATAGCTTTCATATATTGCATTAATGGTGGACAAATACCTGATAGTGGTAGTAAAAGTGGTGGTTCCTAAGAACCCAATTAGTACCGAAAAAGCGCTATTTTAGGACCACGCTTCGCGTGACATGGTTGTTGATGTATTCTGTTGAGAAAACGGGGTGTGAGTAGGTACTTAACTCTCAATTGATTGAGTTTATTATCATCCAGTTATGCAGAGAAAGGATATTATATAGGAAGGAGTTCGACGATATGAGAAAGGCAATTGGGATGGAGCTTCTTTAGGAGTTTTAACTAGTCGCTATGCAGAAACGGCGCGAGGCGTGGGCGTCGTGATAGTAATAAATTAACAACAGAAAGTTCGAAATAAATACTGTGAACTATAAGCAATGACAGCAATATCAATAATTCTCCCTAGTTATTCTAGACACCATCCTTTGGAGCAAAGACTGAAACCTGAGTTTGAAAAATCACTACACCAACACTAGCGGCACAGACAATAGAATACACAGAAGTAGAATGCAAGTACAAAAGCATGATCGGAAAAAAATGTTCCACCAGACATATTGTGCAGGCTGCAGCTTCCGGCTCTGTCCGAAGATGCTCTTTATTTGTGGTGGAATCGTCACAGGACTCTCCTCTCTATGCTACAGTGAAACGAACAGGGGGTTTGCTCACTCTTCCCGAATGCATGGTGCTAATTGGTGGGCTGCTTAACGATGACATCGACACAGAAAGCGGCGTTGATGTGTTTACGTCCAAAAGATGATAAGCTGGTTTTAGGCGCTGTACCGAAACGTACGCTTCTTTATTCGGCAGAGCCAGTTTGAAGACATGAGGGCTCCGGTCCAAGATTGGATACGGTCCAGCGTAAGGGGGCTGCAACGATCGCTGGGTGCTGTCGATACGCACATACACGTGTGAAACGGTGCCAAGATCCTTTGGGATGAAGATGGGTTTCGCGTGATGTGACACAAACGTAGGCGATGTTCTCTGAAGTGCCCCCCTCAGCTCTTGAAGAAAAGCTGTGTTCTGCCAGAAAGTCCCCTGGTAGTTGAAGTTCAGCACTATAAACAAGTTGCGACGATGACGTATCCGACTCAGTCACCATTGAACGTAGTCCAAGTAGCACAGCTGGAAACGCCTGAAATCAGTTCTCAGGTAAATGTGTAGTGAGTGCTGCCTTAAGTGTCCGATGCCATCGTTCTACTACTCCATTTGCTTGCGGGTGGTAGGCAGTGGTGTGAATGCGGTGGCATCCGATGAACTGGTCGAACCTCTTGAATAAGGTGGATTCAAAATGCCGACCCTAATCCGTAGTAAAGCGAGGAAGACAGCCGAATCGTGTGACCCAGTGCTGGAAGGATGCATCGACGACCGTGATTGCAGTGATGTCTCCTATTCTGAATGGCTTCTGGTTAACGTGTTGCCCAGCCCGAGCATGGCGGTAGAGGACCGACAATGTCGATGTGAACATGATCGAACCTTTTAGCAGCTGGAAACGTTCCATGTGTTGGGCTGGTATGTCTATGGATCTTACTTCGTTGGTAGGCTGAGCAGGCGCGCAACCTTTTTCCGATGTCCTTGTTCATAGCTGGCTAGAAAAAACCAAGTGCAATTAATTTTCGGGACGCTCCTGTTCCCAGATGACTGAGATTGTGTACTGCCTCATAGGCGGCTCGCCGAAACGCCAGTGGCATGTATAGGCGGACGCGACCGGAAGATGACTCGCAAACAACAGACGTGTGTGATTCTGAAGGATAGGCAAAAGAAAAAGAAGAGCTAGAAGTGCTGACACCAAGTAATTTAGGAATCAATGGTCATGTCAAAGAAGAAGAAGAACTAGATTTAAGTAAACTCAACAGTGATGGCACAAATTTAACTGTTGTATTCTTCTTCTTATGACAAATGATCTCTCAACAGTCTTTCAACACCCCGAAGCGAACAAATCCATTTATCATAGAAACTTCTTCCACGACATTCCTGCAAAACCTTCCCTATCCGCACTCTGTACTGACACTGTTGGACAATTAAACAATAATAGGACACTTTTCCTCTCGTCAACTAGAAAAAGGATTTTTCATTTAACGAAAAAACAACACTGTTCAGCGAGGACTGCACAAGTCGCAAACGATAACTTAAATAAGATTAATTGGTCGGGATGGTTAAATCTGGATTTTTTCAACCTTCTTGCCGTAACAGGAGCTGAGCTAAACCAAATATTTAACCTTTTAGAACGTTGAAAATTGTACAGTAACAGGAACAGAGGGGCTGGAAATGAATGGTTAAATGCCACTGGACATCATAACTGCCAAAGTAAAGTCGGGTTTCTGAAAGAGTGTCGCAGTCGATTTTTTTTTTTATTGTTTACAGCAAAGTTTTTAACTTTTACTTAACCTTTTTTCTTGAGTCTTCTGAAGGTGTTTCGTTGGAATTTAAGGATTGTTTTGAATTTTTCGCTCCAATTTAAATATCAGCCCAATGGAAGCATATTATGAATTGTATACAAAGGATGAGAAAGGAAGAGTGCTTTTTATATGGAGTTCTGCAACTTAAAGTCGTGAAGGTGCAGCATGGCGCTATTGTGAGAATGAAATTGTTTTTTCGGAACGATTTCTGGGATATTTAACGTTTTTCATAACATTAACGCAATGATTTATGAGAATCTTTTAATTTTTTTGAAGTGAAACTTCTTTACCGACACGGGGAATGAATTTTCAAGACCCTCATGGACGAAGGAGGTCTTTTATGCGTCCGAAGAGCAGGGACGTAAATGTAGGAAAGAATATGAGAAGCTTATGGTACTAGAAGTTGCAGACTAGGTTACCTAGTAAGGTCCTACCAGAAACACAAGTAGCGCGGATGCGCCGTTTTGATAGTACAACTCACGTGACCTGGATGTTGATGGGTGTGGCTGAAAGCGTAGTTTTCAAATCCACCCTGTGGAATTTTATGGCAGAAATCTCTGATGATTCCTTAAAAAAAGGGTTTGCCAAGGGTCTAGCTAGTGCCGGACAGTTACAGAGAAAGTGGAATAGGGCTTCCTTTTCGTGTGAATTGTCACAGCTACGGCAGTGGGGGGTGAACGGAATGCCTAGCTTGGCAAAGTGTGAGCCAATTGATCAGTGGCTCGTGCTAATTGCTGTGATTCTTTCTGTCATGGTGCGAGATTTGTTGATTAAGTCGTTCGTCCTGTTTTTATTTTTGACGAGTCTGGAAATCTGCACAGACTTCTAGACTGTTCCACCTAGAGTTGGCAGTAGAGAGAAAGTGCTGGAGAATTCTATCCTTGATGAGTCCCATCGGGGAGTAGACCGACTTCGTAAGAGAGACATCATAGGTTGAGCCACATCTGGGTAGCGCGTCGGTTCTCTCATTCCCCTTTCGGTTACTGCGGCCAGGAACCCAGAGGAGAGTGATATTAAACCGAGCGCTTACCTGCGTAATAATTTCCTTGCATTGTTCTACTAATTTAGAGGACGAAGTAAGTGAGTGAATCGCATTGATGGCAGCGTCGCTGTTAGGTCTGGAGTCAAAAAAAAAGTACCATAGGTCTTTAAAAAAGTTAGGTAAAAAGGTTATAGTGGCGCTTTCGCGAGTATTGAGACGGAAGCGGCAAAGATGGGTTTAACGGTAAATGAGGGCAAGACCAAGTATATGCTGTCAACAAGAAAGGACACTCAACACCGACGTCTTGGACAGAACGTCTCCCTCGACAGATATAACTTTGAGGTAGTTAAGGACTTTGTCTACCTAGGATCCGCTATCAATTCAGACAATGACACCAGCGCTGAGATCAGACGAAGAATAACCCTTGCCAATCGCTGCTTCTTTGGGCTAAGAAGGCAATTGACTAGCAAAGCCCTCTCTCGAACAACAAAAGTGACCCTATATAAGACCTTAATAATCCCAGTCCTCCTCTACGGCGCAGAGGCATGGACTTTATCAAAAGTGGATGAGGGTGCTCTTGGATGTTTCGAGAGGAAAATTCTTGGGGTGATTTTCGGTCCCGTCTGCATAGACGGTGAGTGGAGGAGGAGATACAACGACGAACTGTACAGCGACATCGACTTAGCCAGAAGAGTGAAGGTCCAACGACTGAGGTGGCTGGGTCATGTAGAGCGGATGGAAGTCGAATATTTGGTCCTATCTGCGAGGAGGGTACAACCATGGATGTAGTCCGAAAAGCAAAAATCCTTCAACTCGGCCACACCGAGCGAATGGACAAGAACGTTCCAGCTAAGAGGGTCTTCGAATCTCAGCCACTTGGATCACGAAGAAAAGGGAGACCGAACTTCCGGTTTAAAAATCAACCAATCGAGAACGCTAGACGCGTTGGTCTGAGAGGTGGCGGTTCAACATGAACCCTAGTAGCACTAGGTGTGCCTTTTTGTTACCACGACTCGTGTGACCTGGTTGATGATGTGAGTTGATGTGTGTGGGACAGTTGGTGCCTGGATCCAGCCTGTGGAGTTTAGAAAGATATTTAGATCCTTTTACCCGAGATGTCATTAAGGTCATCGAAGAATGGTTGGTTTAGTGCATGCAGTCTATTAAGCTAAAAAGCTTTCTTTCACCTAGCCCCATTTGAATTTACCAATGCATGGCATCCATAAATGGTGAAAATCAATTATACTTAGTGTGCAATCCTTTGTAAATTACAAAAAAATAGAGAACACCCATCTGAGTCCTGAATGAGAATGACAATTTCATTCTGAATTAATCCAGCTACCACATCACAACACAACACATTCCTGTGGACATATCCATCCCTTTGCTGCATCCTGAATGTTGATGCACCAGAGAGTGGTTGATGAAATCCAAACTTTTCTCCACACTACTGCTGTCAGGATATCATTTATGTAAATTTGTTTAAAATATCGTTTAATGGTGTGCACAGAGAACCAAAGGACAGTTGCTAGAGTGCGAGTGCAAAGGTCCTTTGGTTGTTGAATTGTGCTCTGACTCTGAGTTCCCTTTAACCCTATGGTGATGATTGAAAATTTGCTTGCTGTACTGTATATTGTATGAAGCAATGTCCAGAGAAAGTAGCATGTTCGTCCTTTTTGAATAACTCCTTCTCTTTGCGGGCAATTTAGGATTTCGAATTCACTGTTCTTTGTTTGCTTAAAATGTTAGGGGGTTTTTTTTTTGTTATTCCTTGACAAGTTGGCCTGTATTATCTACAATTGTTAGCCTTACATACTGTAGGGTGATTGGATTATTATTGTGGACAAAGAAATTAAATGAATATTTGAAAAGGAGCAGTTAATGGTATGAAGTTACTTACGTACAGTCTTTTAGTTAACGCCACAAAGACCGAACTGGTTTTGTTCACAAGAAGGTACAAAATACAATATATTGCCCCTCCGGAACAAGGAACTTCAATTCAGTGGCGATTCTTGGTGCTTAGTTTTGGGTTGGCTCCAGGATCTTAATAAGTTTTTCTCAAAAAAAAAAAGAAAAAAAAAAAAAAAAACGACGAACACAAAAGAATAATTTTAAGGTTTTATTAATAAGAAATATAAGCATAGGCAATATTTATTTAACCGCTATTTATATATAAAGTCAATTCGTCGTTGGACGGATAAAAAATGTTCGATGACCTGATCGTACAACTACAAGTCTTCGCACTCGTTTACCTCCGCTAGGTACTCCTTTTCTATTGATATAAGACCCAAATTTCTGGCAACATTTGTTTCGGGAACATTTTCCTATACTCAATCAATTTTCAAAAAATCTGCGGAGACGATCGTCTACTTCTACTCATATCGTAGTAGCCATAGCCACTTGGTGTGTTTCATATACTTCCAAACCGTAGATGTGTGTGTGTGGATTGTACCCATCATCCCTCATGCATAACTACAAAAAGTGTCATCGTTGGCGATTTTCGTAGCGCCAACTTCTCATTGATACATCTTCTACCAAAACTAACAACGCGTGGTAGCGGGCGGGAGGGAGGGTAGTTGAGTTTGTATGGAATCGGTTGGCGACTACAATTAGAGCCAACCCAGAGTATTAGCGAAATCTATCGCATGCGAGTTTTGTATTGCACGCGCGAAATTTTTGGATTCAAATTGGTTCGTGCATTGTATGAGTATTATTGGAGCTCATTCTTGACGAGGAACTCAGTTGGAAGCTGAATATACAGAACCGTGCCATGAAGGCTTCTGTGGGGCTTCAGTCGAAAATAGTACACTGATTTTATATAGCAATAGGAAGGCCCATCTTAATGTACGAAGTACTAGTCTGGTGGACAGCACTGGACAAAAAGGCTAACATTGACATTCTTGGAAGGATTTAGAAATCATCATGCATATGTATAACAACTCTTACTGCTACGCTAGAGACGATGCTCCACTTATTTCCCATTGATATCTATGGAAAGCAAATGGCATCTCTGCGGCATAACGCATATGGCACTACGATCTATTGTGCTTGGAGCCAGTTAGACAAGAAGGTCCTCTATTTTCCTAATGAAGTTGAGGATGTCCCCCGTCGACGCATTACGAATGTCCTGCGGTGTTAGGAATTCTTTGTGGAGAAAGCGTTTCCTGACTCTGCAGATAGCTACGCTCTCACATAGTACGTGCTCCGCTGATTCGTCTTCCCCTAAACAGTGTCGACATTTTGATTTCTGACCTATATCTAGTTTATGTAAGTGATATCTCAGGCTGCAGTGATCGGCGAGGAAGCCGACAAGTCTTCTGATATCGTCCCTTTCGTAGTTGAGAATATTTTTAGTGGTTTTGTTCAGGGGTCGGATGGCCCTGTTGTTCCAGTAGGATAAGAGGTTTTGTTTTTCCCAGCTGTCCAGACTCATTCTGAGCGCGGAGGTAGGGATGTCGCAGAAGGGTTCGGCACCTATGTACCTTTCTGAAGAGCCTTCCCTGGCAAGTTGATCTGCAATTTAGTTCCCTTCAATGCCTCTGCGTCCTGATACCCACCAGAGCTTGACTTTATTTCGCTTTGATGGGTCCTGGAGAGTATTGAAGCAGCCTAGAACGGCTTTTGATTCACAGTAATGGGCGCTGCTTGACTGTTGATGATTATATTGACGGCTACCCCCTTTATGTCGGAGTCGAGAATGTTTGTAGCCTTAGGGCTTAGGGAATCCTCACTGTAGGCTTGGCTTCCAATTAGCGCGGTAGACAATACGATCCAATGCCGCAGATCGCTGAATGAGATCGCTGACAGATGCGACGTTTCTTTATGGTGCGTTATTGGACACAGCACCGTTCCGGGTAACTGCAGAGCGGATGAGCTGAGAAAGTAGAGAGCAGGCCAGAACTGAACCACCTGATTATCTAGAACTGATAAAATTTCGTCTTGATACTGAAGCTAGAAGAATGGCAAATAGCTTGTCCTTCATTGATAGAGTTCTCGTTTTAACATTGTTGATGACATCAACAAAAAATATATAATTTCAGTAAAATGCATAATAAGCATATTTTCTTTAGAATAGTAAAGCAATGACTTATGGAAATTGCAACATAAGCAAATTTTTGTTTTGGTTTTTGCACCTGCTCATTTGTCGCACCTTTAATGCTTAGGTTAGCAGAATTTTTGTATAAAAGAGAATTAAATAAAGAATAATGTTCATTGTGTTGTAATCAATCGAAACAAGCCTTTTTGTTCTACCTAATGTGAGGCTGCATTAGGCGATTGAATTATAAAATCTAGAGTGAGATAGATTTTCATGGTCCTTCGAGCCGGATTAGCCGGACTAGTGTAAAGTGAGTGTTAGTATTGGTACAGGACCAATACCATCATCAAGGAATATTAAAAAAAAAAAAAAAAAAAAAAAAAGAAGGGAAGTGTTTATAAGTGCAAGTTAAAATCAACATGAGTGAAATCGAGGAAATCGCGTTGAATCAAACGCTAATTTCGGAAGAAGTCCGTACGTTATGGACTAATTTCAAGAAGGATGGGAAATCCCGGTACTCTGTAAAGTACTTTACAGACAGGCTGGAGCAATTAGAGCAGTATTGGATCGACTTCCAAATAAACAACGGACATTTGGAAGAGCTGAGAAAAACAAACCCGACGCATGACTATTTCACAAGGAAATATTTTAGTCAATTCGAAGCCAGGTATCTCGACATTAAAGCTACGTTAAAGGCAAAATTGGATGATTTTAAAAAGACAACGCAACTTCCGTCGCTGCCGTCTCGTACCGATGCCGACATTCAAGCAATACAATCATCAAGTAGAAGTACATCAGAAGGAACGAGAAAGTCAGCTGACAACATGAAGTGTCCAGCTAGATTTAATAAGTTGAACTTTATCAAGAACAACTTCGTTCGCGTAATTGACAACTTGGATTTGACTCAAAATACAGTGTACCTCGGATTCAAGTTGGGTCAGTTAAAAGAATGCTGGACAAGGTTGGCGGCAATGAATGAGGAGATAATGTCATCACTGGAAGAAGCTGATTATGAGCAGGAGTACGTGTCCAGTAACGAGTTCATCGATTTGGAGCAGATGTATCAAGATGCATACATTCAAATCAAGGAAGCAGAGCAACGGCAACAGCAACTGGAGGGAGTAACTCCACAAGCTCCAGCACAGAGGGAAATCAAGCTTCCAACCATAAGCATTCCAGTATTCAGCGGAAGGTATGACGAGTGGATACCATTTTGGGAACTATTCGAACGATTAGTCCACAATAATGGGTCATTAAACGATGTCGAACGCATTCAATACTTGAAAGGCAATCTAAGAGGAGAAGCAGCAAGGATTGTCAATCACTTGTCACCAACGTCAAGCAATTATGCAACGGCTGTAGAATTATTGACAAAAAGGTTTCAAAATCCAGCAGCATTGGTCAAAAACTACATCCAAAAATTGTTGACCTTGAAACCAGTTCGTAATGAAAGTTCGTTCGATTTAAAAACCATCCTGGATACGTCAAAGGAAATCCTGTATGGCATTAACAACTTAGGAGTTGACGTAAGCTCTTGGGACCCATTAGTCATTGAGTTGCTGTATCCAAAACTTGACCCAGAATCGAGAAAATTGTACCAACAGGCAAGAGGAACGTCAACAGAAATCCCAAGACTTAGTGAATTTTTTGATTTCATCGAGGGAAGATTCCGAGGATTGGAAGGCAGTCGCGAATTCAACCGTGAGCACCAGTCCCAACCAACAAAAACAACATCCACAAAAAACCATGTGACAACATTCACTCAGTCAAAATGCGTTGTGTGCAGTGAATCTCATCAACTGTTCAACTGCAAAAGGTTCTTGAGTATGAAGCCGAAAAACCGAATGGAGGTGGTCCAGAGGTCCAAGCTGTGTTTCAACTGTTTACGAGACGGACATTCGGCAAGAGAGTGTTTAACGAAGAAGGGTTGCAAAATATGCATGCAACAGCATAATTCCTTGCTTCATTTCCCTCGAGGTGAGAATGCAGCCGTCTTGGTGGAAGAAGGTAGAACTAGTGAAGACGCAACAACGACAGCACGAGTCACCACAACATGTCATACTAACAGGATGGTATTGCTAGCCACAGCCATGGTGAATATATGCGTTGGAGGACAAGCTAAACTTGTACGAGCTCTGATTGATCAAGGGTCTCAGTCTTGCTTCGTGACGGAGAAGTTAGCACGTCAAATAAAGGTACCGTTGGTCAAGTATGAGTCAAAGATCAATGGAATCAACGGTCATGCTACACAAATCATAGCAGCATGTCACCTTACCCTTCAATCGATTCACGACGTAAAGATCAACTTGGACGTAGAAGCTCTAGTAATGCCAGTTATAACATCAAGGCTGCCACTAGAACAATTTACACCGAACCAGTGGCCACACATTCAGGGGTTAAAATTGGCGGATCCATGGTACGAACAACCGAAGGAGATTGAATTGCTGATAGGATCAGACATTCTGCCGCAACTTTTGACGCATGGATTAATCAAGGGTCCAGCTAATACTCCAATGGCACAAAATACAAGGTTTGGCTGGATACTATCGGGACCAGTCATCACCACCCCAACTCCAAGGAAGCAGGTACAAGTTGATAAACTCACGTCATGTATCAGTGTGTGCGGTGAAGACGAAGGCTTGAAGAAATTTTGGGAGCTAGAAGAAGTACCAACTGCAAGGATCAAGTCTGCAGAAGATGAGATGTGCGAAAAACACTACCACATGACACACAGACGAGATGAAACGGGACGATACACCGTCAAACTGCCCCTATTAAAGGATCGCATGGTTTTGGGCGATTCACGCAAAATGGCATTGAAGCGATTTTTTATGTTGGAACAAAGATTCGCGAAAAATGAAAATCTTCGCAATGAATATTCCAAATTCATTCAGGAATATATTTCTCTTGGACACATGGAGGAAATAGAGGAGGGGTACACTGGAAAATCATATTATCTTCCACGCTCTTCCGGATTAGCCGGAACATTCAAGCGACCAATAGCCAAGGTATGTTTGTTGCCAATAGAAGACAACATCAGGAAACCCGAAGACGGCGGAGTTCAAAAGTTGAAACAACCCTCGGAGACATTTCCATCCAGTCGGCCCGGAAGGCATCTGAAAGATGGAAAACAGAAGTCAACCACTCCCTCTTCAAATTTCTCTATTGCCCTTGTGATTTTATCCCTGCTTGTATCTGTCGTGCCGGGATCTACAAATTATACAATCACCCACCCGGATATTGGATTGTTCGTAGAACAAATCGGAACTACCAAAATCCAACGGGGAGTACTACGAACGAGCATTCGATTCCCAATTGAAGACATTATGCGTGATCAAGCCAACATGAATAACACCAGAGACCAATTCACAACGTTATGCAACAAGGCAAAATCAGTGACGAAAGAGAGTCAATGCGATGAATTGCGTCATCATATAGAAGAGGAATGGAATAACGTATTCTCAGTTTTCAATAGACTTCAAGTGACACCTATTCGTAGACAAAAACGAGGATTGCTGGGAACTGTTCTGTACTCAATATTCGGAGTCAATGATGAAGTCTACCATGATATCGAAGACCTGGATAATAATCAGAAGGAATTAATCAAGAGCACAAAAACAAACACTAAGATTATGCTGTCTACAATCTGCAGTGTGAATGAGACAGAAGCCAGAATCAACAAGAAAATTAACAACTTTACGACGAAACTGAATGCTGGTCTAGAAGAGATTAACAAGATGGAATCTTGGTACACGTTGGTTGACGAGAACAAAATAAATCTGCATGTGACAAACGCTTATTTGATTGCACTTAGCTACATACGAGAAATTGAAACAAAGTACAACAAGCTGCTGAATGCGTATCTTAAAAGAACTCATTTGTTTGAATTCTTGCCACACAAGAGCGTGGAAGAAGTCATCAACAAGTGTGCAGAGAAACTTGGCCCAGAGATGGAAGTACTACCAGATCCAATGGACAAACTGGAGATGTCTTCAACTTCAACTGAGATTCTTGTCACGGGGTACTTTACAATCAGTGATGCCAATGAATATGAACTGGTTAAAACCAATACTGTTCCAGAGCAGATAGATGAACATACATTCCGAGAGGTACAGATAAAGCAGACGGTGCTGGGAGTCAACTATAATCTACAGAGATATTTTGAAATATCACTGGAAGATATAAACAAGGCACCAACACTTAACGGAAAAACATTCATCCTCCGGCCATCAATATTTCACAGTATTGGGCAAAGTGAGGATTGCATCGTCCAGCAACTGTACAAAAAACTGTCTTTTAAGCGATGTACAACCAGAAAGCTTAGACTAACACACACCATGTGGAAGGAATTATGGACGCACAACACCTGGATGTTCATTACACCAAGGGAAACCACTGTGTTCATCATTTGTGGAACAAATCGGGAGGAAGTTATTTTGAACATAACGGGCATCATTCATGTGACACCGGACTGTGTCATTCAATCAAAATTCGTCCGATTGGAAGCAAAATTGTTCAAGGAAACGAGAATTGTGGTTCACTTCAGCAAATCAGTTGCTACAATAAACACATCAGTATCAACCCAGGCTCCAGTTTATTTTACAAATGAAACCGTAATTCCGTTGAATACGGATCTAATGGAGGTATCAATATTCAACCATCGAGAGGCATCCGAGGCGCTCAACCGGATACACGAGCACAACTGGAAGACCATCAAACAACATCAGTTTTGGACAATTGGATTTTGCTCCGTTTTTACAGTCGCTGTGATCATCATCTGCGTATTGGCTGTGATACTTAAATACGGCAATCATCGAGTCCGAATTGACCACTCTGCCAACGTTGAGTTGAGAGATCACAAGAACATACCGGAGCACCGTTTTGAGATTACTTGGCAAACAACACCGGAGGAGACAAAATGTTGATGACATCAACAAAAAATATATAATTTCAGTAAAATGCATAATAAGCATATTTTCTTTAGAATAGTAAAGCAATGACTTATGGAAATTGCAACATAAGCAAATTTTTGTTTTGGTTTTTGCACCTGCTCATTTGTCGCACCTTTAATGCTTAGGTTAGCAGAATTTTTGTATAAAAGAGAATTAAATAAAGAATAATGTTCATTGTGTTGTAATCAATCGAAACAAGCCTTTTTGTTCTACCTAATGTGAGGCTGCATTAGGCGATTGAATTATAAAATCTAGAGTGAGATAGATTTTCAAACATGAATCTCAAGAGAAAGGAAAGACTTCTGTCCATTAAAAGGAAATGTATAAGAACTATAGTCGTACCCCTAACGTAGGCATGGTACTACAATAAGCAGACCCTCTTAAAATTTCTACAGAACCTGTAGAGATGAGGAAGATGAACAAGCAGTATCCCACCTTTTATCTTCCTCTTCTGCCCTATCAAGCCTGAGAAAGCAAACCTTAGAAGAGTACATACTTCTATGAAGACCTCATCGAGCTAGCGAAGCTCGATATTAACAAACAAAGGAGCTTTGTCTGAGGGTCTAAATGGTTTTGTACATAGTGCGTAGCAGGAAGGCGTCTGAACCCACATGGCTATCCAAAGCATCTTCCTTGAGAAAGACAGGAAATCCATCATGCAAGGTTTCTGATGCTGATTATCCGGTTTTCTACGTGGTATCACAGTTCCTTTCGTGTGTTCCTACACCCGCTCAAACTCTGCAATTGTAACATGTTACAAGAACCTCTAACCCCTTTTGACTTCCCCTTTGAGTTCAATAGAATGCAGTTCATCCTTGTGGTCTTTTGCTTCGATGACAATCAATATTTCTAAGGGAGAGATATTCAGTTTGGCTGTGATGGACTTAAAGAAGGACTTCTTTTCATATGGTCTTAATCGAGAGTCAGCTGTAAAACGACCATCAATGGAAGCAGGATACAGACGTATTGATCAAGACTTCACTTACAAAAAAAAAAAATGTTTGGAATAGGGGAAAGAATTTCGACAGGTCCTCCCAAGAGAATGCCTCCGGATCGTTTCACAATCCATACACATGCATAAAAACTCACCAAAAAAAACACTTACAACACACAAATCCACTCAACATTCAAGAGGGTTCATGTGCAAAAGTTATAATGTTCAACAGGAACAAATGTCCTATCCATACGTATGTCTATTTCCTGCAACAGGGCAATATAGTACAAAAACACCTTCCAGACTTACAAGCAACGACCCAAACGTTCAGCCATGGATTTTTTTCATTCCTTCTTTTGTCATAGTGTGGCAATTGCATTCACACACATACACATACCTTGTTTACCTAGACGACAAACATTGGAACAGTTTCCTCAGGGGAACAACTAACAAACGACCTGAACACAACTTTGAAATTACTATCGGTAATTTATGGTATATTTGTTGGAACAAGGACTTTAAATATATGACCATGTGGCCATACGGTGTTGCACTTCTCCGGAGTTTCGTTCGTTGCGAGTGATTGCTGGGAACGGAATACTGATGGTGGATGGTTTGAAAGACGAACGAGAATGTGGCAGAGAGATGTAAGCTCTACAGGAAGGATGCACAAGGACAAGCAACCGTGATTCTAAGGTAAAGTGAAGTTTCTTTAGTTTTACAACTTAATCTTATTTTGGTTACCTTACTCTCGTCACACTTTAAGCACTTGCAATGAAAGACCGGCCTGGTGATTTGTTACCAAAACTCATGAGCACCCAGGAGAGAGAAGAACATCATTGAAAACGTCAATGATAAATTCTTTTCTCGTTGGCCAAAAACCAAGTAACGACCAGACAGCAATTACCCTCAAGATTTCGAAATTTGGGTTTTAAAAAGAGAAGTGTAAGTTTTTGAATGGAAACTTAGGTAGTGTAGGTTATTTCGTGTCACATACTCGTAGGCGCAAACTAAATTTGGTTGAGAATACATCATTGAAGGACTTTGTTCAGCTGCGTCGAAACGATGCTTCTCAGATCACTGGAGCGTATTTCAGGCAAAAATAATGGCGATTAAGGGAGTTTTGTCATAGATGAAGTGCAATGTAATATCTGTTTAGGATATTAGCACTTTCATGGACAGCCAAGTGACAATAAAGCCGCTCCTGATTATCGCTGGTCTCTCACGAAGATAGCGGAGTAATTAAACATTATCTTTTGCTGGGTGCCAGTCCACAGAGTGAGACATATAAAGAAACTGAAACTCTGACGAGCTCATCAGACAAAGCATGAGACTCAGAGTTCTGACGGAAAGGCAACTTTTAGGTATGCCTCCCGCTACGTGTAAGCATTTACTTGTGATGGACTCAATCAGCAAAGCCAACGTCAGATGGAAGACTTTTAACACGTGTCAATGCTTTAATAGATTGGCTTCGCCAAAACAATCGCAAATCAATATCCTCATCGGTGTCCTCTCACCAAGGGCTACATGCTAAAAAAAACTCAGAGGAGGAGAGGAAAAGAATCAATTGTCCATTTTCTTTGCACCGCTCCTGTTTTGTCCTGACGTCAGAAGCATCCTCCGAATTATTAGAACATCCGACTGGTTCACTTAGATCCACTGGTATCACAAGGGACCTCCTTTGGTCTAAGTGTGTCTGTACTCTAGTATACGCAGCCACCCTTATCTAACCCAGTGGTAATCTTCATTAAGTTCTGATGACATCTAGCAAATAATTTTTGGAATTCAACGACTTTTGCCGACTTTTATATACGGGACCTGCTAGCCTTTAACTGGTCTGTAGGGCATAGTCGAAAAAAAACGGGTCACTGTAGTATTTTATACGACATACACTCCGAGCTAGGAGTTAGGATGATAATTTTAGAGACAAACAGACGGTAAAGTAGTTTCACTTCTAGTTTCGCTGTAGAGGTAAAGTTCGTGTAGTTCGTCGTTGAATCTTCACCTCCCAGGCTTGTCAACGCCAACGAGACCGAATGCATTATGAAGAATTTTTCGATCGAAAGGACCAAGGATATCTTCATCCGTCTTCGATGGAGTCTATTCTTCAGGGCCATAAAGTAGGATTGGGATGATAAGAGTCTTATGCAGAGTTCTCTTGGTTGTATAGGAAAGGGTCTTACTCAAAGAAACACCGCTTGGCAAGGGTTATCCTTCGTTTTAGCAGAGCCAAGGTAGACAAAGTCTGTAAAATTCTGTCTGATTCGTTGATGTTGAGTGTCCCTTCTTGTTGACAGAAAATACTTAGTTCTTCCCTCGTTAACCGCTAAATTCATTTTGGCTTTAATCAATCGAGGGCGGGCCTGTTACAGCTCACTGAGTTCTACTAATGGTCTCAATATCATCAGTATACGGAAGTTGTAGCACAGACTTTTGAAGATTGTGCATCTTGGTGTTGTCTTGTGATAAAGGGTGGTGATATCCAGGATCTGCCGAAGTGTGAAAATTTGATCGACTGTGGATTTTTCAGTGGTGGTTGGGTCTTGTAGAAATAGGGTAGGCACTGAGAGGTGTCATGTTGGCGATGCCCAATCTTGTTACTCTTTCTTCACATTAATTGTGCTTATTTTACCTCCAAGTGGTAACCATCGGGCACTGGTCGATGTCCATCAAGATTCGACCTGCTAACCTTATAAGCGAGTGCTGACTAGCAGACAAAAATAGCAGCACTATAAACGGGACAGCGGATGAATTCCCAAAATGGAATCTACAGTGAAGTAGAATCCAGGCACAAAAAAATAAGACCTTATTCGGGCTACTCTGAGACATTTGGTGCTCAGGCCGGTTAGGATTTCCAAGACTAAGACAAGGTCTTGGAAAAGAGATGGTGGCGGATGAACCCTTAATGGACCAACGGCAGCGCTCACATTTCCGAATGGGTTACTGGTCACGGTTCAATCGACCCCTCGTCCTTGCGGTGTCTATAATGAAACTGGTCCTCCAGGTTGGGGGTTGTCCCGCTGGAGTTACTGCCCGGTTATAGTTGGAAGCAACAACAAGCCTCGGATACGGACGGATATACTTTTGACAACCCCTGCAAACAAAAAAAAAGACAACGAACTTCGGATCTCTACGTGGAATGCTTGGTTCCTTAATAGGCCACGTGCAGCCGAACAACAAGCGAAAACCCTGGACTGCTGCAAAGCAGATGTTATCGCTATCCAAGAAATGCGATGAGATGGGCCGGACTTTGTCGGTTAACCGTGAACTGGCAAAGCTACTTAAAGCAAAGACTGACAGCAGGATCTTGGTCTTCTTCGCAGTTACACAGTCTACAGAAATCGTTTTTCTATTTTCTCAGCAGCTACTGTAACTCTACTGCAAAGTTTCCTTCTTGATCTCTTTAAGTTTCTGTACGGGCTTTGTTGCCTTGACATGTTCTTTTTACCTCTTGGTAATATTTCCGTACATTGTTTTCGGAGAAGTCGCTCTGAGTAACTTATATCACTCGCTTCTCGTGCTGTTTCTTCTTCATTTGGAGATGCCGATGTTCTTCCTTTCCCCTTTGCTCGTAGAGCTTCCTTCTTTCTAGTGCCGCTTTATACGCCTCTTGCTTGGCAGAATGTATTGTGATGGCGGTCGGGTGAAACCAAGCACCTCCGTTGCAGCATTTCTGATAGCATGTTGGCAGCGTTGCCACTGTTCATCGACAAGGTCTTCGGCGGAAGTACTTTAAGTCATTAACAGCTCCACACATGCTATATCATTTTAAATACAATCTCCTTTTCCGTCATCAACTTCAGACGGGATTGCAAATTGAATACACAACAACTACGCCGTACATGCTCAAACTACGAGCTCGTCTTTGAAAATTGGACAAGAGTAATCGTTGCGTGTACGGGCGTAGTTAAGATTTGCTAGGGAATAGTTGGTATAGAAATTGCGCTAACATTAGCACATGCTTTTAGAGCGCAGCATGATTCCTTTTACTGTTGCCATCTTCAATAAAAGTGAACATTTTAGTGCAGTAGTAAAAGTAGTAGAATTATCTTGAAATTTATAAAATTAAAATTTCTATCTTTTTTTCTGTATTTGACTTCAAGTTATTTTGATATTTACATATTTTAAATATTTAAAACAACAGTATCGAAGTTTGATCTTAATCAACCTGCTCACACGAGGCTAACAGTGGGTGTTCATACACAGGATTATTACTTCGCGTAGTTCAAAATGCCGAAATGTTTACAGTAAAAGCCCAACCACAATGTGCATAACCTTGCATACGCAAAACGTCTGCAAAGTACCAACACACTAGATTCCCTTTAATAAACCGCAATAGGAATACTCATACGTTCGTTAACTTGTTTCTGTTTCGTTAAGCTTGTGCAACGTACGCTAGCAACCGTACATTGCATACGGAAATTTGACATTGGAAAATTTAAAATTCAAAATAATCATTTTAAAATTTTAATAAACTCAAATAACATGCTAAGTTTTTCTTTAAATATTATTCATGTTTTTTCCACAACACAATAATTTTCACAAAAAAGAAAAACAATATTCTCAACTCACTTTTGGTAGATTATAGAATTGTCAGTTTGCATATGCCATTGTGGGTTGATTACGCCATGACAATGCCAAACCGTGCACAGCCAGGCATTCGTTGTTTTTTGACAATTTTGCATATGCAAGGTTATGCACATTGTGGTTGGGCTTTAAGTCGAGAAAACCAACGTCAAACGAACTCTAGAAAATTCTCTACCAAAACAGATTTAAAGAATGTTTTCCATGCAAACAACCGTTCTCACGTTAGGTGGTTTACAAAGTCATAACAACAAGATATGTGCGTTTGATTTAAAACCGAGATCTCAAGGTTGTGGGCAGTGTTCTGATACTTGTCACGATGCCCTACTATTGGAGATATCGAACACAGCTAGTGTGAGTAATTTTAACATTTAAAAAGAGAAAACTATTCACATGCGTGTTTTTCAAAAACTAATTTATTTCATCACTCTAAATTGTTCCATGCTTACAAAAATATCCCAAATGAAAGTTACAGATCCAAAAAAATGCTGGAGACATTTTTTTTCTTTTCTATTTATTCCGTTTTTTCCAAAAATTCATGTTTGCGGGACCTAAATTCGATTTAAGATTGTCTTTTACCTTTTATTATTAATTTCGTTTAGAAGAAGAAAATCTAGTACATTCCTTTATAAACATTAAACGTTTCCATACAGCGAATGCACATCACTTTCTGTCTCATATAGCTATCTACTTCGCACAAGCAAAATGGTTTGTACAAAGTGACACATCTGGTTTGGGCTTCTTTTTCTATAGTTACCACGTGCGGTTAAGTGACAGAATTATTTTTTTTTTCGTTAAATTTGGTGGAATTCTTGTGCGGGAAAACTAAAATTTGTTCTGGAAGAACTACAAAAGTTAGACGAATTTAATTTGATTTGTTAAAGGATTAAGAACATCAATTGAAATGGGTAGACCAGGTAAGTTTCACTTAGTTTAGTAAGTTCAATCTAATGTGTTTCGGTTAGGAAATGCTAAAGTAAGAAGAACGCCGGAAAGGGGTTAAGTCCGTCAATGTGCTTGGCGTAAAATTATATCTCTAAATATTAATCTGTTGAGCGTTTTTCATTTATTACTTATGCATCTCTCTAGACTTGACTGTACTACAGTGTATATACAAACATTTCAACTTGTACTAATGTAATCTCAATTTTTTAGGATTTTCTCCACGTGGTGATCGCGGTGGCGGCGGAAGAGGAGGTGGCCGTGGCCGTGGTGGCGGTGGACGTGGAGGCTTTGGAGGTCGTGGTGGCGGTGGTGGAGATGGTGGAGGCTTTGGTGGTCGTGGTGGCGGTAGAGGTCGAGGTGGAGGTGGTGGTCGTGGTGCTGGCGGTAGAGGTCGTGGTGCCGGTGGTGGTCGCGGTGGAAGCGGAGGAGGTTTCCGTGGCGGCAAAACAGTTGTCATTGAACCACATCGTCATGAAGGTGTCTTTATTGCTCGCGGTAAGGAGGATGCACTAGTCACACGCAACTTTGTCCCTGGATCAGAAGTTTATGGCGAAAAAAGAATATCTTCTGAGGTAAGAAAATTCCCAATGTTTACACAAAGAATTCTAAAAATTTTATGATGAAATGTGTAGGGGTACGGAATTTGGCAACATGTGGCCAAAAAAGTACTTCTCCTTTACCTTATAGTCCGGCTCGAGGCCTATTGCGACTATTTGGGAGAGAAGATACTTTAGATAGCGCTATCTGAACAAACACACTTATAAAAACAACAAATTCGTCTACAAACAAACAATGACAAGTTATTTCTCTTTCCAGTTTGAAGGCGAGAAAATTGAGTACAGAGTGTGGAATCCATTCCGATCCAAACTAGCCGCTGCCATTCTTGGCGGAATTGACAAAGTACACATGCCCCCTGGTTCTAAAGTGTTGTATTTGGGTGCAGCGTCTGGTACAACAGTATCACACGTATCAGATATAGTGGGACCTGAAGGATTAGTATACGCTGTTGAGTTCTCTCATCGTTCCGGTCGAGATCTGATCAATGTAGCTCAGAAGCGAACTAATATTGTTCCTATCATTGAGGATGCTCGTCACCCGCACAAGTACCGAATGCTTGTCGGTATGGTGGATACTATCTTTGCGGATGTGGCGCAACCAGATCAAGGGCGTATTGTAGCTCTTAACGCACAGCATTTCCTGAAAAACGATGGACACTTCGTGATATCCATTAAAGCGTCGTGTATTGATTCGACGGCGCAACCAGAGGCAGTATTCGCTGCTGAAGTCAAGAAAATGCAAGCAGACAAGCTGAAACCACAAGAACAGATAACTCTGGAGCCGTATGAAAGAGATCACGCCGTTGTTGTCGGCGTGTACCGGCCGCTACCGAAAGGCGGAAGTTAACTGGATAGATTTTTATATATTAGATTTAAGTTTTTCCTTTTTTTTTTGCAATAAAGTAGACGATGGAGTAACTATGTTGTTTCCTTTTTAAAAATCAATTGTTCTATTTTTATTAACTAATAGGTTACGATTTACGAGGGTGCCAAGGATAGACAAGCTTCTTGTGTTGCACCCTGCGCCATTTTAAGAGTTATTCACATTTGGGAGCTATTCAACGAGATGCAAATTGACGGCTTTCATTGCTTATGAGCGATAAGCAACGCCAGCAGTGTCGAATCTCATACGAAGTAGACCCTGAAAATACTATTTTTTTCCCACTGAACCCGGGACCTGCTCAGAAAGGGTGCTTTTTTTTCTCTCGTCTCCATTCAATTTCTTTACTAGATGGGTAGAATGGAGCTTCAAAGTCGAGGAAAATCCACTCCTGTCCTTTGATTCGCAGCCTGACGGCCCCAGCGACGTCGAATGCTGTGTGAGGCAGACTCTGAAGGCGATTTTTTTCCCCACCGAACCCGGACCTGTTCGGAAAGTGTGCATTTTTTCTCGCCTTTTCTTTAAATTTTCTTGCTAGATGGATAGAATGGAGCTTTAAACTCGAGGAAAATCCACTGCTGTCCTCTAATACGCAGCCTGGGGGCCTCAGCAACATTGAATGTGGCATGAGGCAGACCTTAAAAATGCGATGTTTTTCCCATCGGCTTGAATGTTCTGTCTCGGCTTTCCATTAAATTTCTTTGCTAGGTGGGTAGAATGGAGCTTCAAACTCGAGGAAAATTCACTGCTGTCCTCAGGTGCGCAGCCTGGGGTCAGAACTGAATGATCGATCATTGTTTGGTTCAGTTCTGACTCAATTCTTACTAGTTGATTGGATTTGTCTTTGCCATCGAGTAAGACTTTGGGTTTAGGACTATAAGCTCATCGCAACGCTTTTTTTTCTAGGTTTCAATTCAATTATATAGATGAGACGGCCTTGATCATGTGTTAGCTATTGATGTTTATGTCAAGGTAATGGTTTATGAGAATTGTCCTTTTGAGGCTTCGACAATCACTAACGTGTCATTGACCGAGAAGTGGCAGGTTCTTCAAAGAAAACTTACTTAGTGTTCGTTTTGTTGGTATCTATTCTGGCAGAGCATCGGAATAAGGCTGAAATTTGCACTACTGTTTTGTCAATAATTTATATACTTATCCCATTTAATTCTCCAAGGATTCTACACAAATATATAGAATGAATAAAAAGCTACACATACCTAAGTTCTTTTGCGACTTCAAGAGGATATGTAAAAAAAAGAACACATTTATTTAATTTATGTTCAATTAAATTTTATTAACGGTTGAGTAAAACTATGGCAACTTCAAAGGCCAAATTATAGAAAATACAATAAGAATACAGTATATTACGTTCATAACAAAAAATTTAAAAAATATTTAAATCTTTTATAATGTTTCAGTACTTAAATAATAAAATTTCGATACATGAAAAGTAAAAAAAAATAAATCATAAAAGATTAAAAATGGACTTGTAAATGTTTTAAATACAAAAATAAAAAAGAAATACAAGTTACTATTAAGAATATAGATGGAACAAGCTCCATCAATCACAATAATCTATCGGTTGAATAAAATAATACTAGTTAATATTCCA
The DNA here is from genome assembly GCA_951813785.1 of Criorhina ranunculi. Taxonomy (NCBI): domain Eukaryota; kingdom Metazoa; phylum Arthropoda; class Insecta; order Diptera; family Syrphidae; genus Criorhina; species Criorhina ranunculi. The sequence continues at coordinate 9,419,339 of OX638383.1, read as the reverse complement.
TGAATTTTTTTTTTCTTCAAATAAAATTAAATACAAAAATGTAATGTAAAAATATATAAATAATCACATTCAAATATAATTCGGTTGTTTCGTTCCTTGGTTAGTAAAAAAAATAAAAAAATATTACTTCTACATTTTAATGGAAAGAAAAGTATAAAGTTGTGTGCAATATAAAAATAAAAAAAAATACACAATCACATGCGGCAAACTAATAATAATTGTTTTATTGACCTAAATAATAAAAAAAAAAACCACAAAAATAGGATCAAAATAACGTCTTAAAAAACAAAACTAAAACTAAATAATCACATGAAAAATTATAGTTTTTGTTTGTTTGTTGTAATTAAAAGAATTTCATTTCGTTTTCAAAATTAATTTTTATTTTAAAATTATAATAGGTATATCCAATACAATATTTATTGGTTTCTTTTTCTTCGTTTTTTCTTTTAGTTTTGAATATATTATAATATATAAGGCAAATTAAAATTGTTTTATTTACTTTTTATATTGATTTCCACTTTTTTTTTTTGTTTTTTATTATTATAATTTCAATTACATAGTTTTTGTTTTTTTTTGCGATTTTATATTTTTTCAATAAATATCTTAGTTTTCCAAAAAAAAACAAAAAATTTATTTCGTTCCCAATTGATTTTTTTTAATTTAAAATTTTCACGCATCACTTTTTCATTTCGTTTTCTATTATTTTTATTTTACGTAAATTAATTAATTATAAAATCGTTATATGTACATAACAATTAAAAACTTATTTTATATGTTAACCTATAATCATAAAAGATATATACACATACATACATACATATACATATATATATATATATATGTATGCATACATATATTTGTAATAAAAATACAAATTTTTCTTAATTGTTTTATAAAATCATTTAAAAGGAAACAAAATTCAGAAACTTAATACTATTACATTTGTTGTTTATTCTTAATAATTATTTATAATTACATTATTTTTTTTTCATTTATTGTTTTGTGTTTTTATTATTAATTTATAATAATAGTAACTAGCAAAGAGTATTGAAGATAGTTAAATTATTGTTTATCATTTTCCTTGTCTCTTCTTCTTTTTTTTTTTAGTTCTATAAAGTGTGCGCAAAAGTCAATATCTGATTTAGTAAAACAAAAAAGGATGTTTGCTTAAAAGTTAATAAATAGAATTAACACTGAATGTTGTATTCGACCACCATTGCGTGTCGAACAATTCCTCAACTTAAATTCTGCAAAATACAAGTTATGTACCAAAGGTAGTTAGGAAATGGGAGATCCTCTGAACCGCACCAACTGCAGAGACATCAGTCTTCTTAACATCCCCTAAAACATCATATCTGGCGTATTGTGTGAATGCCTAAAATCGTTCGTTACAACCTTATGGATCCATTTCAGTATGCCTTTAGGCCAGGAAATCAACGATCGATGAAATAGTCACACTACGACAGAAACCCACCACCTTTTCATCGATTTTAGGGCCGCTTATAACAGCATCTTTTTAGAGACAAGCTATGCAGAGCCATGCCCATTTATGACATCCCTGCTAAACTCATTCGTCTGTGCAGGATGACGATGGAGAATGCCCATTGTTCCATTAATGTTGGTTAAGACCTTGACTTTCGATGTCAAAAGAGGATTTAGACAAGGTGATGTGCTGTCATGGGACTTCTTTAATGAGTAGTGCAAAACCGTAACGCCAATACCAGAGACACAATCCTTCAAAAGTCCGTTCAATTACTCGCAGACGCTGAGGATGTTTACATAATCGGAAGAACGCAGCATGATGATGTCAATGGCACTTTGGTGAGTATTGACACAGAAGCGGCAAAGATGGGTTTAACAATCAATGAGGGCAAGACCAAGTATATACTGTCAAAAAGAAAGGACCCCAACACCGACATCTTGGACAGAACGTCACCGTAAACTGATGTAACTTTGCGGTAGTCTACCTTAGCTTGGCTATCACTTCTGACAATGACATCTGCTCAGAAATCAAATGAAGAATAATTCTTGGCAATCGTGGTTTCTTTTGGCTGAGAAGGCAATTGAAAAATAAGGACCTATTCCGTACAATTAAGCAAAATATGTATGGGGAACTTTATTGTGCTGAAGAATGGCCTCTATCTAAAATGAATGAAGACACCTTTGGTCGTTTTGAGCGAAAAATTCGAGCCAAAGTTCGTAAGATATTTGGCCTCTTTTGTGTTGACGGGCTTTAAAGGAGGAGATTCAACGACGAATTATACGAGCTGTACAGCGAGTTCGAATGCATTTGTCCTTTGAGATGATTTGAACAGTAACGCTCTGGCTTGGAGAGTCTTTGAATACAACCCGGAGGGAAAAGGCAGTAGAGGAAGACATAGCCTAAGGTGAAACGCACAAGTATGTAGAAGAGGATCTCGATCAACATGGATTGCGCAACTGGAGGCGGTTAGCTAAGGACCGGGCTCAATTTTACCGCGAACTGTAGTAAGTAAGTATAATGTAACGAAGGCCAACAAAATTATATAGTTACTAAACGACAATTGGTTGTAGTAAACCTTGGTAATAGGAAAAAATATTTGTCAAATTACATACGTATAGCGTTAAAAAAAAAATTCGATAATGACCATTGCGCCGACTTCCCATTGGTGTTTTTTTTGTTATTAATTTTCTTCACTGAAATAGTTAAGGTCTGATTATAATGGACGGAAAATTTTAATCAAGTAAGTATATAAAAAAAGGAAATACATTTTAAGTAATGTAACAAAATACCCAAACTAAATGTGTTTAAATAAACTGTGTACATACGAAATGAAACCGATTCTCAAGTATTCTTTTCAGTTTTATAATGCATTTTTTTGTTTATTTCCCATCTCGTTAGTCCTTCCATGCAAAACGTTTATTCCTTTTTGAATTTAATAACTTTTTAGTAGTTATGTATAAATATTGTTTACCTATATTTTCTTATTTTTTTTTTTCTTTGCTTTAAAATAATAAACAATGCACTGTATGTTAAGTTCAATATTTCTGGTAATTATTTTTTTCTTTACTTATTTTCTGCTGTTTGTTTTTGTGTAAAAACATTTATATATAAAATATTTTCAACTGTATTCATAAATATTTCTATAAAAAACTTTGTAATATTTTATTTTGTTCTAATTTCTTCATTTTTTTTTGCATTTTGTTTTTGTTTTTCTTGGTAATATAGTATTTCTTTTTGTGTTTTTTTGTGATTCATTTTAGTTTTTTGCTTTTTGTTTTACTTTCAATAAAATTGCTCTATTTCAGGAAAATTATTTATTAAAAAAACATATATGTACTCGAAATGAAACATCGACTTTTCCGTTAATCATAACCAGCCCTTAATTTGTTATTTTTTTATTAATTTTTTTGTTTGTTAAAATTTTTTATGAATAATTTTTTGTTTTGTTTTATTTTTACTAAACATTTTTGTTTAAAAATTTGTTTTTAAAGATCACATTTTTTTCACATATACATATATATATATGTTATATTATATACATTAAGTATATTCATATTAATTTGTTTTATATATAAAAAAAGAAAAATAGAAAAACAATATAATAGTATACAATATAAACAAAGAGGACTACAGAAGAAGACGTAGCATACATATTTAGAATAAATAAACTTAAAATATTAAACTTAAAATAGGAATAGTTAATTTGTATTGAACTATTTATTTATTTTTAATTTATTTTACTTTGAAATTTTAATTTTATTTTCTGGTTTAGAAGAGAAATTGTGATTATTTTTTTCTCCGAATGTTTTTTTTTTTTTTTTAAATATTTTTATTATTTTTTCTTTAATTCTCTAGTTATGTATCGTTGCAAAAATAGGACGTGACAAATTTACTGTTCTCTCGCGTACATTTCCTGTAGAGAAAATGTCCATAATGTCTTACTTATAGATTATTTTAGAAATTTTTTTTTTGTTTCCTTCAAAATAACTTCAAAGATGGAACACTAATTAATTTCATTTTCTAATTTTTATTTATTTATTTTTCTTTATATTAAACACTTTTCTGGCAAATATCTGTGGGTTACAAAGAATATTTTCAAAACAAATGGATGAAATGGAAATTTGAAATGTGTACCCAAATTATGCGTAAGAACTGATTTCAAGTGAAAAACTAATTGTTAACTATAAGAAACCGAAACTCGAAGGGTAGATGAAAGCAAGTTGAAATTATAGACATAATTTTGTTCAAAAGTAGAAAGAAAACAAAATTTAATACTTTCCTCAGGTATCTGAAAAATTTCAGATCAAAAAATGATCAACGAATTGACTTTGACTGCAACAGAAAAACAGATAACCTTACCATCAAAAACATTTCAAATCTTTTAAAATCATCGATAGCTCTTTGATTAGAAGCAAGGTCCTTGCCTGAATTTTGGATGGACTTAAGTTTTGCGCTCGTCTAATTGTATATAAACTGCTTATATGCGATTTAATAGTTTCTTGTCAAGAAAGATAGGCAGAAGAGATTTGAAAAAATTGGCAAAGGAGATGCAACTTGAATCACGATTCAAGTACCTACATATTTATGAACACATGTTTTTTCAAAAACAAGATAAACAAACAAAAAAGGTGTACTTACGCTTTTAAAAACTTTAACCGTAGTTCCATTGAATAGTCTAAAGTTTAAAATTTGATAGAAAATAAAGAAACTTGATTGTCAACCTGCCACTTACGTTTTCAGGTTTGTAAACTTACTTTTAAAAAATGTGTAAGTAGATATGTTCTTTCAAAAATTTAAATACCATCGATAAGCATACCTACATGCCTTAGAGAAATATATGAGGCTGTGTAGTGCACTCATGGTCATGGTAATAAACAATTTATGATTCAAAGCTCTTTCTGTTGTAAAGCCTATATAGTGGTGGTCCAGTATAACGAATGCCGATATGACGAATGATTGATATTACGAATACTTTTTTTCAAATGCATTGGTGCCTCTTTATAATGAACGGAAAACATATTCGAATTTTGTTATGCATATGTACTTTTGAGTAGAGAGATAGATTTACTTAAATTGGGCGTAAAACAGATGAAGGGGGAGTGTCGTGTACAGGCCAATCTCTTGATTGTTTGAAAAGTTTCTGAAAGAACAAAAACTATCAAAACAGGCTTTGTTGCTTTAGGATAATGCGGCCTAGTCATTCTGCCGAAGAGGACATGCTAAAAAATGACCGATTAAAGATGTGGGTGTTGTACAAGCCACCAAATATCACACCACTGATCTAACCAATTGAGCATAATGCGAATAGCAGAGCAAAATTTAGAAAAAGGGATAATAAATGCTCTAAGGGAGATTAAACTTTTCGAAACAATTTCATTGCCTTGGCATGGGAAAAAGTATCAACGGCTATGCCTCACAAGCGCTGAAAAAAGTTTTAAGGGAAGAGAATATTATATAACTTAAGGCTGGCTTCACTTTGGACGATTTGGAGCTTTAGAACAATGCTGAAATGTTTCTTGAAGAAGATACTCGTAATAGCACATTTCAAAATACCTATTTATAAGTCTGCAGGAAAAAGCTGTTAATTGCTACGTTGAACGTTCCAAAGTTAATGAAAGGTTCGCTTTCCGTGTCTAATTTGTAATTTTCTTAGTTCTGGGGCTAAATCGCCTCTTCTGTGATTGTATAACTCGTCACGTAAAAATGAGCATTTAACATACAGAATGATCGTTACTACGTAATAATGCTCGTTTTTACGTGACGAGTTATCCCTTTCGCGACCATAAGACTTTGGGGGCTTATTCAACCACTTAAGCTATTTCAAATGATTCATTGGGCATCTAGAAAATAGAATATTTTTAGAAGATTTAAGCTTGGGACACATCTGTCCCCGTGGTCGTCAAAGGGTTATACGATCACGGAAGAGACAATTTGGCCCCAGGTCGTACCCCAAGACTTATTGCTCGTATTTCTTGACTTGAAGAGTTATTTTTACTATGAATAAATAAATTAAAATAAAATATTCTGAATGGGAACAATATCGGCAGATTTATTTAATTTTTTGTTTAAGGAAAATGTGCTCGGTATTTATTATGCATTTTTCGATATAGCGAATGCACTTGGACATAATATTCGTTATACTGGATCATCAATTTATTTACTTCACCAAAATTTAAAAGAAAAAAAAAAAAAAATTGAAAACTGAAAACAAGCGGATTCCGATGGTCGCAAGTTCTTCGTCCGGTTATGGAAGATGTCCGATTAATAGTGGCCGTTAAAACTGTTGGTATTTATCCGCGCACAAAAATTGAATGCAACAAAATGATGCAAATAAAATGAATGGTTTCCATTAGACTGAATTTCCCTCGCACCCACATATAGTACACATTTATTTTAACTCTCTCGATGGCTTTGGAGTACCTATATGATGTTGTATGTTATCATCGACTATAACCTTCACGTTCAAAAATATGAGACCAAAGAATATATTACCGTAAATAGGCAAATTCGATCTGATTGACTTAATTTCTCCTTCTTTGTTAAAGTTCAACTTAAACTTGAAACACATAAAATGTGTAACGAATTAAAAAAATATAAAGTAACCTCTTGAATTTGCCAAAACTATCATAATTTTTCTTGTTGTTTATGTTTTAAAGTAATGAAAATTGTGAGTTTTCCCTATGTTATTTAAAAATTTAATGGGGTTTTTATTTTTTTGATCTTAAATAGATCCCACCTTAGTGTTATAGTAAATATATATTTCTAAATATATATATTTCATTTATTTCTATTTTGTTTAATATTTTGTGTATAAAGTGTTCAATTTTCTTTAGTATTTTGTTGTTGTTTTTGTTGTAAGTTCTAAGTATGTTATTATTTTTTAATTTTCATCAAGTCTTCTTAAATTTATTTTCTTTTTCATTTAAATAAAATATTTTGTTGCTTTAATTATAGTATAAACGTCTTATGTACTACAATATTTAATATATTATTTAGTTTTTTATTTTTTATTATTTACTTGAATTGTATTTGAAAATGTATAATAATAGTATTTTTTTTTTCATATATATATATATGTATATACATATATATATTTTCTTGTAGTAATGTTTTTTTTTGTTCTACATTTTGGGAAATTTCTTTTATTTTGTTTTATAAGTGCCTATAATAATAGAAAATTGTCACTTGATGTTAGTTAGTGTTTTCGTGTAACTATATTTTTTTTTATTTAATTTTATACAAATGAATATTTATAATTTATTTATATACAGATAGTATATATATATATGTATTAACTTATAAGGTGTGATTGGTGTGTATCATGTGGTGTAGTGTATATTTCAATTATAAAAACCGAACTTTCACTCTGTAGCTTTGTTTATGTTTACTACCATATTAAACAATTTAAACTTAATATTATTATTAAAAAAAAAAAAAAACAAATGAACAAACCGTATTTAAGTTTATTTTGATTCTATGTTGATGTTGTGGAGATCGCTGGCAGATTCGCAACATTAGAAGCAACTTGTTGTCCAATTGAAGTGCCTAATTGAAGATTTTTTATGATACCACCATTACCACGACCAGCAGTTCCGGTTATTTGCTGACGATGCTGGTGTTGTGCTGCCGGTGATTGGTAGAGAATTGGTGCAGCTGCATATGTTGAATTTGCTGACAGAAGCGGAATGCAATTCGTGTGGAAATCATTAATTCCGGTGTTGGCAAGGTCATAGTATGCCATGGTAGGTGCTAAAAACTGCTGCGCTTTCAACAATTGTTGAAAAGTTGGCGTGTGGGAGGCAGCTGCGATGGCGATGGTGGGTAAATTAGTTGTTGCCGATACAATGGGTGTTGGAATTGTAGTTGTTGAAGTGGTCAGTGCGGTAAGATTTGATGATGTTGCAGGAGCATGTAACAATGTTGTTGATGGCGTGGTTATTTGTGTTGCAATAGTTGAATTCGAAGTCGATAATAGTTGAGGCGGAGGTGGGGGTGATATGATACAGTGTTGTTGTTGTGGTGTAAGAGTATTGTTGTTATTTTCAATATTATTATTGTATAGTATACTATTGTTAAAATTATTCACTAAGGTATTATTGTTATTGTGGTTGCTTAGGCTGGTATATGTAGCAGAATTTGTTTGCGTAGTATTTGTTATTGACAATTGCAGTTGCTGTTGTAGCTGCTCATGTTGCTGTAATTTTTGTTGTTCTATGGACGTTATTGTTGATGCAGTTGCTATATGCTGATGGTGCTGTAGTGGCTGTTGCGGTGGTTGTTGATTGAATATTGTTGCCATAATATTTGCCGGTGGCAATACAACCGGTATGTGATAATATTTACATAGCTTACGTCTGCACTGACCATTCGCATGATCACGACACACAGCCACACGTTGATCACATACTTCAACTTTATCGTCTGTAAATATAAGAAGAATAAAATTAAAGAGTTTGTTATGCTGTATATGCTGTAGGCTTGTATTATATACATATTTTATTAATCCCACTCAAACCCTAGATAAAGCAAAGAATAAACTGCATATCTGCATAAGTCGGTATAGTTGGAATTGCCATTTTAGGACGAAATTTAAGAATAAGGTAAGAAGTAACCACCATAATTAGTTTCAAGTGGTCCTCTGAGAAGAGCTACACTAAGATCAAAACAAGGGCCATTGTGATACTACCACGCTAAGGTTGGATCCCAGTCTAATCCTGAAATCGTTTAGTTTTCCAAACATAGCAGTTTAGATTGATTATGCTAGTGTTTAGATAGTTTAGAAGAAGTATTCGCCAAATGTGGGCCGTGCGCATGCAGAGGAAATGCACAATAGAGTCTTCCTAGTCTCTGCAACTCCTGTAGAACAACACCCAAATGCTGAGCAAACCTGCCGAGAATACAGTGCTCTGGTTAGGGCGTTAGTAAAATCCGAGAGTTAGTCTCTTTTTAGTCGAATTAACACTTTCGATCTCTTAGGATCGAGGACGGACCTACTTACTAAGTGCTGTCTGCACCTTGAGAGGATAGTCTGGCTAATTTGTCAGTTGCACAGTTCTGTGTTATATTATGCTGGTAAGTGGTCTGTCCAGGGACACATAGATTTTGTTGCGTTCGCTACAAAGGATTTGATTGCAGCTTGGCTGTCGATGTAAATTACGACATTAGTGGGTGATACTGGGTTAATCTTCAGCCAAGTAGCAGCCTCGCTGATAACCGCGACTTCGACTACAAAACACTACAGAGATTAGGGAGACTTAAGGAGTGGTGAATGTCAAGTTCTTCTGAAAGACATCGGCACCGACTCCTTCGGCTGTAATAGAGCCGTCCGCAAATATGGGGATAGACTCATTAAAGAGCACTTTACGCTGGCTCTAAGCGCTTTTGTCCGGTATTGTGTACTTGTAGCTAAAGTCATTTGAAGTGGGCAGAGTGTCAGTTGGAAGACTGCGAGGAGTCAGTAAGATTTAAGCATGCATCATGTTTTTCTCACACCATTGGCGAGTTTCTCTGAGCCTCGAAGCAGCGTTAGTGGCTTGTTTTTAACCATAAATGTATATTTGCAGTGATTGTGGCATAGTTTTGAAGCGCAGCTATTGGAGAACTTCTCAAGGTGAAGCAAGTCACATGTTGCACTACCATACGTATACGGACGTTTCATTCAGTTTAATCGATAATGCGATTTGAAAGTAAACTCAAAAATTGTTTCTGTTATAATTACAAATACATAGTTTTTATTTAAGAAAAAAATGTAACTCACCTTCAGTTAAATGAACGAATCTGCAATTTAACCGACTGCACATAGATCTATTAAAATCTTGGCACACCGGGAGGGTGTCCAGTAACTATAGTATTCAAATTCGTAGAAAAAAAAGAAAATATTAAATCTCATTAGAATAATCATAAATAATTAAAATTTTATCTAAAAATTCAAAACATTGACAAATAGCGGCAAAAATATATTATAAATAATGCACTCAGGTTGTTAATGATTTGTTCTTCTTTTTTTTTGTGTTAACATATACAATTTTCTTCTTTTTTTTTCTATAATTAATTTACAAATTAATATTATTTCCTATTCTAGTAATTGAAAAATTACTTTTTTTACAATCTTTGATTAGACTTTTTTTTTGAATTTGTTTTAATAAACAATCCTTTCGTCCTTAGCATTTTGTCGTTGTTTTCTTTTGTGTGTTTGAAATTGATGTATAAATTTTTTTTTTTGTATAAGAAGCGCAGAAGCAGAAAGTTCAATTTAATTTATTCAATGCGCAAGAAAATTAAGCAGCAAGGATATATAAAACTTAAATAATTGTAAAAAAAAACACGCCATCTAAAAAATTTGTCATAAAAAAAAAAAAATATAAATAATAAAAAGAATAAGCGGAGACACATTATAAGAAATAAATAAACTGAAACAAACAATTTTTGAAATAAAACACTTTTTGATAACACAAATTAAAATATGTACTAGTAATAAGAAAAGTATATAAAAAAACAGTAAAAATTCAAAACAAATAAACTCACATTATTTCTTTTTAGCTTTTTGTTCTGTATTTTTTATTTTTTATTTCTGAAGAAAGACTATATTTGGATACTATATTTAACAATTTTTTTTTTATTACACTTTGGTTCATATTAAGTTTTGATTGCTGGTACTTTACTTTTGATTTCGGTAAATTAATTTTATTTTTCTATTTTTTTTTTAAATATTTGTGTAGATGTGATAAGGATGTATTATTGCACAGATACATATCCTAATATGTGGCACTAGAAAAAGTAAGGGGGATGCGATTTGAATTATATTTTTAAACAAATTTTTTTTTAAAGTAACATTAACATATATATGTTAAAAATGTAGAAAAGCAGTTTATATTTAAAAGAAAAATACTATATACACATGTTTGTACAAACATATATGTATTTTTTAAAAGCCAGAAATTAAAGATACATAAAATATGTAAAAATTAAATTGCCTACGACAACTTCTTTGGCGAAATTATATGAATAAGAATATTGCAACGGAAATGTATCGAAAAGGTTTTCTTTTTTTTTTACTTAAAAACAGAAGCCAGTACACACAATGCATGTTTACGTTTTTTTTAAATTCTAATATTCGAAAATATAAAATAAAGTACAAATTAATTGTGAAAATAAAGAGGGAATTTGATTTTTTTTTTTTTATTTAACTAAAATGAATAAGATAAACTATATTTGTTTTGCATAATAAAATATTTTGGCGGAAAAATTTGTTGTTTAATGTTTTACCTAATAACATATATAATGCCGTTCATTAAAATAGGGCACTGCGAGTATAATACACCCGTCTCCGGAGGGGCTGAAATTTAATAATGCATTGAGTTTTTGTTTTAAATTTTTGTTGTTTAAAAATATATCTTTTTTTTTTTTTTAATTTCATTAACTAAGCGTAGGAAGGGAGTTTTCTAGTAGTTTAATTATTTTATTTTTAATATATATTTCTTTGCTTTTGTTTATCTATGTGTATTTGTAAGTAAAGTAACGGAGTTGACATTTTTAAAGCATAATTTTGTGAATTTTCTTTTTTTTGTGACAAAAATTAAAATAATATGTATAAATAAATGAAAATTTTAATTAAAAATAATTTTATTTTTATTTCTCCAAACTTTTCAAAACAGAAACTTAATTTTATATTTAAATACATTTATTTAAATCACAATAATCATCAAACAAGAAAAGTAAAGTTATAAGGCAAAAGTCAAAAGACAACATGAAGTAAAGTCGTAGTTCTTTTCAATGTACAAAATATATAAACATTTGTGTAAACGCAATAAAATGTAAACAGAAGATGCCGCTGCAGAGAAGGAGCAGAGCTGCTGGCGGGCTCTACGACTCAAGAGAAAGGACGAACACCGGCTTCTCAGAAGGAAAAAGAATGAGCATGAGAAGTGCTTGGTCGAGGAAATTGAGATACACTACTCCAGGAATGAGGTTCGGAAGTTCTACCAAAATGTAAAAATAGCATGCCAAGGCCACAATGCTCTAACCGAAGCCTTTGGAGAAGAACAAGGGAACAAAGAAGTAGAGTCACAGTCGATGCTGAGGGTATAGAAAGATCATTTTGGCGGCCTGAAGAATGTCGACGATGAATCGAATCCCGCTGTCTGGCAGAATGAACCATTCACCCTGGATGATTTTAGCCAACAATTCTGTCCAACCCACCTGGATAAACTGAAGATAGCCATATCTAAACTGAAATTCAATAAAGCTGATGGACTAGCCGCTGAGCTTATTAAAACAGCGGGAGATGATTTGGTAAATAACAAGTCCCAACTCATCTGGAAAATATGGTCGAAGGAGAACCTGCCCAATGAATTGAATCTCAGCGTTGTTTGTCTGATCCTCAAGATAAATTACCCTTTTACACTGCACAAAAAACGATAGAGGTATAGGCCCGCTTAATATCTCCTATCTGCTATATAGTGTGAGCACCTAAAGCCAGTCATCAACAACCTGACCAGTCAATATCAGTGAGGCTTTAGGCCCGGCAGGCTTACAATCGACCAAATTTGCATACTATGGCAGACTTGGAAAAACCATTCATTGATTTTCGCTCCCCGTTTGACAGCATCTATAGAGACGAGCTATGCAGAGCAAAGTTAAGGCATCCCTGCCCTGGCCGGGATGACGATCCATCAAGATCAGTAAAGACCTTCGATGTCAGAAAAGGATTTGGACTAGGTGACGAGATACGCTTTCGTGAGTATTGAGGTGGAAGTGGCGAAGATGAGTTTAACGGTCAATGAGGGCAAGATCAAGTATATGCTGTCCAACAAGAAATGACACCCAATACCGAGGTCTCGGATAGTATGTCACCTTTGATGTAGTTATGAACTTTGTTTACCTAGGCTCCATTATTAATTCAAGCGGTGAGATCAAACGAAGAATAACTATTGGCAATCGCTGCTTTTTTGCTCTAAGAAGGTAATTGAAGAGCAAACAAATTTATCGATTCTCAATCAGAAATAAAAACCGGATGTGTCTCTGTTACTGGTACGGACAATCTGCAATTGTTGTAAAATTGACGACTTATGAGCAAGTAAAAGTATGTGGATATTTCGTTCCTAAAAGTAGGCATATCTTTTGAGACAAAGCTCCACCGAGATTTCGCAGAAGTTTTCAGACGTAGCGAAATTAACCCAAAATTGTGGCATGCATGACATTACATTCCCCACAAAGTGCAGTAAATTCTTTTAATCTTTAACTATCACGTGGTATATTTTGATTTTCAATATAAACAATAGTTTTTGATTTGCATCACGAAACTCTATACCCTGATGTTGTTATCATCAGTTTTAGACGTATTCACGTCAATATGCAGTCATCTTGGCTTAGTCTTGGCTCAGTGGTTAGTGTATTGACCTGCTGAGCATGCTGACCTAAAAAAGAATCCCAGTAAAATTGCTCAAAACCTTTCTCTCAATGTCACCATTCGCCGGACACTCGGCAGGCATTGACAAACTTTCGAAACTAAAATCTGCCACGAGAACCAATCAGCTAGGTTATGACCCTCTACATTTTGATTAGTTAAGTTTTATTTATTTTTCAGATGTAAAGGATAAAATGATTGAAATTGATTACAACTATGTATTTATTTACGGTTAAACACTTAATTAGTAGAATCATTGGAAAATGGACACTAGATTTGTATGTTGCTTTCAATTGAACAGTTGCAATGTTTTTTTTCTTGTGTTTGTGCCTATGCTAAACTTTTTCCAATAGAATTGTAAACATTTTTTGTGTTTTTATAAACTGGATGAATGAATTGGAATGAAAGTATCTGTTTGGTTTGTCTAAATACAATTCAATGAATCCAGGTCATTTATTTAATCAATTGATTTCGAACGATTTCTTGATTTCCTATTTTTATATATTTTTATTTTTTTAAATTAATTGGGTTGCTTGATGAATCTGCTTATTGTACATATGTTTGACTGTATTTTTTTTTAGGCATATTTCGATTCAATTAAATGAGTTTAAAAAAAAAAATTTCGCATGGGTTATTTCCATGGTAGGTAATTCGCGTAGCACCTGCGGCACTTATTTACCAATTTCATTTAAGGGAGGTACTTTGGGTTGAACATTTTGTTTGGGAAGAGATAGTAGACTAGATGTATGGGTTCTTAAAAAACCTTGACTGAAACTTTAAGGGCGTTATTCTTAAAAATAATTTTTTCAAGTTTACTGGAGTGCTGTACGATTACCAAATAATGCAATTGATGTCTAGATTTTACTTGATTTTGCTGCTCCATTTTTATTAGCTATTTTTCTAAAGATTTCCTTGTTTTAAAACTCCAACAAAGTATAGGCAGGAACCCCCCTTAAAAATGTCGATCCCATTGTGCAGGCGCTAATACTTTGTGGTACCAATGTAAGTTAAAGACAGACATGAGCCAGTAAACAGGTTCAAGAGGAGCGAAGAATAAAAAGATGATCTGAAGGACTCGTCAAAAACTCAAAAGTGAGGTGATAATGGTTGATCACATTTGGACCGGTTCCAATATTGGAGATGTCGTCCGATAGACGTCTTTCGGTAGAAAATGCATATGTTAATATGTATACTCAAGATTTGGTTTCATGTGGACTATCGGCGACTTTATGATGTCTTCAGCTTGTCAAGAGTCAACGATACCTTGGACTTTGATCCACTTTCAGGTATAAGAAGGTTTTCCATGCTCGATTTGAAAAATCGGAACTTGCAACTATTTTCCTAACTAAAAGTTCGAAAGGAAATCCCTTTTATAGCTGGAACTGTGTGGCACTCTATTATAAGTATAATCGGGCTGTCTTGGGAAGACTTTTGTGGAATAGATAATCCCCCAAACATTTCAAACTGTTTGTCGCCCCTAAGCTCAACCCGAAAGAGTTACAATAAAGCCGAAGCTCAGAGAAACTGGACTGTTCCAAAAAAAATAAACATTTACTTATGTAGTAGCCTTTTAGGGCTTGCCAGACAGTTTGTTAAGCATGTTGCAAGGATCGGGCAGACTTTGCGTCAATTTACGAGAAATGGACGTTCATTTAAGTGATTAGGTGAACTAGTGACAGCCGAACTGCCAGACAGGCGTTGTGCTACAAAATTAGTATTTAGATGATGGAATGATGGGTGACACAAAATCAACAGCATCACCCTTTACTGAGTACCATAGCACGTTTTTTTTTTAAATAAATAGCGCACACTAAAGGGTTTATGACTACCCTAAAACTAGAGCACCAGCATTAGGAGAGTCGCGGGAGGTACCGATGGACGTTGGTTTTAAATGCTTGCGGGTTATAGTGATGATAAAACACAGAGCTAGGTATATATATCATTCCACATTCGTGAAGAAAGAATCCCTGTATACGTCCGAAGATCGGCTTGAGGGTGAACTAAGGAGCATTTATAGGATGACGCATATTGCGGGTGAAATGTTGAATGGGGGGAATGAAACTGGCTATTTCGCTAGAGTACTTTTTGTGGAACAATCAAGTGCGAGACAGGAAACATTTCTTTGGTGTTCAAGCGAGTCAATTGGCTTCGCAATATCCCTGTCATCAATAAGCGCGCGTTTTTGAATACTATCTAGAACGTGCAGAACTGTTTTAAGTTTGGGCGAACGAACGCCTTATTGATTGAAGACAGATAAGAAGGGGTAAAGTTTTTTTTTTGGAACATTTAAGGAAACCTTTGATATTTTGCATCAGTTTTGGCGACTTCAAATATATGGTCGTTTCAACTTAGGTCGTCGTTTAACACACATACAGAGGATGGATTCGGCGGTACCATGCATGGATAATGCTTCCTGGTTTGGGTTTTCGAAACATTAAATTCCACTCTATTTGTAGAACCCCATTTTAATAAATTGTCGAGGTCGGAATTAAATGAATTCAACATACGTTGCTGTCCCTCTTCTACGTCCAAAGAGCAGGGACTTGAATGAGGGAGGGAGTAAAAGGTAGCTGGTGACTGATTTACTTTCAACGTGGGTAAACAAGTTTCAATTCAATTAGATAGCAACATCTAGTTTTCGCCCACGGGTATATTCTAAGAAGAGTACACTAGCTGTTAAGATTAACCCCAACCCCTCCAGATGTGGGACGAAATACAACTTTTGTTACGTTCACTATTGCATGTCGGCCTTGAAAGTTAAAATTAAACGTGACTAAAGAAGTTTCGCTTTAATTAAAATAATTAATAATAATTCAGCGTGGTAGCCGTAAGAAGGCTAATGGATAGCTCTTGATCCTTGTTACCATTATGAACATAGGTACATACTTCGCATGAATGAAGGTTCTCAATTACAAATTGTACTTTCACAGGTTTGTCATTGGCAGACAAGATGTGATGCAGCGAATCCGGTTTTTTTGAATGCACAAATCTCTTGAGAGAACAAAAGCATACATCCCCAAGAGCTGTTGGATATCAGATGGTTTATTCAATTTTATTGACGAACAAATTTTAATCATCTTCTCATTATGCCTCAATACCAAACCAATTATTTCGATACTAAAAGAATATTTCCTCATTTTAAAATCATCAATAAATAGAGAAAAGAAAATGCATTCAAAGGAAAGCACATCATTAAAAGAGAATCCTTTATTGCCGTTATAATCTCCATCAAGCCAATGCTTTTTAGAACATGTTGCCGCTATCGATGATTATGATGAGATTGCAAGATTGAGACTGCATTGTGAAACCAGAATAAAGAATATTTACGAATTTTCAATGCATTTTCTCAATTTTTTTTCTACGCTTATTCATGCATACTCTTTGGAAAATTGATTGAAAACTAAATAAAAAAAGGAGCGTCTATAGTTCTTCTTCTAAGGAACTCATTTACTTGAGCTGATTGGTTGCAGGATCCTTTCAAATAGGATGTATTTCTTCTTTTTTGTAATCTGTACTTCAGATAATGGCTTATTCAATCTCTAACAATATCCGTATCTTAAGATTCAAGCGCATCCAAAATCGATGGCGAAACAATTTAATTTTATATTGCTATCTACACAGAGAAAATTAAGGGATGCTATTGCAGGAAGTTTTACCAAAGAGTAAAAAGCACATGCCAAGGCTTAAAAGTCTGAACCGACTGTTGTGTGTAGAGACGAACAAGGAAACAAAGAATTGGAGTTGCAGTCGATGCTAAGGATTTGGAAATATAATTTCTACAGACTGTATAACGGCGATGATGAATCTAATTCCGCGGTCAGGCAGAATGAACCATTCACCTTGGATGATGTTAGCCAACAATTTCATCCACCCGATCTAGACGAAGTGAAGATAGAAGTGGACTAGCCGCCGATCTATTTACAGCGGCGGGAAATGATTTGGTAAAGAACATGCCCCAATTCATCTGCAAAATATGGTCGGACGAGAGAATGCCTGAGTTCCATCGATGGCCACCACTTGTTTTTAGGCCAGTGTATGAAAGTATCTATACAGATGAGCTATGCAAAAAAAATGTCGAGATTGTGGTGCAGGATGACCATGAATGCACGCTGCTCCATCAAGGTCGGTAAAGACCTCACTGAGACCTTTGATGTCAAAAAGGAATTTAGACAAGGCGACACTCTGTCATGCCATTTCTTCAAACTTAAACGGATTGTGCGAAAATCTCAAGGCAACACCAAAGGCACAATCTTTCAAAAGTCCGTTCGATTATTCCCATACGCCGACGATATTGGCATAATCGGAAGAACGAAGCGTGATGTCAGTGGCACTCTCGCGAGTATTAAAAAGATATGCTGTCAACAAGAAAGAATTCCTAGATAAGTAGGTGAGGCGGGCACTATACCCCTATCACTGCGGCCACAGGTGGGCCTATAGTGATACAAAGAACTCCTAACACTGACGTCTTAGACCGAACGTCCAGATATAACTTTAAGATCGTTAGAGACTTTGCCAACATAGGCTTCTCCGTTACTAACTCAGGCAGCGAAACGCAGAAAAATTCTTAACAATCGCTTCTTCTGTGAGCTAAGTAGCCAATTGAATAGCAAAGTTCTCCTTCAGAGGACATTAATAACCCCAGTACTGCTGTATGAAGCAGAGGCATGGACTATATCAAAACCGGATAAAGTCGTCCTAGGTTGTTTCGAGAGAAAAGTCCTTCGGGTGATCGATGGTCCTGTCTACATAGAAATAGATGGTGACGATGACAGGAGGAGAAGATACAACAAAGAACTGTATGGGCTGTATATCGATGCCGACATAGTCAGAACAGTCGCAGGGAAGACGCAGTAGAGGGAAATTTCGACTCAGGTGGCGCACGTTAGTGGAAGGAGACCTTAATCAACTTGGAGGCAGCTAGCTAAAGAGCGAGCTGACTGCATACGCTTGTTGCTTGAAGCCCACTTCCACTCCGGACTTAAGCGCCATCATAAAAGGAAGCAAATATGTAAGTATTTTTATGTTTAAAAAATATTTTTAAATGTTCCAAGCCTTTGGTCTGCGCTTAGAGATTTTTAAAAATGTACCTTAACGGAGAAATAAATTAAATATATAATAGATACATAAAGTTAATTTTGAATTTGAATAAATGATGTCTGTCGTTTGAACGTGGCATATACACATTCTAAGATATCGATACAAGAGTTTCAATCGATGAATCATAAATAAAAAATAATTTAAATATATCCTTGCTTGCTAAATTTTGTCTAACAACATATTTATCGAAAAAAAAAGAGGTGAAAGGATTCTTACATTTTGATCATTGGTTTTATCTATAGCCTGAACATTTTTAATTTTAAAAATAAAATTCTTATGTTTTTTTAAACTAAAAACAAAATTCAAAATTAATTCTATATTAGAACGCCAATAGAACGAACATAAATAAAAAAAAAAAAAAAAACAAAGTTTGTATCAAAAACTCATTACTTACTGAAAAGCTATCACAATATTTTTCTTATAACTAAATATTTTTTGAAAATAATTGATTCATCTATGTAAATTTTGGAAACAAAAAAAAAAAAACAAAAAAATACAAACAACTATAAATAAACTTATAACATTTCAATATTGGTACCTGTCCATTTGCGTCAGTGTAGATAACATAAGAAGCATTTAACGGTACTTTACTGGATGCTATATATTGATTTTTATTTATTTCATTTTTTTAAATTAAGCATACGTTAACAAAAATCGGATTCATCATGCATTTTTATTCAAAAAAAAGCAATAAGCGTAATAAGTTATAAAAAATACGTACAAAATGAAATTTTTTCTTATTGTAAATTTTATGAGTTACATTGGAGAAAAGCATAAGCAATTTAATTTTTAATTTTAATTTTTTAAAGCGTTAACGTTTTAATAAATAATTTGTTATTATTAAATTAATTTTTTTAAATTAATATTTAATTTAAATTACATATGTAAACAAGAAAAAAACGTGGGAGGAAAGAAAATTTATATAAAAGAACAAAAAAAAAGTGCAATGCCATATTGTGAGTGCAATAATAATCGCATGCAGGATATCACAGGATACAGGACATATGACACACATCGCGTTAAAGTTCAAGCATCAGCGATCAGGTAGGCAGCAACGGCGGCAGGTGGTTAATTTGCAGATGAATAGATATAGTAGTCGTGTGTTGTAAATACCCCCATAATATTCATCCAACACCATATAGCGTCTCGTCCCGATGGATGTTTGTTCGATAAAATTTTATCGATTTCGATTTTATGTGACCATTATCATACGCATATTTTTTTTATTTTTTATATTATTCAACGAGTGTGAGTGTTGTTGTTTTTCATTACGATCCATTAAGTTTTGCGTCCAGATACAAATTAACAAGAGAGGGATTTTCAAAAAAAAAAAAAAAAACATACATAGATGGATTATGTGTTCCACCTCTCCCCATATTGTAGATGAGTATTTTTTTTAATTTTTTTGTGCAATGCAGGATAGCAGCCAGTGTAACGAAGTTATTTGCATATGCATGCAGCCGCCAGGTATGTTTTTATTTTTGATTGTATAGTTGAAAATTTTTGTTTTTTTTTGTAATGTTTCAATTTAATAAAATAAATATAGTTGCAGATTTTTTGTTTTATGTGTTAAGAGGAAGGCATGTAAATAATTTTAAAATAAATAGAAATAAATTATGAGAAAAAGTTATAAATACATTTTTTAAAGAAAACTATAAATTAATTATAAATTTATATTTATGTATGTTCTTGCAGTGTATTTTTATGAAGATTCAAGAGCCGGAGAAAGGTAAAATACTTATATTTATATTTATACTTATTTTTGTGTTATTTCACTTTCAATTACATTTAAATTGTATGTTTAAGGTTAAAGAAGAAGAGCATGAGAAGCGACTATACTCCAGGAACAATGTACGGAAGTTGTACCAAAAGGTAAAAAGAACGTGTCAGGGGAATAAAACCTGTATGGATATCTATAGAGATGAAGAAGGAAACATTAAAGTTGAATCACAGTCGATGCTGAG
The DNA here is from genome assembly GCA_951813785.1 of Criorhina ranunculi. Lineage (NCBI taxonomy): Eukaryota > Metazoa > Arthropoda > Insecta > Diptera > Syrphidae > Criorhina > Criorhina ranunculi. Next base: position 9,398,890 of record OX638383.1, on the reverse strand, counting down.
AATTTAGAAAAATCACTTGTGTCCTCGGTGACGAGGACCAAAATATCGTTGTCAGGCAGAATGAACCATTCACTTGAGACGATGATAGCCAAAACCTCCGTCCATTTGACCAAAACAAAGTGCGGATAATAATATTCAACAAGGCTGCTGGACTGGACGGCCTACCGGCCGAGATATTCCAAGCAGCGGGCGCATAACAAAACTCATTTCGAAGATTAGTTCTGACGAATGAATGAAATTTCAGCATAGCTTGCCCGATCTGCAAGAAAGAGCACCCGCTCAGTTGCGCCAATTTCCTGATCATCACGTAGAAGATCCTATCTGCCATATTGTATGAACATCTGAAACTTCTCGTCAACAACTTGACTGACGCCTCATCAGTGTGTTTTCAGGCCAGGAAAGTCCACAATTGTTACAAGTCAGGGTAGGGTCACGGAGGCATCTTCGGTGTTAGTGAGAAGGACGTCCGGGGTTGCATGAATAACTAAGCTCGTGTATTGTGCCGGAAACAAGCTTAAAGAAAAAAAGAAGAGGATTCCTAATACCCTACTCAGGCTACGAATGGACCTCAAGGAAATAAGGAGAAAGACTCAATTGATCTGTGCCTATATAAAGGAGAAAGAACGGAAAGGGGACTAACGCTTCACATTTCGCCAGATCCTGGACAGAATCCAAGAAGCTCAAATCAATAAATCGATTTGAAAGCCGCGTACGATAGCACTTATAGAGACGAGCTATACAGAAGCATGTCGAGTTTTGGCATTCTTGTCAAACTCGTCCGTTTTGTACAGGGTGACGATGGAGAATACTCGTTGTTCCATCTGTCGGTAATGATCTCACTGAGACCTTTGATGTCAGAAAAGGATTCAGATAAGGTCATGCACCTTCTTCAACATCAAACTTGAACGAGTTGTGCGAAACTCTCAAGCTAACACCAGACGTAGAATCTCTCAAAACGGCAGGACTCAGTGAGCTGTCATCGGTGCATTGGCAAGTATTGAGACAGAAGTAGTCTAAATGGGTTAAGTGGTTTTTTTTGTCAACAAAAAAGGACAGACAGCTATAGCTTCGAAATAATCAGTGACTTTGTCTACATTGGCTCTGCTATAACTTCTGCAAATGATATCTAATCATAAATTAAACGAATACCTTTTGCCAATCGCTGTTTCATTGGGCTTTGAAGGCAATTGAGTAGTAAAGTCTTTCTGAAGAAGCTCTATATCAGATGTTAATCATTCCAGTTCTACGCTATAGCGCTGAGGCATGAATTCTTTCGAACGCGGATGAAAATACCCTTGGTCGATTGGGAGATCGAGGAGGAGATTCAATGACGAGTTTTACGAGCTGGATTGTGATATAGTTATAAGAGTTCAAATACAACGACTAAAATAGCTGGGACTTGGTAGAGTGAATGAACATCAACGTCCCGGCCCAGAAAGTTTTCGAATCTAGCCCGGAGGGACAAGGCAGTAGAGGAAAAACTCCCCAAAAGTGTAGAAGGGAATCTCAATCAACTTGGAGTGCGTAACTGAAAGCGGTTAGCTACAGACCGGACTTTCAAGCTGATCATTGTTGGAGTTAGATTGTCAGAAAAAACTAAAGTTAAGTGGAAAAGTCGAATTGTAAATACAGCAGTTTTTATTGAAGTGAAACTTCTATAGTGAAGGGTAGTGATTAAGAAATCAAATCGTCACAGAATTCAAAGTTAGAAAGAAAGTGACAAACTTGAGCCAGTGCTTTTGCGGGCATAGATGGTACATATGCGTGAAAGATCGAAAAGTTAGTAGAATTGGGAAATTCAAGATGGCACCTCCAAGATGGCGGAGGAATTTGGCATTTTTTCTTTTTTTTTATGATTCATTAGCGCTAAAGGGGCTAGGAATACCCTTTTGATGCTATTCACGCAGCGCTAGTGTTGGTGTAGTGATTTTGAAAGGTTTCAGTCTTTTTGCTCCGAGGGTAGTGTCTAGAATGACTGGGGAAAATTATTGGTACTGCTGCCATTGCTTATAATTCACAGTATTTCTTTCCAATTTGACTCAAAATTGATGTGTGGGTTTTCGGGATCACTGGTTATGGATTTTTAATCAAAATTTAGAAATTCAAGATGGCTGTCGGTTTAACTCAAAATGTAAATATAGACGAACCGATGGAAGTTTCACCTCAATCGTGCGCCTATCTATGTGGATAAGACACAGGATTTTTTTCAACGAATTAAACTATGTAGGTACACAAGTGAAGTCTTTGCAGAACAATTTAAAACAAACTTCATTTAGGAATTATGTAAAAAAAAAAAAGACTAATTTCTTCATATGTATGCACATCAACATATTCATCTTAGAAAGTTCTTCCCAAAAACGCAACTTAACAAGAAATCCTCTTAACAAACTTTGAAAGCATACGTTGAATTGATGTTTCCCTTCATGTTTCATTAATTTTTTTCTTTTTTCTTTGTGCACTTCTTTGTTGCTTCTACAAGGAGCATGGTAAACAGTAAACTTATGTACGTAAGCTCAAGAAAATAACATACACATACTCAGCGTATCTTACAACGATTCGCAGTTCCTAGATAAAATTATTTTCATCTAATTTATGTTGCCATTGTTTTCAAAACGTGTTAACATTCATAATCCTTTGTAAAATTTATAACGAAAAAGAAAAACAAAAAAAAAAAACATCTTTAAATATGTGTGCATATCCTTGTTGAGTGTAGATTATAAAATTTCTCATCCAGGAGACACATGCGGAAGTATCAAGGTAATTTTTCGCTTATGCTAATGCACACACTCTTCTTCATTATCCTATTTTGTGCTTTTCTTTTACTTTTTTTTTTTACCTTTCTCTTTCTCTCTTTTCATTTCTATTAATTTTCGTACTTTCGTGAAAGTACTTTTTATGTGTTTTTCGTGTTAATTGTGTTTTTGTTTTCTTCGTGGTTGAATATGCGATTATATTAAAAGCGAAAGAAAATAGAGGCTTAAGGTAAGGATGGTGGACTTTGTTAAAGCATTTTAATTGGATTGTTGCTTTTCTTGTTTTGCATATACTCGTATGTATGGGTATGTAATGAAAATTTTAGGGGCAAAGGTGCGAATCAAGGTTTCCTTAAATTGCTACTTACAAGGAAACACTTAAAATGATGATGACGCGATATACATATGCATGTAGGTAGTGCGATGAGGGGGTGTTTTTTTTGGTAACATTTTAAATATGTACACATTTTGTTGAGAACATGAACCGAGTTCGAAATCGAACCATATGAGGATGGTATAGCCTGTTGTACAATTTTTGAAAGCGACATAAGCCTATAACTCGATTTGGGACATAAAAGGACTAGAGCAGTTAATGTGTTTGCTGCACACGGCTTTGCTGCCCTGGTTCGGAATTTCTGACATTGAACAAAAGATTGTATCATCCGATGCCACAATTTCGAACTCAATACGTAACATATTAACCTGAGTTACATAAATGAAAGGGGAAATTTTACTTTGTTACATATATTAATTGATTTTATTGTTGACGTTATTATTTATAATCATTTATGATGAATGCTTGACTATTAACTTACATGGAAAGACAACACTTCAAAAACAATAAAGAAAGCGTCAATGGCCTTTAACGCAATAGACCTGTAGGTACCTAAAGAAAACAACGGCGGAAAGTGCACTGCGTTTCAGACAATACAGTTTCTGGAATTGGGCAAAAATAGAAACTGACGTGGACTATCTTACACTATCTCCAGCATCGAAAAGTCATCCCCTTAAGAGATGACTGGGTTAGCAGAAAAGCCATCAACCCGAATAAAATTTCGAATTTCACAGACCGGTCAAAAATCGAAGAAGGATCAACTTGCTAGATCCCGGTCAATAAGACTTCCGAATCACAGTAGCATGCATGCTCCAAGTGGAAGTTCCAGCTATCGCCGAGGTGGCCCAAGAATTATCAATCAAACTAGTTTCTAGGAAAGTCATTAAAATTTACATGGGCAGTCAAGATGCTACTTAAAGTTCAACACAGTTGTAAAACAATCACATCGTAACACTCTGGTGGGTCTCGGGATACAATAGTATTCACGGGAATAAACGGACCGATTATCAATGATCCATCACTGTACGGTCCTTCTTTGCACTCTGTAAATCCAACATAGCACTAGACTTCCAAAGACAAGCTGACGAGAGATGGAGCGCACTCTCATCGTGTCGTATTTCTAGAGAACTCTGGACTGAGTTGCAATAAAATAGCAAAACAAGGTACATTCTCGCGCTACAAATGGATTATCACAGGCCACAACTTACTGGCGGCTCACAGTAAAAGAATGGTGTTATGCGGGAAATCATTGTTCATAATTAACCGAAGGAACTTCCGCCAAGATTTCGCTTCAGTTTACTAGACAAAAGTTCAACAAAAATGGCTCGAAAATAATGGATTTTATATCAAACGCCGATTGGCCAACTGGTAAACCAAACCTTACAGGCTGACATCGTACCAGTATTTACGTCTTGACATGGTACACTTCAATTCACTTTCCAATGAAAATTTCTAGAAATAAGCGGAATAATTTGTGGTTACTAAAGTTAATACGTGAAAAAATGTCATGCTTCGACGGTTGCTTAGTTTTAAAGCATGGACAACCACTGCTTCTTCGTTTTGTCCAAACAGTTAGGGTCGAAGCTCTTAATTCTAAGGATCAAAAACAAAGCTCTACAAAACCCTAATTTTCCAAGTCTTGCTTTATAGAGTCGAATGCTGGACGATAAAAAAGATAGCGGAGTAGATCTTGGGATCCTTCGAAAGAAAAATTCTACGTCGAACATTTGGTCTTGTCTGCGAAGTGGGGGAACTCTACAAGCTGTAGAATGAACCAAGCCATCTGGTTCACCGAATATCCGGTTTAAAGATTGCGGACGCCAGAACCCTTGGTCTAGTTAACTGGAAGCAGCGCGCCTGGGACCGTGAAGGATGGAAAGCGGCATAAGTTTAGGCTCGGACAACCGAAGGGTCACTGGCCTGGTAAGAAAGTAAGTTGCATAATTTGCAAGGCAATGATACAAGGTAGATTTTATTTTTTAAATTATCGGGACACTCAAGAAGTAAAATATATTTCACGAATTCCGTCAGTAAAGTAATGATTTTAAAGCAGTTATGCATAGTATATCTACTACCGCAATTTTATACTTGGGTTTCAAAAATTAAACAGTCTTTATGAATTCACACAGCATTTTTAAGACAAACGCATTTTATACAGAGGTCAGTGTTATCATTTGAACTTGTTGAATTTATTGGGATTTATTATTAATATGCATTAACATATACTCTTATGCATGTTTAATTTATTTCGTGTAAAGCTGAAGCTTAAAAGCCTGCAAAAAGCAAAAAAAAACAAAAGCATTAATATTCACACATAATTTATATGAAAATTGTATAGAAATGTATTTCAAAATAAAAGCGTGCGTAACTAAAAAGCTGTAAAGCAAACAAAAAAATTAACAAATTATTCATTTTGAATTTTTCTAAGGCGTAATACTTACTACAAAAAGCCTGTAAAAAAATAATGCACTATAGTACATTTTTTTTAAAAATTAAATACATTTTTTTTTTCGTTTTACCAAAACCATGTTCACCAATTATTATTTAATAGATTCATGGCAATTTAATTGTTATCTATTGGGTTGTGTAGGGTGTTTTTGACAACTTTTGCTGTGTTTTCATCCATTGTGTGTGTATGTTTTATCAGTGTTAGATGGATTAACTACTAGTTTTCATCCTAAAAAAGCAAATTATACAATAAATAATTATATTTTTTTTAATCACATTTTTTTTTGCACAAAATGATTTCCATGTTTTTTTTTTTTTTTGCAAATACACACGCACAAATATAGCTTAGGTTTTTCGGGTTTTGAGTTTTTTTCAGTAGCCATGCAACTTGTTCACAGAGAGTTCCATCATCCAAAGACATTAAGCAGGTGGAGATTTGATTTTGTTTGTTTTCTAAAATAAAATCTGTTTTTTTTTTTTTTTTCTACATTTTATAATGAGAGTTACACAGGATAATAAATTCGGGCATATTAATCTATTTTTTTTTAATGTGCTCTATACAGCTATACAAAATAAATTAAAGCAGTTTTAAACTTTTCAGTATTAGTTTCAAAGCGACAAATGTTAGTATAAACAAAAAGATATATATAAAAAAAAAAAACATTTAAATGTTAGTCCAAAGTGGAACAATCAAAAACAAAAGATCTTAGACTTAATTATTTTTTTTTTCAATGGTAGAAGCGAACCTGGAGAAATAAAAGATATTTATTAATTATTGTATATAAAATGTAAATATTTATAAATATTTATATTCACACAGAACAAATGAAAAGAAGAAAACTTAAGAAAAAAGCAACAAACAAAAAATACAATTTTACCATTGATGATTTATTGTTTAACTATTTTTTTTTTAAATCAAATTAGCAGAAACCAGTTCAGTGCGTCTTACCTTAAGGTTTTGTTTTTTTTTTTGTAAGAAAGTGTGCGACATTTTTATTTTTTTTCTGTTACACCAACTTGAAAATCCAATTAAATAAAAATAAAATAAAACGTATTAATTTACTGATTTCGTTACGCCAAACATTTACTGAAATTATAGCAAAATAAAAAGGAAAGACATATCTTTTCTAAAAAGAAAAAAAAACTGTATACCAACTCACTAGTAGCACAATTTCATCAGCTGAAAAGTAAGAAAAAAACAATAATACGAAAATACCAATGCAAATACGATTACGTTCCATCAATATACGTATATTTTTTACGAAATTACAGAGAAGAAGACTTTGAATACTTTTACACGAGTGTCACTTTTCCAAACAGTGACTGAACAACATTTTAAGAAGATATACAAACAGAGGAAAGTATCTTTTCAAAAGCCCAAAACATAACACCGAATTCGATCCAAAATGACAAATGATGTGATTTCAAAAAAATAATTACTAATTGCTATTACAACGTAGATTTAAGTTTTTTTTTCGTCAATCACAATAGTAAAGTGAAAACGAACCCTAACGATACCATGTATGGACAACATCGATGATACATACATATGTGCCTTGCATCTAAAAGTTGAATATTATTGAAGTGCCAATGATTACGTTTCTTTTTTTTTTAAATTAAACTCAAATACTTTTTTTTTAAGAGACTTATTTATACCCTGATATAATTTTTCCGAACCTGCATATAACCCATAAAGCTTTTGTAATGTTTCCGGTAATATTAATAATTCATTTTATTAATAGAAAAATATTTAGAAAAAAATATCATGTAAGCATGTAATACAAAGTTGCTTGCAAAGGGTTGATAATTTTGGAATTAAAAAATGATAAAAAAAAAATACTAATAATAATAGCTCATTGAGAAATGAGCATTGTCTTAATTTTTTCTTTTCCCCCCGTTTTCTCGCTCCATCCAAGTATAAGTTGCGAAACTAATAGTTGTATCTTCGAAACTATGTACACTTTTTCACTCGACATCATTATAGTTCTATCATTTTTTAAATAACATTAAAACTAAAAATAAATACGGCTGATGTTCGTTTTGGGCATTTTAAATTTTTGCTTACTATCAGAAAATTAGCCGAATGTGCGTTATTAAAAATATATATACCAGGGAAACTTTAAGAAATAGAGGCAAAAGGCGGTTCCGATGTCCATTGACTTTGAATGCTTATCCCTGGACTTCATTGTATAAACTAAGATATGGTTAAATATGAAGAAAAATGATGAATGTTGCGTCACGATTTTGGTAATTGACTATTAAATGAAAATGAGGGAACCAACCGGCTATTTGGTTTGAATATTAAGAAAAAATAAGGCTCATTAACCACTGTGCTAATGACCTTAGTATTCCCGTTCGAAGACGGTCAATAATACACTTGAATTGTTATGGTTGTGACTTGATAAAAGGTTTCTGTAAAAGAGTGAGCTAAGTCAGGAGGGCAAGCATCCAGTGATGGAATGATATTGAGAGTTGTAATTCCAACTCTTTGGAGAACTTTTCTGCCTCGTAGTAGCTTTGCCTCATCGTTTGATTATCGCCACCTATTTCATTGTACTAATAGCTTTCGACTGATTCCGTTCTCTTCCTAACCACATAAAAGAAAAATTATGGAAGGGATACTTGCATCGGATACAAATGGATCCCCTTATTTACGATCACGACCCGAAACGTCCACGGACTACGAATTAAGTCTTGGAACGTACATATATATTACACTTCTGGTGCTACTTAAAAGATTGTATCTGTCCTCGCACGGGACAAGGTAGATCCCAAAGATCTATAACTGAGATCCAGGAGATACGATGGATAGGATCAAGTATGCAGAAAAGAAAAAAATTGCAATATATGCATATTCGTTTGCTATGTTATGGATAAATGACGGTTATCGATTCTTCTACTAACTTGCAGATAAATGAATTTCGCCTAATTTATTATTTTTTGATTTATGCTGCCGTATTTTGGGGATGGAACTTGTTTTATAATAAATCGTTATACATAAGCTACGATTATTATTTTGGGATACATACTTAAGGTGACGCTACAGTCCTACAGTCCTTAGGAGATAAAAGCTTTTAAAATGTTGTACCGTGTCCTAACCGACGAGGTGGTTCAAAAAAAAAAAAAAAAACAACACAACAGAGACGTAAGAACCATAACGATGGTGTATGGATGCATCCGTCTCCTATTAACTTTAAAGTCTGAACCCTCTTTCGTGGTTGCAGTTTGACTTAAGAAGCACCCGACCAATATGCCTTATAAATACTCGTAGATCGCAGTCATACTAGAAGAGCTAGTATTTCTTGCACCGCTTAATGACACCTAAGCACTTTGTAGCGTTCATGTTTACGAATATAAATTTAACAAAAAATAAATATGTATGTTGATTACATTGCGTGAACAAATTTAAAAAAATCTTTGCTTGACCATTTAATGCCTACTTTCGATACTCAGGAACCATCCCTTGGCGGGTGTGCATTTGAGTTTTATATTTTAAGAGACGATATTTTAGTTTCCACACTTTAGTATAATAGTCTCTACACCTTGACTTAACATATCTACCATTACATATTCTCTTAAATAGTACATTTTGGAAGAACTTATTTAATAAAATAATTCTATAAAAGATCAAATTAGAGTGAAAAAATAGTAAAATTCAACAAAAGTCAACACAAAAATAAATTAATAATTAGGGAAAGATTCTTACTGTGAACTGAAAATTTATCAATTTCTTAGCTTTACAGCGATCTAAACTGGAATAGGTACATCAAAAGATGTCGATTTGTAAAACTTTAAGAAAACAAAGTCATAGACTTCTAGAGTGTTGGCCCTGAAGCCTTTAGATTAATTAATATTTATTTGGCAACACGAACATTGATGTCAAATAATATTTTGTACAGATTCTGCGATTAGAAATGAAAATCTTAAAGAATTATTCGCATAACAAAAATAGGAGCTCCTTCCCAGATGATCAACCACCATTTACCACGTGCTTAATTTGTGCGGCAAAAAAGAGACCAAAATTTCCAAGTTCAATTGACAGGTACTGCAGGACAACTTAAAGTAGTCGGTCTGAAGTCTTCGAAACAACTCTGGAGGGACAACGGGGTTAAAAGAACACGCCGATTTAGTTGGCGCATACAAATGGAAAATGTCCAACTTATTTCTGTTGGTATTTCTTATAGAGGAAACAAAGGTCTAATCCTTGATCATTAGTTTGCTTTGGAAAGCAAGCATTCAACCATTGACCAGGTGATGGAAAAACTGACGTAATCGAAAAAGCTCTTCAAGAAGAAAAAGCGTATGTCTTGAAGTCTGACAAGCCTTTTAATGGAAGGAATGAAGGTTTCAAGTTCAAATTATGTCAGGGCCTGTACATAATATACTGAAAATATATCTCGGGAAACGAAACGAAGCTTATTGGCCTGCATTACACTGACATCTAAGAACCGATCGAGGAAACAACAGCAAAACGCTCTGAATCGACAAAGGCCTGGATCGCCCGTAACCAAACCAAATTTGTCACTTAAAACAAAGCCTACAGCTTAACTACCTTTATGAACTCAAAGCTAAAAACCGCAAAATGACAATCGACGCAAAGCTAAAATGGGAGTTGCACATACAAAATAAACGTGAAGAACTCGAAGTTCGAAATACAGAGAAATATACTAGTTACTTGGAAAATATTCAAAGCTTAACACTGACAATAAGCTGCTCTTTTACAAGCAAGTCTTGAAGCCGGTATGGACCTATGGTATACAACTCTGGAGTTGTACAAAAATTTAAATTTTTTTATATTACAAACTTGTAAAAGTAAAGTGCTAAGAGAAATTTTTCATGCACCGTGGTGCATAAGAAATTATATGCAAAGAGATCTCGGAATCCCTATATTCGAAGATGAACCCAAAAGCGAAAACACAAAAATCGATTAAACGATACAACTTTTGGACGACAAAAATCGATTGCTCCATCTAAAGAGGACCAAACCTTTTGACTAAGCTTAAAATTAATCGCGTCTAATTAGCGAAACAAGCAGGAACTTTCATTACAAAGACACGCATAAGAAAATTTCTTGATAAGTCTTAACTTAGTTGCAGCAACTAACTACAATTTTAAACTAATCTTTCGGTAGGGAAAGACAAACCTTCGAGACTAAAATCAATGACAATGAGTTATAAGGGTAAGGGCCATTGCGGCCGAAAACACAAAACCACGGCTCATTATGGCAAAAAATCCTGAAAAGATAAGTGGCTATCTTCAAAGGGACTTTGTTTCGACTAGTTCGACGGCGTCTTCTTACACTTTAAGGCAAGAAGACCACTTAAGAAGTACCACTGACTGACGGTATGCGGATACAAAGACTGGCTGCAGAAGATTGGAAAAAAGTATTTTTTTTTTGCAGACGAAAGCCATTTCGAAGTCTAGGGCTACCGATACCGGGTACCGGTGTCGTGAGAGGAAATGACAATAAAAAGCTCCGATCTGGTCACATGGTCCAAGCTCCAGAGCACCTACCCGAAGTTATGTTTTGTTATTGCTTCACCTCTGAGGGTACTGGAAGTTTGACCCCGACCGAAGGGATGGTGAATATCACCAAAAATGCCGACATTTTTCAACAAGACTCTGTTCCATTCCACATGTCCAAAAAAAATTTGGAATTCTTCTTGGATAACAAAATTAATGGGCTGGAATGGCCTGGCAACTCGCCTGATCTCAAAAGAATCTGTGGGCCATTATTAAAGTGAAACTCAGGAAATAGGATTGCAAGACAGAAAACAAGCTCATTTCAGTAGTTATTGAAGTGTGGTTCTATGACAATGGAATGGTCGCACAACAGGGTAAAAGAAATGCAAATGCTAAAGGTGAGCATATTAAGCACTTATTCAAAATAAAGGGTTTTTCAATTGGTATGCCCCATTTTTTCAATAGGGTTGCTGGGCTATGCGTGATGTTAGCTGCGGCTTGTTTGACTTTTCGTTTATATCCGTTATTTAATCCTTGAAAAAATACACGCACAATTATCAAAATTTGTTATCAAAGTTCGCATGCGGTTGCGCGTCACAACTTTGCGTGTGCTTACTTCAGTTTTCGGTCGTAAAACCATTCGCAGCGATGAAGCCCGTATCTGACTTTTAAAGACTTCATTTATAAGCAAAGACTTATTTCTTTTGAGAGATTTAAAACAACCTCAGATCCAACATCAGGACCAAATTTAAATAGGCATATTGTCCGATTTATGCGGAAAGAGTCATAAAAAATTGGGTTTAGCACATTAGCTCGTGCAGCCATTTCCGTGGAAGATATTTGAATAATGTTGTGTTCCATAAATCGATGGCACTTTAACCCGAAATACGTTTTTTTAAAGTAAAACAAGCTTAATGTTGTATTTAAAAATAATAAAATGGTGCGCATTTAATGAAAAACCCTTTGTTTATGAACATATTTGAAAATAAAAGAAAATATCTTTAAAAATCTGCTTGTCCCAATTAATTTTCTGAAAACTGTCTTCGTTATTTATCCCTTTGTAAAGCAGAACGCGATATTGTTCTGTCATCTAACGGTGATATAGTAGTACTATAAACTTTTGTACAAAAATAACTAATATTCAAAATAATAAATAAGTTTTTTTTGCTATAATTTCAGTTCCAATACCAGAAAAATTGTATGTCTTGATTTAAAAATAATTTTAAATATAACATTACATTATAATGAAAAGCAATTCATTCCAAAAATGTATATAAAACGTATTCTTCTTACAAAAATCCGAAAGCAATATTTTGTTTTGTTCTTTTATTTATTTTTGTTGTAACATCTTTTAATACAGTGTTGATAAATGGAAGGCTTGTGAGTGTCAGAATTGTTAATAACGCCAAACTATGTGTGGTATTAAAGTAAACAAAATGCAAATGAGTTCCCGTTTCCCTAAATTATATATTTAAAGCATTCAGACAAAAAAAATAAAAAAAAAACAAATTTAGAAAAGCTACCTTTAAAGGTAGGATTTTTAATTTGATAAGGAACAGTATTTTCTTGTTTTGGTCTGTTTTCTGACAAATACAATACTTTCGAAAGTGGTGAGAGCAATATAACATGCACATCTATATATTTAAAACAAAAACTAGGGATATCATCCCTAAAAAAAATAATCATATTTTGCACATCTCCACCCAACATACATATGTATGTTTTGCAAATTAAAATCACATAAAGTTAATTGAAAAGATATGAAAATATAATTGCAAAATCATTGTATCTCCACCTAATTGCATTAGACACTTACATATAAACCAAAATTACAGAAAAAAACATTCAAAATGAAAAAGGAGCCCAATACCTAAGTTTTTTTTTTTGGCGGCAGATATTTTGTATATGGTTGTTAATATTGGATTCATTGCACTTTCTTGCAATCTAAAGCAAATTACAGATAAAAGAAGAAATAAATAAAAAAAAAGCGATTTATGTATGTTTATAATCTTAAATGGTTTTTGGTTTGTTGTTTTAGATTTTTTTTTTTAGGTCATAGCGATGCTGGAAACATTACAAAAGCTTTGTTTTTTTTTTTAAATTGTAAAAAATCGATAATAAATAATTTGTTTCTAAAATTCTCTAGATTTGTTTGCAAATATTAAACATTACCATTTCGCCCCATAGAAATAAAAAAATAAAAATAAAAATAAAATTAAAAATATATTCATAAATGCAGTCTTGCTTTTTAATATACAGAAAGAATACTTGAACTTGTGTTACTATAATATAAAGGGGATTGAGTTGTTTTTTAAAAGGCTTAACAATTTTACACATGGTCTCTCGAAAGCCTAAACATTTAATAAATTAAGAGAAAAAAAAGCTTGAAAGTGCAAAGAACAAAATTTTAAACAGAAAAAATTATGCCGGGAACAAACGTTTGTCTTTTCTTTTTTTAAATTGAAATCATTTCTAATAAGCAGATATAATTTTTCATTTTATTAGTCACTAATGTAAGGCTAATGTGTTAAAGAAAATAAATTAATGAAAACAAAATAAATGAAGAATATTTTTCCAACATATAAAATAAAGCACCATTGTGTAAAATAGTTCTAGAATTGACATTAATAGGGCGACATTTCTATTGTTTAAAATAGATCATTTTAAATGCAAATGAAAAACAAAAAAAAAAACATATCTCTTATTAATAACGGTGAATTGGGATATATGGGACTATAGCGTTATTTAATTATAAATGTATATTGAAATAATTTTTAACAGATAAAGCGAGAATATATCGTGTTTATCATGTTTTTTTTTTTTCGTTATAATCACTAGCACTACAATAATATATAGAAAAATTAAGGCAACATTTTCGCTGTAAGGTAAAAATGAATCAATTCTATTTTCAGTAGACAATGGAGCAGATACCAATTAAACGTAAACACTTATGGTGATGAATGGATGAAATGAAGAATGAGTAACAAAAACATAAGAGTATGAAGAAACTTTAAAAAAAAAAATTTAACTTAAAGTGGTTTAATAAATAAAATTGCAATTAAAGCGCTGTCGTCTTCAGTATTTAAATAATAATGCTTGACAAATAATTAAAATCAAAATCAAGCTGAATTTAAATGCATGGAAACTGAATCTTAACGATAAAACGATTTTGTATCAAGTTATAGACGATTTTTGTGGATTATACTTTAAAATTCGGTTTATTGTCTATATATTTTCAAGTGTTCTAAGTATATGTAAAAATAGAGGAGTGACGTAAGTCAAGTCAAGAATGACTTATTGTTATACATAGATATTTACACTATCGGTTATAAGTCTGAGATCACCTCTGGTATTAAAATATTTTTGAAAAACCGTCTATTCCAGTTGAAATTATTCAATGCTCGTCAAACTAAGTATCTAGTCTTCACTACAAATCTCGGATAACCTGGACAGATTCCAACCCGGTCATGAAACAGAAGTAAGAAACAAAATCGGAGTTTCTCCAACTACTACATAGAATAGGGGTTTCTACTTGAGAGTACAATGATCTGAAGCGAGTCCAAGTGCTTCTGGGATTCGGATACTTCATTTAAAACGAAAAAAAAACGTGGATGGCAACGAAAATCATCCGCGCTCAGAGGTCGATGAGAACCAATGTTAAGGCGATTGAGAGAAGCTGGACACTTTGAGATTTTTGGCTCAAAAATGCTGCCCGAATGTGAAGTGTGCGCGGTCAAGCATGGTCATAGTCTGGGAACGTTTCTCTGCAAATGGAGTAGGAGATTCGGTGTGAATCCAGGGAATGATGAAAAATGTGGACTAGAAAGTCATTATAGAAAATCATGCTTTGGCATCTGGCCTGAGGTTAATTGAAGAAGGAAATACAATGACTCCAAACATACCTCAAAACTATGCAGTGAATTTGTAGAAATTAATGAAGTTGAAGAAGTCTTTAGGAACATGATCTGGCCGGAACAAACACCTGAGACTTTATTTTTTTATTTGTTCACTACCGCTACCCTTATGATGCTTTTTCACACACCGCTAGTGTTGATGTAGTAAAAATTGAAACTAAGGTAGTATTAGGTTTCTAGGGAGAATTTTTGATATTTTTGTTATTGCTTTATAATTCACAGTATTTCTTTCCAACTTCCTTATGTCAGAACGATCAACATTTCAAGAGGTATGACCACCCTACTGCCAGTGTTATGTCTATGTCTGCCATCAGTTGATCAACTTTCTTCTCATTAGGAGTTCAATCTGGAACCTTAAGATCACGGCCACCCATGGGCATAAGTCCGAAACCGATGTCCATCGACAAAAGTAGTAATATGGACCACATTGCTGCAATCCTCATCACTAGAAACAATTCAAACATGAATTGCAAGAATATGTCGTTTAAAAGGTTCAACCAGAGGTGGTCTCAGACTCACATTTGAACGGCATAAATATGTCTACATAAAAAGATTCCACAGCTTCACGTTGTTTAATGAAACCATCATCACAATTCTTACTGAGCATTTGACGAGTAGCAAATTATGCCGTCAAGGCATCTTTTAAATGTTTTTATACTCGAATTTGAATTAATAAAAACTTCTATTTGGTATAGAATTAAGAGAAATTGGGCTTTTTTAAAACAAAAGCGAAGATTGAAAAATGATTGCTGTTTCTGTATTAAATAAATTTCAATCATATGCGGAGAATTTGTTTTTGTTTTTTTTTTTTTTTTACATGGGAAACAAGGATATGCAAAAGGTAATATTTAGCAAAAACTACAGTACTAGCAGAATAACTAAGATAAAATAATAAAATAAAGAAAAAAGTAACCAGAACTAATAATAAAAAAAAAATCTGATTAAATGAGTTTGTATTTCTTTCTTTCTTTTAATAAAATGATATGAGATGAATACGGAAATAATAAACTGTTAACAAATAAAAAATATATACGATGTGTGTGAGCGTATATGGAATGAGTGAAAACCATGTAGTAGAGAGAACAAAGAAAAAAGCATCAAATTACAGTATAATAATAATATAATTGTATAATTACTTTTTTTTTTTTTTTAATATATATAATAATAATAATTGTATAATATAATATTTGAAAACATCCATGCATGTAATTTTTGTGTTTTGTTTCGTAAATAAATGGTTTTTTTTTATGCTCGTCAAAAACATTTTTTTTTTTTTAATTATTATTAACATTAGTGTGTAGTTCGTTCTTTTAACTTTTATTTGATAAGTCCTTTTTTTTTGTTTTTTGAATATGTTCATATAAAATAACTTTTCAGGAAATATATAAATATATGTATGTTGACGTTGACGATTTTACTTCTTCTCAAATACAAGTTATAAATATTTTCATTTATATAATATATGTTTTATTGAAATCCTTAGAATAAATTTTAAGTTAAATTATTAGTTTTCTTTCTTTTAAAGGTAAAATATGTATATTATTATAATGTGTGAGAGTGGCTAGGTTATACTTTTATAAATTTGTTGTTGTTTTCTTTTCTTTTTTTTTAAACAAAATATCGGAATTTATTTTGTTTCTTCTTTTTATTTTTCTATTGTAAAAATATATTATTGTTTAATTGGTGTGGTGTTTTACTGGTGTATATAATTTATTTTACCATATTTAAACAAAACATAATGCTTCTTTCTACATATTTGTTTTATATATTCTGCTTTTATATGTTATGCTATTCTAATTTATTACGTAGGTAAACCAGTTGGCAAAGAATAAACTTTTCATGTTTATGTACTTTTTTTTTTTTTTGGTAAAATGTGTGGCCGGACGGAATTAAGTGAAATACAAATATTAGGTATTTAAAAAAATATATATTTACATGTATGTATTATTTATTTTATAAACTTTAGATGTTCTATTGCATTTTGTTTTATGTTCACTTTATTTTTATAAGATTCGTTTGCATTAGTTTTTGTTTTTGAAAAAATTTACACTTTGCCAATTGTTTTTAAGTATTTTAAAGACGGGAATTCTTAGAAAAAAAATAAAATAAATTAAGTAATGTACGATAGAAACTGGTTGTTACGATATTTAAGTAAAATTAGGCACTTTATTCATTTTGTTGTTTTCCTTTTCTTTTTTTTAAATTTAAATATATATTCACATAGATTTTAAAGAAAATTAAATATTTGGAAAAGATGTAGAGTTTGCGGTCACTTTATATGTAGGTATATGAAAATTAATTACGCCCGTTCAGGTACATTTGCATACTTTTTACAAAAATACGTATGCTTATGTGAAAGTATTTACCCTTTATTGTGTTAAATGAAGGCATTTAAGCGAAAATTAATTAATTTGCTTTATTTCACAAGTAAATGCGTGGGCAAGAATAAGTGAAAAGAATTTTGGCAAATGGATCTGTTTTAGTTTGTCTGATTTTTATTAGGTATGTGCTTGAACTCTACTAAACTATAATACATAAAGTTGAAAACATTGTAGAGATATTTATTATAAAGGAATCAACTTCTTCTCAACATGGTCAACCAAACAAAGCAAGCTTTTGCAAGGGTTGTAAAAAAAGATATGAGACTTTAGTAGAAGAAATCACTTAGAAGAACGAAACGGTTATACGAACTTACTTTTACTTTAGTCTCTTAACGTAAAGCAGTGCCGCAAGCTACCAAAGATCTTATGATGATGCCAATCAAACAAGTCATACATCAATTAAATATTATTGCTCAAGGTATAAAGATGGAACTCTGAAGCTGGCGTTTCCGCTTGCTACCAAAGTTCGTTGTCTAATGTTAACAGCTTAAAACTCATATTTGCAGTACCTCTACTCCAACTTCAACTGAAGTAACAAGATTTGTAAACTTGGCTTGAAAATCGGTAGAAAAGTGATTCAGCAACAATAATTTATCATTTGTGATTGATGCATTTGGCTTTGGGTTCAAAAATTCCATTTGTCTGGTTCGACTAAGCCAAAGATTCCTTTTGAAAATCCTATACATTTAAATAGTCTCATTTTTGTTTGAAAGCACACACACTAAGCGCCTGAAGTCACCGCAAAGTCGATTTTAATGAGTCTATTTCTACACTTCTCTAACAATTTAAATAATCTGAACACCGCCATCACGGGCGATCTAGACTAGGGTCCAACTCTTGCACTCACAGTGGTATCCTTTTGGTGTAAGAATTAACTAACTTACTAAGAGAATGAGCAATGTGGCTGTTGTCATGGCAGCTCTCAGAATTGTTTATTGAAAAGCCTTTGAAGTAGGTCAACCTGTCTGTGAAATTGGAGAAGGCATACGACTCCCCTTGAGGCAAATTCTGAATTTGTTACAGCGCAGCCGTGGCAAAAAATGTTTCTTACTGGGAGACTTGAGCATCAGCCATCTACTTTTTGCAGATGAGTCCTCCCGAACCGAATTCTAGAGCGCGAATTGAAAGTGATAATTGATTTTAGCACTGTTAAGGGCACTCTGCAGTGGAGTGGAGATCAATAGGTGAAGGGAAGTTTAAGTATTTCGGGATGGAAAAAGCAACGCTGGGTTATCTTGTAGGATTGGTCAGGTTGAATCAATTTTGTCAGAGCTTTGTTCGGTCTGCTACTGTCGGTCTTTAACTCTCACTTCTGGTTATGAAATCTGTGCAGTGAACGAAAGAATAAGATGAAATTCCTAAGTGTGTTGTTGAAATAGCTCGGGATTGAGTTAAAAACACCAGAAGATACTCAATGTTCGCAGGTATTTTTCGAATGGAACTTCCTTTACTCCGATGGTTTGGTTACGTAGTGCGTTTTGTCCCCTTCAAGGGGCGAAAATCCTGAAATGTGGAATAAATCCCAAGATCTGGCACCACTGTACGGTTGAAAAATGTACTAGATAAGTGATTTTCTGATAGGTGAATGCAATCGAAGAAAATTGATCTTTTAATTCTGTACAGCCCTCTACTGAGTTCTGATTAGCTTTACAGCTAATAGTTACAAATATTTCACTTCGTATGTGTTGTTAATCTTTTAATGATTTTTATTTTTTGTTTTACTTAATAACAAAAAAAAAAGGAAACAAACTATTTCTATTCATCATTGCAATGCCAAAAGCTTTGAAGTATATTTGCAAATGCATTCAAGGCTCTAGATCTAGTCTATGGAACTAAAAAAAAGACCAATGGAAAGCTCTTTAATTGAATTGTTACTTGTAGGAAAAGCCTAAGTAAATAATTAGAAAAAATAATAAAAAAAAAATGTAAGCGCGAATTTTTCTCTTCAATTTTCAATCAATTTTTATTTTAATTTTGCAATATAAATGAGAAATATAGTTAAGGTAATCGTGCATTTGATGTAATCGTATCTATAAATGTTTTTTTATATATATAAAGCAGAATATGCATTTTTGAAAGTAGGTAACAATTAATCTCTTTATTTCCTAAAAGAAGCAACAATTTTGGTTAGCCTTAGTCCCTAAACAATAACCTGTTTTTATTGCAACAAAAAATTTAAGGAAATAATATTTAAAAAAAGGTCCATTCTTTGTGGCTACAGTAATAGTGGTAGTAGAATATATTTAGCATAAAGTGTATTGTATAATTTTTGCTTCTGTAGCAACATTCTTTCGTTTGTAATAAATTTAACTTTTGGTTAGAAACATTTATAAGTTTATAACCCCAATATGTTATTATATTTGTAAGTATTCTAGTATTTAGTAAAATTATCTTTTTTTTTACCTAGTGAGTCAAATAAATTGCGTAAGAGTGTAACCAGTTTGGGAGTTAATAAAATATATATGAAAGATGGGGATTAGAAAAAAGCATTTTTTTGTAAATAAAATGTTGATTTAGCAATTTAAATTGAAGCACTTCAGAGAAGAAGAGAAAATGTTTTTGTATGTGTTTATATTTTCTTTTCTAACAAAAGTTCTTTGTAACCATGCGAGTTAGAAAAAAAAAGGATTACAAGAAAAGAAAGTATTACTCTAAAAAACTGTAACAATTTGTAGATTGGTTTTTATTTATTGTAAACCAATTATGCCTAAGCCAGTAATGTATTTAAATTTAAATCGTTTTCGAACAATATCTTCTTTTCTTATATACAAATTTAAATGGGTATGTATGTATATATTTATATTTCTGTGTGTAATTTTTGCACAAAAAGGACGAATTATTAATAATATATCTAAGTACCTATGCAAAGTCAATTCAATTGTTGTTTTTTTTTTTTTTAATAATATATAGTTGGTTGTTTTTATTTTCGTTTGTTTTTTTTTTTTTTTTTAAATTGATGCTAAAAGATCTGTCTCAAAAAAAAAAAAATGTTTCCTTAACTCTCTCAAAATCGCCTACTGTTTGCTTTCATTAATAACTATTCTACTTAAACTTGGACAAAATGCCTAAGACTAGTTTGTTTGTAATATTCCCTAAAATGTACTCCATATTATACATACACATATATGTATGTATATAGAACATAATATACATGTATATTTGTATAATATAATATAAAATTAAATATTGTTAAAATAACGTTTTTTTTTTAATTGTATATAATATGTGGTGTTTATAGTTATTGTATTTGTTCTTAACTCTTCATTTTTTTTTTTTAGTAATTTTTTGTTTGTTTCTTTTTAATTTAACTTTTTTAAAGACTAAGAACTCTAGTATTCTAATACTAGACTCTAGTAAATTTGTGTATATATATATTTATTCAATCCTAATGGCTACAAAAACCTATTCTAATCGTTTATAAAAACAAATAACAAAAAAAAAAAAAAAAGTAAATAAAACTAAAGAAACGTAAAATTATCACAAAACAACTTTTGATTTGTTTTTTTCATAAAGAATAAAAGAAATATATATGCATTTGCACTTCGATGAATTTTTTGTTTTTTTTTAAGTATTAAGTAGATATTCAAATAAAGATAATTTTGTTTATATTGGAAAACCGCGATAATTTTGATTAAAAAAGTAAAAAAATAACACATTTAAGTAGAAATTTATTATTTTTTTTTTGTTTTTCGTAGTTTGGAAGACTTGCTTTTTTGTGATTTTCTTGCAGTTAGTATAAGTAAACTTGAAATATGAATTGATAAATGCTTTTACAAAGTTTGCTAACTTTTTGAACTAAAAACTATTAAACTCTGGGTCCTGAGATTTTTTCGAATTTGTTTTTAAGCAATCAAAACAATACCAAAATAATGGCGATTAAAGCCAGTGAAAGTCCTTGTCCTGTGAAATTGTAGAGGTGATAAAATTAGAAAAACCAACGTAGGATTTAAGTCACGGAAGGTATAATATTTGTTAATGTTGTTCGCAAAAATTGCAATGAAGTATCAAAATTCAGCGAAGAATGCTCGTATAACCTCGTTATCCGAAACGTTAACTCATTTAAAATTTTCCTTGACTTGCATTGATTTCTTCAATCTTGTGCTGGAGCAGATAGTGTAAAAGGTCGACATACACACAAAAGACACTATATTTAACAAATCCGTCCAGTTGCTGAAATACGCGGACAATATCGATATTATCGCCCGTTCCCAGTGTGCCATTTTTGAAGCTTTTATGGAGATTGAAAAACAAACAAATCGAGGACAAAACAAAGTACATACATGCTGTCGACTAAAAACCGATCCGTCGAACACCGTTTTGGACCGAACTTGACAATCGACAGCTATACCATAATTTTGATGTAGTTAAGGAGTTCATCTATTTTGGCTCATATCCGACGAAGGAAAACCTTAGGCAACCGTTGCTCCTTGGGTTTGTCCAAAGAGTTTCATGCTCTACAAAACTCTGATCTTGCAAGTCTTGCTTTCTGAAGTTGTATATTGGACGATAAGTAAGACAGCGAAGTAGATCTTGGGATCCTACAATGGAAAAATTCAACGTCAAATATTTCCAGTCACCTAGTTCACGAAGAAAAGAGAGACTGAACCTCGGGTTTAAAGATCAAGCAATCGCAGATGATAGAAACCTTGTGAAACCTTGTACAGTTAAGGATGGAAGAATTTGACCATCCAAGGGTCACTTTAGAGAAAGGTTGTTAGAAGAATTCGAAACCAAAGTGAAGTCCAACAAGGCTGCATTCATATACCAATACTAGTTTTATTGGTGGAAGGTGATATTCTTCGCATAGCTTATCTTGATTACCATGATGATTAGGTTTACTTTCTCATGAGATTATGGACTTCCATGCAAAGTGCAAAGCAAATGACGGCTGAACAAAGATTGACTGACTGAAAGTGACTGAGCTCTTAAAGTATGTATTGCTGGACAATTGGTTGGGAAGAGTCGGGAATTTTCAATATCCTGGAAGTATTGTCTCGATCTGATGTAGAATTGAACTGAAATGATACGGCTAGGTTTGTGTTGAACGCTATCATGAAAAAGTTTCAATTATTCAAATGCTCTTCTTTTCTTATCATAGTCCGTCAAGTGGCAATGTTTGTCTATTCATTTCTAAAAGCCGACAGGAAGGCAGTAGAACGGGCCGAACACAAAATTCATGGCGCAGAATAGTGGGCGAAGAATCATGGAAACTGGAGTGTATTAAGCCATATCGCTACGAGCTACACAAGATAGTGCGTAGATGTAGTCTATAGGACCCATAAGGAGATACAGGACATAATTAAGTAGAACACCAACAAAATAAGACAGCTTTGCTGCTTCTATAATTGTGATTGTAAATTAATTATGTATGTACAGTCGGTTTTGTCAAAGGATCTGTATCTCATATACATTAAAAGTACTTACTTAGGGAATGAAAACAAACAAATAACATGAGTATTGTAAAAGCATCGAATGTATGCATATAAGTTTATGAGCTAGTGGAGTTTATTAATAGTAAAAATTAGATTATTAAGTTGCATCAAACTTAGACCTGAAGATTTACAAAACATTGATTATTTGAATGAATGCGATAAGCAATGGTTGGTAGTTTTTTGTGATCTAACTCGACATCAAAATTGTACAACATATGTGTTTGTTCTGGTCTTCCAACGAAGAATTCTTCAATCTCAAGACACAATATTGGTTTTGCATTCATTTCTCTGTCAGATGGTAGGCAAAATGATTGGACGGAATCAATTCATACCGAAACGAATTTCCAATTTCAATTTCAAAATTAATTCTTTAAATCCACATGTAATATTTATTGCCACATCCTTTTACGATACAATTTTTTCTAGGTGCTTAATAGAATGTTATGTTATAAATGTTGTTTTTTCGCTTGGAAGATGTGTACACAATAATATGTTTTGTTGCTTTTTGTTTTTAACTCGTTAACATAAACATAAATTAATATTATTTCATAGATTTACAATAATATTAAGTTAACATGTGCAAAATTATGAAGGCAACCGAACTTTTTGTTACTCGTGTAGTATTGAAGAAAATGAGTTCAAATAATTTCTCATGTAAAAGATGCAATAGAAAAGCAAACTCCTAAAACTCTTGCGAAAATGTACCTTTCGCAATCAGAAATTCATAGTTTATAAATAAAAACATATATTAATAGTGAACCTTTGGACCCAATTGGTGGACCTACGAAAACTAAATAATTCACTCGCTGGAAATAGGTGGCGCATCTCAAAAACGAGTTCTGGCAGAGATGGCCAAGGCAATACCTCAATGAACTACAACTGCGTACGAAATGGAAGTAGCCAATATCCGATATAAGACCAAGTGCAACTGTGATCATGAAATGGCCGCGAGGATGCATAATTGAAACTCATATCGGTGAACACGGTCAGGTTCGAGTTGCAGATGTAAAAACAGCAAAAGTTTTCTTTCGCAGAGATAAACAAAGGCTAGCTCCTCTACCAATCGAGTCTTTGAATCCAACCCTGTGGGACAACGTAGTAAAGTAAGACCTAGGCTAGGTGGTACGTACAAGTAGAAAGGGACCTTAACCAATGTGCGTAATTGGAGGCGGTTGAGGTATAGGTTGAATCTAAACTGTTCATATGTTTGGGAACACGAAACTAAATACAGCGCAACCTCGATATAACAAAACTGAAGGGAGTTAGAAAATGTTCGTTATACCAAGTAATTTAATACAATGAGGTTTGTTATATAGAGGCTAATCGTTATAAAGAGGATCGTTATATTAAGGTTACACTGTATTATCATTATATCTTTGTCAATCAGAAAGGGCACAGAGATATATTTTCATTTGATACAAGCCTTTTTCTCTCGATACAATATTTTCAAAAGTGTATTTTACTGGCACTTTTATAAGTATTAGAACTGATGCACACATGTATAATGTAACTTCACATAAGTATCAACGTACATAAATATGGGCTAGTTGTGCAATTATTTTTACCGACACTGCACTGATACTACCTGATCTTAGCTCTAATAAGTTCCTTTTTACCGCTCCTTCATAATAAATTGTTTGTCCTCCAAACTTTGATTAAGTTTTGTTGTAAATTAAAATAAATAAATAAAAAAATTACATATACTCGTATATATCTAATATATTAAAATAAAATATTGCCATTGACTTAAAGATATTGAAAATATGATATACTTCTGTTTGAATCAATAAATTTAATGAAATAAGTTGCGTATTCTTTGGGCATCTACTAATGGGCCTTACGCATGGCCATCAAAATTGCAAAAATTTAATTTTTAATCGGTCAATCGCTGGATTATCCATTCAAAGATGTGTTGTACATGGGACATATAACTTTACACTAACGTAGAACCATTCTCGGTCTCTGAGAAGTACGAACTACATCTAACTAAGAAGCCCAGCCCATTATATGTTGTCCGATTTATACATTTTTCCGCATATAATAAACACAAAGAAAAAAATGTCGTATATTCTTTGTAACTTCAAGGGAAAAGTTCACGAGCCTTATAAAATTTACATTAAGAGCTTAATACGTACATATATGCCTGCTAAATGTATGAGTACACACGACACTACTCAATGGTCGCACATTTCTTTAACAATAGTAACACATAGTAAATCAATAACCTTGAAATTGGTTCAATTTGGAGACTATCTCAAGGCTACATCGTACGTAGTTGAGCATTGTAGTGTGTACCTCTTCTGAGCCTACAGAAGATCATAGGCCTTGTAACATTTTTAAAACCTTAATTACCCAAGCCTTTCGTAGTTTCAAGAAGACGACTACACAATTTTTGCAAAAACCCCGAATTTGAAAATAAAAAAAAAAAAAAAAAAAATACATATGTATGTGTATAACCGCCTAGCAAAACAGAAAAAAAAACAATCTATAAAGCGGCGAAAAAGGATTCATATTAGCAACACTGACTTTTTTTTTGCATAAAGCTTATATAGAGTTGTTTCAAGATGATACAGGCACATAGTGGCATTGATTGTTTAGCTCATTAACTTAACCCATCATTCCGACATCTAAAAAAAAAAAATAAATCGCAACTCCTACTTGAATAAAATGCACATTTTGTCTGAAAAACAAAGAAAAAACTTTGTAAAAGCATTCAACAAGCCAAGACTTTTCTTTAAAGCTCTCCATACATGTATTTTTTTAGACGTAGATTTAAGAAATCATTAAAGCGCAGTGTATACAATAGAAAATGTGAGCAATTGAAAAAAAAGAAGAAAATCAAACTACAAAACAGTGAATCACATCATTTCCATTGCCTGTACAAAAAAAAAAATTAATAATAATAATAATAAATAAATAAAATATATTAAGATTTATTTTTTTTTATGAAAAAGAAGACTAGTTTTGTTTTTTTTTTAAAGATATTCTTAAAATTCAATTTAATACAGAAAATTTAAAATGTCAACTCATTATAACTTACAATTTGCAAAAACAAAAAGAAAATAAACAGTAAATTCAAAGATAATAGACAAAAAAATAGTTAATAATTACATTAACATTAACATAATAAAATTAACATTATAATAAAATAATTATAAAAAAAAAAACACACGAGATCTAACATAAAAAATAAAATAAATCAGCAAACAAAATTAAAATTAATAGTAAAATCTAAACAGATAGAGAAAAAAATAATTCATAAAGTACAAAACAGGTAATAATAACAAATTAATTATTATTCTTGAAGAAATTCAAAGAAAATTAAATAAAAAGTGTTTAACAAAGAAAATTAAATTAATATTAATAAGGGATACCTTTTAAAGGATACAAGGACTAAAGACATACAAGTGACTCTATCTGTGCTAGTATGTATATAACTCCTAACATATATATATATATATTTTTTTTTTTAATTCTTGTTGAAGTAGCAAGTTACGTTATCTACATTTAAGTTTTTTTAAGTTTTAAGTGTATAGTTCTTTTCTCTTATATACCTAAGAAGTTTTTTTTTTTAGTTTATTTATTTTTACAATGATAAATCAATATAGTTAAAACAAACGAAATAAAATAAAGAATAAAAGAGAGAGAGAGAGAGAGGCGACATACTACCAAAAATCAAATCCTAGCAGTTTCTTAAGGTTTACTTCTTTTTTATTTTGTAATTTTTCTTGTTTCAAGTATTTTTTTTTAGTATTTAGTTTTATAATGCTAGTATTTTGTTGTCGTGTCGCTAAGTCAGTGTAATTTGTTTTGTCATAGTTTTTTTTTTATTTCTTCATAGGATATTTCTTTATGGCGGTAACAAGGAACGAGATAATAAAACCCCAAGCATTGTTTTTTTTTCTTTTTGTGAATAGGACAAGATTGTGTTTGTTGTAGCTATCACAGTACTTCGCTATCCCATTACTAGGTGTGTTCTAGGTTATTTATTTATTTCTATTTTTGTATATAAACAAAATTTACAGAAATATTAGACTTATATTGAGAACATGAGGGAGGAAATGATGTCCATGTTAAATTGAGGAACATAAATGCTATACACACAAAAATAATTATTTATGTACAAACTTAAATAAGCAGAAGCAGGATTTCTAAAAAAAATAAAACAAAAGAAGTACTGAATTTAGGTCAGATTATCAGGCTATTGTTGACAAAAAAAAAAAAAAATAGGTCGAAGTTTAGAAAACTTATATCGCTATCTATTCTTATTTCTATTCAAAATTCTTTTAAACTTCAAACAAGATGTATCTGAGTTACTGTATGCAAATAAATTGCTTAGTGTTATTTATTTTAAATTGGATTTAGCCAAAATCTGTGTTCCAAAGCTTGATGAACTCTATCTTCTTGAGTCTCAATGCTTTTTATCCTTTTAACACTTAAATCTGATATACATTCTATAAAACCTGGTTTTGAAGAAGGAAAGTTCTATTTTAAAACAACTTAACCACTAAGTCTTCAACCTTTCTTGAGTTTTTTAAGAAATACTCTTCTGCATAATATACTTGGAATCTTTCCTCCCTTAAAAAATCTTTAATCAATGGTTGCTCTTTTAGAGCTATCTATTCTTAGATCTTAAGATCTGGTATAAATAAATGTTTTTCTTCCACTAGGCACATATTCGTTCGGTAATCTAAGCTATAATCTAAATTTTAAAAACTCAGAAACTATAATATTATTGTGACTTAAGTACAGTATACTGGATTTAGCTTATTTAACTGAAGCCTTCCCAGTGTGGCTAACAACTTAGGATGTTTTCATTTTTTTGTACGGATTTAATACCACCGCACTTCCTTGGGCACCAGCTTGAGCGGCTGCTGCAGCTGCAGCTGCTTGAGTCATTTGGGCCATTTGTGCTGCTTGCATTTGTGTAGGCATACCGGGTACGCCGCCGGCTGAAGTTAGCCCGGGAACACCAGGAGCTGCCATTGGAAATGGATATCCAGCCATCATGCCAGGGTAAAAAAAGTGCTGCTGATGTTGTTGCAAATACTGTTGATTAGCATGGGCGGCGGCAGCAGCAGCTGCGGCTGCGTAAGGATTTGTTGTAGTTGCAGTTGCCATTGGCATCTGTTGACTACGCATCATCTGGGGTGCTTGCAAATAACCAGTTGGTGGTCTAGGTAGCAAGCTTGGAGTGGATACTGGAGCGGACATAGCACTGCCAACGGTGTGTGAACCCATGCGAAGTCCGGCTACTTGGGCAGCTTGAGCTGCAGCAGCAGCTTGTGCAGCAGCAGCGGCCTGTTGCTGCTGATGATGGTGGTGGTTTAGGGCAGCAGCAGCAGCAGCCTGATTTTGTGTGACATAAGTCTTATTTAGAGGCAAGCCGGTGTAATTAAGAGCTGCTGTAAGAGGTTTACCCGACAGAGCATTAGAGGCAGCAGCTATTTTAACAGCGTTAGCGTAATTCTTTTGGGCTACCTCTTTAGCAAGAGTTGCGGCATCAGCATAGTAACTAGCTGTTGGATAACATTGAGTTTGATAGGACTGAGTAGGGTAAGACTGGGTCGGATATGAGGCATAGCTGGCTGAAGCATACGCGGATGGTGTCGAATATGGGATAGATACAGTTGCTGAAGTAGCTGATGATACCGGGGTATAACCGTGATGTGAAACCATAACGTTGCCGTACGAATGTGGAGCAGAGTACAACCTATTGGGTGTAGTTATCGGGTATGAAATGCTTGGGGTTGCAGGAGCAGACATAGAAGTCTCAGACGTGGCGGCTGTAGTGGTTATAGCCAAATTGCCATTTGTCTGTTCGTATTTCACTAAACCATTTGCCAATTGGCGGTCAGAGTTAACTTGAGTGGATTGTGTCGTAGTAGTGTTAGCTGTAGTAGTCACATTGTTGTATGTTGTTGTGTTAATTAGAGTATCACTAGCATTAGCGGCTGTAGTCATAGCATCAATAACAGCGACAGGATTAGCATTAACAGCTGTGTTAGTAGAGTCACTAGCATTAGCATTAGTGGCGGCGATCGTCAGTGCATCGTTATTGTCCTCGTTAGTTGGTGGTGTAGCAGTGCTTAAGTGTGAGTTGTTAGTTAACATTTGACTGGGATTGGTGCTGCCTGGCAACAATGTTGCCGAAGCAGAAACAGTCGCAGTCAATGTTGTTACAACAGGGGTATCTGATACTGCGGTTGGTGATACTGTAGGGGATGGGGATGAAAACGATGTGTTAAGTGTATTAATTGGAGATGATTGTGTTTGTGTTTGTGTTATAACTGCAGTTGCAGATGCATTTGATTCTATGAGTGTGTTGTTAGTTATTGTGTTGCTAGTTAAGGGGACATTAATAGGGTTGCTACCAATATTGTTGTTATTTATAGCAAATATATTATTACTACTATTGCTAACGACAACACCGTTACTATTGTTACTATTACTCATTGTTGTAGCTAAAATAGCCGTAGTTGTTGATGTTGTTGCAATTGCTGCATTATTATTTAAATTATTAATATTCAATATACCATTACTAGCAATACTATTATGAACTGTGTTCAAATTTACTTGACTTGTCTTATTGTTGTTGTTCAAATGATTGAAATTATTTAAAATAAAATTGTTATTATTATTTATCATCGAATGACTATTGGTATTATTATTAGCGATAATTGGATTTGCCGTGGTGGATGTTTGTGGTTGTGGAATTGCAGTTGTAGCTGAAGGATTTTGACTTTGGTACTCACATGACACTGGTACAAACGGTTGCTGTAGTTGCATTAACTGTTGATAGGTTGTCGCACCAGGTTGATACACGGGTATACCGGATTTTTCGCCAGCAGGCCGTTTATAGGGAACCATACCAGAGAATGCCTGTAATAAATAAGAAAAAATTAACATTTTATTCGCACATTTGAAATATTAATGATAGCTTCTAGATATTATTCAATAAAAAGAAAAAAAAGTTATACATATCCTTAAATAATACTTACAAATTAACTATTGAAAGTAGAATTGAAAAATATTGGTTTTATACTTTACAATTGACAAAAGGACAACTTTACAGGCAAACTAAAATTAATTACACATATTGTATGATATGAACACAAAACATAAAAAATTGTTTTATTCCCCAAACTTTAAAAATTACATTAAACAAAAAACATAATTTAGACAAATACGAAAAACTACTCCAGACAAACAAAAGCATAAGAAATATTTAAACCATAAGAGCTTGAATTGATCATAAGGATCAAAAGAGCTCAGATATTATCCTGCCAATGCTAGATATGATCTTGAAGAGTTGTTTAGATCTGATCTACGTTACACTAGTATGGAGGGAAGTGAAAATGCTTTTAAAGCCGTATTATGTCGTAGAATTGAAACATAACTTCTATCAGTGGCTCAACATGCATATTGTAAAAGTAAATCAGTGGAAATGACATTACATCCTCTAGTCTCTGGTGCGTGCAATCGAACATTTACTGGATCCTAAGGAGTGCAAAATGGTAACACATCACCACAATCAGATTCATAAGTAAATAGTTCACTAGGTGCATTTATAGATTTTTTGCTTACTAAGTAGGATTATTAACTCAAAGCTGAGTGCGATATCTGCTAGAAGATTTGTCAGCAAAGGCACTCTACAAGGCGGCGCGGCGTCCCCTTGGAATTTGGTGATTAACGAGCTACTGATAACTTTAGAAACTGAGCGATGTACGGTGATTGCTTATGCTGACGAATGTGGCTTTACCTGGAAAGCACCTTAACATAAAGCCATATACCAAGATAATCTAAGTGGCGAACTTCGTACGACACCCTCAGTAGCACTGAACATTCTGTTTCAGCTGATACCTTCACGGCATCTTGCCAGGCAAACGGCAGTCATTCTTCTAAAATCAATTTCACTTTGGTCCACGCTTCCATTTTTAATAATTTCTTAATCTCCCCAGAAATAACAGGCTACATCACACTCAAGTTGTATGTATATTTGGCACGACAGCTCATAAAGAGCCAAGGCCTAGCTTCCCACAACCTTATCTTGTGCGTCGTTCTCCGCACGAATAGAAAGGACCTACAGTTTCAATGCCGACTCCGAACGGCGAATTGAGAAGCTTTTCATGACAGATCATACTCTTGCAGGTTTGTCATGCCTGCGAAGAGGTGGTGCCGCGAAAGAACGTTTGGTGATTTTTGAGAATCGAACCTGTCTCTCGCTTAGCAGTCCAACGAACTAACCACTAAGCCACGGCGACCCCACCCAAGCTACATTTTAATAAAAACTTCCAAGTTAACATCTACTCCAGATCATTCGGGGGAGGAAGTTGAATTTAAAAAAGATAACTCCATCCACCTCTCCACCGATGGATCAAAAATCAATAACGACTTAAGCGGAGGTGTTATCTTAGCTAAAGAAAAACGTGATATCCGCAACTTTTCGGAAAGGCAAGTACAAATCAAGTCCTTGGAATAATTTTGTCTAAACTCAATAGCAGCTCTAGATTGCCGACTGTTTCTTATAGAGATGGCAGAGCAGTTCAACATTTATCTTTGTTGGGTACCGGAGCATAGGGATATTTCAGATAGACGAACTGATCAGATATTGAACGGTCACTACATGTATTGTCAACATAAATTTTACCTGAATGCTATCGAGGGAACAAATTCTAGGTGGACAAGTGATAGAACGTGTCCAGCGACAAACCAGAATTGGCCAAAGCTGGATTCTTCGAGAATTTAATTTCTCTCAACAGATGGTATATTAGCATAAACGCTTTGTAAAGGCTGCTCGTGAGTAGAAGAAAAGGGAAGAGCACCGGCTTCTGCTAAGAGAACACAGCCCGTAGGCATGTGGCCTTTGGTATGGTCAAAATCGGTGCTGAGCATATGAAAAATTACTTTTACAGACTGTATAGGTTAGGTTAGGTTGAAGTGGCTGCCAGCTATTGCCAGATCAGTGATAGGTCAATTGTGATACAACATGGATCTGAAGAGATCTCCATACCTACTCGTTAAACCAATTGGAGCTTTTTATGAAGCGAAGGAGGCTTCTGATATACATATGTGTTTATCAGATCGCCTAAGTCGTTAAAGTAGAACTCCCCTAAATGGAGTGTTCTTTTACGGGAGAGAATTGGACAGTTACAAAGAAGGTGGGGAATGGTTTCCTCCTCCTCTTCGTCCAAGGTGTCTCTTTCTGTAAGCACGGGTACGGTTGTTCCATATCTGGCGCGTTCATTAGCCTTGCAATTCCCTGGAATATCTCTATGCCCCGGTACCCAACAAAGGTGAACATTTAACTGTTCCCCCATCTCTATAAGAGATGATAGGGAATCTAGAGCAGACTGTATAGCGGCGACAAAAAGCAACATCCAGCTGAACTATTAGACCTAGACGATGAAAGCCGAAAACGTTTGTCCGTTTGATCAAAGCGAAGTGAGGAAAGGAATATCCAAGTTAAATAGTATCCTAAACCTGATTCTTTACCGACCGAGCTATTCAAAACAAATGAAGATAGCTTAGTGAAGAGCATACCTACATTGATTCATTTCTAAGATTTAGCCAGAAGTATATATGCACGAAGAATGGAATCGCAGCATCATTTGTCCAATGCTCAAGAAAGGAGAAAAACTAAATTGTAAGCAATTATGGAAGCAATGCTCTATTCCACATTTGTAAAAGATCTTATCTCCCATAGGCTAGAAAAATTCTACGTCGAATATTTGGTCCAGTCTGCGAGGAGGGCGAATGGAGGAGAAGATATAACCGCGAACTCTACGAGCAGTACAAAGATGTGAATGTAGTCCGGAAGGCAAAAATCCGTCGACTGCAATGGGTCGGCCACATCGAGCGAATGGACGAGAATGCTCCAGCTAAGAGGATCTTTGAATCCCAGTCACCTGGTTTACGACGAACAGGAAGACCGAACCTCCGGTTTAAAGATCAGGCAATCGCGGACCCCAGAAACCTTGGTCTAGTTAACTGGAAGTAGTATGCCCGCGACCGTGAAGGATGGAAAGCGGCATTAGTTCAGGCTCAGACCCTCCAAGGGTCGCTGGTCTGATAAGTTAGTTAAGGCTAACAAATTGAATCGTGCATATTTTAAACACACTTTAAAGGTTATTCACATAAATATTAAAAATATAAAAAAATTACATATAAAAATACAACAATAACTAATAGGAAAAAAAATAATAACTATAACATGTACAAATACATATGTCTATAATGTAATGAATTTTTTTCTTTTTAGCAATATCGTGATTTGTTTTGTTTGTACTTACGAAATTTTCATAGTAAAATGAACCAACCGTTTTTACATCCATCTGTTGGATCGTATCGTGTTTCATTTCAGATTCATTTTTTGGTTGTTTTTTTCGGTATTTTATTAGATAGTTAAAGATGAACATTTATTTTTTTTTTCGAAAAAAATTTAACGTTTATATGGGGGAAGAGAAGAGAGGTATACAAAGAAAAAGAGATTAGTAAAATGTAAAACGAAAACAAATGAGATTAAAGTGCAGTTAGTTATATATAATAAATATACATAAATATGTTAAATGCTAACTATAATACATTTAATAAGGAGTAATAATAATTAATGTAGTTTATATATAATAATTTAAATATATAAAAGAGGTCTTGAGATTTTCGTCTTCCAAGTTGTAGAGTGTCCTTTCTTTATCGCAAGGAAAACAGTGATTTTTATTATTTTTAAATTTTTTTGCGCA
Organism: Criorhina ranunculi; assembly: GCA_951813785.1. Lineage (NCBI taxonomy): Eukaryota > Metazoa > Arthropoda > Insecta > Diptera > Syrphidae > Criorhina > Criorhina ranunculi. Next base: position 9,365,426 of record OX638383.1, on the reverse strand, counting down.
AAATTAAAACAAGAACGATTGCCTTTTGGTAAAACAAAAGTTTAAACTAAAAACAAACATGTAATGCAGACATTTCTGTTAAATTACATAAAGCTTTCAAAATGAAAAATCAGCTATATATGTATTTATATATATATATACCTATATACAAGTAATATAAATTTCACCTCTTCACAATAAAAAAAATAAATTAACTTCACCTGCCCTTACAGAAAAGAAATTGAAATCCAAATGATTTATATTTAAGCGCACTACAGAAGCCTTCTAAGAAGCATTTAGATTTGTACCCTAGAGAATCTTATGATAAGAATAAATATATGGTTGACGTGTTACAATGTAGGTTAGTAATGTAAAGGTATTGGACCATTTAACTTAATTAAACTTGAGATAGAATGAAGAACTATATGTATAATCTGTCATGAAAAGCTTCTCAATTCGTCGTTCGGAGTCGGTATTAAAAACTGTAGGCCCCTTCCATTCGTGCAAAGAATATAACACACACAATATGAGTGGTTGTGAGGAGCTAGGCCTTGGCTCTCTATGAGCTGTCGTGCCAAATATAAAGGGTCTTCCAATTGGGACTTCCGAGCTACATCTGTTAAATTGGATGTCATTTATTCAGTCTGTTTTGCCAAATCACCATGAATGGATAAAGCGTTCAACAACACGTGCAAATAATAAAATTGTTTGGTCAAAATAGGTGTTCTGTTCGGACAACGTTCCGTGCGCTTTGCCCATTTTACGGTCGCCATAATCGTCCTTCCGAGAGGACTATTCGCAGTGTGATGGGTACATTTGAGTCCACTGGTTAAGTAAACGATCAACCAACATCCGTACGTCGACGAAACGCAATTTCTTTGAGAACGATGTTAGCCAGGCCTTTATCAACTTCTTTTGGCTTGAATTGGATGATATGGATATCAACGACATGTGGTTTCAACAGGACGTCGCTACGTGCCACACAGCCCACGCTACATTGGAAATTCTGCATGAGCTATTCGAGGGCATGGTCATCTCACTTGGAGGTGATGTGAACTGCCCACCGATATCGTGCGATTTTACCCCGTTAGACTTTTTCTTGTGGGGTTTTCTGAAGTCGCAGGTCTATGCGAATAAGCCAGAAACCACAGCGGCCCTCAAAGCCGACATAACCCATACCATCGGTCAAATTCAGCCTGATTTATGTGCCAAAGTCATGGAAATTGGAAATCTCGGATGCGCGCCACCCAGAGAAGCCGCGGCGGACATTTGAACGATGTTATATTCCAATCGATAGGCATTTCAAACGAATAAAAAACGTCGATGATATCTCACAGACATTTTGTTTTATTTAAATTTAAAGATAGGAAGCGCTTAATGAAAGACCCTTTACATACATACGTGCACTAGTTTTAAACTTAATTTTAAATGGTTTGACTCGCTTTGATTGAGGTTGACAGATTCTAGAAAAGACGGATAAGTTCTAAATCGATATCCATCATTTATTCATTGAAGCAGCACAATATGATCGCCGTGACTTAGTGGTTAGTGCATTGAACTGCTAAGCAAGCGGACACTGATTCAAGCATCAGCAAAACAATCAACCAACTCTTGGCAAACAATGACAAACCTCGAAGACTGTAAACTGTCATGAAAAAGTGCAAACTAGGTGCAATTTTTCACAATTCTGTATAACTACTCACGTATACTGATCACATTGACAGAATAGGACTCGAATTTTGTGGTACTCCAGTATTCACGTCTCACCTCTATAAATAAAGCAATACGAGGTGGGAAGTACAGATCTGTCTCCTCAGTCGAATTTTTATTTATTCACTCGCATATGTCGATCTCATTGACAAAATGGCACCACCCTGTTATGCACACAGTGCAAGTGTTTGTGTTGAGGTTTTTGGAACTCAGGTGGAATTTGAATTCAGTTTTTCTTTGAAATTTTTGGTATTGTTGTCCTTGCTTAATAGTTCACAATATTTCTTTCCAACTTCCTGTCATCATCGTTACTCAGAATAATCAACTCTTTAAGGTAAATAAGTATCTAACGTAAATATGAGCATCTGATTGACTTTCTTAAAATCAAGAGTCGATCCTGGAACTTTCAGCGTTACAAAGAGCTCGCTTTATGTATTAATTTTTACAAGAAAAGCCAACTTCTTGATAGCCTCATGGTCGGATGTATATAACTAATGAATGTTAAGTTAAAGAAAAGTTTATTTAGTTGATCTATGTTAATTCGAGGATATTATGTGCAATTCTATGCATCTATAGATCGAGCGATAGCTGCTTAGTATGACTTTAAATTATTTTCAAAAGCCTTATATAGTGGTTAGAGTTACGTGAAGTGACCAAGCTAACAAATTTATAATTTTTATTATGTAAGAGGGCAGGCCAGTAGCCATAACCTATTGCAAAAAATAATAATACTCAAAAAAGAAGCTATTTATATTTAACTTATTTCATAATACATGCGTATTTAATAAAATTTTGTATCTAGGTTGGAACTTTATAGAATGAAATTAAAACAAATTAAGATACGTATACGCCTCCGATTAATGTATCATTTTGAAGCTAACTTTCCACATATGAAGTTCAATTCTAAAGTTTAATATTTTTTATAATTAACGCATGTTTAATGCTCTTACAATAGAATAAGGGCATTCGAAAAATTAAGAGGAGAGACGTAAGCCGGTTGTAAATAAATGCGGGTTGTAGTGATGAGGAAACACAGGGCTATGTAGATCATTTCATATTCACAATGATCAGCTTATGAAAGAATCTTTTTATTTGAAAATACGCCCGATAAAAGGACTAAGAGTAAACTGATGTTCATGCGAAGCATGACGAGTACTGCGTTCAAAATGTTGAAGGAGACCAATGCAACTGACTATTTCGCTAGAGACAGGAAACATTGCTTCAGTGTTCAATCGCGTTTTTTAATTCGATTTGGAATATGCAGGATGGTTTCTCGTGCACCAGACCAGATGTAAGCATTGTACCTGATCTTTGGGTGAATAAACATCTTGTTGTTTGAAGCCAGATCTGAAGGGGTAGGGTATTTTTTGCATCGTGTAAGAAAACCTAGACATTTCGCAGCATTTTTGGCTATTTCGAATATATAGTCATTCCAACGAAGACACATATCGAGGATTGAAAGTTTTTCGTTTTTTTTTTCTGTCGGCGCGTTGGAACACCTCACTGGAGCACTTAGACACAAAAATAGATCCATTGTACTACCAGAAGGTACAACCTTCATATTTCTTAGAAAGTCGAGTAAGAGCTTCATTGATAAGGAGTTTAGGTTACCAGAACTCATCACATTTTTCGGCTTCAGCGATGCAAGTACCTTTCATGGATAATGAATGGTTCAAGGTTTGGATTTCGCTTACGTGACAGAAGACAGCATTGGGTTTTGGACACCCCATTTTGTAATCCTGTCGAGGTCGGAATGCATAGTTTAACATACGCTGCTGTTCTTCTTCTACGTCCGAAGAGCTAGGACGTGAGTTAAGGAATAGATATGAGAAACTGAGGGTACTGTCATCAGCGAAAAAATAAATTGGATTAGAAATTATAGACAAGAGATCACTTATAAAAATGAAAGAGAGAGAGAGTTGGAGGCAAAAACAACAGTCCAAAACAACTTGAATTTAATGGCCGGAGAGGTATTGTAGTTTCAAATCCATTGAAGAAGAGATACAGCGATATAGAAACAAAGTGGTGCCAAATTCTGTCATGAACGCAACAATTTTTACCAAAGTGATGGAGAGATTCGTTCCTTTCCTCGATAAGTTTGTTGCTTTCAAGAAAAAAAAGGACCTTATGTCGACATGCATCATAACTGAATGTGTACATAATGTAAATAAACCTATGCATTTCCAAATTTTATCTACAGTTTTAATCAAAGTTTTATCTAATACTTTTCAACTATCCCATTTACAGTGAAAACTACAAAACTACAAAAAAAAAGAAGAGAAATTATAAAATACTTTCTTATATTAATATCTTGCAAAAGAAAAATACTGAAAACTTAAAAAAAATTAAGGCAATACCAGTTGAAACATGTCATTTTCAGCTGCACGTTTCTTGCCCACTTCCAGTGGATGGCCAATGGCAACAGCATTTGATGTAGGTGCAGCCCCAGGCGTTGGGATGGGATGTGTCAGAGTAGCAGCAGAAACAGGTGCAGTCTATGGTTTTTTTTTTTATATAATTTTATGTTTGTTTTTGAATCAAGTGTATTTTTTGTATTTTTTTTTTTTTTATTTTTTCAAAGTAGTTTTCATTCATTTATTTTTTATTTTGTTTTTTGGTTTTTTTTTTTTGTAATCGTTACCCAAATTTGTATTTAATAGTGAAAAATGTGCAAAATAAAATATGTGTACAGATTGGAAAGTGTTAGAATTGATTACATAATGCAAAAGCAAAAAGCATATAATGTATTATTATTTTTAATTAAAAAAGAAAAATAAAAATATTTATGTCCAACACGATTTTTTTTTGGTTTTATAGATTTCCAATTTCCATTGTTTTTTTTTTTTTTTTTTATTTGTTTCGATTTTATGTATTGATATTGCAAAATATGTGTAAATGTATTTATATATATATAGTATATAACATTTCATATAATGTTGACCATCCATCGAAGCAATACATAGCAGGCGAACAGGTGAAATTAAAGGAAAAAATGAAATAAAAAAAGAATATATGTATAAATTTAAATATAGTATATATATATATATAGTATGTATTAATGTGTACTTAAAATATATAAATAAAATTAACAAAATAAATATTTGTATTAGTAAAAGAGATATATGTTTGTTTCAGTTTAAAAACCAAAATACACACAAATATAAAGTAAAAGAAAAACTATTTAGGAAAAAGCTTAAAAAGCTGTTTCAAAAATTAAGAGATAAAAAAGCAGTTATTTCTTAGTTCGATTTCCTGAAATTCAAATTGATGTCTTTCGTCCTTCCGTCTTCCTGCACTTAAAACTAACAATAATTCTAAATATAATTCATATAATAATTTATTAAGTAAAACCATAAGAAAATACAACAAATCCCGTCTAAGGACTGATTAATACCGTATTTATTTTTATCCTTTTTTTCTTTTGTTTGATTGTCGATTTTAATGCCAATGATCACCAATTTACCAATTTAAATAATATTTATTTTTTCACCGATGCATCGATGCTGCGAACGTTAAAAAAAAAACAAACAAAAATAAAATAAAATTCAAAAGTGTCTGTGAAATAGTTTTATACAGACAACATTTATGAGAGCCTGGAAGGAAAATGTATTTTTTTAAATTCAGTATTTGAAACCACAGGTACATGGTTAACTAGTTAAGACTTTAACAAGTGCTCGATATAGTAATTATTTAAATTGCTTAGGTGTTATACTCAAAAACAAAACTATTGACTTCCGGTGTATAAACATATTTATAAGGATGAGTAGACCACTTAGGACTGAATTTATAAGGAATAATTCTCAAGATTGTGCACATTTCTATTTTAAAAGGCGACTTAAAATTCGTATTGAGCTATATAACGCAATGACCGAAAAAACTGTGTGGTGCCTTGCTCGAGAACCCTGGAAACAGAACCTCTGAATTAATCCACACATGAACCGGATTTCGGCAAGGAGACGGGCTGTCATGTGATTTTTTCAATCTTGTGCTGGAGCAGGTAGTGCGAAAAGCCGGCATAAACATGGGAGAACACTTTATTTAACAAGTTCCTGCAGCTGCTGGGGTACACAGATGATATCGACATCATAGCCCGTTCCCAGTGTGTTATTATTGAAGCTTTTACGGCGATTGAAGAGCAAGTCAAAAGAGTTTGTCTTATGATGAACGAGGTGAAGACCAAGTGCAAACATGCTATCGACCAGAAATCGATCCGTTGAACTACATCTAGGATGGATCCTGACAATCGAAAACTTGGGACAAATATAAACTCTACAAATGAGTGAAATTCGACGAAGGATAACCTAAGGCAACCGTTGCTACTTCGGTTGGTCCAAACTTCTAACTCAAAGGTACAAAATCATGCTCAAATAAAACTCTCATCTTGCCAGACTTGTTTTAAGGTGCTGAATCCTGGCCAATAAGTAAGACAGCGGAGCTGATTTTGAGATTTGATTTGGTACTATCTGTGAGGAGGGCGAATGGAGGTCTAAATACACGACTGCAATAGCTCGGCTGCATTAAGCGAATGAACGTCAATGCTCTTCGGATTCCAGCCACCTGGTTTACGAAGGAAAGAGAGACTGAACCTGCGATTTAAAGATCAAGCAATGGCGGATGCCAGAAACCTTGGTCTAGTAAATCGGAGGCAACGTGCCCGGGACCGTGAAGGATGGAAGGCGGCATTAGTAAAGGTAGAAAAATTCGATATACTTCCCCATACCCATACTCAATAACAAATCAAAATACAAGCTCTCTGTATATTAAGAAGTAGCACAACTAAAATAAATGATCTAATTAAACCCTACCCAACGACAGTGTCCCTCCCCATTGTTTAGTATGCACAAGTTTTCGTCGCCTTGACAAAGCAATAACTTACCTATTTGCCCTTATTTTTGCCGAAAAAAAAACGAATGTGCACTGCAGCCCACTTGTTCTATGGTGGTGGTCCCTGGCGCCACAGACAACTACGAACACACTGACCTAAATTGTATACATACATATATTAGGACAAAGGTACACAAAAGGACATTATCATCATCATCACCATCAACGTTATTGCAAGAGGCAAAAGTCGAAACGATAAAATGTCCTAGTAAACGATGGCTGCGCGGCACAATCGGGGTACCAAATTCTAAATGCGTTCAGAGGGCGCTTAAAGAGAATAATTCGAAATACAAGGACATAATTTTTCGACTTTTCCAAACACACACAAACAAATGCACACAAACATATGTACATATACCATGTTAATGGGTAAGTCCTTTCAGACAGGTGAAATCATGACAAGCAAACAGGAAACAGAGGACCACATCGATTAACATACCAGTAGGTGGCAGGTGGCCCTATAAGATTGTGCCAGGTTATACGAACACAAGTATGGATTTAAAACAACGGTTTTTGGATTAGATTACATAGCTTGTGCTATGTTTCAACCAAAATGGAGTGGACAGTAACAGAGAAAGGTCTAAAATCGATAACTATGCTTAAGTTTCGTGGTATAGTATTCCCAACATGCAAAGTTGCCAAAGAACACCCATCATCATCATAGTTTTGGGCTCGGTCGTAAGTCCCATAGTGGTCTTGGTCTCCAACCCTCCTGACTCTTTACTCATGAAAATGCAAATTTATCCTTCCGTGATACTGTGTTTCCGACAAAAAAAACCACATTCAGGACATTAAAAAGCTGGTGAGAGAAATACACTCATCCATTTTTATTGGAGTTTATTCCACCATTACCAGACAATGAAAGGGTATGGCGCCGAGCGCCGCCGAGCTATAGAAACTCTCTCACACAGGATATAATGATTTAAAAAAAAAAAAAAGAAGCTGTGTAAAAAGGATTACGTCCATAATGGTATTTTGTCCGGGTGAATTACGGACATGAAGCGAAGAGCGGTTCTGTTTTTTGTTTTTTTTTTGTTTTTCATTTGAATCCGCTTGCTACATGTTTCGTGTTGGTGTCACCATCTTTTTTGTTGGAATGCTATTATAATATTTTACAGGAGATTAGAAGTAAATTAAGATCGTATATTCGAATTTAACAAAAAAAGGATTATAGAATACACAACACAAACATACCTGGTATGTGCGTAATTTTTGGTAGACAATTTTGTAGGTACATATTTAAAGTGTGCATTAATAAGCTTGTTTTTGTTTTAATTTATTAAACAAAAAGGAAAATTCCACAATGAACTTCCTATTGTTGGGGTGAAAGGATGTGGAGAAAATTTCAAAGGAGTTTTCATTTTGCAACAAAAGTAGCTTTTCGTGTTTTGTTTTTAGCATTTCAATGGCAAATTTTAAGCATGAGTACCCATGGAAAAATAGGAAGTGGCAAGCAAATTAATTCAAACAAGTAATCCACTTATTTATTTGAGTGGTACAGTGTTTGGGAAAGTGTTAATTTGGTGAACCGGTTCATGAGGACTAACAATAGTCTCAGTTTTTAATCCAACGATGGAAACAAATTCAGGAAAAGAACAACATTTTTGACATTTCTAACTAAGTCTATCCACAGAAGTCGTGGCTTTCAGAGTTTGAGTTGTAGCAGCAAACCAATACCAATACTGATATTATAAATGCGAAAGTGTGTGTGTTTGTTATGTTTTCACGCCTCAACCACTCAAGCAATATTTATGAAATTTTGCTCACGGATAGCTTCTGTAATGAAGATGAAGATAGGATCCCAGTTAAACATATAGTTTGGGGAAATTTTGAAAAGCTTTCAATTAGCCGTCACCCATTCGGATTCTGTCCGCACTTAACGTTGCTTTACTAAGTCGATCTTTTAAGAACCATCCGCCGTTTTACTTCTTGATGACAGAATTTCTAATTCCGCAGGTTAAAGCGAATACTTTAAACTTGCTTTGGGGAGCATACTAGAAAATGTGATGGTAACGAAATCAAAGGATACAGATTCGTGTTGCAACTAAAAAACTATTGTTTATATCGAAAATCAAAGGAATGGGGATTGCGATCGGAGTAGGGCGCGCCACAATAAGGTGGATTTCGAAGAAATACTACCTATTTTGGGTTGGTTTCGCAGAGTGCTTCCGTAAAGAATTTCGGATTCTGACGCGATGAAGCTCGAAGACTCTCATCAAGGTCTATTGCTTTCGTCTATAAAATATCAGTTATGTTGAAGTTGCATGGGGTCGAAGTTGAAAAATAACAAAAGTCAACACAATGTCGGTCTATGTATGTATGTTTGTATATTTGGCACGACAGCTCATAGAGAGCCAATGCCTAGCTTCTCATGGTCTTTACTCGACCAAAAGTCGTGCCAATATACTCCGTGGTTATCTCGCAAAGTGAAATCAGCAAAAATATCAAGCGAGGAATGAGTCCAATCGCTGATTTAAGGCTAAGAAGTCAAAGCCCTTTCTCAAACAACTGAGGAGATTTTATAAAAGACCCAGATCATTCCGGTCCCGCTACATTGCACAGATGCATGAGCTCTGATAAAAACGGATGGTTTGCGTGATATTTTGTTCAATTCGTATCAATGAAATCGACGAACTTAACGGGTATTACAGCGACGTCGACCTGGTCAAAAAGTTGTGACTGCCACGGCTGCAATGGCTAGCACAAGTAGAGTGTATGGACATCAGTGCACTGGCTCATGGTATCTTTGAGTCCGTCCTAGAGGGACAGCGCATATAATTGGGGAGGCGACTGAACCAAATTGGTGTGCAAAACTGGAGGCAGCTAGCTGAGGAATGAGCTGGCATAACCGATCTGGCTGAAATGTTGTGACTGCCGCGGCTGAGATGGCTAGCACAAGTAGATTGTATGGACATCAGTGCACTGGCTCATGGTATCTTTGAATCCGTCCTGGAGGGACAGCGCATATAATTGGGGAGTCAACTGAACAAAATCGGTGTGCAAAACTGGAGGCAGCTAGCTGCGGAACGAACTGGCATTTTGGTTGTGGCCATGGTCCACCCCGGGTACAGTTTGGCTTTGTGGTTACGAAGTGAATTCGAGGATTTCGGCGAGTTAAACTTGAATACAAATCGCGTTTTTCTACTCCAATAACGTTATATAGAATCGTAATTTTACGTTACGTTAGTAAACGTTGAGAAATGCCTAACAGTTAGGGTTTGCAAATATAGAAAGTGTAAATAGCATTCTGCATGTGTTTTTGTGTTTGTGATTTTTTAGCTAAGTAGCTGTGTTTTTTTCTTAAATGGAACTAGGATAAAAGGATATAAATTATAAAAGAAAAACAAAATAAAAACAAACAAAATCAAAAAATAATAATTATAATTTAAATTTAATCTGTGTGTTTAAAAATTGTAGTGTATTTCTTTATTCTGTGTTATAGGATACTATTTAATATTAACATTTAACTCTCTTTTGAAAAAAATCTATTTAGTTTTGTTTTTCTATTTTGGAAACTCTATTTTTGTATTAACAAAACTAAACTAAATTCTAGGACAAATATTTTTCTTTTTGTTTTTAGTTGTTGTTTACAAAAATTAAATTTCGAATTATTTATAACAATATCCCTGTTTAGATATAAAATTAGTACATAAGTGAACACATATTAATGAAATACTTTATACAAACATAAGAATAACAAATAAATAGAATTAGAAGAATTAAAGCATTGCTAATCGAACTAAAAATTCAAATTGAAAGATGGTGGATTCAAAAGGATAATGAACATATCTACATTTTAAGGACGAAAATCAAATGAAAAAAAAAAGTCGAGGGAAAATATGTTACTCACGCACAGAAATTATTTTTTTACATTTAGTTTCTTATTATTTTTTAATTTTTTAATTGGCTGTGGACAGATACGAGTATTAAGGCGGCATAAGCCATAGCTATTTTTAAAGGTGGGTGGGGGAAGTAATGTTAAGATGCTAAGTAAAAACAAAAAGAAAAAAAGAAACTAAAATTGTATATAACACAGCGACCACAATTTCGCTAGTGATTTTCATAATTTGTACGAAAGTTTTTCATTACGCATTTAAAAAATTCACTTTAAAATTTAGGATAATGCTAAGGGGGGCTGAGGAAGTTGAGCTAATAGATATAGAAGGCAGCGCTGCATCGGCCAAGCTAAAATTTTGACAACAGTTAAAAAATTTTGGGGTTTTGGGGGTTTGTTGCATTGCATACATAGACATTTTTTTTTTTTATATTTTTTTTTAGCATAGAATAACAGAAAATATTTAGCTAGCTAAAGAAAACTTAAAAAGTAAGTTAAATAGTATAAAGTGAACTTAAAAAAAAAATTAAAAAAATATGGATTTGAATAATTATTATATCTTAAAACAACTACGTTACAACTACATTCTAACATGAACTAATAGGTTTTTGTTTTAATAGGTAGTTGTATTTTGTAAGGTGTTCCTGTGAAAATTATTTTATAACAGAGAAGTTTATGTTTTCTTGTTTTAAGTCTATATTATTGGCTCGAGAAGTTTTGTTTTGTACTTAAAAAAAAATTAAAAATTTATAATTGAAACAAATGGCGGCTCAAAATGGATGTGTTAAGGACGTTTCAACATAGATGGATCCATATCATGGGCAGTAATAGGAAGACTCGTTGCACAAAATCTGGTTATGTTTGTTAGTTTTAAATGGTCCTCTTGGAAGCACACTTAAAAGTAGGTCCATTTATTCCTAGTTTTGCTTTCACTTATAACTCTACTTTTGTTTATGCTTACGCACTCACTTATGATTCCACAATTATAGGAATGCGGTCAACCTATTAAAGTTTGAGACATCGAACCGCCCAAAAGTAGGTCCATTGTAATAGGTCCTGAAACCATTTCGATTTCCTAACTTAGGAGTAAAGATTGGCGATGTCCAGATGATAAGGATTGTTAAAGAAGTATTCGCCTAACATGGTTCTTCTGATGTTTGCAGGGGTGAGACACGTGCAGAGGAAATGTGCAAGAGATTTTTATTTTTATTTTTTTATAATTCACTAGAGCTTAAGGGTTATGAATACCTTTGTGATGCTATTCGCACAGCGCTAGTGTTGGTGTAGTGATTTTTTGAAACTCAGCTGGTATAAGGTTTCAGTCTTTTGCTCCAAGAGTGGTGTCCAGAATGACTGGGGAGAATTATTGGTATGGTTGTTATGGAATTATTATATGGTTGTCATTGCTTATAATTCACAGTATTTCTTTCGAACATCCCGATGTCATTAGTATGATAAACACTTTCAAGCCATATGAACACCCTACTGCCAGTGTTATGTCTATATAGTAGAATTTACGTCAATTTTTTTTTTCGAAGTTGATCGAGGTTTTTTTTTTTTTGACATCGGGAACCTTCAGCGTGACAAGCGATGATGCAACTTCTACACCATAACCACCCCTAAAAGATTGTTCTTCTTCCTCGATGCTGAAGCACCTGTAGAAATCGATGAATACAATACCCAAACGCTGAGCATGCCTATGCCTATGATGCAGTGCCCTGTTAGGACTTCAGTTAGTTTCGAGAGGGATTCTTCTTTAGTCGATTTAATGCTTTCGATTTCCTAGGATTGAGGACAGTCCAGATTAGCCTAGCCTAGCATTATGAAGATGTTGTCATCTGTGATTTGCTTTCAACAGAGCATGATGGGTGTAAATCAAATGTTTAACGAACGACATAGGTGCTTTGACATGGTTCAGCTTCCTACTCTCTGTACTTTGGAAGCCTTGTTTGGCTATTTCGTCAGCCACGGAATTCCCTGGAATGTCCCTGTAGCCTGGAATCCAACAGAATGTGACATTCTCGTTCAGAGACACGCGGCAATCCTTCAAGAACCTAGATTTTGTTCTATTGGATATAAGAGATCGCGGGCCACTCTTTAATCAAACGGTGGCGATTGATAGCAATGATTTCAGCTTGGAAGATACTACACCGATAAGGGAGACTGAAGGTGGTGAATGTAAAGGTTTTTTGAGATAACACCAGCATCGATTCCGTCGGCTTTCTTAGAAACGTCCGTAAAGCTAGAAATAGATTAATCAGGCTCCGCGTAGAATAATGTGAGAAGCTTTTGCTTGCGACAAAATTGTTCACAGGATGAATCAATAGAATTTTGGCATGCCCTACGTTTTTCTCACGTCATTGGTGAGTTTCTCTCAGCGTTAGTGGCAATATACCATTAATGTCTTTTAGCAGTAATTGAAATATGATTTGAAGTGCAGCTGTTGGAGAAGTTCTCAGCGCACCCGCAGTGCTGAGGAAATTCACACATTGGACTTTCTCGAGAACGTTTATGCCATTTTGATTTTATAGAAGCGGCCACCAAACCATTATGACATGAATAAGGATCGGTGTTACGACTACAGTGTACAGTGTACGTACAAACTGTGTGCGCAGGAGTAAAGGCCTACCAGGGATTTCGTGGCGCGTTCGGCAATATTTTTTCCTCGCAGAATTTGCTGTATCTAAATATTTTGCATTGTCTGAAAAGCTTAGGAATCAGGAATGAAAAGGATCTTCTCCGTTTTAGATGGATTGACCCTTAGGCCACAGCTGATAATCCACGAGGTTAGCTGGTTCAGAGCATATTGAAGAAAAGGCTACGTAACGAGATACTTATATAATAAAAAAGAATTTATGACAAGTGAATACAAAATAATCTTATTTTCTCATCGAACCAATAACATATTTATCATGACTAAAAAGTAATTTAAATCTTTAATTATTCAATTCACTTTGATTACTAATTAAATAAAATATTAGTTCCGAAATAATTCTCTTGTTTTTGTTTAATTTCATGAAAACTATTCTACCGTGTAATATTGTGTATTCTATGAAAATGTTAAATGTTCTGTTTATATAAAGATAATTACGTATTCAATATTTAATAAGAAGTATTAATTTAAAACAAATGAAAAAAAATAACAAATTAATAGAAAAATATGTAAAAGGTTATAAAAAAAATAAAAAAATTGGGATAAACTTTAAAGGAGTTTAAGGAAAAATTAAAGCACATGGAAATGCATTCACGAGATATTTGCCAAACAAAATAAAAGAAAATCACAAAAAAAAAAAAAAAATCCCATAAAAAGGATTTAAAGGAAAGACAACAAAATCAAATACAATTTTGTTTAGGACATCTATTATAATTTTTAACATAATTTTTAGTTCAGGAAAAATAAATTAAAATGGAGTTAAATAAAAATTAGGTCCAAACAAACAAGTGTATAAGGAAACAAAAAAAAAAAAAAAAAAACTGTTTTTTAGCCATACCGCAGTAGCGCGAGATTGCGCTGCTTTTATTTGTGCCTGCAGGTGCAAGGGGGGATGGAAGTAACGGCAAGGATCACGAGCGCATCTACCCTTCACGGCATCCATGCATACCGTGACGGAACCGTCTTCGTGCGTTGTTACGCTCTCCTGTGGGTGTGCAAAACGGCATTCGGACTCAGCTCGCTTGCAGGCACCGCGCATAAATTCGCGACAAACCTAAATAATATATTTAAGTATTTTTGTTTGGAGTTTTGTATTGTTTTGCTGTTTTTTTTTTTTTTAAAGAATTCAGTTGGAATATATTTTTGTTTTACATATATATTCTTACGCTGCATTTTACTTTTTATTTTATTTTTTTAGTATTGTTATGCGGTTGCAATTTTTGGCGCACTTGCACAAATATTTATTTTTTATTTCATTAATGTATTACTTGCCTTTTTTTTGAAGTTAAAACAAATTGCCTTGCTTTTTTTTTTAATATAAAAACAATATATAACATTTGTTTAAACAAAATTTAAAAAAAAATTAGATTATTACGTTCGCATTCGGTGCACAGCAGTTAAAACTTAAAAAGTTATTATGCTATGTAAGTTTTAGAAATTCTTAAAATTGAATTGGAATTATGTATTATTTTTTGGTTTTAAGTGTTCCGACTTAATATTTGTTCAATATTTTCAACAAAATTTGGAAGAAATAACATAATTGCCACTCTAAAATGCAGAAAAAAGTATTTTGTTAGCAATTTTTGAACCCAGAAGCAAATTGGTGATCACAAAGGTTCTGTCTTTTTTTTTATAAAAAAAAAAAGTTGTTAAAGTGAAAAGAGAAAAATAAAAACAATTGCCAAGTTTATTATAAGTTAAAAAAAAAGCACACGAAGTGAAAAAAAACGTTAAAAGAATGGCAAAAATAATAATTAAATAAAAAGTGTGGCTACAAGGGGGCGGCGCGCGGTTTTTTTTTAACTTACACTACACAACATCGGAATTTTTTTGAAATTTGCGTAGTTAAAAACGCTCTTAACTGGGCTTTAAAAAAGGCGATAGGAATCGGTTATAGAAAATTGGTATGGATGTGCGAATTTAATCGAACACTACGATTACAACGAACGGGAAATACGTTGCAAAAATCTATTTTTCTCAGCAAATATCTCGCAGCTTTATTTAAGTTTAAATTGCATAGAAGTCTACACCTAAAGAAGTCCTATAATGGTTGAGTTTTTACACAAGAAAAAAAGATATTATTATTATTATGTTCGGAATTGTTGTTCTCACCCCTTGGCACTAGGGTTTCTAACGAATCCTATTGTGCCTCTTCTTATGTTTCTTAAGTTGTTTCAGGGATACCTACATAATACACAAGTACAAAATCCCCAAACCCCAAAATCCCCAATTTTTGAAAAATCCCCAAAGAAAATCTCCAAACTGTCCTGCGATTACCGCTCTGCTTTTCTGCTCTATTACTTGCTTGGCGAAGGCGATATAAGGCTATAACTCGGAATATAACAAAAACCTGTGCTTCTAAACGATTTTGGACATAAAAGGACCAGAGTAGCGAAGCGGTGCAATACAGATTCCCAGTTTGGGGTTTTTAATTTTGGAGTTTTCGTACCCAACCCGTTGTTTAAATCCAGAAGATGTCAGGGAGTTAAGGAACTTCTCAGGGTAAATAGCAGCAAGCTGTGCGTCGAAAATTCTCTTCCTTTCAAGACAGAGTCAACAACATGAATCTGTTGCAAGGTTCATGCGATGTAGGTGCTTGTTCAGGTGGCAGTGTCGGTTGAGAAATCTAAATAGTGCTCTAAGGTTCACAATGAAATAAGATTTTCTTTGTGACCGGCAAGCTTATCTGGATTCTTGCATGCAAAGACTTTTTACATGTCTTGTGAAGACTGATTTGTTTACCCCACAAAAGGGTTCTGGTCCAATAAACGTAGTCTTTTGCTAGTGAGTCGGCTTTTTCATTGCCCGCAAATCCAGTGAAGGATGACCATGTTGTTCCTAGCTGTTCTCGAGTTCACACTGTGGGTTTCAAGGACTAGTTTGTATTTGATGACAGGCGAGTCGAGCGCTTTTAGAGCAGCTTGACTGTCTGAGAAGATAAATATGATTTTCCCCAAGGTGTGAGAGAATTGATTGAGAAAGATAAAAGTTATTGTTGATATGCATCTTCTAGGTCTTTCGGTTCTTCACTGTATGAGGTACGGTCATAATTGATGTCTACTATACTGCTGTATTTGGCTGACATTTTTTTTAAGCACAGGTCTAGTAATGCTTGTATCTGAATGAAGAAACAATTTAAAAGATTCTAAGCATTTGCTTGTTGTGAAAATGCAATTAAATTTGGATGGCGTTGTTTACCAAGGACATTTTAGTAATTTTTTTTATCAACCATTTTATATCCAAAATCTAAAGGCTAGAAAGTGTATATATTTTGTTGTGTAGTGTTATTTTATTTGGCGCAATGGATTATTTGAATTCAGCAAAACAGTTTGTGGTTCTAAATAATTTTCTTCTTATTTGCTAGCAAAATTTGGGAAAGGGTCTTGAAAAAATGCGCAAAGCAAATAGCTTGCGTGCTTACAAATAAGGTTTGGTGTATGTAACATAATTACATTTGTTTGATTTTTTTTTTTTCATTAACAAATGGTATGCAAATTGAAGGTCAAACTCAGGGTAGGGGGTGTTAGGTATTAGAAAATCATTTTACCTCTTTTAAATATATTTGTGTTTGTGTTTTTTTGCATTGTGAATGTGTATTAAATACGTACAATTGCATTGCTCTACATTGCACACATATTCCTAGGAATTTGCAATAGAAACCATTATAATATTGTTTTATACAATTTTTTTTTATTATTTTTTGAACAAAGCAGGTAGCATCTGCTGAAGTTATTAAATTATTATAAAGCCACGTAATGAGGCCTTCTGCATGTAAATTATGATGGAAAAGAGTTACCAAGTTGAATCAATGGGAGGACATAAAGCCTTGAAGCTGCAAATTTTTCTAATAACGTTGCATTGAAAAGGTTCTATTTACATACATCCATGTGTTTCGGAGTCAATTGAATAAATATTTCTTAGCAAATAATGAATGCACACTGTTTTCCTTTTACATACATACATATGTACCTAACGCAATGAAGGGCTTAAGATGAAAAAATAAATAAAATAAGAATTGACAAAAAAACGTTTGTGTTTATAAGCAAAATAAATTCACATAAAAATGTTTCCAATTGCCCAATAGCTAAAGTACTCTTAATAAGAAAATTTTGCACTTATATATCACACAGCTGAGCTAGTGTAACATGAAAAGAAGCAAAATTCAACAAAAAAAATTCATTTAATAATTTAATAAAATTGTGTGACCATATAATATTTATTTTACCAGATTCTAAGTTCTAATTTCGAAGACAGACTAGATTATAAAAAAAATACGAGACAGTTATAACGAATTAATAAACACAAAACAAATAAACAGAAAAAGAATATATATTGGTTTTTTTTAGACGACAACGAATTTGTTATTTTTCTTTGGTTTCAATTAATATCCAAATATACATACGTCCTATATAAAGCCTTACAATTTAAACAAAAAACAGAAAACAATATATATAAATAAATTGTACACAATGGAGTTAAAATAAAATTTAAGTGATTCGGAATTGATCAGATTCAACTGCCAAAATTGATTTAAAAAAAACTGTCTTCATATGTAATCAGACATTCTAAATGGGTGGCCTTTCATTATAATACCTTGGTCTGACAGAGCCAAGAGCTTTTTGATCAAATAGATACAAAGGTGCGGACTTTGAACTACCATGGAACCCTTAATTTAAAAGATTGCAATGCATTTAAACCTAATATACATTGAAAAGTACTCTGACGGACGATCGATGAACTACATTGAAGTTGGAAAGAAAACGTTTCTGGGTACGTCAGATCCATTCTACCCACTGCAGGGCTAAAAGAATTACGACACACACTATTAATATTGAAACCCGAATAAGCTTTCTCTCACTAACTTAAAAGGAGCTTAGTTATAGATAATAAACTGGAGTGTCTTAGGGGAGTTCCTGTACTTTCACAAAGAAAATCTAATTTCATTGTGAACCTCGATAGGAGCAACCATAGAGCACTAATTGGATTTCTCGGCGGACGCTGTCAGCGGACATGCACCTACATAGCATGAACGTTGTAACAGATTCAAGCTCAAGTGACCTCTCTTCACAAACGCTCAGCTCTATTTCAACTAAGAAGGAGAACCCTTGGAACCGAAGTTATCCCTACGGAACAGGTCGCTGCCATCCACCCAGAGAAGTTCCTTAACTTCTTGATATCGTTTGGGGTGAAACAATTTATCTAAGAAACACTTGGGAAGGCGCAACAGGATTCGTTAGCAACCGCAGTGCCAAGGGTTGTGAACAACCCTCTATAATAATAGGTGAGTAAACTGAGTTCATTATCTTCCACGTTGGTGTAAAGTATTTTCCAAAAGTAGCAATACATCATTTGACGATGTGCATTAAGGTTCTCGAAATGAAATACAATCGAACAATAGATACATAATGTTAGCTTTCTGTTTGTCAAGACAGAGTCTACAGGTTGATGCATGCGATGCAAATATTTGTTAAAGCGGCAGTGTCCACTGAAGGTTTCAACTAGGATTCTAAGTTGGTTCCAATCGAGATTCACAAAGAAACTGAATTTTACTACCGTACCGAAAGGAACAGCTTTGAGCATGGTTGTCCTGGTTTATTAAGCCAGGCGTCTCTAGATTCTTTTGCATGTCTTATGAAAAACGATCAAATGCAACATGGATTTCGCCAAGAAAGACCAAAGTGGGAGTAATCTACAAGTCGTGTCACACAAACCAAATTTCACTTCACGTGTTAACCGTTTCGGTATTTTGTTGCCATATGGCAACACTCACTTAAAGGGCTCATTTTCTTTCTGTGAGCTTAATTTTTCGTTTTTGTTGTATTCCCAACTTCTTGCAGTATATGTTCAATCATTTGGTTGCTGTTTGCCGTCAATATCCTTTTAGCTCTCGTGTAAAAAAAATCTACTAATGAATGGAATTTTTTGGAGAGAAGGCAATTTTTATTATTATTTTTTTTTTATTTAGATGATCGTCAATTACATTTAAGTTTTCGAATGCAATTTGAAGATAATAAATAACAGGTGCAAAGTAAAAAAAAAATTTCCGAATTTTTCATGTTTTTCTATACCATTTAAGATATTTGTTGCCATATGGCAACGTTTGTAAAAACCACTTTA
Organism: Criorhina ranunculi; assembly: GCA_951813785.1. Taxonomy (NCBI): domain Eukaryota; kingdom Metazoa; phylum Arthropoda; class Insecta; order Diptera; family Syrphidae; genus Criorhina; species Criorhina ranunculi. Next base: position 9,346,248 of record OX638383.1, on the reverse strand, counting down.
GAAGCGATTGTAAACAAAAATTCTTTTTCAATGCTGTTTGTAGCAGCCTCAGTAACAACAAAAAGAAAAAAAATATTTGTTTACCTTTACAACAAAACGAAGTACCGAAAGGGTTAATCTTTTGATACGACACCTTGACCTTCGGAAACATTCAGCGGCAGTTAAGGAACTCGACAGAGAGGAAGTTAGATTCAAAAGCAGTTTCCATTTGCGGAAAAAGTGATACCAAGTACCTATGCAGTCTGGACATAGTACTATACAACACAAGGGAATCCCTTTTTTTTAATTCGATAGCACTCAAGGAGCTAGATGTCATTCACACAGCGCTAGCGCTGGTGTAGTGGTTTCAGTATTTGCTTCGAGGGTGGTGTTCCGAATAATAAGGCGGAAATTGGTGGTGTTCTTTTCGTTGCCTAAAATTCACAGTATTTTTTTCCAACTTCCTGGTTCAAGTCATGCAATTACTCTACTATCAGTTTGATGTTAACCACTATACCAGGGCCACCCTCATAGCATTGCATAGCATAGCAGATGAACTATGCAGCTAGGAAAGTGTCAGCAATAAATAGATGCGTTTCTCGTACAGAAGATTGTTTTTTTTTTCAAACCAAAATCAAAAGAATCTTCACCTGTTTTAGAATGTCACTTAAATAAATTAAAACGAAATTTTTATTTTATTGTAACTCCATTGTATGCATATATATGTGGCTTTTGAAAGTAAAAATTAAAATATTTGTTAAATATCTACTTGATGCTAAAAAGTATTCTTTAAAACTGTGATCTAAATAATAACTTCAACCACAACTTAACTCTAAATAATTAAGACAGGCATGAATTTTTATTTCGTGCTTGAAAAATAAATAAATAAAAATTCATATAATAATTTTTTACTTTCAAAATGAGCCAATTTTTATAAAACGAAATTAAATTAAAAAAAAAAAAACACTCTACAATAATCGTTCTTAGTTATTAAAAAGCAACAATGTTGGTATGCATTATATTTTTATTAATTGAGAAAATTTTGAATTTTTCTTTTTTTTTAGTTTCAAAACATTTTGCCAAATCTTTTTATTTTTTATTTCTTTGTTGTAGAAAATATAAAAAAAACATACAAAATTAGCTTTTAAGAAAAAAATTGTATAAAAAATATAAAAATAAAAACAGAATCACTCACCTCTAATCGATCGGATCTGGGAATTTTTTGTTGTGCAACAGGAACTGCTTGTGGTACAACTGGACCTAATTGTGATGCAACGGCTGACGGATCTGGTCCTAATATTGTAGGCACTAGGTGTCCAGGACCAAAATATGGACTGTACGTGTTTGCTGGTATACCAGTCAAATAAGGATTTGTTGCCTGAAATAAAAAAGAAAGAACATTGTGAGTTTTCCTATAAAAATGTTTCACGCAAAAAAAAAAAATGGATATTAGTATTCAGGAGGCATAACCAATGGAACGTTTCGACAAAATAAATCTCAAAAAAAAAAAATATCTTCATGAAACATCCCCAATTAAAAGGGTTGCGAATTATTTTTGTATGGCTAGGCGTGATAAAACACACAGGAAGAGTGTCCACAAAGACGAGTAATTAGATTTTAATTGAGTTGTTAGCTTTTGTCTGGGAATGTTTTTTTTTACAATTTTTTTTCTGAATAATTATGTGTTTATTGTTGGTTGAAGATTTATTGTCAACAACGACCGGCAGTTTCTAACGCAAGTCTGATGTTAAAAGATACAAAACGTTTTGTGTTTTGGGGAGTTATAATCCTTTTTATTCGTATACTAATGGCGCAAAAATAGTAAGGGATATACTTTGATATGAATAATGTTTATACTCGATGTTGAATCCATTAAAAAATATACCATTCCAACGCAATTAGCAAAGATTGGTGACATGCAGAAGATATGGCGACACAGACGCTGAGATGGACACATTCCACCTCCTATGCAATTGCCCAAGTCTTAGCAAAAACAGAAATATAACCCTCGGAGAACATTTCTTCAGTGATCTGGCGCAAAAATTCGTTGGAAGGCTCATGTCATGAAAAAAAACGAGAGGAGCTCGATATCAGGGGTCGATATCGAATTACTCGATCACTGATGCCATAATTCGTCTCCAGATATAGGGGGATCTACTGGCTAATAGAAGGCATTTCTGCCTTTCAATTTCTAACCATCTGCTACTTTATAGACAAGTGATTAAACCCATATGGACATACGGGATTCAACTCTGGGGTTGTACTTAACAGACCAACATGGACATTATCCAAAGATTCCAAAACATAGTTGTGAGAAATATCGTCAATGCACCCTGGTACGTGCGGATTGAGGACCTCCACAGAGACTTAGGTATGGAACCAGTAAAATATGAAGTCAAAGGACATGCTTAAAACATGGAGAGCAGTTCCAATATCACATGAACCCTAGGCCTTCCAGCTTCTGTTAAGTTAAGAGATTGAGAAGGCGAAAACCCTTCGAATGAGCGCACCACTAAAAACGTAATAATTAGAAAATGCACATTCATACGAGCGTTGTGGAACGACAACATCGAGCGTAGGGGCGCTCAGATTGAATTCAATCCCCCAACGTCCTGAGTGGTCTATATACCACTTATGTTCCATTTGCCTAGTGATGTATGTGCATAACTTCTTTCTCGTGAGCTCATGAGAGACGCCAGTGGGTGGAACTCTCATTTTATACAAAAGTGAAAGAAAATTTGCTTATTAGTCCCAGTGACTAGATCGCAGTAGCATGGAAGGATCTCTTTCCACAAGCGTAGAACTTGGCCTGGGAATCATCACCTGGGATGTGTTATCTCTGGTACGTGCGGAGTGCGGACCCGTGCTGAGATGGAGAAACTCGGATTAAGAAGAAAAAAAAGCTGGCAACTGTGAAGATATTGAATCTTCGTAGAGGATGTAACAGGCAGGGGAAGGCCACGATGTAGCCTGTCCTTTTTAGCATAGCCACTATGCTCCTCGTGGTTTTGCGTAGTCTTTGGGTCGAAGAAATGTTGTAAGAGCGCTAGTGGGTTTGATATTTAGAATATCCGCGATACAAAGGCACGCTCTTTGTTGGTTTTTTTTTTCGGTTTACACTGGATTTTCTCTCTATGGCAGGTCAACGGACTGAAAAAGGTGAGGAACTTGCGAGGATGAGGCCAGAATAAGATCCGCCCTTCGCCCTTTCCAGTTATACGAAACCCTTGATAGATGGACACATTTTGAAATGGGTCTAGCAGCGAGAACATTTTAGTTAATCCTCGATTTGAAGAAGACTCTTTCTTTGATGATTTAGTCGTAGAGTGCTTAGAGTATTGAGTAGAGTTTTAGAGAGTTTTGTCATCGGATTGTTGACATCAACTCTCATCTTCAATTCTTTATTTCACCACACACTGTACAATCTTGCATGTTCAATCACACAATTCCCACTATAAACCCTCAATCTGAATGCACAATCACTTTACATAGGTACTGTGTCTGCGTGCAAGTGTTCACTTTTGGCTCTTGGGATTGATAAAGTAAAGTAAAGATGTACTTCAATTATTTTTACTCAAATCTAGAATGCGCCTACGTGTATGTGACAAAAAACGAATGTTTTACTTTTCGTTACGTTTTGAGTTTTCTAACAAACAAAATGACACAATACCGTGACAAAAGAAGTTTCATTTCAAAAAGTAATTGACAAAAATGGCGACACGGCTCTTAATTTGATAATTTAATGAAACTAAATGTCAATACAGGTATAATTATTGACTAAAATCCTTTTGCCATAGAAAATTAACCATCAAATTTAATATCTATAGATGTTTCTATTGTAGATTAAAAATGTATCTGGAAACGTTAAAGCTGCGAATGCTAATTAAAATCAAATAGAATTTTGTTATTGCCGTTGAGCCTCCATTGGGCGCTTTTGGACTAATCAATGAATTTTCATTCAATATTCAAAAACTCATTAATTCAAATAAAGTTATTCCCCGAACCAATGCGGCACAAATCATTATACATACGTATGTGTATATATAGATATTAACTCATGCACTGGAATGCCGAATCACCATTCATCATAATCATCATGAATCGGAGCAAAAGGATGCAGTAGAGTATGGCTATGACGCGTTATGAAACCCCTTTGGGCATCATCCCGCTGTTTGCCGAAATTAATTTTCAATTCATACAGTAACTCATGTGGAAAATAATGAAATTAATGTGAAATAATGTTCCCTGTCCACTGCTGTCCACATTATATGCATCAATTCAACAAATGTTTCCTTTTCTTTTTTGTACATCTATTCAAACATATAAATATTATAAATTATATGGTCGTTAGATTATCTGGATGTGAAGGTTTTAGGAAGAAGCTTACTACTAGCCCACCACTTTCAAGTGAATGCAATTTTTTCCTCACAAACGTTCCTAATTGCAACAAATCCAGGTGTATCTATGGGAACCTTGCGTTCAATAATTACAAAAATTTACAATAACCTTTGACAATAATTCTAAGAATGGATACGATTATGGTCATTGAGTTGAAATTCAAAGGCTGAAAGGCTTCATTAATTTCAGAGTATCATCATATGTATGAATTGTACTTTGTATTAACGTCGTTCCTCATGATTAATTTTCGAATGAATCCAAAGTGTATAAATAAATTAGATACGTCCAAAAACTGATAAATCATTGGAGTTTTTATTGAAGTAACTATTCATTTCACAGATAACTTATAAGTTTCTGGAAAAAAAAGTGTGAGAATCCGACTAATTAACTATCCAAATTTACACTGATGGGCTTAAAATAAATACAGGAACGGGTTCAGGAGTTTTCTGTAAGTCAGTTTCAATATCAATGAATGTTTTAAGGCGAAACCTTACCCATTGAAAGGGCACTTCAGACTATTCACACTTAAGACCTTAATCTTTCAAGGATTACAATCTTTTTAGACAATTTAATGGCAATTAAGACACCAGGCAACGAGGCAGTTAGATCGAAAGCAGTTTCTAGCTGCTGACAATCCCTATACCAAAGACGTGATTAACATTAGGTCAATCCCTGCTAGGTTCCTAGATTAACTAGACTAGCAATCCAATGAAGGAAAGAATAGCATAGCAGACAGAAAAATACTAATGACATCGGGATGTTCGAAAGAAATACTGTGAATTATAAGCAATGGCAACGGTACCAATAATTCTCCCTAGTCATTCTGGACACCACCCTCGAAGCAAAAAAAACTGAAACCTAATACCACCTGAGTTTCAAAATCACTACACCAACACTAGAGCTGTGTGAATTGCATCATAAGGGTATTCATAACCCCTTTAGCACTAGAGAATTATAAAAAAAAGAAAGATGAATAAGCCCAGAAAGGATCTGCACTAAGCACAGAAAATATTCACACACCAATCAATATAGCTTTTGAAGTATTGAGGTAAAAGGTAGACCTTAAGACAAGTGGAGTAGATAGCACCACCTAGTTTGCTAGAGGTGTCTTTATAATATTTCCCAGTCTATGGCCGACATTGAGTGTGAATAGATGAAAAAAGGAAAAGTACTTCTGACAGCCAGACAACAATAAAAGCAGCTTGTCAACTTGTGAAGAGCTATCAAAAAGAGCTTAAGGTTCCTGGCTTCAAGGGCAAGACTAAGCTGATGACTCTGTCAGAATCCTGCCTGGCAAACTCATGTATGTAGAGCAGGAAACAAAACTCTCATGGAGTCTAAGAAAAGATGGATTTTGTTAAAACCTGTGTAAAACCAGAAGAATGTGTCCACTTTACAAAATCAAAACCGACAGAATTTAACAAAACGACAGAAGTTCTTTATCTGTCGAAGATTACGCCTGTAGGTGCTTTGGCGACATAAACGCGGAAGATGACAAGATGACACTAACCATGACGTCACGCTCATCTGGGTCCTGAGACATAAGGGCATCCAGGGGAATGAAAAGGTGGACGAGCTCGCTAGAATAGGTTCTGAGATGGATCTGATAATGATCAATGACTCAGTCCTACCCCCATTAGAACTTCAAAAGTCCAGCATCACCACGAAATCCATAAAACTCGCGAACGAGAGATGGACTTCACTCACAACATGCCGCACCTAAAGATTACTCTGGACAAAACTAAATAAGAAAAAAACAAAGGAAATCATCGCACTCAATAGAAGTGTGACAGGTTACAATCTGCTAGTGGCCCACCTAAAGAGAATGCGTTCAAGCACAACAGAACTATGCAGAGGGTGTGGCGACACAGACGCTGAAGAGGACACAATCCACCTCCTATGCGAATGGCCAAGCCTTATCAGAAATAGAAAGACAACCCTCGGAGAACACTTTTTCAGTGATCTGGGTGAACTGTCACGCAATCCACCGAGAACCATCCTACAATTCCTTCGAAACTCGGGTTGGTTCAGTAAGGCCAACTGAGAAAAATAATAACTCACTATTTTAGGTTTCCCACACCATACCGGGGAACACAATGGATCCATTGAGATCCGAGTGAGGCTATACATAAATGCAGCCACCCCTACAACCTAACCTAACTCTTGTTCTTTGGCATATTTTTCAGACGCTAGAAGAATTCAATGGATCCTTGGAGATCCGTGTGAAGACTGCATCTCTGTCATATGGAATGCGGTCACTCTTTCATCCTACCTATCTACAAGTTGCATTCTCTTGCCTGGTACATCATCTTCAATGAACTTTTGGAAAATAGTCCAGCGTTTCGGCGTTTTTTCGCGGTAAAAGGTTGAATAGGTATGAAAGAGGAGACTACGTCTCTAAACTTATTAATGTTATTACAGAACACTATACCTGCACAGTGTCTTTTTTTCAAAACTGATTGTAAATCCTTGCCAAAGTATTTTAACCTATGATAACTGTACTGTCCGGGAGCACCCTATAACAATTGGTCTTCATCCAATCAGAAAATATGTGATATGATACGTTTACATAATTGTCAAACGTTTATTTGAATCCTACAACCTATCCCCAATTCAAAATATTTCCTTTATTAGTTTTACTTGTGTGTTTTATTTATTCAATAAGAATTTAAGTGCATCCTATTTTCTTAAAGGAATCCAAGTACATAATCTAAAATAGAATTGAGTTTCTTAATAGAATTTCAATTTCCAATATTATGAATTCCATCCAATTAGGATCTGATTTCCAATTGAAAATTCAATAGGAAAATTCAATCGGAAATATAATACAAAAATGTTTTTTATGTAAAATGTAGATATAAACTCTTGTACATACATATATACTTACCACAGTTGGAACTTGTCCAGGTATAACTGGCTGTCCGGGTGCAATACCCATTTGTTGCATAAGTGCATTTTTCAAGGCAAGATGGTTTCTTCCATTTATTAATAACTGATCCTTAAGATGCTGTGGGGGATGGAAATATTTGCATGGCGGTTTATCACGATTGCAGCGACCCTGGAATTTGAAAAATATAAAAAAAAACTTAAGTTAAAGAAATTGTATTATTTCAATTTTAAATATTATAAAAGGGATAAGCATTACAGTTGAGTAACTCTTTATATAGCAATTCTGAGTACTTAATACCGTCTAATTATTCGGTCAGTAGATACAGTAACTACTGCTTAGCATAATTTGTATGAAATTGTCATTTGCAATTACATGACCGCTGGTCCTGATGCCATGCCAACGGAACTATTCAAATGATGCCGTGACATAAGGCCAAATTTCAAAATTTGGCCTTGGAGCGATAGCGGTTTAATACGGATTCTCAATATTTCAAAGTTTTTCAACGAACCCGCGACTTTAAGCCAAATTGGCTTGGTATCACCTTGCGAAAGTGACATAAGGCCAAATGTTAAAATTTGCCCTTTTGTCGCTTTTTGGCATTTTGTCACTTGACCTTACGTTACTGCACCTATTCAAATTTCAAAGCGATGAATTTTTTTGGTAGGGAACATCTACAATTAAGGCGACCCTATGTCTTGAAACAACTAATGGGGCATATCTCTGCTTGATGTCGCATATAAGATCTTATTCAGCATACGTCTTAAGTCGCACATTAATCCGTGCGTACCAGAGTGGCTTTAGGCCCACAATACAAACTTTTAATCAAACCCCATCACCTCTTCATTCATTTTAAAGCTGCGTATTGAAGAACTCATCATTTGGAGGCTTACAAAGCGATGAATGAATTCGGGATCCAGAGAAGGATGATGCAACCATGTAGTGTAACGCTGGCTGTAACACTGGAAAATCGAAACAAACTACATTTTTCGATTCTCTTCCATAAGTCGTCTCAGTCCGAGGAGACCTTCGGATTTTCCGGCAGTTCTTTCCTAACCGCAATTCCTCACCTCAGCGCTTGAAAGATATTTGGCTAATCCTCTTGGTTTGTATCCATTGTCAGTCCAGACTAGGGCTGCACATTCACACAGCATACGTGCAGCTATCTTATGTCCCTTGCCATTTCTATATCTAGGATAGCGAATGGTTCACGATCCAGAAAATCCAAGACTGACACGTGCTTCACCAGGTTGTATGCCTTTTTGTTTCCTCCGATGCCTGTGGGGCGCACGCAAGTTGAAGGGGACCTCAACCAACTTAGCGTGAGAAACTGGAGGCAGCTAGCTACAGATCGAGCTGGCTGGAGACGCTTGTTGGTTGAGGCCCTGGTCCACTTCGGACTGTAGCGCCATCTTAAGTAAGATGCCTGTGAGTCTTCTAATCCAGTCAGTATCATTCGAATTGTATGGTCTTCAAGTTTTGAGCAACATTTCTATCTCGCAACTGACACTAACTCAAGTCGAGCGCGTGTAGCAATGTCAACACTGATTTTTTTGTACCCAAACTGTGATGGTAGGCTAGATATAGATCCTTCAAAAAGATATCTGCTCCCACTCTACCATCTCCTCATCCTAATTTTTCGGGAGCCCAGACTCTCTTCCTACCGTCCATAAACATGTCAAGGTTCTTAACCTAGTCTTTCACAAGATCTATCCATGTCGTTGCAAGAGAAGTGCCTTGGTTGGCGCTGCTTTCTTTATAAATAAATCAAGCGGTAGGATTCCGGGTTTTATAGAACTCTGATCCTGTCAAGGGCTGGACAATAAGCAAGAAATCAAAGACGATATTGGGCTCGTTCGAAAGAAAAATACTTCGGAGATAATGTCCTTTTTCCGGGAAGTCCTCGTGGAGGAGGAAAAACAACCGCGAACTCTATGAGTTTCACTAAAATGTAATGGGGTAGTAGTTCGAAAAGATAAATCCTGTCGATTACATTGGCTCAACGACTTAGGAAAGGAGATCTTGGAATCGCAGCCTTCAGTTTCGAGACAATTAGGAAACTTGAACTTTCATTATGAGGATTAAAGAATCACGACTGCCAGGATGCTTGGCTTAGTAAACGGACAGCAACATGCTCGGGATCGAAGAGGATGAAAGGCTGCTGTGTATTGTCAGAGGCTATTTAAGACTCAGTAGCACTTTAACTAACCAGACTTGAAATAGTGAATTGAAGTGCGAGTTTTGGTAAAGGTTTTATGAAACTTAAGTGTTACTAGGTTTCAGTCTTTGCTTCAAGGGTGGTGTATAGAACAAGTGGGGAAAATTCTTGATATTGTTTTCATTGCTTTATAATTCAACTTCCTGATGTCAGTTCGATCAACTCTTCAAGCCATATTGATCTCCCTCTTGTGACATCAGCTCTTTTCAAGGCTTTCTTGATTTTAGGGGTTTAACCTTACCACCACACAATATGCACCCTTAATCGAATACATATGCATGTGTATGTTTCAAGTTTTAAGTCCAAAACTCCTTACTTGTTGCATGGCGAACCGGAAAACCGCTTACACAATTAAATACAGGGTGACAGCTGATTTTGCTTAAATTCACTCAATTACTTTTCATTCCAAATGAAAACAATTTTGTTTCCTTTACATCCCGACAATAAAGCTTTGAGTCTCAGTAACCTTACTAAAACCGAAAAAAAAAAACCTGAACTAGATGATAAAATGCAAGACCAGTTTTTTTTTTATTCTCTCTCTATCCGCTTGCTGTCATTTTAATTCACATGACAATATCCGCAAAAGAAGAACAGACAAAAAAAAAAAAAAACTGACAATGCAAACAATTTTATGCAGGCGTGGGCACTGTCCATTTAAGTGAGTGCTTCGGAACATACTCTAAATCTTCCTTCAAATACAAAAAAAAAGGATATACACACAAAAAATAAATAAATGTACATTTTTTCTCTGCTTTAACTCACTGTCAGAGATCAGCTTAGTTGTCAAGAAATAAGAATGGCATTCGAATAACGAAGAAGAAGAGAGCTCTATGGATAAAAAGAAATGGAAACTTTCAACTGGATAAGGATATTTCTTCGAGTAATCATTGCATATTTAAGGGATAATCCTTGTAAAAGTATTGCATTCTGTTTTGTTGTTGTTGTTGTTCTTGGGTACATTTGGGATTCCAGAAGAACGAAACGACTAAAGCGTTTTCTATTCCATTTGAGGGTGTGAGATTGAAGTGAATTTCATGTTGCTGTCATGTCTTGCTACTTACTGTTCGTCTTGTCTGGTAGTAGATGTACCCAGAAGGTAGGTTTGAATTGTAATTTTTTATTTCGCAAAGTTGATTCTGTTCGATTTGTTTAACAGACAATAAAATGCATATTGCATTTAGAATTCAGTGGTTGCTAAAGCAAACGCAGACTATGATACTTTTATTCTAAAAGCTTTGTAGTCTTGAGGTTTTATGAACACAAACATAGAACATGTGACATTTTTATTGAAAGTAAAACCTTCGACTTAATCTCTACTACCTCTACAAAGTAATGGGAACGTTGACAAATTATCATCTTGATTCATGAGAACTCCTTAATGACGGAGGAGTACCATTCCATTAGTGATTTGATGTCTTATCTCATCGAAAAGTTGAACGAATCCTCCCGTCCTTTTAGTGAAAGTAAGATTGTTGTGTTTGATATTTCAATAGCATTTGGCAGAGTTTGGCATCAAGCTCTTTTGTCGTGCATATGGCGTCAATGTTTGTCTTCTTAAATGGGTTATTCATTATTTTGGAAGTTTTCAAGTCGGAAATTTAAATGCCGATGTTCCTCAAGGCTTCGTCTTGCCTTCGCATCTTTTTTTCGGCTACTCCGGGTTGTTTTTGATTGAAATTTAGTTTGAAAAGTGTCAGTGTCAAATTCAATAGAACAGAGTTGAAGCTTTTTATAGCTCCGATGAAGTCGATGACTTCTTATCCCAAACAAAAAGATAATCCTTCTAGGTTGGCAAATTTCGTGCTTGACACTCCATTATGGACACCTACTATACCATACAATGACTGATATTCGACACATATTTCGTTACCACTAACTATTCCCTTCAGACTTGACCGGAGCTACAATGAAGGGGGTCCATCTGCGTCTACACAAGAGGCTTCAAAAGAGAATCGGGAGTCAATGATGGTGTTTTCTCCAAGGATTCGAATATAAGCACCTCCTTTCATATGCCTGACTTTTATAGAGTCTTCCAAGCCGAAATAATGGCACCATTGGCCAATAGGCTGAGATTCCCCTATAAAGATTTTTGTAGAAGCTTTATGGATGAAGAAGAGGAAGAGATGATTCTCTATAGTGTCTTCGATTGCTAAATTTTTTTGACTTACTACACCTAAAAGAGTATCGCGACGTCACAGTTGTCATTAGAAAGGACTGAGGGAATACAAATTTGGATGTGAAACGACTTCTGTCGAGTCATGTTACTAAGGGAATACAGCTGAACAATTCACAGTATTTCTTTCGAACACTCCGATGTTAATATGGCTACTCAGTACGATCAACACTTCAAAAGCAATCATTGAGACTTATAGGTGACAGGAATGTTTCCCGTCTTTCACTTTCTTCAGCGAAATAGCGTACGTATTTCGCTCTTTCAACATTTTACTCACAAAGCATTCGTGACGGGTAATGCCTCAAACTTTTGGACGTACTGTCAAATATTGGGATTCTTTCCTCAACACTGCATTCAAAACCAATGTGCATCGATGTGCTCTTAATTTCGTAGGTAATGCCTGTGCTCTAGTTTAAGGGTATTCATAACCCCTTCAGCGGACTCTGGCAATGCCGAAAAATATTAATAACTTATACTACCACTGAGTTCTTATATCGTTTCGTGGATAAATACATATCCAACCCATTAAAAATCTAATCTACTTTGAGAAGCTTTTTGTGACAAAATGTACTCTCGAATGTTTGTCGATAGGTGCTGGGGGATGCTGCCACTACCCATTGAGCCACGTAGACCACCATCATCGTAAGTTAGAATAACATAGTTAAGTTAGTTAAGCTAGTTTTAAGCGTTTTTTTTCCTAGCAAGTAAAAGTACTGAATTAATAAATAAAAATGCATTAAAAACAAACAACAACCACCATCATCGTGGAGCATAGGGTATCATCTCCAAAAAGAGATCTTCACCAGAGAAGCATTGTCAGAAGAAAATAGCACAAAGATTCAAAAATGAAACTATTGCAGGGCAATTAAATTTCCTGACTAGGGCTATGTGGTCTTGACGAGGGTTCTAGACATTTCCAGGTTTCTGACGAATTCTTCTAGCTGACTCCCCCATGAAGAAATTTCGACATTTGAGACGAGCATATATAGACAAGCATCAAAGTCTTCTAATCCAGAATCAAGGACCGTAAAAAGCCAATGCTTCTTTCTCGCCTAAAATTTGGCTATCGACTCCGAACGTTGAATTAAGACTTCTCGGAGGTTTGTTGTTGTCTGCTGAAAGGTGGTGCAGTGATTAAGCGTTGCGGCCAAGAGCTAAGTCTAGTAGATTCAGTTCTCTACCCTTCCAGAAAGCTCTCTTTAAAAGTAATGTATATGAGTAGTAGGGACCATTTCGGTATTGGGTCGCAGTGAAATGCTCATCCGATGTCAAAAGGAACCGTATTAGTTTTTCCAATAGTTAAGTTCTTAGATTGTATAAGTAAATTAAGTTAGGTTACGTCGAAAGACATAGAATAAGTATTAAGTTAAGCTTAGAGTGCCCGTGTAGGGCCAGTAAGTTAGAACTACATAGTTAAGTTAATTAAGCTAGTTTTAAGCGTTTTTTGTCTAGCTAGTAAGAGTAATGAATTGAACTTATAAAAATGCCTTTAAAACGAAAAGGAACCGTCCAAACTATTGCTCGTGATTTTCACAACTTACTGACGCGCCTGTGATCACCGAAGCTTAGTGGTTAGTTCGTTGGATTGCTAAAGGAGAGGACACAGGTTCGAGCCTCAAAACAACCAAACGTTTATTTTTGGGGCACCACCTCTTCGTAGGCATGACAAACCAGCAAGAGCATAATCTGTCATGAAAAAGCTTCTCAATCTGCAATAGAACTATAGGTTCCTTCCAATCGTGCGGAAAATGCCTGTGATGGGCACATTATGAATGAACTGTCGCGCTTAATATTCGTATTTTGATTCTTTTTTTAACTAACGTGCCTCCTTGCTGCATCCTTAGCTTGTTAATCACAACAAAAGCAAGAAATCTCTTCTATTTGACTCGTGCTATGTAAACTTCTGAATGTACCCTTCTGATCTGATAGAATAGTTACTGTTATTCTTTAAGACATCTCGTACAATTTTTAAAACAAAATTATCATAAAACTTAAGATCTTGCGCTCAAAACCCAACAAAAAGGCGGGAGAAGTCCATATGTCCGTTCTGTTTTTTTTTCTTTTTTTTTATTCATCATCAGCATCCTCATCCTTAGGTTTTCTGGTTTTGCACACACACATAACAGGGGTGGAAGGATGAAATTATAAGAATTTTATGCAAATAACTTTTGGTAGATCTTTCTTTTTTTCGTTTTCCACTCGGCCTTCATTGTCGTTTTCGTGAATTCAATTTAGAAAATGAAAAAAAAAAAAAAAATAAAAAATATTTAAAAAGGAAGCATAAAAATACTCTGCATATGAAAATAGCCAGGTGTATCCTTATTAAAGGATAAAGAATGAGAAAAAAAAAAAGAAACAGCACGCATAACTGTGGTACTGACCCTCTTCCATGTCTTCGTTTTGAAAACTTTTTCATTTAATTTGATATTTTCAGATTCTCTCTCAGAACCGGTACACTATTGACTATGGTATGGTCAATGTTTTGGACAAAAGGGGTCACCACACATGCCGTTTCGGTCCTTAAATTTATTTTTTTTCTTATTTAATTTAACTCCTGTAGCGCAATGAATAGTATAAATGATGAACGGAAGAAGATGAAAAGGGGTTCAAAGTGAAGTTCAAATTATTATTCAATTACTTATATAAAAAAAAGAAGAAAACGGTTTGACATATGTTATTTCGTTATAAAACTGAGAAATGCTACCGTCGTCAGTATAATATTCCTTCTGCACGTTGTTTTTTCCTTATATCTACTTATCCACGGTTCTTAGTCTTCTGGAAGCACCAACAAGACAAGATATGTGGAAATCAGAGCCCTGGTAAGCAGTCTTGAGCATTATAACTGCAGAAGAGGAAGTAGCACAGGTTGGCAAGTCAACAGACAGACATGACCCCTAAATGGAAAGCTTTCGGTTTCCAAAGGAGACTTTGAAATAGAGAATAGCCACGTCTCCTTTCTGTATTGATCCAATTTGTTGTGAGCCAGGGTATAGCCACGGAGGCAACTTCGGTGTAGCTGAGCCGAGCAACAACAAGTGTCCCGCCGTCTCCCTCACCTGCAGCGAAGTTTCCTCCGTGGTTCTACCCTGGCACTCAACAAATTCACCAGGAAGGAACAACCAAAGCAGGACGAGCCTAAAGAGTGAAAAAGGTTGTTCACTCGAGTTTGTAAAAATGCAAAGAGTGGTTCAGACGGTCTACTTAAGCTGGCTGGTTCGCAGACACGAAGAGTTTAGTGGAACGTTCATTTTGGTTACGAACATATATTTTTTCATTAGAAACACAGTGTAGGTTAGTTTAGGTTAGGTAGATGGGTTGGCGAGGATAGAGAGAACCGTCTAAGGCAGATTCAGGTCCGTACAGACCCATTGTGATTCCCATTAGGAAGGAAGGTGTCTCTTGCTCACGGAGAAGTTCCTTCGGGCATGTAGATGGACGTCAGAGTTAACCATTCAAATGAACCATAACAATCGCCTAGAGTCGATTCGTTTGCGGTCGTCCTTTTTAAAAAGTTCAGTTGTATATGTCCATTGGCTAGTCAAGTCGTGCAATTCCCCACAGACCTGGCGAATTCAATGACAAATTAGTCAAAAATGAATAGAAAGAGGAAGCCACGGGTGAATTCTGTGACTTCCGATCGTCCCTGTTCCTGTCTCCATAGAAAAACGTCACCGATCTTATTTGAAGACCGGCGGCATTGTTTGAACAACTTGGATCGTATTGTCAGTGATTTCATCAAAGCGTTTATCGCTGCCGGAGTATCTATGTATTGTCCAAAGTACAAGAGCGCTATTCTGTACCGCATTAATTGAAAGCCGATTCATAATTTCTGCTTAAAATATTCGTCTGATGATCTTTACGTCAGGTACACTGGAGAAGACTCCTGCCCCCATACCTTATACTGTTTAAGATCCATCTGTAGGTATATATGAGTCGTTTCAAATCACTTATCAGTTGGAAAAGCTGCACCAGAAAGCAAGTGAGTTAAAAATATTCCAAGCTCTCTCTGGGCA
Source organism: Criorhina ranunculi (assembly GCA_951813785.1). Lineage (NCBI taxonomy): Eukaryota > Metazoa > Arthropoda > Insecta > Diptera > Syrphidae > Criorhina > Criorhina ranunculi. The sequence continues at coordinate 9,330,580 of OX638383.1, read as the reverse complement.
GCTTGCCCCACTGACAAGTCATTTAGTACGGACTCTACCTACCTCCATCGCAGATTCATTTTAGACACTCTAGTTTCCACAAAACTTGGTCCCGTCTGCATAAATGGTAAGTGGAGGAGGAGATACAACAAAGAACTGTACGGGCTGTACAGCGACATCGACTAAGCCACAAGAGTGAAGGTCCAATGACTGAGGTGATTGGGTCATGTAGAGCCAATGCTCCGATCGGAAAAATCTTCGAATCCACCCCCTAGGGACAGCGCAGTAGAGGAAGAAGGCGACTCAGATGGCGCACATAAGTTGAAGGCGACCTCAATCAACTTAACGTGCAAAACTGGAGGTAGCTAGCTAAAGATCGAGCTGGCTGGAGACGGTTGTTGGTTGAGGCCCAGGTCCACCCCGGACTGTACCGCCATCTTAAGTACTTAAGTTCCCGAAAACAGTTTTGCTCTGAATTCTGGTCTTGTATTTGACGTGAAAGTCGATGTGAGGGACGACGTCTGTTTTACCAGGGATAGTATTATTGCCGTACAGGATCAGAGAGTGGTGCGTATTAGCAAACGATAACCAGAGCTAAAGTAGAAGGTCAAGTAAATCCATAACATTTTGTCTGGTAAAGCCTTAGTTCTATAACAAAAGCGCAAGCTGCCCCGTTTAAGCCTGACGCCACCGCAATCAAGCACATCAAAAACCCATAAATACCTTCGCTCGTAGATACTTATAGAGTTGATCAATGAAAAATAAAAAAACTTTGATACTAAATCAAATTTTTGTAAAAGAATTTCCTATAATTTAATAAGAAAAAAACTCTTCCTCTTCCCCTTTCAATTGCATAGATGAAGACATTTTCCAAGGCAACAAGAAAATAAATGGACTTGATGATGTCTCCACTCACTATGGTCGACAAGAAAGGATGTAATAACGAGCCTCGTTGAGCAATCAATTGATTTTTTTTCAATCTCTTCAATAACTTTCTACTGCACTGCAACAAGGATCTTCTCCACGTACAACACAACACACATGTGCTACATTATTATGTGTGTGTTCGTCCTTCTTAGACAAAATGCACATGATGACAATAAGGTTACGTAACTGTCCACTGCTTGACAGAAAAAAAAAGCCAAAAAAAATACCACGTACAAGGGGATTGCAACTTATGTCATTGGGAGTGATTTTTTTTTCTATCCACTTCATATCTTCATCATCGTATCTGTCGTCGGTCTTCTGTCTGAGAGATTCTCCTCTGTGTCCACCTATTGGCAATAACGATTTCCCTTTGTTGATCAAGTTGTTTTTTTTTTTTCTGCCTCCGTCTTTATTTTTTACTTGTTTGTTATAAAGGACATGTATTGGGTTCGGGAAAAACTTTAGAACTTAATAAGGTACTTAGGTAACAGTTACACACTCCAAGTTATTTGAGGTCTCCTTTTTCTTGTTTGTGCCACCTTAGGCGAGGTATTTCTCTATTGCGATCTTCCTCCTCCGGGTTAGATTCGAAGACTCTCCAGGCGAAAGTTGGAGTCCATTAGTTTTCTACATGTCCTTGCCGTCTCAAGCATGATCCAGAGAAAACTGATCTGATTGTATCGCTTGGAAACGAAACCTCTGAAGTATTCTAGACATGCACCGAATTTCCGCAAGGATAGGTAGGTAGGTAGAGGAGGCAGTTCAGCATGAATCCAAGTAGCACTAGATGTGCCTTTTTGTGACTTGTGTGACCTGGTTGGTGACGCGTGTTGTTGAGGATGTTGGACAGTCTATGCCTAGATCCAGCCTTTACCCGAAATACTATTTAGGTCGTCGAAGAATGATTGGTTTAGTGCACGCAGTCTGGTTCTTGCTAGTGCCGGACATTTGCAGAGGGAATGGGAGAGGGTTTCCTTCTCATTTTCATCCCCGCAACTATGGCAGTGGAATACAAAGTTTGGCCGCATGGTCTCCAATTGACCAATGCCCCGTGATTATCGCTGTGATTCTGGCGATATCTGGGCGGGCTCTGTTTATAAGGCCTTTTGTTCTACTCGTATCATAGGTCGGCCATATCTTCCTTGATATGGCGCAGCTGGTTAACCCTCTCCATTGGAGGTTTGCTTTTTGCAGGAAATGTGAATGGATTTGTCTTTTAACCGCTCATAGCGGGATATGGACCCTTGCCGCGAGAGAGTCCTGCCCGACCAATTCATCTGCACGCTCGTTTCGTTCTATGATACTGTGCCCTGGAACCCAGAGCAGTGCTACCCTCAAGCGATCATCCAAGCGGGCAAGATCGTACCGGCACTCCTGTACCAGTTTTTCAGCAAGGATACGCGCTGTGGGATGATTTCTGGAGCAAATATGTAGTTGTCAAAGGCTGGCATAAACCCAAAAGGCACAAATCCATCCAGCTGCTGGGGTACTTCTTAACAACGATATCGACATCATCGTCCGTTCTCATTGTACCATTGTTAAAGCTTTTACAGCAATTGAAGAACAAGGGAAATCAGTCGGTCTTATGATGAATAAGGATAAGACAAAGTCCATGTCCCTTCGACTAAAACCCGATTCGTCTAAAAGATGAAGTTGAAGGACTTCACAAATGATATCCTGATGGGGATTCGAAGAAGGATAACCTAAGGCAACTGTTGCTATTTCTGTTTGTCCAAACAGGTAGGGTTAAAGTACCGGGCTCGAAGGTCCAAACTTAAGCTCTACAAAACCCAAAACATTTTTTTTTAAAGGAAATTACAAAATCCCAGGAGCACTCAAACTCGGTTTGGTGTAGTGGTTTGAGAAACTCAAATGCTGTTCGTTTTGATTTTTATTTTCTCCTGCTTTATGAAGCTGTATGCTGGACGATAAGTAAGACAGACAATGGAGCAGATCTTGGGATCCTTTGAAAGAAAAATTCCACGTCAAACATTTGGTCCTGTCTGTGAGGAGGGCTGGTGGGGGAAAAGATACAACTCCGGAAAGTAAAAATTCGTCGACTGCATTAACTAGGCCACATCGAGTAAATGGATGAGATCGCTCCAACTAAGAGGGTCTTTGAATCCCAGCCACCTAGTTCAAAGAGGAAAAGGAAATCGAACTTCCGTTCAAGCAATCACAGATCCTAGAAACCTAACAAATTTTAAGCAGTGTGCCTGGAAGCGTGAAGGATGGAAGGTGGTCTTAATAAAAGCTCCAAGGGTCACTTGCTTGATAAGTAAGTAACGAATGTATGAGCATCTACGTACAACATTATCGTGGACTTTATGTTTGTTTGTTTGTCGCATCAAGATTTCGTAACTGTGTGGTTGAGTGGAGTAGTAAAGAGGTTAAAAGAAAAATGCAATCTTCTTTAGTTTGCATTCATCAAGACTCTGAAAGAAGTCTTCAACAAATCAACTTGGTCATCGTAATGACATCCTTCAGATGGGTTCTTATTAAGTTACAAAGATTGGCTCAATGCGTATTCCAATTTCTTATTGATTTACCATTTGTTGTACAATAATTTATGACAAATCAATATTAGCACTAAAACAATTAACAATGTCTTCCGGTTTAACTACAACACAAACAAAAACAGTTAACTGGAGACGGAAAAAAAAAAACGATAAAATACTTGAATGCACAATAATAACCAAAGGACTTACACATATACATATAGTTGATTACTTGCTATTCTCTCATTAAAACCTCGGCACGAAGGACGTCCATTTATTTTATCCATCCTAAGGGCTATTATGGGGGCCAAAGTTAATGCGTTAAAATCGAAAACTACGAGTACAGAGGGGCTACAGCTTCAGCTACAGCTACAGCAATATGAAATAACAAGAACATTTTTCTTTTAAGTTAATCCGTATGATTCTTTGATGTGAAATCAACAGGGGGCCGCACACTTCTCTCTCTCTGTGTGGTGTGTGTTTGCAAGTGGGGATATCATTTATATTGATTGTAAGGGCAAACGAAGAGAGAGAAGAAATAGAAATGGCCATAAAGTGACCAATTTTATTACATCAAATGCATTTCAGGGTTGTTTTTGCTCTCATACTCAAACATAGTAAATTTTGTTTCGTTCTGTTTACATAAATAATCAAATTGATTGGGCTGATAAAGGAGTGGGAGAAGGAGCGGAGAATGGTTACTCTTGGGGCGTGTGTTTTGGGGAAATAGTGCAAAGTAGACACCATTCGGTGCTGAATGAGGTTTTATTACACCTTGAGTTATTGGTGGTAGGTAAGAACTTTGGAATTGTTTCGAAATGAAATAAAGGAACATGTGATGAGACCCTTACGAGAACATTTTACAAAACGTGATATAACTTTAGGTGGTAGTGGATGCACTCTTCACAACCCACCCTATCAGGTCCAATACCGAACCATTTCAGGGCACCAACACGAAATCCTGATATTCAACGAAGAAGGGTTGATACTCGAGGCAAAACCTCTACAGAATTGAAAGCCACTGGACCACGGCGTCCTGTGAAAGTGCCGAAAGCAATTGCCTCAGCCCGCCTTAAGCTGCTGCTGAATATGTACAACAGATGCCACCAAGAAGGGGTCTTCCCCAGGAGCTGGAAAAAAAGTTTGATACAGATCAGCAAGGGAAAAGGAGACCCGAATCTCTCATCAGTGTACAGACCTCTGCTGGACACCCTAGAGAAATTTCTGGAGAAAATGTCGAAACCAAGATTCAGAGCAGCGATACAGAGAGCAGGTCATTCTACGATTGAAGCAATTGAAGAAGTGGTAAGGACTTCCCAAATGGCTGAACGGGGCAACTGCCATCCAAGGAAGATAGTGACGTGCGAAATGCCTTCAACTCAGCCAGATGGAAAGATACGCTGAAGGTGCTCCTTAACACTTTCGATTTAGGTAACATGAGCATCACAATGGGTCCACATGAGCCTTAGTGTGATGAAGATGTCACCATTCTCATCAGCCCGCAAACCTAACCTAACCTAACTGAAAACACTTTCGATACTCCCGAGTATCTTTTGTGGATTATGAAGGACTGTCTAAAGGACCGAGAGCTGTTATACGACACCATAGCAGTGCAATGCAATGAAAGGAAATCACTGCTGGAGCAGCGCAGGGCTCGATCATGGAACCTGATCTCTGTAAAATCATCCACGATGGCATCGTTTGCTTGGAGATGACCGAAGATGGAAGAATATGGTCCAGGTCTGGCTACAGAAAAGACGGAGATAGTCTCTTCTGACTAGCAAGTGGATTCCGACTATCGTCGATTTGCAAGTCGAGTCTAAGGTGATACAACCAGCTAGGAAGCGGTGAAGCATCTGGGGGTAACTCTCAATACGAAGCTTACTTTTTGGCAAAAGTTAAGGTCTGCATCTGAACGTGCTACGAAGGTTATAACATCGTTAAGCGTGGTCATACACCCAGTAAACGAAAGATGAGGTCTGCATCTGAACGAGCTACGAAGGTTACAATGTCGTTAAGCGTGGTCTTACATCCAGTAAACGAAAGCTTTTAATGAAAATTTGTTACGCATCCTTCTGTATGGTTTTGAGATATGGACCGAAGCACTGCGGGAAGAGAAATATAGAAAGCAAAGAACAGCAATATAGAGACGTGGAGCTCTAAGAGTCTCAAGTTCGAAACGAACGCTGTCGGAACCAACCAATCTCGTAGCAGTGGAGAAAATAGATGAGAGGAAAGCAGAAGTCGAAACAGAAATGGCAACAGTAGAAGTCAAGAAGAATACGATTCCCCACCTACAGTGGATGGACCACAAGACTGATCGAAAACATCGCGGATTAGACCAAGCTTAAGTATGGATAAGTGAACTTTTGCCTCATGCAATTACTAAGCAAGACTGAGAACGGTGGTAGACGAAACCACGCCAGACAAACAGGAAGACAGAGACTGGAAACGGAAGTAGGTGAAATAACTCTAAAAAGCATTGTCACGGTAAAACGTATTAACAAAAACAACTAGAACACCGCTTGGGCTCTGACATCGAAAAAGTGTTGAAGTTGGAACAGGGAGAGCAGGACATAATCCTTTTATAGTCATAAACGTTTGGAGCCAATAAGAGGCTAAGGAAAGTGGCATCTGACCCTTAAGCAGTCCCAGGTTCGGATTGTCTGAAGATGGAAAGGGTTTCGTCGGTGTAAGTCCGACACACCAGCGGCACATGGCCCACCCATGATGGTGCATTAGGCTTTTCATTCACTTCTTGGTAGGTAGGTAGGTAGAGGTGGCGGTTCGTCAAAAGAACCCAAGCAACACTAAGTGTGCCTATTTGTTACCACGACTCGTGTGACCTGGTTGATGATGTGTACAAACAGTCGGTGTCTATATCCAACCTATGAAATTAAGAAAGAGGATTAGATCCCTTATCCCTTTACCCGAAATGTTCTTAGGGTCGCAGAAAAATGGTTGGTTCAAAGCGCGCAGTCTGGCCCTTGCTAGCGCCGGACATTTGCAGAGAAAAACGGAGAGAGTTTCTTTCTCATTTTCGTTGCCGCAACAGTAACGGTTGTAAGGGATACCTAATTTGGCCGAATGGACTCCAATTGGATAATGCCCCGTGACTATAGCCGTGATTCTGGCGATGTCTGAACGAGTTCTGTTATTAAGGTCTTAACTTCTTGGTACTCTTTTTGCAAAACTATTTTTCCTGGTGAATTTATTCCAAAAAAATTCATCTGCCAGACTATTTAAGATAAAAAGATCTGAATGCCTAAAGAACTCTTGTTTTTTTGCTTACAATACACACACATACGTAGTATTACTTCAAATTGCCAATGTCCTTTCCCATTCAATTGCAAACTGCAACTCAGTCGGATCATGTAAGGATGTTAAGCCACTGACCACCCAATATTATTCTGATAAATACAAAAATATTCATTTCCAGCATACTAAATGAGGATATGATGATGAAGTATGCAGGACGAGCCGTACACAGTAGTAGTACGATGAAATCCTTTTTGAATTTTCATATTCCATACCAATATGCTAAATGAAAATATTTTCAAAATGCAAACATATTGTAATGCAAATGGTCAATATTTAGATTTCAATGGAACGTTTTTACCGTCTGCTGAAGTTGAACGCGTTTATGGGTATAAGTCCAGAGTCCAACATCATCGACGGGAAAAGTGGGAGCACGACGTTAACTGCAACTTTCATTGATACAGCAACATCATTGCATACATACTAGTCTTCATCATCAGTCGACCGTTTGGTTAATAACACAAACACACACACACAGGGATACACATTGTGATCTCCTCTAGCTATATGTAGGTATATCCTGTTGGGAACATTTCTAACATATTCCATTCACACATACAACAGGGTGGCAAGGGAATACCACTACCATCGCCACCATTGGGATTACTAGTGCCACCCCCTTATGCAGTTACGATTGGAAAATAATATTGTTCAATGCAATACAACACAAAAGGACAAAAGAATCCTGTGAAGGTAGAATGGAATGAGTGGTAGAGTACGAGTGTATATATATGAGGAAAAGCTGATGATGATGATGGCGATGGTCAAAATGTGGGCGAATGCACAATGGTCAGTTATTTTCTGCTATTGCAATTGCATTGCACATGCCCCCGCACACAAAGTTTATTTAGTGTGAGAGCACAAACCTAAGTGAGGATGAGAAGGATGAAAAGGGGGAGTGGAATTGAAACAATTTTCAATCAGAAAAACGGAAATTAAGATTGGAAAAACGTTCATGGGAACGTGAAACGTGGTTTGAACGCTTGAACGTTCCAAGAGACGTCACAAATACAGAATTGAATTTAAATGCTTTTGTTGTGTATCCTTTTTTTTTGTATTTATTAACCAAAGTTAAATATAAAATTGCAAATCGCAAATAACAATCAAAATAACTATTAACTAAATTTTTAAATAAAGCGCGCTACTATTGTTCTTCAACGCTCTAGATTGATTGGCGTTTCGTTGTGTGACGGGTTTTTTTTAGATTGCCGGAGTGTATAACAAATGTTAAGAGCTTCTACAACGACGAATCCAGAAACTAGTGACGGACAGTTTGAGGTTTTTAATCTGATAACGGATTAATCTAAGCCATTTTCTATCTTCCAAAGCATAATAGAAGTTTTCAGGTGGGAAAAAGCGTAATATCTTCTTTTAACCGGATCGCCAAGCCCCAATCAAGTCCTTGGATTCATTTTCTCCAAACCAAATAGTAGCTCTAGATTGTCGATCGTGGCGGTTAAGTGGCTGTCCCTGCTAAGTAGAAGGCCAGAACAAGGCCCGTTGTGATACCACGTATTTCCTTAGGGAAGAAGAATAAAGTTGAAGTTGGAGTTTGAGGTAACCGTAACGGTGTTAACCCTATCCAGTGCCACACTAAGTGCAGAACCAATTGGACCCACATAAAAATTTCTTAATTTTAGAAATGTCGAGCCTAGCTAGGTCATTGAAGTCATCAAAGAAGTACTCTCCTAGGGTTTCCTTCCTTAGCCTTGATAGGGCAGGGCAGGAGCAAAGAAGGTGTGTGATCGTTTCCTCCTCCTACTTTTTAAGTTGCAACGTCTTGCGGTGGAAATCTTGAAATGTCTTGAGAAGCTTTCGAAGTATATTTTTAGAAAATTATTGACTTTCTGCTAGCCTGTCTCTGGCAGGTTCACCAGTTTCAACCACTTCTACCTACCAACCTACCAACCTGTTAGCCACGGTCACTGTTTTAACCATGAGTTAGACCCTACGGAGACAGGATTCGATTTTAATACTCACGTCTCTGAAGAAGATGAAGGGAATTATGAGTGAACATAAGAACAGGCACATTGGTCAACCCTTTTACTGTGTTTTGGAGCTTATGTTGCCACCACTCATCACAAAGACAAGACGATCACATGGGAAGCTCCGTCTTTATCTCCAAAAGCGTTGCAGACAGTGTTGTCACTTAAGCCTAAAACTGCGTTAGATAATGTTTATTGATACCTGTGCCAACAACATACTCCATTCCGGCATCAAGGGAGCAATCATCAATTTATTCACTGACAGTCAAGCAGCGCTCAAAGCATTGGGTTCCCATTACTGCAACTCAAAGGCCGTTCTATGCTCCTTCAATACTCTCCAGGCCCTATCAAAGCGAATTAAAGTCAAGCTATGGTGGGTACCAGGACACAGGGGCATTGAAGATAATGAAATTGCAGACCAACTTGCCAGGAAAGGCTCTTCAGAAAGGTATATAGGTGCCGAACCCTTCTGCGGCATCCCTACTACCGCATTCAGAATTAGTCTGGACAGCTGGGAGAAACTGAACCTCCTATCCTACTTGAACAACATTCAGGGAATTAGGCAAAAGAGCCATCCGACGTCTGAACAAAGCCTCTAAAAATGTTCTCCATCATAAAAGGGACGATATCAGAAGGCGACATGTCTTATTTTGCCATTCCTGCCAAACTCGTCTGTCTGAACTGCATGAAGGTGGAGAATGCTTGCTGTTCCATCACCGAGATCTTCGATTTAAAAAAAAAAAAACATATTTCAACAAGTTGACCCGCTGTCATGTGAAGCCTTTACCGAAGATATGGCCAAACCTCACGTAGTTTCAGGTCGTTCTCCTCTGAACCTTTCCCAGCAACCTGCTGTGATAACTTGAGAATTTAAAGTTGTGGGCTTTTATACATTTATTTCCATATAATTGGTATATTTTCACATCCTTTAATCCTTAGTGTGTGATATGCAACCAAACACGTACAAGAAACACGGTTTGGTACCATATCACACCATTTCCTGTATCTGTCCTTGTGTCTGAAGTATATTAAACTAAAAAAAACAATTTTTGAGGAAGGAAAAATTACATTTTTGCTAACCAACTCACGTATCTGTTCCGAAAAAAAAAGGAAAAAAAACTGAGAAATTATTTCGTTATTGTGACATTAATATAAAGTACGACTTTTGAATACGTTTAAAGATAAATAAGGTCAAACAGATACAGAGGAGAAAAAGGTTGATACACTGCTAAATGTGTGAACTCGCAATATTCCTTTTCGGTGGACCTCGGCTCTCCCCTAGTCCTTAATCTTCAGATTCTTCTGTCGTTGGTTGGATGTTGTTCCTTTTTATGATCGTGTTTAAGCTCGTTCAAGTATGTTTAGAGGTTTATGGACAGTGGGATTTTTGGAATACAAAGCTATACCACCGGAGCCTGCTTTCCTCTTTGGAGATGGGTGTTACTTTGATGGTTCTCCTTACGTTGGTATTACGAATCTTGTCTTTTTTTTTGTGCTGATACAAGCCTATCTCAGCGTACGTATTTGTTTTGTGCCGCCCTATACAATAGTGTCGGCCTTACTGCTGTTTTGTAAAGTCGGCATTTTTTTGATCACACAGCCTGTGAACGATCTCCACTTTACCCATCCTAAATTCACCCAACTTTTGACAATCATTGTCAATCTTACCAACTGCTGCTATGACTGATCCTCGATATTTGAGGGAGTTGCTCATTGACAGTGGTTCCTCAGTATAAGTTTAGCCGTTCTTTAAACGTCAAGAACATATCTGTGGCCACAAGGAAAAACAGCATAAGTCACACACAACAGACGACTTATGTTGTTTTTCCTTGTGACCACAGATAGGGTTTCTTTTTTGTATTTTTAGCGGTCAGTCAATAAGAATGTTGAAAAGAAGTGGGCTCAGAGCTGATCCTTGGTGGACTCTTACCACTATCGGGAAACTATTTGCTTTTCCGGCTGGGATCCTGATTTGGGTCATATAGGCTTCGTACGTATCCTCGATCAGTTGTATGTAATACTCCGGTATGTGTTGAAGCCTCAATGGGACTTTAGGGACTTAATCGAATGGCTTATCCAGGTCAATGAAGGGCCTTTATATCTCCACGACTCCGATTTTTCAGTGCGAATACGGCTTGTAATGCATCTGCGGTAGATTGTCCTTGGACGAACCATCTCCACACTGATTTGAAGTTATCTTCGACAGTCTTTATCTTGTGCTATGATTGGATGCCATCTTCCTTTTTATAGATCGGTATAAGGTAGAGTTCGTTTCAAATCACTTGTCAGTTGGGAAAGCTGCGCAGAGAGAGCTTGGAATATTTTTAACTCACTCGCTTACTGGCGCAGCTTTTCCAACAAGTGATTTAAAACGGACTCTAGGTAAGGTTAGGATGAAGTGGCTGCAAGCTATTGCCAGCACACTCAGACCAGTGATAGGTCCATTGTGATATCACATGGATCTGAAGAGATTTCCATAACTTTTCGTGAAACCACATGGAGCTTCTGATGAAGCGAAGGAGGATTCTGACATCTGTGTTTATCAGGTCGCCTAAGTCGTAAAAGTAGAGTTCCCCTGAATGGAGTGTTCTTTTACGGGAGAGAACTGGACAGTTACAAAGAAGGTGGGGAATCGTTTTCTCTTCCTCTTCGTCCAGATATCGTTTGAATGGACGCCAAGCTTGTTGCATGCTGGCCTATAAGACAGTGTCCCGTCATGACATCTATTATGGATCTGATATGCGATCTGTTGAGAGAAATTAAATTCTTAGAGCGTTTCAGATCCAGCCGTGGCCAAATCCGCTTTGTCGCTAGACACGTTATACCATTTGTCCAGAATTTATTTTCTCGATAGCATCAAGCTTGTGTTTCAGTTTACATGTAGCGATCGGTATACCCAGGGTGTCTCTTTCTGTGAGCACGGGTAAAGTTGTTCCATATCCGGCGCGTTCATCAGCCTTGCAGTTCCCTGGAATATTTCTATGCCCCGGCACCCAACAAAAGTGAATATTAAACTGCTCCGTCATCTCTATGAGAGATGATCGGCAATCTTGAGCTACTAATGAATTTGGAGAGACTGATTCCAGGGACGAGATCGCTGCTTGACTGTCTGAAAAGATACTTATATCTGTGGAAGATATCACGTTTTTCATCAGCCAAGATAAGACTTTTTTGATTGCCAGAATTTGGAAGACGGGAAGAGAGGTTTAGGTTAAGCCTGTCGGAGAAAACACCACCACCTACAGACTCATTGGTTTTATATCCGTCGGTGTAAAAGTGGATCGAATTGTCCTGAAGAAATGTCTCATCCTCCCAGAGTCATCTGGAGGAAATGGTAGTTAGGACTCTAGCAAGATCTCCATTCTTTTGGCATATTTCCTGACTTCAGGACATTCTTGAAGAGTTGCCTATTGCCTTCTTGTTTTTCATTCATTCAGATGGTTGTTAAGACTTCGCTTGGTGTTATTCCCGGGAGGAGTCCTTCCAACCATGGTTTCGTCTTTTCGTGTCAATTTTAGGACTTTTTTCGTTGAAGAGTTGATAGAATTAGTCCACGCCACCCAATGTAATGGTGTTGCTATCCTCATCCTTTTTGAATCTAACCTGCCTTATGCCATTAGAACTGTTATTTCTTTCAATTTTTTTGTTGTATCCTTAAGGTTAGAAAATTAAGATTACTCGTACAAAGAGAAGGACAATCTTTTCCTATTTATTGTATCTTTTTCTTAGTTTCCAATCCAATTGCTTTTAAGGACGAAATATCACATATACATGTGTGTGCATAAACTATGGGAGAACAAAAAAAAAAAATTGGAAACACATTTATATTAATGCAATTCTTTTTTGGAAATATCGGTCGCCTGTCCGATAGGAGTAGGAGTATCATTATTAGGGGTTGTTGTGCTCAGAAAAATGTAACAATACCACCCCGGCACGTATGCCACAGTGGCACATGTATAATCCAGTTAATTTTGAAAAATGCTTTTTTGCTTTTCGGCATTGTACGGACTTAACTGTACCGTGCCAGCAGTGGCGGGTGAAATAAAGGGAATTACCCCCATTGGTGATATAAAAATCTAGAAATGTGAATTGTCTGAAATTTTTTCCTCGTAAGAAGGACATGACTAGACTACACACTTAAATCAATATACATATGTACAAAAATATATCTATATAAGTATGTATTAACGAAGAGAAGGGTATTAACGCACATACGGGACTTGTTTTTATAGAAATGTGTGTGTATGCACAGAATGCAAAAATTATATTTTATTGTTTGTATTTTTCGTTTGAGTACACACAGGTGTGCCCTCTTTTCGCGTGGGAGGGGTAGTTTGGTGGGCTTATGCTATGCTTTGAACAAGGCGATAAACAGTTTTTTATTTATTGTTTATATGGTGTTTTCTCTTTGTTTTGGTAGCTTAAGCTCATATGGCTGATTGATAGTACAAATGGAAACAGGAGGACTATTTATAATTTATGAATTACTCGTCCTGAAGATGAGCTTCTCATCGTGATTTTAAGATTTACTGCGAACTTGAACATTTTGCATTTTACCAGGCAATAGTACCAACTTCCTTGGAAAAAGAAAATAAAAATTCCACCCCTTGGAGCCGATAGTTTCCATGAAAACGTCATAAACATGATCGAATGGGATTAGAAGGGGAAATTTTGGAAAAACTCAAACTTTCCGGTTAAATATGAAGTAAGACCTTACTCCGACTTGTTACAAAAGTAGCCTGCAGGTCCCAAGCTCGGATAAAGAAGGAAGGTTTGAGGTAACGGACTTGCCCTATCCTCGGTGAAATTTAAGCCGAGTATCTGTAGGGGCAGCCAAATCACCTTGTCGATGGGGAACAATACACGGACTTGGTTCTTCAAGTTAAGGGTTGATCGTGAGGCCAACAATCGAACATTGGAAAACTAAGCCCGTTACGAAAGACAACCTCGGATACTGAATGGAAACAGTAGAATACGAACTCGTAATTGACGAAAAATTGGAGAAATGTAGAACAAGACAGAACACAATGGAGCCACGTTTTGCAGAAGCCTAAATCCTGCCCATGGATGTAGAGCCATAAGAAGAAGAAGGAGATATGAAGTCAGACCTACATACCTGCATGCCAAATTCTAAGTTCTTAGCTATAACAGAAGTTGGACATATTTTTTGGTCCACGACGTGCCTATTTACTTAAAATTTAGCACACAGGTAGGCCTTGGAATAGAAACAAAAAAAAATTACTGAAAATTCTAAATTCATAACACTGGCCTACCCCTGTCAAGTTGACCCCTGCTTACTGCAGCGGAATGCTCTCCCGTAACAGGTTAGCTACTCCGTGGCTCCAATAGGTCCCTAGCCCATTTAGTGGCCTGTTTCTCAGGTTCATTCCAGTTTACTTCCCCTTTCTTCAGAAGACGATCCAGGACAAATTTGGAAGTTTTTCGCTGTTTGTAAAGTTTAAGCACTGGGTGTGTGCTTCCTACTACATGCCCTTCCACGCCCCGCCCTGGCAGGGCACGGTGCTGTACCAACGAAAACAGTGGACGCATTCGATTCGGTTTTATCTACTGTGTCCGAGTCAGTACCCATCCTGTCAATACTGAGCCTATGGAGTTGCTTGTCCACCGTCTTCGTCTTGTCAGTATTGTCATTGCCTTTGTCGGTCCATTCCCTTTGAGCACTATCCTCGAAATAGTCTGTGATGTTAGATTTTTTGTTGTTCGAATGAATGATTGGTCCCACGAGTAAGCCGGTAAGAAGAATGCTCATCACAGCATAGCCGGTTTTACTGTGATAAGGCGTTAATAAGATAAGTCCTACCAACGCACTTGAAGGAGCTCTTCTGCGACTGATCTGACCTCTAGCCTCGCATCCTTAGGCTAGGTTTACTGTACGCTCACACCACAACTTGAATCAGGTAAGGCACCAAGGTTCCTTAGCTTCTCGCAACAATTCATTTTGTGCGTGTTATACTTTTCGCGCGAAATGAAGGGTGTTAACCAAGGGAAAATACAAGACCACTTTGACTAATTCTATACATATTGCCCATAATAGTGTCAATCCGACGAGATAAGTGCAAGGCTCACGAAAAGCTTTATAATTTTACCCAAAATTGAGCTGTTAAAGAGGGAAAACAGGTTGTCATTTACTCTAACAGCTAGGTGACGATAGGTTAGGTTAGATTAGAGTTCCTGCTAGCTAAAGTCAACACACTTAGACTAATGATAGCTTCGTTGTGATTCCACAAGGATCTTGGAGAGATTCCACTTACAACTGAAGCTCTTAATGAAGCTTACATCTGGGCGCCCCTACTCTGTATTGTGATTCTAAAGTTTAGATTCTGACTTTATTTTGAAGTAACATGCATGCCATTATGTGTGGAAAAGCACATGTAAATGGCCGCCTCAGCTTCGCCAGTAGTGCTCCAAGCGGTTGGTCCAATTTTTGATGACTCGGTCCAATATGTACGGCGTTATTCCGGCAATACCGTCTCGAATGTTGGTCCCAAGCTCGTCCAAAGTGGTTGGCTTGTTAGTGTAGACTAAGGACTTGACGTAGCCCCAGAGAATAATAATCGAGTGGTGTCAAGTCGCCAATTGATGAACGTTCGCCGTGAGATGACCCAGTTGCCAAATTTCTCCTTTACAACTTCGAGCGTTGCGTCGCTTGTTTGGCATGTAGCGCCGTCTTGTTGGAACCACAGCTCGGATATATCGATGTTGTCGAGCTCTAGCTACAGAACGTCGGTTAACATCGCTCTATACCTGAGATCATTGAGGGTAATCGCACCAAACAATCTTTGTGGATGCATTGATGCTTGGTCGGACACTTGTGGGTTGCGTTCGCTCCAATAATGACAATTTTGCTTGTTAACATAACCTCTGAGCCAAAAATGGGCCTCGTCCAAGAAGATGATTTTTTGGCCAAAATCCGGTTCTCCGGCAAACATTTTCAGCGCCCAATTAGCGAACTCACGGCGTTGTCTATGGTTATCCAGCTTCAATTCTTGTGTCTATGGATATAGGCCCAAATCCAACCACAAAATAAGCCGGGTTGACACTCTGGCGATGCCCAATTCAGCTGATCGGCGCCGAATCGACATTTCTGGGTCTTGTTCGATACTGGCCGCTACGGCGGCTATATTTTCTTCATTTCACACTAATCTCTGTCTAGTTGGGGGTAAAAGGTCCAAAAGAGCGTAATCACGCTCAAACTTTTCCACGGTGTGACGAATTGCCTGCACACTGAAGCCATGATGACGACCGACCTCACGACGACAGTTGTAAAGCCAGAATTTCGATAATATTTTCGGCAAGCGTGTAACGATGCACGATGAAATAGCAAACCTTACTAAATATTTTGACAGCTGGATGTCATTGGTAACTTTGACAGCTGCTGAAATATAACAATTGGAAAAAGTAGCATTGCTATCTGGTCACCCTTTACTATTAGTCCATCTAAAATTTGTTCTTTCGATAGAATCCACATTGAATTTAAGACATCCAAGGTATCTCTATCTGGAAGTGTGGGAACAAATGTACCATTATACACTATTTAATGACACCGTGAGATACAAGTTCAACCTTATTTGGTTTTAAGTATAAATACTGAAAGATGTATGCAAATTAAAACTTATTTGACATTTTGTCTTCAAAGTTCACACAAGGAAACCTAACATTGATTAATTTATATAGCAGTCAACAATTCATTAACATTTGCGACCAACAAATCTATTTAACTGTCTTAAAACAAAACAGTTTAGCGACTTTAAACAACGATTCATTCTTGTGTCATTACTCACGACGATTTCCATTTAAAAAAATTTTAATTTCATCCCAAAAAAAAGTCCGTTTCAAAGTAATTAACAAAAAATTAGATTCACACTCAAGACTAACAGTTTTTTTTCTTTCTCAGGATCTTCCCTCACAGATGGTGTCCAGGAAAAGACAATATATCAAAATTAAGTAGCTTTTAAAAAAATAGAAGAAGAACAGCCAATCTTTTGCCAAGAAAAACCGCATTAAAATTAAAAAAGGTCATTCTAATGATGGGTGATGAGATGATTGATGAAAAGAGCACGAAGGGCAAGTTTTTCACACACTCTCTAGTTGGATGTGTCTACCAGAGGTACTTAAACAAGTTCTTAACCGCCTGTAATGGATCAGAGTTAAAAAAAAAGGGTTCACTAGGGTAAATTTGTGAAAACAGGACAATTATTGTGTAAAGGACATAAGATTCTCTATAAAAATTATTTTATTTTCTTTAACCAGTCTTGCACCCTTATCATCGTCCCACCAAAACGAGTTTTTTTTTCGGTTGTTTCTTTCAAATTTATTAATGATCAACGGTCACAGTGGTGTTGGTTCAAAAGTGCAAAAACTCTGGGAAAAAATTAAATGAAAGAAACGGTCGACAAAATCAATTTAAGAGGATAAAAAGGACTTCTTTATTCTATGAGTCAGGATTACGATATGGACCAGTTTAACTGGAAGGTCAGATGTTCTTTGTATCCCTATTTAGAGCTTCATATTTGCCGCCAAAAAAATACAAAAAAAAAGAACAGAAACACCATTAACAACCAAACAAGCGCACTCATGCGATGAGAAATAAATCAATAAAGGACGAACCGAAAGGAAACAGTCAAAGGTTGGAACAAATTTACTGTCAAAGTCGCGTGTCCCATTTCAGGATATCTAATAATTTTTCTTCTTTTTTTTTCTATGCCATGTTTTGCTATTTTAGTGGATGCGCTGTAATGAACAAGGGAAGTGACTCGTGTCAGTCTTAAAAAAAAAAAACGATTTGAGTTGAAAAATTTGAAGAAAAAGAAAAGGGTGTCCCAGAAAAGGATATGCGATCCTTTCGTAGAAAAAAAAAATAGAACTTCCATTTAAGTGTAGCTATGTACATACATGTGTTGTCTTGAAGAGAGGGGAGTTTCAAGAAAAAAAAAAACAAGGGACTACCAATAGATAAAGCATTCCGAAACGGGACCTCTACCCTTTATCATTTTTTGTAGGCTGTTGTATTTCTTGCTTATGGTAAATCCGTTTGTCTAATATGATTAAGGAATGACACTCAGGTGGTTGGAAATTTGTTTATTATTGTGTTTCGGCACGCGGTTAAAGTCTCACACGTCCTTTATCATTCTTGACTACTTGTTTGTTTTCTTCTCCTCTTTTTTTTTTTTGGTTTATCCTCTTTTGGGATAGGGTGAGAAAATGAAATGACCTTCTTGATTGTGCCAACATTAACCTTTCACCTTGCACAGAGGTTGGATAAAGGAAATGGGTTTTTGTGTGCTTTGGCACGTGGTAGATTCGGTCTGTTTTTTTTTGTATTTTTAAGGACATAATCTGATTTAAGGAAATATGAATAACAATTGATGTCTAATTATTATGGTTTGGGAGTTATTTTCCACTTCACCAATTTCAATGGTGATTCGTATGCAAATCAAGTCCTTTGACAACTGTTTTCGTTTCCTTTTTTATGACCACTTGTGTTGGAGAATTGGTAACCAAGTCGTAAATGTAAGTTCAAATGGTAAAATAAAATGTTGATTGTTATGGAAAAGGGGGTGGTGATGACACTGAAAAGGGGGATCGAAGTTGGAAGTTTTATTACTTTTAGAAATAATTTTCCTTTAGAGCAAGAAACAGTGTTATGCTTCGAGTATTAGTCCCTGTTTTCATTGAGCAGCTGGCTGTTTCGAGGGTTAATTTTTACTTTCTGAAATGGACTTTCTCTTACAAGTTCTAGAAGGTTTCATGTTTCGGTGAGTGAGATGAATTCTACTGTGAAAGCGAACCAAGCCAACCAATTTTTGCATTAAAAAAAGAAGTTTTGCGATCATGACTCGTTCGGCAGATCGTGCCGAAACAGTGAGAGCAAGAACGGGAAGGATTTCAATATGCTTAATTCATTTAACTATGTATGAAGAGGTCTTCGAAACAGTCCCGATGAGAGAACTTGTCAAGACGTACTTGTATCTTGCTGCTCGACAATGGTTACCCACATTGAAATCTGCCAGCTTGTTACGAACACAGCCACCCACAACTGTGCCGTGACATAAGGCCAAATTCTAGCATTTGGCAAAATGTCGCCTTCGCAAAGTGAAACCTGACCAATTTGGCTTTCTGTCGCTAGTTTGTTGCAACACTTTGAAATTATTCCACCGCTTCGCTGCTAGGTTCCTTTTATGTCCAAAGTCGGCGACGAACAACAGGTTTTTGTTGTTATATTCATTTGGTGTAATGTCTCGAAAAAGATTTGCCTTATGTCGCTTTTTGAAAGTGTCGTAATACCAAATGCTAGAATTTGGCCTTATGTCACGGCACCATCATAACACTATATGATACCTGTATACTCTACCCGAAGCACACTGTTTGGTGCTAATGCTGAGCTTCGAAGGGCAGAAATGGCACAACAAGCAATTGAGGGGAACAATACTGCTGGAGAAAAAAAGCTTGGAGGCCAAGGATTGCTATCTGGATTGGATTGTGATTGAACGGGAAACTATTGATTGCTTTAAGTTTGACCTAGAAACCCAACAATTAAGTTCGTATTCGTGTGCTAGCTTAAGCTCCTTGTGGTGGTCTTCCGCAACTGTAAACCCTAATACGTGTGCGTTTTCTTAAAAAGGTTTTTTTTTTTTAATAATGCACTTGCGCTAAAGGGGTTATGAATACCCTTATGATGCTATTCACACAGCGCTAGTGGTTAAGGCTACCGAAACTAAAATTAACCTTTGGTAACAGCATTATTAAACGTTACTTGTTGTGCTGTTGGTTGGTTGCTAGAACGCCAGATTCTTACAACTTGAGCAAGAATGCATGCGATATAGTCTAGATATTCCAATCATCAACGTGTAAAACTATCCTACTCTAATCTGGAGAGCGGCTGCTGTTTTCGACAACACCACGCAGATACAAAAGTCCAGTTTCCTGGAAACCGCATGGAGATAAAATTTTCACCAGCAAGGCGCAAGTGAAAAATTGTCATGCACAGTCTACGTTCTATGTGAAACCTAAAAGACGGCAATCTCTCTAAAAAGCCACCTTAAACCATTCTAAAATTCACTACGAATTCGGGATGGTTCAGGAAGGCCGAACGACAACAAACTTATTGATATAGGCCCTTTTTCCTGTCTTTCCCTTCAGATTGGACATTCCACGCTCGGGGAATACAATGGATCTTTGGAGATTCGAGTGAAGACTGCATACAGACCCTTCTTCTTGTCTTTTCCTTTAAATTGGACATTCCACGCTAGGGGAGTACAATGGATCTTTGGAGATTCGAGTGAAGACTGCATACAGAACCTTCTTCTTGTCTTTTCCTTTAAATTGGACATTCCACGCTAGGGGAACACAATGAATCTTTCGAAATTCGAGTGAAGGCTGCATCGCATCAGATGCAGTCACAACCTACCTTTGTCTTAAGACTGTCTGCTCTTAGATGCAAAAAGGGTTCAAATGTGATCGACGAGTGGTATACTAGAAATGGGCTTTTATTTAATGTCCTTGAATTAGAGGTTGTTCACCTTGCAGGGAAGAAGTTACTCAAATGTATCACAATCGGATTTATAGCCACTACCTTCAATACGCACTAGACTTTTGATAATGGTATGACTCTACAGGATGCAGACAAACAAAACGTTGAAACGTTCAAATAAAACAGCATTGTCTATCAATTAAAAGTAGGACGTGGTTTGGGACTTATCAAATGTCTTACCCTTATGAGCCCAGGATGTGGTTAAATGTCTAGACTGCCCAATGAGTCATTTAATACAATTTAACAAGTATAAACTGATCATATCCACTCTATCGACTAAAAACTGCACATGTACATGTATAGGTAATTATAAACCTTTTAAGCCCTTCTCAGATGCAACCACACCTTCGAAATAATAATTAAATTACCAGAGCTACCCTTAATTCACACCCTCAACTGAAAATAATAATTCAATTAAAATGTATTCTCATTTACTCTTTACTCAAGTTGAGACAGAGTGTAATTAATTTTTGCATTTTAACTCCCCCAAAGTTGTACTCGCGCACTATAATGTCCTGCCAACGGCATTTATTTCGTACGTGCAACCGTACTCAAAAGTAAAATATTTACTCGTCAATATCCTTGCAAATAGAAGCAGAATCCTAGCGGGCTTGATCGAAAAAGGATAAAAAAAAAATAAAAATAAATTGAAACTGATTAAAAGCCAATCATCATAAGTGGTAACGTATACCCAAAAATAAATACAAAGAAAAACACCACCACAGACAAGCCTATATGCATACAAACTGTATGCCACCACCCCTCCCTTCAAAATGGGGTTCATTAGGGATTTGATGTACATGTGCCGTATGCCGGTTGTTGCTCGGAGTACGGATACTTTTATTTGGTATGTAAATATTTAATTCCTGGCATCATGCAGCCGAGCCCAACGAATCCAAACCCACACACACACACACATAGTACATAATTTGGAAATGGGGATATTCGACCTGTTTAAACGATACATTTTCCAAACATGGCTTCAGTGTCAGAGGAAGTTGATTTCACTGTGCATCCTCTCTCCGGTCCCGTATAAGATTTCGATTCAAATATTTACAATTTATGAATTAATTTGAATTTTAAAATGAAAACAATAATTAATTGATTCCACTGTTCCACAAAGCTAACGGGAGTACAACGTTCCAAAAATTGCATGTGATCATTTTTGAACGGCGCTGTAGTTTGAAAGTCATTTTCGTATCGGGATTAGTGGTTTCCGTGTTGAACTGCCAAGCGAGAGGACATAGGTTCAATCCTTGACAACATCCAAACGTGTTTCACGGCACCACTTCCGGGCAATGACAAACCTCCAAAAAGATTCGTCAAGAAAAAGCTTTTGAATCTGCCGTTCGAAGTCGGCAATAAAACTGCAGCGGCCTTCATTTCATTCGTGCGAAAAATCGAACACACAAAACGTGAATTGTTGCGAGAAGGTGTTTGTAGGCCTATGGGACATAGACACTCACCGGGATCTTATGTGGACCAAGTGGAACAATGTGATCAAGACCGTTCTACTCATTATCGAAGGATTACGAGTCTTAAAGTGCGAAGATACACGCTTAAGGGGACATCGGTAGATCGGTCTCTGAATGCGTTGACATAGGAATAAAGCTTATAGTGGTAATCGGTTGATAAATCTGGAAATCATGCGAATTCGTTCCCTTACTGTGTACTGTAGCAATGGCATCTGTCAACTCGAAATAGGATCGTAGATAAAAGGACTAGCTTTAGACCGGCTTGCAAACCAGAAACCATTGAGCTCGGGTAAAGTTAACCCGAGTTTAGGGAAGCACTGTTCCTCTTACGAATAAGTTGGGGTCTTCCTCTACTGATTCGTCCCGCTGCGACAGAGTGCTGGTGTACATCAGCTCGGTATGTCCCAACCATCTTATCGTTGTACTTGGACCCTTTCGATAAAGTAGAGGTCGCTGAACAGTTCATACAGTCCATCGCTGTACCTTCCCTCCACTCTCCATCTGTGCAGACGGAACCGTAGATCACCAAAAGGATTTTCCATTTACAACAAGCGAGGGCAACCTCATCCATTTTTGACTAAGTCCATGCTTCAGTGCCATATAGCAGAGTCACATTGGTTGCTTGAGAGATGACTAATAGTTATTCTGTGTTTGATCTCAGCTTTGGTGTCATCGCCTGAGTTAATAGCGGAAGCCTAGGTAGACAAAGTCCCTGCCTAGCTTAAAGTTGTATCTGTCTAGGGTGAAGTTCTGTCCGAAACGTACTTTTTCGTTGAATCCATTTCGTTAAACCCATCTTCCGTCTCAATACTCACGAAGGCCCTATTGACATCACGCTGCGTTCTCCCAAATCTGTCAATATCGTCAGCGTTAACGAGACTTGAGACTTTTGAAAGATTGTGCCTCTGATGTTGGGGTGTAAGTATTGCACAATTCTTTCAAGAACGACGTTGAAGTAATCGCATGACAGAGCGTCCACTCGTCTAAATAATTTTTTGACATCCAAAGGTCACGGTGAGATCTTTACTGACCTTGATGGAGCAGTTTGGATTCCCTATCGTTATCCTACACAGATGGATGAGTTTGGTGGGGATGCCAAAACGAGTCATTTTTCTGTTTAGGTCGTCCCTACAAATGCTGTCTTCGGAAGACTTAAAGTCAATGAAAAGATGGTGGCTATCGATTTGAATTTCCAGGGTTTTTTTCCAAGATCTGCCATAGCATGCATTTTTGGGCGGTGATGGACTTCACTGGGCTTAAATCACACTGATGTGGACCAATGAACTTGTAAGCAAAGTTTAGTTGGCGCATTTTAGAAGGTCTTCCTTCTTGAGGCTTTGGCAAACAATGCTGAGGCATTTTTGCTAGTTCAAGGAAATTCCGGAACTCATACCGCTGGTTATATTGTAGCCCAAGCTTAGAAACACACACACATATAGAAACGACAGACTTGCTACAGGAAAAAAGATTCCGTTTGAGTTATTGGGAATAATAAAGACTCCTTCTTCCACGGCATTAGTGGCTCATCTATTGAAATCTCATCATGTGCTTACTTACATAACTTCAAACCCATATGAGTACCTATACCTTCACACAATAGTATGAGTAATCCTCTTGTCAGGCTGCATGAAAAGATTGTTAGGTAGGTCTTCCCGGAAGGAAATTTATTTTCAATTTGAACTGCAGGGAAATCGAAATCGAAATCGAACTTACTACAAGCATAGTTTGCCACACTTTTCATAAAGTTCCAATGGAGTTTGATTGGCAGACAGTTAAGTTGCAGATAGACAAGTCATAGTAAGGGAAGACAACTGATTGATGCCACACCCAAAATAACCGCCTACTTTTACATCAAGAGTAAAGAAAATCATTTACACTAAATGATGGATGGACGACTACTATGATGGTGATAGCGAACTGAAACAAGATAGATAGGTGGAAAAGGTATTCATTTCCGAGTACGGCAATTCCGTTTGACGGCATATGAGATAATCCTGGCTCATATTGTTGTCTGTACGTCAGACTACCTTTATGTTAGGCGGCTAGAGTTTAATACCACTCTTACTCTCTGATTTTGTTTGATTAGGTGGGAGTTCCTCATCGATAATCATCAAAAGATTGTTTCCTACTGCTGTTCATCAGGAAATTATTTTAAAGCCATAATTAGGAATTGTTATGTAGGTTTAGATGTCTAAGACCTGATCATGATGATGGACTTCACAAGCTCATATGAAGGAAAAAATCCAGCGATGAGCCCACAAGCAATATGCAATCGAAACAAAGATAATGAGATCGGGATTTGTATGTCGAATGTTGGATCCCTTAAGGAACTACGTGAAGTCAAATCTACCGAAGGCTAAAGGCTGCTATATGGTAACATTAACCACGGCGATTTCCAATGACAAGCTTAGATGCTGATTGGTTTTTGAAGACCGACTTTGGTCGGTCCCACACAGACAACAGATGACAAGATGACAACATGAAAGACGGCTGCTACGAGCTCATGGACTCATGGAATGAAATTCTGCGAAGTTATGAAGAAAAGGCATCTTTGGTGGTACTGTCAAAACACTACTATTAATACACATAATAAAACAGTAGATCCCGGTGTCTGTACATTAAAGAAAAAGGATAAAAAAGAATGGGTCACCCCCAAAGAAAAGTAATAGAACACAAATTAGCGATTTTCAGAATTCTTTTCAGTCTTTTTGTTTGTTTGTTCGCGCACATCTCCGAAACTTCTTAACGGGTTTTCATGTAGTTTTCACAGGTGGATAGGGCATAGTTTGAAGCAGCATATAGACTTTATTTTATTAAAATCGGATGTCGAAGAGAAAAGTTATCGTCATTTAAAGATTTTCAACGCGTGTGAAACCGCGGGTGGACTGCTAGTGTACCAATCAAGGACTCAGGCCTATAGCCTTGGCGGCAATGGTTTTTGTAGTTAGTATGTGGTAGATGCATCTCGATATTTACAGGGTGACATGGAGGTTTTTGTGCCAATCAACCATCAACCAGAATGATCCCAGCTAGCAGGGGGAAAGTTGACACGGTATAAGGTACCGGCGTAGACGTTATATAGCCAAGAACTGTAGGGAAAAGTTTGATGTCGAACTTTGGAGCCATTTTCGATTTTTCAAGACGTTCTCTGTCGTTGTTACCGTTAAAAATCTATTCAAGATGCCACCTCAGAAGTTCCAAGTTTTTTCCGACTACCACAACGAAAGCCCGCGTTAAACAAAGGCGACAAGAATCTAAGAAGAAAGCATTTAAAAACCAAAGCTGTGTTTGAAGATTGAAGTGACCAGAATAGGTTTAACTGTTAACAAGAGCAAAACAAAGTATTTGTTGTCAACGAAAACCGACACTTCACATCGACCAATCGGACAGAACGTCACTGAAGACGTCTTTTACTTGTAGGTAGTTAGGCACTTTGTCGGTTTGGTTCAGCTTTCACTTCTGAAAACGAAATCTGTTATCTGATGTTTCTTTGGGCTGAGACGGCAACTAAGTGGCAGGGCCCTATTTTAAAGGGGGCTCTGTACAAGACCTTAATCATTTCAGTCCTACTCTATGGCGCTGAAGCATGGCGAATGAAGATACCCTTGGTCGGTTGAAAGCAAAAATTCTCCATGCGGCCTTCGGTCCTGTTTGCATCGACGGAAGAGGAGATTTAACTACGAATGATACAAGGTGGCACAAAAGTCATCGGAAGATGCTATAATTTTAACAAATGGCGGCAAATGTCAATTGTTTTCCTGCTTTCTCTCGGATATTGGCATAGGTCTTTGGACAAATGATCTTTTCTTCTCTTCTATGTTCTCTGCCCGTCTGACGTCAATCTAGGGTACTTCTAGGGAACTTCTTCTTCTGTAGGTAGTTTAAAAAGCACGAGATTTTGTGTGCTGAGCAGGTGGTACAAGGTGGGGTGGACAAGAACTGCCCCCTGTCCGACGAGCTGAGCCAAGCATCGACAAGCGTGCCGCCGTCTTCCCCAACTATACCAAAGTTGCTTCCGTGGCCCTAACCCGGCTCACAACAATGGCTGTTGTCGGTGGTTTTGGCGAGGGTGAATTTCGGCACAGATTTCCCGATCGTCCGACGTTTAGCCGCTCGCCTAGAAGATTATGGGATAACACGAGATGCTGTCAAGTCTGGCCGGCCCCGGAGCAGCCGTTCTACTGAGAATATCGCAGCTGTGGCTGAAAATGTCACAGAGGACCCCGGAGTATCAACAAGACGAACGTGCCACACAATTGGGCATCAATCGGCGGTCTTTACAGAGAATTTTTGGTGAAAGACTGTAAGATGTTCCCTTACAAAATGCAGAGAGTGCATCAGAACCAAAGTTTTTCATTCATAAATAAAATTACAGCCAAAGGACATCGGGTGACATCTTTTGCGCCACCTTGTACGTACAATCTGTTCAGCTACATTAACCTAATCACAAAACGGCGCATTGGTGATTTGAGATGACTACAACACCTAGACCGAATCTTCGAATCTAACCCAGATGGGCAATGCAGTAGAAGGAGACTTCCTATAAGGTGGCGTACACAAGTAGGAAGGGATTTCAACCAATTTGGTGGGTTCAACTGAAGGCAGGTAGCTAAAGAGCGGGCTAACTGTAGAGGCTTGTTGGTTGAGGTCCAGGTTCTCTGGAAAATATGGCGCCACCTAAGTAAGTAAGATTTAAGAAAATTACAAGATATTTACATATGTCCACATATATAAAGGGTCTTCAAATAGGGACTTCCGAACTTTGACAGTTGATAGCGGCCATATTGTTGACCGTAGACAACGACGTGTGTTCTCTGAATGGGCTCTGGAGCAGTTGGAAACTGACCCTAATTTTCATCGAAAAATCATCTTCAGCGATGAGGCCCAATTCTTGATGAAATGGTGCGTCAACAAACAAAATTGTCGAATTTGGGACGATACCAATCCACATGAGATCCAAGAGCGTCCAATGCATCCCGAAAAAGTCACTGTTTGGTGTGGATTTTGGGCTGGCGGCGTCATCGTTCCATATTTCTTTGAGAACGACGTTGGCCAGCCCTATAGGTCGATGATTTCCAACTGCTTTTGGCCTGAATGGGATGATATGGACACCAACGACATGTGGTTTCAACAGGACGGCGCTACGTGCCACACAGCTCACGCCACATTCGAAATTCTGCACGAGCGATTCGAGGTCATGATCATCTCACGTAGAGGTGATGTGAACTGGCCACCGAGATCGTGCGATTTGACCCCATTGCTAAACCGACGAATAAAAAATGCCGATGATATCTCACACACATTTTGTTTTATTTAAATTTAAAGATAGGAAGCGCTTAATGAAGGACAAACTTTCCAAGAAACCCATCAAGGCGTGAAAGCTGATTAGGAATTCTTATTTTGCAGATTTTTTTTAAACTAAGGAAATGCTATAAGATATCTCAATTGTTTTTTAAAATGTTTCTTAAATATTTCTCTGGTGTGGACATGTCTTTATAAAAGAGTTCTCCTACAAAAGACTTTGCAACTTTGGAAAAGGAGCACGAATGTTTTTAAAAGCACTAAAATTATTAAAAGGAAAAATCCATGTTTTACTTACGGCCGAATACATTTAGAAATTTTTACCTGAAATTAAAAAAATAAAATAAAATTATTTATTTAGTCAAAAATATTTAAAATTATTGTTTAGAACAGAGGTCTGACTAATTAGTTTCAGAGAATCAATAAGGACCTAGTGATGGGTTAGGTAATTCAACAGAAAGGCTATAACGATGCTATGCTATGAACAGGATAGGTATGGTATTTTCAAGTCTTGAAAATGAAAGACCCAAGCAAGCATTGATCACTGAATCCATTGCGTCTTTAAAATGTATCTTAAATCTAAAGGTCTATTGTATAAATTTGAAAACTACGTAGCTACGACTATTTCCCTGGTTCGGAGTCATTTCACCAACAAGGGACATCTTCAAGAAGAAACTTTAGATGGTTTGACTACTCCCACCGATATATGGCTTATCTCTCCTATGGTCGCATACTTTTCGCATGTATTATATTGCAACATAAATCATTCACTCGTGTACAGCGCATTATCCGTTTTCACGCTTCTCACAACTAGCACAGTCTTAGCCACCACCGTGTCGCCGTCTAAAGGGTAAACTCCTTCCCTTCCATTTGCACATATGATCCTTCCATAGATTGCTCAACTACTTTTGCAACACAGTGTGAAATATGAACGAAGGACAAAAAAAAATAAAAAATAAAGTGATAAAACAACTGAAATTTCCAAGGATAAAGTGTTCCCCCCTCCCAGTGCTGCAGCAGCCAAGTCGGCATCACATCCATGCACACCCATACATATCCATACATGTGTTCATATTACATGAGCTTCTGCCTCCTTCTTCTTCGTTATTCTCCTTATTTTCGTCATCGGTACGGTATCCTGTGAAAGTATTCCAAGCGTTAAATTGGCATCAGACGCTTTTCTTGTTATCATGTCTTGGGTGAGTTCTAAGGGAGAATATCCTTTTATTTTATTTTTTTACAGTTCTTGATTTATTTTTGCTAGCTCCTGCGTTGTGTCCTTGTTCTCAGTGTGTGTGTGTGTGTGTTGTTTGGCGGATGATTTCTTCACTCGTTGTTAACTTGTTTTTCTTAATTTTGTTGTCCTTGTTGTACACTACAACTTCTGAAATGTTATATGAACAGGAGGAGACAGGGTTTCTTTTCGTTGCAAGTCAGTGAGTGCAATATGTAAGTTGTTATGTGTCCCATGAAGTTTTTCCATATGTGTCCTGGTGGTGTCAAAGTCAATCTGTTTTTGCTATAATGGCGGGAACATTCTAACTTGATGGAAATTGCAAATGCATTTTTTTTTTTTGTTTTACATATTTTATATATGCATTTCAGTTTTTTTTTCTACTTGCAGAATGTACTTTTGGAATTTTCCTTACACTACAAGGATGTGCAAATAATGTCAAGAAATTAGATGAGAAAACACTTATGACTGTAGAGTTGGGAGTTAAAATTTCTTTTGTGTTCAGAATGAAAGTATCTTTTGTGTTCCGCATAAATAAATCTTTGACTTAGGTCTTTGACCTTTCTACACAAAGATTAATGTAACATTTAGTCGAATTTCTTTGGACGCAATTTATTTTCTGTGATAAGTATATCTTATGAAAATTTGCATTTATTAAAACTGCGACCTTTTCAAAAATTAATTACTTCAGAATAAAATATGAAAATATTAACAAATGTCAACGGCAAACAAAGTCCAAGCTAAGTTATTCGCAAAACTGGTTGCCGATATCTTTTAAAAGTAGTTCAGCTCTGGATAGAATTGTATCTACTGGTTGGTTGTGCCGATACCATGCAACATCGAC
The DNA here is from genome assembly GCA_951813785.1 of Criorhina ranunculi. Lineage (NCBI taxonomy): Eukaryota > Metazoa > Arthropoda > Insecta > Diptera > Syrphidae > Criorhina > Criorhina ranunculi. Next base: position 9,301,468 of record OX638383.1, on the reverse strand, counting down.
CTCGAAACATAAATTTTCCTGAATTCTCTTTGAGTGAATTAAGGAACGAGTTGAATAGTTTGGCATACTAAGCAAATTAGAGCTTTACATAGTGTCAGGGTTTACTACCTTACCACATCCTTGCAACTGCAAGAGTGGGAGATAATTAGGCGATGCCTGCCGGTGTTCTGTTTAGGATATTAAGTGATTTTGCCCTGTAATTCGAAAACCTACTCTTTCAGGAGATAATCTTCCTAACGAAGTGTAAGAATATTTAGCTTTAACAACAATTTGTGCTGTGAGATAAGCCTCGCCTACATTCTACATTCGACGAGGAAATACGGACCTTTTTGGATCATCCCACATTCGTGTTGTGCGACATTTAAAAATGTTGTCCAAAGGTTGTGTGATGCAACTGGATATTTGGCTGTAGCACTGGAGATATAGGAAACGTTTCTTTCGTGTTGAAGCGAGTCTACATCTGCTCCGGTTTCACATTTCGACGATGGTCATAAGATGCTCATAAGGACCTCATGATTCCAGAAAGCGATTGCAGAAGGGCTACTCAAGCTGTGAGGTCCCTGGTCGAGGGTAGAGTGGTCAACCTGATTCCAGTGTTGGTGTCAGCGTATAGTAAACCATTCCCAGGTATGCAAAACAGAAGGTCTTATCAGTCGCATACGAGCTCCTTCAAGTGCTTTGCCAGGGCTTGTTATGTAATTGCATTTTCTCAGTAAAACCGGCTATGATGGATCGGCTTTTTACCGGCTTACCTATGGTCCAACAAGTAGATAAGGAGATAAGTGTGCTGGCAACTTCTTCAACCTATCCTCACCTACCTATGACAAAAATTACGATTTCAAGGTCCTCAAAACAAGTCTTCAAACCAAACATACGGAGAAGGACAACGACACCGACGAAACGAAGACGAGTGAGGTACAACTTTTGAGCTCCAGTATTGACGGACGTCTATCATACTGACAACTTCATGGTTTTAACAGAAACGGACTCAGACACTGTTGTCGTCAGCGTAGTAGTAAGCACTAGAGTATATTCTCTGTGCAAAGTTGTAGAAGAAAGAGGGAGAAGCTGACTTGGACGATACTAAGCGACACTCCGCCAAATGTGATAAGAGATCGAACGACAAAATAGTCAACATGTTACAAAGGAGCATTTTCGTGAGTAAAATAAAGTCCCAAGCGGGGGGCAGTCACCTAACCTAACTTAAGCAAGTCTATGGACATCAAAATGTCCCTTTAGTGGGTGCAAAAGATCCAATTTTCTATAATTCTCCCTTTTCTGTTGTCGTAGTCCTTGATGGAACTATGCATTCAACATATAATATCTTCAGTAAGCTCCAAGACCTCGGTAATAGCCTTGTGCTTGTACCCACTTTTCTTAAATCTTCCTCAACACACATTCTAAACCTGACTCTACAGTTCCGACGGAAGAATGGAACGGGCCCAATTGAGGTCTAAAGAGCATCTTTCTCACCTTCATAACATACTACAGTGCGACCCGGATAGCTGCCTTGAGAGTTTTTATGATCTATTTCGGCACTTAAGCGGGGAAGCTACCCATCCGTTCCCGCTAACATTGCTGAACATTTTTGAAGCCTACAATTTTTGATTAGATTTGCGAGTAACGCACTTAAGTGAGGAAGTACATATCCGGGGATTACTGTATACCGAAGGGTGAAGAGTAAAAAGAAAGGAATAGTCGAAATAATATAGGCGACCGTTAAATGACATGATAGCTGCGTTGAAAATGAGAAACTTTGTGACTTTTTTATATGTAATCCTGTGTGAATGCCGGAGCTTTAACACAAATACAAAGTCAGCCTTTGGAGGACACTTTTTCAATGATCTGAGCGAATTGTCAAAGAAGCCACCTAAAATTCCTTCGGAACTCAGGTTGGTTCGGGGAGGACAGGTCAATCAGAAATAGTAGTCCTTGTTCTACTATTTTAGGTATCCCACACCAGGGCGTACAATGGATCCTTTGAGATACAACTGAGGCTATGCATTATAAGGTGCAACCACCCCTACAACTTAAGGCAACTTTTGAACTTGAGAGACAAAGTCGATTATAGTATTATGGAACACATCGTGTCGCACCCTCTGTAGCCCCTCTTTCAATTTAATCTTACATAAGTCATTTGGCATAACTTTATACTGACACGGCCAACTATTTATTGCGTCATACACAACTGGCAGGCAAAAAAATAATGAACATCCTAAATCAACATCCCAAATCTTCCATCGCTTGATGGCGGCAAAAATGACATAAAAATGAGATAAAAATAAACCGGGCCGCCGGCCGCACAATGAGATACAAATGCCAAAATATTAATAATCACTGTTCCACTTATCTTTTCCTGCACGAACAACAGCATATACGCTCATTACATATTACAACCTGTCACCTTCACGAATGCGCCGCGAAAAACACTAAGACACCTGCCGAAAATAAATTTATGTCATCAATTAAAATTATTTTTTTCGTTCGATTTTGATTCGAAAAACTTCGATGCCGAGCTATAATTCTTCGCAAAAATGAAGGCAAAAACAACATGAATATCAATTAGACAATAACTGAGACTGTGGCCACGAAATGGGGTTTCATTCGGATGAAATATTACGTCAAGCTACGCGCTAAAATACTAAATGTGCCCGAAATGTCCATTTGGTGAAGCGTGGATTCTTAATTGCAATAAACTATGTATCTTGGCTGCCCTGACAGAAACAGAAACAGAAACAAATGTCGATTGTGTGTATCTTATGACGAATTTTCTAAATTTAGCTTGCTTATGATCGATGCATAATCTCGTCTGGTCGTTGCCAAAATGAGAAAGGATCACCCTCAATTTGTCACAAAGTTTTTGTCGATGCAATATTTACTTTTGTATTTTTATCCGCAACCATGTAGCATCCCCCCGATCGTTGTGCGTTTAATGCATTCCTTGTCTATCTGTCGTTCATTCATTCACTCGGTTTACAAAAACAGAAATTCACCATATCGCTCTCTGAAGATACTTTCAATTAAAACGATAAATAAAATCCGTAAGTGAACAAGAAAAATGTGTATCTCAGTGTTTGCCCTGTCGTGACACCATGAATTCTTCAAATACTTTCACAACCGCTCGGCGAAGAAATGAAGTCAGGGAAGCAATTCGCGAATGTAATAAAAATAAAAATAAAAAAATTAAAAAACTCGTATCTTAAGTTTAATTTCTTTCAGATACGATTGAAAATGAGAGTAATTAGTTGTCGTGCCCTTGGTGGATGGGTGCAGAAAGAGCAGATGTAAGAATTTGACTTTTCCTGGTGGCGTTTTTGAACTCAGAAGTTGGGTGGTTGCGTGAGATACTTTTAATTTTTTTCTTTTGATTTTTAGTTAAAAAGTGTTTTTGATGAGCTGTTCCGTTCATTGAGTTCAAGGAATGGAGTGACTTTTAGAATGTCACAGACCATTGATTGGACACTACCATATAAAGAACTACAGTTTGGAACACAATTTCTGAAAAAATTCGATTGTATAAGTTACCCTCTCTACCCGTTACTAACTGCAGTAACTTGGTTTTTGCCTCGAGCTCCTACAATAGAACTCTATGCCAGGGTTCGATTGAATCAGTCAGCCTACCCAGGCGCTGATAACGAGTCTTTTCACGTCCAAATCTCAACCAAAGATATCAGTTTCCCAGTCTAATTTTGATCTTCACCTCACCTAACCAGCTATAGGAAGGCGCGGGTCGGATCTCTCTGAAAATGGAGGGGAACCACTTGCCTCTCTAGAATCGATAAAGTCTCACCTCGATAGTGAAGCTAGAAGAAGAGCTAATAGCAGGTGGAATAATCTCAGCACTTGTCTTCTGTCGAAACAGATCTGGCCTAACCTGAACAGGAAACTTATAAGAATTATAAAAGGAGCCCTTACGGGGCATTGTTTAATTAGCAGACATGCCATGAGAATGGGTGTACCTTCTAATGATTTCTGTAGAAGCTGCAGAGACGAAGAAAATGAAACGACCACACACCTTCTTTGTACGTGCCTTGCTCTATCAAGGTTGAGGAGGAAAACACTAGGAGAGTACTTCTTCAATGACCTTAACGACCTAGCCAGACTTGACATCCTTAGGATAAAGAGTTTTGTATGTGGGTCTATTTGGTTCTGCACTTAGTGCGGCATAGGATAGGGTGAACACCGATACTGTACCCAGAGCTGATACTCCTTTTCTCCTATAGGGAATTCCGCATGTGAGGTTTCTGAGGCTAGTTTCCGGTTTCTACACGAGGTATCACAATGGGCCTTCATTCTGGCCTAAGTTGGTCCCTGCTCAGTGGGGAAAGCCTCCCAACCTACCCTAACCTACTATAGATCTTGAGTTGATTTTTTGTACGAGCACGTCCTGAGTTTTTAGAGCGTCATTACTAAATCCGTAAGGTAGTCCCTCAGTTACTTTATTCTTAGTGGTGGAGGCCTAGGCTCATGGCTATCTGAAGTGGTTCACGTGAACTTAGGCCTCAATCAACGAGCCTCTTCAGACAGCCATATCCTAAGCCAACCGCCTCCAGTTACGTACTCCATGTTCATATTTCTAGTTCAAGTTAAGTTACGTACTTCGTTTATTCTTCGATCTTAACCTCTTCCGATTAAGTCATCGTAAAATATGCTAGGTTGCCTAAGTTCTTTGATTATCACAAGACTAAAGTCTATCTTCTTCCAACCATTAGTGCTATACATGTTATGTAGAAAGGAATCATAGAACTTTAAACGGAAATGGATCAATACCGAGCTGAGGGTTAGAAATAATACTCTTCAAGGTTTTGGACAAGCTGAAACAAGGTATCTACTTTGGGGATCAAGATCCAACCTGTCTACCTACTTACCCTGGAAAGTAAGGGAATCCATCATGCCGATATGTTGTCTCTACGTGCGAAGTAGAAATTTCTTAATCTCACTGGACAACCGAAATTTTGTTAGAAAAGCCCCTTGATGCTCTTAATAAGTCGCAGCGAAGATGATGGCACTGAAGGGCAACTCAAAATAGGTAACCAACTCATCACAGAGTCTGGCAACTTTAAATACCTAAACTCACAGGTAAGCGGGAATGGGTCACTAGAGAGATGCCACCCATAGAATTCGGTGTGGTTGACAATGCAAGCTGACAGTGTCAAAAGACCTCAAAGCAGCTGAAAGACAAAATATGTAAAATGGTTCTCTGACGTGCAATGATGTAAGCTTTCAAGTGCTAGGTTGCACCTCAGAAACTTGACGAATCTGGCGACTTGATAAAGTCAGCAAAAATCATATAAGAGGCAGCAGCAAAGTAATACCAATCAGCGAAAAGCTCCAAGGGGACCGCCTTCACACGTGTAGATAGGCAAGTGCTAGTCATGTCGAAGACTTAATGAGAAGCGAAAAGACCACGCAAATCCTAGAGCATGGGGTACCCCAGGACTAAAAAGTCAGACGATCAAGGAGAGTCGAATCAAAATGGATGAAGAAGAAGAAGCATTGGACAACAAAGCGGTAATCAGGTGTATGGAGATGGATCAATATGGAATGCTGAGGAACACGATCGATAAATGGGCCCAATGAACATTTGAGTCTGTTGGCTGCAGAGAGAAGTTGTAAGCATGACTTGAGGACCTTTAAAATAAGTAGCACCGTTGTCGACTGAAGATGGACTTTTAATATATCGCCTGCAGAAGATGAAGGCTATGTTTAGAAAACGGTGATATGATGGCAAATATTCTGTCTAGCTGCAAATGGACTTGAACCTTGAAAATTAGTCAAAATATCCTGCAAGCGAATACGTTCGTTGGACGCAATCGACACCAGCTGGGAACTATGGGAAATTTGGATGATTCGCCTGTTTGAAAGGATCCGTAAAAGATCAGTCCTCCACACGATAAAAATCGCAGCCGGCGATATCATGGTTTTATATGGCGTCAATAGCCGAAAGAAAAGTAATGTTAGGTAACGATAGGTTCTGCGTAAGGATTGAATTGAATACACCTTCCGATTACGTCCATCTACATCTCTAAAGAACTGAAGAGGATTTCAAGGCAACAAAATATATGACCTTCCAGCAAATTCTTTATTCAGAATTTAACCTCAATACTTTGGTCAAGGCCTTGACAATTCAAAATAAAAAATCTACGGTTATATATATACGTATGTATATAACCGTACTGAACTTTATTTAACTCCAGCCAAACCGCCAATTTTATCCACAAAACAAAATTGTATTCTATACCTGAAATCCACATGCGTTGAGTCCTTTTTCTACACAAAACAATAGAAATGCACTCATTAGCCAAAAAGGATCGAAAAAAAAACAACAACAAATACCAAACGGAAAGGATTTAAAAAAGAACAAACTACAAAACTAAAGATAATTACAACAAAAGAATGACATTTGGTGCCAAGCCATCCGTGTGCACGTTTGTAAATATAAGTAAACCAGGCATTAAGCCAAACCCTGAATCCATACAGCAGGGAGAAAGAGGAACAAGGGATTGCCAAAAAGCTAGTTGGGGGCAGTAGTAGTTCTGTCGTTCTGTGTCTCAAAAAAAAACACCCACAACACTGGTGACAGGATATTATTTGGAAACGAGCGGAGGAGATGGATATTAAAGCAAACAACCTGTAAAAATAAGTAGGTACGTCATTCCAGGACGTATTGTACGAGTATATCTGACCAGTATTCGGGTCGTATGAATTAGCTTCCTGATAATGACGGTGATGATTATGTCCTTTCTTTTTGTAATAAAAAAAGTGAATCCATCGAAATGGAAAGCGCTTTGCGCTTTGGCAATCCTAAAACACCTAGAGACTGTATATAGAGAGACATTTAACGAACAACTCTTCCCTACGATCACTAAATCCAGTGTCAGACTATCAAGAAGGAAGTAACTGAAGTACAATTGAATTGCTGGATCGCTGGCCACTAAGAAGTGACTGGTAACGAAACAAGTGACAACCTGGTAAGGGAAGGATCTTTATTAGGCCCCGAACTAGCCGATGCTATCGTTAAAATCTCACCCTGTAATCTCAAACAGCAAGTTGAGAACAAAATTCAAAGGACTGTGAAGGATATTGTATTTAACAGAGAACACAGAGTAAAGAAAGCATACGTCGTTTTCTACGTCTGTAGTAAGACCTTTGGCAAAAGGTGGGGACTTAAACCTAAGATGATCCTCTGGATGAACATTGCCGTAATTCGTCCAATCCTAACTTCTAGTTAGCTCGTGTGGTGGCCCGCCTTAAGCAAAGCTTACAACATCACAAAACTTAGTAGAGTCCAACGAACAGCTGGCATAGGGATCAAAGGAGCAATCCGTTCGAGCCCTTCAGAAGCTCTTAACGTGATCCTCCATATCCTGCCCCTGGACTGGCACATCAAATATATCGTTTCGTGTAGTGCTATCAGACTCAGAGAATCTGGGCTTTGGTCTCCTTAACCCATAGTAAGGCTCCTGATTTGCTGCCTAGGGATCTTGCCTGGCCCATAACTGACTATACGACTCCTACACTTAAATTCAATAATAACATTTGAGGAGCAATAGTAACAACCACTTTTACCTACCTACCTACCGATATTATATTTGAAATGCACTCAGCTCCTGTGTTGTAAGGGGATGCAGGGGATGTGGTGATGAAGATGCTCTACACTTTTATTGTCAGTGTCCAGCACTCTGTATCTTTTTCAGAATCTAGAACAGCTGTCCAACAAGTCTGTGTTTGACATACACGAATCTAACAGCGCCTCGGGCTGGCTTGATAGCGCATAGGTGTAAAGGTGCCATAGTGTGGGGGCTGCAACTCTTAGGGTATCACAATGGGTCTACACTGACTTAAGTGTAATGGGGAAAGGACTTTCTTGCCATCAAACCTCCTACCTAACCTACCCTTACCGAAAAAAAATCCCAGAAACGAGTAACAATGTCCTTGCGATCGAAGACGTTGAATGATGAAAGTGTCAAGGAAAAGAATCTTCGTTGGACTGGAGGTCGAAAAAATGTTCAGCGATATAGGGATTTGACGGATCAGGGAGATTCAAAATAACGACCAAAACCGAAGGTGTAAAGTTCCGAAGAATATCTGAGAGCAAAATGAAGTCTGAAAGCTCTTAAAATACACGCGAAACTAAATTGCATCAGAGAGACGTTAACTACTATAAAAGAAGTCCCAATATCTTGTTAAGAGGTTCCTGTGGGCCACAGAGCATACAAATTAGACGATTGAGGATAATAGCAAAGTTCTGGAAAATAATGAAGTCCATTGGGACAAATATATGATCTATGTGACACGATTGGACCAGGAAAACATGCTGCAAGACTGTGTTGTGTCTGTATAGCATGCAGCTGATTCCATCATGGGTTTGCAATATTTTACCTCTGTAAGATGCACACGGTACACTTTGGAACACCACACCATATCATCAGGTCTGTGTTTAATTGGTAATAACTTGGTTTCCAGCTTGTCCCGCTAATGGAGTTTTCACTAAAACAGTTATCCTACTAATATTATAAAAGTGAAACGTTGTCCGTTTGTTTGTTTGTTCGTCTGTAACACGAAAACTTCGGAACCGATCAACTTCAAATTTTGCACACAGAGTGGCTGTACCTCAGGTCACAGTATAGAGTACTTTTGGTTATTAAAGTGTTACTTCGCAAATTATAAGTGGACGAAGCCGCGGGTAAATGCTAGTAATACATATGTAGGGATGCTCATAAATATTGTGCGTATTATTTCATAGTTTTCAATTTCCTTTTCTTTTCATGTAAAGCACTGAAGGAATCTGCAACGTTAGTTCCAAGTTGGATCTAAAATTTGGGATAACTCCATAAATGCGAATACCCAGTGGAAGTTTAGCTGTCATTTTAATGTTCGAAGTGTTTCACCCAAAATACGGACCGGTAATGGAAGAAAATCTTTTCAAGATCTGAAGCCTTGATAAATTTTACATTTCATTGACAGTTAAGAAGGAATCCTTAAATTTTTTACTTTCCAAATCCGAACAAAGTCATCCAGTCAAGGACATCAGGCAGAGGTCATTCATTTCAATATTTTGAACATCCCAATGTCGAACATGTACTTATATGTATGACATACATATACTTTTCTGTACCAATTACGTGCCCCATTGTACGTACCCCCGTTGAGTGAAAACGCTTTAACCGATTTGAAATCAAACAAAAACATAACCTTCTATTCCCACTTCACAATAGCCATCGTGTTGTGTCGAATTGAAGATGAGAAGTTGAAAAACAGCTTTGTTGATTGGTTGAAACCAAAAGGGGACCATTTTCGGAATATAACACAAAAATAAAACTGTTAAACAAAAATAAAAGTGAAAACTTTTTTCATTTTGTCTGATGTATGTTATGTTCTTTATTCTTTTTTTTTTGTTTCCTTTTCCACAAAAGGGTCATAAATCAACCGATGAATATCATCGATTCCAGTTTTTCTCGATTTTTTTTTTTAGAAAAAGAACAAAAAAAAAATAAAAATATTTTCAACGTAAAGAGAGTAAGTTTCGTTCGTTATCCCCAAGGTATCAGATGTTTCGGCAGCTTGTTGTATTGGAAAGGGAATGGGCTTTGTATTTCACAAAGAAGAGAGATTGTAATACACCAGTTTTCATTGATTATTTATTTTCAGAGGACCTTACCTACAAATGATACAAAAAAAAATAAAATAGAAGAAGATCTTAAGCTAATAACATTAGTATTTTTTCTGTTTGAAAATTAAATTTCGATTTTCTTGGCATTGATTTATAAATCGAAAGCAACACCTTAATCTGAACTTGAATTAGATGCTTAATCGCATCCTTTTAAGGAAATTAAATCAGGGAAATACAGAAAAATAAGGAAGTACTACAAAAACGGGTGACAAAAGAGAATAAACAGCTAGGGTAGTCGAAGAAGAGTATCGATCAAGAAGATTGAAGAAAACTGAAATTTTCAGCTCAAGGATTTTAAAGAGTCTCGCGGTCAAAATGAGATTTGGAGATCTTAGACAAAAGTCGCTGTTGGCAGCTGGCAGCTGTTTCAAAAGTACGCGAATCTTTTGAAATATAAAAGAAGATGAGTCATCGATTTGAAGAATTGTAGGTAGAAAGGACTGTATGGTCTAAACCTGCTTCATGAAACTCTGCATTCTGGCTAAACGAAGCATTAACCGCAATCCCTTGCCCCCTACAGCAATGCAAATCAAACAATAGTGCGACTAAAGAGGCCAAAAATCACGCCACTCATCTTCAAATCACTATATCTCCCATATGACGACCCGACTCTGCCAACAACTACGTTTTTAAATGCGAAATGGCCAAAGTCAAGGGCCCACACACCAAGCCCCTGTATAACAACACCAAGGTTGACGAAGAAGTTACTCTTCTAACCCACGCCCTTCAAAAAATGTTCGAAAAATCCTGTCCTTTAACCAAAGGTAAGAAAAAACTTAACCCCAGTTGGTGGTCTAAAGAGCCAGTCCAATTACGACAGCGTGCAAGAAAGCTGTATATAATGTGGCCAGAAGGACGAAAGATGCCGATGACTGGGATCGCTACAAAGAAAGCAAGGGCCGGTTCAAAAATAGGACCACTTACACCAAAAGGACCGCGTGGAAGAAATTCTGCAGCGAAATAGAATCTACAAAAGAAGCTTTTCGAGGTTAAGAAAAGTGTTGTCAAAAATACATGTGACCCCAGGACTCCTGAAAGAACAGGACGGTTCTTGGATAGAATCCAACCTGGAAACACTTAAAATCCTCATTGATACCCACCAACAGTAACACGAATGAGATGTGTTACCAAATAATAGATGAAAGAAAAGTGGACAGGGCCATCAGCTCCTTCTCTTTATACAAAACGCCTGGACCAGACGGCATAATACCAATAGAGCTGTTAAACACCAAGGAATACATCCTACCTTGGCTTGTCCAAATTTTCAGAGGATCTGGAGAAAAAGCAAGGGTCATCTTCATACCCAAAGCAAGAATAACCACAGCCACACAACTCCCAAGGATTTTAGGCCAATAAGCCTCACGTCTTTCCTCATGAAAACACTGGATAGACTAATAGACATTCACATTCGCTCCAAATTGAATCCAAGAGACGTTTCACAAGCGCAGCACGCAAATCGGTGGAAACGGCGCTGCACAAAGTGGTGGCAACGATCGAAAATTCGCCCAAACCTGATACTATCCACTGTCATTATAAGGCCCATACTCACATATACATGCCGAGTCTGGTGGCCAGCCGCAGTAAAAACCACAAATCTGAACATCTTTACAAAGATTCAGCGACTGGCTTGCGTAGGAACCAAAGGTTTGCAGAACAACACCGATTGCAGCCCTGGAGATGATGCTGGGATTAATACCTGTTGATCTTTACACAAATGAAGTGGTCGCGAAAACTGCCTTCGCCTACAACAACTCAACCTTTGGAAAAAAAAGGCCTGTGCACCATCAGGGAGGTAGTTCTCGACCTCCGATGTGTCGGACTCCCACTGACTAAACTCTGTTCTTCTCTCAAGGCATTTAACCTTCCTTTCTACTCTTTCACTGTCTTCAAGTCAGGCCACAAAAAATAGGTCGCTCACTCTTCAAACAATTCGTCAAATGGTTTCCAGCGGCGTTTTCATCTTCAACAGTAAGACCAAAAGTAAGGCTGTATAATTCTCACTTCTTATTTATAAAGCCTCACAAGTTTAAAGAACAAATTTGAGGCAATATTCTAATAAGACTTCTTATACATAAACATATATAGTACTTCAGCAAACATTCTTTTGTGTATGAAATGGATTATAATAAAATCTTTGGGTCACATTCAACTCTTTATGTACGTAGTATATACTTATGAATGTATGCGTATTGGAATGCGACAGGATGAATATACACTTAATATTCAATCCGCAGAATGTCTTAGAAGCCAACCCCTATAAGACTCCAATTAATACAGGCTTGTAGTAAATTTTTACATAACACAAAGGGTTTACCAAAACGTGAGTAATTCACAATAAAAAAGGGGTTGATACGGTTCTAACGTTAATACATATGTGTGTTTGTACATACATTACGTGTTTTATATAATGTGTTAAGGAATTTTCTCAAGAGACGACCCCTTTTCTTGTTTGTTAAATTGTCCCACAAGGCAAATAAAACGTCCATTTTCATTGTAGGTAATTTTTTAAAGACTTAATAGACTTAAGAATTTATGTACACATTTATTTTATTTATTATATGGTTTGTATATGAATTTAAAAAAAGTAAAAGTGATCTTAAGGATAGTTGAAGGAAGCGCATTGTAAATTTCGGAAAAAGTTTTAGCACCGCTGCATACGTTTCGCCAACAGAGGCCTGCTATGCGCTCATGTCCCGACAACTTTTGGACAAGACTTGTGAGCAGTGACCTAGCTATGACATTAAAAGTATCCTAGACGAATTTATCACAAGGCTGGGAAGAGAGGGCAACTTTGGTAGCACTGTCGGAAAGAATAGCCTGGACTTTCGAAAATAAATTCACGGGAATCGATTTGGCGATGGGGCGGAACGTTCTCGTAGGTTAGGTTAGGCTAAAGTGGCTATTACCAGCTATTGAAAGCACTCTTTGACTATTGATAGGTCCATTGTGATACCCCATGAATCTGGAGAGATCGCCTTATCTACCCGTTGAACCAGTTGGAGCTTCTGATGAAGCGAAGGAGGTTTCTGACATCTTTGTTTATCAGATCGCCTAAGTCGTTAAAGTCTTCTTTTCGGGAGAGAGCTGGATAGTTACAAAGGAGGTAGGATAAAGCTTCCTCTTATTCCACCCACCTTCTACAGAAATCGTTGGAATGAGCGCCCAGCCTTGTTGCATTCTTGCCTATTAGACAGTGTCCCGTGATGACACCTATTACGAATCTGATATGCAATCTGTTGAGAGAAACGTTCTCGTAGCTTTTATGCGATTTCCGTATCTCAACATTCATATGGGATCCTGGAAGCCTCCTGATCAATCAACCGGATTCATCACATTGCGATCGACGCAAGACACTCCTCAACTACAATGGAGGTCTGAAGTTTTTCGAGGGACCAACATAGACTCGGACTACTTCCAAGGTACGGCTGTGGATATCTCGAATATCGCAAAGACAAGGAAATACTGTTGACCACGGAGGGCTGCAATCTCAAAAGATATTATGAGTCTTCTCCGATTGACTACATCAAGAACCTAACCTACAGAAAATAAATCGCAGCACTACAAAAAAAAAAAAAAAAAAAACCATCAGAGATGCTGCCTCTGATGTACCAAGTCTTTGCCGATCACCACAATGAAACCTATGGTTCCATGAAGAATTCTGGTAAGCACATGCAGCAAAATAGGAGGCATGGAGAGCGGTGCTACATAGAAGAACCAGCGCTGCTCGGGAGCTCTAGAAGCAAGAAAACGACAGACGAACAATAGCTTGTCAAAAGAAAAAAGAAGAAGAACATGAGAAGCATTCGGCGAAGGAAAAAAGTTCGGAAGTTCTGTAAAGACGAGCAAGGGAATATAGTAGTAGAATTAGAGTCAGTGCTAAAGATATGGAAGGACCCTTTCTGTTAACTATAAAATGGAAACGACGATCCAAATTCCAGTGTCAGGCAGTGACTGATGAATCATTCAATATGAAGGATGGGGGCTTACAATTTTGCCTACACGACCTGGACCAAGTAAAGATAAGTCCAGTGAAGCAGCTGGAGCTGACGGCCTTACCCCAGGAATTCCAAATCGAGAGCCATCAACATCGATTTTAAGGTCGCGTATGACAGCATTTATAGGGACGAGCTATTCAGAGAAAGCACACTGTTCCATCAATCTCGGTAAAGACCTCACGAAGATCTTCGATGTCAAAAAAGAATTTAGACAAGGGGATGTCTTGCCATGCGATTACTTCAACATCGTTCTCGAAATAATTGTTCAGAACTCAAACACCAGCAATAGAGGCAGAGTCTCTCAAAAGTTCGAGCAATTACTCGCATACGTTGACGATATTGACGATAGCGTGTTGGTGAGTTTTGACACGGAAACGACCAAGATGGGTTTAACGAAGAAGGATGTCTCGGCACTTGGACAGATATAACTTGAAGGTAGGTAGGGACTTTGTATACCTAGGCTCCGATATCAACTCAGGCAACGACATCAACGCGGGAATCAAACGCAAACTAACTCTTACCGATCGCTGCTTCTTGGGGCTAAGCAGCGAATTGAGTAGCAAAGGCCTCTCTCGAACAACCAAAGTCCTGTTCAATGGCGTGGAGGCACACATTTTGTTAAGCATGGATGAGGTTGTTCTCTACTGATTTGAGAAGAAAATCCTTTTGATTATCTACGCTTCCGTCTGCATGAATGGAAAGTGGAGGGGCAGATACAACGACAAACTGTATGGACTGTTAAGCGATGTGGATTTAGTCCAGATAGTTCAAATGCAACGGTTTAGATGGCTGCAACATGTAGAGCGGATGCAGATCAGCACTCTGACGTGGAGTCTTCGAGTCCAATCCGACTTGAAACGCGCAAATGGAGGGGGAATTCAAAAAACTTGGCGTGTGAAACTTGAGACAGCTAGCTGATGTTGGTTGAGAACTAGATCCTATTCCTGCCCTCTATTGTTTTTTCGATTTTTATTTAACAAGAGATTTAAACTTGAAAGGTGGTCATTGACCTTAGTCAATGTTTGCATGATATTCAGCCTCCAAAAGTAATAACCACCTTCATCCTACAGTGCATCAATTAATTCGACTTTGTGACAAGATTTACCAGAAAGCCAACGCAATCGAGTTACACCCAACAGCATTCCATCTTCCTCTTCGTTCATTTTATCATGCAAGAACTTCCTCTACTAGGTAAGTCATCAACAGAATTTTAAATAAAACCCAAAGTCAAATGGCTCATCGAAAACTATCGAATCTTTTCTAAAACTATACGCCCATACGTCCTTGCTGTCTCTTTTTTCCTTTTCGTTCATCTTTATCTTCATGTGGCATGCATGTATGTATATCTCATAGTCAGGTACCTGTAACCAGGTAGAAAAATAAAAAATAAAAGACCTTTGACAAGCACCCAACACTATAAGCTTATTTATTGATGATATCCTCTTAAGTCAACCATGAAAGTGAAACACGTCCACTTCAAGGCAATGAACTGAAAGGAGAGACGGAAAAGTATAAATTGCATGGGCGTGCATATATAGTTTATCTACCTTATGCACCTACTTTCGAAACTATCGCACAACCCACCTTGATATTTATATTCTCTGGCATAACTTCATCTTTAACTTTGCCGCGATAATAAATTTTAATGTGGAAATATGTTTCGAAAAAAAAAATAAGCTCACGAACGACCCTAAAATAAGAACAAGAACAAGAGGGAAGACTGTAGTTATTGAGTATTTTTAAGGAGTTTACACTGCGATCTATAGGATCTATTGAGCTAAGAGCTTGTGAGATGTCTCCAGTCGAGGCGTTTCTTATGTTCTCATTTGTCAAGATATCCTCGAGAAAAAATAACCTTCTGATGCAGCAGTGAGCCACACACTCCCACAGTACGTGTACCTCTGCTTCATCTTCCTTTAGACAAAGTTGACAAGTGAAATTCGAGGCTTTAGTGTCCGGAGTAGGGGGTGTAGTAGGATTGACATGACAAGGAAGTCCTTCTCCCGTCACACGATAGGTAGATGTAATGAGGTGGGACTTAGTCCCTTATCACAACCAAATCACAGATGGATAGCAGGTAGTACTTGCCTCATAACCAAGCAGATTTGGCCAAAGCTGGATCTCGAACGATCTTACTGTCTCATCAGACGGAAAATATTGGGTGTCATAACGGGATACTGCACCATCGGCAAGCATACCTATAGGCTGGGCCTCCTTTACAACGACTTCTGCAGAAGCTGCATGGACGAGGAGCAGGAAGAGACGATTCTCCACCTTCTCTGTACATGTCCAACCCTCTCAGCTCGAAGAAGAGCATACTTAGGAGCCAGCTTCTTTCGCAACCTTAGTGAACTGGCTGACATCAATATAGGTAGCCTCCAACGCTTCATTGTAACCTCCGGCTGGTTCTGAGGGTAGTATTTCTGGTGTAGTTCTGATCCTGGTGGCAACACAAAGGACCTTATCTGGTTTAAGTGAAGTTGCAACTGCAGCCTGTCAATCCTACCTAACCTAACCTAGTCCTTTATCACTGCGGTCACTTGTGGGCCTAATGTGACGTTCACTTCTTTGGAGCTACTCCATGAGGCTAAAATGAGTCATGAAACGAACGATGGCTTTGGGTGAGCTGGTGGTTACATATACCGTCACATAAAGATCAATGTAGATCCATTGTCGTGCCCTTAGGGTTGCAACTACTGTGGAATTGTTCGGAGAGGAACGTGATTTTGTTCAGAGGTCTCTGAAAGTTATCCCAATATGAGAAGTTTTTTCCATCTGTCTAGACTTGTTCTTAACGCGGAAATAAAGATGCCACAGAAGCCTTCGGAACCTATGTACTTTTCAGAGAAACTTACCACTGTAGCCTGGTATGCAACAGAGTTTAACTTGATCTCGCTTTGATAGGTCTTGCAGAGCATTAAAGCAGCCAGCAACGGCTTTTGAGTTCCAGTAAAGAGAAAACACTGACGGTTCCCCCTTTCCTTTTATGTCAGAGTCAAGATTGATATTGGCGCAAGTATCAATGGCATGCAGTTCGCCCTGAAAGACACTAGGGGGCATACTTCAACTTTGTGATTTGGACCATAAGTACCGGCTTCAACACCTGAGTTCGTCTTTTATCCATCAGAAGTCCCTTTACATTCATCAATGGATCGCCAGTTTCCCAAGAAGTGCGGTTCAGGATCTCAATCTAGAATTTTTTTTCCAAAACAGAAAGTTTTTGACATGAAGTCGGTGATGATTTTAAGCTTGGGAAAGTCAGAAAAAAAAGCCAGGTGAGTGTTGGAGGTTGACTGCACTTCGTATTGCTACTTTTTTGACAAAGATGTGTAATGGTAATGGGGTAAGACCAATAAGTGCCTCTAGGGCTGCCGTAAAGCAATGGCGAGACATGCCTTAAGATGATCGATTTTTCTTTGACTCTAGTTCTCCATATTACAGAACCGTAGTTGAGGATAGGTCCAACTATCATGGTGTAGTCAATGTATGAACTTGGGCTATAATCCCTAGGTTTTGCCATACGTTCGCACCAAGCTACATACATACATATAATATAACGTGATGACCGAGTTCAGTATTTTGAGAAAGGTTAGGCACCATGTAGCTTAGAAACATTCAAAACATGCAACGGATTTTGGCAAGGTGCTCGAGCAGATAGTGAGAAAGGCTGGGATAAACGCAACGGAGAAGGCACAAATTGTTCAGCTGCTGTCTTACGCAGACGATATCGACATCATCGCCAGTTCCCAGCGTGACATTATTGAAGCTTTTACAGCGAATGAGGAACCAGCCAAACGAATTGGTGCTATGATGAATAAGGATAACAGAAAGTACAGCTCGTACATCGGAAACTGATTCCCGCATACAGTCTACAAAAGAACATCGACAGCTGTTATTTTGAGATAGCGACGAACTCAAAAAAAGACATCCTGGTAGCTATTGCTACCTCGGTTTGTCCAAACAATTAAGGTCAAAACTCTAAGGTCTAACAGCATCCTCTACAAAACTCTGCTCTTGCCAGTCTTCTATAAAGTTGAATGTTGGACGATAAGTAAGACGGTGGAGTAGATCTTGGGATAGCCAGTTCCTTACAAACAGGACTATCAACTCTAAGCTAGGCGAGGCTGCAGTACGGAGACCTGTGAGTAGGGGCACACCTCAAGGGGGGCAACTGTCCCCACTTCTTTGGAACCTGGTGGTCAATGAAGTACTATTAATACTGGAAGAGGAAGGTTGCAGTTTAATTGCGTATGTGGACGATGTTGCTATAGCTGTCTCAGGTAAACACCTTTACACGCTTAGAGACCTCGTGCAGAATGCTCTCTCTACGCTAACTAAATGGACGAAAGAATGTGGCCTTGGAGTCAACCCCCATAAAACGGAAAAAGTCCTCTTTACTAGGAAATACAAAATTACTTCGTTTGATCCTTCTAAACTGTGCGGTACTAGTCTTGTACTTTCAGACAAAACCAAGTATGTGGGTCTCATTCTCGACAAAAAAAAAAAAAACTCAGCTGGAAGCCTAACATCCTCGAGCGGTGTCTTCAAATCCCAGCCACCTGGAGACCGAACCTCTCGTTTAAAGGTCAAGCAATTGCGGACGCCAGAAACCTTTGTCCAGTAAACTAGAAGGAAAGTGACAGGGACTGTCAAGGATGGAAAGCGCCAGTAGTCCAGGCTTGGACCCTCCAAGGGTCGCTGCCCTGATAAGTAACTAAGTGTACGTATAAACATATGCCATATGGAGATATGAATGTATACCTAATAAATACTCTTACATCCCCCGAATTTGCCGTATTCCCTTCATTCTTTTTTTTGTGCTCATGGATAAGAGAAAAACTTGACGCATTCCGACAAGTATCCACTTTTATATATTATTATCCTTTATGTATCTCTGTGGGCTTTCTAAACTAAACTCTCCTCTTTTTCGCTAGGGGAAAGAAAAATAGTTTTCCCATCTGGCGCACATGAACACAACGAACAAATTAAAAAGAAAAGCGGGAAAAAAAAGAAAAGCTCTTAAAACGGAAAACATAAAAATGAAAACTTTTGAATACCATTATTTAGTTTTCACATCCGGCGACCGACGACGACGCCAAGCAGACGGCCGGCTACACCTACCACACACGTCAAACAAGCACAAATAAGGAGTGTTTTCTTCTTTAATATTTTTTTTTTATCCTTTGCAAAGGACTAATATAATATGAAGCGAAAAGTCCAGTAATAAACTAACCAAGTGTTGGAAAGGAAGGATGAAGAAAAGAGTCCGGAACGTGAACGATAACCTTTACAATCAGGGCTGGATGAGGTCTGAAGGAGGCACATACCGCCATCTGTTTGACGTTTAAGTTAGTCACATGAGAAGAAAGGACGATTCATTGAGGGAGGGGACTTTCTGTTGACGTTTTTTTGGATTTTTTTTCTACTTTTAGTTCTTTAACGGTGGCGTGCTGTCACTTTTTGTTTTCCTATATCTCTAGTTACTAGATACATGGTGTTTGTGTATAGGTTACCTTGTCCCATGTCCTGAAACTGAAACTGAAACCAAACTGCAGTGCACACTATGACAGCGGCAAGGTATAAATTTCATTTGGGGCAAAATTATATACGTACCGTTGTAGGTGGTTGCTTATTTATTATTTTTTTTTGGTTCCGTTTTCGTTTTGCCAGCATATCTAACTAATACAGTGGGAAAAAGTCGTCGTTGGCAGACGGTGGTAAGCAAGGGGAAGTGGAAAAACGAAAACGGATATACACAGACTATTGGCGCCACGGCGGCGGTGGCCTCCATTTCGTTGCTATTATCAGGATTTATTTATTTGGTTTAATGGCGAATTTGAGTTTTTTTTTCTCTTTTTTCCTCTTTCGTCGGTTTTTTTCTTTTTTCTTATGGCGCGAGGTTTTGCAACAAGCTAAACGAAAACAAGAAACAAGAAGGTGTAATCAAATGAAATAGAATTTATATAGAAGTTGTGCTGTTCTTTTACCTACATAGAGGGCGTTTTTGAAGATTTGAAATTGAAATAAAACACAAACATGTTTCGACTTTTCTCGATAGAAAATTGTATGGCATTAATGATGGGCATATGGTCAGCTTGGGAGCGTCTCGGAAACTGCATCCTAGAGCTTAAATTTTCGACCACTTTTTTTTTGAGCTTATGAGGCCGTATCTCGAGAATTGTGCGCATACAATGTTGGCTTCCAAAGATGAAATCGTTGTTGGCTTTTGCGCATAGACCAACGACTTCTCATTTATCAATTCTATAGCTTCATCACTACACCACCATGCTTTCTTGGAGTGTTGATGGTTGCCTTTTAAATCTCCTAGCAGTGATATGGCTCAAGTTTGATGAAGGTGACGCTATGTTAACCAAGGACATCCAATTCGTCAAATACAACATGGACGGAATCTTATCATTTTCTACATATGAACCTTCATGAGGTTAGCGGGCGTAGGATGCTTAGGTGAACTCGTCATTGTTCTCGATCCTCCGCTCATGACTCCATTTCATTAGGACAATTCCCCGGATGGGTTTAGAAAAGATGCAAACTTTGATCGAATCATCTCATCCCAGCTCTGCAAGGAGGTCGCTTACCTGATAGCATGGCATTCAACTCAATAAACATCTTGGAAGCCAGGTTGCGTGACCAAACTATCGGAGTATAGATCTGTGTTTCTTACTCGATCTCTATACGAGTTATTCCAGCAAGACCACAAAGAAATCTCATTGCGGCCACTACCCCCGATTTTGAATCAGAAGTTCCGCAGAAGGTTTCGGGTCCAATGTAAGCCTGAAAACTTCTCCAGGCTACCCGATTTGTAATTTCGTAACCATGGCCATACTGTATGCTCTGCACTCTTCATCCTCAGCTTCGCTGATGGTGTACAAGAGGTTATTTTTCATGGAACTGTATACATGCAAAGTGACTCTAACTAGCAAAGTGATGTGGGATAGATTTGGACCTCAGTGATATGGGAAGTCTGAAACCACAACTCTATCACCTTATCGTAAGTGTAGATGAACAGGCTAGATCAACGCACTTAGAGAAAGGTGCAGAATGATCTATAGTTGCCTAAATCATAACCTGCTTCGAACGAACTACTTCCGTGATGAATACAGCATCGAGCAAATATCGACAGTCTTCAAGCTTCGGGAAGAGCTGCTGAAGCTCAATTATATTCCTCATAGAGAAGACTAGTACAGTGCAACCTGTGTAACTTGGCGGTGAGAGAAGATGTCATTCATTTCGTCGGAAAGTGTCCTGTTTTGAAAGAAATAAGGAGGTATATCTTCGGAGCTGATGTCCTGTCGGTGAACCAACTCCTAATGCTCCTCAATGAAATTAATGTGTCAAAGCTATCCCGTTACTGCAGAATCACGTTAAATTATCGAGAAAGGAAAGTCTATGAAGATTTCTTAATAAATAAATAAATAAATAAATAAATAAGTAAATAAGTTAATAAGTAAATAAATAAGTAAATAAATAAGTAAATAAATAAATAATTAAAAATAGGGAACATTGTTATTTTAAAGGCAATTCATTCAACTGTTGTCAGTCAGACAGACGGCAATGCCATGCTCAATGATTTTTGTAAATCAGAAGTTGTAATAATCTTGAAGTACATAAATAAAAATATTTCTAATCTTAATGTACTGAACCCTCTAGGGCCTTTTACTCGCAATCATAATCGGTGATCAGTCCATTTCTTGGCTTCTGTTGCAGTATTTCCATTTTTCCATTAAAAGACCACCTAGAGCTTCAAATTAATTTCTTCGAGATTAAATGCATAAAACTAAATGCCTCACTTTAAGCTCCCCCAAAGAAGTAGGTAGGTACTTATAAAAGTAAAAGAGTCTCATTATATCAATCAAAATATCCTACCAACAACCATCATTTACAATTACTACTTGCACCACAGAATAAAATAAGAAAATAAAAATATATCCTATCCAACCTATCTGTAACCATGAAAGAAACTAAAACTGAAACCCCTTATCAAAGATTAAAATGCAAAAAAAGAAGGAAAAAAAAAAACTAAGACTGCGAACTAAGTTAAGAACTTAGGCATTAGAGTAATTAAAATGAACTCTATTCTTGTTCGTTCTCTGTTCTATTAGCAGTTTTCTTTCATCAGGACAATACAGTTAGTGTCTTCTCCAACTGCCTGCTCAATGTAAAACAATGTCCGCTTTTATGAGTCCTCTTATTCAACAGCAGCACTATCATCTGTCAGGACAAAGTAATTTCCTTGCATGTAATTTAATTCCCATGCTGATTTTCCCTTTTTTTTTGTCCTCTCTCAGTTAAATCCTTTGTCCTGTAAGAGATTTTATGAAACAAAAAAAAAAAAAGTGGATAGTTTCTCTATTTGAAGAGTCCTTGATTACTGTTACTTATTTAGGATTCTTTTTTTTTCTCTATTGTAGTTGAAAGAATAAAACAACAAGGACATCGGTAAAAATACGTCATGTGCATTAAAGGGACAACAGATTATTAACTAATTGCGAAGCATTTATTTTAAATTAAGAAAAGTTCACAAACAATAGGTCCTTAATCAGGAGGCAGGTTTGGTATTGTGGTGTGGGAAGAAGAACTCATAACCTATTATTATATCCCAATCAGTGTTGTTCTACAAGTTAGGATATCTAACGAATAAGGACATCAGGAAGCTCACTAGAAACAATAAGGTGGTCTCAGCTTCAACATAGTCTAGAACCAAGTGGTCCTTCGAGAAGAGGTACACTTAGAACAAGAGAAGGTCCATTGTGATACAATTTAGATTTCCTAATGAAGCAGTTTACATTGATTCGAGAAATATTCACTTAACGTAATTTCCCTGACGGGAGACTTTCAGAGGAAGTTGACAATAGATTCCCCCTCCTCGTCTCGAGCTACTTCTGTGGAAATCGTTGCATACAATACCTAAACGCGGACTTTGTCTGCCTAGGATGCCATACCCTGTGAGGTCGTTAATAGGCTTCGAGAGATGGTCTCTTTTTAGTCGAATTAATGCTTTCGATCTCTTAGGATCGAGGACAGGCCCGATTAGCACAGCATTGTTACAATAGTTAAGATGTAGCCATATACTTGCTTTCAGGTGTTTGACAAACGACAAAGGAGCTTTGATGTGGTCCAGCTTCCTACTGGTTCGCACCTTGAGAGTCTTGTCTGGCTAATTCGTCAATCGTACAGTTCTCTGTGACTTGAAATCCAAAAAAATACACGCGACAGTCCTTCACTGCCTATATCTGTGTGTTGAATATAAAAAGTCTGATCGCAGCTTGACTGTTGATACATGTATCTATTTATCACAATATCTGTGCTAGGTTAATTTAGAGCCAAGCCGTGACCTTACTGATAGCTGCGACTTCGGCTACAAAACACTATAATTATTATAGAGTGGTGAATGTCAAGTTCTTCTGAAAGACACCGGAACTGTTATGGGGGCGTCCAAAAATATGGAGATAGACTCATTAAAGAAGACTTCATGCCGACTCCAGGCGCTTCGGTCCAGTATTAATGTACTTATCGCTCATGATGAAGTACTTTTCTGTGGGCAGTGTGTCAGTTGATTTAGGAAGGCTGCGGTGAATTGATAAAATGTTGGCATGTGACACATTTTTCTCAGTCCATTGGTGAGTTCTTCTCAGCCATAAGTAAGGATCGGTCTTAAGACTACAGTACACAGCTAGTGCATGATTTTCGGCTGTAGGCCCTATCTGGTACCTATTTTCTCTCCACAGAAGCTTCTTATCTAGAATGAGTCCTAGAGGTTTGGCACTGTCTGAAAAGTTCAGAGTTGTACCCTTGAGCTTATGTGGAATATTAATTTTAGACGGATTGACACTTGAGCCACAGCTGTTTGTTCACAAAATCAGCTTGTTTCGAACATATTGAAGAATATCTGTAAGTGTCCAAAGGTACTTAATTTTGAGGAAGTGAAGCAATTTATCTACCTCGGGGCAAATATAAACTCCACAAATGACACCCTAGTGGAGATTCGACGAAGGATAACCTTAGGCAACTGCTGCTACTTCGGTTTGTTCAAACAACTTGGGTCCAAACTTCTAACTCTAAGGTCCAAAACCATGCTCTACAAAACTCTGATCTTGGCAATCTTGCTTCATGGAGCTGAATGCTGGATGATAAGTAAGACAGCGGAGCAGATCTTGGGATCGTTCGAAAGAAAAATTGTACATTTGGTCCTGTCTGCGAGGAGGGCGAATGGAGGAGAAGATTTAACCGCGAACTCTATGAGCTGTACAAATACATATGTGGATGTAGTCGGAAAGGCAAAAATCCGTCGACTGCAATGGATCCTTGAATCCCAGCTACTTGGTTCACGAAGAAAAGGAAGACCGAATCTCCGGTTTAAAGATTCGGCAATCGCGGACGCCCAAAAACCTTGGTCTAGTAAATTGGAAGCAGCGTGCCCTGGACCGTGAAGGATGGAAAGTGACATTAGTTCAGGTTCAGACCCTCCAAGGTTCGCTGGCCTGATAAGTTATTAAGCCCAAAGGTAGTTATTTGACACGAAGATGGCGATATCATTCGCACCCGTCTAGCTTCAGAAGTGGTTTTTTGAAGATCAAATTCCATAAAAGAGAAGATAGTGTTTCTGTCTGGAGGGTAATGCGGTGTGGCTTCCTTCTAGCTGCTGCCAAAAGAGGCGTTGATGAATCTGATATTAAGGTTGTTGTGTATTAAACCACAGACAAATGTTTAAAGGTTTTCAAAGCATTGATTCATCAAAAGTGTCTCAACGTTATGAAATCCTCCTTCACGTCTACATTATGGCACTAGACATATTCCAAACCTTTCACTGAGTTACCATCCATTTAAGAATATCCTTTATACAGAAATTCTGTCGTAACAACCTTGTTCAGGCTCAATGCAGAAAACGTTGAAATTATATATGTAGCTTCAAAGGATGTTTTATTTTTCTTGGGCTTGTCTTGTCGAAAACCTCAATACATCTTTTCAATTGTACAAACAAAGGATAACACTAAGTAAGGACTACTACTAACTGAACTTAATTGTCTAGATATCGCTGATATATGTACCGACAGAAATGTTCATGTACCTTAAATTCTAAAGCTTTTTTTACAGCGTCCTGCTCTAACGCCATCACGGCTATTATGTTTCGCTATATTAATTAGTTTTTGTGGCTTGTAAAATGTATTTTTTAAATTAAACTACATCGAAGCACGCAATCAACCCACAAGTGTATTTGTACATTGCATTAACGCATGCCATACCCACATAACCCTTTAGTAAACTCCCAATGTTCGTCTTAAAAAGTCTTTTCAAGTTGTTTGTGCTTAAGAATCAAACGAAGCTTTCTTCTTAAAGAAAGGGTGTACACTGTACACCGTACAACCATTTTTTTTTTTGTAAATGTATTTTAATCTGCAAATTGTTGCTATAAAATTGTACTTTTCACTCGTCGGACGACAACGGTTCTCGTGCTTGGTCTATTTCGTAAGCAAAACTCTCAAGTTAATTCAGTTAATTGAAAATCGTAATTACCCTTACGGGCGTTTATCGTTTTATTTGTGTGTGTGTATATGAATTGTTGTTGCATTTTGTATATTGAAGGGGGGTTATATCTACCCCATTTAGAAAATTCACATTCATGTACGGAAAATGAACTTTACGAAACTCGTATTGGAATTACCATAATCAGCAAGGGGTTGCTCAGTGCTAGGAAAATCTTATTTAGACTGAGTATTTGGTCTGTCTGGCAAATACGCTCTATGATGATGTCCATTTCAATTGCAAACCTAGACGTTCGGTCGTTCAATGCAATCGTGAGCTTTTTTTTCAGGATTTATATTTGTTTAACATTGACGGGGGATTGTACGAACGACCTCGTTGCCGGGAAAAAAAATCATTTTGTAGGATAAAAGTCGAGGGAAAATGGTGGAAAAAAAATTCCAGTTTTACCCACCATTCAATCGTGTAGAAAGATTTCCCAAAATGATGCATTATGTGCACTCCAGCATTCAATGGGATTGTATGAGTAAATAAGGAAAACAACTTTTTGGCACAATAACTCACAGTGAAAACTCAAATCAGAGCTTCTGGCAAGTAAGCAATAAAAAACAAAACAATCGTGCCGATCACTGAATCCAGTGGATCCATTGCGGCCGGAAATACAATCGATTTGAAGATTGTTTTCCATTATTGAAAACGTGTCGGTAAGCTAGTGGACGAATTTTGGGAATAAATATGACATTTTTGAAAACGTGTACCCCGTTTGCGGGGTACTGCGGCACAATTGTTAGCAGTTCTATTTATTTTCCATTTAATCAGGACGCTAAGTATAAAATTTCAGAAATCTCTCATCGTTCGGTTCACTAGCTTAGGATGTATGTATATAGCCTAACAAAAGTGTGTGATTTCAGTATTCTTAGCCCATAGCAACAGAGAGTGTAAAGCTATCAGTAGAAGACAAACCTAAGACATTTTGTTTAGAATGAGGCGGTAGAACCAACTTGCCTCAAGAAATGCATGTGGAAGGAGTTCCAAAAAGCAAAATTTACAACTTAAAGCATCATCTGTAGGAGTAGTGCAAGAATTTTACACCACGTAGTGCAACCAATGAAGACTGTAGGGAAGTATGTATGGAACAATGGGCTAGACTAAGTCTTGCATATCTTTACTGATATACATACGGAGTCAGCTCCGCATCAATTATTAAAGAGCTCTTTCCATCAAGACCTCAAACAGCTGTCAAAAAGGTTGACTACCTGAGAGTCCCATCACATAAGAATAATGTTACTCTTACTGTGGAATAGATGGATTAAGAACCGAAGGAGGAACTGGAACGAAGCACTCCGAATCCATGGGCAATTTTACCGTACCGCCTCCCAGACTCTTCGAGTGTCTTCCAGGCGGAGAAACTAGCGATTAGAGAAGCCTGCAAGATACTTAGCCTCAGCCCTACTACCTCAAACAACATAGGAATCTTTATTGACAGCCAGTCGCCATCAAAGCGTTCCACTCACTCACTTCGTCCTTTAAATTAGAAGAACAATGAAAGGAAACTATAACGCAGGCAGAGGCTCGGTTTAACATCACTCTCTTCTAGGTTCCCGGCCATAGTAACATAGAGGGGAACGAGAGAGCCGACGTGTTAGCCAGATGTGGTTCTACCCTGGATGCCTCCCGTGCGGAGTCAGTCTACTCTCCGATGGGACTTATCAAACGTCAAATTTTCCAACACTTTCTCTCTTTTGCCAACTCTAGGTGGAAAGTCTAGCAACCTGTGCCATATTCAGACAGATATGGCCCACCTACAATAAAAATAGAAATAATGACCTAATCAAGAGGAACCGCATCGAGACAACAAGAATCATAGCAATTAGCACGGGCCACTGGCCGATTGATCCACACCCTGCCAAGTTAGGGATCCCGTTCAACCCCCACTGCGGCAGTTCCCTTTCTCCACTTTCTCTGTGACTGCCCGGCACTTGTCAGAGCTAGACAGCGCACTCTCGGAAAACCCTTTTTCAAGGAACTTTTTGAGATTTCTAACATAAAATTCAGCAATTTTCTCAATCCCACAGGATGGATATGAAAACTATACTCAAAGCTACGCCCATCAACATCCAGGTCACGTGAGTTATGGTATCAAAATGGCGCATCAGCGCAACTTGTGTCGGGCAGGCTTACCAGTTTCAACCACTTCTATCTACCTAAATACACCAGCATTTTTCAAGCTGAAGTGTGTGCTATACATAGATGCGTTCAAATCAATCTTGACAGGAAATACAGAAACTGTAACATAGCGATAATGTCTGACAGTTTAGTAGCTAAACAAAGCACTTGAGGCCCATGAAATTCAGTCTAGTCTTAAATGGGAATTCTTGCATACACTCAAAGAACCGGATAGAAACAACAGAGCTTCCACAGGCAGCAGACAATCTACCCAGATTAGCCTCAGCTGAACCCTTCATTGACCCTGAACTATTCTGCAAAATAAGGGATCACACTCTCAAGAAAGGGTTGTCGAAAATTTAGAAAGAGAACAGGATTTGAGCCTGGAATAACCTCAAAGGTCTGATGCAAGTTTAGAAACTTCTAGGAAACTACAACCGAAAAAGATTCAAAGCATGGATCAATCTAAACAAGAACAACTTACGTATCCTAACAGGATTCCTAACCGGGCAATGTTGACTCAAAGGACACCTAAGGAATCAATCTAAACAAGAATAACCTACGTATCTTAACAGGATTCCTAACCGGGCAATGTAGACTCAAAGGACACATGAGGAAAGCAGGGATAGTGGAAGAAGATCTCTGCGCTGAGATCAGTGAGAATCCAGAACACATGCTGACCCACAAAAAAATTAAATAATTTCGCAAGTGTCAAATGTCTGATAAGGATACACCAACAATAGACCCACTTCTCATCCTCAGATTCCTTAGGAAAACTTGCCTAGAGAAGGTGCTCTAGAGTGGAATTTTCTGACCGAAGCTGAGTAAGAGTGTACGACTCTCAAGTATAACTCCAGAGGTGTCATAATGCGAGATACCTCTCCAAGGTACTGGCAGGGGCACAATAGACCTTAAGATCACAGTGCAATACCCTCATACTCTTACTGGAAGCTTAATGTCCATTTTATTCAGAAATTTAAAAACAAATACTTCTGTGAAATGTACTTCCTCTCGGGTAACCAAATGCTAAGCGGAAGTTCTTCCGGTTAAGGCATACATATGCCAGTCTTCAGTCTTTGAACTTTGTAATTCACATTGACAAGTGAATAGGAACCTACGGGTCAGAAAAACAATCCATCTGGTCATTTATACAAAAAAAAAAGTCTTGTACATGCAATTCAAAACATCCTTCAGCATTAACACAAACAGGAAAAGAAAAAAAAGACTAGCACACTAAAATCGTCCCGATACGTGATATCCTTTAGAAATTCATGGTTATTCGATTGTGTCCTCTTCCAAATATTATACGAAAAGAAAAAGTCCACCCTCACAATGACAACAACGATCCTACACACAAGAAGCCCTTCCGCGTTCAGTGAGGTACACGTTCTAAGTTTTATCCATAGAAACCATACAAAGGAAGAAGGCAAAAATGAATTCTTGTGTGGACAATAGGTCCCCTCTCACCCATTTAATCCATTTCACTGCCACTGCTTTTTTTTAGTTCCGATTTTAGTATTGACAAAAGGGTCAAAAGGAATTATGTACTTTGTGTGTCCGCAGCACAAGATAGAATAAGGAATGAGAATGAGAATGAGAATTATTTCTGATTATTATTCGTTAACGAGTATTATCTCATCAGTGTCATTCAAAATGTCCACTCCTTCTCCATCTCAATCTTTTATCGTCCAATTCTTTGATTGTCCTTGCAAAAGGGATTTTGCATTTCGTGACCAAGAAATCGTTTTTTTTTATTGTTGATGTTATTGTGTGTTCAAGGACGAAAAAAATAAAGCTTATGACAATGAACAGAGATTCTGAAAGGCAGCCTTGGGAGTCATTGAAATGTTTGTACAAAAAATTAAACGATATAAAGTTGTGTGTTGGTTTGTTTTTTTTTTATATCAAAAGTTTCATATAATGTTACCACATATCCTCAATACAAATTAGGAATCCAGCACTCACCTGAAATGAAAAAAAAAATGCAAAAAATAAAAATTAATTAAAAGTTCAATGCAAACATCGGCGGAATTTAAGTTTTTTTTTTCGTTTTTTAAACAAACAAAACAGGATAATTAAATTAATTTAATTTCAGAAATGAATTGATTTTATTTGTTTAAAGAATAAAAAGAATAACACTAATTGAATTAAACCGAAAACGCCTTATTAATAAAAATCTTTAAATTTATAAAAAGCACGTTGAAAAAACAACACGTCATGACTATAGGTTAGGGTAGGTTGTAGTGGTTGTCAAGGCTAAGTAAAACCAGCACACTTAGACCGATATGTCCTTGTGATACAACATGGAACTCTTTACACCTTCTTTGAATCAATTGGAGCTTCTGATTAGGCATAGGAAGTTTCTAGTATCTTCGTTTATCAAATCACCTAAGTCGTTATAGAAGAAGGCTCCTCTTTTGCGGAAGTGAGCATGGCAGGTATAAAGAAGGGTTTCCTCTCCTTGGTCATCCATACAGCTTCTTCAAAAATCGTTTGGGTTTACGTCAAAACTTGTTATTTTATAATTCACCAGCGCTAAAGGGGCTATGAATACCCTTATGATGCTATTCACACAGCGCTAGTGTTGGTGTAGTGATTTTTGAAACTCAGGTGGTATTAGGTTTCAGTTTTTTTGCTCCGAGGATGGTGTCCAGAATGACTGGGGAGAATAATTGATACTGTTGTCATTGCTTGTAATTCACAGTATTTCTTTTCGAACATCCTAAAGTGCTGACATAAAAGGATTTCTTATTTTCAAGAACTGTAAGATTTGAAATTGAATAAAAACACACACAAGTTGGGCACACGAGCCAATGTTTTTTAATTCGATGGATAATTTTATGGTTTATGGCCAGCACGGGAGCGTGTCAGGGACTACATCCTGAAGCTCCAATTATAGACCACTTTTTCGAGCATTGGTGCGTTCGATGTTGGCTTCCAAGGGCTGGGATCGTTCTTGCTTTCAAATACCCCCCCAGAAAAAAGTCCAGCGGCGTCAAATCATATGATCTTTGGGGCCAGGGCATAGGTCCATTTCTAAAGATGATGTTACCACCGAACACTTCCTTCAACAATTCGATAGTTTCACCGGCAGTATGGCATGTAACATCATTTCAACAGGAACCCAAATGTCCTGCAGAGCAAATTGATGCATTTTTGGAAATAAAAGATCATTGACCAAGGATTTGGACCAGGTGCCATTGACGGTGATATTTCGATTTTCTTCATTTTTGAAAAAGTGCGGCCCAATGAAGTCGCCAGCCCGTAGAACGCACCAAACTGTGCATCAGTAGCTGGTAGATCACCTTTGGATTTTCTTCGTTCCAAATTCGAAAATTTTGGCGTTTTAACAACACCACTGAGATAGAAGTGAGTGTCATCACGGATCGAATTCGAACGGTTCAAGCGCCCAATCAACGAAGTCACGACGCAAACGCTGATCGCTTAGCGTCAATTCTTCCAGCAATTGAAACTTGTAACCGTGTAAAGCAAGATCCTTGCGCAAAATCGTCCACAAAGTTGATGGACATAGACCAAGTTCTTGCGCACGATGACGAATCGATGAATTGGGATCTTCCTCAACATTGGCCTCAGCATTCTGGTCAGTGGCTTAGAGTCAAAAATAGTCAATTTACCGCGAAATTTTTGCAATTGTGTTGCGAATAGCCTCGACTCACTTTGTCGATTATGTTGACCGTAAAATTGGCGTAGCGCTCTATAAACATTCTTTAACTGAACACTGAATTTGGAAATAAAATTTCCACAAGTTGTAAATGTTTCTCGGATCCTAAGCCTTTGCATGATGATTTGCCAAAGATGGTACAAGCTATCAGATTAAATATCAGCTGTTTGAGTCTCCTAACCTCGTAAGGAAAAAACCTTTACAATCTGTTGAGAGAAATGAAATTCGGAATTTTCAGTTTTTGTTCACTTAAGATTTGTTCTCTAGAATGGGTACAGTTGTTCCATATTTGGAGAGTTTTTCAGATTTACAATACTCTGAAACGTGTCTATGATCCGGGACCCAACAAAGGTGAATAATATTGAACAGTTCAACGTTCGGCAATCTAGAACTACTATTGAGTTTAGAGGAACCGATTTTAAGGACTTGAATGCTGATTGACTGTTCGAAAAGATGCGAATACTACATTTTTCGTCAACCAAGACAAGTATTTACGCCTGGAACACGCTACAAAACCTTGGAAGACAGATGGAGAGGCTAAACCTATCAGGAAAAACACCTCCGCCTTCGTTGATTTTTGTTCCGTCGGAGGAGAAGTGGGATCAACTTATCTTCTAGAAATACCTCTTTCTCTCAGAATGACCTGAAGGTAATGGTAATAAGAAAGTTCCTTGATCCTAAAAACTATTGATTCACTTGAAACTAAGGACATTTGCACTCGCATTTAACACCATTTCAATGAAAATTCAACATACGTTTTTATTTCACTCAATATAAACCCATTTTGTGTGATTTTTTTTCCATTAGATACATTATTGCAGATATTAATTTTTTTATTCATTAAAATGCACACACAATCGGGCATAAATTTAAAATTTAAATTTAAGCTTTTCGAAGTTATCATTATAAATATAAAATTGAATTACAAAATAATTTACAACTCTCCCAGCATATAATTTGACTCCATGGTTTGATCCTTTTTTCAGCTCACAACAACAAACTTGAACTGTACATTAATTATAGATATAATAATCCTCGACAATTACAATTGTACTATATGCTTTGCACTATATGGATACGAGGATAATATCCTTACAATGACGCATACATGTTCTTTTTTTTCGATAAAATTGTACGTCATAAGGGAGAGAATTTTACACTTCAACCCCCACATAGTTGAACCTCCACATAGCAATGCAATCAATTTATTAGTTTGCACTTGGACTTGTTTTTTTTTGCACAAAGCGATGGCTTCACTGTAGGCATTTTCAGTTCTTTTGTGGTAAACTAGGGGATGGAAATAGCCAATATTCATACAAACATACAAATTTTGCATGGCAAATGAATGTCCAAATGCTGTATGGGACATAATATGTCTATTTGTTATTCCCCCTCAGTTTTTTTGTTTAGGTCTTTTCTCGCCCTACTCAATTATATGTATAGGAAAATAATTTGGAGTTTTTATACGAAATACATCAAATGGGAGGCGGGTGTGATGGTGGATTAATGGGTTTCCATACAAATGATGAGACTTTAGGGCTTTCAGCTGTAGAAGTTTTCTCTTTTCTTTTTTTGTTTGTTTTCGATTACCAGTGGGATTAATTTGTTAGGATTGTAGCGCGTAAAGTTTGCTCTAATTTTATTTATATTTGAAATCATGGTGGAATTGCAATTGATGTAGCGTTAAGGGTAATCGACCTACCGTGTATTGTAAATGCAAGTGGAGCTTAAAATGCCTAATATACCAGATATTGATCGTGTTGAAATATAATTTCGAATGAATATTCAGTGGATCTTTTATTATTTTTTGTTTTAAATTGAAATTAAGCGCTGTAACTATGAAATCGTGATGGAAAATAAGTTTCTTTACATACAGTCTTCATTGACAGAAATATGTATGTACATACGTATGATTACTTAAGTGTATTTACAATCTATCCCGTCGGAATAACAATTCTAGTCAAAAGCTGCCAGATACACATTGAAACACTTGTTTAAACGTTCTTAACGTGAAACATTTTCATTCTATGGAAAAGTGTGACACAAAAAAAAGATTTTGGACTTTCAGTACAGTTACGAACTTGAAATTTGATGTGCAGGTTTAGGTCTTACTTTACATACAACTGAAAAATTAAGATTTTTCCAAATTTCCCCATCTTATCCCACAAAAAAAAGGACAAAATTGAAAAGTTTACCGTGTAAACCAGTGGAAACTATCTTCTCCAAGGAGTGGCAATTCTTTCTTTTTTCCTTAATAGACCCCGGACTCTAATAGCATTTTTTTTTTCTTCCCTTCGTTCCTTGATTTTGCTTCAGCTCTTTTTTAAAACGTCCCACGGGCACTTTCATTTCAATGATAATAGTGACCTTAGTCAAATATCCGTACGCAAAATCCTTCTATTTATTAACAACAAGCTTTCACCCGCGGCTTCGCCCACCTATAATTTGCGAGGTTACATTTTAATAACCAAAAGTAGCCTATACTGTGACCCGAGGTACAGCCACTCTGTGTGCAAAATTTGAAGTTGATTGGTTTCGTAGTTTTCATGTTACAGAGGAACAAACAAACAAACGGACAACGTTTCACTTTTATAATATTAGTAGGATAGGATAGTAGGATTCCAAATGGTTCTACGGGTAGAATTCTCTCTTGGAGATATTCTATATGCATCACAATGGATTATGAGTTTAAGTGAGTCCTACGGGACACCTATCTACCTAACCTAAAACGTTCCAAAAAAAAAGACGTTGCATAACAAACAGTGTCGTAGCTAGAGTCATGATTGCCCAGGGCAAGATTGGAACTTTGTACTCCCAAAAAAAAAAAAATATCGTACGTATTGTATTTTTGTAGAACAAAAAGTCTATCAGGCTTTCAGATTTCTAGGCGGATGTTCTTCCACCCGGGAAGCCGCAGTGAAGGCTGTACCACGTGATGATGTTACCTTTTTTATTGACAGCTAGGCCGGTTTTAAAGCTATTTCTGTCGCAGAGGTAAAATTGAAGCTTGTCTGTTGCTGTCCCGAAAAGCTTAAGATTCTAAGCCCACAGAACAACGTAATACAAAGGTATCCTAGGTAAGAAAAGACTCGGTCAGATTAAATTCCACCATGCAAACTCTTGCAAGACGTTGGGAATAAAACACTCGAAGCAGTCAACATCAGATAGAGTACGCTCAGCTACTGCGAAATTTTACTAGGAAACTCTGGTCGCTCTATAATGACACTTGAACCAAAAGCATCCTACAGAAGGATAGCAAGTCCCTCCCCACATAAGAAGGCCCAACATTAAAAAAAAAAAAAAAAGAGAAAGTGTTAGGAAAGCTACAATAGAAATTTTCTTTCGCACAAAGCCTATCGCGAAGAAATGGGGTTTACACAACCTTCTCACTAGCTCAACATCTCGGTCATGGTTGTCTGTGTGGTTTGCCTTAGATGAAACCATGAATCAAAATGAACTAAGCAAGGTCGAGCGTTCAGCTTGTCTGTGCATAAAAGAAACACTTCGTTCCACACTGTCTGCAGCACTAGACATTTTGTTTCATTTAACGACCCTCGACATCTTTGCCAGCTAGTGTAGCTAAAGCTGGATCTGAAACACTCTAATAATTAATATCTCTCAATAGATTGTAAATAGCACTTGCACTTGCAAAGGGTGTGTCAGTCAAAATAAGAATTAGCCGAAGGACACTTATGTATGTTTGTATAACTCTAGTTGATAGGTTCGCAAAGTTGCCGGAAAAAAAAAAGTTGCCAATTGAGAAGGATTATAGGTTAAACCTATGTCGTCACTGTCACGGAAATATTTTTAGATTAAAAGTATATAATTGTAGATAAACGAGTTTCACCTCACACGTAAAGTAGTTGTTTCGCTTGCCCTCCAGAGCTTGTGAAGCTTATCAATTTATTTAATTAATTTTGTACTGCAAAGGAAAACATACGGAACGAATTACATTAAACAAGTCTATCCAGATTCCAGTTACAGTGGCTCGCCAAAGACTTTGACAATTCACGTAAACACGGAGCTAATTCAGTGCTACATAACGTCACAATTATATATTTATCCAATTTAAGATTACTCAACTAATTATACAAACTTGCAAACAATTGCACTTTCACCATTTTACTCTTTGATTTGCCACATTACCGCTAATAGTCGTGTGTATTTATAGACATTTAGACAATAACAACAAGTGATATAAGATTGTTTGTTTTTCAACTAACTCTTCAACTAAAATTATTCATAATCCACAGTGATGCGTTTGGATTGAGACCATGATTATTGAAAAAAGGACGGACGTCTTAACTTAACTAACAACAATGGAAAAAGGAATAAATGCATCAGAAAAAAAACTCAGGTTGCCTTTGTGGTGCGAGTAGTATAGCACATGCCCGGCGGCGGACTGTCAACCTTTGTAAAATTGTCGATGGAGGCTTGTCTGGGAAGAGAAGAGAAATGCCTTTGTGTAGTTTTCTAGCAAACGGTTGACACCTTTTTTTTAACAAGTGTGCAAATTATTGATTTCAAAAAATACTTCTGGAAGTGCTTCTTCTTCAAAGGTCATAAGAAAATCAACTTTAAGTACGACAAAAGTCCTTTTTACGATGGCGCCAGTAAAACAGTATAACTTTATTTTTTCTTAATTTTATCGTAAATTCAGGATTTCCCATTTCCCCTCAGACATAATAAAGACGGCGACGTACTCATACTACCCAAAACAAAAAGAGTGTCCTTTAAGACATCAGACTTTAGCCAAAAGTACAATAATAATGTAATAAATATATTTCCTCCCCACCAGCATGACATCAAAAACCAAAATGAGGAGAATAAGGAAATAAAGGAAGAAAAGAAAAGAAACATAATCACTGCCAAATTACTATCCTGCTGTGTTTGAGAGGCTGTGTGTGGTAAAAACAACACATTTCTGTTGCTTTTGGATTGTGATTAACCCACAAAGGACGAACGTCGAAAATGTGTAAAAATGAAAACAAAATATGTGATCCTATCAACGCGATTTTTCTTTTGTAACACTAATCTAAGGAAAGATGTTCAAAATAACTAAGTAAACAACAAAAATTATACTCATTAGCTAATCATTTGGGCTTTTTAATGTTCGAATGTTGATACATATGTATGTGTGCGCTACATGAACTGTTACACACTTTTTGTTTGTTTTTAACACACATTTTCATAAACTTCCACAGGTCCGATCAACTGGAAATTAAATACATAGTTCCGTTTCATACATAGTTCCCCTTGACAATATGTATGTCAACACTTCTATGTTATCAAAATACAAAATGGCAGCGTCAAGATGGCAGACGAATTTGTAATTTTTTTGTCCGATTTGCCTCAAAATCGATATATGCAGGTTTTCGGGGTCGCGAATTACGAATTGAGCGTCAAAATTTGTGAATTCAATATGGAGGCACCAAGATGGCAGACGAGTTTGGAATTTATAGTCCAATTCGAATCAAAATCGATATATGCAGGTTTTCGGGGTCGCGGATTACGAATTGAGCGTCAAAATTTGTGAATTCAATATGGAGGCACCAAGATGGCGGACGAATTTGGTATTTAAAGTCCGATTCGACTCAAAATCGATATATGGGAGTTTTTTGAAGTCGCTAATCATGAATTTTTGGTCATAAATGCTGCACTTGAACAGGAATGCGTCCCAAATAAGTGGAAACCAGAAAATCTGTCGAGTGACAGAAGTCATTTATGTAGATCCATATCGCTGCTTCCAATAATATGTGACCAAAAGTTTGAGTTCAACAACAAGCGTTCAACTATTGATCAGGTCCATAGAATCACTGACGTAACCACTCTTTTCTCGCAAGCCTTTGATATGCTGTGGCATAAAGGCTTTAAGTTCAAATTACGTCAGGTTCGCCTATATAACATTTTGACAACATATTTCACTCTTCCGTGTCAGACACGAAAACGAATACTCGCAAGGACGTACCGCAAGGAAGCGCGTTTGTACCGTTTCTGTATCGTCTATATACACGGGATATATCAATATTTTACAAACTTTTAAACATAAAGAAATACACTACGTATTCTTCCCGAAAGACCGGAGCTTGGTATGCCTTTCGCTACGTGCAAATATGGACAAACGCAAACTGAATGCAAGCAGGAAGACTCAGATCTATATATCCACAGCTCGAGGCATTGCTTAGCCCTTTGACCACTTTCAGTATAGTGTGTGAATGCAAGAACTTTCTAAATTCAGTCACAAGGTGGAACTCTTGGCTAGGATCTCGAAAAAGAGATCGCAATGCTAAGAGGAAGACTTTTCAGAACTGGAATCTGCTTAGTCTTCCTGCTCTTTTAACTATTGGGCCTCTTACAAACACGATAGTTTAGGGACTGACTCCAAGATGTAGGCGGACTAAAATGATGTTCCAGGACGTCTGTTGGAAAATAATGCAGGCATTCTTACGGCACACGTTTGAGACAATTGTGAGGAAGCTGATGACACTTAGGAGCATCCAAGCACAAAGATCGATGTTAATAAAACAGTCCTAGAACTTCTTGACGAGAGAAATCAATTGCGCTGTCTACAAAGGACCAAAGCTTTTGATAAAAATGCACGCCTTTAGTTCGTGACATAAAAATTGTTTGGTAAGTCTTAACTTAGTTGCAGCAACTAACAAGTTAACATCGAAGAGAGGTGTTTTTAAGTGAGCACGCGCCTGCGGTTTTTGTTGGGTAAAAAAAATCCTAGGTTCGTGATGACTTGAGGTGAGAAATGGTTTTAAAAATGCATTTATGGCAGGTGAGTAGTGATGTAGGCGGAAGTGGCGGTTCAACAGAGTCCAAATTAGCCTTTTCGATTACCACGGTTCGTGTGACCTGGTGTTTTGTTGAAAGATGGGTGGGACAGTCGGGAGTACCTAGATCCAGCCTGTGGAGTTTAGAAAGCGGACTAGATCTCGTATCTGTTTACCCGAGAAGTCGTTGACGACGTCGAAGAATGGTTGATTTAGTGTACGCAGTCTGGCTTTTGCTAGTGTTGGACTTTTGCAGAGGAAATGGCAGGGAGTTTCCTTCTCATTTTCGTTTTCGCAGCTGCGGCATTGGGGGTTGTATGGAATACCTATTTTGGCCACATGGTCTCCAATAAGCTTATGTTATTCTAGCGGTCTCTAGACGGGTTTTATTTAGGAGATCTTTTGTTCTAATCTTATTGTAGGTTGGCCATATCTTCCTTGATATTAAATTGAAATGTAGGAACGTACCAAAAAGTTACAAAAATCATCATTTGGAGTAAGAAGTACTCATACAACACATACGGACAACTGTCTTTAGTTTTTTTTTTTAACTCTTTACCAATACTTAAGTTTTGCCAATGAACGGAAGAAACATCAAAATAAAACTCTACACAGAGAGCAACTCAGAATGCTGTCAAAATTTTTGAGTTATTACATTTCATACTAGCCTGAAGGAATGAATATGCAAACGAATTGAAGGATTCAAACGATGGAAATGGCAAAGGATGTGGGCGGACAAGACGCAGCACAAAAACCTCCGATTATTCTTGCTACTTTTTATTCTGTCTGATTTATTTATTCTCATTTTTTTGTTTCTTGTTTTCATAATTCAAAGTTTTTCATCCAATTCTGCATTCGAAGTCGAATATCGACAAGAGAGAGACGAGAAAAGTAAAAAACTGTTTTCGTTTCTTTTTTTTTTGAACCCTTAGAGGGATTTGTGCAAATGGCGATTTTACATGCATGTTTAAGCGATTGTTCTGATGTTATTCTATTATTCTGTTTTGAATTCTTTATTTCATGTTTGATAATTTTCTCCCCCTTGGGTTTCATCCAACTGATTTACGGTACAAATGTAAGTGATTTATTTTATGTATTCGTAGGGTTTGTTCTTTTTTATTTTATTTAACGAATATTTATGTTTTTTGTATACAGAGACAGAAGGAATAAAAGTTAGAATTTCGTTTGATACATAAATTGGGAAAAGAATTAGAGTGGTGATATAATACTTTTAAAGCGTGTCCTCACGGTATTGTTTAAGCTTATTGCACAACGACCGTAAATATGCATACCTTTAAGTTGATTTTTACACACAAAATGAAATTAAGTTTACGTTTGAGTTTTGTGTTAACAATTACATTTGTAGACGTTGTAGTCCTTTTTACCAGAGAGCACATTACTGTTTGTGTTAATCCTCTCATGCCGAAGGGTGCCAGTTCAGTCCTTACGGATTAAGCCGAATTTCTGAATTTAGTACTAGCAACACAGAGAACATACAAATGAGCTATGTTCTCAAGACCTCTCAAGAAGGTCCAACAGACTAACCAACCAACTGAACAAGTGGAAAGAAGCAGATTTATGGGTTAAAAAAAAAAAGAAGCTTTTTCCCTTTTAACTCCACTCCTGGTGGTGATCTGGTTTTGATAGATGATGGTGATGATAGCCGTGATATGTGGTGCGCCTTCAAGTGATAGAACAAGTCTTTTAGATAGGTACAGTCCCGATGGGAAGTTCGAACCCAATTGCGTTCCAGAATAGGTTCCAAAACATATTCTAGGTGTAGATTATGATTAGGTGGCGAACGCAAGTTGAAGGGGACCTCAACCAACTTAACGTGCGAAATTGGAGGCAGCTAGCTAAAGATCGAGCTAGCTGAAGACGCTTGTTGGTTGAGGCCCAGGCCCACCCCGGACTGTAGCGCCACCTGAAGTAAGTAAGATTTTGATCAATTTTGTACCTAGTGTCGTCAAACAAATACCAAATAATGTAACTATCAACCAATCAACCGATTTCGTCATCTTGAAGCCCTCCAAGCTATAGGCCGAACATTAAAGAACACATAAGAAAAGCCTTCGCTTTATAAATATAAGGCTCCTCAGAATCACTACCTACGTAAGAAGACATGCCAGTCGACTGGACTTCCCCGCAAATGACTTCTGCAGAAGCTACAGGGACGAAGGAGAGGAAAAACCAATCATCCATTTTTTTTTTGTACCTGTCCAAAGCTCTGCCGAAGTTTCAAAAACACACACGTAAAGGAAACTCTATTCCACAATCAAATATTTGACAATGCTGACACTGTTATTAACTGGTCACTACGCTTTATTTCATGGAGAACGTTCCAAAAGAAGCGCTTTGAACGAGCTTGCAAAGTCAACTCGAAGCGACATGAAGTCCGTAATTCAAACCGTCGAGTTCAAAATGTAGCTTCATTGCATTTAGAATCATTAGAAGCCCAACCGAGATACTCGCTTTGAAGTTTTTTATAAAGGATAAAGCCAAAGCATTCACTTAACACCTTTCAATGTCAGTGAAGATAGGCTCTAGAATATATTTTTGCAGCTCAAGAGCATTGATCAAAGCATTTGTCTTGACGTCAAACCCTACTTCTTGTCCAATAGTCTCTCAAACGTTCTATTCTGGATTGATGAGCCTTTCGTCTTCACCCGATATTTGACATCCTTTCACAATGAAATTGGAGCTTCATTTAGCGATAGGGTTAAGAGATTAAATCCTTATTACGAATGACCTTACTCGCACTGCAGCCTTGAGTTGAAAAACCAGAAACATTTGATTGTTAAAAAGCTAGTCAAGATAAGAAAACTTCTTCAAGAAGCAGGCCTTAATGATGGATAGCCTTTCTAATCTCATTGGATGATAATTGCTTTAATTGAATTGTAGCCACAATATCCAATAAGGATCATCCCTCTGATTCGAATTTTGAAGCATTTATTTTTATTTTTTATTTTGGATTAGCTACGAATATCCTTTCAAAACTTCTCATATCCCCAGACAATTTAACAAAACCAAACGATATAAAAGGATAAGAAGGGAAAGAACTGAAAAAAAATTTGTACGCTCAACCGAGCTCTAACAATCCTTTTGGCCACAATAATGAAACTAAATGTCTGGAATATGAATTGATCCTAATTACCCATTCTTTTGTATACGAAAAAAGGATACACTGCGCCCGGCGACGATCCAGCACAGAAAAATATGCCATTTTCCTTTAGAGTCAAAGATGGGTGAGTGGCGCAACGGCGGCGGCGGTTGTGTCCTTTATTTTTCCTCTTTTTTTCTTTTTAAATTTTCTCTAGAGATTTTCTTGAATGATAAAGTCAACGTTAATGAGTAAAATAAGCTATCGATTCCTTTGCCAATTGAGCATCATAATTTTGCGGATGGATTTTCCTTTTTTTTTTTTTAAATCCTTGGTCGCAAAGAGACTAAAAGCCGATGCGATAAGACTAACGATAAAAAATAAAAATGTGTCCAGTGAAACTCTAGGTATATCACAGTTTCGATGACCGTTAAAAGTATGATTTCAGTCTCAGAAGAGTGTGTAGCTCCAATCAGCTACTTTTCAAATTGAATCACGAAATGGCAATGTTTGCGTGATAACCATCATCGACTGGGTGGTGGCCGACAGCAAAAGTATGAATCATATTAATTTTTTTTTTTTCTAATAAACTTCTTTTTTACTTTTGCCATTTCGTTGAGTATATTTCCAACACGCCCCTTCTTTCGCCATTATCATTTCCTCTATTGACATCTAGATACACATGACGGTTACTCTGTACTCTGGCAGCGTTTTCATGCTTCATTTGGCAGCTCAGAGGATTTCCTTCCTCAATTGGCACTCCTGTGAGAAGTTTTCTTTCTCTCTTCTCCTCCTTTTTTTCTTTTTTTTTTTCTTTTGTCCTTTATTTCATTCGTTAATTTCTTTTTTTCAAGTTTTTCTTGGGATTTTTCGTTGGAAGAGTTTCTTCTTCTTCTATGTCGTTGTTGTTAAACGTTTCTGAAGCGCTTTCTAAGAGTCATCGCGGTATGAATATTAAGTGGGAATGGGTGGTACACAATCCATGGCATATACATATATATACACAAGTACCTATACATTCATTGGTAAACAAGGAAGCGTGCAGAAATCCTTAATTTAGTTTCTACCGCCGAAAGGTAAATAATTTTTATGTTTCTTTCTACATCTCGTCGTTGAGGTAGACTACTACTTATATACCTATAGATATACATATGTCAAATAGACACGAAATGGTGCTGAGAAGGACGACGACGAATATGAATGAAAGGATTTTCTTATTGTGTAATTAAGACGCTAAAAGGTGGCATGAGTAACACAGAGGGGTGAAGTTTTTGCGTGTTTGCGCGAACAAGAAAAGAAAAGTTATATTCCTACTCTAATTAAATGTGGAATTTATTAAATTGTTTTTCATTGCATAAAAAATTGTTTAAAAAGTTTTACAAAAGACTATACATGTTGAACGGATATTTGATGAGTTTTCATCAGGGAGGAGTAGGGATTTGAAGATTGATACTACTTTTTGGGGAACCCTTCTCTCTGGTTCAGCAAAAATAGATTCATTTTCATTTAAATACTACAGACAAGTCTTATATTTAAAATTGCGACTTCCGTTGAGCACCCTTTAAAAGTCGTGGCTTTAAATATAGTAAACAAATGTTAAGGGTGAGACTAGAGGAATAATCTGTATGTTTATACCCTATACTGTATTTTATCTACTTCCAGCGGCGAAAAAGGAACATTCTGTAAAATCGATATCAGAAAAATCTCCACCAGTCTCTCGTTCAAAATAAGTGTTATTGTAAAGAGGAGAAGGATAAGTCGTATCTCTTTTTTAAAAGGAAGATCCTGATTGAAAGTATGTACGTTGCAGAAGATTGACTGGAATTTTGGCAATAATCCAAAGCACGAACGAAAAAAAAAAAAATACAAACAATTTTATAAAAAGTTTGCTGCATGTTGCGTCAGTCTTCAATTCGGGTTAGACTTGCAACTACACCAACAACCGTCACCAGCCAAAAAAATCCTTAGCCAGCTGCTTCCAGTCGCGTACGCCTAGTAAGTTGACGTCCCTTTCCACTTGCGTGTACCATCTGCGCCGTGGTTTTCCTTTACTGTGTTGTCCCTCCAGGGTAGATTCATCGGCTCTACATTCCCCAGCCATCTTAGTCTTTGTATTTGGACCCTTCCAACTACATCGATTTTGCTGTACAAGCCATACAGTTCGTCGTTGTATCTTCTCTTCTAGAGAAGAAAGCAGAAGTTGGAAAGGAAACGGCGACAGCAAAAGCCAAGGAGATCATGATACGTCGCTGGAGCGGAGAAACAAGGCGTTGAAGGACCGCAAGACTGATCGAAAGCGTCGCAGATTGGACGAACGGAGGTACCTCACACAATTCCTTACCGGTCAACGGGTGTTTCAACGAGTATCTACACAAATTGGGAAAAACAACAAGCCTAGCCAACTAGGAGTTGAAGGACCGCAAGAGTGATTGAAAGCGTCACAGATTGGACGAACGGAGGTCCCTCGCACAATTTTTTACCAGTCAATGCAAGCCTAGTATGTCAGTTGGATGACTCGACTTAGGAAAATGCCAAACACACATTCTTCGGATGCAGCAGATGGCTTGCAGAGAGAGGAAGAATTGAAACAGAGGCAGGCGAAATGACATCGGACAATATCGTCACGGTAATGCGCACAAGTGAGGAAAAGTGCAAAGAGAAGAGAAGAGTACAAAAATTCGCTAAGACCTTGGAAGAGTAGAGCTCATTGAGGCTAGAAAAAGTCACATCATCCTAAGGTAATGCAAAATGCAGTTTCGGGGTTAGATCGCCTGAAGATGGAAAGGGTTTAGTCGGTACGTGTCCGACACACGGTGGAAACTTGGTCATCAATGGGGGGGTTGGAAAAAAAGGCCTTAAACTCCAGCAGCTTGGTTAGATCTTGGCGGAATTGTTTACTAACATCGTCTAAGAATTTGATTAACCATCGCTGTTATAGGAATGATCTTTCCAAATCCTCAGCATTAACTGCGATTCTACTACCATGTTCTCTTGATAACACCTACAGGCTTCGATTCGGGATTTGTAGCCTTGGTAGGTTAATTTTGACTTTTACCTCCAAAAATCATCCATCGCTCAGTTTCCTCGACTGAGCGCTTCTCATACTTCGTCTTCTTCGTTCTAAGAAGGCCGTGTTGGTCCTTTCTCGTAGAGTTCGCAACCAGTTCTGGTCCTTGCAGCGCCGCTTTGTATGCCTCCTGTTTCGCTGCATGTGCTTGCCTACATTCTTCGTCTAACCAGGGATTGTGATGGTCCTCAATACTTGATGCTGGCATCATAGGACTTCTTAAGAAATTAAGCGACTTGATCGAAGCTTGCATATTTTACAATTAAATTCCCCTCGTCCCACTTAAGTCACTCTGCGACATATACCATTGCAATGAACGATGCAAAAAAAAATACAAAGTATCGCAATAATTTTAATGCGTTTCGCCCATCACATCGCAC
Organism: Criorhina ranunculi; assembly: GCA_951813785.1. Taxonomy (NCBI): domain Eukaryota; kingdom Metazoa; phylum Arthropoda; class Insecta; order Diptera; family Syrphidae; genus Criorhina; species Criorhina ranunculi. The sequence continues at coordinate 9,257,127 of OX638383.1, read as the reverse complement.
AGCATAGCCCTTTGGCATATATTAGAGACACTTCCTACTACACCACCTCTCTTTGGAATTTCCTCATTCATATTTTCACGTTAGTTTATTTTGTGCTGACGTCATTTGTATACAGCAAAACAGAAAGAAAAAAAACGTATCTAAAGCCCTGAACTAGGAAGAAACACGCAAGTAAATTAAAATACCAGACAGACAGTTCACATGGGAAACAAGGGGGGGCTTTGGCTTGGTAAATGATAATACATGCTTTTCCTTGCCTGCAAATATAGCTTAGATACACAAGAATTTAAGGAAAAAAAAAACGCAAAGAAACAGCGCACACCCATATAGCATGTCACCGACAAGGACACAAGCGAATTTTTGTGCCATGGAGAAACCGAATAGCAATAAAAACAAGAAAACTAAAAATAAAAATAAAAAAATAAATAAAAGGAAACCTGAAGCAAAACCGTCGCCGCGTGACAGGCGGATAACACGAAGAAAGAGATTAACTATGCGAAATACTCGTATTCACCTCTCTGTCCTAATAGAAATCGTTAGATACACATATGTACATTGTATCTGTTGTATCATTTGCTGTACAACCAACCCATGTGGTGATGTGATTAATATCAAAAATAAATTAAATGATTATTAAGTCCAAGTTGGACACACTAAGGTCTTTATTTCATATAAATTTCATTTTTATATTTCTTCTTTATTTCATGTCCTGTAATTCCTATTTTTCTTCATTTATGTCACATCCCTCCGTCTTGATGTGTGCTATCCAACATATGGAACATTGTGTGTACAGTTTTTGGGGACAACTGGTGGTTAATATCTTAAGATGAGAGTAATAATGAAACGCTGGGTATTTGTGTGTGACTCATAGTCTTGGATTAATTAATTTTTTATCTCAAACGAATGGGTGAGGAGTTTTGGACACAGAGGCATATTTGGCACATAAATGCAATTTGAACAGTATTTAGTTCAAGGTGCAGAAAATTGGTCGTCATGAGCTGACACAGGTTCGAGCATTAGCAAAACACTCAAAGGATTTTTTTTTTCGGCATCACCTCTTGGCAGACAATGACAAACTTTCGAGAGTATATTCTGTCTGAATCCGCCGCGAAAAAATCGAACACGCCCAGTATGAATGGTTGCGAAAAACTAGTCCTTAGACTGTAGACCAAACGAGAATTGATGATCTTGCAAATATGTATTTATTCTCCTAGGCTCTATCCGAAGACGGTGCGCGGTTTATTTTTCTTCTCCACCTCGACAGCTTTTACAGAAGTCATTGGGGGGTATATCCAATCGTCTAGTATGTTTTTCCATTAGACAGTGAGTAGTTGAAAGCTTTCATTTACTGCAGATCCAGCGTTGGCCAAACCTGCCATCGGTCCACAGGTTCCCCCAAACCAATCTTTATCTACCAACACTTACTCTCATCTCCGCGCGGTAAACGCTGGGTGCCTATTACGAGTATATCAACTTGAGATTGGGTCTCAACGCCTTCGTTGAGAGTTGTTATCAACTAGGGAAAAAGGGGTAAGGGGTACTTTCACTAAGACACTGTTCCTTGGATATGGTGAAGAAGAATTCCGCAGATGCAATCAACGGTGGTGTCCAGTTTAGTCGAAATACTTAGTGAACACCTTGTATAGGCTACTAAGACATAAGGTCTGCCAGGAGCGGTTATCCGCTTAGGATCTGTCTCCTCCAAGTTGAGGGTTGTGCCGCTGGGGTAACTGCACGATCACGGAAAACTCCGCTAATTACGAAGGAACGACAAACCTCGGATTTGGACGGATCTACTGCTGACCCCTGCAAACAAAGATTTTCAGTCCCATCCGCATAGACGGTGAGTGGAGGAGGAGATACAATGACGAACCGAACGGGTTCTACAGCGACATCGACTTACAGGTGGCTGGTCATGTAAAGCGGATGGACACTAATACTCTGGCTGGGAAAATCTTCGAAACCAACCTGAGGGACGGCGCAATAGAGGAAGACCATGACTTAGGTGGCGCGTTCAAGAGGAAAGCCACCTCATTCAAATTGATGTGCGAAACTAAGGATTAACTAAGCTGAATACGCTTGTTGGTTTCGGCCCAGGTCCACCCCGGACTGTAGCGCCACTGATTGTGGTCGTGATCTACAGATTCTTTCGCACACATCCTACCACATCCTTAGAAAACCAAATACCTTGGCAGGCTTTGAAGATGAATTGTAAAGGTTAAACTGGATGACGAAAACAAAAAACTTTTGAAAAAGAAATGGTCTTACAATTCGGTCTGACGTATGAAGGGCAATTGAAGCAATAATCGAGGGTATCGAGGTTGCCTCCGAGTTTCTCGTGTTCTTTGTTCCACGGAAATTCCTCAGCTTAATTTTGTCACTTGCCAGTTTGCATGGTAGTATGCCAGCTTTGCCCAGCTTCTTTTAGGATTCTATCAATGGTGATGTTCCATGTAGTCTTGGGTCTTCCTCTTTTATTTTTGCTTTGCTTCCCAAAGTTTTGTTCACCCACTAAGTATCCAAACCAACTCAGTTATCCTCAAGGATCGGGCTTTATTTTATCGATTCAACTTGCAGTTCCTTTCTAATGTCTTCACTTGTCGTTTCTTGTTTGTCGATTCATCTGATTCCTAAAACTCCCCTAGGGTACTTCATCTCCATACCTTCACCTTCACCTTCACCTTCGTGGAGCATTTTATTTCCTTGTGGTGTAAGAGCTTTGATTTTAAAGCCGCATACAACCTATTTCCCGATTAAAACCTCGTCATTTATTCTTCTTACGAGATACCTCTGCTGTTTATGACACTTCCTAGGTGGAGGACGTGCTCAAACCCTTCGTTGCTAATCACTTTCTTTCGACATTTATCTCCAGCTTATGCCTTTCCTATCTGTTGCTTTCAATGAAGAAATATATCTTAAACTGCATATCTGTTAGAAAGTCTCCTGATTCACTGATACATTTGTTTGAAGTCACACCTTAAGTATTTACAATTGGTTTTTGTAGCGAAAGCGTCACCACGGGTGCAGTTTCTAATAATTTATTCAACATTTCAACTTTTATGTAACATTTTATTAAGCCGTTAAATGAAAACGGAACTACCCTCTTTTTAGCGATTAGGATGATCTCATTATCTCGTCGCTTTTCTGGAAGCTCAACACAAATGATTTCAATTTGTAATTTGAAAGTCAAGAACTCCCACTGGTTAGTCATAGTTAGTCATTCCACATTTGTTTATATAATTCATTTTATTTTTCGAAGAAATATTAACAGTTATCTTTTATATCCACCACACACCACTTGAATCATCAAAAAAAAAATAGTGCAAAGGCCAAATATTGAATAAATCACGTTAAAAAGATATAGAAAGCCGGGACGACCCGTATGAAATTTTGCGAATATTATTTTTTTTATCATTAAATTAATACCTGAGTTAAACTAGGCCCCTTATTTTTCCTCTTATTTACCGTTATAGTTTACCCCAATCGAAATAAAACTTTTTGATTACTTCTACCACTCAACTATTGCTCCTGTATTACCATGGTATGACAATATTTCAATAGCAATATCATTTCTCTAATGTCATTCAAAGTTTTTTTATTTAATAAACTAAAAGTAGAAAGTCCTATAGCTAAGGCTATATCTTGTATGTGTATGTCCGTTTCATAGATACGTACACAACTCTGCATAGTTCTAGCAAAGATTTATGTTTTGCAAATATAAATGGTCAAAGTAAAATCAAACTACTTAAGAGGGGGAGGAAAACTTTCCATTTCTTTTCGAATCTACACTTATACACATACACAACATATACATATGTATGTACTATACAATGTAAGAGAGGTCGGAAAATCTTGCGACATTTATTGGATGAATAAAATAAAAATCGTAATCGAAATCCTTCGACAAATGTGAAAGCTTATTTACTTCAGGAAAATAGTTTTCCAAATGAAACTTCTAAGTAACTTTCAATAGGCGAGAAGGATCGGTACTCATGACTAAAGTAAGACGACTAAGTTAGCCTGATGGTGATTATGGTTGAAGATAAGTTGAAAAACTTGAATTTGAAACGAGTAAATGAAGAAAAAAAAAACCATCATTAGACTATTATGATGAAAAAAAGTTTAATGTTTAACTTATGAAGTCGTAGCTTACAATTTTCAAGACCATCCATTACTCATCTACCATAACAAAGTTTAAACGCTAGAAGTGAAAATTCCGTCGTTTCGGGAACCATGTCAATTTCAATACAGTAATACCCGGATAAGTACTCCCCCACTTAGCTGCATTACCCGCATTGCTAACCAAATATTTTAGGCTTCAAAAATGCTCAGCAATGTAAATGGGTACGGATATGTAACTTCCCCTCTTAAGTGCCCAAATAAATCAGAATAACTCTCAAGGCAGCTATCCGGGGAGCACTGTAGATACATTTTGAGCCTTAAATCGTTTTGAATTTATAATTTTTGAGCAAAAATTTGATCGCCATTTTGAATTTCGAAATTCCACTAACTCTCTGATCTTTCACGCAAATGCACCCATTCAAGGTCAAATGCTGGCTCTACGCTGTCACTCTCCAATTTTGAATTTTGTTACGAAATTTTTCCGATTCACTTCAAGTTTCACTTGCCTAAGGGTAGTTTGCTTAAATATATCACGGACTACTATCAGGGTACAAAAATGTCTCAAACAGTCAACCAGCCTCGTCAAATCGAAAATCATCGGTCATTTCCGCCAAATATTCAACCCCATTCAACTCAAACTACGTATGACGATGACACAGTACACACAGTGAAATTATATTAACATACTCAAACCACCGGGTTTTCCAATCCATAAGCCTATTTTGAGAGTGGATGTCCTACGTGATGTTGCTGCAAAACCTTTGCCCGTCGAAATACTGCAATAGCACTAGGCTACGAGTAAAAGTTGACCAGTTGTGCTCGAGGGGAGTCAATGTTCATGCCACGTATACTATTAGTATCTTTGATTTCCCCTTTGAGCTCCAGAGATTGTGATTCTACCTTAAGGTCTGTTTGACTGGGGGGAATTGAGGGAGGACTGCTTTCAACATTCAGCTCATCCAACAGCGTGATCATTCTGGCACCAGAATCGTGCTGAATAGGGAAAAGGTTTCAAATGTTGGCGTGGCTTGGGGTCTGTTTGGAGCATCATCGGTCAATCTTCGGTCGTGGACAAAAGCTAAAGTAAAGATTGGAACAGAATATTCATGCTTGATTAAATGAGCTAAGGACCAGGAGCTGGACCAAAAATATTCAAATATTTCCCGCAACAGCTCATAGAGAGCATAGGCCTAGCTGGTCACAACCATTCATGTTGTGCGTGTTATATTTTTTGCACGAATGGAAGGGACCTACAGTTTTATTGCTGAGTCCGACCGGCGGATCGTGACAGACTATACTCTTGCAGATTTGTCATGCCTGCGAAGAGGTGGTGCCGCAAAAAAAGAAAACGTTTGGTTAGCAGTCCAACGCACTAACCACGAAGCCACGGCGACCAACGAAGAGTAATATTGAACGAAACGTTGCTACTAACAACTACTAAAAGTGATACTTTCAGGGCCCATCGCCATTGACACGATAGTCCACCAAAAGGCCGTAGTTGCAGAATTATAACTTCTTTAGAAACCGAAGAGATGAAAAAAAGAAAGAATGTGTAAGACACTTGACTTATCATCTTATTGAAGCTTCTTCAAATGTCAGGATAGTCAGGATGACATCACCAGTTGATTCGAGTGATTTTATAATTTCGAAAGATAAAACCTTTTGACTCAGTCATCCTCATAACATTTTACAATTCGACAATAACGTATACTGGATGAAAGGGCCCTTCAACTCGAATCCAGCAAGCCCAAAAAGTCATCCTTAGAGCGAGTACGAGAGTTTCGAGCCTGTGGCCGAAATCGGCAGATCGAATCAAATCAGTGTGCAGCTGATCGTCCGCCATCTTGTGAGGCTCCCTCACTAGCACCACTTGCGGTAACATCATCGATTTCGCATTCCCTATTTTCAAAATAATCATCGCCTTTCCAACGGTTTCACATAAAAGTCCACAGCATTATCTCCGACTGTTCCCGGACCCTTTTTTTATAATTCACTTGCGCTCAAGGGGTTATGAATACCCTTATATGTGAATAAGAGTATTCATAACGCTGATGTGTAGTCGTTTTTTTGAAACTCAGGTAGTATTAGGTTCCAGTGAACACAATGGATCCATTGAGATTCGAGTGAGGCTGTACATAAATGCATCCATCTCTACAACCTAACCTATAAGGTTTCAATCTTTGCTCCGAGGGCGGTGTCCAGAATAACTAGTAAGAATCTGTTTGGTGTTCTTGTCATTGCTTAAAATTCACAGTATTTTTTTTCAACCGGATTCATGCTCGAATCAGTAGTTCTCGAGTTATAAGCTTCCTAACGGACAGACGGAGTGACGTTGCTTTGGTGCAAATGCAAGGGTGTGCCTATATTTGAAACCTTCATATTGTAACCTTCAAAAACGATCAGAAATCATTATGAAATTTAAAGTATACACGTATGTATGCGTGTATGAAATTAACGCTAAAAAGGATCTGGTTCATCAAATCCGATAATCTGATTTAATTACTATAAAATACAGTTCTGTTCAATGACATAAGGTACGGTATTCGACTAGTAATTATGAGACAATTTGGCTCCATGGCAATAACTCCAATTGGGTGGTGGTGGGTTTTAAGGACAAATTTACACGTTTACCGATGATTTTATGTGGAGCAATCACATAATTCCTGGTCAATGTAATCTCACTTTTGAAAATATTATTACAAATTGCATGAGGGAAAGTGTGAGTGTGATTGTGCTTGTGCTGGTGCTGGTGCTGGTGCTAGTGCTTATGGGTGGCAGTGGTTGTATGCAGTTGAATTGGTAACAGCCCAAGCCAATAAGTTATATCGCAGTGTTTTGTGTAAATGTAACTCAAATAGAGTCATCGATTGAGAGTGAGCGTCCAAGGTGTGGCGTTAACCACTGCTACTACTGGTAATGGTAGCATTTTGCCTCTGGCATAATATTTACAATAAACCGTATCTGCAATTACTATACTTGTGTCCCAGCTATTAATTAACTTTGCTGTATGTAGTTGGTAATGTTGGCAGAACTTTGTCCTTATTACTGTGTTGGATGGTTAATTAGAAGTTGGTCATAGGATAGGACCCAATACATGTCATTTTGTGTAAACACCATATGATGGTTGTGTTTTTTTACTTGGGCTTTTTTATATACTATTTTGCAGGATTTAATGATTAATTTAATTTCATAATTTATTCACAGTAATAGCCTAACACAGTAAGATACAATATCTTTTAATTTAGTGCAGGTAAATACAAGGTTAAGAAAAATTATTTTAAAATATAAAATACATAGAGATTTAAAATTAGAAAGTATAGAAAGATAAAGTAAAAAAGGACAGATGTAGAAGAAGGAAAGTAGAGTAGAGTTGAGAATTTAAAAATGTACATAATTAAAGAATAGGAAAAAGGTTTACAATAAAGCAAAATTTGTTTATTAAAAACTGAGACCTAATCATAAGTAACCTTATCATCATCATCAAAACGCCTCCAAGTAGTGCCTGAGCTTTGTCTTGAACTGAACAGTGCAACTTGTCATTCTGATAGTTCGGGGAAGGGAGTTCCATAGCCGAATGGCATGTATGAAGAATTGGCGTTCAGATACCAGAAAAGAGTAACTAGTAGGCACAAGGACACAAGATCTAGTAGAGCGTGGGAAACATATGCGATTATATAGGTAGTCTGGTTGACGAGTTTGCATAACATTCTGTAGTAGCATTATTGTTCTAAACTTAAACAGGTTGTAAAGCGTGAGGCCATGAATTGATTTGGAAAAGGTGGAAATATGGTCATATCTCCTTAGTCCATAGATATAACGAGCTATGTTATTATACGCGACATTAAGTTTTTGTTTATGTTGGTAGTCACAGTTGCAAAAAATTTCACAGCCGAACAGTAATATAGGGATAATCAAAGTTTTAGCTAAAATCATCCTTGTTTTAACTGGAGTAATTTTTTGAGTGGCCCAAAGCAAACGGAGACTTCCATATATTTTACCTAGAGTTAATCGGATATGGTTGTTCCAGGTGAGCGTATTGTTGAAGGTTATACCAAGGTTCCTTGCTGAATCTACAAACTCAATAGGTACATTATCAAGGTATATTTTAGGCAGACAGGAGGTATCAATAGGTTTTCTGGAAATGACTAAACATTTAGATTTCTTCGGGTTTAGGCAAAGTCCGTTGGATCGTGACCAACAAAGAATCTTATCAAGATCTTCATTTATCTCACAAGCAGCATTTTCAAAAAGACCCCGCGGACAGCTTTTGTACAGCTGAACATCATCAGCATACATGTGCAGGGAGGAATTAAGCGTACATGAAGGCAGCTCGTTAATGTAGAGGGAAAAAAGGAGTGGCCCCAGAATCGAGCCCTGAGGAACGCCTGTCGTTAATGGTAGAGATGTTGAAATAGAGTTGTTGGCAACAACTGCCTGAGATCTACCATTCAAGTATGAGGATATAAGTTTAGCTGAAGATGATGAGAAATTAAATTGGTTTTGCAGTTTATTACATAGAATATTGTGGTTAATTGTATCAAAAGCTTTTGAGAAATCTAGGAGGGTCAGGATTGTCACATTATCATCATCTATAGCTTGCCTGATATCCTCTACCACCTTTAATATAGCAGTGGTACAGCTATGTTTAGGACGGAAGCCAGACTGATTTTGACTCAACATGTTATTATCACTTATAAACCTACGTATTTGGCAGTTCATGATCCTTTCTAAGACTTTGGACAAAAGCGGCAGTATGGCTATTGGCCTAAAATCATCACAACTTTTGTTTTTGGGAACAGGTATGACCTTAGCACGCTTCCAAATGGAGGGAAAAACACTCGTCATTAGGATTGTATTAAATAAATGGGTAATATATTTCAAGAGATAAGGGAGAATTGCTTTTATGAACACAGGATGCATTTCATCAAAGCCAACCGAGTTTGATCGAATTGCAATGAAATTGCTTAAGACATCGGCTTCATCAATAGCGGTGAAACTAAAGCTTGAATGCGTATTTCTGTTTACCTGAGGCTCGGAGTAAGTTGCAGGACTGATAGTATCTATAGAAGGAAGGGTTGTAAAATTCATGTTGAGTTCATTACAGTCCAGATTTACAAGGTTGTTATTTTTTTGTTTTCCAACTCCGATTTCCTTAATATTTTTCCAAAGTCTTTCTCGTGCAATTGAGGGATCAAGACGAGGGGCATAAAATTTTCTCTTGGCTTCACTTATTTCACATGTTACCCTGTTTCTCAGAACTTTGTATGCATTAAAAAGTTCCTCTAGTCTAAATCGCTTCCAGCGTTTGTAGGCTTGATTACGTTTACCGATTAATATACGAATAGTACTAGTAAACCATGAGCAATCATTACTTTTTATTTGTTTAGTTTTCACTGGAACGTGGGTATTGTAAAGATTCAAAACATTACTTTGTATAAAGCATACTTGGTCATCTACAGAGAGCATACCGTAAACTCGAAACCATTCGACTGAACCCAAATCGCTTTCTAGTTCAGGTATGTTAATGTTTTTAAAATCTCTGAAGCTGTAGGTAGAATCGACATCAGTGGGGAACCATTTAAAAGTGAGATAGATAAGGTCATGACGAGAGAAACAAGAAGCCGACAGTTGATTGTACAGAAGAACTTTATCTAAATGACTAACAAAAAATACATCAAGAAGGGTGCTGCTAACGTTGGTAAAATGGGTAGGATATGAAGTGTTTACAGGGAAAAGATTTAGTGTTTTCATACCCTCGACCAGGTGTGAGTCAGAAAGAATATTGCAGTTGAGGTCTCCAGCAATGATGACGGACGGGGATACGAAAGATAATTCTTCTAATACGGAGAACAATGGCGTTATGTCAATGTTACGATTTGGTCTATACACTGAGCCTAGAAGGATTTTTTTGTTATTACACTTAATTCTTACAAAGACGTATTCAATTGGACTACCAGACGGGGACTTACGAATTAGTCTGCAATTTAAATTTCCTCGGACAAATATAGCTACACCACCCCCAACACGCCCGACTCTACCAGAAGGAAAAATATTGTATTCTTTTAAAAAACTCATGGCATCCCTAGAATCATCTGGCAACCAGGTTTCTGAAACACATACCGCACCAATTTTGGAGCCATTAAACAAGTACCTAAATTCATCTAACTTAGGACGTAAACTCTGGGCATTAATGTGACAGATTTGCAAGCCGGTATGTTGTTTACATAGAATTCGAAGCATTGACCGCGTGGTATCATTACCATTACCAAAGGCTATTAGCTCCCTATCTTCCTCATTGGAACCACTCATGAAGATGAAAGGTACCCAACGAGGAAAACCGCACTACCAGACCAACAAGCAGCACAACCCACTCCAGAAACCACGCAACTAACCAGGGCATAAAGATGATGATGATGAGATTCTTAAGATAAGGAGGTTGTTTAAGATTTGTTAAAGGAAAAGCGTAGACAAAAAATAAAATAGTATTTAAGTAAATTTTAAAATAAAGAGTAGAAAAGGAAAAGATGATAAGAAAATAAGTGATAAAAAACAAATAAAAAATTACGTTAATGAATTCGATAAATTTCGTACTAGGTTTAATAATTCTGCATAGTAGGCAACGCCGGATGTTCAGCAATAATCGGTGGATCTTCATGATGAGTTGCATTGTGCTGTACTTTGGTGGTGATGACATTATGTTGTGGGTGTGTTTTGGCTACGAGATTAAGCTTTTCGAGAGAATCAATGTGCACAGCTGTTGTTTTGTTGTCGGCTGCGACGTACACTAGCCCACGCGCGGTGAAGGCGGAGAATAGACGATGTTGACGTTTAAGACGAATTGCTTCTCTTAAGATTTTGCTGTTTGTTTTGGTTAAACTCTCGTGCATGAAAATAGGTGCGTTAGAGTCGTAACCAATTTCCAAGTCTTTTAAACAGAAAGACCGTGCGTGAGTTTTGCGAAAGTTAGCAATTGCCTTAATCGTGTTATATTTCTCAATCGTGGAGAAAAATTTCACTATGATAACAGAGTCTACTCTAGGCTTTGCGCGAAATATTCCATTGACGGGCGGTGGTTGGAAACCCAGTGAGTGACACAAGTGATTAAAGATCGTTTTTAAGTTTTCATTCAACATGAAGGGTATTCCGACTAGGATAGCATCGGTGGCTAGATTTTTGAGATTTAGAGCTTCTAATTGCGCTTTGAGATTAACAACTTCTGTTTGAATGTGAACGGGATTTTGTGAGAAGTTTTGTTTACATTTTGTGATTTCTCCTTTGATGTTTTTGACTTCCTTATCAAGGTGGTTTATTTCACCGGAACATTTCTCAAGTGCAGTGACCCGATCATTTAGCTGGTTTAAGTCGCGGTAAAATTGCTCAAATCTGTCGGTCATATTGGTTTCGATGGCACTTATTCTCCTTGACAGATTTTCCTCCATTAATGATAACTTGCTAATAATGGACTCACCCTGAGAGTTCATAGTGTCTAATAACATGGTGGTAGTGTTATCAGCCGGTGTTGATCGTGACGAAAACGATTGGCGATGTGTGGGTGTTCCAATTGGAGAGCTTTTGTGTGTTTTGTTTAGTCGGGTGTTGTGTGGATGGGACATGGTACGTATGTAGGTGTAAATTATAGCAGAGAAAAACAAACAAACAGTCTAGCGGTTACTTATGTAGGTATGTACACTTTTAGTTTACTTTATATTTAAGTTTTAAGTTTGATTTTAAAAACACTTTCTAGTGATTTATCACAATAATACAAACAGCCTGTAAGGCACTTGTGTTCTTCTTAGGTTAAAGTTCGTATTAAAGTTGGTTAAATTATTATTTTACAAGTTTTAACACATTTAAAATTTGGTTAAATTGCAGCACTTGTTCAAACCGTCCACTCACAATGACATCACAACAGACAAGTAAAACAGACAAGATTATCTTTGGGTTAAAGCTTTTCTAAAAATTAAATAAAGAGAGTAGGGGTGTTGGAACACCACGTTGGAGCACTCAGACAAAAAAAAGGTCCATTGTACTACCAGCAGGTACAATCCTTTTACTGTGTTTTCATCGTCTTTCTAAGGAGCTTCAGTGATAAGGAGCTAAGGTTACCAGCACTAATCACATCGGCCCCAAAATCTGCCAAAGGCAGGACAAGCACAAAGGAAGTATTCCGCAGTGTCGTCGCCCGTTTCAGAAGCGTCGCAGATAGTTGTGTCACTTATACCTAACACGTTGAGATATTTGGCAAAGGCGTTGTGTCCTGTAATAACACCAATAAGTTGTGTGCAGTCTTTTCTGCTGAGAGACAGCAAGAATGCCGTGGCCTTCTAACAGACATCGGGAAGAAAGTATCTGCTTAGACTGCCACCACCTACAGTTGTGTTTGCTAGAAACCCAAATATTGATTGAAACCCTAACCGAAGATACGAGCAAACCTAACGTGGGTTCAGAGCCGGAGAATTTCTCCTCTGAACCTTCCCTGGTAATCCAGCTGTGTCCAGGGACCCGTCTTCGAATCGAATTCATACTAGACCTCGAACTATCTACTAAGAGGGTAAGAGGATATACAAGGCCTACCGACGCAGATGCTCCATACCCTCCACTTCCGCGTGAATTTTAGTGGGTCAGTTCCCAGTAAGAACGCCCAAAACTGACTCGTAAATTTCTTCGACTGAGTTAAGTCGGAGAAATGATCCTCCTGGTCAAAGCGTTCTCGGTCTCGGACTCTATCTAAAGCTTTATCTTAAATTTTGGAATAAGTAATACTGAATGCGACATGTACAAATAGAAAGGCGAACGACGGATCTAGTTCTTACTTCCTCCATGCAAATTCGTCAGCTCTTTATACCCAACAAGGAGTCATAGGTATGGTCTGCAGAGTTTCACTAGCCTTGGTTGAACTGTTTACGGCTCCATAGCTTTAGTGACCATCTGTCTGTCAACATACAGTGTGATTGCTTCTCCGGATATGTTATAATCCCCGATTAGCCTTGGAGCTCATAAGGGTAAACAAAACGAAACATATGACCGTGGTATTATACGAAATGCATGTTGTGTCAAATGAAGACGAAAGATGATACATTTAAGGACGCTTCGAGTGTCCTAATACATCATGTTTGTCAGTTTGTTATAGTAAAACTTATTCCAATGCATTGAGAGTAACGTTTCATGTTCGAAAGTTCTATGAGAAGGCACCTTAAAGTTGTTAGAAGTTTCCATCAAAGCTTAATGGAATCATGATATTTCCCTCACCCTGCTCTGAACAATAATTTCTCTTTAATAGAAAGTCCTGTCCTCCTGTCCAAATCAGTTCATTATAACATTAAAACCTCTAATCCATTATCCACTTCAAAGAAGATTCAATTAGTTTAACCAATGGTCTTAAAGAACACACAGTCTTCCAATACCAATTTGCAATGAATACTTCAGTGTCAATAAAAAAAAAAACTCGAACTGTGGTATTTCAAATGTCACATTTGTCTAATTTTATTTATGCTGCCAGTCGTCTAATCATTTAACTTCTTCAGACATCTTGCAACCCACACATGTAAGGTTATTTTTAGAACTTCATGGATTTTGTGTAGCACAAGCAAAGATAAAACGTTTGCGAATTCATTGAAATATTGAGGATTTTTCTGCACCATAAGATTGTAGATTGTACATGCGAATATTTTTTTGCTTACGATATCGGATTTTGACTATCACGGATCTAGGGATTTGGAATTTGAAGTTGTGTGCTAACTCGACTATTGAAATGTTTTCCTTTTTGAATTTTTTTTTTTGATAAAAAGATTGACTGAGCTGTTTAAGCGTACATAAGGTGACCATGTTGTAGTGTTTCATCGTTCATCAGAACTTATCACGTTGAAGGTTCCAGAATCAACTAGTGGTGTCAAGAAAGTCGATCAACTGCACAAAGCCTTGACGTTGACATAACACTAGGGTGGTCCTATGGCTTAAAGTGTCGATCGTACTGAGTAATGGCAATGACAAGAGGAAGTTTGAAAAAGAAATACTGTGAATTTTAACCAATGACAACAATAGTAACAAATTTCTCCTAGATATTCTGTACACAAACCCCTGAGCCAATATTAGCTAAGTTTCAAAATCATGACGCGAACACTAACGCTGTGTGGTAAGGGTATTCATAACGTCTTGAACGGCAGTGAATTACCACTCTCCGTCGACGAGGAGGCATACCACAGGGTGGCGTTATTTCTTCCCTACTATGAGAAACGGTCACAAACTAAGTCTTCGTGATACTCGACAGAGGAAAGTTGTTAACACGATTGCGTACTAAGATGACTTGGGAATTTTAGTGTCAAGATTTGGAGTCAATATAAGGCTGAACTGATACCTTTCGTAATGCTCACAAACAGGTTGAATGGTCAACCGATCTGACTCTTTCCCAGTGTGAGGGACATGATGCTTGACTAAAAGCTTAGTTGGAAGCTAACTTGAGAACATAGTGTCAATATAAGCATTAGCACGAGACAACTATCATAAGATGCGTAGCTGTAGAATGGCCAATTCTCTCTTACCCACGGTACTCCTACCCAAGATTACAATCAAACAAACATGTGAGCTTTGCCAGCAGTGCGAAGTGCTGACATGTTGCAGGCCACCACCATACATCACTTGTGTGTGAATTGAGCCTAAGAACGATGAACGTACACCCTTGACTCAGAGATGTCGGTGCGGGTGTGGAAACATCAAAATCATACCACCTACAGAAATCTATTGTGTCATGCGGTGCCCAGAATTGTTCTATTCTATTCCCTTTAGGCTACATCGCATAGTTTACAAAAACATTGCAATCTGTATAAATATACGCGTATTACATTCGAAGAAAAACTAGTAAGAGTCTTCGTGTTAAGGAGCGCTGCAGTCCACAAAATTCGGCACCTGACACAAGCAAAGGAATGACGATCTTCGTAAGCATCACAGAGAATCTTGTCACTTAAGCCTAACACGTTGTCTGCAGTGTTTTGTGCTGAGAGTAAGTAAGAATGTCGAGGACTTTTCAAAAACGACGGGAAGTATTCGTTTGATCTGTCAGCATATTGGAGAGTTATGCCACTTATAGTTGTGTTTGTTGGAAATCCAAAGTGTCAATGGAAATGCTACCAGAAAATGTGGGTAAATCTAACGTAGCTTTAGGGCCGGAGAAGTTCTCCTCTAAACCTTGTTTTGAAAACTCATTTTCGGTAAGTGCATTCTGTGTTCTGGGAACCAGACAAGACTTAGCCGATTCAGTCTTCAAACCGAATTCAAATCAGTTCTGCATTCTCGAACTATTTTGGATCTTATAAGCGGATTGAGTAAGGTCGGAAGTGCAAAGTGGCTATCGCTTCAAAAGCAGGTACTCCGTCCACTCCACTCATTTTTCGCGGTTTACTTCGTCGTCCACAAAACTTAACAACCATAAGTTACGTGACCTCACTGTGACTAACTTGGTAGTGAGTTACACGCAAGATCCGTCGGGTCCAACAAATCTTTGATTCCAACCCTGAGGGACTACGAGGAAGTGCCAGACTACGTGCATTTACCCAACCATTCTTCGACGACCTTAATGGCATTTCGGGTAAAGGGATAAGGTATCGAAACCTCTTTCTTCACTCCACAGACTAGATCTAGGGACCGATTGTCTTACACACATCAACACAGATCATCAACTAGGTCACACGAGTCGTGGTAACAAAAAGGCATATGTACTTAATTCTACTTGGGTTCATGTTGAACCGCCACCTCTACCTACCTACCTACGGGAAAGAGGATGACTTCATGGTCATGTGCAAGTGGATGGTGACCTCAACCAACTCGACGTTCACAACTGGAGGCAGCTGACTAAGGATCATGCTGACTGGAGTGACTTGTTGATTGAGGCCCTGATTCACTCCGAATTGTAGCTCCATCATGAGTAAGTTGCACGTTTTCTTAAAGCGTTTTTTCAGTAATTAGGAATCAAAACCAGGTCCATGGTAAAACAATCTACAATCAGTACGATCATTAAAAGTGTGTTAACTGAGGTTTAAGTTCAAAATCAATTGGCAATGTCATTTCGCGGACTTCGAAATCATTTAACTTAGCTACACGGCAACACTGTGACTCTCATATGTAATTTCATCGCAAATAAGAGAAGAAAAAAACTGGATAGAGGTAGATTACCCCTATTATGTTTGTTAATCCGTAATCAACCGCAAATAATTAAAATTAAAATTACGTTGCTGCGATTTATTTAGTGCCATGATATAGTTAATTTTTATTGTTGATGGTTGACGATGAACCAATAAAAAAAAACTTTATGCACCGTTAAATAGCTAATTGATCTCGGATTTAATGGTGACATAAAGAAAACAATAAACAACATGAAGGGTGATGCTTTAATAATATATAATGAATAGTTTACACAGATTTAACACATATTTTTAATAAACTTTATGTATACCTAGCATATAGGCTTTCTTCAAAGATATTTCATTAAGAATGCACTCAGCTAGCTATCAATAAACCACATCGTCTATTCGCAATCTCATGATGCGTGTGATTACATGACAAAAGCGAGTCTTTCACAATGACAACAACATGTACGAATATGTGTATTCTATATCCATACCTGTTCGATAATCTGAACTTACTTAACCTACCAAGATGCTTAGAGATAACAAATAGCCAAGCATTAATATCTGTAGATACTTGAACAAAAAGCTATGCTTACATACTTACACTCGAACGTATAATCTATAACAATGCACACACATAGAAATGCCTTTAGAGATGTTCAAAAGATACTAATGGGCACCTATCGCAGGATACCTACCTATACATTTGTATAGTATATCCTATCCAGCTGACAACTGCCCTCCGGAGCAAGCAGCAACAGCAAGCAGTGCTCCTTGAAGCCATTTATATCGGATTAATGGGATCATCTGCTTGGACTATTGTGTGTGTTCAGAAAATAAATGGCTCATAAAACATGTGTATCTGCTGTATCCAGAGTCGCACAACTAACCATGTCAGAGAGAGACAGAGATAGTTAGTGTACATGTGTGTGTGTTGGCCAATATACATTTGTATTTGTGCTCTTGTTGCTTGCGACTCTGCAAAAACATTTGCGAGCCTCCCTTGGTTGGGTCTTCCCTGTCCACCAAATGGACAACAACGGCTACGATGACGATGACGATAGAATTAACAATGTGCCCCCCTAACACCACACCACACTCCCTTTTCGTGGAATCAGATTTTGCCTTTAAACATCAAAAGGTTGAAACATCCATATGTACAAACGGATATAACAGTTACTATAGCTATAGTAGTGAAAACAAATCGCCAACAATATTCTCTCCAGGCATACACATAACAAGGAATGAATCCGAGTGCCATATATTCATTTCGGAGACTGCACATGAGAACATACACACACGCAGACACACAGGGCATATATAAATGTATGTGTATGTGCATAAACCAAACAGGATGCGTTTAATATAAATTATAACACACCGGCGTTGTGTCTATTAAAATGATTGTGTCCGGGCACGGGTTGATTGTAGCGAAAGATACTAATACCAAAAACCACCTAAACCGCCGAGACCAAACCGAACTACCCAAACCGTACCATCCCCCCTCCAGAGGGAGCAATAAAATTTTGCCGAAGATAGATGTGAATAACATGCGGATATATATCAAAATATTCTGACATCTAATTACTGCAGATAGGATACTAAATTTTGTGGGCACGCGGGAAACTGTTTTGTTTTTGTTATTGTTCCTGTGGTCAGGACATGTGAAAGGAGAGACCCATTTTCTATATATTTCTTTTATTTTATTTCTATTTTACAACCACAATTATCACACATATTGTGAATTAAGTTATAACACTATTTTGGTTAAATTTATTGTTGCAATTATATTGAGTGAACATCAGTGTTTTTGTGGCATGCTATGTGGTGGTGGTAAGAGGATGGGGTAGCTGAATATAGAGTTATTATCCATCTGATTTGATAATTTGCACAATTTGCGTAAAATGAATTTTGCCTAAGGAGATATACACGCTTGGACAACATTTTCCATATTAATCCCTGACAAACATATGTGCTGAGGTTCAATTAAACGGATTTAAAAAGGAACCAAGCGAAGCGACGATGTGGTGAGATAGTGTATTGTTTGTTTGTTGTTTGGTGGTTGATCTAAAAACAATTTAACAACTGACAGTTGAAGTTGCAGAATCAGTCATCAGTCAAGTCAAAATCGCTCTAAATTGTCGCTTGTCTCTTAGCAGAAAGGCTGAATAATTCGAATCTTAGCTTTTCTAAGTGCCAGGACATAGGACCATTCAGACGAACTTGCAAGGCATGGCACAACTCTATAAACTCTACTGAAATGGGTACTGCTACTCCAAACAATCGCGATTAGCATCCCCAACAGATGGATGGATGCACTTACCTCATCACCAAACTGATTCGGTCTTAGTTGGATCATATCCCGCTAGGAGCGGTTAAATGACAAATCTACTCAAACTTCCTGTAAAAGGCAAACCTCCAATGGGGGGTTTTAACCAACTGCGCCATATCAAGGAATATATGGCCGACCTACGGCAAGAGCAGAACAAAAGACCTAATAAACAGAGCCCGCCCAGATATCGCCAGAATTACGAACGATAATCACGGGGCCAATCACAGCCAAACGAGGTATTCCACACAATCCCGACTGCCGCAGCTCCGAAAACGAAAATGTGAAGCAAACTCTCTCCCATTTCCTTCTCAAATGTCCGGCACTAGCAAGAGCCAGACTGCATCTACTAAACCAACTATTTATTGACAACCTCGATGACACCTCTGGTAAAGGAATACGAGGTCTTATCTGCTTTCTAAACTCCATAGGTTGGATCAAGGCACCGACTGTCTCCCACCCTCAACAACACGCATCACCGACCAAGTTACACAAGTCGTGTTAACAAATAAGGCACATCTAGTGCTACTTGGTGTCTTGCAGAACCGCCACCTCTACCTACCTACCCTGGATCACAAACGCTATCACTGTCTAATAAGACGAAAAAGACAGCTTATTGGGACCATGCCAATAGGTTGGACCTCCTCACTGATGATTTTTTTTGCAAAAGCTGTATGGACGAGAAGGAAGAAATGATTTTCCAACTTTTCTGTATGTGTCCAGACCCTTTAGCTCGAAGAAGAGTCAATTTGGGAGCCAGCTTCTTCCACAATCTTAATGGACTGTCTGACACCAGCGTTTCATAGCAAGTTTCGATTGATTCTGGGGGGTAGTTTCTGGAGAAAAAAATCCTAGATTCATGTGGAATCACAAAAGATCTACTCTGGTCCAAGTGTGCCAGCATGAAATTGCAGTCTGCCACTGCAACCTTAAAGTTAAAGCTTGGGTGAGGATTGGTCGAAATACTACTTCTACTACTACTTTGTATGATCCATCAAATCTGTGATGATCGCCAGAGTTGGCACAGATCATTCCAAAATCAATGGTCTTCTTAGTTCCACCATCAGTCTTAGGTTTTTTCTTAAGAGATCGGTGCTCATTCGGCAGTATCTTTAGAATCGTATTGTCCCTTCGGTGTTCTAGATAAATCAAGAAGTTAAGGAACTTCTCTGGGTAAATGGTAGTCGTTCCATTGGGACAATTTTACTGCGAAGGATTCTTTTTCTAAGTCGAATGAGGGCTTGGCAATTACTTAGGATGTGTAGCGAGGTCTCTTCCCACTCAACAAAGAGTCTGCAGTTTGAATCTGTTGCAAAGTTGACGTTTCTTAAGGCGGCAGAGTAAGCTGAAAATCCCAATTCGGACTTTTAGGTTGTTCATATCGAAATTTACAATGAAACTAGATTTGGGTTGTGACATTATCGGGAATAGCAGCTTTGAGCATTCTTGTCCTAGAGTCTCTAGATTCTTGTTGGTAAACATCTTTTGCATGGTTTATGAAAAGTGGTTTGCTTACCCAAAGAAGGGTTTGGGTCCAATGAATCTTTTGCCAGTGATTCGGCTTTTTCATTGCTGGCAAATACACTATGGGCAGGAATCCAATGTAAAATGACTATGCTGTTCCTAGCTAGGTCAGAGATCACCTTGGAGGTTACTAGGACTAGCTTGGATTTGATGAGAGGCAAAACAAGCGCCTGTCTGATCCTGTCAAACGTTTGACTGTCTGGGAAGATAAGAATGGGTTTCCCCAAGACATGACAGGCTTGATAAATTCTCACACACTGATGAAGTGTTAGTTATGTCGTTCACGACTGCTTTGCTCTCGAAGCAGATATCAATTTGCTTTTTTCTTAACTGTGAAGTGAGCTAAGCATTTCCACCATAGCTTGGGGCACCATAACGAATGAGTGATGAGTTCAATATGTGATTTACGGCCTTCGACGCTAGAACTTGATTCTTTGCTGTATTGGCTTCTTCTGTGTAAACAGATTTCTGAGAGTGCTGATGCATTTCAACGATTAATGGGAAAAACTGTTTCGAAGATACTGACAAAGTTTGAACGATCGATTGCTATTCAATGCGCTCTTCCTCTTTAAACTGAACGAGCATTATGGCTAAGAGGACCTGTCTTCTGTTTTACAAACAAAGCCATCTAAAATATCGAAGTTCTTATTGACCCGGTTATTATAAAAACCAATAATCGACATCAGATATTACTTTGAATTTTTTCAAATACCGTTCATAATCTGTTTCCATTTGTTTAACCTCACTTTTCATTTCAGCGTCAAGAAACATAACATTTCCAAGAATTTTAAATACCTAATTTTATTTCTCACTTTCATCTCCCCATCGGTCGGGATTAACCTAAATCATTAGCTTTTTCACGGTACAATAATTTATTTATCTAAAGAAGGAGAAAAAATAAATCTTCCACCTCGTTCTCACCACCCACCCCCCTCGAGAGATTGATTGAAAATGAAAATGCAGAAAAATCTGTTTTCTGTACCGTCCTACTCCTCACCATCCCATTTTTTTTCCAAACCTAAGGAGAGCTTCACCAGTTTTCATCATTATAATGCGTGATGCTAAATAAAATTTATGGTTAAAATCAAAAAGTTTTTAATTAAAAACTTTTAACTTTTGGAATTATCCGGCATCGCGCCGCAGTTGTCGTCTTCGTATTTTGGTTAAATTCCACCATCCAGTACGATTGCATTGGGTACTGCTGCTACCAGACTTCATGACTTTACAGATTAGTAAACAAGGAGAGTTTACCAAATGAGTGAAAAGAAGAAGACCTAACCTCACCCTCTTCTATACCAACTACCTACTTAAGTATTTGCCAAAGGGAGTGGGAGTTGGTGTGCCGGTGGGCGTTTTTTTTTCTATTCCTGCTCTGTGTCTTTTAAAAGTTTTATTTATTTTTTTGTATTTAATTTTTTTTGTTTCATTTCTTCTCGTTCGGTTGACTTATTTTGATTTTTATGTTCTTTAAATAATTTTTTTTGTTTTGCCTTCTTTTACGACTGTAAATGGTAAAGAAGAGAGAGAGAAAGAGAGAGGGAGTTGGTTTGAAAGTGTCCTTCATTTTCTTGGTTGGTTGAATTCTAAGTTTCCTTTTTTTTTGTAAATAAACTGTAGCACGGCAACAGCTAAGAAGTGATAAAGGAAATTTTTTATTTGTTCAATGCAATGAAGAAAGCGCAGGATACGTTTTAAAAAGGAATTACACAGAACAACCGATGTTTTATAGCGCGTTTTTAAGTCATTCTCGGGGTAATTTCCATCTAACTGAACTTGGGTGTCACCTAAGAAGATGGATTTAAGTGGTTTCCTTTTCTTTTATTTTTTTGTTGTTAATTTCTTATTGATATAGTGAAAATGTACATATTTCTTTTATTTTATTGAGTGGCACATTCCAAGTGCCCTATTGTTTTTTCAGGCGGAACTACATGCCATTAATACCTGCACCAATAAAGGCATAAAGGGAACAACCATCAACAGATTCACCGATAGTCAAGCAGCGCTCAACGCACTGAGCTCCCATAACTGCAACTCAAAAGCCATTTCAGGCTGCTTCAATGCTCTCCTCCAAGACCCCTCAAGCTCTGGTAGGTACCAGGACATTGAAGGCAATGAAATTACAGACCAAATTGCCAGAAAAGGTGCTTCAGAAACCTTGTGTGGCATCCCTACTTCCGCGTTCAGAATGAGTCTGGACAGCTGGGAAAAACGGGCCTTTTTATCCGATTGGAACAACATTCAGGGACTTGGACAACGCTTTTTCCACAAGGAATTCGTAACACCGAAGGGCATTCGTAATGCCCCGACTGAAGATATTCTCAACTTCATTAGGAAGGTAGAGGATCTCCTTATCTAACTGGCTCCAGGCACAGTAAATCTTTTAGGTCGCAGTTCATATGCGTCAGTCACAGAGCCAATCTTTTAACGAATTCATGGAAACTAATCCGTAAGTGCAAACGGATAAGTGCACATAAAATCGAGTCCGATGGGTTGTACACTTATCCGTTTTCGACTGTATATAACGCACAGCATGAGTTGTTGCGAGAAGCTGGACTTTGGCCCTCTGCAGTCTGTTCATTAACTGTAGCTGTACCTAAAGAATATAACCGGGAAAAGTACCATGCGTTTAAAACAGTCCAACTGCTGGAAAGCGGACAATACGGTCCATCGATTGCAAGTTGGGCAAAAACTTCATAGTACCTGATTCCGATTATTTCACACCATCTCCTGACTTCAAACAATCATCCTCTCAAGAGATGACAATGACTAGCGGAAAGGCCGCCGGGTCAAAAATCAAAACAGCAGTGGGTTCTGGGATTTACTTGTAAGAACCTAACCTAACCTGAATGAAAGAACAACTGATCTCTGCAGACGTCAAGACGAAGATCCATACTTCGTCTGCAAATGTCCAAGCATCAGATTAAGATTCAGAAAATCTCAAGGATCTCATAGATCCATTGTGCTTCCAGTTTTAAGATTCCAATATGTACTTATATCGAATGAGAGAAAGAGAGATAGAATTAATTGAATTTTAAAATGGTCTTTGATGGCGTGGTGGTTCGCGTGGATCGCTGAAGAACTGTGCGTCTAGGACTGTTTGTCTTGTTCTACTAAGGCTTGGGCTGTCCCAGAGGAAATTTGTTGTGTTCTCCTACGTTGCCATGTTGCTATATTGTGGGCTGTGAGGAAGCAAGACTAAGATAATCTATGTATTATGAACGTCATGGTTGTACCTGAAACGGGTTAAAACTAAAGTTGTTTAAGTCGGTTTTTTTCCATGAAGTTTGATAAAATGTAGGTCGATCCTTCGGTGTTTACCAAGAAGTAGAACAAGAAAGCTGCCAAAGATGTCAAGGGTCGTCAGCTGAAACCAGTGCTGCAGAGGATGTCGTACAAAGTGCTCCGCTTATTGAACAAATAAGCTGATCCTTGGACATTGCTTAGGTTTTATCGGTTTCTGGCAGTCCACCAGACAACTACCCTGTGCATGAGTATAGGTCTTATGACCGAGATGTAGAGACAGTGAGTTGCTAAAGATTGTAAACCCTATTTGTTCCTTTTGATAGTCTTTTTGCATGGACCCCAAATGCACAGGTCTGAAAAATCTTCGAATCTGCCCCTGAGGGACAGCGCAGCAGTGGAAGACCGCGACCCAGGTGGCGCACGCAAGTTGAAGGGGACCACAACCAACTAAGCGTGCGAAACTGGAGGCAGCTAGCTAAAGATTGAGCTGGCTGGAGACGCTTGTTGGTTGAGGCCCAGGTCCACCCCGCCACCTTATGTAAGTAAGCCTTTTTGCAATAGAAAAGTGCTACCTGTACTGTAGCTTCCTAATTCTTTCCTTAATGGTGGGTTTTCAGCTAAACTCTGTATCCAAAGTGGGACTCAAATACGAACATTTTGTTTCGTTGAAGAAAGTAAAGTTTAGTTCATACCATTAAGGTAGGGTAGAACAATGACTGAAGTTTTATATTTCCCAGAACTTGTACATCTAGTTAGCTTATTTAAAGCCCTTTGTAAAAGTTTATTTTTAAATGTTAAGGTGCTTTCCGGCAAATTCGAAATATCGTGCATCCCTCAGTTTTTAGGGTTTAAATCAGTAACGTCCAGAATACTGTCAAAAATGTTCAAAAAAAATTTCATAAGAATACTTAGGACGATCCATCTTTTGTTACTTCCTCCTCGCAAGTTGAAAAAATAATAAATTAAATTATATCATAGTCCCAATACATTCTTTATTTATTTCTATTAAATTTTCAATCTGTTTCCCATCCAACAAAGCCACAATTTCATTTCAACAGCCTCTCCTACTCGATAAGGTAATTGACTTTCCAAGTCCCATGTGGTGATTTGAAATTGAATTCGATGGCGCGTCCGAAAAAAAAGGAACAAAATGTTATTGACCATATGGGAGTTGTCGGCCGTATGTAATTATGTTGTAGGAGTTTATTTCTGAGCTCACTATTGAATTATAATTAAATAAGCTTGGCAAAATGTATTTCGTTTTATGATTTTTTAAATAATAATAATGACTTACAATATTTTGAAAATTATTATTAATCGGTGGGAATGACTTGTATTTTTGCCAGGATACAGCCACAGGATACGAGTATATGTTCAATTATTTTATTACACAATAATAATATAGTTCCTGCTGAGTTTTTTCAATTAGTAATTGTTAATGAGAGCAACAATGCAACAATCAAACAATATATATTATGTTAATGACATTATTTACTATAAATATTGTCAGCGATTAAAACAATAATCATGCTGTGATGATTGGCATGTTTTACAGCTTATTACTAATAGTAATTTGATTTGATTTGTATAAAAAGAGGAAGAAGAGAAATGAAAATCAATATTTCTGGAGAATACCCGTATCAACTTCGGCTTGAAACGCATAAAGGATTTTTCAATAGGGACATAACAGTTTCGATTCCGAACACAAGCAGACCCTTTAAATTATTTTATGATCTATTAATAGCAAACCGTAAGTCAAGGTTTATATTTTTCTCGTTGCGAAGTTCATGAACAAGCAGCGTTTGGAAATTATTAAAAAATTACTTTCAAAATTCTGAGTTGGTGGTCGCAACTTTAAGAGCGCTTACTCCAAGTTTCGATCGTAATAGTCATCCCACCAGACAGGTTGTGCGTGTTATAGTGGATAAATTCGAGTCAACATATTCACAATTGAATGTTCCTGTGCCAGTGAGACAACGCATCGGTCGGAGTACCGAAAATATAGGAACCCTTAGATGCTTCAGTTCAAAAAGAGCCAAATACAGTCGAATCCACGCCGTTTACAGGAATTGAGAATCTCTCAGTCCACATTGAAGCGAATTTTGCGTAAAGATCTTGGCCGACACCCTTTAAAGATCAAATTAACTCAAGAACTGAAGCTTTTTGACCATTTGAGGCGTCGAAACTTCTCCGATTAGGCTCTGCAAAAGTTTGAAGAAAATAGTGAATTTCTGCGAAAAATCATCTTCAGTGATGAAGCTCAGTTTTGGCTTAAAGGCTTTGTCAATAAGCAAAATATGCATCATTGGACAGCAACAAATCCACATATGCTTCAAGGGACTCCATTGCATCCACAAAAAGTGACCGTGTGGTGTGGATTAAATGGCAGAGGTGTTATTGGACCGTATTTCTTCGTCGATGAAAATAGTCGCCATGTTACGGTCAATGAAGTTCGCTATCGTCCAATGTTGGAAGACTATTTTTGGCCAGGATTGGATGGACTTGACATCAGTGATATGTGGTTCCAACAAGATGGTACACAACTGCTCAAACAATTGATCTATTGAAGGGAAAGTTCAGTAATCGTGAAATCTCAAGAAATGTTCCCGTCGAATGGCCACCTCGCTCATGCCAATTTAACGCCGCTGGATTTCTCTTTTATGGGGTTACGTGAAGTCTTTGGTTTATATCAGCAAGCCAACACCGTTAGAGAAGCTCAGGAACAATATCGAACACGAAATTGTCAACCTTCTTGCTGATATGTATGGAAGAGTGGTGGAAAATTGCTTCCAAATGATCGATCGTTGCAAACGTGCTCGCGGTGGTCATATAAACGAGATCGCATTCCATACTTAAATTAACCGGGTGATATCTCAATAATTCTATAAAATTTATTTAAATACAAAATTGTTATGTCCTTATTAAAAACCCCTCTTTATAAGTTCGAGGACCTTCTCGCAATAAACCAGAAGGCAAAACATCTAGAAAATTGTTGACTTATGCTCATATTCTCGCTAAAGTGAGTCGAACAAACATTTATTTTTATTGATACTTAAAGCATCAAAAGATTTTTTCGAAAGAACGCAAGTTAAATGTGCTTTGAATGTAAAGATTGAGAACTCCTATGAATGAAAAAAGAGTATGGCACCCAATCTGAATTATAATTCGCTCATCAAGTGAGGGATTTGTTAAACACTGCAATTGATTATCGATTCAACGTCCAATGCACCCAATTCTTTGACGGAAACACTGTGCCAAGTAAAATAACATTCGACACTTTAAAAGTTAGCATGTATAATTTTTTGAGAGCTCACAAAGAGCGTCTGGATACATACGAGTACTTCTAGTGTTTACAGATACTTTGCCTTATTCTGCAAACAAAATTGTCTGATCAAACGAACTCAGGAAAACAGGGAAGGAAATTGTTCATAAGAACATACCTATGTGCGTGCTTTGATCTCTTCGATAGATGATAAAGAAGAGTTAATAGTCAAGATGATACCCGTGATAGTCAATCACCAAAAGGAACGGGGGAATATATATATAAATCCAAGTCCATGGTGTAAAATTAGTCTTCCGTATCCTAATGCAAGCTAGATGCTTACTGGCCAATAAATATCAAGTCCCCTAAGCAAGGTTACAAGGTTGCATTTAGAGGTTTGATTCAGTCTGAAATGCCTTTGAGATTGGCTAGTGCCGTCAATAGTTAGGGGACCAAGTTGCCTTAGCCCGAGAACAATTAGCAGTTCAGAGTAAGAAGGCGTAAATGATTACTGAAATGCTGAATATTTTTAAATCTGGGGCAAAAACTACTCGTATAATTGGAAGAATACAAAGAAGTCACATCACATGGCTATCCGCAGACACATCGAAGAACTTATTGACTTTTGGTGTAGGGAGTCCCGAACTTGAAGACCAATCTCGCACGAAAAAAGACGGAAGTCCAGCCTAGCCAATTTACATTTTGCTAAAGAAGGGGAAAGTTGATATGACTGTAGGACTGCTGAAGACAACAAGGAGTTAATAGCTAATTGAAGGTTCAATCCACTTGGTAACTTGCTGATTTTGTAGAAGAATTAGCTCAGAAGATGGAAAGACCTTCTAAAATAGTGCTTAGTGATTTATACGATGACAGTACAGTCGCGAATACCAATGAGTCATCTGAAATATCAAATATTCGAACAAGTATAGGGTGATCAAATAAGAACGACAGGAAATAAAATGTAAATAAAACAATAACGGTGTGAGATATAAAATTGAGTCTAGCTTTGTTTTGAAACTACATTCATGCCATTGTGTGTGAAAGAGCACATCATTCAAATTGCGGCCTCAGCTTCGCTGGCAGTATTTCAAGCGGTCGGTCCAACATATACGGTGTTATTCCGGCAATAGCGTCTCGAATGTTGGCCTCGAGTTCATCCAAAGTGGTTGGCTTGCGAACGTAGGCTTATGATTTGACGTAGCCCCAGAGAAAACAATCGAGTGGTGTCAAGTCGCTCGGATATATTGATGTTGTCGATCTCTGGGCACAGAAAGTCGGTTAACATCGCTCTTTACCTGAGAGATCATTGACGGCAACGGTGTCTCCTTCCTCATTTCGAAAGAAATAAAATCCGATGATGCCACCATGCCATAAACCGCACCAAACAGTCAATCTTTGTGAGTGCATTGATGCTTGGTCGAACACTTGTGGATTGTGTTCGCTCCAATAACGGCAATTTTGCTAATTCACATAGCCGCTGAGCCAAAATTGAGCCTCGTCCGAGAAGATGAAATTCACGTTGCGTATTTACAACTGAGCCGATAATATTTTTAAATAATTTCCTCACGTTCGGCAAGCGTGAAACGCAACATGAAATGGCAAACCTTACTGAATATTTTGACAGCTGGATGTCATTGGTAACTTTGACAGCTGCCGAAACATAACAGTTGGAAAAAGTATCATTGCTATCTGGTTACCCTATATAACACTATAACTGTTACTGATCAAATCCTTCAAGAAAAATTGAGCGGCAGAGTCAGAGGCACGCTCTTTGTTGAGTGTCCCACTCATTGTGACTAGGCTGGTCTTCCTTGCCCACGCCCCATAGGTTAAAATCTATTTAGGGATGCTTGGATTGTATCGTTAAAATTTACCACCAAGCACGGGTTACTTTCCTAGATATCTCCTTTCGCTGCTCGATGGGTAATGGTTTTTTTTTTAGCACACATAAGTAAGTACGAATTCTTTCTGTAAGGAGGCTTACATCTCTTGGCACTGGAAAAACCTGATTAATTAAAAATCACGCACTCGAAAAAGTATATAGGACACAACGAAAGTTGGTGTAACGAAAGTGTTTATTTGGCGATTAAATTTGTTCCGTCCGGGTGCTAAAAAAAAACTTGTACCTACTAACATATGCAGCATACGGTTTTCCATGGCAGTTTTCCTCAGATACATTTTCATGTGAGGTAAGACTTTTTTTTTTTTGGTTTTTCCTATTAAATGGCATCCGGCCAAGTAGCAAGAGACATTTTTCTTTTTTCAATGATGAACAACATTGTGGCATTTTTGTTGCAAAATCCAAGAAAATATTTTTGCTTAAGTCGAATATGTAATGAGAATATAAGCAAGTATAAACTGTAAAGCTATAAAGATAACAGTGAACTGAAATACAACATAAATCTAAAAACAGATGGACCACAAGGCATCCATGATTCGCTGTTGATCTCACAAATAAGTGGTGAAAGATCATGGGAGTTGTCCGGGATTTGGACCTGTTTTTGTGTCTGAGTGCTCCAGTGTGGTGTTCCAACATCCCGACAGAAAAATACAAGACATTTGTCCTGTTTTATTAATTTTTATCATAAATATACAAAACTACATGAAATCTTATAAATACTGTTTATGAAAGCTCTTCTCCAACTCACACTGAAAGCAAACAGATGAGCAAACGACAAGGTCCGTTCTTTATTAAGGGGGCACTAGACGACTAAATCACCAGAGTATACCATTCCTTTCGGAGAAGTAGCTGCTTGTTTCAGTAACCCCACGAAGGAATCTCATTTCGATAGCTGGAATCAACGATCTTATACCCTCGGTCACTACCCAAATTTCATCATCAAAAGTGAGAATTAGAACAAATACCGAGTTAAAGACTGATAACTTAGCTTTGAAACCGAGCTTGACCTTCCTTATAGCAGATCGACCAAATTTCTCTCAAAATATATCCAGCCTGACCAATTCTATAAGATAATTCTGCAATGTTTCTTCCTTCATTAGTCTATAAGGCTCCGAGATATTTGAACTTTTTCAACTGTTTCAATGGAACTCCACTTGCAGAGTGCACTGATCTTACTTTCGATTTATTCAAGGTTTTTAGCATTCACACAGACGGCTACAAATCGTTCGCGTTCACACTGGAATTAGGTTTGGGAAGCCGCAAGAAAGGCCAAATTGTCGCGAAAAGAAGACGACTAATCCACTGCTGGGCGGGAATATCCAGTCTATAAAAACATATGATCCCTGGTGAAGTTCGACGCTCATAGTGAAGGGTCATCAATTTAATGCCGTTTACCCAAACAAAAAAGACCGAATGACTCTTAATTATGAACCATCAATTGCCTAGAAGGGCTCGATCTTATGCCAGTGTCAGAGTGCTGCGTGTCTCTAAACGGGATCGCTAATCGGTATAATGTCACACTCTGTTGGATCCTTTGTGACTATGGGTCCCACAGTGGCATTCCGCAGAACTGTGCGGCTGACGAATTATAAGGCTTTCAACACTTATGTCGTTTGACAAACACCTGATTTAGACCGATGCTCTGTCGAAACTAAATCATAGTTGTCACCAACTTAACTATTGACCCTAAAAGATCGAAAGCATGTATTCTACTAAGAAGAAACAAATCTCGAAACTAACAAACATGTTCATAGGGCATTGCATCCTAGGCAGACATACTCAGCGTTGGGATATTGTTTGCGATTTCTAGAGGATTATTATTATTGTTCGGGAGAGCTGAACAGCCCTTAGCACTGCGGTTTCTAATGAATCCTATTGTGCCTTTTCCCTAATATTCTTATATGAACTGTTTCACTCCAGAAGATATCAGAGAGTTAATAAACTTCTCTGGATGGATGGCAGCAAGCTGTTCAGTAGAAACAAATTCGCCGCCTAGTATTCTTTTCCTGAGTTGAAAATGAGCTGTGCATTCCGTTAGGATGTGAGGAGAGGTCTCCTCACTCTCAAGGCAGAATCAACAGCTTGAATCTGTTGTAAGATTCATGCGATGTAGGTGCTTGTTTAGGCGGCAGTGACCGCTGAAAAGTTTGATTTTCTTTGTGATGGTACCGGGAATAGCAATTTTGAAGATGCTAGTCCTGGTGTATTGAGTGATTTGCCTACCCCACAGAAGTCTGCTCTTTCGTTACCCGCGAATCCACTATGTGCTTGAATCCAATGAAGAATGACCATATTGTTCCTAGCAAGATCCGAATTAATTTTGCGGGTTTCTAGGACTAGTTTGGATTTAATTACAGGCGAGTCGAGCGTTTTTAGAGCAGCTTGACTATCTGAAAAGATTTGGATAGAGGCTGAAGAGAAAGAATCTAATATAGACTTCCTCTACTCGTGTTCCGTCCTTGCTTACCTACATCAGAAAAACTACTTTTGGTGAATAGTTCTTAAACGATCTAAATGATCTTAACTCCAACAGCACGGCGGATGTAAACTCTTACGTGAGGAAATCTCAATGATTTCAGGAGAAGACTGGGATCCAAGTCTAGCACTCAGTAGTATCAGTGGTATCCTCTTCTCGGAGGACCACTTCTAACAAACTAACTACGCCTTCTTCAAATCTACAAAACAGCTGTAAACAGGATCGGCATACTCCCAGGCCTTCTCAAACAACATTCTGAGAGTGAATAACCCGTCGGTTGTGCTATTGCCAAGACAAAAGCCGAATTGTTAATCGTCCTAGGCTCAACCATAGCCGTGGAACGTGATTCTAACACTTAAGCAGGGACTTTTCCAGACACATCCAAAACACTCTTTTTATACAGAAAGAAGACTGA
Source organism: Criorhina ranunculi (assembly GCA_951813785.1). Taxonomy (NCBI): domain Eukaryota; kingdom Metazoa; phylum Arthropoda; class Insecta; order Diptera; family Syrphidae; genus Criorhina; species Criorhina ranunculi. The sequence goes on along the minus strand of OX638383.1, from coordinate 9,225,737 downwards.
GACTATATTTTATGGAATTTTTTTTAAATGGATTTCTGGCTTGGTCGAATGGGATAAACGGGATTTTTGAACCGAAATTTGGGATTTCCGGGAACGATCTGACACCAACTTTAAATATTTTCTTTTTCTAATTTCATGAATATTTTCCTCCACACTTGCTTCACGCTAAGGATATTACTCCTTACGCTAACAGTTATCAACAAGAAAATGGCAAATAAATAATACTTATCCATAATACTCACGAAATGTTTGTATAACGTAATTAGTTTGTGGCATTTTGTTTGTATGTACGTACCTATAAATAAAAAAAGAAAAACAAAAATTGTATTAGAAAATTGTTTCAAGTTATTTTTAGAATAATAAATAAAAAGGAGTTATATACTCGTACATGTGAACGCCTGCATGAATGCACGTATCCTTCAAATGAACAAAACAGTGATGGGAGGGGAGTGGCGTTTTGATGTATAAAAAAGGATATAATACAAAATACCGCCTCCAGCAAACAACGAACCCTCTATAGGCGAATAATCCACTTTTCTTCGAATGATGTGTTGTGTTTTATATGGCCCTGCCTAGCATACATCATTTTTCAAGAATGCCTTTGTAGAGGCATTTTGGGGTTTAAAGTGTCAGAAAAAAAAAAAATAAAAAAATAAAACAGAATCAAGTGCGAGACGCATGTGGAGCGGAGAAATTCTTTTTGCAAAGTTATTACACGTCATATGCGTAACAGGGCTTTGAAGTATTCTTTTAGCTTGTTGGGGTTTTTTTTTTCAAACATTTTTTGTCATGTTTTGGAGGAAAACATGAATGACTTTCATTTGAACATACAGTTGTATGTTATTAAATTGCAATTGGTATGGTTTACCATAAAGAAAAATAAGGCGGTGACGATTTATCGCGGAGTAGATCCGTACAGTCTTAAAAGCCATCTGGGCAGCGACCTCAAAAGAAACAGTATAGTGGTATGACGTGTTGTGCTGGTAAAACCACTGCGTACGCTTTTTCCGACTTCTCTGGTTTCCCCCTTATTAGATAAAAAACTAGATCAATAAGACCCCTGTCCAAAAAATGCGTATACTCTCTCCAGCAACGGAATCATATAGTGAACGTGGACCTTAACCAATGTATTTCTTCAGTAAGTCCGGGTCCATAGCTAAATGCCTCCAGTTAATCACTTCAAGTTGATTGAGGTCCTCCTGTACTTCTGCACTTCACCTGAAATGAGTTCTTTCTCTTCGGGTTAGAATCAAAACCTCAGCGCGCCCGAGGGTCTTTGCTATATCAAACGTCCAGCGCGAAGTCTTCGACTAGGTCAATGTCGCTGTAAGAGCAGTATAGTTCGCTTTTGAGTCTTCTACTTTAAAGATCGTCAACGCGAATAGGACAAATATACTACGAAGAATTTTCCGTTCGAAACGTCCAAGGTTATCTTCATTCTTTTTCGATAGTGGGACTGGTATGATTTAGGACTTAAAGATAGAGTATCCTTAGTCCTTCGGGATAGGAATTTCCATCTTAATTGCCTTCGCAACCCAAAGAAAAGCGATTAGCAAGTGTTATTCTTCGTTTGATTTCTGATGAGATGTCGTTATTACAAGTGACAGCAGAGCCAAGGTAGACGAAGTTTTTTACAACCTCGAAGTTGTAGCTGTCTGTCATAATGGGTTTATCAGATTAGTCGATGTTGATCGGTCTTTTACTAAAACAGAACACCGGATAGAAGTACCTAAGGTCAGCGCAGAGTCTTCAGTACTGAGTCTGCCTCAATTTTTGAGACGGCTCTAAAACAACCGAGTGAGTCGCCTTTTCGGAAGAACTTGACATTTCTCTCTAGGCGCTGTAGCGTTTATCACAACTGAAGTCACAATTATACGTAAGACCGCCGCATGGCTAAAGTGTAACCTAGTGCCACGTAAAGATAATGTGATTTATATTGGTAGACAACTTACGATCAGAGTGTGGGTGTTGCCGAGCGTCTTTGAACGAATTTGCTAAACAACACAATTTCACAGTCTGTGGGGGCCCCGGCCATTACTTAGAAACTGCTGCGGCTGACGAACTACTCACACAAGGCTCTCTATCTCGGTGAAAATAGTAGACGGCTTGTGTTAAACAGCTGATTCACGCCAATGTTCTGCTGAAAGCAAATCATAAGTGGCAACATCTGCACTGCTATGCTCCTTTGGCCTAGAATGCAGAGAATTCTAGGCAGACTTACTTAACAATTGAGCATTGTCTGCATCGATTGATCAGTTCTGTAGGGATGAGGATGTGGAAGAATTCACTGAACACTTACTATTAACAATCGTCTTTAGTGATCTAAATGATCCCAATGCTACCAGTACGACCGATTAGGTATCGAAACCTAACACTGAACCCTTTTTCTAGTAGAAACCACACGAGATACGCATAAAAAAAGGCCTTAAGATCCACGATCCACATAAGTTATTAGGAACGTTGAATTGGTTTGCAACAGCCTATTCATATAGTTCATTCAGAAAGTTTAGAATCATGACTGGAATCTGATTCAAAACTGTTTGAGTGGAATAGTCGTTAACAAATTAGCCTAACCTCAATTTGAATGGGGTTCTGGATTAAAAGGACCTATACATCCAATATTTACGACTGATATGCATGTATCTACCAGCTAGTCTATTACCATATTGCAAACGGATACTAAATGAATAATTTTTCAAATTGCAACACATAAAGAAGCCAAGAATCTAATTTAATTTGCATATCTCCTTCATGTCTAGAGAGGTATAGCACACCAATAAACATGCCTTCTTCGAAAGCGTGTGTTTCAAGACTATGTTTTACCACACTCCATCCACCATTATATCCGCCTTCTGCTCGTGAAAAACTAATTATAGGGCCATAATAATCAAGAAGCACAAAATCCCTATTACCCAAGACGAAAAAAGAAAGAAATTCCTAATCCAAAAATAGCGCACTCTCTAGACATAAATACAACTTCACCCCGATGCACACATAGCTCAGTACAGTCCCCCCGTATATATTCGAAATCCCTAGGAATAATAACAAGTCATTACCCAGAGCAATTTACTTTTGCCACGGCTAAGGCTAAGGAAGAATAACGACAACCAATGTAAAACTGATGAGAAACGAGATTTTAGTTTGCAGCCAAATAAACAAGGATAAGCACCAGAATGTGCGTACACAGAGGTGAAGGATATTCGCGTTTAAGAACGTGGTCAGTAGCAGATCTCAGAGCTCCACTACATCTTCTCTGTCATTAAATAAACAGCGAAAATCCTCACGATGGGTCTTCATATTCTCAAACTGAAAAAAAAAAAATCGGCATTTCCCCTCATCACCCTTGTAAAGGCTTCTCTCACAGAGCATGACTTAAAACTTCTCTGGACCTAACGAAAACAGTTTCTTTTTCCTCTTCAAGATTTGTAGCAGATAAAAGAAGCGCAACGCAAGCAAGCAGTGGCATCATCATTATGGTAAGAGTCCACAATCGACCCTTAAGGGTGACGCCACTACCCACCCCCATGATGAAGAAAAATACAAAATTTCAAATCCTTGCGAGGGTTGGCTTTTATCGTTTTCATATTTTCCACATTCTACGAATAAGATTGTTCCGAACCGAAAAAAAAAAATTCTCAAAATTACTTTAGAAGAACGGAATTTGAATTTGAATTTTATTTCGACACGAATGACGACGTATTAGAGTAAACAGTTTATGAAGTAACGGGACGAGAAACATGGTGAGGATATAAAAACTCTACGCATAAATTAGTTTTAAAAAATAACGATATTGTACTTTTGTGGTACAAGTGGCATGGGTGCCAAAAAAGAAAAAAACCCCTCAAACTGTCTGAGAAGAGCTTTCCTGTGCAGCATATTAGAATTTGTTGACTTGGTTTATCCTTGTTGAATATCAAATGAAATATGATCACCGATAAAGAGCAGCTGAAGAAAGTTTTAAGGATTATATGTGCTTATTTGTTAAGAGTGAGAATGGAAGCAGTTTTTTTAGGCTCTAATTTGTTCGGATACCTGCGACAAATCCTGGAAATCACCCAAGAATTTCAAATCGGTACTTAAATACAATTTCAAGGCCGGCCATGATACTGTACATAGTAATGTGCCGTGATTAGTTTCATTATTCGGATTAAGCTCTTCCGTAAGAAGTTGGTTATGAGAACGAGTTGGCATTGTTCTGTTTGATTTGATTTTGGCGCTCACCAACAGAGGCAAGCAAGAAAACTTAAAACTGGACTTAGAACTTAGCAGGAACAGGAAAGTTGTTTAAAAAAGTGGAGGAAGGGTGGTGGGACAGAGCATTCCGAAGAGCTTATCGGGTACTATGCTTAGAATCAAATAAGCAATGCAATAGAAATTGTTGGATAAGGAGCACATCGGCACCTTCTCGACATTTTTTTTACAAGAGACTACTAGTCAATCAGGCCGACTTAAAGGTCCAAATAGGGTTGTAGATTGTAAGAATCTACCCAAGGCAAACCACGCAAAGTAAAACGCAAAAATATTGTAAGAATCTACCCAAGGAAGACCACACAAAGCAAAAGGAACGAACCTACGCTGAATAGAGCCTCGATTTGCTGTAAACAATTATCAGAAAAGGGTGACTATACTTAGTAAACATTTCAGGAAATTTTACGCCGATTATTTAGTCCTGCCTGCGTGGAGGGCGAATGGAGCTGAAGATAAAACCGCGAACTCTGCGAGCTGTACAGAGATGTGGATGTATTTTGGAGGGCAAAAATCCGTCGACTACACTGGCTCGGCCACATCCAAGGACAATCTATAAATCGCAGTCACCTGGGGTCGAATTACGACATCAGTGATCGAGTAACTCGTCAAGTAAGAATGAGCATTTTTACGTATAGGTGTTTAGTTGGTCTTCAGTTCATACCAAGGGCTCCATTTCAGGTATGTTTGTCAAGTATTTTTTCCATGGTTTCGAGAAGAAAAGATCGATACGCAGTGGTTCAGTGGTATGTGCGTTGGACTGCTAAGCGAGAGGACACGGGTTCGAGCCTCAAAACAACCAAACGTTCAGTGTGTTTACGAGCGTCATTCCTTGTTTTTGTTCTCGACCATCTTCAATAATCCGGATGTACACGAAGCTGAGAAAGAGTTAACATTTAAGTTTTCTTAGGAGGTGTCTTGCATATGCATGCCGGCATTTGGGTTAGCGGTACGGACAAGGAAGATTTCCTTACACATTTGGTCAACGCGCGAGAGTAAGGGAAACAATGGATATGAATTGTTTGGTTATATCACTCCGCTAGGTTACAAACACGCTTGAGTTCGACAATGGTTTGATCCTTTTTAAGTGCAGATGAGCCAATTTGCAATTGTGTCATGGCAATTGACAGATGCTGAGACATCCGAAAATTTTAAGCAGACACAGTTGTTGTCCATAGTTCGATCACAGTCAACTTAGGGTGCCCCTAAGTGCATAGTTCGGATAAACATGTTTGCTTCTATGAGACTTCCACTCCTTTGACTTTTGTTCTATCGGTTCCTATTGTTTTAACTTCACCTTCACTTAAAAAACGTGTCATTTGTTTTAGGAAAATGGGTACCTTATATCTCGTTGCTTTAACAAAACTTATGCTTTCTGTATCTTTCAAATTCCTTGATACATATCTTGTTTGCTCTTTACCTTGAATGCCTTGCCTAATCATGGTTGCAATTCGGTGTCCCTTGGTATCAGGAAAATGTTTGTAATTTTGGTGTTTGGTGTGCCTATTTGCCTTAGCAAGATTGCTATGAAAGTTACTAACAATAGTAAAGGACCTTGTTCACATATATAAGTATGTATCAGTTCCTTTCACTATTCAGTCTTCGGCACGAGTTTTTCCTCTAAAAAATTCAAAACTAAGCCTTCAAGAGTACAACACCCTGTGTGATTGTTCCAAAAACCTAGACCTATATCAGTTAAAACAGTTTATTTCACAACTTTCCACTTGTTGTAACACGTGACACCCAATATTATATGGAATTCAAATCTTAAAACAACCATTTAAAATGTTTCTCCCTCTTTACAAACTTGTCATTCTCTCTACGAAGGCCCACAATTATTCGCTTTTTGACTTTGGTGATTCCAAGAAAGGAAAAAAAAAAGGTTCAACAACCCATATAACAAGGACTTCAAATGAAACTTGCTAATTATTTCGTCACTTTTAAGGAAATTTCCACTCTATCGGATCGCCTTAAAACAGGTCGTTTTCCTTTCCTTTCAACTTTGACTCACTCTTTTGGGATACTTTTATAAAACAAAAACAAAAAAAACGAACTTGTAGATAAAATGCTAATTTAATGCATCAGTAAGTTTGGTCTTAAGAAAAAATAAACACTCTAAAGATACAGGGAAAAACAACACAAACAAAAGGAATTTTCTCAGAAAAGTCAAAGGATTAGGACACAAATTCCCCTGTGGCATTTATTTGTTTGCATTTTTCATTTTTTTTTTTTTTTGCATTTTACTCCGTCCTCTAGGACTTTGTAATTGAATTCCTAAATAAAACCAAAATTGTCGTCATTTATTATTCTTGGAAATAAATACACTCCTTTACCCCGTACAGTTTTCCAGGAGACAATGGTAAAGAAATATATAACAGCAGCAGCAGGTGTAAGCACCAAGTCGTATATTATACACAAAAGGGTTTACTTTATGCATTTGGCAATAATGTAAGTCCTTGATATATGCACAAGCCATTAGACGGAGTTGTTAGTTTGTGTTAGTGTTTGTGTTTAAGAAATTGTCGTCTTGGACTTTAAAATGAAATTCGCAAAATGATTAAACGAATTCTTACTCAACGGGGGGAGACAGGATGTATATTGTCGGTTTGGGAAAGGGTGTAAATCAGCCCCGAAATTACAAACGTATATGTATCGCCTCTGTGGGTTTAAAGAATAAGAAATTTAGGAATAACAAAAAGCGAACGTGCTCAATGGAAAAGATGTGGAAGAGTTTATTAAGCAGAAGGACCATATAAGTCGAGGACCAAGGTGAATGGTTCAGTTCTTTCTGACAGTTTTAAGGATGTTAAGACCGAATCAAAAGCTTTGATGGAGGCTTGGCTATTGAAAATGAAAGAAACGATGTAAATAGGCTTCGCAAATAGCAAAGAATTCTGCTTGGAAAACACTGGCAAAGTCCGGTAGACGCAAGGATATCGATAGTTTCAGCTTGATTGAGAAAATGCCTACGCCAACTCCGCAGTCCATATTCGAGCCAACCGTGTAGATAAGCATATGAAAATTATTGATTGCTTTCCCGTTCTTCCAGTCTGTCCTGGTTGGGAGCCTTTCTGAAAAACATTAGAGTCGTCAGTCGAGGAAGCAATGCCTACAAAAAAAAAAGAACGAAGACAGCAAGAATCACAGCAATTAGCATGGGCCATAAGCCAATTGGTCCACACGCTGCCAAGTTAGGCATTCCATTCAACCCCAACTGCTGTAGTTACGACAACTCACATGAAAAGGAAACCCTTTTCCACTTTCTCTGTGAATGCCCCGCACTAGCTAGAGCCAGGCACCGCATACTTGGCAAACCCTTCTTTAAGGAATTATCAGAGATTTCTGAAATAAAATTGAACTTGAACAGGATGGATTTGAAAAACTACGCCTAATCACACCTATTGACACCCAGGTCACGTGAGTCGTGGTATCAAAACGGCGCAACCGCGCTACTGGTGCCACTGGTAGGACTTTACCAGGCAGCTACTTCTACCTACCTACCTACCTACCTACTAAGGGCGGTCCACGAAACTATGACGCCATAGCTGAAAATTGGACGCACAACGCCTGTATCATTGGGTTATATTTGGCTGAATTCCCCACTTTTTTACCGAAGGTCTTGTTGCAAGAGTAGAAAGGTATGGTTGCCTTCTCCATGCGCTATTCAATGCTTAGTTTCCAGCTCAGCTTTGAGTCATCGTATCTCTAACGAAAGTGTTTTCTAATAACCACATTTCCAAAAGCTTTCGATGTAGCCTGGCTAATCTGGCATAGCTTCAAGCATATATTATTGACAATAGCTCGAATGCTGTTCGAATACTCGAATTGAAAGCCCATAGTTGCCTCCCTCTCTTTGGTTTCTTCTTAAAACTCTTCTCTTTACCCTTTTCTTTCTCTTGAACAAATCTTATCGAAAAACAACAATCTTGAATTGAAAATTTTTATAAGGACATTGTAGGACATTTCACGCATTTTCAAATAAAATCGTATTGCTCTTCTTAAAGTGGTGGCATTACGAGCTGAGATTTGTGCATATTTAAACGAATCGAAAGCCTTCCCAAGCTTGATATTCAAGTCACGTTTAAGAATATCCAAAAAGCAAAATTACATATTTATATAATCACAGCTATTCTGGCAAAGTAATAAGAATCAACCGTTCCATCTATTTTATGTTATAACCGAAACTCAGGTTCTAATAAATAGTCAGGGGTTATCCTCTCTACATCCATTTTACTATTCCATTAAAAATCATTAATATCAATGTAGGAATTCTTCCAAAAACTAGCACACAATAGGATTATTCTAGGATCGTCAACACCAAAGGTCTAGCTAGGATCCTTCTTGCCATCGCTTCAAAATTGTTATTGTGGGCTATTATGCAATAGTAGTAGCCCCAGACATTCTTTGGATAAAAGAGCAATTATTCGACATATTTTTGTTTCATATGTATGGTATGCGCTTTCCATATTAGAAACGTGACTATACTTCAAGGACTTTCATAAGCAACGTGCTCTCAGCACCCACCAACATTTACGAGTGAAAAAAGAAAGAAAGAAAAACGTATGAAAGAAAATCCAATCTTGGAAAAGAATGAATAGCAAAATAAAGGAAAAGCCATGATAGGAGCTTTTAAGTGCTAAAGACCACGTGGAAGGAGAAATTTAATAAAATTGAGCTTCCTTATTGCCTAAGGATACGATTTGCATAGAATGACATCCGGGCAGGAAAGCCATCCAAGGGCGTTATATATAAATGATATCGATGTGACTATAGAGAAGCCAAGTGAACAAGACCTGATGATGATGATAATCGAGTGTTGATTGGTTTAGGCTATGAAAGAACAATAAAGAGGTTCTTTTCATATCGAACAAAAAAGGATAATCGTGTTGGGGTTGAAGAGGGTTTTAACAAAAAAAAAAAAAGTAAAATGCCCTTTGGTATCGGATCAACAATGGGGGTGTGGTAATACTTACAAATTCAGTTTACTTATGATTTAAGAAATTTGAAATTGGGGTGAGTTGAGGATAAATGGTTTAGCACTTTTGCTTTATAATACAAGGCAAGTTTCAAATGGGGTTGTAGTCACCGTACAACCACATCTCAACCATCAAAACAACTACATACGTATACATGCCTGGAAAATGGAATACCACGTCAATACGTATTCATGCGCCACCTTCACCGGCTTAAAACCCTCATACATGGTACCTACAACACGCTTTGTCCAAGAGCTTGTAGAAGCTATTGTTCCTCCTTCTTATACAATGCGAAAAGCGCCCAAATCCACACTTAGGACTGTAGCTCCACCTTAAGTCCCAAGAGCGCATATTTATAGTTTTGAACCCGGATAGGTTGGTTATCTGTTGAAAAGGGACTACTGATTCAATCACAGAAAACACAACGCGACGCTAGCACTGGTCCACAGTCACGAATGTGAGGCGTTGCATTGTCGTTTTCTGACGCATAGAGGCCGGATAAGTAAATTCGGAGGCACAGAATGACATACACGGGTGCTCCTGCCGTATCGCATTCCACATGACCGACATTCACCCACGCCTTCTTAAGCGGTCCGTTTGTGACAATATCGTACAGTTGTTGACGAATTAAGCCTCAATGTGGATTGTCATATGCATGAAATTCAGGACTTTTTTGCTTAAGCCTGCTTCTGTAGACGAATCCGCATTCAAAATGGGAAATTTGCAACTAGATTCTTCTTCCATGGTAGGAACATAGGAACAACGCACATCCCCGAACTAAGGACAAAACGTCAGATAAACCGATTCAATAGACATACAAATGGCTGTGCAAATGAACGAGTATGTCAAAGTATCTGATATAAGATGATCCCTTAATAGTTCGGGTTACGCAACCTTAGGACGACATCTGTGATTATATCATTAGATATTTGTGTCCCTGCCATATAGATTGAAGGAAGTACACTCAAAAGAATTATTAAGTGGTTTGAGTCTACAAAGTCAAGACACTATGCATCCAGGTTTTAACACGTGGTGTCCAAAGTTTGTTGACCGAAACCACTTGCAGCTGAATTGTAGAAATTCTAGGAAACAGTGAGAAGATGCATAGACTTTAAGTCACTTTCATTGAAACAAAAAAGGGAAATAGCAGGGGAGACGAAGGAGGTACCGATGTATATTGGTTTTAAATGTTTGCGGCTTGTAGTATCGTGTTGTACAGCTTGGGAAAGTCTCTATTTTTGACAGTACATCAGAAAGAACCTTTTTTTTTATAGAATTCACTAGCGCTAAAGGGGCTATGAATACCCTTATGATGCTATTCACACAGCGCTAGTGTTGGTGTAGTGATTTTGAACCTCAGATCTTATTAGGTTTCAGTCTTTTTGCTCCGAGGGTGGTGTCCCGAATGACTGGGGAGAATTATTGGTACTGTTGCCATTGCTTATAATTCACAATATTTCTTTCGAACATCCCGATGTCATTAGTACGATCAACACTTTCAAGCCATATGACCACCCTACGGTCATTGTTATGCCTATGCAGTAGAGTTGCTCGTATCGCGGCTGAAATGTTGAAAGAGTGGAACGCAAAGCAAGAATCCATAAAACAGTGATAAAGAGGAAATATGTCTGCCGTGTTTAGGTGAGTCGATTCACTTAGCAATGTCCTTGACACCAATAAGTTTCAACAAGCGGTTCTGTATTCTATCTATAATGTGTTCCACAGTTTTTGCTGTAACAGACCAGATGTAAGTGTTGTACTCAAGGTTTGAGCGAATGAATGTATGAATATAGATTGAAGTCAGATTAGAAGAGGTAAAGTATTTTTGGTATAGACTTCGAATATGTGATCAGCCCAGTGAAGCTCATCAATAACACACATAACGAGGATGGAAGCCTTTCGGTTTCAGCGATACAGGCACCATTCTCAGATAATGGTTCAAGTTTGGGGTTTTCGTTAGGTAGGTTAGGTAGGTCTAACGGTTCCATTGCGTTTCTCTGACGTGGAATGTCCATTCTGAAAAGATAAGAAAGAGTGGAAGGGTCTGGATGAGTGCAGTTACGAACGTTTGGCCTCCCTGAACCATCCTGAATTAGTCGTGAATTTTAGAATGGCTTTTGGTGGCTTGTTGGACAGCTCGCCCAGGTCGTTGAAGTGGTATTCACCGAGGACCCTCTTCCTTGTTCTAAATAGGTTGGGGCATTCGCATAGGAAGTGGGTTGTGTTCTCTTCCGCGTCCGTATTACCGCAGCCTCAGCATAATTCGTCTGTACTTAGACGCATTCTTTTACGGTGGGCTGCCAGTAGGTTGTGGCCTGTGATGATCCCTGTGAAGAGAGCTAAGTTTGATCTGCTTAGCGCAAGAATATGCCGTGACAAGGTTTTATCTTGTCGATATTTGGGTTTCCGTTAGGTGCAGAAGGCAGCATTCGGTTTGGAAGCATTGAATGCCACTCTGTATGTAGAACCCTATTTTATAACGCTTTCGAGGGCGTAATTTTATGAATATAGCATACGTTGCCGTTCTCCTTCTACGTCTGAAGAGAAGGGGGGAACGAAAATGAGAAACTGAGGGTACTGTCATCAACGAAGAGATGGATTAGATTAGAAGTTGCAGACAAGAGATCAATTATAAAAATGAGAAAGAGGGTCGAAGATAAAACAGAGCCTTTTGAGAACACTTGAAACCGTCCAAAATAGCCTGAAATGAATGACTTATCCGTTGAAGAAGAGAGGATTGATATTTCTTTGAAATGAATTTTATATTTTTTGAATTCCTTACTCTATTAGCTTTCATTAGATCCTTCTTAGCACATGCATCGATTGCCTGGTCGAACAAGCGTTGTGACTGCTATTTTTTAAATTCCAATTAACGTCTTCTTTCGGTTGGACCGGGGTTTCAACAACACGTCTGGCATGGCTTAAGTATATATTATCCCTTCACATATACATCATGGAAACAACTTTTGAAGTCATCTTCCATTTAAGAATAAGTGGGGTTTGGTATAACACGAAATTTTATATGACTCTAATCTCTGACGCAATGATTTCATAGTTAAGACGATTACGTAAACTTAGGGTTAACTTTTGATGTGATAAGAATCAGTTCACTAAGCTATGAGCCGCGTAAGGAATGAAACTACCTACATTTTCGCAAATTGCCACAAAAGTCAACTTTAATTTAGATGGGGACTTGCATTAAAGCCCATTTTCAATCAAAATTGAACCGGTGTTCAATGCAAAAAGTGAAAATATGATTAACATTACCTAAACAAAAAAAGAAGCCTATAGCCAATCTTATGAATTTAAAGATATATTCTTAAAATGAAGCTTTTAAACGCTCGTAAACTGTAGATATCTTCGGCAACAAAAATATATTGAAATGTTGTTGTTATCAGTTTTTCGCTAATAACAAAAGTCAGTAGAACTTTTAATCTTTCTCTAAAACCCCCGTTTAAGAACGACTGCATTTTTGCAATATTTTTATCTCTAATATTTTTTTTTCATAATTTCGTAACGTAAATGTGTCAACTGTCAATTCACAGATAATACGAAGACGGATAACTGCCCTTGATGGACTAATATTTACTTAAGCTGCTTCAATTCTCTATACTGACATTGAAAATTCTATAAATGACTGATTCTTTAGTCTTCAAAGCAATTGGTTCTCATTAGTGTATATCCAAGTATGAAACGTGCGTTTATTTAATAAGAACAAAAAGTTTAAGATCAGAACTAAAAAATTTGAGTATAACCTTCAACTTGAAATACCTTAGAGTTTCGATTATTAAGCACCATATCAAATAAAAGCCATTAAACGAATTATTTACAAAGCTGAATATACATACAACATTCGTCACCATCCGGAACTGATAAAAACATGTGAAATCCCCACACAGAGAGTCTTGGTTGGAGGGTTGTACAATTAGAATAAAATAATTACATATGTAAAGGAAAATATTATTTATACGCATTCGAGTGATAAGAAATTCTTGGATCATAATGCTATGTCCATACATATGTATAATCAGTTAGATAAACAAATTTATAAATTAAATTCAATTAAAATTTAAAATTTAAATTCAAACTGATAAGACTTAGGCGAAAGTTACTATTTAAATCTTTTCACAGCGCGAAACAAGCTGTTCGGGCAAAACCAGCAAGTGTTTTGTTTCAAGATGAAAGACATTCATAAATTATCTAAAGAACGGACTGTTTAGAGTCTTTTTCGTTAAGGCCCAGGTTTACCTCTGGAATGTAACGAATTCATCGCCCTCAACACAAATTGAAAAATTGTTCCGATAGGTGAACCCTTGCAACTAATTTGCTCAAAGTCTCAGCAACACCCGATAAGTGTGGGATCGGGTCGACTGTTTTAAGACTTAATTGGGTTCTTTTTGGATGCATTTCGTTCCTGCAGTGAAAATTTAGTGAAATTTGGAGAAGTAAAAACTCGCGTGACTCACAAACAATTGAGTACCAGAGTGGCAGAGTGATTCAACTGCATTTTTGTTGGTAAATGACAAATGTAGTGCAGTTACACTACAGTGATAGCCCTTGCTGTCTCCACATAAGTCACAACTTTCTATGACACACATTGCTTGAAATTAACTTAACAAGATTCTTAGGTTAGATCAGGTTTGGTAAATAGGCTTACATATATATTTGGCGCGACAGCTCCTAATGAGCTGGGCCTGGCTTCTCGTTACCATTCATTTTGTGCGTATTACAGTTTTATGACGGACTCCGAACGGCGGATTTAGAAGCTTCTAAGAAGAGCCATGACTGAGAAGAGGTGGTGCCATGAAAAAACATTTGGTAACAAAGCTCCTTCGTTACACTTAGATCAATGTAAATCCATTTTGATGTCCTTGGGTTTACAACTCTCATACACCAGAGACCTTTAAACCTATGGATATGCAAACCAACCCGGGGTGTCTGCAGACCGTTTATGGCTTCACTGAACAGTTTTCTAGGTCTTGAAAGAAATGTCTTTCTGGGAGTCAAGATCATATTTGGCAGTGTGCTGGACAGCGACAAATATAGTGTGAGGGTATCTTTATGCACTTCCTTATCAGCATATCCTCTGCGCAGTTCATTTGTATTGATGTAACTTAGAATATTGTATCCGGGTAACCACCTACATATTAGAGAAGCTTTTGCAACATTTCCTCTGTTCTTGGTTTGTTATTGAATGGCCACACGCTACTGGTTAAAATACAGGAGTCGAGTGCATTCGTGCTGCCGTTTACACTTTGTCCCCAACTACATGTTACCCGTTAAAAAGTGCTGAGTCTAGAAATGATCCTTTTCTTGCCAGCTCTTTAGTTCTTATATTGCCTGACATACGTTTATGACTGGGAGCAATATCAAGAATCCGTAGCTCAATGACAGAAATTGCTTATATTGCCGTCAGGCTGTCAATGAAAAAGGTAATATCGTCGCGTGGTAGTGCCACCATTGGAAATTGTTAAGTGGCTGTTGTTACTGTCAGGAGTTTTGATTGCGCTGGACGATCCGAGAGCCTCTGAGAACAATCTAGCAACCACGCCTTAATAAATCTTGCAGCCAACTGGAGTCGTTCCCCTGCTGCTGAGGAAAGAGGTCTACATACAATGTTCCTCATGAAGATGTGTATGTATTTGTGTTAGATTTGTGCCTTAGCCCTAGTTTGGCTTATATGATGGGCACTCTCAGTAAGATCTAGAGGCAGCGAATTGAGTTTTGCTTAAAGTTCCGCTGTGGGGGTGGTTCTAATCGTCCAAGTTGTGCTAATGCAAGCTATTCCTTGAATCTTCGTCATTGAATTAAGGGTGTTAGTAAGTTAGTGAGTTTCGGACAATTTTTCTCAAACACATTAAAGGTGGCAGCATCTTGACTATTGTAACAATACTAGGTTAATCTGGTCTTCTCTTGATCCTAGGAAGGCAGATCTGGATGTAAACTAACGTCCCAATAGAGCACTACATCTTAGGCAGGCATGCTCAACGTTAAGTTTCTATGCATACATATGTAATGATCTCTGCAGGAGCTGCAAAAAACGAGGAAGAAGAAGAATCGATTGTGCACTTCCTCTGCACGTGTCCCGCCCTTGCAAACACATCAGCAAATCCACCTGAGGCTAATACTTCTTAAACGATTAAAATGATTTGAACACTGCCAACACGGCCCATCGCAACTGATGCAGGACCCCAGGTTCTATCGAATATTTTGTTGTAGGTATAGTAGGCTGTCATTGCTTGTACCTAATCAATAAATATGGTAATATGTGTGAACGTCTGATTTCTCATATAGCAACTTTCACAGTTAATATTGAACACCACCCTTTAGAAGTGTTCAATAAAATTTGAATCTTCCTTTGTCATTGTCGCCTGTCTGTCTACTGTTACAAGCCACAATCTCATTATATCCACATTCAATTGCTCAATAATCCTTCCATTAGTGCTATCACAACAAAAATGTACCCGAAAAATATTGACACAACATATCCTGGCAGTGTTACTTCACCACAAAACACTTTTACCAACTTCGATTTCTCGGCACTCACTTCCACGTTCATGTACGATTTTCCACTCAAAATAACCTCTCGCACAACTAATAATGGAAGCAGAGAACTGGAAAAGAAAAACAGAACCTACAAAGGCGGAAGCACTTTCCCAAGGACTATTTTCTCTCTTTTCATCGATAAAAGATTAAATGCGGCAGACACAAGTTGAAAATCGTTGGGAAAAATTAATTTCTTCAGATCGTAAGATAGAAAAACGAAAAAAGACAAACTGAAGGGGTGGGAAACGCAAAGAGATCGAAATACTTGTCTTTTAAGCTGGAAAAGTTGACGTACAGTCAATGCGAATGACATCCAATATAGCTTGGTGTCCTCCCCTCTAGATACACAATGATTTTCTTTATTTTGTATACGTTTTCGTTTTCTTTTTGGAAAAAGGTTTCTTAAAATCAAACTGAGCCTAAGAGCTCATAAACTCCAATGATTCTGGAAGTCAACAATGTGGTTGTGGTAGCCACTCTAGCCTTTCATTTGGAAGCGTTTTACTTTTGCAATTGAAAATCTTCTTCTGTGTCTTTATCTACTTATTCTTCTTTTCTAATATTCTGCGATGAGATTGAGGTTGAGATTTTAAAGGTTAGGACAAAGAAGACACAGGGATGGAGTATTTAATAGTAATCTTGTTCAGCGTAAGGACCCTCAGCAACAAATTCAGGGATGTCGAAGTGGACGTTATTTACGAAGCGATTAAAATGCAATTCAAGACTGGAAATATGTCACCCTCAGACGTTATATCACTGAGGAAAGTGTACGCCGGAACGCCAACGACAAGAGTTTAGTTATCTAGCCAAACAATGCAAGAGCGATAAGCTATGTAGGACATGTAGAGCAGAAGGCGGCTACATTGGAAAGAATTGCGACAAGGAACTATTCTTTATGTTTTGCAAGAAAGATCATTCAGAAGACGAGAAGCATCTACTAGCTGGCAGAAGCACATCTCCGGTCTGCCGGAGAGCTATCATAAGAAAGAGACTAAGAAGGCACTTAAAATAAGTCTTATTCACTGTAGAAGAGCTCAGGAGATCCTAGCACAAACGGTCAAGGACGAAAGAGTGGACGTCATCATGAATTGCGAGCTGTACGAATGTCCCGACCAGGCGACAATATGAGTATGTGGACGCCATGACTTCTAAGAAACAAACGACCCAACAGAAGGCTTCATACGCGCAAAAAAAAAGCCATTCTATGCACGACCCACCTTGATGACCAGGTTGAAGTGGCTGCCAGCTGTTGCCAGCACACTTAAACCGATGATGGTTCATTGTAATAAGCTTCATGACCAACGAATGCCAACTTATGCTGGCTTATCTAACGGAGGATGTTCTTCAGAGATCCCCAGTCTTCATACATAGGAGGGGACTTAAATACGTGGGCCACACACTCATCAACTCCAGAGGACAGGCCTTACTAGAAACAGTCACTCGCCTAATGATAGGCATCGATAATAAGGGCCGGGCAAATACTTGAAGGATCAGTAAACCTTGCGGATCAGTAAAGATTGTTCCGCCAGCGACCACCAGGAAATAAAACTGGTAATCAATGGAAAGAAGCCAGTCCAGCTCAAAATGAAAGGACAGACCTTTCGATAAGGATACAATTCGAGAACATGTTGAACAGTGATTCAACCACTTAGTAGAACAGCGGAGACATGCACCACCACCACAGAGTGCGATGTATCAATTCCTAGACGAATAAACAGCAGAAAAGCATCACCGTGTTACTGGTGGAACCAGGGAAAAAGAACACTTCGGACAACCTCCCTACGAGCCCGGCATAAAGTCTATCGATCAAGAAGGAAAGCGGGCTTCTTACAGTGCCTAGACTAGACACCCTTAGACTGGCGAGGCGCAACTTGAATAAAGCCATTAAGGAGAGCAAAAGTGCATGCTTCAAATGTTTGTGTCTGGCCTGGCATACAGAATGAGGAAGACAAAACTGAAGGACTATGCGACGCCTCCGATAACATATTCAATAATGCTGAGATCGGTTGTAGAGTACCTTTTCCCCCAAAGACCAGCTCCTATGTCGTAAGAGATGTCAATCCAGAGGATATTCCAAGAATTATTCTGGAGAAGCAACAAGATCGGAGACAACAAAGCGGAAGGACAGACCCGACAGTATCCAGAATAAGGCAGTTAAGAAGGCTATAAAAAAGAGACCGAACCTCTTTTTAGCTACAACGAAGAAGCCCCATGATTAAGGATCTTTGCCTGAACAATGGAAATCACAGCATCTGGTCCTGCCTCCAGGAGGACCATTGTCTTTTCATCCAATAAGCCTTGGACACCATAGGAAGCTATCTTCTAGAACATAGCAAGACATAACTTATTGAAGTCTCAGTAAGAAGATACAACACATGTGCACGTATCATCTCTTAAAATTACAAGTCGATTAGTCTCAAGTCTACATAACTTATTTGAAAGCCTTCCAGTAACCGACTAATATTATCAGCCATGGAAATACCTTTCAATTCAAATGTTCATCTCTAACGATGCTGAACCAAAATGCAAAGTGCAAACACCCATCATTATCCCTGAGATATTTGTCTAACTGAGCATCATCATTATTAACGCCAGGAATATTATGAACATTCCAGAAGCAGTAGCAGCAACATACTTCATCGCACACTCATCATATCATTCCAGCCATCCGTCAATTTCATTCAACTAACCAACAAGGGAGCAGTAGTGTAAAATTCCAAGGATATCCAACAACCAACGTCGCATTCAAATTGCACACTTGAACACGAAATGAGTTCGTCAGTCAGGGAAAAGTCGAAAGTCCTTCTCAGTTCGTTTTCTTCTGCTTTCCTCCCCTCCTTTGGTATTCATGAATTAAATATCGTATAAATCGAGAACAGAGCCCAACACAACACACAGTAGTAGTACTCTAACAACATTCAGTTGATCCTTTCCCAGCTAACATTCTGGCTTCTGACGCCATCATTGCTATGCATGCATGCATATCCTTAGATTATTTCGATTTCGATGGATTTAACAAGGAGCGTGTTTCACCCACCACCATATCACAACCTATTGTTATCCTCTTCTTCCTTTTTGTCCTCTCTCTATCTCAGGCCTTGACTTGTATGCATATCAAACAAAGGGGGATGGAGGAGTCAGTCAGAATGGCACCAACATAACCAACCACTACACGCTAAAGTAGCAGCACATACCGTCTCACGAAAAGGACATTTCTCATCGATAAGTAATATATATACGTGATTCGCCCCAGTAATGGATACATTGGCGCCATTGTGTCCAAAAGTTTTCCACTTCGTATTTTCTTTTGGCGTTTGACTTCCTTTTTTTTTGTCCTTTTTCCTACTTCATTCGCTTCTTTTTTTCTTCACATTCTTAGTTCAAGGATTATAAGTCTGAGCAGCGTAAGAAGTACAACAAAGTAAGAAGGGAACAAAAGTATAAGAAAAATTCCAAAGGAAAAAGGTCTTAGAAGGATAAATATAAATTTTGAGCAAAAGACGAAGGGGATAACATTGGCTATAGCAGCGCGGTAGTGCTAGTCGTAGTGGTACGAGTCGCAGCAAGTACCGAAGTAGTGTCAGAAAGTTACTTAGCGCAGATCTGACTGACAAATTGCATTTCGGGTGAAAAAAAAAACTTCCCCCGTTTGATACATTGTTATTTTCTCCCATTTTTCTTTAAACCCCCAATTCTACTCCCACCACGTCGCAGTGTTCGTCCCTTCTGTTCGGAAAGAAACTAAAAAAAAATACAGAGAAACTTTCTCGTCTGCAGCATTTGGTCATTTATTATTGGCAGGACGATTTGCTGCGCGCTGACGCGCATAGTAGCGCAAGGATTCCTGACCTGCATTTTAGTTAAGTTTTCTACTTTATAAATTTTATTACAGGGTGGCGCACAATGCACGTATTTCATTTTTATGTATACACGCATCTTATACATCCTGAGGATGTCCTGAGGAAGTTTGATTAAAATTAAAGTATTTAAATGCCTTTAAGTTTTCAAAGGATAATTACAGCTCAAGAAAAATCATATTGTTGGCAGCCTTCGATGGAAGAAATGTCTTTACCTCAGCCAGGTAGAGGGATATGCTAGACGCAATATCTCCTGCGAATGGTTAAAGACCGAAGCCGCTTTATGACACCGAAGATTGACAAAGAAGACCCGACCCCTAGGACCTGACATTTTGAATACATATTTCTAACGATGCTATTCTCGGTAAAGAGATGCCCTAAAACACCTTTCTCGTGGGCTACCCAGATGACATCGAAGCGATGATTACAGCAATAGACTGAAGATGCACAGAGACGGCTACATCAAGCTATGAACGCATGCCTGGATTGATGACAGATTGAACAACAGGGAAGACAGAGCGAGTCTACCTGACTTGGAGACATATACCGGCGGTTGAAAAGTTTGAAGTAGGCTCAGAGGTAGATAATGTGTCCAGCGGGACTCACTTAGGCTCAGGGTCCATTGTGACGCAGGCTCGGAGGTAATAATCTACAAAAATAGAGTGAAGCACCTGGGACTGGGAATGACTTATGACTCCAAGCTCATTTCTTTCCCACCGACCCCGGCCCTGCTCGGGAAGCGTGATTTTGTCGTCTTTCCTTTAAATTTCTTTGGCAGATGGGTAGAATGGAGCTTCAAACTCAAGGAAAATCCACTCCCGTCCTCAGATACGCAGCCTTGAATATGCTAGCTACAAAGGTCAATTCATTACTCAGCAGACTCATGGCAAATGTAGGCAGTTCCATTGCAAACAGGCGAAGACTTCTTGTATCAATCACGCATGCCATTCTGCTAAATCTGGGCCGATACACTCAGACTAGAGAAATATAGGAATCAAATGGCAGCAATTCAGAGACGTGAAGCACTCCGAGTAGCAAGCTCTAAATAAATCACCCGTGCTTGCACTAGCAGGAGTGACTCCCATCTATCTCCTAAGGACAGAGACCAAGTTTATCCACGAACATAAAGCTGAAATATGAGATGAAATGGTGACGTTAGAGGCGTAGGAGCTCACCAAGCAACACTGGCAAGAGCGATGGAGTTCGGAAGCTTGAGGAAGGTGGACGGCGTCTATAATTAAGAATCTTAGGGTTAGGGATTTGTTCTCTATAGAAATTTTACAGATTTTTGTGGATACTGAGATCTATAACTATGACAATATCTTAGAGCCTTTAGTGATCCTTCCTTCTTGAACGAGAAAGCATTTATCAATGGCTTAGGACAAGGAAAATGGTCCCCACTTAATTTTGATTGAAGAACGGCCCCTATACTCTCTTGACCTGAATCCTGTAGACTTTTCTGCATGATTCATTATTGGCATTCAAGTGATGCATGCAGCAGGAGTGCGATCAGATATTCCTCGAAAAGCTGCGATATTGGAGGATTGAATTAGTCTCAGAGGAGACCACTTTGATTAACCTTATTCTACCCACAAAGCTACACAGATACAGATATGTGTCACGACAACTCGTAGGGAAGCAGGGTTTAGCTTCTTGCGAGCCATATGATCACTCTCCTGCCAGTGTTATGCCGGTGTAGTAGAGTTGACGTCAGCTTTGCGTTGTTAATCGACTTTATTAACCTTCAGCATGAAAAGCTAAGATGTTTACCACTACACCACAGCCAGCCAAAGTTGCGATGAATCACCGCTTCATTCATGTAAAGGTTGATGTAGGTTGATGAAGAACTTTGTCAGACACCCATAGATGCCTCTCCCAATACGATGGAGGAAATCGCAGTGCATAGGTCACGACGACGTGCGCAAACGCATTACAAAAGCTGTGCAGAGGAATCCACCCACATACCAAGTCCAGTAAAAGAGTGGGTTGTCCAATACAAGAGAAAGTTGTAACGTATTACAGAACTCCAAACAAGATGACGCTGTTAACGCCTCATACTAAACGAACAGTGACCGGACCTAAGCAATCGTTGATTTAGAAATGCAAAGAGAAGTTGGTAAGTTCGTCATAAAAGCAATTAGTTGGTCCAATGACTGTACAATCATGTGCATTTAGTCCAAACTAATATATGGTAACTACTTTACCATGCATGAGAAGACTTCAATAATAATGACTTACAGTATCTACTGACGCCTCAGCGAGACATTATGATTAATGAAATATTCGTAACGCATTTCCCACAAGAATTCCAAATTAATTCCATCAATAAGGATGCGTCTATGAATGCAATTTGCATTTCCCAAAATAAATTTTGAAATCCTCTCAAATCTGCCACCTGAACCCGAAAATCATCAAATAAGCTCCACAAAACGGACCTTCAGCATCATCATCCAACCGTACACCATCATCGTCACAATTGAACTCATTTGCAATTGCTATTTAGATGAAAGAGGCGCCCGCCCAAACGAGGTGGTAGGGGGAAACATACTTCTTTTTTTCTATTAAAATTCACTCAACCTCTTGACATTGGGAATTGATGGAACCAGTCGCGTTGTGTTCCGCTTGAATAGCTTTATCATTGTGCGATAGGAAATCGATAAGAAAAAAAAAAGTGAATATACTCTCAAAGAAAGAAAAGGAGCATCCTGATAACAATCGTTTCATCTAAAATTCTACCATCTATACCCAACACCATCCCACTACCGAACTCATACCGTTTTTTTTTTTCAGTTCGATTCAATAGAACTCTTCGTACTTTGAATATCGATAATATGATCCTTAAAACCCAATTCAAATTCAATATACATTCGAAATTCGCGGAATAGACAAAGGAAACGGGAAAATAGAACAGAATTTCGAAAATACTATAATTTAAGTGTATAAAATGGAAAAAAGGAAATAAAGATAATATATGCATCCCGTTGTGATGGTTCCTTTAAACAGAACTAGGCTATATCCTTGAAGACAGTACAGTAGTGATTTTCAATCGTTTTACGGACACAATGATCCTAAAATGTGACGACGACGTTCAGAAAATGGATTGCTTTATCTGAAAAGTCATCTGTCTGACAAGAAGCTTTGAGCTTGTAAGCAATAAAACAAATTCTAGAAAGGACGGCATAATTGGGCAGTATAGTCGGAAAGGATAGCCGTCCAGAACAACAAACATTCAACCATACAGTGTTCTGGTTGTCAGGTTATTCAAACCACTTTTTGGGGTTTCGAAAAAAAAATATAGATGCGGATACTCAGCACAGCATGGATGCCTAGAAATACTTCGAAGACGCAGTAGAGGAAGACCGCGATTCAGGTGAAAAGGGACCTCAACCAACTTGGCTTGCAAAACTGCAGGCAACTAGCTAAAGATCGAGCTGGTTGAAGACGATTATTGGTTGACGCCCAGGTCCAACCACTTGTTCCGCCACTTTAAGAAAGTAAGTAAAAGGATAACGCGACTCTTCACGTTGCTTCCAACTAAACTATACAGAGAAAGTGATGCAAAACGCCAATCAAACAACCATGAACGTGAAGTTTTACGTAGCTACAGACAACAAGTTAAGAGTTAGCAGACTACAAAAGCAGCCATACAAAAGTGGAACACCTAACCATGTAGGTCACATACCATCTTTGCACATGCCCTGCCCTATCAAGGCCTAGGAGGAAAACACTAGGACTGTACTTCTTCAATTACCTCAACGACCTAGCCAGGCTCGACATCTTTAAAATAAAGAGCTTTGTATGTGGGTTTTATTAGTTCTGCACTTAGTGCGGCAAAGGAAAGGGTTAGCACCGATACGGTTACCCTAAGCTTATACTCCTCTTTCCTTTAAGGAAATTCGACATGTGAGATTTCTGAGGCTGGTTTTTGGGTTTTCTACACCTGGTATCACAATGGGCCTTCGTTCTGGCCTAAGTGGATCCCTGCTCAGTGGAGAAAGCCACCCAATCTAATCTAATCTAACCATATCGGTCGCTGAGCATATCATAGAGTCGGAATCGTACATCGAGTACCTGGGAGTTTTACTGGGTTACAGACTCAACATCAGCGGACACTTAAGGTATGCAAGCGAGTAATCATCTCGGGCAGTAGTGGCTCTAAGTAGGCTAAGGCAGCAAATTAGAAACCCTTTAACGCAAATTAGCAGGTCAATACTAGTCAACATGTACCAGGGGTCGTACATTAGAACGATGAACTTGGCGCACAAAATTGCATCTATAAGGGTATGTGAAGGGAAGCCCCAGAACACACACCATGTGGTTAATGGAATACCAAAATTACACAAGAGCAAGAAGCATCTTAGAAGCAAAAATTGGCGGCAAAGTGACTCCGATGAGCGAAGGCTGGGAGACTCTAAGTGAATCTATCACAAGCATGATGCAGCAACAGTGTATGAAGGAAAGCGAGGAACGAAGAATTTGCTAGCTCCAGCAACTGAGAAGGAATTAATGAAACGTCAAGCCTGGCGCTGCGAAAGAATGCTTTGATTAGTGGTGTCGCAGATGACAAGCAAATCAGAGCAACAGGAAGGGGTTTTTTTTTTATCACGTAAACATGCAGGAGCATGGAATCGTGAATAATTCGTGGCACGGGTCACAGATAATGTCCATGAAGGGTTTTCACTGAACATGGCGATGTGTTCAACGTTGTTATTGAAATGACGAGAGCATAAGCACGACCACAGGGAACGGCCGCTCTGTAGTTGCTCGCAAGACTAGAATGCTATTCAACTTCGGAGCGTGCGTCTTTAGTGAGTTTGTGACCGACATTGCGACATTGCCAACAACATATCCGAAATGTCACATCTGATTCGTTAAGCTCTTCTCGGCTATTTCAGCTATCTCCTTGTCCTCTAGACACAGTCTGTAGGTAGAAGAGCCACCTTCTTCAGATGATACCTACAGCTCCCGTATCCAGTGTTACTACTCATTTGAGAGTTTCTCGCGTTATGCTTAGAACATTGATCTTGATGAACCTTACAGACGTTTTGATTGCCGTTTTTGCTTGTTTGTTTTTGTTTCGCTTTTCCACTTTAGGTCTTCATTCGTGGACACACTTATCGATCATTTCCTTCGACATAACCTAGGACAACGAATGGTTTAACGCCCAAAAACTCAGAGACTGGCACCTGACTGACACGTGCTTCGCCACGTTGTCCGCTTGTTTTGTTTCCTCTAATTGCATAGTCTTTGAGTTTTTGAACACATTCCATTGCCACAATTCTACCTTGCACCTGACACTGACGCTAATAGTCCAGCGAGGGTAGCTACACTAAGGTTCACTGAGTTTTTTTGCCCCTAGACTGAGAACTGCATCTAGATCCTTCAAAAATATACATACTTTCGCTCTAGGATTTATTATGGATCAATTTGTATAGTTAGTCCGCAAGCAATCAATCGTACTTACACCCTCCCCCTACCGTCCAAAGTTTTTTCATAGTTTCACACTCTTCTTTTTGCTTTCCGGATCTTCTTTTCAATCTTACAATTCCAATTAAGTCCGGTTTCCCAGAAACTCAACACTTTCGCACAGTTTGAGAAACCCTAAGCAAGTGTTAACACTAAAATAATTTTTAAAAAAATGCGTCATTTCGCTTGTGGAAAAAGGGTGCTTCCACAAAATCATCTTTCACACATATCACAAAGGACCAGAGATCAACTTTTGCCCCACACTCTCTCGTCCATGTCAAATAAAGTATCTACTTAAGACTCAAATACCACTTTTGACCTTTTCAAAACAAAAAAATAAAAGAGAAAAGTTAAGAGTGCTTTACTGTCCCTCCGACCCGCAACGATGATTAATTACTTTAATTTTAATTTACTTACGACTCTTGAAACTTTTCCGACTTCATGAAATGAAAAGGAAGTTGATATCTCCGACCACATTCCAATCCAAGGAAATCAATTTAAGTATCATCAGTCAATGATTTTTCAATTTCTCTCTTCATGGTTATCAACTTAAAATACATTACGTCACTTTAAATGCAAAAGATACCGATGATGGCCCAGATTTGACTACCAACGGTCGACAACCTGCAACTGTCAGAAATTCAAAGATTTTCATGACAAATAACTTGAAATTGCTTGGAAAGATATCAAGTGTATCGTTGTATCTTTTACTCTTTCTCCCTGTGTATAGTTTGATTATAACTGATATCGATATGTGTAATGTGGTTTTACTGTATAAAACGGATCAAACGAAGGAGCGCCAGCCAGGTAGTCACCACAAGATGTGACGTTACATCAAACTCAGATAAATTTTCTTCTACAGTCAAAGATACAACATCTATACATACATCTATGAAAACTTTGTATAGATACAGTCTTGAGATACAATTTTTGAGTATCCAATCTCTTTCGTATTCGATATGATAATACGATTAAATAGTTTTAATGGAGTACGAGTACGTATGTCGTATGTGTATTGGGTTTTTGTCCGATAAAATTATATTGATTCGGGATTCAATTTATTTATTTATTTAGATTGAATGACGCAGAGCAATTAGGAAATAAGGAAGGATAGGACCTGCTGAATGAGTAGCAGTTGATCCCATACAAAATAAATTGTACTAGTGGTGGTCTAATGGGCATAAGTTCTTTTCCAAATAAATACATGCTCACTTACAAAGACCAATAATAGGTCCATTGTGATACCTTAAAGATTTTAGAGCGCCGCTCCTTGAACCAATTGAAGCTTCTGATGAAACATCTGTGTTTATCAGATCACCTAGGTCGTTACAGTAGAAGGCTCCTAACTCAAGCCTTCTTTTCCGGAAGAGAGAGCTGGATAGGTACAAATAAGATGGAAAATAGTTTCCTCATCTCCTGGTTCCATACAGCTTCTATAAAAATCGGTTCAAGATACGCCAAGTCGTTGTTCCATGCTTGCCTCTAAGACAGTGTCCTGTGATGTAGAGTCGTTATCCCCACGAGAGTGATTTACGAAAAGCGGCTACAAGGGAATCCTTGAAGTTCTATACAGACTGTTCCAAAACCAAAGACGATGTAGGAGGAGGTGGTTTCTAGGATCATTTAAACCTCAATCTCTCTTTTCGCCTTCCAGGGCATTGTAGTGCCTTCCAAGCCGATAAAAGAAGCCCTGAAACCTGAAGGCTATGGAATCAGTCTTTATAACATCAAAAAAAAAGTTCCTGATTGGCCCTCGTCTCTCGTGAAAATGGCAGAGCTGCTGGATACCGGGACACAGAGACATTTCAGGGAATTGTAAGGCCACTGAACTTGCCAGGCTTGGTACTACAATACACTTACATAAAAACAGATGCAATCAGTAAAACCAATCAAAGGTGATACAACCTGCGAAACAAGCAGACTAATCCGACCTATAATAGACCAAAAGCGCTCCTAGAGATTGATTTTTCTAACAGAAGACTTCTTAGAATCATTATAGGAGACATAACAGGACATTAGCCTATATACAGACATCCCACTCGACTAGGCCTCTCCGCAAATTTTCTGCAGAAGCTGCAGAGACGAAGAAGAGGAAGAAACAATCCTCCATTTCCTCTGTACACCTCCAGTTCTCTCTCTTAAAAGACGAAACCATCTCAGTGCAGTCTTTTTTGACAAACTTGTCTAACTTACACAACAAGATGTCAAAAACCCTTTATCAAACGCTCCAACTGGTTCAACGAATAGGTGGAGAAGTTTCTCCTAGACCCTGAGGTATCACAATGTACCTAGTACTGGTCTAAGTTTTTCGGTAGTATACGCTGTGTACAAGGAACAAGGACAAATGAAAAACCGATTGAACACCTTACACACAAACCGTCTTCACTGATAGATACAAATTGTAACCTTCTCCGAAATACTGGGCATAACCAAATCAATCCGCCTTTCAAACTATACCAGTGTTTTCAAAGCGGAGGTCCTTGCATGATAATCGCTGCCCATAAGACTGCGATGAGGGCCATACCACAAGAGGATAATTGCATTTTTCATCGATGGCCTGTCATCGAAGCTTGTGAAGTGCTATCAAGAAAAGCTTTTAAAACACAGCACAATACTACCAGATATGGTAGCGCGGAGGGTGTAATTTTCTCGATGGTCCCGGTGGTGGTACTGGTAAGACGTTCCTTATTATTTTGCTCTTAGTAAAGATTAGGAGTAATGGAAGGAGGCAGAAGCTTCCCATTAACGAGATACACCTTTATGCAATACTTCTAAGCAAAACTATATGATGAAAGTGTTACGACATACCAAGCTCATTCTGTTGGATGCTTGCACTATGGAACCCATCAGGGATTACAATACCGAAAGTTCCCAGAGGAGTACGAGCAAATGAAATAAAGGCAACCATATGCAACTAAACCAAAACCATTAGACATTAAGGGATGATGTTTAGAACTGTGAATTTCCAGAATAGTAATGGTATCTGACCGCTGTATCGTGATAACTGTGAAAGATTTAATTGTCAGAATATATCCTTCCATTGCCCACATCAATTAAAAGGCGATGGAATGCTGTTCGAAGTCCTTCAAAAAATTTAATACAAATCACTAGACTCAGTGGAATTCCTGAACACTCTCAAACCACCGAGCCTCCCGATCCATAAACTTATATTGAGAGTGGGTGCTGCGAAACCTAATCCTTACCAAACCCTGCAACCGCACCAGGCTACGAGCAAAAAAAAACTTTAAAAAGTAATGCTTTCGAGGGCGGAGTATTGACCGGATATGCTAGAGAGGAGTCAGTGTTTGTTCTACTTATACCCTCGGACTTTCTCCTTGAATTCAAAAGAATACAGACTCCCCTTAAGGTCTATTTGGCGATGTCAATCAATAGGTTTCAAGGCAGACATTAAGTTTGACGGAAGTGGACAAGTGGAGAAGGACTGCTTTCACGATATGACGTGAACAAGGCTATTTTAACACAGCAACTTGTAAAAGTCAATCAAACTTATTGTCGTTCTTTAAAAACATAAAAGATTTCGTAAAAATCGTGCTTATTTAAGCACCGTAGGTTGAGGAGGGGAATATGGAAAATCGGTTTGGTCCTGTTCCACTTTTATCGACATTTTTGACTTTCGAAAGATTGCGAAACGAAAAGCGGAAACATTGCATTTTATACATCAAATTCTTATGAAAAAACATTCAGTAGTTATGGCAAATATGTCAAATATTTTCGGTTGTTTTCACTAGTGATTATCCTAAAATTTAATTTCACTAGATATGTATTTATGTGTCAAAGGTACAAATTAAATTTTCACACATCGGTTTTTATAAAACGTTATCAACACAATTCATTTTAAGAACCTAATTACATCGAATGGTCCCATTTCCTGGCAAAAGTTCGAATCTCAATGTACACCGCACACCATTTGCAATTAATTTCCACCTTACCACAAAAAAAGGACCTAAAGACGATGCTTCTGTTGCCACTTACTTCATTGCGTTACGTTAAGCTTATAAAGAACAATTTCCTTTCCACCTTGAAACATTTCTTCTTGTTTTATTTTTGAGTCCTTTTTAGCGTTGTTGTTGGGAAAGTTTCCACCCTTACACAGATTGTGGGGGTCGACCACAGCAACAACAGCACTAACGCGAAACAATTCCAATTGTTGCCACCATAAAAACCGGCTGAGGCGGCAGTAGGAACAATCTCCGTTTTTTTTTCCTCGAATTTTCCGTTCCTTTTTTTTTTTGCCGTAGCAAGACTCGAGATGGTTGGCAGCAGTGGCGTTGAGTTTGTTTGTAGCTTGAACAGAGAGAAATGTTGTTGAATAGGGCGAAACAAAGTTTATTGCTTCCTCTTTTTCGCGCAGTTAGTGGCAGCGGCACCTTGTTTCCCTATTATCCTCTAAGCTAAGGAAAAGGCAGCACACCGACTTGAAAAACATAATGGGACACAAGCTTTTCTACGTTTGTTGGTCTGTTGCACACTCTTATATTGTGGCTGTGTAAAGTGCTTGAAGTTGGTAGCAGTACCAGTAGTTTTATACTAATAGTATGTAGTTGTGGTTGAAGTATTGTGTGCACTTGTCGCGTGGCTCCCTTAATTAACACAGAAGCACGATGTGCTGTCATCATTGTCATTTGGTAAGGAACTGGCGAATCAAAATTTTCTAAAAGGCTCAAACAATGGGAAAGATGGTTTCGTGTTCTTTTTTTTTTTAATCCTGTGCCATTGACAAATTCGGGGGAAAGTTGATGAAAAGTAAGAACGAGAATAGATTCGTGTTCTTCATTCGACAGAGACTCCCCTTTAAAGTCGTTGATTGAAAACTTTGGCGTTTTGAAACGAGGTGTGCATGGCCTAGGAATAAAAATCCTGAAACAGATGAAGTTTATGATTAAACTTAACGGCGGAGCGTGTCAGTAAGTGTGCACAAAAAAGGATTCATATTACCATAATGACAGCAAACTGCCATTTTCTTTGGAATCCTTGTACTATCTCCTTTCTTCGCTGCCATGACATTTAAATGCTTTTCATAGCTCTGTGTTTCCTCATCACTAAAACCCGCAACCATTCAAAACCAACTTGCATTGGTATGTCCTCCGTTTCTCCTCTTATTTCTCTAATGCAGCTGCTTTAGTTTAAGGGTAAGTATTGTATGCAGAATCATTGCATCCAAAGCTCAATCGCTGAGCATGTCTGCCCAGGATGCAGATGGTTTTTTTTTTTTGTCGAATTAAACGATCGAGGATAGGCCACATAAGCCTACCATTGTTGTAAATTATAAAAGTCAAGATTTTCTTGTCTATGATTCACTTTCGGTGACTCGAAGAAGACATTTAACTATCGACTTAGTTGCCATGACATGGACGGGATACTGTCTGAAGGTATAGTACACGGGGGGCATTGGCTGGCTAGTTTGTCAGCCTCACAGTTCTCTTTAATGTCGTAATAACCTGAGACCCAAACGACTATTACGTTGTACTCATAAGCGATGTCTTTAGAGACAAGCGAAAGTCCTTCTCTGTTCTAGATTCGATTGTACTTGATCAAAAAGATGAGTTTCCAGCCTAGCTGTTCATATAAATCAGCCATACGGCTTCCTGACGTACGTATATTTGTGACTTCGTTTTGAACATCAGTACAGTGATAAGGAAGACCCCAAATGTCAAGGTCTTCTGAAGAAGACACCGTCCGTAAAAATTGAGATAGACCCATGACATATAAAGGACTTCTGACTGCAGATGCTTCTACACGGTATTGCGAATGGAGCATCTGCATATTGAAATCTTTGAAAGCTGCAGTGAGCACCACAGTTTGCATACTCCATTAGTGAGTCTCTTTAAGTCTAAGGGCTAAGGGCTAAGTGGCTTTCTGCATACTATAAATATCTATTGGCAGTAAGCATAGCCTAGTTTAAATCGCGCCTGTGGAAGCAATTCTCAACGCACCCGTGACCATGAAGCAAGCCAATTCGTTAGACTTTCTGGAAAACTTTTATGTTTTATTTTTTTTATAAAACCGGCCACCAAACCATAAGGCTATAGGTGAGGATCGGTCTCGTGACTACAATGTACACCCTCATACTGTTTTGCATGAGTTAAGGACTAATACGAATTTCCTAGTATATTCGTCAAAATTGTCTCTCCACAAGAGAATGAGTCATACAGTCTAAAAAAAAGAGAGAAAAACAGAGGTGTACCGCTGAGCTTGAGTGCTCCATTCTAGTCCGATTCACACTTAAGCTACAACTATTTATACAAGGGGTTTGCCAGTGTATGAGGACATTACGCTACATCCTCTAGCTTCAGAAGCGGGCTTGAGAAGTGAGCATAAAGTTCGATTTATGACAATTATATGTACATATGTATGTGAAACACAATTATATTTGTATGACCACCACGGATTCGTTCACAGGTCCAAGTCAAACAAAAGTGCATTTAAAGGGAATCAATTCAATCTTAAAGAACCATTAAGATTCGGTAGTCAAGAACAGTAAAATCAAGGCAATCAACAGACAACACGGTGACCCTATCTTGAGTACCAGGTCATAGGCAATGAAAAAGATGATGAATTTGCAAGGAAGAGCGAAGGACAGATCTAGGTCTAAGTTTTGGAAACTACATATTCCATTCAGCAGTGACAGAGTTGAACAATTTGACGAAACCCTAGAAACGTGCGAGAACACTTTTGTCAATCCTCGTTAACAAGGAAGCTCTTTCTATGATTATCCTCAGTCGTAGAGTGCGTAGAATGCAGGCTTTATTCACACACTTCGCATGTATATTGAACAGTTTCCATAGGTCATCTGATTATTGACATTGAAACTTATCTTTAATTCTTCCACTGATCT
Organism: Criorhina ranunculi; assembly: GCA_951813785.1. NCBI lineage: Eukaryota > Metazoa > Arthropoda > Insecta > Diptera > Syrphidae > Criorhina > Criorhina ranunculi. The sequence continues at coordinate 9,193,791 of OX638383.1, read as the reverse complement.
GAACATTTTTCATCACATACTTTACAATCTTGCATGCACAATCACACAATCACCACCATAAACTGACAGTCTGTATGCACAATCAATTGACTGTGCCTGCATGCAATGTTCACTTTTTGGTCGTGGGCTTAAAAACATGAAGTAAAGAAGTAATTTTTACCAAAATCTAGTTTCCGCCTACGCGTATGTGACAAAAAAATAAATGTTTAACTTTCTGTAACGTTTCCATGTTCTGACAAACGGTTTCAGTTCAAAATGTACGGTTTTCAACGGGCCAAACATAAACGACCTAGTTTCTTTGAATTGTCGCACTTTTGCATGGATTTCTGACTCAACAAGGCTATGTTATGTTGTCGAAATATTTTGGGTGACCTTACCACAGTTTGTTCCTGCGATCTGTGGAAAAATATTTCCATGACGGATGCATTGTGTCATTCACGCCATCTATCGGGTTTCGTGAATAAATAAGTTAAGTCACGAGCCTCATTAAGATGAGTGTATCCGTATTAAAAATCTCTTACTTTCGATTTTCTTTTTTATCACTCAGTCAAGTTATGCATTGAAAATTCAGCAGGACGAAAGAAACAAATTAAAGCAGTACTTCATTTTCCCTCTTTGAACTTCTCTACTTCTTCTTGCTACTATAAAAAATCCCATTTTATAATACGGGAGCAAATAGATTAAACTCACGCAAAGGAGTAACGAGTCACGAAGAAAAAATTTAGTATTCCATCAGTGAAGCCATGAAAAGACAATGGTTATGCAATATCCCACTGCTCACCATCATCATCTGTTTCTTTTCTCTTTACTCTTTCCTTCCCTTTTTCCTTTTCCTTTACCTCATTTTATAATTGTTTAATTCTGTCCAAAGACAAATTTAATTTTCGTTTCCATCTAGTGCTTTGACTCAACTAACCCCATCTCTAAATTTCTGACGGTATGCCGGTGCCGACATAATGACAAAAATGATCACACTTTCACCCATCTTTACCAAGAGTGACAGTACAGTTGTAGCAATAGCAAGGTAAAGATTTCAAAGGATGTAAGAGAATCTCATAATTTTTAAGGATTCGCTTGCGAAATTCAAGATATACAACAACAGTTGAAAAATTTTGCAGAAAAAAAAAATGAAATTATAAAAGGACAGCCACCCGATTTAGCTGTACAGTGACAATAAAAAAAACTAACTAGTGTTCGTGGGCGTTGCGCTAAAGTCCTGTGTCGTGTGTCCTGTGTCTTGTATCTGTTTTGTTTATGCTTTTACTGTTTTTCTTTTTTTTTGAAGGGGAGGATTGTAAACAAATGAAAAATTATCTTAATTATACAGAGAAGCATAATGATAACATAAATTGCGTGCCATTCAGCACACAAATACATACACGTGTATGTATATATCCACGCGATGCAGCAACAGCAAAGTATACTCTCTTGAAGTATTGTAACGGAGGATAATGGGATAGTTACATTTCGAGAACATAACAAGTGAAGTATAGCAGGGTGTCCCTGTCCCTGTTGTTGACGAAGATCCCTTGTTTGTGTTAAGGAAAGAGTTCCTTTCGAATTTGCTGACTTAAGGGTGAGTGGTGGGTTACTTTTGTTTGACTTATTTTATTAAAATGTGTGATTGTATGTATATCTTCAGGGGTGATTGAAGGACCATTTTCAACCCCTTGTTGCTGATTGACGATACAAATTATTATATTTTGTAATTTTTGTATTTTAGCACTTAGGCGGTTGACTGATGAAGCTTAAGTGTGGTCACACATGTACAATCAATTCATATCCAACGACATAACAAGGTAAAAGTGGACACAGATCCCGTACGGAAACCTGTAGAGATGAAGAATGAAATCTCATAGTAGTCTCACAGTCGGTGTTGTGAAACGACTTCTGCAGACGCCGACAAAGACCAAGGTACAGCTGTTAGGTAGACGATTATAGCTACAACTTCCGCCCACCTGACCAAAATGAAGTGCAGATAGCAATACCCAAACCGAAATCTAACAAGACTGCTAGATCGGACGACTTACCGGCCGAGCTACTAACTTGACTTAGTGGAGAGCATACATCAACTCATCTCTAAGATTTGGTCAGACGAATGCATACAGCATCATTTGCCAGGTCAAGAAGAACAGAAACCCGCTCTACTGTTCCAATTATAGAAGCGTCAGTCTTCTGAACATCACAGGAAAGTTCACAATCAATCAAATTTTCACACTTCAGAAGATCTTGGAGAAAACCCAAGAATTTCAAACCTCTTTTTCGACTTCAAGACCGCCTATGATAGCATTTATAGAAACGAGCTATATAGAGCCATGTCTAGTTCAGGCATACCTGCCAAACTAGTCCATCAGTGCAGAATAACGATGAAGAATGCTCGCTGCTCCATCAAAGTCGTTAACGATCTCACCAAGACCTTTGATGTCAAAAAAGGATTTAGAAAAGGTAGCGCGCTGTCATGCGACTTTTCAACATTTCCAACTTGAAGTAAAGGCACAATCTTTCAAAAGTCAGTGCAACTACACTTCGAGTACAACACAAACTTCGAGGTAATCAATTTAAGGGAAACAATCTTTTTACGAACACCGAATGCTTACGCAGTTCCGAATTTCAAAATCTCATAATTTAGTCTAGTGTTGTTATTCTTAAACAAAAAAAAATATACATATCTCTGCGTGTGTATAAGTTAAGATAAGCACTATATTATGTTGATCAATAATTGACGGAATGAGTAAAAAAAAATCCAATGAACTGATAAGATTGTGGATATCTACATATCTATATAAGATAGCGCTTGTTGCAATATGGGTGCGTCCAACGGAAAGCGTTAAATAATTGGATTACACCACCCCACTACCAAAAAATTTGGTATTCCATGGGAATGTGTAGAGACGAACCCTACAAAATCCAAGTGCTGAACTCCTGAGTACCTACTGACGAACTGGGAAATTATAAAAAGGGGTTTTTATGTAACGCTCAACCACGCTGTGAAATTAAGATCTGTGATATCATCAGCACACACTGATCGAAGGAATTCAGACAAAAGTCTTGGGGACACACTTTTAAAATTACCCTTTGGCTGTACACTGCTATTGTCAAAGAAAGGTTAGCCGATGACAACTTATGTATTTTAGTGTCAGCATGCAAGTCTAGCCTAAACATTATCACGAACATATAAAGGTTAGCTTCTTTTGGGACAACCGGTGTTATGAGGGGTACTTCAAGAACAGGGCTCCAGATCATTCCCAACATTCTCACCACCGAAGAGAACCTAGAAAAATATTCCTAGTAAATCGTAATGAGAAACTAATGAAGCCTTAAGCGAGATCTTTCTCAGCCTGCACTGATGGTTCCAAAAATGTATGTCGATTTAGCTTAGTACGCTGGACTCTGGACTAAAACAAGTTCAAGTCTCAGTAATGACAAGCCTCTGAGACTATATTTTATCATGAAAAGACTTTTCAATCCTGCCGTTTGGAGTTGACAATAAAACTTTTAAGTCCCTCCATTCGTGCGAAAAATACAACATAAACGGCATGAATGGTTGCAAGTAGCTAGGTGTTGGCAGTCTTCGAGCTACCGCGCCGTGTATTTTAGGGTCAACCGTTTTTACCGAATCTATTTGCAATGACGCCAATCACACGTGATGACAAGATTTCCTAATTGGGGCACTCGATAATCGGGACAACTTTCAATTGCTAGATCCTTTTTGTCTATTCCTGAGGTTTCATAGAACCTTAGTTATGAAGCAGAACCGGTTAAATTGGCCACTAGACACAATGGAAACGTAAAGTACGCAGATAAGCGCGGAAAGAAGATACAACTGCATTTTCAAGGAAAATCTTTAGTTTAAGACTTTTTACAAAAAGATTTACCAGAAGTTTCACAAATTAGCAATCAAATGCTCTTTGCCTACGAATCTTGGTTGAACTTCCATGCGGATACTACAATACTTTGTAAATATCTCGTGACTAATCACAATTTTCATTCAAAAAGAACCATAGCAACAGACTATGCATTTGTTTATCCATAACACTCCAAGCTTACTGCCTAAAGCAAAGCTCTACTATTAGCCATTAGGTCAATCTCGGAAATTCACTTTCTGTTTTGTGCAATTATTTTTTTGGAAATAAAACAAAAAAACTGTTTTCTATGTACGAGTATGTTTTAAGCATATAAAAGTGCAGCGCAACACATTTTTGTTCTTAAAAATAAATTTTGCAGCGTTATTAGCATTAGTAGTTACACAAATTTTAGCATTTAGCTTTAAAAAAAAAAAATTTCAAACAAGGACAATGAAATAGAAACAAAAAAAAAAACACAAATCTTTATGAAATGCTTAATTTCTAAAACTTAAAAAATGAAAATTACAATACTAACCTTAATACTGTCGTAGCATGCGGTCACTTTTCCATTCTGTACTTCAACATTAGCCGGTGGATGGGCAAATTTACATTCCGTATCCTGTCGTGAACATTTATTCCTTTGGAATTCTCTGCACACTTCCAGTTGCAGCCATCGGGAATCTTTGCCATTTAACAGACTATTCATGTTTACCATAGCCGCCATTTTATTTGTTTTGTTTTAGATACTTTTTCTTGCTGGCTTTTTTATTTTTTATGTTTTTTGTTTGTTTTGTTTGTTAAATCTTTTTTTTTTTGAATTAAGAAAAGTCTGTATTTGATGATTTGTTTTGAATTGTTTTCTATATTTTTAGTATTTAAGACCGCGCGATTCACTTGATCATGGGTTTCTCCGCGTTTTCTTTCGAATTGTTAATAGAAGAAAAAAAAACGAAATTAAAAATTTCACTCAGAAGTCAGAAGAACAAGAAAAAAGAATTATGAAAAACTTAGATACTTTTGAGAGTCTCTCCTTCAATGAAATTGTGTTTAAATTAGTTTCTTTATTTTTAAATATATCACAAAATTTGTTATCGATGTAAAAGACGATGTACTTATTTAATTCCTTTGTTTGTTTCTTAAAAGATTTACCTCTTTTGATGATGAATCCTTATGACAATTCCTTAGATACACACGCTTTATGTCAGTAAAACTAACCGCTTTTTTTTTTTTTTGAATCAATCGTATGGATTGCTACGTTCAAAATGTAAAATATTTCTCTACAATCAGTTTTTTGTTATAAGAAACAAGTATTTTTATTTTATAGAAACTTATATTTGTATGGCAAAACAAAAGGACTAGAAACGATTCCCGTATTTAAAACAAAAAACAATATATATACTTTATGTAAATAATTTTCTTTTTTGTAACAATTCGTTGATTAATTCTTTTTCTTTTTATATCTACTCAGATACTTTAGTTGATTTGTTGTTTTTAGGGGGATGAATAGATGGAGATATCTTTTCTTTTTTTTTTACTTGAAAGCGAGAGATATTCTGTGTGTAGTGTGTCCTTTCAAGATAGATAGGAAGATGCGCAGAGAACACAATGTAAACGTATGGCAGAAAGCAAAAGCGGAACTGAGCGTTTGTTTTTTTTTTTTTAAGGATACCCGGCGATTTATACTTTTTTTTTTGCGGTTTTGCTTTTAGCGATAATCACTTAAGTTCACTTGATTTATTTATTTATTTATTTTTTTTCGCAAAAATAGTTCTACTTTGATTAGGCGACGGGAATGGCTGATACAGTAAACAAAAAAAAAAATACTTTTTTGATTTTTTTTTATGTATGGCTAATAATGGCAAAGCTGGGATATATAGTTTAAGCTTTTTTTTTTAATTTGTTTATAAGAGTATATTTTGTATACTATTTATATTTTTTTAAAAGGGAGGGATGAAAGACAAAGCGTTGAGAATTACACAATTAATCTGAAATGAAACAAAAAAAAAAATTACACAATTTTTTTGTTTAGCTACTTGATTGCTTGTTTCTTTTTTTCTTTTTTTTTTATAAAAAGAGGACTAATACTATGCTGTTAATATTGCTTATATGTATGTATTAAAAAAAGAAGTTTACTATACTTAACAAAAATAAAACTGAAATAGGTATGTGATACAATTAAAGCTTACGAAAAGAAATATGTATGTAAAAACAATGTGATATACGGACATAATTTACAGCAATATACCGTAATAATTCTTTCACTAGCTAGAACTATAAGTTCCCAAATATGGTAATGTTAGTAATTGCTAGTGCACAATAAGTCATGAATTGCAATGGTTGTTAGGCGTTATGTCTGATGGTATTTATGAGGGAAGTGGTAGAAATGACCGACAGAAGTTAAATTTGATTTCTAGTTCTGATATTTTCGTTCCTTAAAATTTCAAAAGTCTAGAACTTTTAAGACTTAAAAAAGAAGCTAATTTCGAGGTGATATTGTATAAGCATTTTTTTAAAGCAATACACCGATAATTCAGGCGAAAACACTTTAGTATTCTTCTAAATAAAAAACTTGTTTTTTGCCCTTTCTTGAGCTCAGTTTTTTTCGACGGCCTACCGCTTGGTGGACTAGACTCACTGGACTCAATGATTTCTGTCATCCCAGATTTGTAAAGCCGTTTTTTATAATAATCTCTTTTTCCCAGCTTTGTTTCTTCTCGGATCTTGTAGATGTCCTTCGTTTTCTGAAACTACCTAAAGTTGAAGTCCGCCTCGTAACATTTTTCTTCTGGAGACTTCTTGGAGGTTCACCGAATACTTGTTCAGGTCTCATCTGGATGATAATTTCCTCAGATAATTGGGTGGAAACCATCGATGACACGCGTCTTGTTTGATAATCTGGACGATGATACCTGCTTTTATATCGCCTAATTGTCTTTCTAGTGCTGAATTGAAGGTCTCTACCGCTTTGCAGTCAGAGAAGTGTTCCTTTTTGAAATTCCGTCCAGGCAACATTGGTTTTTTTTTAAACAGAAATCAAATGCAGGACTGCCTGGTAACAATTTTTCCTAAACAGAAGTCACTCCAGAAGTTATTCATGGCGAATCTAATCTAATACCATGGCACGCAGGCGTTATTGAATCTCAATCTCCTATAAGGGTTACAAGACCCAACGAATGTATATTCCGACAACTTAACTACAAGTTAAAAGCTTGTAAAGTTCAAAAAGCGAGTCAAGTCTTAAAGAAAATTGTAAGTTGACAACTTTTTTCATTAGGGAAGCATTGTTTCAATCAACAATGGTACCGAACTTGATATGGACTCCAGCAACCATGATTACAACGATGACGAGAGACCTGCCATGGAGACCTGTCATCAATGACATTGGTTTTATTTTTTAGTCAGGAGAGCCATTAGGTCACCTGTGGGACGTTGGTGCTAATGGTCAGTAAAATAATGGTTCCTTTCGACATAACTCTCCATGACTTTTCAAAGTACTGAAGGACATGTTTTGTCGCCTTTTCCGGGAATAAGGCTGACATGTGCAAGTTTCCACGTGGAAAGGTGCTTATGGAATAAAAACAAAAAAAAAAGATGAAAGAGCTTACGTATAAGTTTGATTAAGGTAGAAGGGTAGGGTAGATCTCTCAAATAGGGGAAAAAATTCCATTTGGACCTGAAGATTAGTTGCATTTGAGATCAGATGGTACTGAACGATTTTAGAAAGAATATAAAAGTCGATTTAACATACGTCTGTGGATTGAGCTTTCCCTTTAGAGTTTGTGATATTTTTATCATTGAAGACAAGAACTGAATGGTCGATTCTTCTGACAAAAGACTATAGAAACTTTTACAGCCTTTAAGGCAATGCACTATTTTTTGTCTCACTTTCCGGTCTTGTTGGAATTTGACACGCTTAAGGGTAAGTTTACAGTCATTTCTAACTCGTCTATAGAAACATCTGTTTTCCTTGAAGGGATTTTGACGCCATAACCCAAAAAGTCTCTTCGTTCTTTCGGACGGTTATCGCATAGGTCAGATTGAATCACAGCTCTTGCTTTGGTTTTAAGCTAAGTGGTTAACTTGGGATGAAGAAGCGCATTCTAAGTAAAATAATGTCTGTGATCACCAAACCACCAGATCAGTTCAAAGTCCTTAAGTACGAATTGAGGTCGCTCCAACCGGCATTCTCGTACTGCCAAACTGTTCTCTTAGGGCATTTTATGTTAACACAATGCAGATGAGAAAAAAATGATCCGACACTTCCAGAGAAACAGAAACATCAATTGAATATGTTTCCCGAAGAGAGGTTAGAAACAAGTCCAGAGTGTCGCCTTGTCTATAAGCTGCGTCTCAATGAAGAACTCTGTGCAACGACCTTCAGTGGAAGTGGGTGGAGAATGGATCAAGCCATCTTCTATTATGGTAGTTAAAATCTCCCGCAACAATAATTTCGCTAGTGGGATTGTGGGAGAGAATACTACTTCGCCGAGGTTGTGATACGTTAGGTACATAGTTCCTATTCTGAATTCCGACTTTGGTACAGCAGGCAGAAGTGAATAATATGTTTTCCAATTGTAAATCGTATAAGAAACTAAACCACACATTTTATTATTTAAAAAGGAAAGTGTAGAGATAACAATGAGTTGCCTTCTTTTAAGAATAAAACCAAATTAACTTGGTTAGCTATCACCTCATAATTGTAATCTGAAACTTCCACCATTATTTTGTCTTTTTTTTTTTCTTTTTTCGACTTAGAAAAAAAAAAACTTAAGTATGTATGTATTGTAATAGGAAATTGTATGCGTTTAATTGATGCCTCCAAGCTCATTTGAAATTAAGGCTTAGAACGCTTAGAAAGTCATTTCTTGGTAACTAACACAAAAAGTGGTAACACGTTTCTTCTAAATCACTTCCTTTCTGATCGGTTAGGCGATAAACAACTCTGAAGATGACCTCAGAAATTCAGTTAAAGAGATATAAACCAGTTATTGGTAGCATCGTCTTACGTCATAGGGGGGAGATTTTTTTTTATTAAGAATTGATTCATGAATTGATGACATGATGACAACTTAATTTAAAATGATATTAAATTGGCATTGTCATATCATAAAAGCTTTATTGGTACATTAGACAAAAACGGAGTGTTGTATTGTGAAGGTTAACTTATCTCGAGGATCTTAACTATCTATCAAACATTCGGATATGCGAAATCAAATGCCGACTAAAAGCATCTAGCTTTGACCAATAGCAACTTAAAAGTTCAGAAACTTAGCGTTGGGAACTAATTAATTTCGCTTCACTATTTTATTTATACAGACGGAGATGCCAGAACCGAATTTCTATGTCAAGAGGTTTCTTTTTGCGATTAAATAGGATCTGGAGCCCAATCTGTCCTTATGCGTGGTTGTGAAATTTGGCTAATAAGCATATGATCAAGCTTTCAATGTTTAGTACGTTTTTCCAGAGGCTGAAGCTAGTGAAATAAACTACAACATACCTCCTCTGTCACTGTAAAACCCTATCTCACAGCAGAAGAAGATTTCCACTTAAATTAAATACAGTGACTTAAGTCAAACCCCCATACGTAAACTCCTATCGTTCATTACCATCCATATGATTCAAATTCTCCCTCATAAGGAATTCAATAAGCATCACAACGGGCCTTGAGTCTAAGTGAGTTCCTTTCGGGACAATTATCAAAGCTGTCACCAATTATGCAAACACTGAGGCGTTTAGCCGCTCGTCTCGGAGAGTCTGACTCAAACATTGCCGGCTACGGAGCAACGATTCGTTCGAAAATATCGCTGCTGTAGCTGCAGGTGTCCAAAAGGAACCTTAAACATAAACCAAACGACGGGCCACTCCATTAGGCATCAATAGATGGTCTTTACAGCGAATTTCGATGAAAGCCTTGAAATGCAAACATGGCTTGGTGCGGCGGCGTTTACGAAGAAAAGGTGATTGGCTGATATTTTAACAAGGACGCTGCGAGCAACACTCAACACTGCTACTGTTACTGGTGAGCACTACAGTACCATGATCAACGACTTTTTGCTAACGCAAATTGACGAATTGGATTTGGAGAACATATGGTTCTAGCAGGACAGCGCAACCGCACACACGAGTGACAATCGGTGTTCTGCAGCAAGCGTTCCCCGGTTGCCTAATCTCTCGTTTTGGCGATTCGCACAGGCCCGCAAGATCGCCGGATTTGACAGTTTCAGACTTCCTTTTTTTACTTAAGGGCCTCGGAGTAAATATGAGCTTCGGAAATGACACGTAGTGGAGGAAAGGTATAGCAATGTCCCTGACGCCTAGTACTGATCGATGAGCAGAGTACTTTCGAGTAAAAACTACTCTACGAGTCCCTGACCTAATTTTCGACACAACGAACAACACTGTTTGCCAGGAAGTTCCGATTGGTATTGAAGACTGAGCTATCAGGCAGAAATCTTTTACAAATTTTGAATTGCTTGTGTTTCTCAGAAACTTACAAAAGAAACCGCATGAAAGAGCATGTTTGAACTTGGATCTCACCACGCCCGCAAGCATAGTGTTAAGGAGCAGAAAATATGTTTACTCGCTACCAATGATGTATTTAGGAGGGTTGTTTACAGCCCTTGTCACTGCGGTTTCCCTTCAGAATCTTATTGTGCCTTCTCTTGTGTGCTCTAGATAAGCTGTTTCACTCAAGAGGATGTCAGGAGGTTGAAGAACTTCTTTTGATAGATGACAGCAAACTGTTCCATTGGGAAAACTTTGCCACCAAGGATTCTCTTTCTGAGTTGAAAGTGGGTTGAGCCATCCATTTAGAGAGGTTTTTTAACTCTCAAAATAGAGTCCACAGCTTGAATCTGTTGCAACATTGATGCGACGTAGATGTTTGTTGAGGCGATAGTCTGCGCTGAAAATTCCAATTAGGACTCTTAGGTTGCTGCTATCAAGATTCACATTCAAACTCGACTTTTTTTGAGACAGTTTCGAGAGGAGCAGCTTTGAGCTTGCTGTTCCTGGTGTATAAAGCCAGGCTTCACTGGATTCTTGCAGACAAAGCCTTTTTGCGTGTTTTATGAAAAGTGATTAGCTTACACCACAAAAGAGTTCGGGTCTAATGAATGTTGTTGATGCATCTTTTGTCACCGATGAACTTATATAAATGCAAGATACTCTCAGATGTAAGTACCTTGCTTCAAAACTACATAATGTTTTCTAAATAACTACTTCCCCTCATTTGAGAACACATACATAAGTAAATACTTAAATGTTTAGGAAATTTTAGAAAAAGAACAATAACAAATTCTGTAATTTTTTTTACTTAATTACTTACTCCTTTATCAAAACTTTTAGTTAAAACTTAAAAATAAACAAATTATAAACTTGCAATTCAAATTGCATGCGCTAAAGGCAATTTTATATCTTTAAGCCTTATTCCGAATATAAGCTTGTTGGCTTACCCTATACCACAGATGTAGATTGGTTTAATCACATACATATATGTAAAACTAAGCGATAATTATTCTTATGTTTTGGAATGGGTTTTGTGTAAATATTTCAACATATGAATCCTTTGTTGGACGAGGGACAGGTTTTTATTTTTTTCATTAAGCTGCACATTAAATAAAGCAACAGTTCTAGCAAAAAGCAATTGATTTACTGTTATATTTGTTTGGAAGTGATTTATTTACTTTTACTTTTAACTTACCCAATTTTTTTTTTCGAATTTTGCCAAAGAAAACTAGACAATCTTTAAAAGTTTGTTAAAAATTGTCTGTTTTTAGTTTTTATTTTTTTTTATACAAAATCTACTGCAAAAATTTTTATTTTACAAATTTTAAATAATTCACTTTGAATAGTTTCAGCTTTTGTTTAGCAAAGTCATGAGTCATGACAATTTATTAAATTTCTTAAATTTAGATTAAATTCATTTAAGACCGTCCCAGATTTCCAAACAATTCTGCTACGAATTTTAGTCTTGCATTCGATATTAAAGTCAATGTGAGGGATGATATATGTAAGTATGCAGTCGGATTTAACGTTAGTGTACTGTGAGGATACTCCAAGCCTTAATATTGTTTTAGCTGCAGAAAATAAAATAAACCTTTTGCAACTTTAGGATCTAAACAAACTATGTATCAATAATTATTTTTTTTCTATTTGGCAGCATTCCCTACTTCTCTTTTCAATTGTATGTGTGTATGTAAACATGTTTATCTTATCGGTTTCCGCTCAATGCTGTGATAATAAGCATCGCATGCAATACATCAACGCATAATCTTATGTAGTTGCCTCGCCTACGATGGATTCCCTCCCATATGTACTGATTGAATGTTACTTTTTATTGCAAAACCATTAATTCTGCACAGTTTGCATTAGTGGTGATAAACATAACGGTCGATTATTAAACAATAAACAAATCAATCAACAACCCATGTTATCTTTTAAACTTCGTGTGCCGGAAAAAAATCGAATGGAAAAAAATTCTAAACGGAAAGAAAGAACCAAATGGAAAAATATCAGCGGAAAAGCTTTAAAGGTTTCAAAAGTTTTAATAACCTACAGTTTGATAATAGATGTTTTGAAGTCTTTAGACAACATGCGCACAACCGATTTTAGAAATGGCAAGTGCTATCAGACTTTTTTTTTTACAATCTAAAAACCAGTTTATTACATTTCCGTTGCGTATCTTATCATTTCGGTACTCTTTAGACAAAGGTACAAAGATTGTTATTTATTTAGTTGACAGAATAGAAAAGTTCCAAAATGCACAAGGGTATCTTTTAAGAGAAAGTCTTTGCCATTTAGAGAGTAGTTTTTTCGAAGCGAAGAAGTTTTAGTAAGATTGCAGCCCATAGTTACAAATATTAAAGAACCAAGGCCTTACTTCTGGCAACCATTCATGTTGTAGGTCCGTGTTTTATTTTTAACACGAATGAAAAGGGCTTATGGTGTTATTGCCGACTCGTAACGAGAACCTTCTTGATTTCAACACTAGGAGTTTTGTCATTGCCTACCGGAAGGTGATAGTCGGTTGTTTTTTTTTCAGTCTTAAAGTGAATAAGGGCACAACCAAGCACACATAATTTCAACAATTAAAGAAGCCCCTTCAAGCGACAGAATGTTGCTGCTGGCAACTGTTACTTCGAAATAGTGAAAAAGTTCAACTTGGCATAACAAAGGGTTGCTTACAATACTCAGACGCTGAGATGTGCCCCTAGCCTTGCATTTTTAAAATAGTGAAGACATTGCCATTTATGATTTGATTTTGAAAGAGCATAGGTATTTAATAAACGACATGGTAGAGCTTCTTACTATCTGTTCCTAACTAGAGATCCTTGCTAAGCTTATTCTACAGCTGCACAGTTGCATGGAATATCGCTGTTACCTGGGATCCTGTACAGAGTGTGACATTATACTGGTTATCTTTCTTGTTGACAAACACATAGCAGTCCTTCACTGTCTCAGATTTTGTTAGATTCGTGGGCCTACTTTTACTCTGTAACTTAAGTATATGTTCAAACTTTGACATTCGATTTTTTGCTGAGTAAAAAATTTGTTGTGTTCAAACTGCAAACAAAGAGCAGGGTTGAAGCTGTTTATAGTTCCGATGAAGATGATGACTCATAGAAGTACTTTTTTATCCGAAACCGAAAGATAATCCTTGACAGTTTTTATTCTTGACACTCCACTATGGCCACCTACTAAATCTCACAAATTTCATTCCCACTACTATCACCTCCAGACTTGACTGGAAAGATGATTTTGAACGAAGGAAGTCCATCTACTGCTACACAGATGGCTCCAAAAGAGAATGAGGAGTGGTCTGTGGTGTCACCTCCAAGGATGTAAACCTAAGCATCTCCTGACCACTGCAGAGTTTTTCAACACGAGATAATGGCACCATTGACCAAAAGGCTAAGTTTCCTCTATTATAATTTTTGTAGAAGCTATATGGACGAGGAGGAGTAAGAGACGATTCTTCACATTCTCGGTACGTGTCCAGCTATGCCACCTGCGTAGGAGCCAGCTGACACTAGCATAGACAATCTTCAGCGCTTCGCAGTAAGCTCCGGCTGAGTCTGCGGGTAGTTTTCTGGAAGAAACTATAGATCCAGGTGGACTTTCTCTGGTCTAAGTGTGGTCGCATTAAAGCAGCCTGCCAATTTAATTTAACCTTACCTACTCAATTAATTAAATAACGCTTAAATTTTATCTGAGTTCTGCATATTAGAAGATAAAACTTCTTTAGTCGCCAATATTTTTGCCTAGAACACGCTGCAATAATTTGGAAGACGGAAAGAGAGACTGAGATTAAGCCTATCAAAAAAAAAAAACCACCAGTTACACCTTCATTGGTTTTTGATCCATATCGGCGTAAAAGTGGATCGTATTGTCCTGTTGATACATAAGTTCAACTTGTGTATATGTCTATATTTTTTAAGATATGTCTTAATGACCTTACTTAATGCCTTAATAATGGACCTAGCACCTCGAAAAGTAGTGTAATGTATTCACTTTTCACTACGACTTTGCTTATAACGACTAACCGCTTCTAGCGATGTAACACAACAACAAGTTAGGTTTGCATACAATAAAAAAGTTAAGATTTTCAGTTCGTTTTTTGCGTCGTCTGGTTAGAACGTGTCGGTCCCTTGTTTGTCGCTTTTTTTATTTTTAAATGTTACATTTATCTTTTTATTTAAATGTCATCTTCTATTCTATTCACATAAGTGAGATACTTATGTATCTACCAAACCAAAGCTAACCGCAAAGTTTTTAATGTCATATTCGGTTTCAGCAAACTGAAATCATCAACAAATATCTAATTCTTACGTCAAAGGCAAGATGTTATATATTTTATTCAAATTTAATAAAACACGATCGTTTTTTTATACCATCTGCACAGATATACGCGGACATTGATATGTGTTTTCTAATTCATAGACATTCTTTCGTTTTTAGTGATTTTATTTTAAAAATTTGATTTATCGAAGTATTCGCCAAAAAAAATTCTTTTTTGAAAACCCACACACAATTTTCTTTCAAATCTCTCTTCGTGCAATATTTGAAATAAATTTTTAGAAAATTATTTTTAGATATATGTTAATGTCAGCCAAAAGGAGAAAGACATTCAAAAATACACAAGAAAGATATTAAAAGAATGTATATATATTTACAATGTTAAATGGTCCATTATTAGAAGCATTAAGGTTTGGTTCACCATCATTAATAATGTTTTGCAGAAATTGATTTGCTTAAATTCAGGTGAAAGACTTTTTTTTTCAAAATCAATTAAAAAAATTGCAAAAACTTGCATATTTATAAAAAAAATACTGCTAAACACAAAATGTATCTGCTTGCACAATATGGATTTGCTTTGACATTTAAAACAGAATGAAATATTTATTGGGAGCATAAAAAGGTCATCATTTTATCTCTGACAGATTACGTATGTAGAGAGATTTAAATAGATTTAGTGAGCATTTTATCTCTGCTACTCAAATTCGATTGTTCTGCAAATTTGTATTTAATTCTAAATCTGACATTAATACCTTTTAAAACATGAGCCATGAAATAAAATTCAAAGTGTTGGAGTTAGGGTATTGGTTATGAATATCAAACTACCCTTAAAAAAAGGGTTAAAACGAGAATGATATTAAATTTTTGAAAGGAGTTGTGGACGGTTATATTTAACAAAAATTGAAAATTGTTGCTCTTCTAACTAGAGGTCCTCCAGGTTGGGGGTAACGTTGGGCGACGTAAAAGAAAAATATCTGTTACAAAGCAACAGCAAGCCTCGGCTTTACTTAATTATTACTCTTCAGTTGTGATAAATTATCTGAAAGCATGTACGAGTATGTATGTGTAAGTTTTTAATAAACATCAAACTGACTTTGATTTTTTTTTAATATTTTGCCAATAAAACAAGCGGATGGATATATATCTTATTGGTTCGTGACTTGAACCATGTTTTGGTAGATTGTTCAACCAAAAACGTGTCATAAAAGAATTGGTTCATGTAAAACTTCTTAAATAATAGTAATTCTTAGGTCCAGCAAATGGTTTTTGAATGGCATTTATTTAACGACCTACACGGCAACGAATTTGAATACCGACAAGGATAAATGGATGAAAACTTTTGCTGAAGAGCACGACTAGAATGTTAACCGGACACATAAAACTGGGCAAATGCCGCCTGCAAAACTTTGAAGAGCATATTTATACGTACACCTAAGACCTGCTGCGTACTGAAGACAGCAAACATGTGACCGAACAAACGCCGCAAATGTTCGGACAGCATTTAATGCTTCCTTATTGTTGTGTGTTGATACATATACCTAACAAGTATTTGTCCCTTTATTTCTCATTTAACCTTTGATTTGGAGGTAAAAATTCCATGTTTGTTCTGAGGATGCTTTTGCAGTAATGTTGGCATATGCTTTATCCATTTTTAGTGGCGCCTGCACTATACAATTGTACACACATACTTAACTTTTTAGCCATGAAGTTGAAAGAAGTACAGCAAATCCAGCCATTATCAATGTGTCCAAAAAGATATGAAAACAAACCACCTTTTCGGGTCTTTTTTCGTCCCTCCAGTTACGGTGAAACTTGTTGCCCGAAAGATTTCTTGGTTTTTTTCTAGGTCTCGATTCGGAGTGAGCTAGCTCAGAAGACCAATCAATACTCACTCTAACTATTAAGTCACGGCGACCAACGAGCTGATGCATGGTCAAAGTACGAAGCAACATCCGATTGAGAGCCTAGATAATTCTTTGTTGCCGTCGGATGAGGACAAGCTCAGAATATGGAAAAAAAACATTTCACTGCGGCCTTGAACCACTCAGGGTATAACGATATGGTCCGGAATTTTTACTCCTACAAGCATTACTGACGTCTTAACCACGATTAAAGCACTCAGAAGAATGAAAGCAATTGAACTTGATGGCAATTTTGCTCAGCAACATTTCAAAACAGCGCGAAATACATATGTTTGTACATGCAGACAGGCTTAGGAGTGAAAATTGTTCTAAAAGAGTAGATGAAGACTTGACAGAGTGTTCTCAATAATTATCTATCGAAGCAAGGAATACCTAGATTTAATTTTTCAAAGTCAAACACGCTTGGTATCTTCCCAAATCTATATCACATAAGCACTCAGAACAATGCGTCAAATATCGTTCTCCGCTTCATCCGCTCTTTATCGAAGCTATCAATCAATGTTTCTTTGAGCCAAGAAGACAATTAAATAGTAAAGACCATTCTCAAACAACTTAAGTGACTCTATACAAGACCTTGACTATCTCAGTCTTTCTCTATGGCAGAGAAGTATGTATGATGAGGTCACATCCATCGAATAAGATGGAAAATCTTTGAATCCACGCAGAAGTAGATGACCACGTTTCAGGCGGTGCATAGATGGAAGCGAACCCCAACTAACTTACCGTATGAAACTGGAGGCAGCTAGTTATCAATCGACTTGACTGGAAATACTAGTTGATTGAGGCATGTAGCATCATCATGCATATGAAGGAACATAACTATTTGACGCCATCACCGGAACTTCCATCATTCGAAAATGAAGGTAAATCGAGCTAAAAGTGGAGTACCAATGTCATAGTCGAAGCACGGAAAATAAAAGGTCAAAAAAAAAAAAACTTCTGAAATGAAGATAGTTGGCCAATCACTAACGATTTCCAATCGAAACCAAACGATTTCAGTGCAGACATCTACGTTCCCAACTCCAAATAGTCAGTCCTGAAAGTGTTATTTTCGCCGACAACCCATCAGCGATCGTTTTCTGAGCTTCTAGCAGACTTCCTCATGGAACTTCGCTTACTTTACTCTCCCCTTAACAAGCTGTCCATCGGATTGCCGATTTGTCCCGCCATTACTCGAAGCAAACAAAAATACTTTGGTACGAAGTTAACTTCCTCAACCATAGTCAATCGCTTACCTACATGACCTTGAACTCGATCTTGCTCCGGATCAAAACATATACGTACCGCAGACTTATACATATACGTACTTTGGCATTGGTATAGGTAAAAAAAATTACGAGTCTTATTACCAATCTCGATGTGGAAGACATAATTATTACATTCGCTTCGACAGTGTGCGGTAGAAAGACAAAATACGCTTAGTCCACGAGACCAAGATTCAACATTTTGTAGATAAAATCGAATGTAGGTACATGACCAAGCAATGTCACATAGTCACCATTTTTAATAGAAAATTTAATTCTAAACCCATTTAGTAGATAAGACCGAAACACATTGATTATACAAAGTCTATAACCATTTGCGTCTCGTGTAGAATTTTCTAAACCTTTGTTGGTATTGTTTGACTTAAACGAAGGCAGTTCCAGCAGTCATCGATCAATATGACAATAACCACGTATCAAGTTCTAGGCAGTCAGTGGGTTCTGATTGGTTAAACGGTTGCGGTTAAAAAAATTTAAACACTAAGGTAGTTTCTTCTCTGCGGATGTAGTATCCAATGAGTCCAAGGGATTGGAACACTCCTTACTGCTTGACAGATGCAAAATTTTGCTTAAGTAATTATGGACACTTCTTATTTTGGACAGCGATCAAGTTAACTTTTCCTTTATTCATGACAGCAGCTTAAATGGCGGTGAATATTCATACCTACATACGTATGTATGTATACTTAAGCTATGCATGTAACAAATTTTGAGGCAGAATCGTGTCAAATAGCCATTTGACATTGCGTGTCTGAAGGTTATTCGTATATTACACTATTCGACACGTTACCAAAAACAATTTGCCAAATGGTATGCGGTTTACACTGTTTAAGCTACGACTACACCATCAGCGTAATAAACCATCGCGATGACTCTGTGACGTCAAATTGACGTACAAATTTGTCCCGTGAAATCGTTACTCTAAGCTTTTTACGCCATTTCGACGTCAGGGAGTCATTGCGATGACTCATTACGCTGACCGTAACTTTACAAGTTCAGTTCAAATAACAATCTTATGTTACCTGAAACTTTTTTTTGACAAACAATTCAGATTTCATTTTGCTATTCTTGCAAGCTTTCAAATGCGGTGAATACCGAAGAAAAATAATTCGCGATCAAACCTTTGCTATCGACCTGTTGCCCCTAAAGCTGCATATTGTGTATGACAATTGTTGTCCTACCACAACTTCATTCGGAGGACTCATGAACAATTCGAGTATCTTAAGGTGAGTGTTTCATTGATAGTTGCATAAATTTAAACAATTAACTGTGGAACGACGCATATTTGCAACTGCGGTGTCGACAGTTTCTTTAAGAACTACAACATTCTAATGGCCACGAATTGTCGACGTTTTTATATATCAGACGACCTTGGATGGTGAAATATTCAACCATTGCACCTTTGCTTTTGTTAAAGATAGCACATAGGCAATGCATTATGCTCGCATTATGACTTACTTGACCAGAAAGAAATTCGGAAATTTTGCCACCCTCCTATGCTTCCCAAACTTAACCGTCGCCACTAAGTGCCACTCCTACAAATTTGACCTTCAGTGGCTAATGCTACCAACCTTTTTGTAGTCCCAAGACCACGATAAAAATTAACTGCCAGATTTTTGTGTCCGGCCCTTGACCCTTATTGCAAAGGGTTTCTTCGTTTTTCCTTTCTAAGTCATTACTATTTTCCATTACATACGTATCTACAAATACAATCTCAAAAAAACAACAAGCAATCGAAAAAAACACAAGGAAATTGACATTTAATTTTTATTTTTATTTTTTGTGAAATGTCAAATGGTCATAGACTGTCAGACAGTTTGTCATAAACACTTTACCCCTGATTAGACAAGTTGATAATATGACGGTCAAAATCTAAACAGTTGACAGTATCATTCGCGACTGAAGAAGGTCAAGCGATTAGGTATTCGAATCTTATCATGTTTTGCAAAGGTGAAATCCAGAAGCCAAAACAACAATTTGGGTGAATAAAGTTCAGCGTTGAAAGCAAAAATGTTTGCTAACGAAGTCACCGCAAGTCCTTAACGAGTAAGACTCGGAGGAAAGTCTGTCAAACCTAAGCTCGCAGGAGAGTTGAAATTACCAGTCTCTGTGTCAATATGCTTCAGTTTTTCACTGTTTTACTATAAGAAGGACACTGAAAGATAGTAAACTGAAAGGTTTAACAACGTATTTAGTATGCTATTATACCTGCTTTGAGGAAAATATGACTTCAATGCAAACTCTTGGCAGTCACTTCTTCATACGTAACGCTGAGTTGAGGAATCTCCTCTTAATGCCTACGCGTACGTGCACGCACGTACTTATGTTGAACATTTCTCAGATGCCTTGCTGCTGTGCCGCTTCAGGCGTTGACAAAGTCGAAAGACTATTTCTGGCAACAGGAGCCGAAATACCGCAGTCAGGCAGCCTGATAGTCTCAACCAGGACAACCGATCAATTCAACTACCGGATCGAAACGAAGTTTTAGCAGCCATAACTATGTTAAAAGCATATAAGGCCACAAGCCGAGATGTTCCAGCAGCTAAACTGCTTAAAGCTGCAGGCGAAGACTTCGTAAGTGTACATGCACCAGCTCATCTGTAAAATATGGTCCGACGAAAGCATGGCTGATGACTGAAATTGTAGCACCATATGTCCGATTCATAAAAAGAAAGACGGCCTCACCTGCGTCGATTACAGAAGAATAAGTCTCCTGAACATCGTATAGAAAATTGTATCTGGTGTAATGCTAAAGTACAGAAACCATACGTCGACGAACTGGTAGGAATAACCAGTGCAGTAACAGGGCTGAAAAAAGGACAATCGACCAAATCCTCACTTCACGCCAAATCTTGGAGAAGACTCTATTGATTTTAGGACCACATATGATATGTCTGGCTTTGGTATTCCTGAAAAACTCATTCGCTTATATAAGATGACGAAAAGACACCGTCGAGACCTTCAATACCACAAGATGTTGTAGACAGGGCGACGTACTGTCGTGCAGTTTCTTCAACCTCGTCGGTACACATCAGGCACTACTTTTCACAAATTCGTACAACTACCTACTTGGTTACGCAGACGGCATTGACGTCATTGGTAGAACAAAGCAAGCAGTCATGTTGTCTACAAACATACAGACACAACACCTACATTACGCCCAGAACGTCACGATGGATCACTATAACTTCGAGAAAGTGAAGGAAGTCGTATACTAAGGCTCTTCTTACGACATCAGCGCGAAGATTCAACGTAGAATAACTTTCACATATTGTTGCCACTGTAGCCTGAGGAGACAATGTACAAGAAGAACGAAGGGGATGCTTTACAAGACCCCATCATCCCCGTCCTGCTATTTGGAGCACAAGCACGGACTTTGTCAAAGTCAGATGACAGTTCTACCTTCAATTCATGGTCCCATCTGCGTTGACAGTTCATGAAGGAGAAGATACGAGCTGTACAGCGACGCTGACTTGGTCAAAAAGATCCATGTAGGTGTAACTATTAAGATGGCTAGGTCATGTTGAGCGGATGAACATCAATGCTCAGGCTCAAAGAATCTTCGATGTCTCTGATGGCATACGCAACTGTAGGCAACTGTCTGGAAAAGGTTGTAAGTTGGGGCCTGGTTCGCCTCGAACTGTAGTGCAATCATAAGTATTGTATTCTCGACTGCCATAACTAACCACCAGAAAATGTCACACTCCGGCAATCACTATTGATTCGTATCGCTAAGTCCTATTGCAAATTGTAGTTAAAGTCGTAAAATAACAATTTGGAGGAACATCAACGAACTTTTTCCAATAATGGTTAAAAGTCTGGAAGCCATTGCAAATCGACATTCTAGACCTAATTCTAATTTATTTTTCTTTTTTTTTTTATCGTAAGTTGTCACAGTGTAAATCAAAGAAAGAAAAATTAAAGATGACCTCATTCACACAATTAATAAACTTGAAGAAATCTTCCCCATTCTCGAACCAAATATATGGCCTTAACTTAATTAGCACAAAAATCAACAAAAAAAAAACAAGAAAAAAACAAAAATAAAACTCAGTTTCACTTACCAAATTATGCAACTTTGAATTCCAAATTATTTTCAAATTTTATATTTTATGTACATATATCCAATACTGTTTTGTTTTATTTTTAAAAACTCTTTTTCAACAATTTTATGGAATATTATCATATTTCTTTATAAAACTATTCTTTTCCTTTTTAAACATCACCAAAAACTAAATGCACTGTAAATGAAAAAAAATACACACATATTAAAAGAAATGAAACCATATGAAAACACTCTATTTCAAAAAAAAAAAATTAATCTAAAAATACACAAACATTTCCA
This sequence comes from Criorhina ranunculi, assembly GCA_951813785.1. Classification (NCBI taxonomy): domain Eukaryota; kingdom Metazoa; phylum Arthropoda; class Insecta; order Diptera; family Syrphidae; genus Criorhina; species Criorhina ranunculi. The sequence goes on along the minus strand of OX638383.1, from coordinate 9,171,620 downwards.
ACATAATCAAAAAAAAAACAAAAATTTTGCTCGGACACACAAAAATGTTTAAAATTTATAAAATTATCTCAAAATGCGCGCGTAATCATATTATTTTTAGGAAGGAAAAAAAATAAAAAAATTGTAGTTATTTCCAACCAAAAGGAATAGAAAATTTAAATAAACTTTAAACAAATGTGTAAAAAGAAAAAAATTGGTAAGAAATAATTTGAAGAGATGTTTAAAAATAAATCAGCGCAACACAAACACCGCGCCGTCTTCTATCCTCATTCTTTTCTTGTACTTTTTTTTTTGTGTTTTCTTTAGTTAAGATAAGAAATCTTGAAAACACTATGAAACTATATGACACTACATTTAGTTAGATTGAAAACATTGTATTGTATTTATTTCAAAAAACAAATTCACTTTCAATCTAAACTATAATCTATCACTGGGTGGGTGTGCAAAAGATATCGAAAAACCGAATCAACACACATTTTGTTTTGTATATACGAGATACCGACGAAAAAGAAATATCTATAAAAAGATATCAATATTCGAAATATACTGGATTTACAAAAAAAAAAACCATTAAACACCATGTGGAGGCCAACCAATACCAACAACACTATCAACCATGGAGCACACTATATCCACCAAACTAGCTTAGGCACACACGAAACGATAGATAGACGGGCACGTCAATTCATTTCAAAATATAATTTTCTTTACTTCTTGGGTAAAAACAAAATTTGATTAATACCTTCGCCGGAAATACACGATTTTATGCAATTTTCCTTAATTTTTTTTTTCGTATTAGAAAACCACAAAAAAAACCTCAAAGCGCACAAAAGATACAAAAAAAAAAAAAACGAAAAACTCACTCAAAAAAATTATAAACCGAAGATATGACCAAAAAATATCATTCTTTTCCTTGGTGTTAGTTTTTGTTGGCGTATCTTGAACTTATTTTTTTTTTTTTTATTTATTTATCTTTGGAATTTTTTTTTTCTTGTTTCTCCGTCTACTTTAGTACACATGACTCTTTCTTACAGCGTAGATACGCACACATTGGCGCCCGGTATATGATGTATTATTATTATTTCTTATAAAAAATAAAAAAAAAACAACAAAATTGAGAAACAATTTTTTTTTTTAAATTTTCTTTTGTTATTGTTGTATCGGTGTACGTAAAGTATTCGGCAAATGCGGCGAAGAAATTAACACAACAGCGGAAAATTGAGGGAAAACAAAAGAATTTTCTAAGACATCCAACGCAACTATATAGAAAAGCTGTGCAGTGCTCGGCGCCTGGTCACAGACTAAAGATACAGTACGTTGTGTTAGTTGGTTTTAGTTTTGTGTCGTGGTCGTCATATTCAATTCTTATTAAAAAAAAAAAACACAGCTCTCTTTGGACTCATCGAAGGCCCCAACCATCAGTGTATGCGTTAAATTGGTAGAAATTCGTGCAGAAAAAGAACCCGAATATTACATTTAAGGGAGGATTGAACTGTTAAAGAGAGAAAGATACCTAAAAAAACTCTGCACACAGATACAACGAATTCAGTGTATGGATACTATTAGGAGAATAGCACATGGTATGGTGAGTATTTTCTCATTGCAGATACACGGTTTACTCGCATAGATACTTACAATACAAGTGCTTCAATAGGAAGTGGTGGAAAATAGCAAAGATATAGTTTACAGCGCACACAATACATGCTAAATGGTATGACTATGGTATGGTCTAACAAAGCAAGTAGTATCTGGAATCTGGAGCGTTAGAAATGAGAAGAAATGAGCCTGATATGACTTTTCGAAAAAAAAAGAAAAGAGAATTTCTGATATGTATACGAAATGACTCGACGACGACGGCTGTCGCCTTTGTTGCCACTGCTTGCATCATTTTCCAATTGTTGTTGGTATTTCCTTCATTTGCCGTCACAACAATTTTCTGGTGAAAGAGAATGGATATATTCCCATTGGATAAGAAAAAAACAACTTCTATACACAAATCCATTCACATAAATTCTTTAAAAAAACAAGAAAATATCCAACTTAGGCAGATAAGATGGATATCAAATGATTGAGTGAGATTAGGTTAGGAGGGTGATTTTTTCTTGGTTCCAAAGAGTGAGTTGAACTTGAACACATCGAATTGCAGACTTCCAGTATCAGGAAAAAAAATTGAATATACCTACATACGTACACACATATGTTTGAACCGGACTATGACAATAATTGACAATGGTGTTGATGATGTTGGTAATGAAGATGAAGACGATCCTCCCCTTTAAGTAAATGTTTACCTTCTCTGTTCGTTTATTTGTTTTTTTTGTTTTGCATTGCTATGCCAAAAGAAGCAGGCACACAGTTGGTATATAAAGGTGAGAGATGATGGGATTCAAGGCTTTAATATGGTGCTGAGCTATGGAGACAATGTTGTATAGTGAAAAACTTGTTTTCGAACTTAAATATCATGTACACGTTAAACTGGTTCTCCAAAAAGATTAAAAGTTAGGCTGAATTGATCTGCGCGCGAATGCAATCAGTTGGGTTAACCTACCTATAACCAGCTAGTGTATGAATATAGGTTTTAAACATATGTAGATACGCATATTTATGTATAGATTTGCATGCAATAGGTTACTAGTTATGCAAAATAAATTTTGTGTCGTAAATTGTTTGAAGAAATGCAAAGAAGTAGGTTAGTAAATAAATGCGTATTTAAGGCTTTAAGAGCTTAAGGTGTTTTTTGAAAACAATAATGGAGGCTGTATGTAAAGGACGAAGTTGATGGTTTTTGGCAATTTTTGTTCGTAATTACAAGTAAGTAGGTTCATGTATTAAAGGACTGAGGTAACATAACGAATATTTCCTATGGCTGTATTTCGTATCTATGGATACTTTATAACGTCTTTGAGGGTCCCTATATTTGAAACAGAAATAGGCTTTGTTTGCTTTATTGTCTAAAAACTACGAAGTATATTGAAGTGGGCAGTGGGGAGACTGGAGATGGCGAGGCACTTGTGTTGCAAAAATAACAGCGCTATTGTTGCATACATTGAAGAAAGATACCAAGATTCAATTTTTAATGTCGAAAATTTGGGTTCCAGCTTGGGACCATCCTGCGTCGTAAAGCAATTTGTTAAGTACCTACATGCTTATGACTAGGTCTTTCTACTTTTCATCAACTTTGACAGCTTGAACCGAGATATAACTGGTTTACCATGCGCGGAAGAGGTATCTCCACTTGTGGTTATTATGTGTGAAGGCTATTTGCGATGGCGCTAAATGTTACATCCTTCGTGACTGTTAGGTGTTTGAAGAGCAAGGCAAAGTACGACAAGGTTGCATATTGTCACCACTGTTATTTCTGCAGCATTCGGAATGTTGCCAAAAATTTGGAACTGTTCCGTTCCAATGTCGAATCAGTAACTATGTAGCTACAGTGCCAGTACCAATACTTAAAAGGTGAAAGCCACTGCCATACCAAATAGAAGTCTTCGTATTATTCTAGGGTTTTTCTGGAAGAATCGTAGACTCGAATGAACAATTGAATGCTTACTTAGAGGGCGCTACAGTTCGTGGTGACACTGGGCCTCAACCAACACGCTTGTCCAGTTAGCTAGGTTCTTAAGTGCGGACTCAAAGGTTGGTTGAGTGCACTCCACCTAATCCAAGGACTACATCTCTGGATTAAATTCGAAGGCTGCGAGTCGGAGCATTGATATCCATTCGCTTAACATGACCTAGCCATCTCAGACTACCAATGCGAAGTGTGTTGACCAGGTCATTGTCGCTGTATAGCCCGAATAATTCGTTGTTGAATATCCTCCTCCAAAGTATTCCAACGCAAACGAGACCGACGATCTGATGAAGAATTTTTCGCTCGAAGTGACCCAGGGTAATTTTATCCGCCTTCGATAGAGCCTCATGTTTCAGCGCCATAAAGAAGGTCTTGTATAGAGTCTCCTAAGTTCTTTGAGGCGGGGCCTTACTACAAGCATGCCTTCTTAGTACAAAGAAACAACAATTGGCGAGAGTTATTCTCCGTTTCATGTCTGGGAAGATGTCCTTTTCAGAAGTGATACCAGAGCCAAGCTCGACAAAGTCCCTTATTACCTCGAAGTTATAGTTGTCTACTTTGACGTTCTGTTCGATTTATCGATGTTGAGTGTCCCTTCTTGTTGGCGGCAAATACTTAGTTTTGCGAATGTTTGTTTGTCATATGCTAAGCAAGCATTTTGCAAAACAATGGCAAACAAATCGCGAATTTTGGGAATGAGTTGGAGAGCATTGAAAAACATTCTATGCCTCCAATAATTATATCGCACAAACATTGTTGCTGTCATATGCACCAGATAGGTGGGTGAGTAGATTCTAGCCAGAAGTTCAAAATTGGCCCTGTACGAACGGATACTCGCCCCATCATTTTGTTTAAGTTACGAACTACGCTATTATCGTTACAATAATATACATTTACTATTATTGCAATTGGTTACATTTTTTAGCATGACAGTACTAATTAGAGAATATTTAAACTTGACTATGAGTCAAGATGTACTTGTTGTTTGTTAAAATCATTCGCTCTTGACCAAAGAAAATATACCACTTGACGTGCTAATATAGATATTTTTTGTGTTAATTGACTTAAATGGATTGATTATCTTAACCTGAAACAGTCAAAAGCATATCATAACTTTAAACAAAACAAAAATAATATTTTTAGTTTATTACCATGATAAAATAAATATAATAAAATCAATTGCAAAGTCCATTGTTTACAAGTTGTTTATTATTTCGAAACTTGATTTGTTGATTTTTATAACAAATTAATCAATCTACCCGAACTTCGTTAAACCATTAGTAAACATTGTACACGTTGGAAATTTAGACAAAAGGATTTGGATTGTTGGTTATTGAAGTGAATGGTTATTCCAGAATTGTTGCAAGTATGGAAGGATATCGAAGCTCAAAGTAAAAAAAAGGACAAATTCAAATGTTACAAACCTTACAAATAAAAACAGAGTTACATCTACGTACCTACATAGAATAGTTATTATAGAGTAGTGCTTAGCCAAAGCCGAATATCGCACACTATGCAAAATCTTCTTCGACGATATAAGAGAAATCTCAAAGAATGAAGTTTCAAAGATCTATTTCCTTTTGGATCTGAGGATCTGAAACCATCCCAAAACCGTATAATTCGACAATCGGGCCATGAAAGTTGTGGAAGGTATTGCAAAACAAATTGAGTTTCTGACTATGTCGCCAGGAATCAATGCTTCTATTACGACTACTACTAAGTTAGCCGACTGTAAGAGTAAAGATTGTATGAGGTTAATTTAAAAAAAAGGCACTAAGCCGCTTAAAATCGATAAAATCCGTCAAATCGTCTTAAAATGAGTCCATCTCCATCTTTGTAGACAGGTCTGAGAGAGTAGAATGCATTGGTGCCAATGGCTTTTCAGAAGGCCTAAACATTCACCACTTCCTTAGTCTCCCTTATCACTGTAGTGTCTTTCAAGCCGAAGTCAAGATTAACCTAGTATTACGCACAGATATTGTGATTTTATTAACTTCCACGCTGCGGTCAGATCGCTTGTATCCAGCAGTAAAGGACTGCAGAAAGCCTCTGAACGAGATTGCGAAGTAGTATAATGTCACCCTCTGTTGGATTCCTGGTCATTGCGGATTTCCAGGAAACTCTGCGGCTGTCGAACCATCTAGGCAAGGCTGATGATCTGATCACTCATCAGCACCTGCTATGTATAGTAACTGAAATGGTTTTATGAGCTGACTGGTATCCGACCCTAGTTCTAACAGTGGTATCACAATGGACATCTTCTCAGAGGACCACTTCATACTAAACAACAAAAATTCTTCGAATGATTTTCGATCCCGTCTGCAAAGACAGTGAGTGGAGGAGGAGATACAAAGACGAACTATACGGGCATTTTAACTATACCAAGTAAAGTATGCATATGACATTGCCGCCGTGATTGCCGCGAAGCATACGGACAACGCACAGAGAAGACTAAATCAAGTCATGACACGCGTGTATGTCTGAATGAATGACCACGGAAAGCCAGAGAAGACGGAGATAGCCCACCTGATTAGGAGACGGATTCCTATGACTAACGAATTTCAAGAAGGCACAAAAGTGATATCCACTCAGAAGGCAGTGAAGTATCTAGGAATGGCTCTTGACCCGAAATCCTCATCTAAGCTAGCCTGAGAAGTCACTATATCACTCAGCATTAAGGCAAGAGAAGTACCTACAGGAGGCAGATGTTCGTAATACAAAAACGCGAAGCCCTTCTAGTAGCAAGCTCTTACCGAACAGTGTTGAAACCAACCGTCCTCATAGTTGCGGGACATCGACTTAGCCAAAAGATTGAAGGTCCAACGACTGAGGTGACTAGGTCATATAGAACGGATGGACAACAATGCTCCGGTACGAAAAATGTTCTAATCCACCCACGGGGCAATAAAGGAAGACCGCGATTCAGCTGGTGCACGTTAGTGGTAGGGGCCCTCAACCAACTAAGCGTGCGAAACTAGAAGCAGCTAGCTAAAGATCGAGCTGGCTGGAGACTCTTATTGATCGAGATCCAAGTCCACACGGGTCTGTAGCGTCACCTTACGTAAGAAACTAACACTCTTGTTGACATATTCTTTTTACCTAGGTACTCTGTGACATTTGTACCACCAAAACAAAATGTACCCTGGATCCCAGCAGATTCTATTAGTTTATCTAGCTATTTGTAAGAAGCCTAAGTAAGTAACTAGGTTTTAACACGAAACAACTGCCAAGAGAGGTCTATAATCCTTTTTTTAAAGCTAAATCTAACTTTTTCTTTGTCGCTTTAGTCATTGTGAACAACGCCAAGTCTCTCTGCTTAGATGCCATTGGTCTAGTGAACCGTCAGGATAATAGAGATGGATCGCGCTTCATTTTAACTAAATTTAAACATTTGAGCTAAAGCTTTCTGACATTTAGGCATGCGTGTCCAATAGTATCAATCGGTACTTGCCCTCCTTCTGACGGAACTTCCTGCCAAACACTTAAGGCCTGGATGTAGTCAACTGACTAGTTTCCTGTGATGTCACCTCGTTAACATGGGTTACTTAAGTTATGATCACAGAGAAGACTATAGAAATGCATGTCAAAATTAAGCTAGTCTTTGCAGTCTTCATAAAATATATCGATTGCATGACGCAGTGCTCGGTGTAAACGGATGTTAGATTTATTTTTTATCAATTATAATAATTTTTTATTTTAAATTTCACTCAATGTTAATCGATTTTGAAGGTTAACCGAAAACTGATAAGAATAGGTTGTCGAACAAGTCTATATGCTCGTACAAGTGTGTATTGTGGTCTCAAAATTTCAATTGACGTCATAATCAAAATGTATGTACATATCTAGAAGTCAATTATCGAATAAGTTCCACTGAAGTTAAATTAGTTTATTAACATAATTATCTACCATGCATGTGTTAAACAACAGTTGGTTAGCATATTCAACATTGTCAGGACACCTCATTAATGCTACAATATATACGATGCCACTCAATCAATTAGAAATGTCTTAAATGTCATCGTATAAATTGACTTAGACTCAAATTAAAATCTTTTTTTGTAAAATAATTAATTTGGCATAGATACATAGATATGCAGAATGTTGCTGTTAAACTTGTTGCACTAAAAATGCAAAACTGGTCTCAATATGTACCGGATACTCTACTAATCTGCATAAGGAATGACACATCCAAACGACTTCGAAGCAGAAAAGTTCAACCTCTACATCGAGGCCATTGATTCTATACTTTTTATTGCTCCATTTGAGACACAGTGGTGTTAACATTTAAAATTATCAAGTTGCGTAAGTAATGTGATCACCGAAAACGATTTTTTTTAAACAAAGAAATATTATGGATAAAGTAAATAAAGTATCTATGTACAAAATGGATGTAAGTCCAAATGAAGAAACTCAAGATTCATCACCAAACCAATAAAAAACAGAAAATACCATCACAACTTGCTTAGCCGGCGGTGGTGCTTATTGCTTCTTGCTATGCTATATCGTCAGCATGGTGCAACCGGCTTCTTCTTATTCTTTGTCTTCTCCCCATCATCATCATCATCATCTTCGTCTTTTAAAGTATCTTTCAGTTCTTTTAAAGTTTATCCAAATAAGACAATGGAAACAAATAAAGTTCTGAAGAAAACCAGTTTGATTGCTCTCCCAATCCCAACCGTCAAGATACCTTTCTCTTTACCACGGATTGTACTACACAACACACACACTCTCTCTCTCTCTCTCTGTGTGTTTGTAGTAATTTTGTATTTTTCTTATTAGTAACGATACTCTAATTAAATTATCAAATTTGATATTTCGCGAAACAGCGTCTTGTCTAATTGGTCTAATATGGGATTTTTCGAAAGTGATTTTCTGATTCGAAGCGCAATAATTAAAGCGGCTCCGGTGAATGTCTTGAGTGAGTTTTTACTTTTTTTTATTCTCTCTTGGTGTGTGTGTTGATTTAATTGAGTGAGGTGAATATTTTCTTATTTTTTTTTTCTGTCAGTGCGCAGAGAATCTTTGTTGGATGTATCTGTAACTCTTATAAAAACATATGTTAACTGAAGAGAGAATGCAAAAGTGTTTTTAACACACACACACCCACATACACAGAGATCCACCACATATAGCCGAGGAACAGACAGATACTATCTGTCTGCTTTTTGGTTTGAGTTTTGGGCAATTCTGCCCGTTGTTAACCCGCCGCCGACGCTGCTGTCAAACTTCCATAATCGACAAAAATAGACTTTTTCTTGTAAGGAAACGCATTTAGAGGGTTGTTGTTGCTGAACTGAATCCACTATAATCGTCAACACGTGATTGATTTAATAACAAAAAAAAAAATACAAAAATAACGCTTTGGGGTTATTTCCCAGAATTCGACAAAAAAAAAAAAAAGGAACTTTTCAATTTGAATGGCTTCGTGTTGGGGAATACTGTCATTTTCAGTTTAATTCGTTGGTATATCTTTGTTCCAAAGACAACTGTATTCTATTAAGAGACAAAAGGTACGAAACGCTGAAGGAGAGAATGTATCTATTCAAAAAAAAAAATACACCTTTCACCGGGCGTTAAAGACTCGATACGAGCGAAAAGACTGGCAATGGAAAATACATAAAATTAGGGTAAATAATGGCAAGAAAAAAAAAAAAAACACTCAAATGACAATACAAATAAATAACAAAAGTGTAGCAACCGCAACAGAATACAAAAAAAAAAGAAAAAAAGCCGGCAAAGTCGAGTCTGATTCTAACTATATGAAGCAAAAATTTAAAATCAATAAAAAGACGTTAGAAGGTGTGTGTCGGAGCTGGAGTGATGTCTGGGGCAACATAGAGAGGGAGAAGTGGGCAACGAATGGGTTTTGTGATCTGTTTTGAAATAGATACGAGTATCTGAGGTTTATGCACGATACTTTTCGATTGAAGTAGCGCAATGTATTGTAGGTTGACGTTGCAAATTTTTTTTATTTTTATTTTATTTTTTTTGTTGTGCTATGGATAATTTAAGGTTTTAGGTTTTTCTTAATCCATGATGTAGAAAAGAAGACCGATTTGTTTTGCTACTATCGCATGTTTAGATTCTGTTGTTGGATTCTCCAACAGTCTTACGTCCAGCAGGAAAAAAGGAAGAGCTGTTTGAGAAGGGAAAAAGGCCCTGTGCTAACAAACGAAGTGACAAAAAATTCGCAAAGCTTCAGATATAGTGGATTCATCAAACCCGAAATTGCATGTAGAATTGAGTTGTTCTATTCGACAGAAAGATGTCACATAAACTAAAGTTGCGCAACTCACAAGAGTCGCGAACTAAGCCTGTGTGTTACCAGAAATGCTTGTGTTGAGATAGGCTTTTAGAGCAACTACATATGAGAAATCGCTACTTTGGTTAGAGCAATTTCTAGTAAACGACGTTCCTTTTTTCTGATGACCAGACTGGTGGGTTGATTAGCTGACTCTCGAGCCAGCAACAAAGAATTGACTGTGTAAAAAGCAATCCTTCTCCAAGTCCACTTTGCCGCATTGATCGACATTGCAAAACATACCTTAAGGAGAAACTGTAATCTCATGAATTCAAAGGCAAGTCAGAGAGTATACCTAGGGGATTCAAAAACTAACTTCCCTCGAGCTTTTCCGGTCAATATTGTGGCCTAGATAGCATAGCTTTTTAAAGTTTTTACGTGTACCATTGCAGAGTTTGGGCAGATTTAGGTTTTGCAGAAATATCAATCCAGTCAAAAAATAAGTTTGAATTAGCATTCCATGGCCTTTTAATCGATGTGGAACAATGGTTAATCTTCCTTAGTGGTCACGGTAAGATTACCATTTCCATAATGGGAAATCGCAGTAGATCCGAAAACTGATCAGCAAAAAGCATCATCTTTTAGATTGGCTCTAATGGTTTTAGTGAATTTGAGTTTGGTTACCGATGGTTACCTTAGGTTGGTAGGTAAAGGTGGCGGTTCAACATGAACCCAAGTAGCACTAGGTGTTACCACGACTCGTGTGACCTGATTGATGACGTGTGTTGATGTGGGGGCCAGTTGGTGCTTAGATCCAGCCTGTGGAGCTAAGAAGGAGGATCATACCCCTTTTCCCTTTACCCGAGGTGTCATTAAAGTCATCGAAGAATGGTTGGTTTAGTGCACGCACTCTATCTCTTGCAAGCGCCGGACATTTGCATGGTTACTTTAAAACCCATCTTGAGTTCATTTGCTCGTATTCCTCTGGGAACTTCTGGTGTCGTTTGATAAAAAACGCCTGCCAACAAAACAGTGACTCCACTCATCACTTTATTGTATTCACTGATGGCTTGATGAGTTTTGTTTAGAACTTGAATAATCCTTTTGATGAGTTCTTTAATGAGCTTGCCAGAGGAGAACTTCTCTGGTCGTGAACGTTAAGTTTGTTGGTATCTTCGGTTAGGGCTTCTATCAATGTTTGGGATTCTAGGTGGCATGACTCTCCAGGATGCAGGCAGACTAAGCAGATACTTCCCGACGACGTCTGTAAGAAGTCTGCAGCATGCTTTCTGTCTCTCAGAAAAAAAATCTGCAGACAACTTACTGGAGTAATACAGGGCACTACACCTTTGTTAAACATCTCAATGTCTTAGGCTTAAGTGACATTACTATCTGTGATGCGTGTGGAGTGAGCGACGACACACTGGAACACTTCCTATGTGATTGTCCTGCCTTTACTCGTATCAGGTGGCAAAGTTTTGGGGCTGATATAATGAGTGCTGGTAACCTAAGCTTCTTAATATTGAAGCTATTACTCGACCTTTCTAGAAAGACAATGAAAATGGACTTGTTTTTGTATTTGAGTGCGTGGTGTTCCGTACCTTAACAAGCTTCTCTAATGAAGTCCCTTTTGAACATGAATGGTTGCGGGAAGCTAGACCTTGACAGTCTACGCGCTGTCGCGTCAAATATTTGTACATATGTTTTGTAGTGTTTTCCTTCGTCATTAAATGAATGTTTGTAAGCTTTAAAAATTCTGTTCGTAGGATAAATAGTTTGAGCTCGCCATAGATATCAGTCAGTTATTTACTTACAGCTACGGTGTTTTAACGTAGAAGAAAGGCTTCTCCCAACAAAAGACTGCATCGGTCATAGTTTAATTTTTTTTAATCAGGATCCTAGTTTTACGTTAGTAGGTACTTTACAAAAGCAAAATATTTTCAAACTAAAATCCTCCGCAACTAATTAAATTCCTCAACTAACTAAAAGTTTTTCTAACAAATAAAAACAAATAGGTTAAACAGAACGAAGGCTACAATATGTTTGAAATAAATTATATGACACCCTATCTCTGTTTTCTATGACCATGGCAGTGCTCATTTGAGAGGCCATCAAAGTCAAGGTGGTGAGTAAGAAAACACACACCAATGGGTGCATCAAACATCAAATATACAGTCGGGGCTTTTGAGAATGTTAGCAAATATTGGGGGTCCAAGAAGCACCAGGAGAATATTACTAGCTAAAGTTGTGAGTTCAACAAGAGTTATAAAGGACGACGCTTATCTCCCTACAGACATTGCCAGGATAGAAACCTGGATAAGTACAAGACATAAAAACAAACTCATAGAAAGCCAGAGCCTAGGTTTTCGCAACCGTTCATGTTGTGCGTGTTTTAATTTTTGTTTTGCACGAATGTAAGGGACCTTAACTTTACTGCTGACTCCAAAAGGCGGATTGAGAGGCTTTTTTTTATGAAAAACTAGATTCGACGACTCGCCAGAATGCCCAGCATGTCCTGGAACATCTCGTTTTTAACTGTCCAAAGTTTTTTAAGAAAAAATGGTTGGAACGTAGAATAAATAGTAGGGACAAGAGAGTAAAGATTAAGCAGAGATCCTGAAATCTGAGTGAAATTGGGATGCGGTTGGCAGAGCATCATCCCCCTTCTACAAACGGGCAGAAAGCCAGAGAAGAGTGCTGCAAAAGCAGACAACGTCAGCCGTGAGAACCCGCCAAGTGGCTGCCAGCCGTTGCCAGCACATTTAGACCGGGGAAAGGTCCAGTCTGGTACCACATGGATCTGGAGAAATTTCCTTACCTATTCGTTGAACCAATTGGAGCTTCTGATGAAGGGAAGGAGGTTGCTGACATCTGTGTTCATCAGATCGCCTAAGTCGTTAAAGTAGAATTCTCCTAGGTGGAGCCTTCTTTTGCGGGAGAGAGCTGGGCAGCTACAGAGAAGGTGGGGAATGATTTATTCCTCCTCTTCGTCCATGCAGCTTCTACAAAAATCGTTTGAATATACACCAAGCCTTGTTGCATGCTTGCCTTTTAGACAGTGTCCCGTAATGACACCTATTACGGATTAGATATGCGATTTGATGAAAGAAATTGAATTTTTAGAGCTTTTCACATCCAGCTGCAGCCAAATCTGCTTTGTCGCTGAACACGTTGTAACACTTGTCCACCTAGACATTGTGCCCTTGATAGCTTGACTTTAAGTTTATATGTAGCGATCGGTATATCCAAAGTGCCTTCATCTGGAAGCATAAGTTCCATATCTGGTGAGGAGCTCGGCTAGCTGAGGTAAGGTTAAGACAGTAAGAATCTAACATGATCACGCAATGCGGAGCGTCGTGCATATGATTCAAGGTGCAAGGTACCTTCTCGTTAAAAATAAAAGGACTATGCTGCTCCTTGGAGCCGGTGAATTCCGTGAAAACGTATTTGCGAAGACCGAATGCTTTACAGTACGTAGCGTTGTATATTGCTTTAGTTTATTCGCGATTGGGATTGAATTATTTGGCATTTATATTAGTTGGAGACTATGGATTGTCAAGGACGATTATTGGCTGTACTGGCATTTAAAAAAAAATTATACGTAGCAAAATCAACAAATCTTTTTCGTGCCACGAAGTGCCCAATTTCTTTTGAGGGACTTCTAGTGGACCCAGGAACTGGAAATTCGGTACATGAGGGGAACTTGAAATATAACAAAAGGCAAATTACTGGAAACTCCAAACTTATAACTGTAAAGTGGCAAAAGTGCCATTTTATTGAAAAAAGAAACAATATTGCTCCGATTATTACCCTTTTTGGGGGGGTTGTAGGGGAATATTTGAAAAAGTCGCAATTTTTTGGATATATGTGAGGTACGACCTACCTGCACACCAAATTTCAAGTTTCTAACGGAACCGAAAGTCCGAGATCTTTTTCTTGCCACGACGTGCTTAGTCTCATTTGAGGGACTTCTAACGGATCTAGGAACTTGAAACTCGGTACATAGGTAGGCCTTGAAAAATAACTAAGGAAAGATTACTAAAAGTTTCAAATCTATAACTGTAAATTGATCAAATTGCCGTTTAATCGGATTTACGATTTCAGTTTTACCCCCTTTTGGTGGGGTTAGAGGGGGAAATTGTATGATGTCACAATTTTTTGGGATACCAAATTTCAAATTTCTAGCTGTACTAGAAGTCCGAAATCTTTTTTGTGTCACACTTCTCCGTAGAATGCCCCCAGTAAAACGTTTTCACGTTAAAAAAAAAATTCACTTCCACACTTCCACTGTTTTATTATGGAAAACTCTGAACCAACAAGAATATACCCTATGGGACAGGGTTGTTGTGTTTCTTTTTTTAAGTAGAATATCTTTCTGTATTTCCCAGAAGCAACAACTGGCATTCATTCATTTGCACCCGGAAACATATAAGCAATTAACACGCTCTTGCTCTTCAGTTTTCCGTGGCACTACACTTTTAATTTTTATGTTTTCATATTTTTTATTCTTTTATTGTGTATCCTTTTTTTTGCAGTGCCACTACACAACGCTTTACTCATTTATGGAAAAAAAAAAGTATTTCCACAACTTTCACAGCATAAAAAGTCAATGAATTCGAAAACATATTCCGCAAATTTTGTTCCACTCCTGTGGGCAATGGTTCTATCCGTGCACTCCATGTGTACAGCATTTCCGCATTCGGATACATTTGTATCTTCGAAATGATCCTGTGAAAACATGGAAACTGGACAAACCATCGTATATCGTATCAAAATATGAAGAAGAAAACACATTTAGCTGTGTGGTTTGGGTTGAGTAGTAAATACGGGCCGCAGTCGAAGCCAGAGATCAACAATAGCAACACCCGGCAGCATCAAGCCATCCGAATGTGCATACATAACCGAAGAAGGATAACACAATGCCAACGCTAACTCCGATGACAAATTCAAGGATGCAATTTATGATTTTGTCCCTGCACGTACTGTTGTATTTTTAGGGAGGCTTCTGTGGTGCTGGATGTGTTTTTTTGTTTTTGTTTTAGAGTACGAGGTGCTGATAGAGTGGGAGTTGAACATATGTTTTGCGGACGGAGGAGTTTCATTTGTCCTTTGCCCTATTTGGGTGAGGGATGAAGGAGGCAATTATTGTTCTCTGTACTAGTGTAACAACCCTAACCACTAACAAATCTCTGGTGTGTGGACTTGGGTGACTCTATTTTCGGTTTTCTGTTCAGACAGACAACATCGGCAGTAACCCGTTTATACACTTGCACAATACATCCTGATTATCCTGTACGTTTCGTTTGTGCACACACACGGAGTGGGTGACAGTGGCTAATCATAATGATGAGGAAATATTATGATGTTTATGGCATCATCACCATCATCATTATCGCCATCGTCGTTACTATCATGCCAACATCTCCCTCAGATTGTTGTCTCTCTGTGTGTATGCCGGGACGACGATATGTGTCCTTCTCATTTGTATTTTACAGGAATCACAGGATTTCATTCTGTGGATGCTGTTCCAGGACGAGTGGGTGCAGTAAATCCCTCTTTGGATACAATTTTGCGGATATGCTGATAATCAAATGTCGGTAGGTAGGTGGTTTGGATTGGTGGGAGCAAAGGATTTTACAGGATTTTCTTCCTGTTTACAATTTGGTTCGGTGAACTGGAAAATATACACAATCATTTTGCTGAGGATCTCAGATTTCCAGCCCATAAAAGTCTCACGTATTTTCAGAGTGTACCGCACTCAAACATTTGGGGTTAGTGGATCATGAATCAGAATGAATGAATCGAATAAAAAAAAAAATGCAAAATTCGCAATGCTAATGCGAAATTCGTGATAGAAATGTATTTCGCGTTGCATACGTAGGAACTTATATATCGAGTACCTTTGGATCGATCGTTTAGGCTTTGCGGTAGGGCAATAATGCATTTTAATTCTTCAAGACCAATTAGTGGTGCAAAGCAGAAGCAGTTTAAAAGGCATAAGGTGAAGGCGGCCGTTGTGAAATGTGTATCGCCAATGCGGGTGTGGCCATGAATAATTACTTTCCTTTCTATTAATAGAATGAATGACAGATACTTGTAGTTGGCGACGATGTAGCTAAGTACAGACCACGTTTTTCGTTATGCTCGAGGTGGTCGAGTTGTTGTTAGCAACCCTTACATTGTGTACAAGACATGGTCATGGAAGTTGTTGCTTTGCTCGTGTATTTATATACCATAGTTTATTTTTATAACAATGTGGGACGGTTAGGACTACTGGTTGTTGAATATCGACGTTTGAGAATCCAATTGGTTTCTATAGGTTATGTGGCTGCCGGGGCTCAGTGGTTAGTGTGTTGTTCTATTGACCTTACTGACATACTTTTGACTCCCAGCAAAGTAATTAACAACTATTTAAATGGCATCATTTCTTTGCAGGCAAACCCAATCCTCCGCCTTTTGAAGTCTTAATTTATCTGAAAAATATAACATAACCTCATATCTAGGAAGTATACACGTAACTAAATAGACCGCTGTCACTACTAGAACTCGATGACGGTATGAGCTTTCCGAAATGCCAATATTGACGCGAAGAAGAATATACAGAGCTCAGGAGGCAAGGGAAGAGAGTTCACAGATCAAAGAAGGCAGCCTGGGAAAAGAATCTCGTTAGTGAATTAGAACGATAGGGGCTGCATCAAGCACGGATGTTCTACCAAAGAGTCCATGGAAGTCCATACTGCAAGGAAAAAGAGGGAAATCTGATCACCGATCCTGAAGGTATCCTGGAGCAATGGAAAGTGCACTTCAATGATTTGCTAAACTGACAGCTCACCGAGGAATTGGAGACTGCACCAATGCAAGAAGAAGACAACATGCTACCATCAGGATACAGAGAGCTATAAGTCATCTCAACCTTAACAAGGCCTCTGGCGCTGACCGTATACCTGCTGAGCTACTGAAATATGGAACCCAAGTTTTACATCAAGCAAATCACGACATCAAAGGTCACATATGGGAACAGAAAGAAATGCCAGAAGATTGGCGCAAAGGTATCATATGTCCTTCTATCCTGGAGAATAGGACAGCCCAATACGTAAGAGTCATTATCGGCCAATATTATATGTGGCAAATCAACAAGAAATCAGATTTTTACCCTTAAACAGGCGATAAAGTGTCTGCCATTTAATATTGCCTTATTCCACCTATTTATGGACTTGAAAGCTGCCTACGATAGCATAGTAGAACTATTCAAAGCCATGAGAGGATTCGGCACCCCAAATAAACTGACACGATGTAGATTGACCATGACCATGTATAAATAGCCGGATTTCTATCAAGTCCCATCAACATCCTTAATGGTCTCCTACAAGGGGATTTTCTGACGTTCCTCCTTTTCAACCTGGCGTTGGACAAAGCAATCCTAGCATATAATATGAACACAAGAGGGACAATCATCAGCAAGCTTATGCAGATGAAATTGACATCATTGGAAGAACCCAAGAGGCTGTTCAAAATTCGTTTATCCAAATCGAACGGCTGGCACAAATTATAGGGCTTAATGGCCACGTCTTCCTCGGCTACTAAGCTTCATATCTAACACATACATTCGTATTAAATGGAAGCAAGCTGATGTGATGTTCAATCCCAAGGCGAGTTAGAGCACACACACTCATCAAAAAAGTTTCTTCTAAAGGTACTTGAGAGGATCATTGATACCCACCCTAGATCAATCATAAACACATTTGATTTCAAACCCTCAGTACGCTTACAGTAAAAGAAAGTCGACTGAAACAGCCTTACAAAAGCTAACTCAAACCATCAAAATCCCTGCAACTAACCCTCCAAAACTCTACGGCACAAGACTGACTAACTCTCTCCAATAAGGTCAAATTTCTTGGTGTCATTTTTGACAGGAAGTTATGTAAGAAGCCTCTCATTACAGACCGAGCCCTTTACACCTACAAGAGAACTATTCGTCAAAAATTGTTCTTTACGCTCTACATGTTCATAGTCAGACCCACACTTCTTTATGGAGCAACGGAATGGTGGAAAATCTCATGTCTAAACGTTATGATCAATGCTCAAAGAATAGCCTGCCTCTACATAACTGAGGACTTGAGATCGCCTCCCCTGCTGCATCTATCCTCTGGATTTACAAGCCAAACAAGTGACGGCAAACGCAGCACCCCTTTCAAACCCTTTCAAAACGGATTTCAAAGTCACAATTCTCACTCGCGAGGACGGGCATTTTTTTTTTTTTTTTAGAATTCACTAGCGCTAAAGGAGTTATGAATACCCTTATCATGTTATTCACACAGCGCGAGTGTTGGTGTAGTGATTTTTAAACTCAGATTGTATTAGGTTTCAGACTTTTTGCTCCGAGGGTGGTGGTGTCCAGAATGATTGGAGAGAATTATTGGTACTCTCGCCATTGCTTATAATTCACAGTATTTCCTTCGAACATCCCGATGTCATTAGTACCATCAACACTTTCGAGCCATATGACCACGTCAGTCACTAGCTTTTTTCGCAGCTGATCGACTTTTTTTTTTTTTTTTTTCTGACATCGGAATTCAAACCTGGAACCTTCAGCGTGACAAGTGATGCAACCACTACACCATGGCCACCCCTTTCATAACTTCGAAAAAACCGTCAACAAATAGATTCACATGAATATAAATATACAAAAGGCTCTTAAACCAATGATGGTGCGGGCTGGGATATCCCCTCGTAAAAACTCAATATAAACCAGGTGATCTGCCATCCTAATCACTACAGCGGAAATAATGGAAGGGAAGCTTTATCATAGCTAAAGTGGAATATATCATCTGGCATTCTATCCTGTGTCCACTCGCTTACCAGTCCAACTACTAAGCCACGGCGACTGCTTAGTAATATTTTTAGAATATCTTCAGGTTATGTGTCTTATTTGAATTCATAGTTACCTTTATCGGATTTGCCTTCAAAAGGTCCTTGTGCACCTTCCCCTTACAATTGACTTTGATCTACAAAAGTTCACATTTTATTGTGATTTGAACTTGGACGTATTTTGCTTTTGCAAAGGTCGGTCGATATGTGTTGCCAGCTTACAAGTGAGTAATTCAGACCTCGTAGCTTTTACAATAAAAAAGCATAATTTTTTCTCATATCCTTTACCGTTAAATTTTCTGCTTAAATTTGTGTTTCAGAAAATTCCAATTTGATGCCATTCAAGGACACCAAATTATTTCGAAGAAGAAAAAAATACGTTTTGCTCTCGCTTTCATTTATTTTGTGTATGTTCGTGTGGTTGTTACCCTTTCCCACAAGATTCAAGGCCTTCATCGAAGCCCACAGAACATAAGCAGCAGGTGCATTCTGCCGCACTTTAACTTCATTATTATTGTGCTGAGGGTAGTCTTCCGCTTCGATACCCCGAGCTTGCCAAAACTTTCGCCCCAATTAATTTTGTATTTCATGGAACAATGCGCGCCCGCTCATAACTTCTTGACTCCTCTAGGGTCGGGCATAATGTCGTCGGTGTGCAATGTGGGGGTGTCAGTGGGGGCTGGCGGTCGATTATTGCGGTGTCGCTTGGTAGTTTGGGGCTGTTGATGATAATGGTGCCGTTTTATCCTTGCATTACATGAGTATTGTGTGGGGTGTTGGGTGGGGGTTGTGTGGAATCAAATGAGGTTAATTTTTTTTTTTGTTTTTTTTGGCCTGGATTTGGGTCAACTAAGGGAAAATATTTATTTTCCTTTTCTTTTTTGCTTTTTTCTTAAATTTGCAGTTGCTTTCTCCCATTTTTGATGAGTTCTGTGTACGCACAGAGATATAAATTGATTTCGTAAGTCAACAGCAACACAGTTGAGGCATTAATATGTCGCATTGATAAATTAATTCCTCGTGACAAGAAGATGGTTTGCTGTGGCATTATCCCATGCCGGAGAGAGTTTGATTAAAGTGGCCTTTGTGGGAGGGAATTAATGGCGGCGAATACCGAGAAATTATTCACGTTTCTTGGCTTAATGGTGTTTCTTAGTACATTTCAGAGTTGCGTTAATTCGCAGAATCAAGAAGGGAATAGAGTTGTGTAGGTTTGTATGTATGTAACATGCAACATCAGTTTGCTTTCTAGCAATTACCCATGACAATATCTCTTCAGTTATCAACGGAAGTACTCAGAAGCTGAAGTATGTTTCTAGGAATCTTACGAAGAAGCTTATTACTTTCTAACGCAATTAGCCATTTATTCTTTGTACAAGCTAATTTTTTTTTTTCAATTTTATAATTGTTATGTTCATAGGTAGATGTATGCTCCGCAGGAATCTTTGCAAATTTGCACTCATTCTTGTAAAAGCTGCGAAACTGGCTGGCCATAAACAAAGGAACACTCGTAATTAAAATCAAGTTTGCGTCCAAAAGTGTTGCAGATAAATGGTAGATTTGTGCAGATAAACCTGGGCGATGTAAGCCAAAAATCCCGTCCATCTGATTTGGAAGAAGTGAAGGAAGCCATAGCTAAGCCTAAACCCATCAAATCATATCAAATCAAATCTGCTGGAACTGACGACCTAGCTGCCGAGCTTTTAAAAGCAACAGGCGATGACTTGGTAAGGTGAATACACCAACTCATCTGTAAAATATGGTCGCACGAAAGTATGCCCGATGAATGGAACCTCAGTACTGTTTGTCCGATTTTCAAGAAAGAGACCCTCTGAACTGCGTCAACTACAGAGGTACCAGTCGCCTTAACACCGCCTACAAAATTGTATCTGCCATGTCTTGTGAACACCTGAAGCCATTCGTCAACAAACTGATCGGTCAATATTAGTATAAGCCCAGATCTTGGAAACAACTCAGAGGCTTCAAATCGATACCTACCTACCACCTTCTCACATGGGTCTACATTGACCTAAGTGTGACGGAGAAGGGACCTCCTTCCCGTCAAACCTATTACCTAACCTATTACCTACCACCTTCTCATCGATTTTAGGGGCGCGTCTGACATCATCAATAGAGACGAGCTATACAGAGCAATGCTAAGCTTTGGCTTCCCTGCCAAACTCTTCCGTTGTAGGGAATGCACGCTGTTACTTCAAGATTGGTAAAGACCTCACCGAGATCTTTGATGCCAAAAATGGCTTTAGGCAAGCCGAAGTGATGTCATGCGACTTCTTGAAAGAATTGTGCAAAACTCACGCGCCCAATCTTTCAAAAGTCCGTCCAATTCCTCGTACAAGTCGACGACATTGACATTATAGAAAGAATGCAGCATGATGTCAGTACCGCTTTAGTAAGTGTTGAGATGGAAGCGACGAAGGTAGGTTTAACAGTCAATGAGGACAAGACCAAGGCACCCAACACCGACGTCTTGGACAGAACGTCACCCTCGTCATAACTTTGAGGAAATTAAGGACTTTGTCTACCTAGGCTTCACTAAGAACTCAGACTCACCAGCACTGAGATCTTTGGGTTAAGAAGGCAATTAAATAGCAAAGCTCTCTCTCGAAGATCTAAAGTGATCCTTTATAAGAACTTATTGAGCAGGGGCATGGATTTTGTCAAAAATAAATGAGTTCCTCTTGGCCGTTTTGAGGAGAAAATTCTTCGGGTAATTTTCTGTCCCGTTTGCATGTCTGCATGACGGTGAGTGGCGAAGGAGATACAATGACGAACCTTACGGATTTTATATCGACGGCCAGAAACGTGAAGGTCCAACAAGGTGGTGGGTCATATAAAGTGGATGGACACCAATGCCCCGGCCTAGAAAATTTTCGAATCCACCTAGAAGAACGGCGCAATAGGAGAAGGCCGCGATTCAGGTGGCGCACGCAAGTAGAAGGGGACCCCAACCAAGTAAGCGTACGAAACTGAAGGCAGATAGCTAAATCAAGTTGACTGAAGGTACTTGTTGACAGGTTCACTTCGGAGTGTAGGGAAACCAATAAGATCTGGGCTGATATGCTAAACAATGAAAAATTTCAAAAATACCACAGAGGATTGTCAGAACCAACAGTTCTCCAAGTCACAGAAGTTATCCCCATCGATCTCTCAATAGCAGGGAAAAAGGACATTTACGAGGGAAAAGCAGAAGTTTCGTAAGCAACGGAAACAGCGGAAGCCAAGGACATTTTCATGCTTTTGTTGTTTGAAAACCATTTCTAACATATGTTCAATACTTTCGAGACTTTGTCCACTTTTGTACACAAAACGAAGACTGATTAGAAGATGGAGTTCTAAATTTATGACTTACGAAACGACCTGTAATATAATACGGTTCCAATCGATATAAAATACTAGTAAAATAACTTCAACAATGTTAAGCCCATATTTTTAGACCTCAACACATCCCATTTGAACATTTATTCAAATAAATTTTATAAAGATGCCGTTCCCTAACCTGATGCCTCCCTATCCTGCCATAAACCAACCATTGACCGCACCTATACATAAAATATTTCACTTCAGCTTGGGATACGAATTTATTACCATCGACATGATGTTCGATAAAATCCAATTTTAAATCATCAAAAGGTTGTCTACCTATAAAAGGAATCCGCTCCCCTAGGAGAAGGATGGAAAAGTATAAGAATTATTATCTGCACATCCATCCTATGGACTGCGAATGCGTTAGCTAACATATTGTAATGTGATTTAAATTCCTCTAGAATCTATAGATGGTGAATAGAAATGACAATTGCAAAATTGATATTAATATCCTTGATATCCCTAAACTCCCACCATACGAATGAGGGGAAAAATCACATGAAGCTTGATTGATATGATAATCGATAGATTTGTCCATCTGATATTCAATTATTTTAAGCTTGTACGATGTGTATGAACGGATGCAGGTTCGCATGGGTATACTCGACTTATCATCATCGATGGCCCTTACCCCTTCGCAGATAATAATCGGAAATGCCAAAGAGCAAGTATAATTATCTTAGTTAATCCGAGATGTCTCATGATGTTCATTTGCTAATCACAGAGAGATTAAACATGATTAAGTGGTGAACAAATGAACTAAGGAGTGTCTATGATGGTGAGGAATTTTGTTCAAGAGGAAAGGAGAGATTGAAATGTTTGTCTGACGACAGGATAATGAGGGTGTGTGCATTAAGTTTGCTTCAGAAAATTATTTTCTTATCCACACACAATCAGGATGAAGAATTTTACTATAAGGGGAATTATTTTATATAAACAATTGTTGTTGGCGCTCTTATGTTGGCTGAGGACTCCTTCTACTTGTACGCGTCTTTCTCTACTGCGCTATGAATCTGGGCTACATTCGAAAACTTGCTGGGCCGGAGCGTTGGTGTCCATTCGCTCTTCATGTCCTAGGTATCTCAAACGACCAATGCGCAGAATATTTCGTCGTTGAAACTCCTAATCCGAGGTCCTTCAACGCAAACGGGACCGAATATCTTACGAAACTCTACGAGCTGTACAAAGATGTGGATGTAGTCCGGAAGACAAAAATCCGTCGACTGCAATGGCTCGGCCACATCGAGCGAATGGACGAGAATGCTCCAGCTAAGAGGATCTTTGAATCCCAGCTACCTGGTTCACGAAGAAAAGGAAGAGCGGATGGAAAGCGGCATTTGTTCAGGCTCAGACCCTCTAAGGGTCGCTGGCCAGATAAGTAAGTAAGTAACGCCATAGAATAGGACTGGGATGATGAAGGTCTTGTACAGAGTCTCCTTACTTCCTCGGGATAGGGCTTTACACTCCAAAGATTGGTAAAAGTTATTCTTCGATTGATTTCTGATGAGATGTCGTTCTCAGAAGAGATAGCAGAGCCAAGGTAGACAAGTTATTCGAAGTTTAAGCTGTCGACTGTGACATTCTGTCCGATTAGACGATGTTGAGTTCCCTTCTTGTTGACAGCAAATACTCTTAGTTTTGCCCTCGTTAAACCCTAAACTCTTTATTGGCCGCTTCTGTCTTGATACTAGCGAGTTCACCAGTGATAGCTCGTTGAGTTCGACCGATTATATCAGCGTACGCAAGTAGTTGAACAGACTTTTAAAAGATTGTGCCTCGGGTGTTGGTACGATGTTAAAGGAGTGACATGACAGTCCATCACGTTGCTAAGTCTTTTTTTTTTATAATCAAAGATCTCGGTGAGATCGTTACCGATCTTGATGTAGTTGCGAGTATTCTCCATCGTCATCCAGCACAAACGGACGAGTGTTTCATAAAACTCCATAAAAAAAAAGAAGATCTTGGAAGAGGAAGAGGAAATACTAAATGCAGGTTCAGGCTTAATGTTTATTTAGACCAGTCTTTGACAGATGCTTCGATGTATTGAATACTTGAATGGTATATTCACTCTATATCCCTTTAAACAGAATACGACGTCTAGTTGTAGTAAGAGCTCGTTGTCCTTATGTTGAGATGAATATAGGACAAGGAATACTGAACCAATATTGCTTACACGACAGAAAGAAGACGAGCAAACACCTAGACTAACACAACTAGGCATTACTGCATTCCTGCAAAGTGGAGCAGCTGTTACCCAGTAGAAATTTGATTTAGATCCTTGAGATCTCTGAAGAAGCATTTTCCTTGAGGAACTCTTTTAGCGTGACGAAGAATAGAACCTATGGAGTGGAAGTGGACTAGGTTCTTTAGAAGTCATTACTGTGTGTTCACTATTTAGTTTCTGGACATGGTGTATGTTTGTAGAGAATGGTTACCGTGGCTTAGTGGTTAGCGGGTTACACTGCTAAGTAAGCTGACGCAGGTTTGGATTTTAGAAAAACAAAAGAAACAACCACCAAAGGTTTCTTTCCTGGCATCTCCGAGAGTATTATCTGATAAAGCTCCTCAATCCGCCGTTTGGAGTCGGCAGTTAAACTGTAGGTCCCTTCAATTTATGCGAAAAATATAACATGCAACGCATGAATGGTTGCGAGGATCAAGCTCTCTACGGGTTGTTGCACAAAATATTTGTATTTGCCTTTCTTAGACGATATCTTAGACTTGTTCGAGTCTAGTCGTACATTGCACTCGTTAAGTTGTGTCTATCTGGTATTTGTTCTGATTCATCATCAACCAGATCTGGGTCCCATGCAAAGAACCAATTTCGGCTTGAAAAACACTTCAATGAATGAATCAAACCTTCGTTAAACACTGGGAATTGGGTCCATCCATAATCCACTGAATGTATACTGCGATCATCAGTATAAGATAAAACTAGCTTCTTTAAAAACCTTAAAAATGTACAAACTTCAGCCTGCGTCAGTATAACATTAGCACAGAGATCAACACCACAGGCAGGACTAGAAGTGATTCTCAATCTCCATAGCAATATAGAAGGGAATCATTTATCGGATGAACTTTACCGACAAGGCTGTTATTCATAATGCAGCTTATCATGGAGCATATGATCCAAAACCCAAGACTTAGCGCTAGAAACGCCAATCTTCATTTTTTGTATTAATAGAAGGGACTTCCTCTACTAATTGAGTAATCGAACGATCTTACGACAAATTGTTCTCACAAAGATTTAAGGTTGCTTGTCGAAAGGTGCCTTGCAATGCCACCAGCTTCATACCCTTTTCATAAATGTATCTACAAACCTTTGTAAATACACTCAAACGATGTAAAATGTATGCTTATGTCATTTGCAATTATTTTCTACCTCATTAGGTCTCTTAAGAATGCTCCACATCATTGGAAGAAGAATTTGCATGTATGCATACACGTTATTACACTCTGCACCACCACCCACCCACTCATGTACTCAATTCAGCCGAAAATAGGATATGTTAGGTAGGTATATCGGGAAAGTGGATAGGAAAATTGCATTATATAGATACTCCTGGTTCGGTATGAGCATCCATTATTGAGTAGGGTTTGAAGGATATAAAATATGAAACCGAATGCGTTGGGATAAGATGCAAAACGGAAAGAAGGATAGAAACTTAAAGACTTCAAAGTGGAGTGTATGTTTTAAGATATTAATGACGTATTGGGTTCCCAAATGAAAGATGTGCATAGGTGGTTACATAAATTTCATACACTTGTGCAAGTTGAAAGATGTGTGGAGCTACTACACACATCCACTTGATTTTAGTTCAATAGTTAGCTTTATCTGGATGAAAATATATGCAAATATGCATACAGGAGCAGGATGTGAGTGCAATGGTGCGAATTGAAAGGATGAGAATAAATTATTGTTATTTTGTGTAGATGGTGTTTGGTGTTTTGTACTGTTGTATGTCAGTTTGGCAATTAAACGCAGTTCAGAGTAATTGATTAATTATTTAAATTTGTCTGCGTACAATTATTCAGATATTTTTGGTATAATGTTACGAATGCTCTTTAAAGTTTAAAGAATGTTTTTATATTCATTTTTAACTCCTTAATAGTTTTGTGTAATAATAAAGATTTTCAGGCGATCGAAACTAGATAGGAAAGGTGTCCTTTAAACTAATTTTTCGTTACAAACGTCACCTCGAAAGACAAAGTACCGACGAATATAACTGCTGGTGATTGTGTGATTGTGCATGCAAGATTGTGCAGTGTGTGGTGGAAAATATTCAGTTTTGTGGGAGAATTCAAAAAGTGAAAACAACAATCTGATGGCGTAACGAAAAAGCTTTGGTCAATAGAAGATAAGATTAGATTAGATTAGAAATTTAGGTGGTCTTTAGTTCCTTATCACCAGAGCTGTAAAAGAATGCATTCATTTGAGAATTTAACTCTTATGATTTTACTGAAAAATGAATTCATTCATTGACTTCAATTTTGAATGGTGACTTATAAGTTTAAATCACCATTCATTTTGAAGTCATTGAATGAGTATTCAATTTTTGAATCTGCAAGTAACGTTGTTTTCTAGGCTCACATCCCTAAGATGTGTGGAGTATCCTGATGTGTCATAGTGTGTGATTTCTAGAGCAAGCTCAACACTTTCAGGACAACTTTTCTTTAGCAAAAATTTAAAATGACTGCAATTGAATGAAAATGAATGCAAATGAATGGGAATGCCAATTGAATGCAAAAGACTTCAAATGAATGCAAATGCAAAAGAATGCAAACGAATGGAAATATTGATTGCCATTCATTGAATGCAAAAATTGAATGCTCATTCAATGACTTCAAAATGAATGGTGATTTAAACTTATAAGTCACCATTCAAAAATGAAGTTAATGAATGAATTCATTTCGCATGAATTCAATTGGGTGCATTCAGTGAATGCATTCCTAAATGAATGCATTCTTTTACAGCTCTGCTTATCACTGCGACCGCAAGTAGGCCTATTGTGATATCCTCTTCTTAGAGCTCCTCCATAATACCGGAGTGCGCGATGGAACCGGCGATGTCTTTGGGTGAGCTGGTGGTTATATCTTCCGCCACGAGGTAGTGTTTACCTAGAAAGCGATGACGTGTTCTTATAAGGCAGTCACAGTGACATAGTATGTGTTCTGCTGATTCTTTGTCCTAATTGCACATCCTTCACGTGTTATCTTGTGCTAGTCCCATAGTCATGAGATGTTTTTCAACCCGGCGGTGTCCGGTTAAGAAGCCTGTGATTATTCGAATCTGACTTCTTGTTAGTTGAAGAAGATGTTTCGTTCTTCTTTGGTTGGTTGGTACCTATAAAAGCTTTAGTTTGTCTGTTACCTTCCGTTTCTGTACAGAAATGTTGTGCTCTGTCTTTTAACCAATTGTTAATACAGCCCTTAGCTGTGCTTGTTAGAAGGCCGCAGAATGGTCTTGGCATCTTTAAGGCTGATGCAGATCCTTTTCTGGCTAGTTCATCTGCCTTTTCATTACCTTCACATCCACTATGGCCCGATAACCAAATGAGATGAACTCTGTTTGTGCTAGCCAATACTATGAGTGACTGGAGGCAGTCCCAGACAAGTTTGGAGTTAATTTCGCAGTCGTTGATTGCTTTGAGGGCAGCTTTGCCAGGTCAATAGAAGACAAAGCCAGACCCAGAACTAATACACTGATAGAGAAGGATTAGGAGATTATAGAAGTAACTACAGAGTATAATACTCCGCCCTATTAAAAAGCTGAGGCTAGATGAGAATGACCTTCGCAGAGGCTATGGAGACGAGGAAGTCAATGAAGACACAATCCACTTTCCGTGCCATTTATCCAGTCCTCTGTCATCTCAGACAGAATCCTTTGGAAGATATTTCTTTGAGATGACCGGAGGCATACCTATCAAGGACTTCTGTAGGATTATTCAAGTTTGAAGTTTTTTCGAAACCGTAGGCAATAGGAGAATTCTTTAGGGACTGCTCCGCGAACAGGGAACATCTTCTCTCCCAAATGGGCATCACTCTCTCTACTCGCCAACTCATATACCTAACTTATCGTGAGAAGATGACAGAAACGCGCATGCGTGTTGCGATGAAGAAAAAGAGGAACGGAAAGAGAGAGAGAGAAGATGATTCATAAGTGAATAGGTTAGGTTAGGAAGAAAAATCACTGAGTTGGAACCGACCCTCAGATGGTGCAGCAGCTACTCAGTAAAGTCTTCCAGCTTGTTTAAGAAGTGATTGCTAAGAGTTCGCATTCTATTAGACAGGCAGGACACTTGGAAGAAGAGATTCAACGACGAACCTTAAATGTATGTAGGTTATAGTGCTATATCGACACGAAGAGTCTTGTCCTCCGTATCATAGGTACAACGATGTAGGAGAAGACCAACTAGAATACAGTTGAAAAGGGACCTCAAAAAATAAAGGTGAGCTAGATTGAAAGGTCTGTTAGTTGAGGCCTGGGTTCATCTTGGAACATTGCCATTACCGACGGTTTTTTTTTAGGAATATAATGAGTCCTTCTGCAATTGAGTGAACACTTCCTGCGAGATTTATAGTTGGAAGAGTGTATGATATCGACTTTTAATGTGGTTTTGTCCACAGAGAGTAGGGAAGTTTGCACATAGCTTTTATGTAGCGAAATTAGTTATAGGATATGGTCTGAAAAGAAGAACCAACTGACATGTACAGACGATTTGAGAGTAGCTAGGTAGCCGAATCATTGGATTCCTTGTTGTACATGTTGACACTTTTGGACTACTTTTGACTGGGTACATACCAGTTCAAAATAACTATTAAAGTCACCACGAGTTCCTTAGTAGTATCCTTCTTCTAAGACACACTGTACTTCTGCATACTTTGTTAAAAGCCAAATCCCTGATTTTAAGTGAATATTCGACGAGTTGAGTACAGATAAGGGTACAGATTGACATTTCTTCTATTCAGAATATACTTCCTTCTTGTGTGTCCTCGAAAAGCCACATCATATGCATGTGGTCTTTTTGCCTGCCGCATATATATAAAATGAAATGCATGCCTGTGTTGCCTCCTTCCAATGCAATATACATACATTTTCTACATCTTCCCAGAGGGAGGAGTTGCTTTGTATGTGTGCCACTCAATTGCTTTATGCCATTGATCAAGGATTGAAAGCTTAACTAGGATTTAAGAGGTCCTCTTTTAGAAAAGAAAGCACTGAGCGATAGAGTGAAGACAAGAAGACTACTAGAAAAATGTAAATCTTGTCCTCGAATGTGCATAATCTACTTTGTACCCGTATTTACTTGTTAGGAAACACCTTCGTATAAACTATAATTTGTATTTAGGGTTGGCGGAGGAATGTGTGCTTATGTCAAGTGGTATCCGATAAGATTGGAAGGATTTTCTTGTCACAATGAACCATATACGGTACACTCGAAACTAACTAGTTTTTAAATGCAATTTTAACTAGAAGGTGGTTACAAAGGAAGATACGAGTTAAAGTGTCACGTGCTGTTAGATGGAAGCTTTGTCGATGGTGGTGTTTGTTTTGCTGCAGTTTTTCGCATTTACAATGCGGGAGTGGCTTCGTGCTGTAGGTCTTAACTTCTGTGTGTTGCAGCAGAATGCTTGAGAGAGTGTAAAATTGCTTCCGTCTTGGGAAGAATGGTTAAGAATGGGGTTGAACCTGAAGCATTGAGCAGTCACAAAGGGGAACAAATAGATGCAGTAATCACGTTCATTACAAGACTGGACATTTCTGATGGTATCTCTCAAGCTCTGATGTACCTAATAGGGCCTAAACATTTTTGTATTCAGACTGAGGGCGATATACAGTGTCAATCTAGTTACAGTGACCTATTATGTCTAGATCTCAGCTCTGAATCGTTTTTATTGAATGAAAAGTTAAGTAATTTGAGGCACTATACTGGATTTGACTACAGGAAAGGCCTATCTATAGACGATACCTTAAAAACATAGAGAACCGAGTTGCTGTTCAAAAGAAATCACTTTGTATGCCTCTTGTACCGGATATGATTATGATTCTCCTCAAGTACTATGAGCCTTAGGGGCATTGATCATCCAACTAACACGATTAAAAGCAACAACTTCTAGCAGGGACTCCTGATTTGATTGGCTCTAAAAGGCTGTCCATTTGTTATTCCATTCATTATCAGTTTGGTTATATGAATGATCTAACGAACGTGCATAGATTCCTTTTCGAAGTTTCTGACTGGTCCATTAGGGAATAGTCCTTGTACCGTTCACAACAAGAAGAAAACTGAACCTTAGCTTTTGTTAAATCTCAATAGTTCAACTACAGTGGTCTCAGATATGGCTAAGTCTTTGGGGGTTGTTCAAGGGCTAAACTAAAAATCAAAGCAAAATATCAAAGGGGATTGGAGAATCGTTTGCATTTTGTTACATACTGCATTGGAATCTGGCTTCAAAGACTACCTATCCACACTCAGCGGAACACCCTATGCATTGTGTAAAACTTAAAGTAAATCTTCTTCAAGGATATCGTGGCTTAGAATAGTCCAACGTCTCCTTGCTTTAAGCTGACTTTCAGCGCACGGTTTAGGTCGTAGTCTCTCAACACACTTAGGAGTAAGGCGACACATTAACGTTGGATTACACCTAGAGCCCTCTGTTATTCAACAACAGCGTGCAAAGTATTTGTTAGATTAATGCAACATTGGTGTAAACTTTTCGTAGGAAAACCTTTTCTTGCGACATGGACTGTTTCCCTGCGATGGCTACACCTTTCAGAGTTTCCCCATGAGAATGCAAATTAATGTGCATACGGAACGCACCTTTAGGGCTTTGCTTCTTCTACCCTTGCTTCCTCAAAGTACATCGTCATTGAAAATTCATAAAATATTCGTAAAATCGCAGCTAGGTATCCGTTTTGATACTTTTGCATGTAAATCTGTTCTCTTGTGCGCACAACGAAAACAACCCAGGATTTGTGGTAAGAAATGTGTTCAGCACACCTCCAGGATGTCAGTGATTGGATTTTGTCATTTCCATAGAACATACTAATGCTGCTGCCATAGCGTCAGCGCGGGTAACAAATACACACAAATCTGCTTGTCAAAGTCGCGGTTCGACATAATGTTAAATTTAAAAGGGACCCAGGAGGTGCACACAGATTACACGTTGTACAACACTGATGTGACATACCTCCAAAGCCAAAAAGGACTGCAAGCTATGATGCAACAATTTTGATGAGGCCAGCCTTTTCAATTGAATTACCATTCTATAAGGAAAAAATTTGTTTTGTTAATGTCGCTATATGGCTACATTATATCCCTATAAACAGAATGATTCATAGAAATGGGAAGATATGTAAATTAATCGTAATCGGTTATCTGGGCCGAGCAGATTGGTTTTCTGGGTGAGATACTTTTGGTCATTTGCATCCGGTAGAGATAGATAAAATGATGTCCTTTATCCACACGCGAACAAACAAAATCCATTCCACCAAACATAAAGAAAAAATCTAACCCAAGAAGTAATTTTAGAAATAAGGACGCGGATGGTTTTTCTTCCCCCACATGCAAACCAAAGCCAAACAGAGTGAAGCAAGCAACAGCTTTCGTAGTGTTGTAGCACAGCGCAGTGGCACTAAGCACCCGGCAGCCTGTAGGAGTCACGATGATTTATGTAGCATTAAATTCCAGTGTTAGCATTTTAACAGCGTAAAATGAAAACGCTGTGGAGAATTATGTTTCAAATATATGTGCCTGTTGGGCGAACGAAGGGACGAATTCTGCGCGAGAGTATGAAGAGGATATTCATTGCACGGATCTGCTACATCATGAATGGTGGAAGCTGGAAAAGTAGAACGAAAAATTTTGGGATGGAGGATTTTAAAGGGAGTTTCGGAACAACGGGATCTTCTTCCTTCTTTTTTTTTTTGGGAAAATCATTTCTTTGTGTGTGTGTGTGTGTGAATTGAATGAATGAATTTGTCCGTAATATCTTTTGGCTAATTTTTGAATCGAGGGTGGTATGGAGGATACAACTTAATTTGTTAGTCATAACAAATCGTGCATGGTGTGATCCTGCTCATTGGATGTAATTAATATAACAGGGGGTGATTCTATTTCAGATGGTCAAACTATGAGTGGTGTCAGATTATGTTAAAACACAATGAACGGGTGTAGAGTTCCCTATCAAATAGAAATCAAGCTCATAAGCATGCTTAACAGTTCTACTCACTCATCTGTCTTGAATATGAAGTTTCAGTCTTCGATTTGTCTGTTCAAATTGCTTAGAGTATATCAGGAGATCTGAATTCAAAATCTCTTCGAAGGTCTAGGAGGAGTATCATTTGCTCTTGCGAAATGGTTTACCTGCATTTTTGGGTCCATACTGCAGCTTTGATGTAAATCCAACGTTGCGAATAGATCTGAAATGGATCTAAAAATATTCTAGCCAATATGCCTCACCATCACAGTCGAAATTTCATCTCTAGAGCACACCCACTGAATGAGAATTAATTCATGTAATATAAAATCCGGAAAAGCCGCGGCCATGAATGGTGTCTTAAAAATAGCGGACTTGGGATAATCCTCGCTTCGCTCTGCACAGAGGTGACAAGGCATTGTGCAGGCCTTTTGTTTTTTAGGACGGACAACTTGACGGTACTACGGAAACATTGAAATGGACGAGACAAAGGAATGAGAGTACCTGGAATTCGACGAAATTTCTCGACATCTTCAACAACAAAATGAGGCAAGAAATTCCTCACTTGACATTGTTCATTTTGTTTACCTTCTAGTTCAACAAGCTGGACATAGTCGTGCAGATATGTGGCGAATTTGTCTCGAAGCCAATCGTTTACCTTGAAAGAATGACACTTCATGACATCGATCTTGGTAAGGATTATTGAGTTATGTTTTTTAATTAAAATCGTTTAGACAGGGGTCCCCATGACATGGTGAAAAAGCTTTACTGTACTATTCTACATTCCACAAAAATTTAGGCTATGTAAGGTTCTGTGTAAATTACCGCGGGTTTAAACTAATGCCGGAGTTTTTCAAAGTCTGGGAGAAAGTCCTAGATGTGCGCATCAGGGGAATATCGTTCAAGTAAGCGAGAAATATCTATGTATATTGTACGTATATGTATTGAAAAGCTTCGTTTAAATAGAGGAAACCTCTGATCTTAAAAAGGCTTTTGATCGAGTACCGAGACGGCTGGTATGGCAGTCTTTCCGAAATCCACCCGTTCCATAACACATCACAGATTTGGTTCGTGACACTTACCACCAATTTACAACCCAAGTTGCATGCTTTCGTGGACTTGTTGACAAGTTTAAAGTAAAAGCTTGTGTCTATCAAGGCTAACCTCTAAGTCCATTCCGGTTCAATCTCGTGAGCCGCGAAATACAGGAAAGTTTATCATTTAAGCTGCTTTATTGCTGACGACGTAGCTCTTCTAGTAGACGACACAAAGATCTGGCAGGAGAGCCTATTCTTATGAGTGGATGCACTTGATGTATCACTAGAGGGGGAGGTTATGCATAGAATTCATTGTGGTTGGCAAAGCTGGTGGGCCGTGTCGGGCATAAGTACTATGCGACAAAAAGATCCCAAAACATCTGCAATAATGTATGCCTCCGAGTGCTAGGCTGTACAAAAATCTCATCTGACTGAGATGGGCCAGTGGACTGAGACGGAACTTGATAAAGTCAGCCAAAAGCATGTAGGAGACAGCAGCAAAGTAACACCGATCTGCGAAAAGCCGCAACAGAATCGTCTTCGCTGGTAGGGGCGGCTAGCAAATGCTGGTTTTAGCAGAGACCAGAAGAGGATCGGGAAGACCACCCAAAATAAGAAGTAACACTGTAAAGAAGAATGCTTGTGAGGAATGTAAACAATCGGACAACCTCCCCGGACAGAACAGCTTGACGATATCATTCAAGGAGAGCCGACCCAAAATAAAATGAAGACTAGAACTAGGATATGAGGAAGATGCTCCACGGCATATTCGAACGGTCCCCAGTGCTGCCGCCCCCAAAAACAACATACATATATATTTAGTGCGACAGCTCATTGAGAGCTAAGGCGTAGCTTCTTGCAACCCTATTCATGTTGTGCGTGTTATATTCATCTCACGAATAGAATGGACTTATAGTTTTAATGCCGACTCCGAACGGCGAATTGAGAAGCTTTTTCATGATAAATTATACTCTTGCAGGTTTGTCATACCTGCGAAGATGTGGTGCGAATCATCCCTGTGTTTCTTGCTTAGCAGTCCAACGCACTAACTACTAAGCCATGACGACCACATGTATAAATACATGTATGTCCTCTCACTTAGCAAGCCTTTAAGAGTCTTAAAAGTGTGAAATTCGATTTAAATTGACAAAGTCTACTGATGTGTAACATACCATAAAGTAAATATTTATCAAGTGCTTGTGAATGCCTAAATCACCAAGGACGTTCACATCTTTGTAAAGAAAAATACCTTAAAGCTGGATACAAAAAAACAGAAAGTGCTAAAACAAGATAGAAAGAGAGCATGCACTCCCCCGTGGATTGTAAATAAAACTAAGTTATTTGAAAGCAATTAAAAAAAAAAAAGTGAATAACTTTAGAAGCCGTAACAAATATATGCCCTTAAAAATATTAGATACAAGAAAATCTATTTACAAACTGATATAAATTTTACAAGTTGAAAAATGTTTCGCTTACGTAGTAAATATAAACGCCAATAAATACCAAGTACGTACCTGTAAAGAAAGAAATTTTATTAAAAATTGTACATCATCTATTTCATAGAAAATGTTACAGATAATTTATTTAATAAGATGCAAAAAAAAAGAGGAACAAACAAATAACTCCAGGTTATGAGAAAGTCCCAACCAACATTTCACTAAGAACCTAAATCAAATAGCTTAACACCACACTGTTCAGAGAATACCCTATTCTTTATTTTTCCTTAATCTACAGTCGACCTCCACCTTGGGTAATTTATAGGCTATGTAATCTGTAGCACGTCTGAAAGTGGTCTAAAATGAATTCCCATCCGTATTTACCACCCCCTCGCCTAAGAATATACACATCTCATGGAGAATATATATTTTATGATACACCGCCTAGTTGATTTGCATCATTCTAGTTTTAGGGTTCCTCAATTTTTTCTGGCATTTGAAGCTCCAATGTAGGGGATGATGCGTGGTACACTAAGTCTCACTCACCCTTGTAATAATTTTGACTTACAACACCCAACCTATGAACCTCTCCTTTTCGCCTTTACTCTTGTGTTGACGTGCGGTGTAACTTAACCTGGGCTAAGGGTGTAAATGAGGATTTGGTACCTTTTTCCATTCTCTGGTAATTTTCCCCTTTGCAACGAGGGATCATAAAATTCCTCCCTATGGAGGTCCTCGTTGTGTGTGTAAACAAATTTCTTGTCATTCATTCTTTTTCTCAGTGTTTCTCACAAAAATCGTATGCAAAATGGTTGCAAATTTTAAAGCTTAGAAGGACTTTGAGTATGCAGTGTGACACAAAAAAAAAAAAAAAAAACAGAGACAGAGAGTGTGAAAAGATGAGAGTAAGATACTGTATCCATAGGTGTACCTTATCGTATAATTTATGAAGAAATAACAACTTGACTTCCCCCTTCAAGTTGTCGTAATTAAATCATTCCACATACGATGCCTTGAATATTAGACACCTTTAGTATCAAGGGCGAAGAAAAACATTGTTCATACACATACACGAGTATATCCTTGCGTAACACGTCATTGTGCATAATATTTTTTTTTAGAGTTTCTTTTAAGAAACACCTGATATGATAGCTGTGTTGGCAATTTTTTAACACACGCGGTTGTTGAAGCAAATTAAATTTGTTCAGGACACAGCTAACACACACACACACACACACATACACATGCGTGACTTATGTTGAATGAAAAGCCAATTTGAAGGTTCATGGCACAACAATAACACGACACGTTTTCAAATCTATTTTACGTGGATGTGTTCTGACGGTGTTAAGTACAAGTGGCATGGGGGTAAGAAAATCGCGTGCACCCTTGTCGTTATAATATATTTTCATGTAAGGATTTGGTGATTCCGTTTGAGTAAGAATTATGTGCGAATGAAAGGAGTTTATTGAATTTTATTCGACATTTTGATTGAATTTAAAATGGAGTTTTCGGGGCCAGTTAACGCATTGAATGGAAGATAATTTGCGTTTTTTTTTAACTAAAGAAGCGGAATGTTATTGAGTTTGTATCATGGTAAAAGTTTAACAACTTGGGTATTCAAGGGTTAAAATACGTTTAAGTTTGATCTTGGGTAGTTAAAAACAACAGTCCACAGAAGGTCAAGGGTGCACTTTTCGCAACCATTCATGTTGTATGTGTAGGAATGGAACGCACTTACAGTTTTATTGCCGATTTCGGCCGATGGATTGCGAAGCTTTTTCATGACAGATTATGGCTAGGTTAGGTTTGAGGTTGTCAAACCACATAGATTTATAGTTTCCAGAAAACTACTTGCAGAACCAGATGGAGGTTACTATAAAGCACTGGAGACTGCCTTTGCTGGTGTCGGCCAGTTCGTTGAGATTGTAGAATAAGCTGGCTGCAGAGGGGGATCTTCTTCGAGCTGAAAAAGCTGGTAAAGCACTAGAGACTGTCTATACTGATGTCGGCCAGTTCGTTGAGATTGTGGAATAATCTTGATGCAGAGGAGGACCTTCTTCGAGCTAAAAGACCTGTAAAGCGCTGGAGACTGTATATTCTGATGTCAGCTAGTTTGTTGAGATTGTGGAATAAGCTAGCTGCAGAGGACGATTTTCTTCGAGCGAAAAGAGCTGGTAAAGCACTGGAGACTGTCTATACTGATTACAGCCAGTTCGTTGAGATTGGCGAATAATCTGCAGAGGAGGATCTTTTTCGAGCTGAAAGAGCTGGCTACGTAAAGAGGAGGTCCATACAGCTTGGTGATACCAATCGCGTTTTCTTGGAGTAGCAACTTGCAAACGACGAGACATTCCCCTTTTCTGGTAGATAGGATGGAGTTGTGTCTTACCTGACAAGTTCATCGGCCATACCTGGACCTAGAATGTCCATTTGAATTTTTTAGC
This sequence comes from Criorhina ranunculi, assembly GCA_951813785.1. Taxonomy (NCBI): domain Eukaryota; kingdom Metazoa; phylum Arthropoda; class Insecta; order Diptera; family Syrphidae; genus Criorhina; species Criorhina ranunculi. The sequence goes on along the minus strand of OX638383.1, from coordinate 9,134,439 downwards.
CATCTCGCTAAGAGACAAACGGCAATAAAGAGGTCTTTTTGAGTGGAAGGTGACAGATTTCAGGGATTTGATCGTGGCTTGACTATCACATTGACACTCAGCCACGATAGGGCCTCTTTGACTGTCATTGGAAGAGGCTGGAGTGGTCGAATAAACAAAAGTTGATGCTTATGTATGTTCAAGTCCTTAGAGAAGATACCTCCACCTACTCTCGATTCTGTTTAAGAGCCATCGGTGTACAAATTGTATTCTCGAAGGTTTGTCATTACCTCATTATCATACCTGCAGAAAGCTGTGACTGAAGGGGGTTTATATGATTATGTATGTAGATAAGTGAAGTCACTCAAAACATGGTCAACGTGGAAGGTCAAAAAAACTGTGTTGGAATAAGAAGACCTTCTCTATCTTTCAGATCAAGGATGTCGATGAAAAAGCTCTACAACTGGCAACTGTCTTCGATAAGGGTACGCAGATTCTTCAAAGGAAGTCTAGTCACCGATTTGTTTGGTAAAACTCATCACAAATATCAAGAAGGCAAAGAAAAACAAACCCATTAGATCGGGAGGCGATGTTTTGCTAGGGAGTTTACACCCAGTAGTCAATCAAGTCTGGATAGGAGGAAGCATTTTTGCCTATCGCACGAACAACAGAGCATTATCGGTTACAAGACCGTTTTCAGTGTACCGTGTGAACGTCTTAAGATGTTTCGCATCAGAATAATCAGCACGTTCGAGTTCGAGTAATCGGCACGTACCGTGGTGTTCTAATCTTGAAAGCCTGCTTAAGAGCTCACTCTAATCTTAAAGTTCAATTGTTTCCTCCCTATTCCCAGCAAAACTCACAAGTAGAGATACACTCTAGTTCCTTAGAAACCTTTAAACTACCAACCAAGGTGAAAAATCGTCCGCAAAAATGTGCGGGTTTTCTCAATCTAATTTAATCCAATCGAACTTCAACCCAATTATATGTAGGTGGCTTAATTATGTAATTTGCTCACCAAAAAAAAACAAAGTTATAAAACTTTTCAAATTCGATAAAAACTCATTCGAGTGTTCTATTACAAGCCTTATACAGGTGTGGAAACTCTGCTACCAAAAATTCAAAAAAAAATTAGATAAAAAAAAATCTACCGACTTCTCTTACCCTCCTACATCATGAGCTAAGAGAATCAAGGAGTGGTTGAGTGAGTCAGCCAAAGTATGTACTCCATTAACCGAAACATCATCGGATGGGTCATTTGTTTACCAAAAATCCTACCCATAATATAACCTTAGAAAATAATTAGTCCTTCGAATTTAGTGCGGTCGTACGTTGGGGTTAAAACACAACCCCCGTCGTCGGAAGGACACAGTAAAGTAGACCAGAATGAACGCGCTTATCCCAAAGACCAAAAGGGAAATTCAAAACTTTCAAGCGCACGTAAATACTCCAACACCCTAAACCTTTTTATTTGTGATCCCCCGCACCGCTACTGAAAGGCAGTAAGGGTTATTTAATTCGAAATTAAACTTTGATAGGGGTGCGGTTTCGCAAAGGTATTTATCAATTCCTAGATGGATGCCTTGTGAATATCGACATTTCTGGGGAAAACTTTTAACCGGTTTGGAGTGTGCTTATGTCAATGGTCCTGCGATTGAGACAGTTCTGCTAACGTCACCGCTATCACTTTGTATTTGCGTTTGTATTCTGATTAAAAGTTTTGATCTTTCGAAATTCTCTTCTACGTATGTATGTGTGTTTTTGGTTTTATTGTGATAAGATGACATTGGTATCACATTAAGATTGAATGAAAACATTGTTTGTAAAGTTAAATTAATTTTAACCTATTCAGGAAATAGAACAGAAGGAATCCATTTCCTGTGAGACTTTTATAAGCAATAAATATGGATAGGACCGAGCATTGTCAGAGGACAATATGACAAAGGTACAAGTTGTTTGCGGCGCAATAGTGTAGATTTCCAAAATATAAGTTTGAGTACCTCTATAGTTTTCAAAACTGTATGGGACTTATTTGCTTTAGGTAACCATTTGCAGAGTAAACCTTAACAGATTTTGTAGGTCCTGGAATTGTCTGGAAGGGCGTTTGTTTTAACGGCGTTACAAAGTTATTCAATTGTAAATTTGTAACTCCAAGTGGGAAAGCACGGCAGATAATTTGCAAAATACAGCCTCCATGAAAAAACAGATAACAGCTTCAGACTGCAGCAGGTAGTAAAACAGTGATAAGTAGCACTAGGTTACCAAAACTTTGAATCCACACAGCAACCTGGCTATCTTCAGATGGTAGAATCGCCAGTCAAATCGTGCTAATAGATACGAGGCACGCATCTGGCATTCTGAATTGTGCAAACATTTAGAGCAGTACATGTCGAGTCTGATCATTATTTCATCGCAGCTGAATTCGGAGCTCGACTGTCCAGCGAGGAGAATCTAGGAATGGCCCAGAAAAAGAGACTTGACGTTGAACGCCTTAGTATATTTGGAGTGGCTAGAGACTACAAACAGCAACTGAGTTAGAAATTTTTCGTTGCACACTCGACATCCACTGACACCAACACACAGTGGACCTAGCATCGCAACATCATCACCTTGAAATACCAGTCACCACCGAAAAATGACCGTGAAAGGGATAACAGAAGATGCACATTTTAAGGCGCTGCAGGGCCAAATAAGAGCAGCTTGGGAAGAGTATTGAGGCAGAAGATGAGAATCCTGCATAGAACGAAGAGGAGATAGGCAGTCTCGCGGCTCAAGAAAATTGAAGAGTCACACGACAGAAGCAAGATTCGGCAGTTCTATAGGAAGGCCAAGCAACTGGTAGCTGGTTTCAAAGCCGAAACGCCTGCTCCTGGAAATAATGAAGGGAATCTATTCATCGGTGCAAAACGAGTAGTTTGCTCAACAGGCATAATGCTGTGAGCTAGAGCAAGAAGACCACCAACCTCCAGTCAATGAATGCGTGATCCCCCCGTCAAAGTGAAGAAGAGATTAACAAACATTTGAAGAACAACAAGGCCGCAGGCTCTGATGGCTTACCATTAGAGGTTTTCGAATACGAAAGTAATGTTTTGATAGGGTGTATGCACCAAATCGTCAACTAAGTATGGGTAGACGTATTTCACTTCCTCTGTGACTGCCCAGCACTAGCCAGGGTAAGGCAGCGCACACTCGAAAAACCCTTTTTCAAGGAACTATCTGAGATTTCTAACATCAAATTCAGCAACATCATTAATTTTCTTAACTCCAGAGAATGGAATTGAAAACCACACTCCTAGCTACGTTCATGAACTTCCAGGTCACGTGAGTTGTGGTATCAGAACTGCGCACCCGCGCTACTTGTGTCTCTGGCAGGTTTCACCAGATTCAACCACTTCTACCTACCTCTACCTACCTATGGGTAGACGAGTGTAGGCCGAACAATGACTTTAATATCAGTTCCATGGGTCCCATCTACGAAAAATGGAATCATATGTCTAGCTCCAACTTTCGAGGCATGTTCCCGCTAAATCTCACATATAAGATCCTATCCACGTACCTACTGTGTGAACGTCTGAGGCCCTTTTGTAGTGCACTAATCGGAACGTAATCGTGGGGCTTCAAGACTGACAGATTGACCATAGAATTCGAAGTCAAGACTCACCACCTTTTCATCGACTTCGAAGCTGCTTATCGTCATGTTTTTGAGAGCGGTAGCTGGTCCAAATGTGCCAAGTGACTTAGCTTTTTGCAACACGTATCCTGGAGCTGGAACAGATAGTACCCAAGACAGGTTTTTACATGGACGCTACTTTTTTCAAGAGTTACAAAGAGTTACCTCTTTCCATTCGCTGTTTCATTGGACTAATAAGGCAATTAAGTAGCAAAGCACTGACTCTAGGTGAAGTGGCGGTTCTACATGAACCTAAGGAGCACTTAATGTGCCTTTTTGTTAAGCACCGACCCTAGAAAGATCTACTTTATGGCACAGAGGCATGAACTTTGTTAAACATTTATGATGTCACCCTAGGTTTTTTCGAGAGCAAAGTCCTTTGGGTGATCTATGGTCCCGTTTGTCATAAAAAAAAATCCAAGTATAACGACTAAGATGGCTGGCATATGTAGAACGGATGAATACCAGCTAGTGCTCCGGCACGGAGAAACTTCAAATTAACTCTGGAGCGATGACGAAGTAGAGAAAGACAAAATGAACCTTCACCAACTGAAGACAGCTAGCTAAAGATCGAGCTGCCTGGAGACGCTTGTTGGTTAAGGCCCAATTCCAACCCAAACTATACCAGCATCGTAAGTTAGTAAATAAACTCCGAACGCTCACATAAAGCTTTCACTAATTTTGTTAGAATTTACTGAAACTTCTGCCGAATGAAACAATTTCGCTTACCATAGTACAAAATTCATTTGAATCTCTGCTTTAGTATGCATCCCACAATACACACACAAACTTATGAAACAATAATTAAACTTTTACCAACGAAAACTACTTACTCAGCAATATCCCAATCCCCCGGTCCCCCATATGAATAAGCCATATAAATAGAACACTTTATTTCCAGCAAAAATAAAAAAATTGGTGCTTGGATTAAGAGTCCACTTAAAAAAAAAAAATACATACGAGTGTATGTGCAATATATGCAAGAAAAAAATAAAAATAAATAAAACTAAAAAATTGTGCATTGGATTCAACTTAAATTAAAAAATGCTTCCCTGCTTCCCTGCTTCGTTTGCAACGTTACCACCATCCCCACTAAGCCGCACGGGGGTAATTTATTCACTTTTAACAGTTCATCCTGTCAGAGCTCCACATTCTAAATGGCATGCACATTTTCCATCACCCCAACACCCTTAATCCACTTACGATCTGTGTGTGTGAAACGGGAGAAGGGAATCAAATAAATTCCCGTTCAACATTTAAACGTAAATAATTATTTTCCATTAGTTCAGTTGTTTGACATACGTTTGATGTACATTTTCTTGTTTTGTGATTCAATCGCCACTATTAATGGGCGATTTAATTGTGAACAGTCAGACCACTACTCTATCGATAGGTTGTTGTTTTTGCTTTTTCCTGTTGCTCTATGGATAGATAGATAGGACGGTAGAAAAACTACCCAAATGCAAGCGTCCATCATCGAAAAAAGAAAAAAAAAATAAATCAATTTTGCTTATACACGAGCACAAGTTTATAGGATTGTCCAAAACGCGTACAGTATGTTGCTCAAAAAATGCAAATGTATAGGAAAAATTTAAAACTATAGTCTCAAAGGTCATTGCCATCCTGATTCCTCAGCATGATCCGCAATCAAACCCTCTTAGCAATAAGGATACGACGATCATCGAACTTTTCTTACACCGAATTCACGACGGATGAGGGATGCTTCGAGTTCAATAGAATGCACTTTGGCATCGTAAATGCTCCGGTGCACTTCGAAGTATGCATAAACACAGTGGAGTCACCTAGACGATTCCATCACAGCAAGCAAAACTGTGGAACAGGGTCTGCATAATCTGCGACGGGTTCCGAGTGCCCTACAGGAGTTCGGATTCGACACATTGAATGGCGCCAAATGCGCCTGCTTCTTAATGAAGATCGAGTTTCTTGGCTACGAGGTGGATAAAGATGGTCAGAAGCCCAGTCGGAGGAAAACGACAGCGAACACGGAGATCCCAACATCTCGGGCTGCTGCGGCCCCAGGTTGCGTATCTAAGGACGGGAGTGGGGTTTCCTCGAGTTTGAAGCTCCATTCTACCCATCTACCAGAAAAATTTAAAGGAAAGACGAGGAAAAAAATTCACAATTTCCGAGAAGTTCCAGGGTCGGTGGGAAACAAATCATTTGTTTGGGGTCTACTTCGTGCCATATTCGATGCTGCTGGAGCCCCCAGAATGTGTATCTGAGGACGGGAGTGGATTTTCCTCGAGTTTGAAGCTCCATTCAACCCATCTAGCAAAGAAATTTTAAGGAAAGATGAGGAAAAAAATGCACGCTTTCTGTGCAGGTTCGGGGGCGGTGGGAAACATATCCTTTTTTTTGGGGTCTGTCTCATGCCATATTCGACGCTGCTCTGGCTTCCAGGTTGCGTATCCTCGACTTTGAAGCTTCATTCAACCCATCTAGCAAAGAAATTTAAAGGAAAGATGATGAAAAAAAAATGCCCGTTCTCCGAGCAGGTCCGGGGTCGGTGAAAAAAAGAAAGATTTTGTGTTGGGGTCTGATTTGTACCACATTCTATGTTGCTGGGGATCAAAAGTTCGTATGAGAAGCCCAACAAGCGAAGGTATTCCAATGCTTTAAGGGAACCTTCAACAATCCCCCATTGCTGGCGCTGTTCGATTCCAAATTTAACCACGGGGTGCATCAGCAGTGGGTCTGGTTGAGTCCGGTTCCAGAAGGCAAATAAAAACGGTTTTGTTCTACAGTCGTAACCTCTCGGAAGAGGAAAGGAAGTCCCATTCCTACATCGGAAAAGAGCTAGGAGAAAGAGAGAGTAAGTATATAGCCCACCTGACTACACCTTCAGCAACAGACATCGACTATTCGACTTTGCGAGGTTGTTCGAAACATGGTTGTAGTTAGTACATATTTAGCTTTTGCAGTTGTTCAATAATCATAAGGAGGCTTGGCAATCTCCTGATCAATTAACAGCCAATCCAGTAACTTTTCCAGAAGTTCGGTTCTACTAGGCCCACAACGCGATTAAGATCAACTTGCAAGAAATATAAAAGCAAAATGTGAAATGAACTTGCCTAAAGTCGAACGGAACGGCGAAGCCATCGGAGGACACCTCAAAAACATAAGCGATGATGCGATAGACGGAACATTTCAGCGCCATCGGCGTCGGCTAGCTTTGTTACTTACCCTGGCAGCATCATTTGTGCAGACGAAGGGCAGAATCTAAAAAAGAAATGATAAACCAAATCTCTTAAGCTAGAGGCTAAAGGACTTGGAGTTCATTTTATATTCCAATTATAACCAAACGGCTAATTTTCAACTGTAATCTGTTTTATCACATGACTACGAAACTTCGATTGCAACTGACACACTAACGAGGAAAATACAAGTCCAACAGACGTGAAAGGCGTTTCCTTAAAAGTTTGGGAAGCACCGATTGCAAACGAAATGAAACTTCGTAGATGGAACTGAGTTCGCAAAAACCACTAAGTAAACTTCGTCAGTGGGTTTTAGAAATTATTTCTCAGGGCGGTAGGAGACGATAAAGGCTAGAACCTGTTAAAGCATAAGAGTAACACGACCTTCCTTGTCACATCTACTGTACGTTGGAGTACAATAGTCAATTGGAAATTAATGCACCTAAAACGCTTGTGAATTCCACTTTGGGGGATTTTGTAAAACCATGAACCCACACACACACACTAAACGCATGTAGCAAACAGCTACCACCCATCAGGCAAACATTCAGTTAGGTTTTTTTTTTTTTTTTTCAAATATGGAGAACTAATTGCAACTAATCGGCCGCACTTTATTCCCGTCCGAAATCCAGGATGGTAGTCGGTTGGCGCTTCATCATCCCAACCCACAAACTTTGTTTTTCATTTTTTCAACGGTGCACTTTTTGGGGTTGCATTCTCATTTCTATGAGTGTGGGGTTAAGGGTTGAGTTGGTAAACCGGATCGAATTGAAAATGCATATTGCACATCGTACAGAATGCTGACTGCTGAATTACAAATTTATACTCTGGCATCTTTCAACTTCATCCGCAAACTAAAACTGCAAAATTATAAAAATAAACGGATAGATAGGTGTATACAGAGGCAAAAGTAAAGGAGGTATACCAGCGCACGCAAACAAATCGACGTGCTGCACTTTCATTGCTGTTAAAAGGGGAAACTAGCAAGGGATGCTAGTTTTATTCATTTTGAATCCTTGTCCTTCTTTTTCCGACTCTAAAATTACGTGTTTGGCTCCTTATGGAGCAAGGGAATTACTGGATGTGGGTACCAAGCGGGTGTGTGGTTTTTGTGTGTGTGTGTGTACGAATTCATCTAGGGGTGGATGTACCCTTGGAAGGTAATTAAACATTTAAACTGTTTGCTTTCCGCCATAATTTCGAATTGATGATGCCTCACGAATTACATTAAAAAGTGCATCATGGCAACAGAAGTGAAATGAGTTTGGTTTTTGGGAAATATTGCAGAGCAAAGAGTATATTTTCCCTTTCTGTTTGTTTCTGTTTGTGTATGGGTGTGTGTGTGTGTGTCTGGTGTTTGGAGTTGACTGAATGCTATGATTTTAATTTGATGGTGCTTCAAGGAGAAAAGGATTATGATGTTAAATTGTGGCTCCAATGATTCATAACTTTGTGGCGAGACCCATTAATGAGAAGAAAGTGTGGAAAGTGATGAATTTTTCCTTGAAGTAAACAGCAAAGTTTCCTCCTTTTGAATACGGATGAGTAAAAGTCAACATGTAAAGGCTACGGAATAAAGGTGTGCATGTTATGCCGTTCGGTGTGTAAGAGAAATGTTTTCAATTTAATTTTGACTATTTAAATATTTATAGAAGATTGGTTATCCGATTGATTATTAAGCTGTATCCCATGTAAGCAGTTTTGAATTAACTTGTTACTACCAGGGATTTGCAGTGTTTACTTTGTTACGTGAGGTGGCGGTACAGTTCGGGGTTGACCTGGGCTTCAACTAACAAGCGTCTCCAGTTAGTTGCTTCCAGTTTCCTCTTCCACTTGCGTGTGTCACCTTCTTTTTTTTTTTTATGAAACGCACTAGCGCTAAAAGGGGTCATGAATACCCTTATGCTGCTATTCACACAGCGCTAGTGTTGGTGTTGTGATTTTGAAACTTAGATGGTATTAGGTTTCAGTCTTTTTTTTGCTCCGAGGGTGGTGTCCAGAATGACTGGGGAGAATTATTGGTACTGTTGCCATTGCTGATAATTCACAGTATTTCTTGCGAAAATGTTATAAGTACGATCAACACTTTCAAGCCATATGATCCCACCTTACTGCCAGTGTTATGCATATGCAGTAGAGTTGATGTCAGCTTTTTCGCAGTTGATCGACTTTTTTTTGGACATCGGAATTCGAACCTGGAACCTTCAGCGTGAGAAGACAGGACCTCAGTCGCGGTCTTTCTTTACTGCGACGATTCGAAGATTTTCCGGGCCGGTGCGTTTATCCGTTCTACATCACCTTAGTCGTTGAAGCTTTACTCTTTTGGATAAGTCGATGTCGCTGTACAGTCCGTATAGTTCGTCATTGTATCTCCGCCTCCACTCATCAAAGAATTTTCTCTTAAAATAGCTAAGAGTAACCTCATCCACTTTTGACAAAGTCCATACCTCTAGCAGGACTGGGATAATTAAGGCCTTTATACAGGGTCAGTCTAGTTGTTCGAGAGAGGGCTTTGCTATATAATTGCCTTGTTAGCCCGAAGAAGCAGCGATTGGCAAGAGTTATTATTCGTTGGATCTCAGTGCTGGTGTCATTGTCTAAATTAATAGCGGAGCCTAGGTAGAAAAGGTTAAGGACCTCAATGTTATGTTTATCTAATTAGAGTGACGTTCTGTCCTAGACGTCGGTGTTGGGTGTCATATTCTTGCTCTTGTCCTCATTGACTGTTAAACCCGTCTTCCGTCTCAATACTCACGAAAGCGGTACTGGCATCACACTGCATTCTTTCGATTATGTCAATATCGTCGGCTTATGCGAGCAATTGGATGGACTTTTGAAAAATTGGACGCTTGACGCACAATTCTTTCAAGAACGATGTTAAAGAAGTTGCATGACAGCGCAACGCCTTGTCTAAATCCTTTCTTGACATAAAAAGTCTCGGTGAGATCTCTACCAACCTTGATGAAGCATTCTTTGTTGAGTTTGGCAGGGATACCAGAACAAGACATTACTCTGTCCTCTCTGATGTCAAAAACTTCGATTACACGGAACAAATTTGTACGTCATTTTGACGTCAGAGATTTATCGCGAGGACTTATTATGCTGACCGTGTAATAGTAGCTTCACAATATTAAAGACTTGGACCGAACTATACACTGAGCTATAACTTCGAGCCGGTTAAGGAGTTTGTTCATCTAGACTTCGTTTTTAAGCTTTTGTGTATGTATAAGATTCATTGTGTGACGTAAGGTTAGATTCGTGTCAAAGGAGTGTAAACAAGAGGATTATAATCAGGAAGGACCAAATTCAGTGGCGTAGATATATGGAATTAACACTCAATAAAGCCTGGCTATAACCTTTGTCCATGCGTCACTGTTGCTCTACATAAAATGAAAAATTGAGCAGAAGTTTTTGTGAATAGCAATGTTTTGACTCTTCTTTGAGTTGAGCCTTAACTGATTGCCAACATTTAATTTTAGAACTAAATCAAGGTCCGATTTTTCAAAGTTGTGGAGTTGTATTTCGAAGAAATACAGAAGTACCAGAGAAACTAAATCATCTCTGTCAATGTCGGTTTGTTAGGCTCTAAAATTCGGTATGCAAACCAACAAAATTTACTCCGAAGTCCGACAAAACTTCATTTTAGGATTGTTCTTCATTGCCATTCTAAAATCAGAAAAACTGAAAAACAATTCAATGGGAATACAAATTAATTTTACGGTTTTGTCCCCTAAAGCAGCTAAAACTTTTCTCCAATTCACACTCATACATATTCCGACATGTCCTCTCTAGTTGTCAACATTAATTCCCTCTGTCAGTTAAAGGAAACACAATACACACATGCATATGTACATTCCATAGACGAAATAAAAAATTCGACCCACGATCTCTGAATGGACCTGAACAGGACTTTTGAATAGACTTGGAAGCCATATTTCTTTATTTTTTTTTCTATCCCTTGGCACATTGCTAATAGTTGGAAGGATTACTGCACAAATGGGAATCCATACAATATTCATATTCTCTCCACGGGGGCAACTTCTGTCCTTATAAATACGGATATGCAGGACGACACCTGAACGATTCCCAGATCTAGGTACGTAGCAAAAAAAAAAAAATTATGAAAAGTTTTAAAGGATGTTGTCCCATAGAACCAAATGAACTACCCATTTAAAGAACAAATGAACAAAGAGAAAACAAAAATAATTTTGGATCAGTGTACAACCCACACTATCCTTCACATTCCGGAGGAAAAAAAAAAGAACAGAAAAAAAAGGACATGCACATAATCTAATTTCTTTTGGTTTTTAGAGCGCCGCTGTCCATTCGTTATCCTTGTGGGGGAATAGCATAGCTTTTTTTTTTTGTCCTCAAAGAAGGAAATCCACTAACTTGGTGTACTTTTTGTGTGTTGAATTCTGCGGTAGGGACCTTACAGGAAAAAAGCAAACACACATACTAACTTCTCTGAATTTTAAAATACACCTCGGGAGCTATTTGCTTCTGTGTTAGATGGACATTTTGTTAAGCATACAATTTTTACAACGCACATTCACATGTACGTAGCTTACGTTCATACCTAGTGGAGTTCATACCGCTATCCCACGAAAAACAGAAAAAAAAAATTCATTGACATGATGTGTCTGCCCTTGTATCGCCTCGTTCCTGAGAGAAAATGTTTTTAACGCTCAGCGATACGCTGCGATGTATCTGGCCGATACATGTGTCAGTTCACAGGGGATTCTAGATTGGTAGGCAAAATGGTTCTCGACCACGGAATGACTTCCTCATAGATAGCCCCAAGGCGTTTGCATGTTCAACAACGGCTTCCGTCTGGACTTTTGATTTTACTGAATCCGTGGAGCTAGCAGAAGCGTAGTGGTAGTGGTAATCGAATTTCAAATTATTACCAGGAGCTATGTTTCTATTTTGACAGTTTATTTCCATTTGATCCTGTCCCCATGCTGAACGCCAGTGGGGTGATTAAGTTATTTATACTTAGTTGTATAGCTAATTAATAAAGGAGGCTTGGTTGTTTTTATCTCAGTCCACAAGGATCTCACTTTTCCGCATTGAATTGTGTTTTTTTGACTCAGTTGCAGTTTTCCAAGGATAAGACGCAAACAAACAAACTCTGCACGTCATCCTGCCAGCGAAATTTGTTGACCAACTAGATACGTCTTTGTAGAGCTTTTTTTTTGAATATGACTTTAGGGATCTTTAGTACACCGTCACCGATACACTAGGCTTACTTATCTCAATGAAAGACGATTCCTTAACAGATGAAAGGAGGATCATCTCAAGTAACACAAAACAGTTAAAAGGCAAAACACGACGTAATTGTAGCAAACAAAGTTATGGAGGGAAGAAAACAGGAGAATTCTCCTTGAGGTAGTGAAAAACAGTTTTTACCGATGTATAAGCAAATAGAAATGTTGGACAGTCCCACATCCAAGAACTGTAGTGTCTTCCAAGTCGACTTCACGGCTATCTGCTTGATGTTCTGTCGAAAGGAAATCAATGATTGCGACATCTTGACTAATGTAACAATGCGAGCCTGGCCTGTCCTGGAGCCTAAGAGATCGAAAACGTTAATTCGACTTAAAACAGACCGGCTCTTGAAACTACCTAACGTCGTGACAGGGCATTGCGTCCTAGGCAGACATACTTAGTTTTTGTAACGATTTTTGCAAAAGTTGTAGAGACGAGGAAGAAGAAGAATCTGTTGAGGACTTCCTTTAAACGTGGTCCACCATTGCAAACATCAGCGGAACCATATTTAGCGATTATTTCTTTAACAATCTAAATAATCTGAACACCGCCAGCTACGTTAGGAAATCTGAATGGTTTCAGGAGTTGACTTAGGTCCAATCCTAGTGTGCACCTCTTCTTCGAGACTTGGGTGCTTACCAAATAGTACGCTAACCATTTTGCCACATTCAAGAGAAAAGTCCTAAGGACTACAGTTGGCCTCGTACGTGAGGAAGCAAGATTGCGAGAGCTACCGGGAGGTAGATGTAATTAACAAATTAAGCGCGGTAGACTTCGGTGGTCTGGCAATTAGCTCGTATTAGCGAAGAGGAGCCTGCTCAGGAAGTTCTTTGTCCCAGGATTTATGGGGCACAACAGCAGGGTGGGACATGCCTACGCTGGAAGGAAGATTCTGAGAGCTAAGGGCTGCAAAAATGGAGGACACCAGCTCGATATAGGGACTGGTGGAGAGATTTACTGAGGGAGGCTTGGATGGACCGGATCCCGGTTGAATTGCCGATGATAATGTTGCTAACACCATCTGCACTAACTAGCTACGTTCCCCTTCTAATGATGTCTGCAGAAGTTGGAGAGACGAGAAAAAGGAAGAAACGGTAACACACATTTTTGGATCTGCTCTGCCCAATCCAAACCCTAGGAGAGTATTTCTATGAAAACTGTCGATTTAAACAATTCTGCACATAGTGTGGTACAGGAAGGGTTCTGCACCAATACGGCTACTCAAAGTTCCTTCCTTGAAAACAAGGAAATCCATCATGCAAGGTTCTTAGTACTGATAATCCGATACTCTACGTGGTATCTAGTGTGGTCTTGCTTAAGCGGGAGTAGCCATCTAACCTAACCTAACCTAACTATCTACGTTCTTTAGTGGACTCCAAATCCATAAAAGGCTTCTCCCTTACATACGACACTCTTCCATCGTGTCTGGTCCGGAACAAGTTACCTCTATTTCTTCTTTCATTGTCCTTCGAGTTAAAAGTTTTGAACACACCTGCATTGTCGAACCCAAGTAGCAAGGTTTGGTGGATTCAATCTTCTTTGGATTTCCATGGTGTCGGTGGAAGTGGACACGTGGGCGTTTCAATACCCCTCCTTGCCTCTAAGATCAATGATGGAGAGTGTACAAAATAGAATGTAACAGTCAAGTTCAAGGGAGGGATGTGTGGATTGTGGATTTTTATTCACTTCAATTTAAAGAAACAAAAACATTAATTCTTGGTCGCAAATAAGACTTAAAAATCCAACCCAAAGCCAAGTCATGACAATACGGATCATTGGTTTATTTTAAATGTTCATCCTCTCTAGAGTATTCCACAATTGAAATTCCAAAGATGCAAACAAAGATAAAACTTTTCCCAAACTAGCAAACTTTTCCGACAAATTTCATTAAACAATAATAGCACCAACACTAACACAACTCTCAAATCTATATAATTCATCCACTAATTTCACAATTTGCACAGCACAATTTACTATCTAATTCGCAATCATATCACCTCCTATCTTCATCCATTCTCCGTACCCTGCCCTTCCACACACAGATTGTAAAATGTAAGTCATCAACCCAAGGAGAGAATCTTCAACAACATGGTTTCCAAACCATATACGTATTTTATAGATACAATCTAACGGGCTCTATGCCAATGCCCGTTGACTACAAGTTCGAAGAGGAATTTTGTTTGATTACAACTTTAATGAGCTCCTCGCATGAGTTCAGGACATTAATTTACAATTTAACCAACTTCACTTGTTCCTTCATGGAACGACGGCTCCAACACTTTGGTTTCACGAATTGAAGGCGCCTACCGCTGTAGACTCTGATAAACCACCGCCACCACCGCCGTCGAAGTCGTCGCCACCGCCTACTCTTTTCAAACCCTAACAACTTCAATATACCGATATGTACTGTAGAAATAGTAGGTATACGAGGAGGAATAAGGAATATTTTGCACCATTTGGTCGATGTATGAGAGGGTGAAGATCCGGGCACAGGATGCGGATGATAAACTGAAGAAAGTGTATGCTTCAGCTTTGTTTGTCTATGGGGTTTGCAAATCCTCAAGACTTTTCAAAATCCTATATTATGCCTGCGCCTGTATAATAGTAAAAGGATAAATCACTTTTAAGTCTTTCGAGACAGAAGACGTACGAGTGTGTTCGAGTTGAAAATTTTTAGGCACATAAGGAAATATTCTGTCAAGTGCTGGCGCTGAATAATGTCAATCGGCAGCGTCATCCACCTTATCATTGATGTAGAGTTGAGGTTTGTCAGCAAAAAAAAATAAAAAAAATAATTTTGTTATATCCTGTGGGAGATTGGTTTAACCTTTCTTCAGTTATTTGACAGGCAAAGGGCAGAGAAATGTCTGCGAATTTAAAGAATTTAATATTGGCATGACAAGTTTTCGACTAAAAGAGTTTAACCATAGCTGTGACGTGTAGGTACACAGATAGGGTTTATGCTTGTTTCCAACATGAGTAGGTAGATTTTCCCGTAAAAAGCTTCAAACTTACTTATTTTAGTTTCGCTTGATTGCATGATGTGATGGCCTTCAGTTTGGTAAACTAGGATAAAAGATGAGGCGATCTTAGTATTTACCGACTCTGCAGTAGCAGATGGCTTGCTTGCATACGTTTAAGTGCACCTCCCGTGTAAAGAAGATGCTTGTAATCGACCTAAAAGAGCCTACTGGATGTCGCTGTGATATCCTGTTTAGAGGTTTGTTTCTTTTCTGTAGCCTGCTTTAACTGACAAGCCTGAAAAGCCCCTCAGTGATTAGGTAGTTTAAGGGAATGTGTGTCCTTGGAGGAGTCGTTGCTAAGGTTTTTCGAAAGATGTGGTTGAATCTATTTTTGAGCAATGCTGCTTTCGTCCTTACGGAAGCACTACCGACCAGTTATTTACCCTCAGAATAGTGTATTAGAAGACCTGGGAGTATGCTAATCTCCTACAGGTCTAAAGGTGTCTAATCTGGCGTGTTCTGTAGGAGCTTTAGATAAACACTGTAGGAACTGGACTTCACCAGGACTTCACCTGGAGACTTGAGGGTCTGTTATTTGTTTTTCGTGGGTGATGTGGTCATCCCAGAGCGAAATCCAGTTGGAACTTAAAAGGTTTGTAGCCGTCATCTTGGTCGATCTGTTCTAAGAAAGATCTGTTAGTGTCAAAGCTAAGTTTTTTCTATCGCTCAAGGGGTTATGAATACCCTTATGACACTTTCCACACAGCGCTGTTGTAGTTTTGAAACTTACATAGGTAGTATAAGGTTCCAGTCTTTGCTCCAAGGGTGGCATCCAGAATTACTAAGGAGAGTTATTGGGCTTTACGAATATTTGTTTCAACTCTTACATAAGGTAATGATATCTGGGTTAATTTCCGTAAAGAAAAATATAGCGGATACAGGCGTGGTGTTGCTGGAATAGCTCACATGTAGAAACACCGGAAAATGACACTTTTTTCGAACGGAACGATCTATTCCAGAAAATTTGGTTTCGTAGTGTGCATGCCCAAAACTAACTTCCAAGACAAGCCGTGCATGCCGTGCCATTAGATAAGCGACTTCTTGCTAGGCCCAGGATGAAATGGCTTAATCAAATCGAGACTCTTAATACTACTAACATCTTCTTTTAGTGTGAACGAGAAGCATTCTATGGATCTGTTGTGGCCAGAGACGAGAAGGAACTAAGAAATGAGCGTCTATCACCTGTGCTTTGGAATCATCGAAGCCAAAGTTATTTATGCTGGCGTGTCTTCCCAAAAGGCAGTAGCCTGTTAAGGTACCCATTTGTTTACTTAAGTACACTGTTGGTCAGCATAGGTTAGGTTGAAGTGGCTGCCAGCACACTTAGACCAGTGATAGGCCCATTGTTGCTCAGCATAAGGGTCTTAGATTTGCATTATGGCCCCTCGAATTTACTTTGTTATATTGCAAGTCGAAAGGACACACCGTATGCTATTCGCTTGTTCATTAGAGGAAAGATTTGGATTTTGTTGCTTCGACTGGAGCCATCTGGAATATTGAAACTTGATCTTCGGACTGTGTCTTGCCGGCTAATTTTTTGCTTCACTGCAATTGCCTAAACCAATCTGTTTGAGGCACAATGGATCTTCCAGCTAGTAGTGATCTTGCCATTTAGTG
The DNA here is from genome assembly GCA_951813785.1 of Criorhina ranunculi. NCBI lineage: Eukaryota > Metazoa > Arthropoda > Insecta > Diptera > Syrphidae > Criorhina > Criorhina ranunculi. The sequence goes on along the minus strand of OX638383.1, from coordinate 9,117,664 downwards.
AAACTGCCATCCGCTACAGAATTGTTTCAACTTGAATCCTAGATTTGAAAACCTCACCGCTTTGACAGCAGACTAGCTGTCGATGTAGTCTATAAAGATCAGTTGCCTTGTAGTTATGTTGATCTGCCTCTGTAAGGAGCCTTGTTATTTAATAAAAATCAAAATCAAGAATTTTATCCCTATTGGTCAGGGTGTCCTTGAAAAAATGTATTAATCCCTTCAAAAGATAACAAACTTGTAGAAATACATGCCTTCATCAGCAATTGTGCGCTGAAATTGAAGTACCTAAAGCAACTTACTGATAGACCATCGTGCCAACTTCAAATGATAACGCCATCTAGAAGCAAGTAAGCAAAGCAAATCTTTACAAATCAAGAAAGCCACTGGACTTGGTGTTTTAAGTGTTGAAAATGATTGTTCGAATTTGCCCTAAGATATTGCTGAATATGTACAAGAACTGCCTTAAGGTAGGGCTTTTCTATAAGAGCTGCAAGACACAACGCTTGATACTGATCAGAGAAGGAAAAGGACATCTGGAACCTACTAGAGAAAACGCTGAAGGTGCGACTGACAAAGCCAAGTGGCATATCCGAGAGACAGCACGGATACAGAAAATGTGATTCCACAATCGGCTGAATCGAGAATGTGGTAAAGGCGGTCCAAAAGACCCATCAGGCTAATTACCGCCCAAGAAAAATCGTCTGGTTTGTGTGGCCAGGTAGAGAGGTAAGCTGTAGGTGCTCGAGAACCGCAATATCGCCTGCGGATGATAAAGGGCTACTGCAAAGACGGGGAGCTGTTATACGATGCCGAGGATGAACCCCAAAAGTAAGTCAACTTAGGAGTAGCGTGGGTCTCAGTCCTTGGACTTGAACTTTGGAATATCTCTTACAATGGTTTTCTTCGTACGGGAAACACATTTCTGGTGGGGCAAGCAGAAAATATCGGCACGATGATCGCAGCAAGTGACACCAAAGACGTACAGAGAAGGATCAGTCAAGTTATGAGATGCGTGCATGCCTGGATGGGGGACCATGACCTTAGTTTCAATCAAACCAAATCATTTTGAATATTTTATATTGCATGTGTTGAATCCTTTGTCACATCACATCCCTTTATTCACAGGAACATATGCGTTTATTTTTTCCACATAAATTACCGCTATTTATTGGTATTCAATTAAGCAATCATCGTTATCCTTGCCAAATGTCAGATGCAAACTATACATGTTTGCTTGGATGAGTCAATAGAAAATGATATGCAGCTCACACATTTAGACATATAAATTAGTGCATTCTCTACCCTCTCACACTCATCTGTTAATCAAACAATGAGCAAGGATTAGCATAGGTCAACATTATCATAAGGCTCCTCCATCCCTTGCACATCATCGTTGTCTGTACCACTGTCAATAAATCGGAATTTTGCAGGATAAAATTCACATTGAGAAAATCCGCAGCGGCTCAATCAAGGACGATGATGACAATGGCGACGAACGGCGGCGATGCTGCTTGTGCTATTGATAATCACGACGAAGACAATGATGACGATGGTGATGATAATGATTCATAAATATTGGATCTATAGCACTAAACCAACACACATATCAACTTTCCTTAACTCCCAACGATTGTCTCCATCATTATATTCCACCAGCCTAAGCTATCACCCTGAATGGATGCTGCCAACAAGAGCTAGTCGATGGATATGAAAAGGAGAGGATAATATTTAAAGTAAATACAAGAAATAATTTGAGGTTAAGTGGAACTCTTTAGGGATTAATTAAGTTATCAAAGTTCGACCTATAAAACCACTAATGGATGAATAATTCCCAGACTCACACTGGCACTTGCTCATCCCAACTAAGACTCCTTGTACCATTTTGTCAGAAACCATGTGTATGCGTATGGTGCAGAGAAAAGTTATAAAATTTGAATCGAGGACTTTTCATTCGGATGTCCCTCATCTATACCACACAGAATTTCACAAACTTCCAGCAAAGAAGCATAGCACATCCTTGTCCGTACTCGGGGTATACCTCTCGAGTACTGTTCAAATACCAAATGTGAGGGTGTATGCGTACTGCTGAAATGTCCTTGCGAGAGTCGACATTGCGGTTGAAATTCAAATACGCTTTTATATAGTTGGCATCTGTGCCTCCCCAACCCAGAGTAATGGAGAAATGCGAGAAACTTATAGAAATAGAGTCCTTTCCTAGGATAAAGTAATTTCTATTTGCAAAAGATATAAAAGCCCAACAAAAAATAAATATGAAAAGAAAGCAGCAGAAGAGATCTTGATCCCTTGCATGTATGGTGATTTTCTTTTTCATATTGCTTGTAAAAAGGACAATTCCTGAGACAACATAGGAGTATTCTTCCTTCGTTTAATTTTATTTTATTTTATTTTTTATTTTTTTTTGCTCCTTTCCATAATTTCATATCGACGTCGTGTAAACCACATTTGTTTGGGGGGCCAAGAGAGTGTGTTCTGCTGGGAAAGGACATGACTTTTGGTTGAACAGATGTTGTGCAGGTTTTTGCTGTTGTATTCTCTATGTGTGTGTGTTGGAATTTTCACTTGACTCTGTCACTGTATCGTTGTTCCTTCTGGTCAATGAAAATTTCTACCCGTTCACAAATATGTTAAGGACATGTCAGAGGGAAGTGATGTTTGTTGTTGTGTTGTGTTGTCTCTGCTGTTGAGGAAAACCTATTTGAAAAGCAGGAGCGTATGTGCATAATGTACATATAATTGTGATAACAGGGAAAAGGCCTCATAATTTAATAAAAAAAAAATAAAGGAGCCACAGAAGAACACACAAATAGATATATTGGCTACGGTGCTTTATAATCAAATTGAGCAGTGAAATATGCAAAAAGCACAGAATGTGGCTATTTTTTTGCGTTCTTTTGTTGTTATTTCATATGAATTTTTGTTATTAGCTCGTTAAGACTATCTACCTAAAGGTGGGCTTCGTTAGAGAAGGAGGAAGATACAAAAAAAGAAGGAAGTTTTTAATATTCGTCGTATATTTTTTATGACTAAATGCTAAACCTTACTTTTAGGTTTGTTAAATAATGGTTACGTTAAGGGCATAAGAGTGGAACCTCTTATTTTTATTTTACTAAATAATGGAGTGACCTACTTCTTCAAAGTCCTTAACAATACTTGCAATAACAACGCACGTGAGCGGATTCATTTGAAACGGGCGGGTTTAAGGAAAGGGAGTCAGGTTTTAATGCACATTGGTTTTGAATGTTTGTGGATTGTAAGGAGCGGAAAACACCGAAAAATATTTGATATTCCTGTCAGTTATCGGTAGTTTATCAACGTTTCTTCCAGTTGGGAAAGAAGGTTCGTTAGTTCAGAGGGGCTGGAGAAAAGGACTCGGCTTTTTAGGAACGAGCTGAGTAAATGCAGTTTTCTGTATACTCAAGTTGAGATGAAAAGAGTAGGACAGTTGGAATACGGTCTATAAGTGGTTTTGCCAGCGTTGAATCTTTTTAGAACAATGCTAGTTGTGAATAATAAGATGTTTGAGTACTCTTGCAACAGTAAAGTAGACCTACTCAATGGAATATTCAGGGTTTTGTCCTATAGTTTGTGGTTAAATGTGGGCTTTTCAATAACTTCTGACTCTTTGGCACATAACACTTTTAATGCTAAATTTGTTTCCTTCTAAAATCTTTTTTGCTATTATTTTTCCGATGGATCCGGAAGTGTGAAGCCAACTCAGTATTGAAAGCTTACAGTGAAGAATGGCTATTTGTAAAGGAAGTTGTTACTTTTCTGGCTCTTCCTTTCATTATCCTTACTAGACGCTTCCAATAATATAGGCCTCGTGTCAGATCATTCAACAATAAATAAGGAGTCTGTGAACGATGAAGCAACGTATAAAGCTGAACTTGTCATTTTTGTTTTCATTTGAAAAGTTTCAAAGATACAATTTCTGCAAGATGTACAACAATGCCTGCAATATGCCATCACTGTTTGACCTTATAACCGACAAATTCATCCGTTCATATCCATTCATTGTTCCGAAATGAGGAAGGTAACCATGACTTTTGGTTTTTTATATACCTACAAAGTTCCAGAAGAGTCCGTTTCAAACCACTTGTCAGCTGCTTGCACAGGCAAGGAAGGTGTCACTGGGCATACAGCCAGAGCGACTATGTCGGTTTTTCGTAACTTGTCGATCTGATTAAGCTTAGGCCAAATTTGACAGCTGCCGTCTGGGCTGAGCCTCAACCAGCAAGCGTGTAGAGAAAGATCAATTGCACACCAAGTTGATTAAGGTTCCTTTCCATTTGCACTCACCGTAGAAGAATTTTTCTGCTTTTGACATAGTCCTCCGTTCCATAGAGCAAGACTCGGATGGGCTCGATGCAAGAAGTAACTTTGTTTGTAACTTATTTGCCTTTTTAACTCAAAGAAACAGCGATTGACGATAGTTATTATTAGTTTAATATCAGCGCGGATAATCCTCGAATCCACCCCGAGGGGCGTCATAGTAGAGGAACACCACGACTCAGGTGGCCCACGCAAGTGGAAAAAGACCTCAAGCAACTTGATATACGAAACTGGAGGCAGCTAGCTAAAATATGGAGCCGGCTGGAGACGCTTGCTGATTGAAGCTCAGGCCCACCTTAAATTAATCCCAACGCTGGTGTTTTTGACTGAGTTAATAGCGGAGGCAGACAACTTAGGTTGGTCAAATTAATATCGATCTTGGGTCAAGCTCCACCCGTGATGTCGGTTTTGGGTGTTTCTTGCAGACTTTGTGCTTTTGTTGCCTCCGTACAGTTAATCTTGATAGCTTTCGTCAACATGTTACACGGAGTTTTGAAGGATGTACATGTATGTATATTTGGCACGGCAGCTCATAGAGAGTACAGGCCTAGGTTCTCTCAACCATTCATGTTGTGCGCGTTATATTCTTCGCATGAACGGAAGGGATCTACAGTTTAATGCCGACTCCGAACGGCGAATTGAAAAGCTTTTCATGACAGATGATACTCTTGCAGGTTTGTCATGCCTGCGAAGAGGTGGTGCCGCGGTAAAACTTTTGGTGGTTTTTGAGAATCGAACCTGTGTCTCTCGCTTAGCAGTCCAACGCACTAACCACTAAGCCACGACGACGTTATAATAATGGTAAAGAAATCGTATGACACCGCGTCGCATTGTCTTAATGTTTTTTTTACATCGAAGGACTTGGTCAGGTCTTTACCAACCATGATATATGCTTCTTACCAAGTCACCTTTCGATACTTTAAATAAAGTAGCTCGACAGATAGGCGTCAGCTCCAACCGACTTGAGTCGTATTTTTAGATGATTCAGTCTGCTTGACAGCGTATTTGAATAGTCGCTCTTACAAGGCAAAAATTGTTCTTCCATATCTTCAGCACCGACTTATAAGTTTAGTAATGTTAATGAAGAAAGCTTTAACGAAATATATATGCCTATGGATGTACCTACTACGTACGAAAAAATCAGCAACATTCAAGGCTCTTTGTACTACATACTCGTACGAGTACTTTAATTAAAAAAAAAAAATAAAAAATAAATTGAAAAGGATAATTCCAATAAGTTTTTGCACGTTTGCGTCGATCAGCAAAAAAAAAGGAAAAACAAACCGAAAAAGGACCAACACATAAAATGAACAAATAAGAAACAGAGCGAAAATTAACTTTCGAACACAATTGATTATTGTTGCAATAGTAAGGACAGCAGACAACAATCACACACACGATAAATGCGGAAAGCACAGGATATTCACCCTCGGCGGGTATACACAGAAAAATCACGAAGTCCAATTGTTTTTCACTTGCCCTCCGGTAGTTAGGAATTTTACCATGTCCAATGTTTCTTAAGTTAACTTCTGCTAACCATATTGCTCGTTCTATCAAACCACCCATTGCTGCCCAACAATACTCGCTTCAGCTGCTGATATCAAGGATAAAGATTGCTTTTGGAGAAAAAAAAAAAACCATAAGAAGAAGAAGGAAAAAAAAAACCAGCAGTAATGTACAGATTTTTTTCTTCTTTGCCTGAGGAGGTCAGCTTCAGTTCGCCCCGTCCGCAATCCCCTCCTGCGCCAACATCTTCTAATTGACTAATGATTATAGAAGTTTTGCAGATAGTTTTTCTAATTACTAGATAGTTGGGTGGATTGTTAGCCCGAGCAGAAAAAAAAAGAAGCTTCTGCCATCCGCATACCAACATAATATCGAATAGAGGGCCTTAACCCGATACCATGCTAAGGTCACTTTGTTTGCAAAAGCATTGCGATTATTTGCTATAAATCTTCTGGGCAAAGAAATCCTCTATACTGAACGAACTGCACTAGATGAGCAAAAAAAAAAAAGTGTTTTCCTTCCCCCATTCCATTCCATTTGCCATTTGATTGTACTTCTACTTTTTTTTATCTTGCACTTTTATTTGCGTTCTTCCCTCGTCCTTTGGCCTGTTTTTTTTTTTTGTTGATTTTTGTGCGATGTTTGCAAAAAAGTTTTATTCAGCATTTTTTTTTCCGTTTTTTCTTTAATTCGTTTTTTACTTTTAAGTTTTACAACGATTTGTACGAGTGATTGGCAAGTTTGTCTTTATTCTTACTTTCAGTTAACCCTCCTGGGAAAGTTGGTAGTAGAAGCTACGCATTAGTAATGTGAGTGAATTAAGGAAGATTTCTATTGTTCCTTACGGGGTGGGGGTGCAGGAGACATGTTTCTACTTGTATACCTTGAACAATGAACTTAAATTCTTGGAACAAAAAGAAAAGGAAATCAAGTTTCTTACGTGATATTTGCACAAAGTTTAGAGAAATGTTCCAAGATGTCCTGGTACTGGTATACGTACCTAGAAAGAGACAGAAAGAGAGAGAGAGATATAAGTTATTGGTGAGCTGAAATTAATTTTTGAATTTTACTTGATGCGAAATGGCAACAAATCTGTTCAAAACGATATGAAAAGGGGAAAGGGAACAGACAAAATAACAATTTCACATCTTACTTGAAAGTGTGTTGAAGAGGTAATTGATGAAGGAAAACAAAAGAGGTCGGATGCTTTCGATCAGCTTGGCTGAATTAAGGTGTGTTGTGAAAAGATGGGATATCTCTCAAGGTGTAGTGAAATCATTTCACAGTAAAGATCTGAAAAAGCATGGAAACAATCATCTTCAAATAACAGTCACATGATCATTTTCCAAACTAGTCTTGTCTCCGAGGTTGGTGTCCAGAATATCTGAAGAGCATTTTTTGGTGTTGTTGTCATTGCTTAATAAATCACAGTATTTTTTTACAATTTCCTGATTTCATCAGCATTACTCTGTACGATCGACTCTTTAAGCCATATGACGACCATGCTGTCAGTGTTATGCGTATGATGTAGAGTTGACATCAGCTTTTTCGACTTTTTGAACATTCAGCGTGACAAGTGATGTTGCTAACACTACGGAGTAAGTCTGTAAGAGTAGATGTACGATCGACTCTTTAAGCCATATGACGACCATGCTGTCAGTGTTATGCGTATGATGTAGAGTTGACATCAGCTTTTTCGACTTTTTGAACATTCAGCGTGACAAGTGATGTTGCTAACACTACGGAGTAAGTCTGTAAGAGTAGATGGAAAATTACAATTTTCTGGCTCGTCCCCAGAAAAAGAGAAATCTTCTCTATCCAACTACCGACCGATTGCACTTAAGTCCCTTCTTTCCAAGGTCATGAGAACGCTGATGAATCGTCAGCTTATGAAATATCTCGAAACTTAAAACTCATTAATGATCCGCATTACGGTTTTCGTAGCAACACAGTCTATCTCACTGAGAAGTGGAAAGAATTTCTCCATCTTGCTTAAGGTGGCGCTACAGTCCGGGATAGACCGGAGCCTCAACTAACAAGCGTCTCCAGGCAACTCGATCTTTAGCTAGCTCCATCACTTTGATGAAAATAAGATTGTTGCATTTGGCAGAGTTTGAGTCTTCTGTCAAAACTACTTGCATAAGGCATTCAGTCGCCCAAAGCTCGAGTAAAATGTCCACATCTGTTCATTCTAAATAGATATAATTCAAAACGCGCGTTAAGACTTATTGGTGGCAGGGACATTTCGAAGTCAATGGACTCGCTTGAAAATGTTTCACTGATGACTTTCACTGTTTAATCTGTTCATCCACAAAAAGTGGTCAAGCGGATTAGCCAGTTGCATTCCGCCCTTTCAACATCCGCAATACATGTCGTGCTTCAGATGCATTTAAAACTAACGTGCGTGGGTATCTCCTTCGTCTTTTCTCTAATTTACCTAATGTTCGTGGTCTAGTTCAAGGGTAGTCATAAACCCTTTAGCACGCCTTAGGTATACAAAAAGTAAATATCTTTGGTAGTGAGTTCAGAATTTTGTCAAAATCATACGGCTTATCCGTCTGGCACTCAATAGAATCGAATGCCTTTTTCCGACTATGGAATGGCAAAGGGAGTTACAGTGTTACATTCTTCGAAATATGCTTTCCGGGTATGCTCTCGTTGATTCCATTGAAATTGATATTGGAACCAGAATGCAAGTGTGTACAAGCTAACGTAAGGCGAAAAGGGCTGGCTTGTCCTTGTTTATGACGATCGAATAAAACTCTTGGTATTCAGGGTAGTAGATAAGAAGACGTTGAGAAACGTCTCTAGAAACTCATAAATAACTCAACAATAACTCATACAAAAAATTGGACGGTTCGACATGTATGCATTCGTAAGATAGATGCTAAGATCTTTTTAAAATCGGTCAGACTACCGAATAAGTGCGCGATGTAACCCACTTCTTGTCGTTTTAAAACATTTTTAACCAACGACGAGAAAAATCTTTAAATTTTGGATGTACATAGATAGATACATAATTCTTTTCCCAGAACTACATACCTATGTTTGTACATATGTTGTTAAAAAGTTGTCTATGTTTTTTTCCACTGAAGTACAATGAAGATAAATCACTGTGGCAACAAAAAGTAGTTCATTAAGGCAATTGCAGCCGCTGCTGCTACCGCCAACTTCAAGCCTCTGATACTTGCCTTCTATGATCTTCTTACGCGACATAGTACCTATCTACAACAAAGCAATCCGCTTCAAGCTAAAACAGTTAAGTGGGTGCCTCTTTTTTTTCCCAGCTCGGTTTTTCTTTCTGCCACTGTTAGTGCCCCGGTGGAAAATGAGAGAAAACCCCCATTTACAGTTGTATATAAATAGAAAACAAGTAAAGTGCATTGTCTTTCGTGCGACAGTGTCTGGCGGCTGCTATGATTTTTTGTATCTTTATCTTCTCATCACTTTTCTTTTTGTTTCATTGTAACTCGAAGCATATTACAATAGGAGCGCACACCGTTGGTTATGTTCCGTTTTAAAGGAGAAAATTTGATTTCGAATTATACGTAGTATATCTCTCTGACCATGGCAAATGGATTTTGGAAGGTGAAAATGTTTTCTTGTAATTTTTGTTTTTTTTTGTGCCTTGAGCTTGTAGTTAACTGGTTTTGTTGTTACCGGTAAAGAGATTTTATACGGAAGTTTGTTTTACTTTTGATGCTTTACAGATTGAGCAGTAAGATACATGAATAATGAAAGCACGACTTTTTTTTTTGAGAAAGATTTAATAGTTCAACAAGAGTCTGTAAGTTGCAAGGTTTGCTTTTTTGAGGGCGAAACAAAATAGAAAGGATGCTGGAGAAATCAACGGGTTGAGGAACATGAAACATTCTTTCGTTTAATTAGTCTTTTGGGAAGTGGGTGTAAGCAGACAAGAGACAAGACATGGTAAAATAATGGGAAAAGCGCCTATAGATACACAGATAACGTGTTTGAGGATTGGGGACATCTCAGACAAGTTTGTTAGAAAAAGTGAGACGATATTAGATAAGATTGAAAATCTGTTCACGGGGATAGTGCTTGGACTGTTTGCAAGGGATTTCTTAAAACTTTAATCGAAAATAACGTACATCTACGACCAAACACACACCAGAGATATTACAATTATGAAAATCGAGTTTTGAAAATCATCAACGCAAACTGAAATATGTAAATCGATATAACATTTTCCTCCTGCACAAAGTGAAAGTAAAAAAAAGAAAGAATTGAATGGCTTGTATCTCCATCAGTGATTCCCTGCAGAAAAACTGGTGAACACGAGTGATGAAGAGTGAATACTGTCTATTATAACGAGATGAGCCCACCAGTAACTTTACCAAAAGAGGGATTGGAAAGAAATCGTGTTTCTTCCTCATAATTAAACATTTTTATTTCGAAAAGTATTGCTCTCTATTGGACAGACTCAAGGGAGCAATCCACAAGACAACTTTAGGCTTCATGTCTCTTTGCAGACTCGGTTGGTGCTGTTTGATTGGGATATTTTTCCACACCCGCCTTGCATTTTCCGATTATCATTTACTTCGGTCTCTACAGAATCCCGTAATGGAAAGAACTTTGCATGATTGGAAGCTTTCAAAAACGTTTTTGAAACAGTTCTTTGTCATATATTCGAAACATTTGAAACACAGAGCTATAAGACACGGATTATCGGGTCCCTTATCCAAGAGGTAAAAGTTTATAATCGGGTGCTTCGATTTGGAGTTCACATGGAAACATCCTGGTCTTCTGGTCAGTCAATCAACGGATGCGAAAATATCGTACTTACCGTCCATTTGACTTCAGATAGCTAAAACGCACGCCATATAACCTTATCCCTTAACGATTCAAGAGGTTAAGTGCCACCAGCATCAAGTACTAAAGACCTGGCCGTAGTACCAAAAATCAATCAGAGATGCCGCCTCTGATGTGCTGTGTTTCCGCGGTCATCTGAATAAAATGACTGGTTATATGAAGAATTACTTTGAACGCTGTTAAGTTAAGTCAAGCAAACTAGAGCGAAGCTTAACAGAATGACCAAAGCTGCTTTTAAGCTTTGTGAGTAGAAAAGAGAGGTTTATTTAAATGAAAAAGAGAGATGCTATTAAACAAAAGTCCGGAAGTTTTACAAAAAAATTAAAAAAAAAAAAAACCAAAGTAGAACCACAACTTGACTTCAGTGACGAAAACCGATATTTCACTGTCAGGCAGAATGTAACCACCATTCAATCTGAACGATGACGTTTCCTAGTTTCACAGACTTTCGATTGGCATGCAACTATTTGGGCTAAAGAAAACGCCTACAAAAAAGGCTTTTGATATACAGGAACAGAGATAGAAGGTTGGAGATCACAACTTGTCCTTAACACGACGCATTGTATCAGCAGTGTTACTTGGTCGAGGGCGCTATTTCTTGCCGAAGAAACTGTTACAGGCATGTTTTCGATTAAGCTTATGATCAGGAATAACCTATCAGTTAAGGTGAAGAGGGTTTTGTGGTGAAGAGCATTACTTCTATTTTGTAAGCCAATTACTTCTGGATAGTAATATCTGCTTTATTCAGGACATCATCCATAGTTTCACTGATTTTAAATAGAAACATCTCTGGCTCTCCCTCTTGCCTTGTCATCAATTCCAACGATCATTTACAATACCATTCCTTGCTTGCTGTGCACTTTGCAGCCAGCTCAATGCTTCCAGACTATGCTTTGTCTCCGCTTGTACACAAAAGCGAATGGACATCGATTTACCCTTAATCCTACTTTTGGGCTTAGGTTGGGTTAGGTTAGCTGGTTACATCCTCATCACACTTAGGTCCATGTGGACCCATTGTGATACCTATGGTTTCGTTTCCTACCGTGGTGTTATAGTCTGTTTTCTAGCCATCCGGACGTTCTGGCGAATTTGAGTATTTTAGACGGTGATCCATCTGACAGCTCATCGATATGGTCGAAGAAACATTTTCCCAGGGTTCTGTTTCTGAGTTGACAGAGGCTTAGGCAGTGACAGAGGAAATGAGTCGGGTCCTCATGGGCCTCGTCATCACCGCACCTCTGCAGATGTCATTGTCGCTCAGACGTTGTTTTTTCATGTGATATTTCAGCATATTATGGCCAGTTAGCATTCCTACCAGCATTGACAGAGATTTCCTGTCCTTTTGCAGGAGTCTGCTTGTTTTTATCTTATCGTACTCTGGCCATTGCCTTCTTGATATTTCACAGATGGTAAGTGATTTCCATCTGTTATTTGCTTCTATTATTGACCTTTGTTCGATTTTGGCCTTAAGGTTGCAGAGTGGAGGTTTGACCATGCCATTCGCTTGTTCCCGGTCTAGGGATGAGCCCTTTCTGGCCCATTCATCAGCTGCTTCATTACCTGGTATTCCGCTGTAACCAGGGACTTACTGTCAAATGTTGATATTCCCTCTAAGCCACATGATTGATGAAAGATATCATAGATCTGTGTTTCAACATCACTTCAATACGCAAGCATTTAAAACCAACATGCATCGGTATCTCATCCATCATCCCCTTAATTTCCTTTTAGCGCGCGTTGATTATAAAAATAATAAAAATATTCACTCATTCAAATGCTTTCCAGTTCCCATCACACAAAGTCGAACAAAACAAAAACTATTCTCAGGAAGCATCCTTTATCATTTGTGCCACTTCAGTGGACTTAGTTCATTTCTAAATCCTTTTAATTTATTTCAATCACTCCACAGAGTCTCTTATTCACTCAAAACCTCTCTGATCAACTTATACCTTAACCCCAGTATATTCAGACAATTTAAGGTGAATGTGTGACCTCATGTTCCTAGAAAAAGGTTAAAGAAAAGAAAGGTTTTCAAGTCGTATTCCTTCAATCACTTGAATGAGTTTTGAGAATTTTCTGCACTACTCTTTCCCCAAATATGCGGCAGGTGAGTGTATGTGGGTGGATATGCCGAAGAAAAATTTCCACAGAACCAAAACAAAGTAAATTTCAAAGCAGGACGAGAACACGACCACACAAACCATTTGGGAAAAGGTATTTTTTTTTTTTTTTTTAAATTTATTACCAACTCTCTGAACTCTTAATTCACATGTTCATGTGCATGATTCCGATGCGGAACGAATTGTAAAACATTAATAAGATTTGTACCAAGGTGAGTCGAACATATGTGAAAGAGATCCTTTTTTTTTTCATCGCCAGACAATAGATGAAAATGAATGGAAAACAATGTACCACAGTAGCCGACCGGAAAGCAACACTCTGAGAAACACAAATCTGAAAGCAAATTTTTGCTTGCACAAAGCAATGTGTTGTCCTTTTTGCAAGTGCTCCTGCTATTATGGTGTCCGGAATCCTGTTGAGTCTTTTCCTGTGTGTGGTTTTAGTCTTGACTTTTGCTCGAATATATATAGAAAACTTTTATGGAGACGTCCAGAGTATATTTTTTGTTTTGTGTTTTGGTTTGAGGATTTCCAACTGCTTTTACGGTTCCCTTGCGTATGTGGGTTGTTGTAAAAAAAAAAACGTGAACGTGAAGCGGACATTAGTTCAGTATAGTGGACGTAGAGTTCTTTTTATTTTTTAGTTTTGTCGACCACTGTTGGTCCTGACGAGCTGTGACGAGTCAAAAGCATAACAGCAAACTTTATGAAATGGTTTTATCCTTTTCTTCCTGTTGTGTCATCTCATACGAGTGTATACATTTTTTTTTTGTAGATGGCCAATGATTTCCTGGGTATCCCATAAAGTGGGAAACAGTGGTCTATTCTTATGTGCTTGGTGGTCTTTTGCTGCATTAAATGTGTCGGGATGTTTAGGTTCCATTTTTTTTTTCGTAGCAAGGGTTTGCTCTAAAGGAAATGGGAATTACTTTTGCAGGAAAAACACATGTTCATGGATATCCTTTCACCGCATGCACACAAAATGACCGCACAAATTTATTTTGAAACAGGAAACAGCAGTTAAAACTGGGGTGTGTTTTTATTAAAGCATACGGTGCTTTTGTATCTAAAAGTTATGTGATAAATTTTGACCTTTTTTAGAGAAAAAAGGATATGTATCTTTTTGATAACCGAATTATTTTAGAAACAATTTAAGAGTTTAATCTATTTTGAAATATCGATTGATTGTACGGAAATGTTAGATACGTGTACGAATATTTTTTAACTTTCAACTTGTACACACTTGGCACATGGCATTGATAGTTGAAAAGTTTTTTAAGGTTGTCGTTGCGTTCAATCGATTTGACTTGCCGAAATCGACAAGAAAACAACGACACAACACTTGATTACCAGGAACTAATCTAGTTTTTTTGTTGTTATTTTTGTTTTGATGAGGAAATGCTCCTTTGCACCGTCAGAGTTCCCCTCAGTGTATCCGACTCTTATCGACTAAACCCTCTCTATCTCCAGGCGAACCAACCAAGGGTGGGGCGACTCTTCCTAGCCTCTATGGGCTCTAACATGCAATCGTTGGATTTATGACTTCCTCGATGCCGGAGCGCACTCGGTTTCAATTTTTCTCACTGTTGCACATTATCTTAACGATGTTGTCAGGTGTGAAGCCATCTGTTGCATTCGAAGAATGTATGTTTGGCGTTGTCTTGAGTTGAATAGTAAAACCTCTGCTTTTCTCCAGTGCATGCACTTTCTCTTTGGCGTTACGAGATCGATGGGCATAACAGTGGAGCTCGCCACACGGAGAGTTCCTTTTCGCTGTATGTACCAGTTTTCTTGATTAAGCGTATAAGCCCAGATCTGCTAGTCAGCAGGATTATATCTGTCGTCTCTATTGCTAGGCTAGGTCCATGGTCTTGTTTCTAGTAACAACTCTGCGTACGTTGATAAGCAACAAAATTCACGTACCACCCTGCATGACTCCAGATTAAATTGACAATCTGATTATTGTTGCAAAGCCTTTACCTTTTGGCAAAGCTTAGCAAATGAGCATTGCTGGACAACCGCGAGACACTGGACGAGGGGTCATAGCTTGGAAGTATTGTCTCAATCAGAGGCGGAGCAGAGCTGGACATCATCAGCCGAATAATCAAAGCAAAACTTGTGTTTAGAATACGAATGACCTATGCACGGGATGTAGTGACGAAGAAGTAGATAAGGACACTCCACACTTTCTTTGCCATTGTCCAGCGCTCTGTCACGTACGATTTAAGACCCCTTTTTCAGGATCTGAAAGAACTGTCCGATAAATCTGTGGTCGACATACAGAGATAAATCAGCGCCTATGGTTCCTGGTAAGGTGGGCTGCAACCCCGAGGGTATCACAATGGATCTACAATGTGACGGGGAAAGGAAATCCTTTCTCTGTCAACCCTATTATCTAACCTAACCTTGTATATGGAATGTTGTACAAAATATGGGTGTTCCGCTTCCATGCTGTTTTCGGATGCAATTGACACTTTAAGCTCTTGCGGGGATTGGTTTCCCCCAAATCTCGTTTATTGACGAAGGTGTTTACCTAAAAGTGCACTTTACTGCCTAAATCTAGATCCGTATCCATGCTTTTGAGGACCAAAGCAAATCGTCGGCCTAAACATTAGAAACTGCATCTAATACAGGTAGACTCATGATTCCTTTTAACATTTAGATTAGATTTCTGAAACCTGAAGCCCCCAACTATGTTGAAGGATCGGTACAAACAACTCCAGTTTACAATATTTCACGGTTCAAGCAGACAGAGGTTCGTATCTGCTTCCTTGAATAGCAAGTATTCGCTATACTCCTCCCTTGAAGCCATTCAAATCACGTTTTAAAAGAAATGACAACACCATTGCTGAAAAGGGCAATAAAAAAAGTCTGGATCTCTGAAGTAATTCTAACACTATCCTCTGCTGACTGAAAGTCTCTTTTTTTTTTCTTTCTTTCCACAATTTTCTGATTTAGAAAACCATACACAGTTACAAGCACATAACCATGAAAATAGGTTTTGAGAAAAAATCCTTTTTAATTACCATGTACAATATGGATGGATGTGTGTATTACTGAGTAATTGTTTCCAATTGTGGCACGCCGGGTGCTCCAAAGAATGGATGTGGCATGCAGCGAGGATGAAAGAACTCATTAAATTATCAACGCTTAGTGGGCATTCCGGCGCACTCAATTGCATTCGGCGAAGAACAGCAACAAAGGAAACAACAGCAACATCCTTTTATTTTGAGTAGAACACATATGTACATGCAAATGTATGTGTCTGCAGATGTTCACTGCACACTTATCATGTTTGTGGAGTCTTGCTGGTATTTTGCCTGTAATTGGCTTTGGCTTTTACTTTCGTTTTCCGTTTTATCTGCCTCTCTCTGTCAACGCTTCCTCGTGTGAAGGGGCCATATGGTTAGACGTTCATTTGATTGCAACGTTATTTTCCCTATGACATACGATGGGCGCTGCAATCCAAGTAATTTGCACATGAAGCCCGCCATAAGTGTCACATGTGACATTCGATATTTATGCGGTATCGTCGTTGCCGTTGTCGTCGTTATTGCCGGCGCTTGCATAGATTGACGGCATCATGATTGTTGCTTTAGTATCTACCTGGCTGTATGTGTGTGTATCTATTGAAAGTGCCGTTGAATGCAATGTGACTGCATAATTGCACATTTTCTATGTTAGCGGGTAGAAGTCAGTGTTACGTCATACGGTGTAACAGAAGATACTTATGACACAAGTAGGTCGGTTAAGAGCTGCAGCTTTTTTTTTATAATTTATTTGGTTTTATGGGTTTTGTACTTCCATATGCGGAATGGCGATGGTGCAAGAAGGCCAGGTATTTAGTGGCGGTATATTTTTATTAAGAAAAACTTGAAAACGTTAGTCGTAGGTGGGGGGTGAATAGTAGTGCGACTGACAAACGACCAAACACATGGTCACTGAACGTCCATGCAGATCATAAGAGACCCGCTCCTGGTTAGTTGTGGAACAACGAAGTTCATAGTAGAAACTTGAGGCCCGGGTCGACTCTGGACTGTAGCGCCATCATAAGTAAGACCGCGGACGGTAGGAGTTTCGACACGATGAATTGAAAACTAATTGTCTTGGATTGGGAGCTACAGAATGATGCTGTGCCTGTGAGTGCTATGTGATATTTTGAAATGGTGGAGCAGGTGTTGAAAATATTTAGGAAGACACTATTTCACCAAAAAATTTCTATTCTGAAGTTATCCGTAATCCATTTGCGAATCTAACGCTCTGAATGTACATGACTCATTTCGTATTTTCAGACATCAGACTTGAAAACTCTAAAGCCGTAGCAACAGGAATTTCAAAAACCCCATCAAGAGTGTACTTGAAGTTTGTTTGCCAAATTTTGTTGCTTCTTATGAAAGAAGCTTCAAAAATTTCGAGATTTTTTTTATGGATTCCCTTTCAAAGTTTTGATGCAGAAATGAGACGTTATCCATAAACTTTTTCAAAGAAGCCTTAGTGTACTAGGAAGAATATTGGCGCCAACGCCCACTATTTGTGTTGTATGAACTTATTACACATGTATGAATTCTCCTGAAAGTACAGTAGAATTGATTGGGGCTTTCGTAAAGGGTGCAATTAATGATTTACGTTTTAGTTCTTAGAGTGTGGTGGAGTTAGCAAGAGTACACACATAACTTATTATGGAGAAAACTATACACTATGGGGGTGACTTGCATTCCCTTCCGATGCGGTGTAGATTGAAAATCGATATTCAACTTAAAGAACTACACCACCTGTGCGCTGTGTTAATATCAGAAATTTACAATTTATCCATTCTGTTGTTTTTTTACTGTTTCCCCTTTTCTGCATACCCACGCCCACAACCGTGCACCCATCTATTTATTGTGCACATATGTTACGGTACGCATATTTTCCAGGTTTTCGTATACCCTGTGCCATGCATTTACTTTTATGTCTTCAATAGAATGGGATATTAGTGCTCTAGTATAACGTCCCAAGGGAGTGAATCATTCGCGAGCATAAGGATTTTGTTTTTTTTTGTTTTTAGTACGAAAACCAACCCCCATAAATGTGCCGGAGGAATGAATATTCTATATTCTTTTCGGGTTGCAATTTTGTGTGTGTGTGTCGTCTTTTATGTTTTGTTGTGGAACCACACCTAAACCCTTTTTTTTGCCATGCAAGCGGTAGTAAAATACTTCCCAACCCCCAATGCATACAAAGAAAGTTCCTCTCGCATAAAGCCAGAGCTATAACATTTCAATGTCAACATTTTTGCGAAGGTTGATTTGTTGCTATTTTATTGCCTCAACGGCGGCGCCTATCTGGCGCGGCTTTTTTTTCTTCCATTTTTGCAGCACTCACCCATTCATTTATTTGTGGTTGCGCACAAAGCAAATGGTGGATACCTAGTCAAAATGTATGATAACTGTTAAGCGTGGCTGGGAACTGGAAGGTAAGGGATGTGAGTGGTTGTCTTAGCTAAGTCCTTTCAGTGGGGTTGAGGTCGAGTGGGACAATGCGAGGATGTGCTTTGAGTAAGCACTTTACAAAATGAATTTTTTGTGGTCGTTTGGGTTGGTGTGGGGGTGGTTGGTGGTAATCGATACAATTTGGCATATTGAATCCGACGATGAAAGGACATGTGGACACATCGATGCGACTTGAATGTGTTTGCATTTAAGAGTAAAATGTTTGTTCTTGTGCGGTGATTTAAATGTTTCACTTCTACTTTTATCGCATGTAAGGAAGAGCGAAGTCTTGTAGCTTTATTGTCAATATGTAGGTGCAAGTTTTTATTCTTAGAAAGGATAAGAAAGGATGACAGTTTTTACTTTCAAAAGACCTGGAATGGGTGTCATCAAATGAAATTAGACAACATTTTTGTGAGATTATTTCGTTGCACAAGGCTACAGGTTCGATTGCAAGGCGTTGTAAGGGCCTTTGCGGCTTATGATGTCAATATTTATTTATATATATCTTTAAATGGATCTGGCGTCGGCTGGTATACAGATGGATTTGTCTACTGTTTGACGGAGTCTTCTTGAAGTGGATCGCAAGGCAAGGAGATCACTCAAGAAGCCATTTCTGACGGAAGCTATGAGGATGAAAAGACTGCAATGTGCAACGTCGTTTTAAGCGACGTAGACACAAGAACATGTTAAGTTTTCATACACTTAAATGGTTAAAATGTTCAGTTCGCTTTGTGCGTCGTCCGGTTAGAACGACTAAATGTCGCCGGTCCCTTGATCGCCGCTATATCCGGGTTCTACTTTTTTTTTTTAAGACGGAAGCTACTTCGAGGCTCAGGGAAACCGAGTTAGTGTCGTAAAAAGAAGTGACAATGAGAACCTCATAGAACTTGTCATATTGTCCAAGCTCCTATGCACCCACCCAAAGTTATGTTTTGGAGTCATTTTACGTCCAAGTGTCCTGAATATTTGAAGCCGATCGAATGCATTATGAATAGCACCTATTGCTCCTGCATACCATTCGAATGCTGTGCATATTTTTCGCGCGAATGGAAGAGACCTTTATTTTACCGACTCTGAATGTGGATTGAGTAGATTTTTCATGCCTAAGCAGAGATCGTGCCACGAGGAGGAAGGACGAGGAATTTGTTTGTGTTATTGTCATTGCTTAAAATTCCTGATGTTACTCAGTACCAGGGTACGGAAACGCACACTCATGTGCGCAAATGAAACACCTTACAGCTCATTTTCGACTCACGAGCGTGTGCAGTTTTCAAAAACTCATGCGCGTTTCTCGGTATGAAAAAATGCGGTTCACCAGCGCACACGAGTCACACATACATGTCTTAAAATCCACCCTCTCACTCGTTTAAATGCGCAATAGAAATGTACGTGTTAGAAGCAGAAAATCATGTCTTAACCGCTCACGAGTGCTCACATCATCTCATTTTCGCTCTCGCTCACGGGCGCTGTCGCACATATTGACTGCGCAGACGGGGTGTGCTACCATAAATTCGACCACTCATGTGCACACGGAAATGCTTACGAGTGCGAGAGCTTCATAATCACACACGAGATATTGCACACAAGCGAGTCGCTCATGAGTGTGCGTTTCCGTACTCTGCTTAGTGCCATCAATTCGTCAAGCTATACGGCAACTCTATTGCCAGTGTTATGTCTAATGCCGTACAGCTTTGTTGCAGTTGATCGACTTTCTTGTCACCTTGAGTTGAAACTGGAACCATAAGCGTGACAAGCCATGATGCTAATGCAAACATCACTTATTTACACCTTTTTAGAAGCTTTTTCTTGGGTCAGATCGTTTGGCGATCTGATTATTGTCGTTGTCTAGAGGTTTGATTTCGGTATAAGTAGCGACAGTAACTGAGCTATCTAGTAGCTATAGGTTTTCCTATAACACACGGATAATATTGAACTTACTTAAAGACAAGGAATGTGAACAGCTGTTCTTTAACTTTTAAACTCTTAAATCGATTAAAAAGCTAGAAAAATTGTCCAATGTATCTAATACAATGATTTGCTGAACTCAGACTTCAACCAAAAATTTGTCTATACCATCTTTATTCATCCTTTTGTTAGTAGGAACAAAGAATTTAAATATGTACATAGTTTCTTCAAGTAAATATAGAAAAGAGTTAAACCAAAAAAAAAACTACGTACTTCTTAAAGCTTTATTCCCGTCACGGCATAACCCAGACAATTGCGGTCGAAAAAGCGAACACGTTTGCGAAAAAAAAAAAAATAAAAAAAGTGAACAAAAAAGAAAGAGGTCGCCACCCTTTTTGCAATGCTAACGTCATCAGGCAGTACCTATCACCAGTCGCCAGTCAGGCACCTTAGCAAGCTCCAGCTATGCACGTGAAAGGTGGAAATTATAGCGTAAAATGTATATTTGATGACTTCTTGATTGTTGTCTGATAATAAATTCTCGTTAAGGGGGTGCGCACGATTTTCCCGTACCCACTAAAGAGCTGCTACTGCTCTTGCTTCCTTCCATGTGATGGGGCGAAAATCCTTGGCACTGTTGGAATTGCTCACGCGAACGATTTCATTGCTTTTTGCAGTGTGAAATTCCTTCCGCATGAAATAAGATACAGATACTCATTCCCATCTGTACTATATATAATTCTGTTCACCATACCTGTGTGATTTTTTCGCCTAAGTGATGGTTTAGATTCTTCTTTCGACTCGTCTGGGTGTTATGCTACTCTCGTAAGGATAATTTATTTTATCAGACATGCAAATAACAGCAAAGGACTTTCTACCCAAGCCCAAGCAGCCCCATAGACAAGAAGATGGTAAACGAAGGACTATGATGATAAAAGAAAAATAAAGCAAACATTTCTTCTTCTTTTCGTATTATTTCTTGGGGGTTTTTTTTTTTTTTTCTTTTTTTACGTGTCCTTTTCAAGAAGAGCTCTACTATCATCGGTGATATCAAAAGGAAAGATTCCATTTCCGGATGCTTTAAAGGGGTTGGTGGTGTGAGAAATGGAAATTAAAAGGAATTAGTTTTATGACCAAAAAGGATAGCTATAAAGTATCAGGTGAGTTTGCTCCAGTAACTGTATATGCGTGTGCGTTTACTAAAGGTTTGGTATGCTTTGAATATGTGTAAGTGGAATTTTTATGGTGTGTCTAAAGTAATTTCTATCAAGGGGACACTTAAAATATCTGTTGGGAAGAAAATTCAAGGATATTGCGAAAATTAGGGTATTTCACCTCACTTAAGATGAATCTAATATTTTTCTTTTGTGAAGGTCGGAAGGGCTTGATATGGATTTAAAAAAAAAACCTCACTGCGTTATGGTAAAAAAGAGACGAAGATTAATTTAATGTAAGGTTTTTGGATGCCACAAAACACATCAATTGATGGCTAAATCCGATTCGATAGCGTGACATATCATGATTGCATGTGTGGTATTGATTTAGAGAACACATTTCGATGGCATTTAACCCGTCAATCGAAAGCTAACAGTTGGAAAAACTTTGATCGGTTTGAATAAGTCGTTGGAAAATCGCACGTAAAGAATGCAGAGTTTGAATTTATTTACACAGTTTTTGATGACGCAGGGATCTACACACAATTTTGTACAACACATTCCAACCCGATCTGTTGAACAACGTCTTAGACAGAACATGACAATCGATTGCTATAATTTTGAGGTAGTGAAGGAGAATACTACAGAAGTGACATCCCGGTGGAGATTCGACGAAGACTAAGCTCTGGCAAGCATTGTTACTACCGATCTTGCCAGTCCTGCTTTAAGCAGCTGAATACTGGACGATAAGTAAGACAGCGAAACAGATCTTGAGAACCTTCTTAAGAAAAATTCCATGTCGACTATTTGGTCCTGTCTGCGAAGGCGGCGAATGGAAGAGAAGATACAACCGCGAACTCTACAAGCTGTATAAATGTCAAAAGCATTTTCTGCTGAGGGACTGCAAGATATGCAGAATTCTTGAGGAGTTAAGCCAGCAACAGTTTGGTCTGCTTGAAACCAGACTGTCAGTAGAAGCCCTCTCGTGAAGTTGTTTCTCCTTTGAAGTTGACTTTCAAGCTCATTTGTCATTTCATTGCTGTTTAGGGCGATATTCGATCCTGGGACAGTGGAAATTGATCTTAAATCTACGTATTAGCTTTAACTGAAGAACCGGACCGGAGTGTTAGGATATTGTTTGGCCTTATGCCTTCAAAATACTACCGAAAGCCTGATAGTTTTAGGAACAGCATTGCTACTAGAACAGAGTAAGCAGTGCTAGGGATGTCAGTCAGAAGAAGCTGGACTTTGGAGTTTTGTGAAGATTGCAGTTACGTTTGAGCCTGAAAGTTTGTCCGCCTTCTTTTATGTCGCTGTGATCTTTATAAATTGATCTTACTTTGTGGACTAAAAGTGCTTAGACCTGAAATCAATTCAGGTTTATTTGGTTGACTGTGGAGGATGAGATAGCTCTTTATGAAGGCAACAGATGGATTCATTGTTAATCCCCTCAGATGACTGTTGGAAAAAGTTTATCGGGGTAAGGGGGTGGAATGACAATTGCAGCTGTCGGAGGTCGATCTTCCTGTGCTTTTGGCAAAATTCAAGATTTCGCCAATTACTTTGCTATCTAGTTGTTTTAGATGTGGTATGCACATAGATCCCAATATTTGGTGTAGTGTTGCAGTAGCTGCACAGTGATAGATGAAGGTCCACCTTCTCCTCCATGCAGATTTCTCTTAGATAACAGTGTCAGCTAGTTCAATTCTGTCTTGATCTGAGTTGTGTTCTGTTGCAATTCGTCGCTTTCCTGCCGAGAAGATTACTTCATTTGGCGACGAGGAGTCTTGCCACTCTGTGTGCCGCCAGGTCTACCCAGGTCTTGATGATTGTCGATACGACTCTTATCCTATAAATGTTCCTTCTCCTTTTCTCGCTATTTCGTCTGCTTTTTCGTTTCTCGCTACACCTATGTGTCTCGGGATCTATGAATCGTTTCGACTTGTAACAAATTCTTGGAGAACACAGGTCTTTGAAAAGAACTAGAAGATAGAATAGCAGTCTCATCTACATAGATGGTGCGAATTTCAAACAAAGAGCTGATCAGCATTCATCAAAGCAATGGAAGCAGAACGCCTTGGGCAGTCGATTCTAAGTCATGTTCATCGGCCCAATGTACTCATTATTTGTAAAGGTCATCATCATTTTGTAAAAAAAAAAAATATTATATAGTCGTCAAATCCTCAAAAACGTCATAAGCAAGCTTAATTCGACAAGGCAATCATTTCAAGCCATGGAATAAGAAAAAAGGTTAAAAGAGCTAAACGCATTCATCAAGTATGTAGCTACTCGTAATGCTTAGCGAACGAATTGCAGTATTACAACTTCGGGGATTAAGACTTAACACTTCGAAAACGTTTATCCTTTAAAATTTCTGCGTAAACCTTAATCGATGTAGATATATGGACAACAGTTGCTAAGCTCATCACATTTTGCATGTCGGTGTACGAGTATCAACAGAGAAAAAAAAAATGAAACTCTCGCATTAACAAACACTCAAATACATACTTTGTCAAGTACTCAGAGTTTTTCAGTTGAAATATCATCATTTCCGCACTATTGCCTGTTTCTTTTTCTATTAGTAAAAAAATCGTACTTCCATGCATTCGATTTGAATGAGGACTCAATATGTTGCATACATGTACATACATTTTAATTCACCCACATAAATCCGGGCTATCAAGGACAAGAAAAAAAAAAAAAAAACAAATATTTCCATATAAATCTCAATTATATTCATATGAATCCTGCACTTGTTGCACTTGATCCTTGCATATACAACACTCCAACATACACACCCACACCCATACACATCCATATTGGACTCCAGGGCGCCATGCATAGCATAGAGAGATTCATAATAATAAATCCATATGCGAATGTAATAAATTTATTACGAGGACGCCTTTATTATTGAACACTTCAAAAGTTCTGACATCGAAAATGAAAAATGGTTTCCGGATGCATTGTGACATGGTGCACACACACAATTGTGTCGCTCCAATGGAGCTGCTTTGCGACGGCGATTACACTGGCGGTAGCTGTAGACAAGGATCAACCTTTTGAGTAATAGTAATGTTACTCTGAAGTGGTAGAGATTTGGTTTTTCTATACCCAAGCACCGCTGCCGCAGCCGTCATCAGTGCCGACGACGACGCAGGACCATCATCGTCATCATCATCAATCATAAATCAGCCACCAAAAATTGACAGCAGAATCATCCATTTCGGTTGGTATAAGCTTTTGGATTTCACTCGGTGATCCCCTTTTAAAAGTACCTTGCGGGATGATGGCAATTGTTCCATTTGCAATTTTAGATTTTTCCACGTAGCTGAATATTAGAGTAATCCCTAGAGGTTTAGCTACTCTCCCGTCGGAATGGAATGTGGGAATTTTGCACGTATGCGTTGTGGCTTGGAAAACGGGGAATTAGAAAAAATAAGTCGGAGTGCAAAATGGTTAGTACAAAGTGATTCCATTTTGAATGGTGTGGTTGGTTCTATGTGTACAGTGTACTCGTATATATGTATCTCACAGAGAATCAATTTAAATTGACTAAAAGAGCATATTGGGTTATTGAGTTCTTTCATTGTTTAAGCACTCAGAATTCAGATGAAATGGACGAAACTAAAAGCTGTAAGCGCAGTTAGCAGTTAGGCGGATTAGAAAAAGTGCAATGGATTTTAGTCAATGCTATTTTGTCATTACTTGACGATTTTATTGATTTAGTTTTAGTTTAGTGCAAGTGATAAAGATACAAGCAAGCTTTTGAAATTGTGAGATACATATGTGTGCTACCTCCAGGATATATGTAGGTTAGTACTCGGTTCTACCCAAATGGATAAGTTTCTAATGAACCACTTAAACAGCTTCTCTCTGGCTGCAAACCCATTAAGACTTCCTGTTTGACTGGTGAACTTGAAAAAGGTCAGAAAACTGTTTAACAAAACCAGAAGAGCAAATCTTTCACAGGTTCGTACGAAATTCATTCAAAAGGAACGTAGGTTAGGTTAGGTTGGGCGGCCGTCTCCACTAAGCAGGGACCCACTTAGGCCAGAACGAAAGCCCATTATGATACCGCGTGTGGAAACCGTAAACTAGTCTCAGAAACCTCACATGTGGAATTTTCGATAAGAGAAAAGGAGTATAAGCTCTGAGTAACCGTATCGGTGTTAACCCTATCCTGTGCCGCACTAAGTGCAGAACCAATTAGACCCACATTTAAAACTCTTAATTCTAAAGATGTCGAGTCTGGCTAGGTCGTTGAGGCCATTGAAGAAGTACTCTCCTAGTGCTTTCGTTTTCCTCCTCAGCCTTGATCGGGCAGGGCATGTATAAAGAAGGTGTGTTGCTGTTTCTTCTTCCTCCTCGTCTCTGCAGCTTCAACAGAAATCGTTAGAACGCACACCCATTCTGATGGCATGCCTGGCAATTAGACAATGCTCCGTAAGGGCTCCTACTGTAGTTCTTATAAGTTTCCTGTTCTCCTCAAATCCAGTTTAGGTCGGATCTGTTTCGACAGGAGACAAGTGCTGAGATTATTCCACCTGCTATTAGCTATTTTTCTAGCTTCACTATCAAAGTGAGACTTTATCGATTCTAGAGTAACCAGCGGTTACCCTCCATTTCCAGAGAGGATCCGAACCGCGTCCTCCTTTGGTAGTTCGTCTGATCTGTAGTTGCTCGGATCGTCCCTATGTCCTGCAACCCAGCACAGGGAGACATCGCAGCTGTCAGCGATCTCGTTCAGATACCTGCGGCATTGCTTTATTAACTTGGATCGTACTGTCGATGATTCCAATGCTTTAATCGCTGCTTCACTATCTATGTATAGTACAATAGCGCTACCATCTACCGCGTTAATCGAAAGCCAAGCCGCAGCTCCTCAGACTACCGTAATTTCCACTTAAAATACTCTACAATGATCCAGCAGTCGCTTGGCAATACTTAATTCAGGTGCATTGGAGAAGACTCTTGCCCCCATGCTATACGCCGTTTTAGATTCATCTGTTTATATCTCTATCTCAGATTCATCTTAGACGCCATCAGACACTTCTGCTAGGAATTCTTGTCTTGAATTTGACGTTTAAGTCTATGAAAGGACAATATAGTCCGTGCTGCTAGGGATGGTTATGTTGCTGCGAAGGATCCCCCCGCGTCCCGTTTTATCACTGGCCAACTGGGAGGATTCCCTCAGCCTTAAAGCTGCTCTAGCTGCCATTTTCTTCCCATAGATATCAATAGGAAGTAAATGGAGCTTTGCCTGCAGCGCAGCAGTAGGTGTTGTTCTTAGGGCACCCGTTATGCAGATGCATGATTGTCTCTGGATCATGGGAACGTAAAAGCAGAAAAAATCGTGTGCCACACTCACATAACCGCATAGTTAAGAGTGTAATTTCTGTTGCTGAGTCGAATCGGACCATGAATTACAGGAATTTCTAATTTTTGGCCAAAAATTCATGATCAACGACCAAAAAAATTCCAAGATATCGACTTTGAGTCGAATCGGACCATAAATGCCAAATTGATCAGCCATCTTGAAGTCGCCATTTTAAATTTCTATGACATATGAGTGTTAAAGCAAACTATGTACGGATGCCAATACTCAAGTGGTTGGGATATGTGGAAGTGGATGAAAACTGAGTTGCAAATTTTTCCTACGATTTTAAGGACGCAAGGAAATTTTACTTTGTAAACTGTACTCGAGTACCTCGCCGGCCACACAAGACTTCTCTTTGTCTTTCTTACTTTGACGAACTCTCTAATCTTTCACACTTATGCACACACAGATTCAAGCTGGTCCGCTAGCTCTAGTCTTTCACTTTCCAATTTTGTTTTCCAGATTCAGTGCCCACTTCGGAAGGGTTGTTCACAGTCCTGCTCACTGCGGTTTCTCTTCAGAATTCTATTGTGCCTTCAGTAATGTTTTCTAGATTAGTTGTTTCACTTTAGAGGATGTCAAAAAGTAGAGGAACTTCTCAGAGTCGATGCCAGCAAACTATTCTATTGGGACAACTCCGCCTCCAAGAATTCTCTTTCTGAGTTGAAAGAGGTTTGGACCTTCCATTAGGATACACAGAGAGGCTTCTTCACCTTCAAGACAGAGTCTACAGATTGAATCTGTTGTAAGGTTCATGCGGTGCAGATGTTTTTTCGGGCAGCAGTGTCCTATGCGAATTCCAATTAGAATTCAGTCTTTCCTAAACTTTAATAAGTTTCCCGCGCTGGATAAAGTTTGATCTATCATTTCTATGGTGTTCAAGCGACATATTTGCAAAAACGAAAAACGTCATTCATCTGCACGGAATCCATCACCATTAGTGTTAGATGCATCACAATTTTCAACCATTAAATCATGTCAGCTCTCCTTCAGAGGGAAACTGTCATTCCTCCGCCATGGTGGGGATGTGATGAGACTATGACGACGACAATGGCTACGATACTATCGGTATTGGCAACTACCTGCTACGTTAACCGCTTTTGTGACTTTTTATCCTGCACCGATACACCGTCAGACACACACTCACTTTGTAACTCCAGTAGATGGACGGACAGCAGCCAATTGCGTCATGCATGCATGTGCAATATTTCACTGTCAATTAAAAGCATATAAATCAAAAACGGCGTACGTACACATGGACAGTCGAGCAACAGAAAACACCCACTCACAGCTCATGTCAACCACGAGCTCCGTTCGAGCCTCAGTTCACCACTCAAAGGTAGAAGTGTGTCCTAATCTTTCGTGCACGAGGAAGACACCCGACAGTGGAATAAAAAAATGAGTTTCTTCCGATAAACAAAAAACTTCACGTAGGTACATCGCAACATTTATTCTTACGATGGACAACAACGACAATGACCCAAGTGTTAAATTTTTACACCTACGAGTATCCTTGGAACGAAGATAGAAAGAGAGAAAAAAAAACGGAATGTTATATCAAATCCGATACATTGACGACGAGGATGATGGAAAAACGAATCCAATTATCCTCCATAACCTATTTTTGTGATTTTCGTTTTTTTTATAACCAGAATGCGGCAACCAACGATCACAGGATATTTGACAGCAGACAGGTGGCAGGTTGGTCGGGTGTAAGTGGCTGTATAGCGTTGGTATGTAAGACCCCCTCTCTGGGAGCCAACCGAACTGCATCCTTAAACTCCATCAATTCAATTCATCTGAACGCTTCAATGGTGCTATTATTCCTATGCCGATGTTACATACATGCGATCCAGATTGTGAAATGGTTCACGCAGGACGAGGTGATGGTAGTGGTTGGTGGTGCATAGTCTGAAATGTGATGCATTGAATCGTGGGTATATATGGTGACTGTGGTAGAAATGCAGTAAAGTGGGTAGGTGTACGTAAATTTTCATACATACGTGTGTGTTTGTAAGATATATCATGACTTGATTGGCTAACTCATACGTGAAGTAATAAATTCCAATCGTGTATTGAGCTCAATCGGTGGATAAGGACGAAGATTAACTCGTTCGTTTGCGTTTTTTGAATTCACGTACAATGGATTAGATGAGGTGGGAGGCAGCAATTTTGTGGTAAAGTGTGTTGTGCTGTGATGTGGATACCGTACCCGGAGATAGATGTGCTTTTATTCACGATAAAATGTTAAGTATTTGAAAAATAGTCACAAATGCGGGTTTAACAGAGAGTGCACACAAATGTTTGTGTATAAATATAGCTAATCCTGCTTATATTATAAAAGTGAAACGTTGTCCGTTTGTTTGTTTGTTCCTTTGTAACACGAAAACTACAGAACCAATCAACTTCAAATTTTGCACACAGAGTGGCTGTACCTCGGGTCACAGTATAGGCTACTTTTGGTTATTAAAGTGAAACTTCGCAAATTATAGGTGGGCGAAGCCGCGGGTAAAAGTTAGTTCAAAATATTTTTTGTTAAAGACAGGTTTTTAGGAATAAGAGACAAATTATCTGAAAGTTATTTTGAAAAGCTGTATTTAAGGTGAATTCCCTGTTTAATTGGTTGAAAACTATAGTCAGAATGGACGAACAGGTTAGGTTAGGTTGAAGTGGCTGCCACCATAATTAGACCAGTGATACCACATGGATCTGGAGAGACCTCCTTACCTACTCGTTGAACCAATTCGAGCTTTTTATGAAGCGAAGGAGGTTCCTCATATCTGTATTTATCAGGTCGCCTAAGTCCTTAAAATAGAATTGTAAATGGAGTCTTCTTTTGTGAGAGAGAGCTGGGCAGTTACAAAAAAAGGTTGGGAATAGTTTCCTACTCCTTTTCGTCCATTCTGCTTCTACAAAAATCGTTTGAATGAACGCCAAGCCTTGCTGCATGCTTGCCTATTAGACAGTGTCTCGTGATGACATCTTTTACAGATCTGATATGTGATTTGTTGAGAGAAATTAAATTTTTAGAGAGTTTCAGATCCAGCCGCGGCCAAATCTGCTTTGTCGCTAGACACGTTATACTAATTGTCCACATAGAATTTGTTCCCTTGACAACATTCAGATTCAGCTGTAGATATGAGGAGAAGGAGTAAACTACAACTCACCTCCTCTGCTGCAGTCCAGTACTATCTCATAGTAGAAGAAGACTTCTTGATCATTATCCCACTAAATGGTTCTATGGGTAGAATTCTCATAAGGAAATTTTATAGGCATCACAATGGGCTTTGAGTCTAAGTGAGTCCTGCGGGATACCTATCTACCTAACCCAACCTAGCATTCAGCTGAATGTATGTTTATATATTCAGATGGCCAGGTCGTCTGCCTTACAATTCCCTGAAATATATCGATGCCCCGACACCCAACTAAGGTGAATATTGAACTGCTTCGCCATCTTTATGAGAGATGATCGACAATCTAGAGCTATTAACGAATTTGGAGAGAATGGTTCCAAGGACCTGATTGCTGCTTGACTGTCTGAAAAGATACGTTTATTTGTGGATGATATCACGAGTGGGCCGATATTTGGTAAACCATATAGTCGAGGGTTAACACCTGTCCTGGCAGCAGGAATTTAATAGTTCCTTAGCCTTGAAAAGTTTTCTTAAGATAGCGATAAATAGTGATTCCGTCAGTAAATTTCTTAACACAATTCGCTGAGTCTACGGACTCAAGATTGCTTGGAATACAGATGGCTAAAGAAGGATTTTGGAGTCGACGTCGGTGTGCACTGACCATACCATGGGTCTGAACTTATTGCTATTGAAACATGCGCTGACTTTAACCTAATCTCAAGCATTTAAGGCAGCTAAGCAGAACTTCTACATTAGCTTCCCATTTGATGAACTCAAAACCCGTATCGATCTCATTCTGGTAAGGCCCTCCCTAGGCGAGGAAGTTCTCCCTGCGGACAGTAAGGAGTCACTATACAGATACTGCTAAGACTTGCGGTAGACATGAGCAATAGGTGTTAGGTTAGGTTGCGCTATATATACCGCGAACATGAGAGGTAGGTGTTTGATTAGGTTGCACTTTATATAGATGATAAGTTTTAGGTTGAGTTTGAACTCAGTGGGGTAAGGTCCTCCCTACGGATGGTAGGCGCGGAAGTTCTCCCTACGGACGGTGTGTGAGGGGGTTGGTAAACGTAGACAGTTTTCATCAAGAGACGATTTCTTGGAATTGAGTGACACAGTGCAAGGGAGGTGGTTTTAGTGAGAAAGAATCGCGCATGCTGATGAGTACGGGCCCACAGCATCTATGAAGATTTCCACCTACCTCGACCGATGAAAAAAAAAAAACCTGATTGATTGCATTAAACTGTCACTAGCTTTTAAGTTCCTGTGTAATTTGAAGTGATCAAAACCTCAAACTATGATAGGCTTAGAATCATATCACAAGTTTGGAATATTGATGGTGCTACCAATTCAAAACAGAATGGGTCTTCCTAGAAGCTTGAATGTTATTATTGAATTTTAGTGTTAGACATCGACATAGTCAGGAGAGGCCAAATACATTGACTAAGATAGCTGGATAGAAGGGAAGCGCACGTATTTGGGAAGAAACAGGAATCAGCTAGCTAAGTAGCTTGTGAATCACAGGAATCTAAGCTCTGTGTAGTTTGTCGTTATTCTTTTGTTTT
This sequence comes from Criorhina ranunculi, assembly GCA_951813785.1. Classification (NCBI taxonomy): domain Eukaryota; kingdom Metazoa; phylum Arthropoda; class Insecta; order Diptera; family Syrphidae; genus Criorhina; species Criorhina ranunculi. Next base: position 9,086,237 of record OX638383.1, on the reverse strand, counting down.
GAAAGAAACTGTGCCTATCCAGAACGGAAGAAGAGTTCCATTTTGATCACGAAAGACCTTCATAGTCCTTGCTGCTACAAACAAAACGAAATTTGTTCCTAAACCGTTATACAAACCTAATCTATTGCAATCCTTTGCAAGTAATAGAATATTTTTTATGTTTTATCTTTTTATCTTTGTAATACAAGCGCGATTTACATTCACAACGTCTTGGGAAGCTTACTTTCAGTCCTGACTAGAGCAATATCGTGGGTGGACGCATCAGACAAACTAGGCAATTAGAAAGTTCAAATCATGTTCAAAGTTCTCAATCTAAATGCCAACATGATTGGCTTGTATTAAGAAACCGTAAGAATCTTTAGAAGGAAAAAAAAAAAGAAGAAATTAAAAAGAGAACAGCTACTGCAACGAAGCCATAAAACATTTAAGTCACGATTTTCCTTTCTTCTACTGTTTATATTTCCTTCTTATTCTGTAACGATTTTTTTTTCCTAAACTTTCAATAGAACAAAAAAACCAATCATGGGAATGACATTTAATTTCAGAAGATGAATGTTAATTGTATTCTTTATTTTAAGAGAGTTCATTTTGTATACAACAACGTATATGTATGTAGGAAGCTTATATGAGACAGATTTCAAGTTTATATCGGGGGCGTGTTAGTTAATGCAGAGATTTTGCGCATTTTTAGCAACGTTTGCTGCAAAGGATATAAAGTTACGTTTAAATGAAAAACGATGCAAAGATAAGTGAAAGGGAACTTTAAATCGATTGTTGACAATTTAGACGGATTTTAGAACTTGTATCGATTCCGGACAAGGATTAGAAGACTTAACTACACACATACTATACACGGATGTATCAAGTGAAGATGCCAAAGCGGAACTAGCTGCGTTCCTTGAGAATCTTGATCTAAACTGTCATCCTAGCCTGGACATAAAATCTCAATGTACTTGGCCAAGATTTTGGCATGAGGGTCAGAAGCTACTTAGAGGTATCTTCAAGCGCATGAAAAAGACCGATAACACTGGGAACGAAATATATTCAAAACTCAATGACTGTGCAATTCAAAATTACCTTGACACTAGCTTTGTTTAGAGCAGCGGTTTTCAATATTTTTGAGTCGTTGACATATTTGTTGGGCTTGTTCTTGTATTGCCGTAAAAGCCTCAATAATGGCACGTTGGGACCGGCGATGATGTCGATATCATCTGCGTATCCCAGCAGCTGGATGGATTTGTTAAATAAAGTGCCTTCTGTGTTAACGCCGGCCTTTCGCACTATCTGCTCAGGCAGACGAGACAGCGCATCTCCTTGCCGAAATCCGGTGCATGTTTGAAATAATTCGGAGGTTCTGTTCCCAAACTGCACGTTGCATTGCGAGTTCTCTAGTGATGCGACACAACCAAATCAGTTTTCTCGAGATCCCGAATTCGGCCATCGTGTTATATAGTTCGGTGCGATGGAAGCTGTCGTATATGGCTTTGAAGTCGATGAAAAGATAGTGAGTATCGACTTGGAACTCGTTGATCTTTTCCAGGATTTGCCGCAGCGTAAAGATTTGGTCTACCGGACCGGAAGCCACACTGAAAGGTGCCGATGAGTGTGGTGCAAAACGACTTTAGTCATTTACAGAGTATACTGGACAGGATCTTGTAGGCTACATTAAGCAGGAATATGCCTCGGTAGTTCTTTGTATATAACACGGAGAGATAAAATGAAACAGACAACCCCAGAAGGTCCTTTTCGTATCTCTTCCACGAGTCGTCTTAGTTAGAGATGCCCCCATGATTTCTCCGCAGTTCTACCCTGACCATGATTCCTCGTGCCAACGCTTGGAAGATATTTAGAAAAACCTTTCACTTCCTCAATACATCACGCGCAATATGCGTCATGCTTCGAATTCTCATCAGTTTACCCTTAAACCTACTTTTGGACGTATTTTCTTCCGGCTGAGCTGCATTATTATTCAAACTAAGGCTTATTGTTGTCTCTTTGACGCTGAGCTATGGACTTTGTATAGAATGGATGAGGTTTGCCTTCGTGTTTTTTTTTTTAAAGAAACATTTTTCGGGTGATCTACAGTCCCGGCTTTACGGAGAGTGGATGAGGAGGTTAATCGACTGGCAACGTTTCAATGTAACGATTAAAACGGTTGGGGCATATAAGATGTATGCACACCAGTGCTTCAGCCTGGGGAATCTTCGAGTTCGGCCCGCAGGGACGGTAGAGTAGAGGAGGACCAAGACTAAGGTGGTATGCATTATTGACAAGAGCCAATTTAGCGTGCGGAACTGGTGGCAACTATCTGAAGATCGAGCTGACTGAGAACATTTCTTGGTTGAGGCCTAGATTCGTCCCGGACTGTAGCGCCATTATAACTTCAAGCAATATGCCGATAATCGTTTTGACTCTACAGAATAATATGTTTACAAATTGAGTCTGAAGTCATAAGCACTAAACTTGACTGTTGACATTTGACCTGCCCCACAGAGAACATTCGATTTGATGACACAGAACATGTGAACTGATCCTTGTTGGAAATATCTATAATACAAGACCCGTGCGTTGCCTGATAGTTCCTCCGAGAAACTTTAAACACTTCTATCCTAACGTTATAAACTTTGTGCATGATCTCACACTGCTTAGTTGTTTGTCTAAATTGTAAATAACTTAAACTGTACAAGACGACCCCGCATAGCAATCGAAATAATCATCTCTACGCGTTGAGATTAAATTGGAAAGTTTTAACCGGTATATGCATTTTAAAGCAAACACTCATACACACTTGTGCTGTCTTCATCACATTATATCCTTGCGATATCAAGGATAATTCTTCCCTAGTGCATTCGTACGAATGATGTTTTTCACAAAACTATAGCCCATTGAAAATTGTTAGGGTTAGGTAGTTCCTTTTTAAAGTTTGCCCTCTGTCCCGTACCATGGATTTCTCAATTTCTACGCACATTCAAAAAGTTTCCAGAACCTTGGAACAAATATTATCTGCTTAGAAGGGTAAACTTTGCAGTACTTTCTACCAGTTGGGTTGTAGATTTTCGCTGTTTTTGCAAAAAAAAAAATAAAAGAAAAATGTTTAAAAGTTTTTCCACTTTCGTTCGATTTTTTTCGTATTTGTGCTTCTCGCTCTTTGGCAGCGTTTCGGTTACGCTCATACATGTCATGAATTGTGATTTGTATTGAAGTTGAAAAACCAAGATTATATATAGAGGTCTATGTATACATATGTACAATCTTATTATGTAACATTGAATAGACCCCTGAGAGGGATAGACGGTCACAGAGATACATAGGAAATAAGAGTTCGGATGGTTTCATGGAAATGATGACAAAAGTTTTTGACAGTTCCCAAAGTGATTTTTCAAGAAGATTTTATTTGACATATCGGTAAGGGAGTTCGTTAGTTGTTGTAGAAAAGCAGACGGGACGGAGTTTAGCCGTCTTCATTTCAAAGGTCGTGCCATGCCGTTGGCAAGAAGTTGCAAAGAAGTGGGTGGAATGTTTTTTTTTTTCTTTTTTTTAATAAATCTAAGATGCCGATGTCAGAGAGAAGGAAAATAAATTATCGAAAATATAGTTTGCTTCAGAAATTGAAGTGTTATCTTGAAGAGAACATGAATTAAGAAACTGTCATTGTGGCATTGATATAGTATTCATTTAACAAAGTTGAGTGTGAAGAGAGAGGTGACGGTCAATAAACGAATAATCTGCAAAAGATTACAAAATTAAACGCATCGACACCTTCATCTTTTTAAGTCTCATCTATACTCTTACCCTTCTATGAGCCATTGTATACAATTATGTCTCAATCAGTAGCAAAGGTAGCTTAAAATAACACAGAGTGGAAGGCAGCTGGGACCATTTATTTAGAGCAGATATTGACACCTTTCAACCATTTAAATCACCGAGTGCAAAGAAATGTATTCTGTTCTAGGAATAACAGAGCTGTACTTGTACTTGGGTACAAACCTGGTCCCTAGAGTGAACAAAAAGGCTAAGTTATTCACCATTAAAAGTTTTAGAAAGCAGTACATTATTAAACTAGAACCACAGTGCTAAATAAGATCCCTTTGCACCCTCGTCAACAAGTGTTCTTTGTAGGCAGATCTATTTATATAGACCGCAACGGTTCAATCTAAGTAAAGGGTCTTTCATTAACGCTTCCAATCTTTAAATTCAAAGAAAACAAAGTGTGTGTGAGATATCATCGAAATTTTTTATTCGTTTGAAAGGCCTATCGATGCCATTATGAATGGAATACCATATCGTTCAAATATCCACCGCGGCTTCTCTGTGTGGCGCGTATCCGACATGTCCAATTTCCATGACTCTGGCGCATAAATCAGGCTGAATTTGACTGATGTTGGCTTTGAGGGCCGCTGTGGTTTGTGGCTTATTCGCATAGACCTGCGACTTCAGAAGACCCAACAAGAAAAAGTCTAACGGGGTCAAATCGCACGATCTCGGTGGCCAGTTCACATCACCTCCACGTGCGATGACCATGCCCTCTAATCGTGCAGAATTTCCAATGTGGCGTGAGCTGTGTGGCACGCAGCGCCGTCCTGTTGAAACCACATTTGTTGGTATCCATATCATCCGATTCAGGCCAAAAGAAGTTGGTAATCATCGACCTATAGGCCTGGCCAACGTCGTTCTCAAAGAAATATGTACCGATGACGCCGCGCCGCCAGCCCAAAATCCACACCAAATAGTGACTTTTTCGGGATGGATCTCATGTGGATTGGTATCGTCCCAAATTCGACAATTTTGTTTGTTGACGTACCCATTCATCCAGAAATGGGCCTCATCGCTGAAGATGATTTTTCGACGAAAATTAGGTTCTGTTTCCAACTGCTCCAGAGCCCATTCAGCGAACACACGTCGTTGTCTATGGTCGTTTACCCTGGGTCAGTTGAATTTTGTACGGGTGCAGGCCCAAGTCACGACGAAAAATTCGCCAAGTTGTGGTCTGTGGAAGGCCGAGTTCTTGTGAGCGACGCAAAATCGACTGCCTCGAATTCTCCTGCACAGTCTCACGGACAGCGGCGATGTTTTCGGCAGATCTTGCCTTTCATCGACATATGGGTGTTGGTGGATTGTTTACTGAACCAGTGGACTCAAATTTATCCACCACTCTGCGAATGGCGACCGTAAAATGGGAGAAGCACGCGGAACGTTGCCCGAACAGAACACCCATTTTGATAAAACAATTTTATTATTCGTACGTGTTGTTGAACGCTATATCCGTCCATGGCCATTTGGCAAAACAGACTGGATAAATGACAGCCAATTTGACAGATGTAGCTTCAACTGTCAAAGTTCGGAAGTCCCTATTGGAAGACTCTTTACTAAGTAGTATTTGTGTACAAGGAACACTCGAAGTTGCCCTGGTGGCAACTTGAAGATGCATCTAGAGAATGAAGGAGTTCTTTAATGTGGCATAAACTATGTCAGCATGGACTATGCCAAAATTATTGTGCTGAATCCGAAGGTTGATATAAAAAGACACGGAGAATTAAGCCCACTGTGGTATACTTTACCAAGAAAAGATTCCAGTCGCATTAAGTTGACAGAAGTACTTCGACATTGACCAAAGGAAAACATCAAATATTTAGGGATAACACTAGGTAAGATAAGACTAGTCGGACAAGCGTAAGAACGCAAATGGAATGCTCTCCAAGTCTTGTAAGAAGGGGAACACTGATGTTTAAAAATAGTTTATGTGAGCTTCTAAGCATGTAAACGAGCGTTCGATCCGAACGTGATGGATTAGTTATTTTTCACGATGTCAGTTGGTAGAAACGCTACCTCTCTTGCCTGACTTAAATCTATAGAGCAGCCTGTATGGAGATAAGTCGATCTCAGATTTCGCGTAAGATTTCTATCGCTATCTGGATTGATTCTAACCCAGACCCAAATTTGCCCTACCAGAGCAGGGACCTCAGTCACTAGGCACCCACTTAATCTTCGTTGGATAAACTACATGGTGGTCAGATCCATAAAAACATATGCTTCTACGACTTTTGCTAACCAATTCAATTAAGCAAAAGTAAGACATGGATAACTAAGTAGTGTCCCATAGTGGCGATCAAGCAAATCTTCATCTTGTAAGTCCACCTGGTAGTTCGTCATCGTCATTTACAGTCCAGGTTGGACCTGATCGTCAGCCAACATGTTGATTGAGGCCCCTTTTCTTTTAAGCGCGCCCCCTGAGTCGCAGTCTTCCTCTACTGCGCTCTCCGTTTGGAGTAGATTCAAGGACTCTCCAAATCTGAGAACTGGTGTTCATCGATTCTGTCAGTGAATAGTCCATACAGCTCGTCGTTGTATCTCTTCGCCCGGTTATCATCTATCCCGAAGGATTCTTCTCTCAAAACGACCTAGAACAACCTTATCAATTTCCTCGAAGTCTCCGGGCTAATGGTCTTGTATGGAGCCACTTTGGTTATTCGAAGGAAGGCTTTCCTACTCAATTGCCTTCTTTGCTTAAAGAATCAACGATTAGTAAGAGTAATACTGCGAAAAGGTATAGCGGAGCTAAGGTAGACAAGGTCCTCTACTCTAGCTAGTTCGAAGTTATATCTGTATTTTATTGAAATGGTTGCATTTTTTTTCTGCAACACTGTATGCATGTTGAGATTTTTTTTCTTAAATTTGTATGTGCAATAAAAACATCTTCATCTTCCCTTATCGTGTTCACTTTTACCTAAATTGCATATCATCTGTGTCACATGAACATCAGACAGTGTGTGTACCTTCCTCCCGTCTAGTCTTGTAACGCGATTTAAATCGTCCTGACATTCCACCTTCTAATTCTGTTATTCTATTGCGAAAAAAAAAAGATTCGTTTTCTGCACAACCATTCAAAATATTTTGTTGCAGCATTTTTATCCTTTTCACGGATTCTTGATACGACGAGTAATGTAGACAGAAAGTCCACCAAACGACGGAAGGAGATGGCAACAAAAACGAATGCCAGAAAACTATCTTTTGCGCCACAGATTAAACGCTCTACGAATTTCATGAAACTTCCATTAAAGTATTATCCTTGCTCTCTATTTGTCCTTCGTTCTCTTCTCTCTTGCGGAACACATGCAAATAACATTTATATGCTGACGCTAAGGTTACGGTCGACGACGGTGGTGGTGGTGGCTGATACCAACTTAAAAGCATGGTATTGCATGGAACAACTTTCGTCCAAGAAGCACAAAATTCTTGTAGCTTAACAAATGCTCCTGCTGCTGTTGCTGACTTGACGAGGATGATTTTGTTTTTTTTTTTTTTCTTCAAAAATTGTACTACACTACTGAACAAAGTTTTTGGATCCATGTTTTGTGAATTTCTTCGTCTCGTTTTGAAGCAGACACAAAACAACTTAGCAAGAGACGGGAGTACTTGTACATCCATCCTAAATTTTCTGTGTGCATCAACATCATGTTTCGTCGTGTGTTGTAGTTAAGGTTGCAGTTTTTTTTTTTTCTCTCTCTGAATAGAAGGGTGTGTATGAATTAAAATATGAACACCATCGTGTGTATTTCATTTGTTTGGATGTTACAGTATCTTTGTCTGTCTTTTCTGGGGTAACTTCTTGTCTGAAGAAACATTATACTAGGATCCCAGAACTAAATTCAAGCAAGTTGAAGGTATCGGAACGTTTTGTCGGAAAGTTAACAAGAGATACAATATCGTAAAGCTGTACATTGTACAGAGTTAGTTGAAAATATCCTTTTATACACAGGGTAAGCAGTAAAAATATGTACCAGTGTGTCAGTTTAGTACAAATGTCACGATTGAACATGGAATATCGTTCAAATGCCTTCTTTGGCTAGGTCCAACGACTAAGGCGGCTGGGTCATATGGAGCGGATGGACAGCAATGCTTCGGGTCGAAAAATCTTCGAATCCGAAATCCGAGGGACAGCGAAGTAGAGGAGGACCGCGACTCAGGTGGCGTTCGAAACTGGAGTCAGCTAGCTAAAGATCGAACTGGCTGCAGAAGCTTGCTGGTTTGGTTGAGGCCCAGGTCCATCCCACCTTAAGTAAGTAAGTAAGCCTTCTTTGGCTCCGGGAACGTTGATCTCAGTAAAGTGTGTATATAGTATAACCAGCTGTCTCACACCTTGCACTGTCTTGTTGAAACCAAACCATAAAAATCATCAAGCTTTCCTTGGTTTCTTTCCACCATTTCAGCAAAAATGCAGTCCCAGATGCTACATATGTATGAGGGTTTGGTTAAAGTGATAGTGACCTAGAAATCTTCTTCTGCTGTGAGATAGCGCTGGACAGTGGCAAAGGAGGTGAGTTGTAGTTTCTTCCTCCTCCTTATCTCTACAACTTCTGCTAAAATCAGCTTCTTGTTTCCTAGGTTTGGTTAGGTAGGAGTGACAGGCCGGTGGTTGCAACCTCACTTAGACCAGACAAGGTCCTTTGTGTTGGCACCAGCCGGGGCTTGTTATGAAGTGCTGGAGGCTGCCTTTGCTTACGTCAGACAGTTCACTTAGGTTGTGATAGAAGCTGGCTCCTAAGAATACTCTTCTTCGAGCTGAGAGAGCCGGACATGTACAAAAAAGGTGGAGAATCGTCTCATCCTCCTCTTAGTCTATGCAACTTCTGCAGAAGTCGTTGTAAAGGAGGCCCAGCCTATAGGCGTGTTTGCCAATGGTGCAGTGCCCCATTATGACACCTACTAGGGTGCTTATTAGCAATCTTTTCCGTCTGGTGAGACATTGGGAACGTTTGCGATCTAGCTTTGGCCAAATTTGCTTGGTGATAAGACAGGTGCTACCTGCTGTTCATCTATGATTGGCGATATTGATCGAGTTCTTACTAAGGAGCGGTTTGCAGGTGGCGAGAAGCATGCTTAAATTCGCCTTTCCTGGAAGAATTGATAGAGTTGTGTCCCCTCTGGCGAGTTCATCAGCCATGCAGTTGCCTGGAATGTCTCTGCGCCCCGGCACCCATATAAGGTGCATTTTGAATTGCTTAGCCATCTCGGTAAGGTCGTTTAGGGTCAAGCGACAATTTAGGGCTGTTTTTGAGTTGAAGGTGACGGATTCCAGGGATTTTATCGCGGCCTGCCTATCAATGAAAATTGTGATATCCTGAGTGGATAGAACATTATGCCTCAGCCACGATAGGGCTTCCTTGATTGCCATTATCTCGGCTTGGAAGACACTGCAATGGTCAGGCAAACGGAAAGAGATGTTTACGTTCACATCCTTTGAGAATACACCCTCGTTCACTCCCGATTCTGTTTTAGAGCCATCTGTGTAGAAGCAAATGGATCTCTTATGTTGTGGCTCAAAATCATCCTTCCAGTCAAGTTTGGAAGGGATAGTGGTAACGAGGTTTTTATCAGATAGGAGTAGTTGAAGGGTGTAGTCGGTGCTTTGCGGAAGGAATTCTCAATCGTAGGACTGCGCTGGCTGCCACTTGTTTACTGTAAATATCTAGAAGAATCAGATGGAACAGTGTATTTAGAGCTGCCGTGGGGGTGGTTCTGAGTGCTCCACTGAAACCTATACAGACCGATCTTGGCACTTTACAAAGATGGTTCCCTTGTCTCCAAATGTATTGTATTCTTAGGCAGTGCCTTGTAATGACAACAGTCTTATAATAATACTCATCAGTTCCCTTGGCCATCACTTTCAGGTCCGATCAGTCTGATGGAAAAACGAGAAAGATCTCCTTTCTAAGCGTTAGGTAATCCCATGCCCCTGGTATGTGAGGGAATTACTAGGGTGGTTCCAAACTTTGCAACTTTGTTGGTTTAGCATATTACCAAGTATAAGTAATCTTTAGCCTTTTCTATTGCGAACTGCAAATAATTTTAAAGGAGATTTCAACATTTTACCAGATAGTCATCTTTCCAAAGGCTTCTTTATGTTTGTTTTCCATATATCAACACACTTTTCGACTATAGCACTTTGAGAGTGCATATCCACGAAATCCATCAAACAAATTACAAAATTGTAGTTCCTACGTTAATATCCTTCAGATTTTAATTAACTGCAAGCCTTTTGTCCCCACATAACTGATGTTTGTCTTTTGTGTTGAGTTTCGTATCGTTTACTCTGAGCATGCAGGTAATAGTTTTTAACTCGTTGTAGTTGCTTTCTCAAAACGCAACTACATAAAAAAAAAAAGAAGAAAACACGCAAGCAGATGAAAAAGGAAACTAAAAGCGTGACAACATGTACCCCACATGGGGAGTCCTTTTAACGCAAAAAGAGAACCCAGAAATAAATTTAAAAAAAAAATTCTCCTAATACCTTGGAAAAGTAAAAGGAAACAAAAAAAACTTCATGTTTCATCAAATTATGATGAAAAAAAAAGAAAAATTGGCCATGATATGATAAAAGGTTTTCACCCATAAAGTTCCTTTGACTTCCAACCGTTCATCATATGAGCTCGTCCTTGCCGCATGTATTTTTGTGCTTTATGGTAAAAGTTATAAAAAAGTTTTTTTTTCCTTTTCCTCATACTTGGTTAATGCTACAAATGTCTTTAGTTGGACTTAGAGAAACCTTGCGTGTGTGTTTGTTTTGCTTTCTTTCACTCATTTTAAGAAGAGTATAATAGATTAATGCATGAAATAATTAACTGTCACATGAAACTATATTTTAATTGCAAATATGATTGTTGAAAAGAACTGAGAAAGCTTTTAACTAAGCGAAGGGCATTTAGAACCTTCACTGTTCTAAGACACGCACACTAATGTCCTGCATTCTGGCGTTTGGATATTGCATGCAATGATTTTTACAGGAACTGAAGAAATAACGGAGAATCAATTGTACCCTACCTCTGCACGTGTCTCTACACGATCTAAATGAATTGAACACCGCCATTATGTGTGTGATATCTGAGGCTGCAGTGTCTGAAGGGGAAACTATCAAGCCTTCAGATATTGTCCTGTTTGTGATTAAGGATGTTCTTATCGGTTTTGTGCAATATCCGGATGGTACATTTGGCCTTTCCCTGAATGTTGTCCCAGTTGGACAAGTTTTTTGAGAACTGGGCGTTAATCCCAGAACAAAATACCGACTTTCAAGCTTCCACGTCTCAACAATAAAACACTCACTCTATCTACTACTACAAGGCACCTTGGCGTCATTCTTGACCCCAAGCTCAACTAGAAACTTAACATAGAACAGAGAGTAAATAAAGCATGCGTCGCCTTCTATGCTTGTAGTTAGACCTTTGGCAAAAGGTGGGGGCTTAAACCTAAGATGGTCCTCTGGATGTACATTGCCGTAGTTTTTCCAATCCTTGCTTATGGTTCGCTCGTGGCCCGTCTTAAGCAAACCTTTCAACATCGCAAAACTTAGTAGAGTCCAACGAACAGCTTGTATTGGGACCACAGGAGCGATTCAATCGAGCCCGTCAGAGGCTCTTAACGTACTCCTCCATATCGTGCACATCAAATACATCGTTTCGTTTCAGAGAATCTGGATTTTGGTCCCCCAAACCCTATGGCCATAGTTAGGCTCTTGACATGCTGCCTAAGGACCTGACTTCGACCATAACTGGTTACACGATTCTTAATCTCAAATTCAATAATAGTATTCAAGTTCTCTTTCCGGAAAGGACGGAATGGAACAACAACCTACCCTTATCAAACTTCCAAGTATCAATCTTCACTGACGGCTACAAGATGGAGTGTGGCGTTGGAGCAGGTGTCTTCTCAGCAGAACTGAACGTATCCAAATCGTACCGCCTCCCAGACTCTGCAAGTGTCTTCCAGGCGAAGGTACTAGCGATAAGAGAAGCGTGCTTAGCCTCAGCCCTACTACCTCAAACAGCATAGGAATCTGTGATGGGCCAGGTTGCCATCAAAGCGCTCCACTCACTTACTTCGTCCTCTATATAAGTAGAACAGTGTAAGGAAACTATAACTCAGACAGACGCTCAGTTCAACATCACTCTCCTCTGGGTTCCCGACCATAGTAACATAGAGGGAAACGAGAGAGCCGACGCGTTAGCCAGTTGTGGTTCTACCCTGGATGCCTCCCGTGTGGAGTCAGTCTGCTCTCCGATGGGACTCGTTAAGGGTAAACTTTTCCAACACTTTCTCTCTTTTGCCAACTCTAGATAGAAATGTTTAGCAACCTGTGCCGTATCCGGACAGATTTGGCAGATAGAAACCGCATCGAGACAGCAAGAATCACAGCAATTAACACGAGCCACTGGCCAATCGGTCCACACGCTGCTAAGTTAGGGATCCCGTTCAACTCTCACTGTCGTAGTTGCAACAATTCACATGAAAAGGAAACGTTATTCCACTTTCTCTGTGGCTGCCCGGCACTTGCCAGAGCTCGGAAAACCCTTTTTCAAGGAACTTTCTGAGATTTCTAACATAAAATTCAGCAACATTATCAATTTTCTCAACTCCACAGGATGGATATGAAAACTACACTCTGGGCTCATCAACATCCAGGTCACGTGAGTTGTGGTATCAAAACGGCGCATCCGTTCTACTTGTGTCTCTGGCAGGTTCACAAGCTGCAACCACTTCTACCTACCTACCTGGACAAATTTCGTTTCTCCGATTATTGTAGACTAAATTCGGGGCTTGGGATGCCGTAGAAAGCTTTTTCCGCTACCTTTAATGCCTTTGTATCCTTTTATCCACCAGAGTTTGACTGTTTATTCGCTTAGATAAATCTTCGAGAGCAGTCTTCAACGGCTTTATATTGAGTTAAGATAGTGGAAGCTCAGTGCTTTAAACGCTGCTTGACTATTGGTGAGTAAATTGATGGTTGTACCCTTAATGCTTGAATTGAGATTGATATTGGTTTGCGTTCAGAAACTTGTTGCTTGAGCTTAAACCTAACAACGTTGTCGTAGTTGAAGTGGAATTTTGAGTGAGTCTAAGGTCCTGCGTGGTAAATATATTTTTCTATTTGGAAGGCAACTTCAAGTCCTTGCAAGCTTTAAAGATCTCTATACACTTTGTGGTGGAATCTTCGTAACAATCGGGATAGTAGCAATCTCAACGAAGGTTAAAGTTTAAAAATAGTCTGATAATCGGGTTATAAATTCGAACGCAGAACTTATGCTATACATTCAAAAGGGGCATCCACAATCCACGTTTTAATACCTAGTGCACATCGTTCCGACATTAAATGCTGCACCAACGAGAGAAATGTGAATTTTATTGCACGGTAATTACATGCAATTAAGGTCATCGTACAAATATCTACTGCTCCCCGCAGCAGAACTCCATTGTAACGTGTTCGTGGGAGGACATGCTGCCGCCCACCGAAAATGCGTCCTGCTGAATATATTTTCATTTTTGTTTGTTTGTGTCTACATTCAGTGCACATTACACACGTATAATTGCACATGTCCGCCCATTGCACATTTGGCAAAAGGGCAAAGAGACCCCCCCACCTCGGCGCCACTGTGAGAGTGCACTGGCATTAAATTGCAATAAAAGGATGTGTTTTTAGAACGAGAAGAATGAGGTGAAGCGCTCCAGTGAGGACTGAGGAGCAGAAGTTTAATGGTTCCATAATATGTTACACACCATATCACTTGATGATGAGTCCTTCTTAGCGGGTGATAAAAAATTCACAAAGTACCATAGAAGTAGCTGGTTGCTGGTCTGTGTCCTGTGGCAATTTTCACAGATCCTTTTCTTTTTCTTCTTGTTTTGTTCTCTGGCACGGCACTTCATATAATTGCGCTAAACTTTAATTTGTGCAAAAGGATATTAAAGTCCTTTTTTATTTCACTCTCCCCCTCTTAAGGAAATGATAACGATAGCAGCGCACAGTGCATACCTAAGAAAGAACCCTGAGTAGAGTCGGCGAACAATCTTTCAAGGATATATTTCTTTTTCTTTTCGCTTTGCTAACTTCGTGTGTGATTGTGCAAAAACAAACGAATAAAGAACAAAGGACTTTAATAAATTTTAATTTGTTAGCTGATATCTATGGTTCGCATACATTCAGACGTTTTTTTTGTACCCCCAAACCATTTACCAACGAACTAGAGGATAAGTTGAAAGCAAATTCCTTTATTGTTCATTTTTGGGTGAATATCTGTCTGTGGCTGTGTGTGTGTGTGTTTCTCTTTTATTTCAATTCATTAAGGGTTCATTAACAGATCGTTAAGCGAAAGTTTTCCAATTCTTTACGTTTTCGTTTAAGGAAAAAAGGGGAAAGTTGTTCTTCATTTAGAGCTGGGATTGTGGGCGGTTTGAAAGCCACAAAAGGCGTTCTTTTATAGCCCTTTATAAAGCACATATGTATGCATGAATATATTCCAACAGAGGCGAGGTATACTACATACGTAACAATGATAAGAATTCCTCATACGTATACGTATGATTTCATTTATAGCATTTTGTAGGGCGGAATATTTTGAGCAAAAAGGATATGGCAAGACCATTAGAGGCTTGGAAAACATTCAAATTTATGGAGAGCAAAGTACAGGGGTTGCTAACGACAGTCTTCTTGAATGTGATTTGATTTAAATGTGTTTTAAATTGAAGTTTATTACACGAGAATGTGTGTTTACTTTACAACAAGAAAGATAATTGTAAATTTTATCAGTTAAGTTAAAGTAACATTAGTAAGGTTTTCTTGTGGGTTGTAGGTACACCCATAAGGCATTGGACAGAAAATTGGTTATTTATCGATTTTGATTTGATTGAAGAAGACCTTGCCAATGGTCTTATTTTATATCCTTTTGATTGGCTCTGGTCTATATTTAAAGTTAAATTACTTTTGGTTGACTAGAATACCGCCTCATGAAGTGGACTAGTGCGTGTAGATACGAGAAGGAAAAATGTTGCAATATCAATCTATGAAAGGCATCACAAACTTGCTTGATTCTGTCTAGTTGTCCAACAAAGTCAGCAGGAAGAGAGCGTGCTCAGGTAGGACTGTTCTGATTCTTGCAAAAGAAAATGATGAACCTTAATCGGTTTGACCAACAACAGACAACATCGCTTTTTTCCTTATCACTGCAGAAGTTTCTTAACGCAAACCAAAAAGCCTATAGTCTGGAATGGACCTGGATCTTAGCCAACAGCCGTTTCACCCAACTCGATTATTTTCTCTTCAGCGTTGTCTCTAGTCCGGCTGGCTGGTTTTCTCAGCGATCTTAGATATTTGATTCGTCCCTTTTTGACTAGATGGGTCGCTTTTTTTTATACTCCAACATTATAGCTTGAATCGGACATGACATGAAAGATCTTCCTTACGAGACGTCCACCCTTCTGTATCACATGGTAGGACTGGAATACTGAGTCTTTTTTTTATGCAATCTTGATTTTGAATCGGCTTTGCTTCTTTTAAGCCCAAAGTATGTGCCGTGTTAACTGCGGAACAAAGGTGGATAAAATCCCTAACTATCTCAAAGTTATTTCCATAATGTCTTTACTATTCCATATTGTCGGCGTAAGTAAGCAGCTGGAAAGGCTTGTGTTAGCTCAAGGTCGAAACAATCCTTTCAAGTTTTTAGAAGGATTATCAACACTAAACTTGGTGACGCTTTTGATAAAAGGTTTGTCAACAGGGGCACTCGATTAGGCGGAGTTCTATCTGCCCTTCTCTGGAACTTAGTTGTTAATATTATTCTTCTTATCCTGGAACGAGAGGACTGCAAAACTCTCGTCTGCATGGACGACGTTTCTATATCCTCATACCCCGAGCAAGTTGCTTCTAAATGCGCTCTCCAAGCTCTCGAAATAGATAAAACTGCTCAAAACCGAACTAGTAATTATGACTCCTCCGTCTATGGACGATATGGGTCTAATACTGGATATGAAGCTAAGCTGGAAGCTGAACATCTAAGATCACATAAGGATATATGTACCTGCAAAACAGCTATAGGCAAAAAGTGAAGCTTGCAACGACGTATAACTTACTGGCTCTACTCATTCGTCATCAGGCTTATATTTATATTCACGTGATCTCCTGGTGGACTGCTTTGGATAAGGCAATACACCGGAACAGTCTAGAAAAATACGCAAATCCAAATGTCTGAGTATTTTTTTCGTTTCTGTCGGGTTGTTGGAACACCACATCATTGGAGCAATCAGACACAAAAACAGGTCCATTGTTGAGGTGCATGTCTGAGAGTTACTGGTGCACTGAGAACAACACCTACTGACACTTTGGACATTCGTATTTTATCCCCCTAGACATCTATGGTAAGCAAATGGTAGCCATTAGACTTAGAGCCACCTCACAATGAATCAGTCGATACACTGGCCATGCCATAAGAAGAAAAAAATCCTTCATCTCCTAGGTACCTGTCCAGCGCCCTCTCTTTAAAAGACGGAACTACCTCGGTACCTTCTGTTTTGACAATTTGCTTCAGCTACAACGAAATAGTGGTTAAAAACAATTTTGGCTGTTGTCCATAAACTACAGACACGATACGGGAGGTGCGTCTTGTGACCGCCAAGTCCTCTTTGAATATTAAGGTATGGGAATCGAATAATGGCTAGGAAAATCTATCGCTCAACTTTTTCAACTTTGGAAGCAGGATTTTTACGCAATACCTACTTTGGACATTCTTTATACGTCTTATGAACGAGTTCGCAGAAACGCTCTTCATATTTTGGAATTTGGCTTTGACACATGCATCTAAACAGCAGCTGTCTACAGTGTTTGCTGCATTCGGCTCTCACAAGGCTCTATGTGCAAAATTAAGTCAGTTCTCAACTTGATAGCTGGAATGACCTCTTTTTCAAATTAACCTTTAAAAAATCAGCATGGGGGACAGTCAACAGATATCTTTACTAAGATGAACAACCGGACATAGCTTTCAAACAAGATGACATGCATCCAATTGAAAAAGTCATTGAAGATAAATTCGATAAGTAGGTAACATTTCCTCTTCAACGTCAAAAAAAAAAAATGAACGAATTTTAATGACTATCAGTCTTGTACGAACCTGAATAGCCTCTGGGGTGTTAAAGTTCAGGTAAATTTAATACTAGTTCCAACCAAAAGGTTAACTGTTGTAAGACTTTCATCCAATTGTGTTTCTGTGTTTCTGCAACAGTCGAATGGTTCAACATCATTGATACTTGTTAAGGAAGTGTTTTGTTAGGTATGTCCATTGTCCATGTCCCAACCTGTGCAGGGCTTATGATTGCAAATGTGTACTACATTCACAGAAGCGATGACGCATTAATTTTTGTGTTTCTGCTGCTGCATTTCGGTTCATTAGGCGCCTAATTGTGGGTAATTACAATTGCCGGTTGCCGCCAGATGGCTGTTGCAATGCAACGCTCCTTTCTTTTTTTTTTAAACTGTTGTTCGCCTGTACACATTTAAATTGCAATGCTGAGGGTTTTTATGTTTGGCTTTTTGCAATTTTGCTGCAGAATAAAATTAAATTTAAAATTGCTTCCGAGAGTGAGCAGTTTACTGCAGAATTAAGAATTTCGCGGCGCTTGTTGAGGGGTTATGGTAATGTGAGAAAAGAGCGCAGTAATTATACCTTCCATTTGGGTGGAGTTAATTTTTTTTTTTTAATTACAGTTGAGGTTGCTTAAAAGAAAGTACGCATGAGATTTCCGTTTCGAATTTATTCAAGCGTAGCTTGTGCTTTTAGCTAGATTATAAGGGTTATTAGATGTTTTTTGACGAAACAACATTTTGCAACATATTTGTAATAAGCACAGTTTAAACAAACAAACAAAAATCTTCTTGTTCATACAAGACATCAATTGTAAACGGTGAAAAACTTTTTAATCCAATTCATTTCTTCGCTGACTTACGTCTCTACTTTTGGAGGAATGACAACGTATGCTCATTAAATTCTACTAAGGGTTTTTCAATAAGGACACATCAACTTTGTATTTAAATAAAACACAGACTAATTGAGATATCGGGCTGAAATTTATTTCATGTTAAATTTAAGTACGGAATTTGTTCCCATTCATATGACTATCCCGAGCACGTTTGCACCGATCAATTCTTTGAAGCCAATTTTCCACCACTCTTCCACACATATCGGCTGTAACGTTGGCAATTTCGCGTTCTATATTGTTCCTGAGCTCCTCTAACGTTGTTGGCTTGGTTGGCATAAACCAAAGACTTAACGAAACCCTATAAAAAGAAATCCAACAGCGCTAGTGTTGGTGAAGTGATTTTGAAACTCAGGTAGTATTAGGTTTCAGACTTTAATGCTCCGAGGGTGGTGTCCAGAATGACTGGGGAGACTTATTGATACTGTTGCCATTGCTTATAATTCACAGTATTTCTTTCGAACATCCCGATGTTATAAGTACGATCAACACTTTCAAGCCATATAACCACCTTATTGCCAGTGTTATGCCTATACACATACAGTAGAGTTGACGTTAGCTTTTTCGTAGTTACAAGATTACCGAACTTCCCCTTCAATAAATCAATGGTTTGACCAGCTGTGTGGCATGCAGCACCATCTTGTTGGAACCACATACATATCACTGATGTTAAGTCCATTCAGTTCTGCCCAAAAATAGTCTTCCAACATGACACGATAGCGAACTCCCTTAACCGTAACTTAGTGATCATTTTCATCGACCAAAAAATACGGTCCAATCTCATGTCGGGCATGAAATCCTCATCACACGGTCACTTCTTGTGGATGCATTGGAGTCTCTTGAAGCACATATGGGGTTGTTGCTGTATAATAATGCAGATTTTGCTCATTGACAAAGCCATTAAGGTCCGAAACAATCAGAGCTATCTTCAATGTTTTGAGGACCTTGCATGAGGAATATCCATTGACACAAATCTTATAGTTTCAAAAGTTTCTGATTTAAGTATACTGTGCAAAATTACAATCCTCTGACTAGATCCAAAATAGTTCAAGGATGCAGGAACAGTATGAATTCGGTTGGGAAGACTGAATGTGCTAAGTCTTCTTTGGTTGTACCTGCTGGTAATACAATGGACCAGTTTTTATGCCTGAGTGTTCATTCTTAGTTATAGTGGTGTTTGTAGTAAGTGGGAATGTTACACTACTATGCGCACGAGCGGCTGGTCTTCATAGCGTCTTATGGCAGATTTCCACCTTCCCTTGTAAAAAAAAAAACTTACAAATACATAAATAAAATCATACTTATATCTACCTAACAATTTTATCGAATCTTTTCACAAAACATTATCTTCAACAGGATCAATAAGCATTCTAAAATGTTTTTTTTTTTTTTCAAATATTCGCCCAATAAAACCTTTCAAGTCAAACTCCCCGCTATTTCATGTCGTTCATATTCCACAAAACAATCTGCTCAACTTATCAACTCATTGTCAGCTTTAAAAATCAAATCTCGGGAACCTCATAACGGAAACCCAAAAACTGTACCGAAAACAGAGGAAAACTTTTCTGATAAAATAATCATAAAATACAAAATGTTCGGAGTGGAAAATGTTCTCGCAAATGAAATGAAACAAATGAACGGTGAAGGAACATTTTTGATTTTCCTTGTGAGGACAATAACATTACGAGACGATGGGGTGGTTTGGGAGTTTTTGGATGAAGTTGGTGAGGAATGCTACATTTGCCATACCTACCATCGTAAAGCTGAAGAAGATTTTGCGATAATACGGTAAATTTTCCAATTTTGACAGGGGATCAAGTTGGGATGTTGTGTGGTATGGTACAAACATACATACACATTCGACTAAGTGTGTGTGTAGGTGATGGAATTTATCTAACAATTTTGGTATGTCAGTTGGGGGTGCACGTTTTCTTCATTTTTTTTAGGCGTCTTTTGGATCGAAAGAAATTGATGCGGATTCCTTGGTATTATAGCATTTTGGGCAGCGGGTTTTTATCTGTTCGTACACTTGTCGAATGAATGTGAAAGTACTTGGATACAAATTATTAAATTGTGGTGGGAAAATCCTTGACACAATCGTGTATTTACGTAGATGGGATTCGAGTTAATCAAATATTTAAGGGATTCAGTGAATCAAATGCCATTCAATTTTATGAAAGACTTTATTATTCGACTTGACACTTTAAAGGCTGAACTGCTTTGTTGAGGTACTACTTTTAGGAAGGGGATAGAACAGTGCGCTGATAATTCTAAGACGCACTGATTGTGCTAGGATATCCTTAGGTGTTTTCATCATACCTCGTAGTATATGGCCACAATTAGCTGAGAGAAGAACCGAAGGTCTGTTGGCAATGCAAAAGACAGAAATACGCATCTTAAAACATTCAATGACAGGATATTGGGTCATTGCTCCGATTGCCATAAGACTTAGTGTAAAGCCAAGAGAATATTGCAGGAGCTCTCAAAATACGGAAGTGATAGAGACTTGCTACACAACTGCTCGAATCCCTAAATCGGTCGCCTTCGCCATTTGGAAATCAGACTGTTTAGAGAACTGGAAAAAGCTAGTTCTGCTGATGGGTTTGAGACGATTTATTAGGGTAACGTTGACAAATCGACAAACAGCATAGAAATGATAGCACAACTCTTAAAGCAATTACAACGTAATTGATCAAAGTGCCCCAGTGTAATCGCCATCAAGTTCGAAAATTTCCTGACCTCAACCTCAACATTCTCAAGCCGATAGAAAGCATAATATTGGCGGTGGTTTTATGTCACCTGTTTGACACGTAGTGCCCTTTAGTCGTTGCAACATTTTATTCAATTAAGGTTCGCACTTCGTGTGTCGTATCAGGAAATTCCATTGTTTTTTTTTTTTTTTAATAACTCACTAGCGCTAAAGGGGTTATGAATACCTTTATGATGCTATTTACACAGCGCTAGTGTTGGTGTATTTGTGATTTGTATTTAGTGATTTTTGGAGCACAGGTGGAATTAGGTTTCAGTCTTTTTGCTCCGAGGGTGGTGTCCAGAATGACTGGGGAGAATTATTGGTACTTTTTTCATTGCTTACAATTCACAGTATTTCTTTTCGATCCAGTATTCATATCGCTTAAGTCATTTTAAGGAAATTCAAGATCACGTAGTGTATTTTAGGTCGAAGTTGAGTCAGACCTAGAAGCGTCGGCTAAGTTCCTAATTAAGACAATTACTTACCGAAAATAAGATCCAAGGTGGTAAAGCAATATCGAAGGTCTTTGAATGAGAACACTGACAGATGTGACGTTTCCCTGTGCTGGGTAAGAAGGTTGGAGCGGGTCAACGTCTATGGAAATAATAATATTTTACCTTGATACTGAAGCTAGAGCAATGGCAAATAGCAGGTGGAATAAGATTAACAATATTGTCTTTCGTCGTGGTAGATCTGGCCTAACCAGAATCTGAAGAGAAGGGAAAGACTTCTATCAATTAATAGGAAAAGTATAAGAATTATATTAAAAGCTCTCACCCGGCACTTGAATGGATGCTTTCTACAAAAGCTGTAGAGACGAGAAAGTGGAAGAAACAGTTCTGTGCAACTGCCTTATATGCAAGATTCTTGGTGCTGGTAAACCGTGGCATCACAAAGAACCTCATTGTGTTTATTTTTTGTTTTGATAAACCTCTCGAAAGTCACATTATGACGACTTTGGCAAAAGGTTATAAAGGGTCTTCCAATAGGGACTTCCGAACTTTGACAGTTGATAGGGGCCATATTGTTGAAGCTACATCTGTCAAATTGGCTGTCATTTCATAGCGTTCAACAACTCGTGCAAATAATAAAATTGTTTTATTAAAATGGGTGTTCTGTTCGGGCAACGTTCCGTTCGAAAATGCATCTTCAGCGATGAGGCCCATTCTGGATGAATTGGATGATATGGGCACCAACGACATGTGGTTTCAACAAGACGGCCGGCGCTGCGTGCCACACAGCTCACACCACATTGAAAAATCTGCACGAGGCATGATCATCTCACGTGGAGGTGATGTGAATTGGCCACCGAGATCGTGCGATTTGACTCTGTTAGACTTTTTCTTGTATGGTTTTCTAAAGTCGCAGGTCTATGCGAATAAGCCACAAACCACAGCGGCCCTAAAAACCAACATAACCCATGCCATCGGTCAAATTCAGCCTGATTTATGCGCCAAAGTCATGGAAAATTGGACATTTTGGATGTGCGCAACCCAGAGAAGTCGCGGCGGACATTTGAAGGATGTTTTATTCCATACGTAATGGCATCGATAGGCCTTTCAAACGAATAAAAAAATTTCGATGATATCTCACACACACTTTGTTTTATTTAAATTTAAAGATAGGAAGCGCTTAATGAAAGACCCTTTATTTTTTCAAACCATAATCCACCTCAAATTGTGGATCAGAGTTCGACATCCTTCTCTGTTGAAGATTGGTGCACTATCTTGCTCAGCTTAAAGAAAAGGATGCCAATAACGCCTCTAGACCAAAATATATTCTGAAGACATTTTCTGTACCTTGCTATCTACATACCTTTGCTTGTCTTGTGGAAAAGAGAAGAAGAGAAGTCACATGATGACTGACAGCGAACTCTCAGCAACTCCAAATAAAACTCTTCAATTTAATTAAGCAACACTACTGATGCATATGTACTTTAAGGTTACATCCAACTAGGCCTACAGTGAACTGCGATACTATCAGTTACAGAGATATACATATGTTGACTGGAAAACATCATTGCTCCTGAGGTCTTGATTAAATTTCTGTTGAGCGTAATTAACCCCCTCGTTTTTAAATTTCATTAACTTGGAATTAAATTATGCGATATGTATAAAAGCTCCTTTGAACCCATAATATGCTTCTACCTCGTATGCGACGCACCAACAGTTCGCATTTCTCGTGCAATATTGTCAGTACAAACTAAATAGGCACTCGAACTCGTTCCCGTATACCCATTATACACATTCATATAAGTGAATAGTCGTCGCTCGGTGCGTAGAGTCAAATAATTGCGGTAAAGTAGAGGCTTGAGAGCACTGCTCGTAACCTAGAATGGGGAGCCCATTGACGCCTATTACATTGTTATTATCCCAAACCGAACACTAATCCTGAATAATTTATTTTCGCTTAGAAATTTTGCGAAAATCTCAAAATAATTTCCCCCAACGTAGACCGCTAAAAGCAAATGAGACATGGATATGGATACATCACACATCCACACATTCATACGTATGTGTGTGTTGTCATCCTTACTGCTCATGGATTCTGAAATGGCGTTTTGGGGGGGATAGAAAGTGTTTTTCTAATGCGCAGATTTGTTGTGAAATTTACAGCGCGATAAGTCAGTGCGTGTTTCGGTGACGGTTGTGGCGATAATGCAGAATGGAGGGGAGGCAAAATGGCGATAGGTATCCCTACACCTAACAACATATGTTGCCGTACGCATATTGCGTGAGTTGATTGTAAATTTACGTTAACAGCACATTTAAGCAATTATTGTGCGCGTGCAAATGTTTGCAATTTCACTTTTTCTCCTAATATCGCGTTTACATACATATGTATGTGTGTAGTTGCAGTAATGAGAGGTTCAACAATGAAACAACACTTAGTTTTACCCATGGTTGCGGCACTTGAAACGATTATAGATGGATGGATGAATAAATCGACGGTGGTATAACAAGAACTTTTCAAACTTTAACCTTGAAATTATTTGGCTGATTTGAAGTACTCTGAAGGGTGTTGATGTTTCGAAGAAAGCTGTAGTTTTGACGGGACATATGGAAGTGATATTCCAGTCATCGTCCATTCTTACTTGGTTGATGAATTGGTACATGCATCCTACCAAAACATCACCCCTGTATTTGAAAAGCTTCGCATTTATGATTCCGCTATTAAGACAATGAATAAACCCAACATCTACCCTTACAGGTACATTTAAAATCAAACTTGAAAAAAAAAAACAGTTAACCGGTGCTATTGTGTATGGCACACGATAACCTCTAACGGTTACTTTATTTCAAACAATGAAAATACATTACTGTTTTGCTTACCAGGCAACAAAAAGCTTCCGTAATAAGTTTTAAATTTAAAATTCTAATTGCAATCTAACTAACTGGTTTCCTTACGTCATATGATAGTTATTGCATGGCCAAACAAAGTGCCGTTAATAGAGAGGAAAACAAGTAGAGCACGCCATTCTTCTTGGCTTTATTTTAAGTGCAAAGAATTTATTGCATGCATTCATGAGTAATATGAGATGAGTGACGTCTTGAATGCATTGTACGTTGGGACAGATTGTTTAAAATTACATTTACATATTACGTCACTGGGAACAGTGTAGGATTCCAATTTATGTTTAAGTTTGCTGTGCAATTGTCACAAATTTCGTCATTAATTAGATGTTTCTTCACTGTTTGTTGTACTAACTCATGATTTAATAAGTGTGTAATGGATTGGTTACTATTTGTCATCAGGGATGTCAAACAAGACATGCTCCTTTCTGCATTTATTACATACAACGCGTTGTAATTGTAATTTTCTTCCCCATTTGTCAAAAAGGGGATGTGGTCACACTGAAAAATTATCGTTCATGCAACATGCATTTGAGCCTTCACCGATGTGGTGTGCTATGGATGTCTACAGAGATTACTAAATTGGCGCCGAAATGAAATTTCAATTCGAATTGCAAAAGCAAACAAGGAAAAACAACATGAACGCGAAATGGCGTGTAATTTGTTTACTTAAGTGTGTCCGCGACCGCGGAGGTAATTTGCAATTGCACTTACATTGTTATTACCGCCAGCGCTGCCCACTTTGTATTGGATTTATTGGAGCAGTATGGGTATGACCGACGATGGCCGGTGGTATTATCCTGTTGTAGTGGAGTGTGCTCTATTGGCACTCACTGGTTGCCTGATACCTTGATTTGGTTACATGACATAATGTGCCTAATTTCCGATTGCCTAGGGGTTTTAACAAATTTTCCGGTTGCATAGAATTGCTTTCGAGACAATCAACTGGGTGAAGTTTTATTTTTTTCAATCACTTTGCGAATGATTTTGTAATTTAAGTGTATGCAATGCGGAGAGGCAATGAGTGGAGTAACAGAGTTAGGGGTTTTATTTATTTCATAAGAAGTGGACTAAATTATAACATGACTTATTACATGACTTAACTTGATAGACTTGCAATACAAGTCTTTTTTTCCACAAATAGTTCAATATGATCAACTGACCCCACCTTGAAAACATAAATTTAATCCACTTATTGTGAATGGTTGCACCGTGTAATGGAAAACGGGTTGAAATGTAGGGTTGGGTTCTATACACACATAGTTTACTGAATGTTGTGGATACACATTTTTGAAGAAAATTCCTGGAAAATATTTCCTGTACCACAAAAACTTTGAAAAATAAATTTTTGGATGAAGAACACTTTGCTGACAGTGCAATGCAATGAAGATTATTAAGGAAAACAATAAGGGATTTTCCAAAAAGAGGAAAATTGTTTGCTTAGAGTTTTAAGTTGTTACGACGATGAAATGCATATGTATACACATTTTTGCAACATTATGTGCTGCAGAGAGCTATTTTTGTGCCTGTGTTTGTTGAGGAATCCTTTCGTTCAGAAGAATTAAAGGAGATGAATTGATTTTAAACCATAGTTGAGAAGCAGTTGATAGTCTCAACGTGAAGGACTTATCTTCCAGTAATACAATCACCATATCGAAAGGAAGTTGAAGAAGCCACAGCTAGGCTTAAAGCATACAAGGCGGCAAGACCAAATGGTCTGGCATCTGATCTGTTTAAGACTGCAGGCGATGATTGGTTTTATCATCAGTAAAATATGGTCTGACGAAAGCATGCATGATGATTGGACCCGTTGCAGCATATCCCCGATAAATAAGGAGGGAGACCGCCTCACCTGCATTAATAACAGAGGAATAATATCCTGAATATATACGAAAGAACATGTCTTGACTGACTATTCATTCATCACTCTTCATTCCAATAATACAGTTCCCTCTTAAGGTGGGCTACACTATTTTCCACAAGTCAGTACAACTACTTGGTCACGCAGATGAAATCGACATCATTGTCAGAACACAGTCATTGACGCTGGTTGTAAACGAGGATCAAATAGAACATATGCAGTTTATGTTGCGGCTAAAACATTAGGATGGACAACTGTAACTTCAAGGTAGTAAAGGAATTTGTCTACCTAGGTTCTGCTATTTACTCTGCCAAAGACGTTAACGCGAAGAGACAACGTAGAATAATACTCGCTAATCGCTCTTACTATAGCCTTAGGAGAAACTTTTTTAGCAATGACCTTTCGAAAAGAACCAAAGGGATCCTATACATTACCCTCATCATCCCCGTCCTGCTGTATTATGCAGAACCATGGACTTTGTCAAAGTCGGACTGAAAACGCACTTGGAATTGCGAGAGAAAAGTATGCTAGCACGTGCATTGACGGTTTATGGAGCAGAAGATTTAACCACGAACTATACCGAGTTGTATAGCGACATCGACTTGGTAGAAAAGATACTAAGACAACGATTAAGACGACTAAGTCATGTAGAGCGGAATGCTTATGCTCCTGTCTGAAAAATCTTCGACTCCACTCCTGAGAGACTATGGACAAGAAGACGACCTCATCTCCGATGAAGTGCACAGAGAGTAACTTCAGCTAGCTCAGCGTATGCAACTGGAGGTAGCTGGCTAAAGATCGTGCTGACTGGAGAGGGTTCTTGGTTGAGGCCCTGATTCACCCCGAACTGTAGTGCCGTCATATGTTAGTCTTTTAACACGGAGATCAGTTCAAGTTCATCTCCATTACCTCATGCGGTTCGGATCTAAGCGTTAGCATAAGAAACAGGCTTCCTCTAGCTTTCATCAACCTTATTATCATCTACTTCTTGCTGTGAAACTGTAGACTAGTGCTATCAAGATAGAATTGTATACCCAGACAATTGTGCAAATTATTATCGTCAAGATAAGGTTTCAAATTGATAAACAATAAAAACCGCTTACTCTATGTCGCCAAAATACAACACCAATCCGTCTTGTACATACCTGAAAAGAAAACAAGAAGAGGACGAGAGTGTTAATTATGTGCATAAACGCAATACAATAAACTAATTATAATAAAACATCAAAGCCACCGTAACATTAAAATCCCTTTTTGCAAACAAAATCCTGCTGCAGACAAAGTAAGTATTATCTAAAGTTATCCTACCAAATTCCTTATTACAACTACAACTAAAACAACAAGAAAGTAGTACACAAAGATGCATGGCAAACTACAAGATTTAAAGCGTTTATCCTTTTAATTTTGCTGGATTATTTCGCCCAAAGGAGAAACACAATTAAATCATAAATTGTAAACAATGAAATAAAGCAGTTCAACAGACATGAGTGTGTGTGTGTGATTCTCTTTAAAGATCGTTGTCAGCGTTTTGCTACTTGTCCTTTTTTACTTTTTGTTTTATCCGATGATATTTTATTGCCATAAATCACTGAACTTCTTCGTCGGTTTATGGTATTGTATCGTTGAGCGATGAGAAAAATATAAACTTGTCAAACACTGGCAGTGCAATAAGGAATTATGTAATTGAAAGTAGTTAAGGAAGAAACATACATTTTAAAACGATTGTACAATAATATGGCTTTGTTTACACCGTCCGTGCGAGAATGTCGTGGAAATCTATTTTTCGAATTATAATCAAGAGTGGCAGAGGTAATATAAACCTCTACATAATAAACAACAAGGTCATCCTCACCCAGTTTTAGCTTTTCACGTAGAAGTGGAGGTTCAGTAGAACACAATTACTGTTGGGATGTGCCGATTTAAAATCAAATCTCATGTTACCTGGTTTTTTGCGAAGATGAAGATATTTACACCCATCCTGTGGAATTGAGGAAACAAATTAGTTCTCCAATTCCTTTGTTGGGTATCTCTTGGAGGCGGTCAAAGAAGAGTTTGCCTGCCTGCTCTACGCGGCAGAGGCATGGATTTTATTAAAGTGGATGAGGGTGCTCTTGGCTGCTTTGAGAAGAAAATTCTTCGGGTGATTTTCGGTCCCATCTGCATAGACGCTGTACGGACTGTACAGCGACATCGAATTAGCTAAAAGAGTGAAGGTCCAACGACTGAGGTGGCTAGGTCATGTAAAGCGGATGGACACCAATTCTCCGGTCCGAAAAATCTTCGAATCCGCCCCCGGGGGACAGCGTAGTAGAGGAAGACTGCGACTCAGGTGGCGCACGCAAGTTGAAGGGGACCTCAACCAACTTAGCATGCGAAACTGGAGGCAGCGGGCTAAAAAACGAGCTGGCTGGAGACGCTTGTTTGTTGAGGCTCAGGTCCACCCCGGACTGTAGCGCCACCTTAACCCTAGAAAGATAATCATATTTTCTATGACGTAAAAGATAATCATACGTCTCAGAGACGTATGGCACTTTGTTAGTGTATTAAATGAAACCCATGAACTTTTTATAAAATATTAATGTTTTTTTCATTAATGTAGTTCATATTAAGAGAAATGAATCAATGATTTAGTTAAAATAAGCATTAATTTAAACAGAAAAAAAAAACGCAAACTCCATTACGAATCAACAAAAAAAATGTTCGCGCGCCATACGTCTCGCAGACGTAGATTATCTTTCTAGGGTTAAGTAAGTAAGTAAGTTCCGCAGAATTAAATGTGTTCTCCAGCCCTCAGGATCGGATGCTAAAATTCTCAGGTCTGCTGGAGTGGAAACATCCTACGCGAGCAAACTAACTAAAAGCATCACGAAAGTGTTAAGAGGTCCCCAAGCCTCTAATAAATTTATTTGAAGTCATCTTAAGCCCAACTGAATACCTCTGCAGCTTGACTATTATTTGTGTTTAAGTCCACAAGTAATTCCCCTTTGACAATATGTTAGACATTCCAACAATATGTGCGATATTATGACGGATGTTTGAACGCCTCCCTCTCAATATTTACTCTTCCACAGCAATAGCTTCAATATTCATCTGTTAGCTTTTATTTGAATTTTTTCAAAAACTTTATCACTTTAAATTTAAAATTCTTGGCAATAAAAGAGAATAAGGTTTATTAACGTCGTCGGCTTTTAAGTGTGCGGCATGTAATTTGACTTTTCAGCAAAACCCCAAACTACGGTAGCAAACGAAACACAGCAGTCCCGTACGAAAACTATAATAATTATTATTGTCCCTTGAAACATTTTTTGTTGTATTATTTTTTATGTTCATATTTCTGTATGGACAGACGTCAACAGATACATAAAAATCCATCATTCCTGTCTGAGTGATTTGCTGGAATCCTGCCATCTACATACACACATACATATGCTTGCTACATATATTGATTTCCTTGTTTTTCCTAGGCCTTCTTGCCTCAACATTTTTTTTTCGGTAAGTATTTTCCTGTCTCCTCTGTGGAGGGTTTATTTTTTATTTTTTTTTTGTAGGTTTATGGTATATTGGCGGAAATGGGAGAACGTGACAGGGGAAATGGTTGATGAGCTTTTTTTTTTCTTGCAGCTTTTAATGTGGAAAAACACTTTAACGACGATGAATTTATTGCTTAAACTGATAAAGACTTAGAAAAGTACTTCAATTTAATGCAAACAGTTGAACCATCACAATGATGGATCCCAGAATTTTAATTGAAACTGATTCTTACGCAGTAAAATAAACAATTTTAGCAATTTATCGACAAAACCACGTTGCATATGTCAAACATTCGCAACATACCACACGAAATGTTGGAATTGTATGCAAATTCCATGTCCGCTTTGCTCTCTCTTTCTCTCTTTCTGTGGGTGTCTCACCAAAATTCACTAAACACAAAGCGGAATATGTCGCAAAAGCGTGCGTCAGTCAGTTGTTTTCACTTGCACTTGTAAAATCCACATCGTTATTATAACGTTAATGGTGCAATGGCTATTCAAACATTTCCTACACGATGATTCGCGGCCTTGCTGTCCTTAGGCAATTGGATGGCAAAACGTTATTTAAGCATACTTAATAGGATAATGTGATAGCCAAACAAATGGTGGTTTCGTACACCTTCTTTCGGTTCATTGGTGTTGTTCCATGCTATCGCCCGGGAGCTTTGTTTAAATAGAATACAGTGGTGACTATAATTGAAAACCAGGCTCTCCGTGATTTTCGGTGAGATTTTTCAGCTTCAAAAGTTTAACCGAACATATCTACCGTGTTGGTATATTTGCCAGAGGGCTTATGGCTGAAAAATTATTTGATCTGATAGTTGGATGTGTCAGCAGAGCCCATTGCGTGGGTAAATACGAAAACTATACGTAATCGGGTAGAAAAAAAATATTTTGAAATTTACCAAGAGATATTGATGATTTCGGTGGCGTATACGTACTATTTTGAAATGTTTTCAATTTTTATTTATTTTTAATGTCAATTATGTTGTAAATGATTAAGATTGTTATGGAAGTTTAAAAGAGACGTTAGCTCTGTTGAGTCGCTCTGTTCTGCACAGAAAATAGCAGGTTTTCGCCATTCCATCAAACAAAATTTTGTCCACAAGTGTTATTTTTCGTGTTCAATAACTTTGTTTCGCACACACCATCAAAGTTTGGCACACGATTTTTTGCACTTCCTCTGGAGGTAAAACACATTCTTAGACGTTTTTGGACGCCTCTTAAGCATTCAGATCTTCCTGTATCAAAGATATTTTTCATTTAGAGTTTTGTGACTGAATAATTGATCTACTCAAATCGCAAGTGCATGCCCAGCCTAAGTCAAACTTCAACCCTCATGCTATGGGCCACCGACTCTTAATTCGCTAGAGACCTTCCCAATAGGTGCATTTATATGTAAGGGTGTTCTTAAAGACGAGACCAAAATTTCTGGCTGTACAGATAAAGGGTAAACAGTTGCTACCAGGTTTTATCTGGGGACAGGAGCATAAGTCTCTTGGGGCGCTTATATTCTATTAAAGGCCAAATAAGTTTGCCTTAGTTATATCATTGCTCAAGTTGAAGTTTGCATGTAGCTGGTGGTAGTCCGAGATTCAGGAATAATCTACATTGTAGGACCAAACTGTAGTGAACAGTTCCCTGGAATGTCTCTTAGTCCCGGTGCTCAGCAGAGAAATATGTTGAATTGCTTTGCCATCTCCACAATAGACAAGGGATAATCAAGAAATGTTTTTGATATTGTAGGGATTGATTCCAGAAACTTTATAATGGCCTGACTATAGGGCTGTATTAACCCCCATAATCTCCGCCTGGAAGACGCTCCAATGCCCAGGGAGATGAAAAGAGAGGGTGAGGTTTATCTCACCAGAGAAAACATCTCCTCCTACACCATCTTTGGTTTTGGAATTATCCGTGTAAAACTTCAATGATTCTTTTGTAAGTGGTGTTGACTTTTCTCAGAGATCTCTCGTGGGGATCACGACTTTGAAGTTGCTCTTAAAAGAATTGTCTGTGTTTTTGAAAATTATTGTTGGTAAAGAATTGAGGCATGACCAATGTATCTACTGGTTCATTGTGAGGTGGCTCTAAGTGTAAAAGCTGCATTACCTGACAGTTCTTTATCATAGATGTCTAGGGGGATAAGATATAGGAGCAGCTGCTTATAGTTAATCTTACTTGCATCAGTAATTAAGTAATTATGCAATTATCAAAAGTACAGCGAAAATACATTTTTCTTTCATTTCTACTGGTACATAATCACCAACAGCTCTCTTCAGAAATACCTTTTCTACTCTACAAAGGACTCCAGCTTATCGTAATTTCCACTCTGAAACAATAAATTTCAATTCAAACTCCAGATAAACTTAATTGAGTATTTATGAGAAAACTTCCCACAGGCAATCGTAACCATATACGAGCAACCGACCGCCTTGAAAAAAAATCTACAAAAAAGAACTTTTCATCCTCTTTCTTGAAGTGAGAATCTTACTTAAAAGATTCATATTCTGAAGTGATTGGAGATATATTTATTAGGAAAAAAAAAAAAAGAACAGACATAATAGGATTGTGTGAAGGACTTTTGATGGCGCTACAGTCTGGGGTGGACCTGGTATTGAAAAATTCAGTAGAACCTATATAAATGCCTATAAGAAACCAATTTCTCTACCTATCATTGAAAATGTCCTTGATATCTCATACCTACTAACTTGTGGAATACCAAAACTAAACTATTGTTCTCTACAAGGACATTTGGTCCAATGAAACTAAGTTAGTAATTCCATTTTCATTTCATTTATCAGTCAGAGAGTGTCCTCCGATTTGCAACGCTCGCAATCGGAAATTGTGGAAGAATAGCATCAAGGATGAACAACCTTTGAAAATTCAAAACAGATTGGGTCTGTTGGCTTAAGGGTAGTTATACTTGAATGGGTGTGTCTGTATATGCATTTGCTTGCATTGCTTGTGTGATACAATTGTGAGGATCTGTTTGTTGCTTCCATGTTTCGGTAAAGAGGTGAACTGATGAAATTATCATATACGATTTTCGTTTGCATAATGGCTTCGAGAGTGTGTTCCATGACTGAGAAAACAAAAAAAAAAAAACAAATCTCTGCACCATAAACGCTTTGTTCCTTTTCAGTTGTCAAATGGAAATAACAAATCTAACAAAACAACCACCCGATCGACTTTTACCTTTCTAGAAGCGACGCAAAGACGCACAGGTACTCCGGATAGAATTCGAGATATTATGGTTTTCCCTTGTTTACATTCACCCCCTGGTAGAGAATATCCGACCCATGGGAGTGGTTAGAAGTGATTCTTACGAGTTGGCAATTATTTAGTCCACGTAGCGTTTTACTTTTTGCTTCTCCTTTATTTTTTTTTCTTGTGTGGGATCGGGAAGAAGGAAGTAAAACTGAATTTAGCATCAATAGATAAATAATTTTGTAGTACGAAGCCTGCATTATTTGTGGAAATGTGTGTCCTTTGAGAGTGAAAATGTGAAGAGGCTCACAGAATGATGTCCTTTATTTCATTTATTTAGACCTAAAAAGGACTTGTGTAGGATGAGTCCCAAATGATTCAAAAATTGTCAAAAGAACTGTTGCGTGAAGAGAATTTTAAATTTTTACTGTTGAGGTTCCTCCTTGTGAATTTAGCTGTGGTGAGGTCTGAGCAAGGGGTGGCGTATAACGTGCTTTATTGCATTGTCACTGAATTTTATGCTTTCTTGTCTTGTAGAAGTTGTATTTGTTAATAAATAATTTAGGGGATATTTTGGGCACAGCCGGATAGATTATTTAGAGTTAAGTGTGTGGAGATTTAATAATGAGTAAGATAAGTATCTACAGGTTTCTGATGGTTTATTAGAAAGTCTCTCTTTACGGTGCTAAGTGAAATTATAAAATAGTCTGGAGAAGAATTATGAAGACCCTTTCAATAAATGTATGTGGGTAAATGGAAGTTTTTCATTTCACTCATTCCTACTGAGAAGCAAACCTCAGTAATATATGCATCGAATTTGGTTCAAAGAAGTAGATGAAATCCTTAGGAAGAAGAATTATTTGAAGGGAAAACGTTTTGTGAAAGCGATGTCCTATAGAGCGGCCCCATGTGTGATCCAAGGCAGTTTGTAAAGCGACATTTTATGGGCAGAGTTGAGAACGGCAAATTGAAAAACTGAAATACTCTAGCAGACGAGTGTTACCGAAGTTACAGATGCCAGGATGTGCCCTTAAAAGGATAAATAGAGCTGTAAGCTGTGGCACTCTGCCACTAAAACGCCTAACCTTTGAGATGTGACCACAATATAGGGAGCAGCATGTACTGGTATAACCAGTAAGATGAGAACAAAACCAACAGCGGGGATCGAAGAAATTCGTAACGTCCTTCCTCTAGATCTCTACATGCAGGAGGCCGCAGCAAATTTGCAATCAGAATCAGCCAGTCAAAGCACAGGAGATGGAACCCATATGGATATGTTAAGATACTTAGCAACTATCTGGGTGCTTATGTCAATTTGGATTACGTTGTCCCGTACTTGGAATTTGAGAGGGTCTATCCAAGCAGAGAACAGTATCCAATGTGTCCAAAACCATCTTCGTCGACGGCTTTAAAATGGACATAGGCATAGAAGTGGGTTTTTTCTCGGAGGAGCTAGGACCAAGCAGCTCCATAAGACTCCCAGATCACACAAGGTTTTGCATTAGTGTCAATATCACGGGAGGAAATCATGATTTTTCATGAGAGCCAGGCGGCTATAAGAACCGCTGTAAATAACTGAAGCGTGAACTGTAGTAAACGAGCTTCTTTAAGTCCTAGAAGAGTAAAATTGCATGGTAATTGCCTACGCAGATAATGTTACTATAGCCATCTCGGGGAAACACGTAATACGCTAAGAGATCTCTTACAGAATGCTCACTCCAATCTCTCAAAATAAACAAAAGAATGTGGTGTTTGAGTCAATCCCCACAAAACTGAGTTAGTCCTATTTAACAGGAAATATAAAATGGCAGGGCATAGAGACATAAAAGGTTACTTGCCAGGCATGATACAACTCTATCGATACTACTAAAAAAGGGACTCTTAATATGCCTCTCGCCACTGGTAAGTTGCTACTCAAAACAACAGCGATGGACATCATCAACCGCCGTGTAGGGCGCAATGGGACATTGTACCATCAATAGATACGCTAATAGGCTGGATCTGCTCTAGAATGATTTTTGTAAAAGTTGTGCAAGAGAGGGAGGATAAAGGGATTTTTCACTTTCCCTTTCGGCTCCTAGAAGAATCAGCTTTTAACGCAATCTCAACGAGCTGATTGACAGTAACATAGGCAACCTTCAGTGCTTCAGATTAATCTCCACTTGATTCTGCGGATAGATTTTGAGGAAATTATAGATCGATGTGGTAACCGAAATGATCTTCTCTGGTATAAATCTACCCCTTTTACCTAACCTTTGTCGACCCATTCTTAACATTCTTTCGTCTTGTGAATGAAGAAGACTACATTCATAGTAAGAATATAGGCTCTGAATAAAGTGTTTGTATTAGAAGTAGATAGTAGAGTCGCTTGTTGATTGAGGACCAGGTCCATCCCGGACTGGTAAGTAAAAAAGTAAGTTAGAACAAGAAATCCACAATTTTCTTAAAGTAATTTCAAGAGCTTCTACCAAAGTCAAGGTTCAGATTCTGCTAAAGTCAAGGTTTACGTCAACATTCAAAATTAATTTTAAGAGCTGATTTTGAATTTGTTGTGGTGTTTAGGGCAGCACTCAGTCCCTAAAGCGAAAAGCCAACGCGACAAGTATAGAGTCCCAGCAAACATCATAATTGTTCTTAGAGGTTCGCGCTAATTAAAGGTTAAATAACCAAACAACTTGAATCCAAAGTATATGTTATTTAAACAAGGCATGGATATTTGCTTTTAATTACAGTTAATAACTATTTAAAATGCTTTAGAAAATAAATAATTTCAAATTGTCTCAAATCTTCTGTACATACCACCATATTCTTACCTAATTACCAAACAGTATCTTTATCACACTCAACACACTTAAGGTTCCAGACAATTCCCTTAGTAAACATGACCATAAATTAATAAAGACTAAGGAACTAACAACACAAAAATAAAAAAATAAAAAAATCAAAACAAGAGGAAAATAAACTAAGGAAAAGAGTCTTTTCTACTATCCTTTTGGTTTTAATTGTTTTTTTTTTCCAGTTGAAAATTGAAAAATATGCTCTCGGGTTAATGGGATTCCTTTTTGGTGGTAAATAAATTTTAATAATTCCCTATTTTCTCCAGACGTGCCACCATCCACAAAGCAGCAGGAACAACGTAAAAATGCGAATCCACTAACTTAAAACCCAGTCCTTTTCGACCGAAGGACTTGTAATTTTTTTTTTGTTTTTATCCATCTTATTGCATTCGCAATGCGAATAGCAGTTCTCACTTTCTATTAAATTCTTATCCACTGTGTAAGTCGTTAATTTTAATTAGACTAATTTGAGGGAGACGTTACATCGCGCAGTAGACAGTCGACGTCGACGCTAGCTGCGTGTGATGTTTACAATGAAATTGTGGAATTAAATTCTTTTAAAATGTTTTGTATCTTAAATGATTTTAAAGGACCTAAACAATGAAAAGGGAATGAGGAAGAATAATCAAAGCCAATTTAAAGTCAAAATTGAAATAGGTATACAAGGTTACTTTCAGTAACGAATATGCAAAGTAGCTGATACTTCTTTATAGCTTTTCAACTTTAAGTTGAGTGTTATGTATACAGCAAGATGGCTAAGTTAGTCGGAGTCAATCAATATCTACGCAGGTTGCTAAATAGCCGCACCATAACTGCGAAATGGGGCCTAGTTCATTCAAAAAAGTTTGCAACGAAGTGAACACCACAGGGTAGAGTTTTGTCACCTCTCCAATGGTTTTTCACAATCCATCCGATATTCCATATTCTCAGTGAGCAGGATTTCAAAGAAGTTGCCCTTGCAGATGATGTAGTACCTGCTTACTTGTATCAGGCAATAGGGTTCCTATTGGATTTCCTTGTGTGTTCTTATGAGGTTATGTTTTCGTCACCCTCTCTCTTTTTTCTTTGATAAATAAGCCTATTTGGTTCCATCTATCGTTACTCGGGATCATTATTCCGACGACATTTTCTGGAGTAATGTTGCTTCTTTCTAATTCCAGCCTAGTTCTTTCTGTCGAAGTTTGCGTCATCTACTGGAGTCGCGGTATCGGCAAAGCGGGCTCCCTACTTCCTTTCCATCTTATGGAAGTACGCATTAGTACGCGCTGCCAATAAGATGATTTTTCTTGGGCGGTAATTACCATTTTGGATTGCCTTTACCACATCCTCGGTTGCGCCTATTTTGAATCCGTGTTGTTTCTCGGATAAATCACCCGCTGTCAGGACTGCTTCTGTCAGTGGCTGCTTCAGCATCTTCTATAGTAGCGTTCGGTTGTCTTTTTCCTTTGCAGATCAGTATTAAGGGTTGTTTCTTCCAACTTTTATAGAAAACCCTGTCATAAAGGCTGCTGTTGTACGTATTTAGCAAAAGCTGAGGGAAAGTTCGACCAACCACTTTCAACACTTCGGCTGGTATACCACCAAGCCTAAGGGCTTCCATGTTCTGGAGCAGCTCCTCCTCGCTGAACATTGGGATATTATGTTGTTGAGCTGGGAAGATGTTCGGGGGTCTAACTGTGCAGTTAATATGGTAGGATTTATGGGTCCTTTTATGGGTAAGGGTACATCGAAGTAGGTTTCTCCTTGTATTCGTTGAATCTTGGCGTATCCTATCCATAGAACTTTTTTTTTCTCAGAATATTCCCTTAGCGGATGTGCATTGGAGTACATAACGCCCTCCATATCGCTGCACAAAATTTTACGATTCGTTAAGAGTAGAAAGAAGTTTGTCTTTGTGTATCCTCAGGAGTAAGAGTGCAGTGGAACACTCTATGTTAGTTAACATTATATCGCCCTCGTCAAGTCAATCAGAATCGATCCCAACTCAGCACTTTCTAAAAGAAAAAGTTCACAGTCTCAATATCTTTAAAAATGTCCAAGACAAATTGCATCCAATTTAAAATCCTTATCATTTGTAGCAACAAAATCAAAAGGACATTTCTGGTTCAGGTCTACCATATTCCTAAAGCAATTTGATACCCCGGGCGAATACAATCTTGAGTTGTGTCCTTTCATTGCATTTATTCAAAACGACTTAAAGAGTGAATGCTCCACCAAAAGTCGATATCAGATCCCAGTCCAACAAAAGAACCATGGCAGGGAATACATAGACGAAGGACGAAAGCAGAAAATAAATAAATAATCAAAACTTTTGCTGATGTCACTTGATTTAACTCACCCTGCCCCTCTCACATGATTCTCTGTTCTCTTTTGTAACATCCACCATATACACGTTTCTACTCTGCACGTAGATATTCTTGTATAGTCGTATCCTCCAAATAAATTCCACAAAATCCCAATGTAACAAAACGAGGGGGAAAACAAAATTAAGGAAGGACGTGCCTTCGAGACAATTTTTCGGTTTTAACCTAAAGTACAACACCCACCCAAGGATGATTTTTCTACTTCATCGTCCCATTTTGACGTCACTCCTTTCCGATGAATTTATCCTATAGCTAGATATGTACGTATATCCTGTTGAGTGTTTGCTTTTAACTTCAGACACCGGTGGTGCTATATCATCCTTGATGTCCTTGCCCAATACATGTGGACATTATCAGGATCAACTTAAATATTCTTTGACATTAAATTTATCGAAAGAAAATCCAGCAAAAAGGAGCAATGAAAGCGAGAAAGTGGAAGAGAAAAAAATACCAAAAACCTGGAAAGACCATAGAGATCGATGAAACTTTCATTTATTTATTCATTGAAAAGCCCGAAAAGCTACGACTGCCGGTTCTTGCTTCAAATTGACGACGACGATGCTCATCGGAAATACGAACAACATTTCCATCCGAATCTAATGAAGGCTTAGGAGGCTTATTCGGTACTCCTTCCAACGGGCGGTATTTGCTTTCATACCAACAGAAGTAATTGATGACGAAAAAGGAGACACTGCCTGCGATTACATTTTATTGGAGATTTACTTCGATTCGAACGTGACAATATTGAAATCTTAGAACAGGAACAATCCCTTCCCACACACAAGCATATGTACATGTGCTTTCTCCCTGCACTTGAACCATTAACACGTTTCTTAGGTACAAAATCATACAAAAAGCATACAAAATCTGTTGTTGACATTTAACCCAGAAAATCCTTTCACTACCACTCATCCTCCCTATCATCATCGCCCGTTTGGAAAAACATCGAAAAATAAAAGCACCAACAACAGCAAGTGTCTTATTTCACACAGAGACTTTCCAACACATGGCCAAAACTGTCCGCATGATAATTTTATGACTCTATATATGTATACGTGTATGTATTACAACAAAGGATACTAATTTTGGTGTTTTTGTTTATTGGTTTGAAGGATAAAAGGAGAAAATTATTATGACGAAATATGAAACCGAGAAAAAAAAATAACACCAAACGAAGGAAAATAGTATAAAAGAACGGTGAATAAAGGAAAAAAAAAAAAAAACGTATTTCAAAGGAACTTCACCCGATGCACACAAAAGGATTTTGAAAATGAACCCACTCTGGACAGACAGAGAGAATGTGTGTGAAGGGGCAAATTAGAGGTCTCATCTTTCGACAAGAAAATGTAATGACCTTTTCAATTTAACACTTTTGAAATTTTAACCCTTTCTAAAGGAAGCTGCCGGATAGGCGTGGCGATGAAGTTGCTGTCCGAAAACAACGACGCCCTTGGCAATGGTTGTTTATGCTTTTGTTTTTGATTAGAGGTTTTTTAAAGGCGTGTTGAGTTTTTTTTGTTTTTTTTTGTTTCGAGATGTTATTAATTTTTAGATTAAAAGATTTTGATATTAAAAGATGCGAAAAAAAGCTCATTTCAATAGAAGGGGTTGTATGTAGGGGAAAGAACACAGATGAAAACATGATAAGGGTTTTATTGTGATTAATGAAACTTGTCATGCAAATTTTTTTTTAGAAAAAAATATGCTTGAGATAATAACAAATTCCTGATCACTGAAACAGCCAACAATTAAAGATGCACCTAGGATATCAGCCTTTACCACATAAGTAGCAAATGTCTTGCGTAAGACAGTACACAAAGCTGTCGTTATCCCCAAAATAATGATGAATGCTTTGAAAATGTCTACAATCATCATGTTTAGGTACAAACCTTGCCACAAAGTCAGCTGTGGTTCAACTGAAGAGCAAGCAATGCGACGATCAACGATAAGTTAACTTTTTAAAAATTGTCTCCTGGACATCCTGGACGACATGAGAATGGTAGTTGATCATCATCCTTATGGTAGCCATTGTTAATTTGCCAGTTTTAAGACTGTAATAATATCAGAAATTTAAACCTTAGCATCGATATGCTTAGTATTCCTTTAGGAGTAAACGGACCATCTACCGTATGGAGCAGAAACAATAAGCATCGCATTGCTTCAATTTTCTAAAAAGGACTGCCGGTCGATGAGAGAAAACCTCTAAAAGCTAGAATTGCAGCGATCAAAGCAGTAGGGATGAGCTAGCTAGAGTCTAAAGACGCTACCTGTGAAGTAGTGAAGTAAAAGGTGGGGCATTAGTAGAACCGTATTCAGTCATAATAAGGAAACAGCTTCATAACCAAATCCATAGACAAAGGAAACCCCTAGTGGGGAATTATCTCTTCTATTTCGCCTGTTCATCAACAAATAGTTTGAAAGGGTTTGATAAAATTGGATTCAAGATAGTCGCATATGCGGGCGATGTAGACGTTTGAGTATGGGATATATTTCTCTCAGTGATTCGTGGAATAATTGATTAAGTTAAGCGCTTCCCATACCTGAGCGTCACAAGTTGTTTATCCGAGTAAACCATATGTGATGCTAGCTTTCCCAGAGAACAAAATACCAACCCTCAAGCTTCCACGACTAAACAACCAAACACTTTCTTTATCTTTCAGTACAAAATACAAATACAATCTGCCATTGGATCAGACGTTTTCTTAGCCTTCCAGGCTCTTCTAATGTATCCCAGGCCGAAGTACTAGCGATAAAGGAGGACTGTAAGCTTCTTAGTTTTAAATTCGTAACCAAAACCACAAAGCAATTATGCTGTCCTGATTGCGCCATCCTACTACCATACTGAAGGCAATATGGAGTAACAAGTAAGAAGTAAACGGAAGAACTTGTAATTTCTGGTCTACAACCATGTATCAAGCTACGAAATGCTTAAATCCTGATTCCCATTCCCATATCATAGAAAATGTCTTCGGATCACTGCAGTTTATTCCTCAATATTTGAAGCTTATTCCTTCTCCTTCAAGATAAAAATATCAACTAAGAAATTCAATCGGAAAGGAAAAAAGCGACACTCTGCATGGTCAAAACAGTAACGCCCTTCTCACCAAAAGAAGAAAATCCTTCAAGAAATACGTGTCCTGCTTGCCAGTAGTAAATTTAGATCAAGATGTAGCGGAAAACAGTTTTCACATCGCAACGAAGCAAAAAACAAAAACACAAAAAAAAAGGCGAAACAAGGATAAGAATGGCTTCAGGAAAGGCATATCAACGATATAATAACATTACCGTTTTGCTGCGATGCCTGATAGTGCTAACGCTAAGTCAGCATTTTTGTTTTCTCCTTATTGAACACGACGTTGTTCTCTTATTATTTTTATTCTTGATAGATATCTTTTTCACCTTTAGGAACTACAAAAAATAGAACAAAAAAAATAGACGAACATATTTTGTTTGTCACCACCTTAGTTGGGACAAAAATAGAACCAAAGACTAGAAAGCATTTTGTACACTCGCTTTCGTAACATCTCCAATAAATATTTATAACAACTTCGTGCAAACACCCTGTACTAAGGACCAACCATGTACTAGGAGTAAATTCTAATTTATTTCTTGGACCATAAAATTCTACCGGAATCTGATAAGTATCATCTCCCTTTTTTTTTTTCTTTTTCTTCACCTTTATCCTTGCCTCTCTCGCTTTCTTTCGTTATAAACCTAGCTCCTGTTCTTGACGTTTCAAATTTAAACAGGCTAGAATCTTTAGCTACAGGGTATGGAAGATTTTTTTT
The DNA here is from genome assembly GCA_951813785.1 of Criorhina ranunculi. Taxonomy (NCBI): domain Eukaryota; kingdom Metazoa; phylum Arthropoda; class Insecta; order Diptera; family Syrphidae; genus Criorhina; species Criorhina ranunculi. The sequence goes on along the minus strand of OX638383.1, from coordinate 9,044,756 downwards.
TTAATTAAGAAGGTAATACGTAACGTATTTGTTTGATAAGAGTTTGCAGGGATAAATATTTATACATAGATAATCAAGCGGTTGTTTTTTAAACTAAAATTAAATTGTTATAAGAGCCAAAGACACATAGAGTCTAGGGTGGATCTGAGCTTTGAAAAACAAGCATATCCAGCAGCCTCTAGTTTCGCACAAGAAGTTGTTATTTTTCACCCATGACACGTGAAGTGTAGTCTTCTCCTATTGTGTCATCTTTCCACTGTGAATGGATTCAAAAATCCTCAGAGTCAGAACGGTGACTTTTGTACATGTGTGGACTTTATGTAGATGGTACCGATGATTTTTTCCTTAAAACAACCAAGAGAGACGTCATCTACTTTTGACAAAATGTAAGCCTCTGCACCATGTTGTGCGTGTTATATTTTTCGCACGAATGGAAGGATCTTCAGTCTTATTGCCGACGAACGGCAAATTGATACCAGAAAGAGAACCTTTCTACAGAAACTAGGAGCCAACAGGGCATGATATGCATCTGAAGATCATCTGAAGACTCGGCATCACAATGGCTGCCTTGAGGGACCCCGAGATGGCTGTAATAGGATAGGATAATGAGGATCTAAGTCGGACTTTAAACTGGAGATCAACAAGGTTCGAAATTAACCGCAGGTAAAAGCCTAGAGCTTTAAGTCTGAAAAGATAATTTGATGAGGGATTTTCTCAAAACCCTTATTAAAAATCTGTAGCAATGACATCGACTTCGTCACCATCCTTCAAAAAGAACAGCGTTCTTGACATGAATTCAGTTAGGTTGGTGGCCGTGGATCTAATCTTAAGAAACCCATGTTGTTTTGTGAAAACAATTACATACATACGTGGTCCGACAGCTCATAGAGAGTCAAGGCCTAGCTTCACACAACCATTCATGTTGTACGTGCTCCATTTTTCGCACGAATGGAAGGGACTGGCAGTTTTATTTCCGACTCCGAAAGGCGGATTAAAAAGCATGACAAATTATACTCTTGCAGGTTTGTCATGACTACGGAGAGGCGATGCAGTGAACAGTTTTTGCTGGTTTTAAGGATTGAACCTGTACCTTCTCGCTTAGCAGTCCATCGCACTTAACCACTAGGCTACGGAAACAATTAGCTTGCAATAAAAGAACTTTCGTCATAAATGATACTTTCAAAGAGCTCGGATACGCATGAGGCTTCAGCTACAGGCCAATACTTTAATCTTTCACTCTTGCACTTGTGGAGGTATATAGTAAGAGGTCCAACGAATCGGAATATCTTCGAATCCACCCTCTCGGGACTGACGCAACGTAGTAGGTTAGGTTAGGTATGTGGGCCGGCAAATAGGAGTTCCTATGCGCCACACACAGGTCTCTAAGACCCATTGAGCTATCCATAGGGGGGAAATTTAACCCTTAAACGCTACCCCCCGCATAAAAAGTGTAATCGTAATTATTTACTGCGTTCATTGTACAAACCATCCTTCGGATTTGATGAAACCGTTCAGATCGTTTGCCGGTTTACCAGATAGTTCCTCGAGATCCCGAAATAAATGTCGCCCGAGGAATTTGTATCTTAGATGGTAGAGGCCGGGGCAGTGGCAGAGGATGTGGGTTGTGTCCTCATGGACTTCCTCGTCTCCGCAGCCTCTACACAGCCCGTCTGCCGTAATACGGAGTTTCTTCATATGGCACCGTAGAGTGTTATGACCCGTTATCACACCTACAAGGGTGGATAGGGATTTTCTATCCTTTTGTATTAGTTTTGCGGTCCTAGCCTTATCTTACTACTAACTTACTACAAACGCAACGTAGTAAAGGCAGACCCAGGTGCCGCATACAATTGGCAGGGGACCTCAAGCAATTTAGTGTGAAAAACTGGAAGCACCTAGCTAAAGATCGAGCTGGCTGAGAGGACAAAGAGTGATTGTATCAGTCGAGTCATAATAAATTAACATTAAAACAGACCGCTGCGCTGATGTATTTTTTTCCACTCAAAGCTACGACCCTTGATTTGAGGGTTTAAAACTTCACTATCTATGATTTAGTTGGGCTCCAAATAAATCGAATATTCCTTTTCGGGGAAATGAGTACTTCTTTCGACACTTAGGGTTTAGACCTGATCAGTTATATATGTACATATATATGGAAGAGGATTAACTTTACTATAACTGTGCGCAATCTGCGATTCGATCTAAGAAATTCTTTCTTTTCCCGTGATATCTCTACTTATGTTTCTTTTCTTCTCGTCCAAAGACTGATTGAGAAGACTGTCAAAAAACAACATGTCTAGGTGAGGAACCTTTAGTTCGTGCCTCAAGTAAATATGTATGTAGAACATATGAAGCACGCTTATGGCTTTACACATATAATGCACAGTTTTACCTACTTTATCTGTGTACAATACATGGTTGTTAAAACGTAATATCTCCCTTAATAATTCTAAATGTACTTTCAGCCATTCAAAGGTATTAAAAAGCCATAAGCCAATTTTCCAATGAAACATAATAAAGCAAATAAATGATAATAAATGTCAAAAAAAGAAAAAAATTAATTACAAAATAAAAATTTAAAAACCATGAATGAGTTTAATTAACTTCGCTGTAGAAACTTTTGGAGCAACAGCACACCATGTGCACAGGACCTACAACGGGGGAATTTCTTCCACCTCGTTGAACAGTAAATCACATGAATTCAATTGCTTTTGGAACAAAAGTATCTCCGTGGGAATATGATTGTATAAGTACGAACGACGTCACTATACCCCCTTTCATTGAATTTTATTTATTTTTTCATTCAATATTGATATTGAATTTACATTATGTGTAGTACTTGTACTGTGTAGCAACCGATGTTCGCTTGTAATGTAATAAATAAAGTGCAAGCCGTATGCCACTTTCCCATTTTGTTGGTATTTTTTTTTTTGTGGATTTGTTTTGTACTTATTTATTCAATATGAACATTCGAAAAGACTGTGCTAGAGCAACATTCGAAACTTTTACATGAATTCGGGTGCTAAAAAATATGGCAATCCGTGTGTCAGTTGGTAGATTGCAACTTCGAAAACGTATCGATAGCAATGAAGAATTAAGAAACTGCTTTAGAAACGCCTGACTAAGTCGACATGGATGATGGCTTCAAAACCAGTGAAGGCTCAGATGCTGGAGTCTTTGTGGAAAGCGACAACATTAGACTGCACTTTCCCCTAGGTATTTATGCATCTGTCTTCCAAGCGGAGATTTTTGCAATACTTATGGCTGCGAACTATATTTTGAAAAACCAGTGGAGGGGACGGAGTATCTGCGTGTGTAGCGACAGTCAGGCTTTGCTTAAGGCCTTGCTCAATCCTCTTACTAGATCCAAAATAGTTCGGGAATGCAGGTCGAGTTTGAATTCAGTTGCAAGACTGAATTTGCTAAGACTTGTCTGGGTCCTTGGACACAGCGGGATTACCGGAAATGAGGTCTCCGATGAGCTTGCTAGACAAGGTTCAGAGGAGAACTTCTCCGGCCCTGAACCCACGTTAGGTTTGCTCGTATCTTCGGTTAAGGCTTCTATCGATGGTTGGGCTTCTAGCAAATACAACTGTAGATGACATGACTCTGCAGGATGAAGGCAGATTAAACAGATCCTTCCCGACGTCTGTAAGAAATCCGTGGCATTCTTGCTGTCTCTCAGTAGAAAAGACTGCAGACAACTTATTGGCGTTATTTCGGGACATTTCTCATTTGCCAAACATCTCAACGTGTTAGGTCTAAGTGACACCACTATCTGTGACGCTTGTGGAGAGGGCGACGACACTGCGGAACATTTCCTATGTCATTGTCCTATCTTTGCTTGTATCAGGTGGCAGATTTTTGAGGCTGATGTGATGAGTGCTGGTAAGCTAAGCTCCTTATCACTGACGCTCTTACTCGACTTTCTTAGAAAGGCGAAGAAAATGCAGTCAAAGGGTTGTACCTGCTAGTAGTACAATGGACCTTCTTTTGTGTCTGAGTGCTCCAGCGTGGTGTTCCAACACACGAAAAAAAGGAAGAAGAAAAGTCGACATGGAAAAGTCCTTGTCCTTTTCCAGATCAGCGTAAGTGCACGCACATCTTCTGAATCTGAATTTGTCAGCTCATCGTGCCAAAGAGGCATGCATTACCTTAGGGAGTCCTAGCTTGTGCCATGATGGTTTGATTGCCGATTCTAGAAAAACCAACCGTCATAAAAGTTCTAGAAAATGTCCAACGCGTGACTTGTCTGAGCACTACAGGGGCGTTAAGAGCTCCTTCAAGCGCTGCGGTTCAAACAAAGCTACACTTGATGCCAGAAGACATTTTTGGTATGAAACAAGCCACTAACGCAGCCAAAAACCAATTGCAAATGACTTCAACATACTCTACGAGCACACAGTAATGGACAGAAATGCCTGGAATCAGCGCAAAGCCTTCTTCAATTAGTCTATCTCTACCTTTATGGACAAGTCTCAAACAGCCACAGGAGTTGGTCCTTGACATTCACCACATCTTCAGCTGTTCTAATCACTGAAGTGCCTTCTAAACCGAAATCATGGCTATAATCGATGTCCTGTCGAAAGCAAAGCTTAGATTGAAACATCTTGATTATTGTAACAACGCTAGGCTAATCTGACTTGTCCTTGATCTTAAGATATCGAAAGCGTTAATTCGATGTTCTAACAGGGCACTGCATCCCAGACAGGTAGACTCAACGTTTGGGTATTGTAGCTGCAGGGGCGAGTAAGAAGAATCTTATGCGACTTCTTCTAGTGAATACTTCTTTAACGATATAAATGGTCTGAACACTACCATCACTGCCAATCTAAACTGCTACGTCAGAAAATCTAAATGGTTTCAAGAGTAGACTAGGATCCAATCCTAGTACTCACAATGGTATTACAATCGACCTACTATTGGTCTAAGTATACCCCGTCTCAGAGGACCACTTCAAACTAACTAGCATTTTGCTCAAAAAAAAAAGGAGAAAAGGTAAGGCATGTGATAACCTGACCTAACCTAAGAATCTACCAATTCGATGACAGTCTTGAACACGTTTCAGATACAGTATAAAGTATGAGTAAAAAAAAAAAAGTTGGATACCTAAACAATTAGTTTGCGATTGCCAATTGCCACTTCCAACAAACTTTCATTCCTTTCCTGCTTCGAGAATCCATATTTTATCCACATACTGCTCGTAAATCGAAACATCCTTCAGTGTTCACTCCTAAGCATTTGAGTACCTATACACATGCATAAAAGCAATTGCAAAAGAATACTATTAAAACAATCCACCCACGCCCACCGACATCTGCTTGTGTTTGCATTTTAGTAGAACGGCGGCTGCCGTGGTAACGCCGAAATCCCCTTCAATTAAAATGCGATAAGAAGTTTAAAATGAAAACGGTGGCGCCACTAACTTCTGAGTGATACTTCGTTTACTACACAGAACATGGCTGCTTTCCACCGTGTCTGGTTTGGGGCGCTAATTAAATATGTACCCGAAGATATAATAGAATGGCAGTTTGCATATAACTGCTTGATATAATTTTATAGAAATTATAGATTCAACACGAACGTGAACAACCGCCATGTAGAGTAAATATTCTGTTAAAGCAACATGAGGGCCAGGACATTTTTGAACAAAAAAAAAGGAAACTCTATTTTGTTAGCCTTCATGCACTTTTTGACATATTGCAGCAGTAGAGTGAAGTCATCATAAAAGTATGTTTTTTCCTGAATATTTATTTTTTCTATACAACTTAATGCTTGACATGAATATTCGCCTTGGCTCTGGGAATGGAGGGTGTTCCTTAAGTTTGTATGGATCCTTAAATTTGGGAAATTTAATGTCAACACGACTATTAAGTGGCTGAAATAAAGATTTTGATTGAGAGGGAGTCGAAACAGGTGTCGAAGTAGCTGTAGCTGTAGCCAAAGTTGTTGGCCCACACGGGCTTAAAGCCGGTTGCAATCTTAGAATTGTTCACCCGATTCCTTTTAGGTTAGGCTAGGTTGAAGTGGCTGCCACTTAAAGCCAGTATACTTAGACCAATGATAAGTTAATTGTGGTAAAACATCGATCTTGGGGAGATTCTTCTTACCTACTCGTCAAACCAATTAAAGCTTCTGATGAGGTAGGTAGGTAGGTAGAGGCGGTTCAACATGAACCCATGTAGCACTAGGATGTGCCTTTTTCGATTACCACAGCTCGTGTAACCTGGTTGATGGTGTGTGTTGTTGAAAAATAGGTGAGACAGTCAGGAGTACCAAGAACCAGCCTGTGGAGTTTCGAAAACGGAATAGATCTCGTATCCCTTTACCTGAGATGTCGTTGAGGGTGTCGAAGAATGGTTGGTTAAGTGCATGCAGTCTGGCTTTTGCTAGCGCCCGATATTTGCACAGGAAATGGAAGAGTGTTTACGTCTCATTTTTGTTCTGCAACTGCGGCGAGGGGGTTACGTGGGATATCTAGTTTGGCCGCATAGTCTCCAATTGGTCAGTGCTCCGTGATTATCGCCGTGATTCTCGTGATATCTTGGCGGGTTCTGTTAATTAGGTCTTTTGTTCTACTCTTATCGTAGGTCGGCCTTAACTTCTTTGAAATGACGCAGTCGGAACCCCCTCCATTGGAGGTTTGTCTTCGGCAGGAAGTGTGCATGGATTTTCCATTTTACCGCTCTTAGCGAGATATAGACCCTTAGCGCGAGTAAGCTGAGCCCTTCCTTTTATATCACTGTGCCCTGAAACCCAGAGAAGTGTGACCCCGAAGCGTCCACCCAAGAGGGCAAGCTCGTTCCCGCACTCGTGCACCAGTTCGGAAGATATTGTAGCCGAGTCAATAGCTTTGATAGCGACTTTGCTATCTATGAGGGTCGCAATGTTTTATTTGTGCGTTGTGTCACGCCTGAGTTGCGTGCAAGCCTCTCGGATTCCCAATAGTTCCGCCTGGAAAACGCTGGTAAAATCCCGCTTCTGATGAATCGTAGAAGGTTTCTGACATCGGTGTTTATTAGATAGCCTAGGTTGATATAGTAGAGGTTTTCTCTTGCTGCAGAGAGCAGGAAATGTCACTTTGAACGTACGCCCAGTTCGAAAACAGCCGCTCAAGCTATGCCATTGAAGCGGATATCTTCAAAAATTTGATTGCCAGCTGCTCTTGGTCTTGATCCATTGCAAAGTGTTCGAAGGTTTTTGGTGAATGTTCCAAGATTCGAAACCCTCCGCTTCCACATGCTTGAAGTAGATTACAAAATTCTACGTAGATTTCACGACGATCTCAAAAATCATGTAGACTTGACAACCCAGGTCTAAATAGACTTAAGCGAAGTGAACCCACTAACCTAACCCAACCTTAGCAGTGAGCTACAGACTAAAATCCATACGTAGACAATTCAAGGGCTACCTTTCATCACCCTTCATTTAGATACAAACTTATGCAGGTAATGCATCCTGGTCTGAACATCAGAAAAACAAAACAATATTGACAATGGTAGGTTTTCACCCTAAACTCAGTTTGGCAACGTTCTGAATTCAAATAAATTGAAGAGCCGTATGTAAAAGCTTTTGAAGTTCATCTGACTGTGTGGGATATGTTTCCTTTTATATGAGTTTGAGGGTGTTCAACCACATGTACATACCGGCGGGTTGTGAATGCTTAAAGGCGGAAAGATTTCCAGTTAAATTATTTTATTTCATGTGTCCTCGTATCATCCGTTGTATTCTCACCCATCAAAGTGGGACCCTTTTTCCGGACGAAGTATTCTAAGCCCCTTTGGTGTAACTGCGGCTTTCAAATATTGTATTGGAAGGGACTTTTGTCATCATAATCTGTGATGATCTGTAATTTTTTGATTTGCAACGATGCTGCCGGATGAAATTCATGTGGCAAAAAACAAAATGGAAAACTGATTGCAATCCTTGTGTGAGACACAAGTGTCGTCGTTTGACATTTTATCATTTTCAATTACTCCGCACGGATAAAACAAATCGGATTTCACAAAGTACCCTTCGAACACAATCACACCAGGATTTGTTTATTTTGATGATTGTTTGTCTGGATGACGAACCACCAATGCAGTCGGGTGGATCCTTTTGAACCATAACGATATTTTCGATTATATATATGTATGTACATACATATATACTACATAAGTTAATATCGTATACGTGTTGATTGTCAAACTTAATTGGATGTGGGTGAGTGATGAGTGTCGCTTTGGTCTTGCCAAGCGGAGCTTTATAATGTTTACGTCAGTACATGTATCTAAAATAATGATTGAGGAATCGTGAATGCTACGGTTGCACAAATGAAATCTGATTGTGAGAAGGATAATGTCATTACTATTGTGGCTTTTTGAATGGAAAGGACGGACAATCAATAGTTAATTTCACTCGTCACAATATGTGTTCTACAGATATAGGTCTTGGAGATATTTTGCGAGGATTGGCACTACATATTTTGAATTTGCATTAACACCTACTAGGCGAAATTAAAAGAAAATTGACAGAATACAGAAAATCATTTTAAAAAAATCTACGAAGCCCTAACTACTTAATGATTAGATGCAGATCGTTGATGATCTGTAGGTCATTGTACAACTTTCGGTACCTTCCATTCCTCCACAGAGGAGAAAGATGATGGCATATAGAATTGCCTTTAGGAGCTCCTTGGTAAAACCGACGGCCAATGTCCTACATATGACGTTAGGATCATCCCCTGCAATTTGTTTGAATTTCTGGAAGTTCCAACGAGCTAACATCGATTCTGATCTCTACTGGGTTTTAGCCAGAGTACAAATGTAAATTTTTAAGACTCCGCGTAGCAAAAGAAGCGCGTCGAATGGCTATAATTGCAACAAACTGCCAGAATCTTTGCCGAGCGAGTTTCCTTCACTCTCTCAAAATGTCCATTTTTATAATTCACTAGCGCTAAATGGGTTATGAACACCCTTATGCCAACTGTCAACATCATGACCAGAGCGACACGGCAAACTACTAATCTGCTGAGTTTGAAGAAGAGTTTAAGAAGGCTCATGAAGATTAACAGTATGCCTACCTCAACGAAAAAAAGAGAAAAATATTGTAGGAACATCTTTTTAGAAAGCAAGTGAAAGAGCACGAAAAGCAATCAAGGCAATCGAGAGACGCTCATATGTGTAGAGCTATGCGTAGTTTGTAAGTTTGAAGTGGTTTTTTGAGAGGAGATATACTCCATACTTTCTTACTTATCAGACCATTGACCCGTGGAGGATCATTCTTGACGGTCCCGAACACACTACTTCCAGATTACTAAACCAAGGTTTCTAGCACACCAGATTACGTGTTCTTTTAATCGGGGGTTCGGTGTACCCTTTCTTCGTGAACCAAGTTCGTAGGCCCTTTTGGTGGAGCATTCTCGTCGATTCGCTCAATGTGGCCAGCCGAGCCAGTGCAGTCCATGGATTTGTACCTTCCGGACTACATCCACATCATTGTTCACCTCGTAGAGCTCGCGGTTATATCTTCTTCTCCATTCGCCCTCCTCGCAGACAGGACCAAATATTCGACCTAGAATTTTTCTTTACAAGGATCCCAAGATCTGCTCCGCTGTCTTACTTATCGTCCAGCATTCAGCTCCATAAAGCAAGACCAGAGTTTTGTAGAGCATGATTTTGGGCCTTCACATTAGGAGTTTGTGGAGTATATATTTGCCCCGAGGTAGATGAAGTTCTGTCATAGACAGTGTTCGACGGATCGGTTTTTAGTCGACAGCATGTACTTTGTCTTATCGTCATTCATCATAAGAGCAACTGATTTGGTTGGTGCTTCAATTGCCGTAAAAGCTTCAATATTTCTAGGAAATTCGCTAAGAGTACAGCATATATTGTACCAGAAGTCTGATGACTAGAATCCACAATATTTTCTATAAATATAGGTACACCCTAATAGTGGTATAAATGATCGTGTATTTCGAAAACCTTTCATAATCCTTTTCACTTACTTTCAAGCAGACGATTATACATATTTCTCTGCATAGAAATCAACCGATTACTTTAAAAGATTAATCCATCCTTACACAGATAATTGCAAAAAACACTCGAGAAAAAAAAAACGAGCAGTCATTAATCGAGCAAATCATTTAATACTTAAAAAAGAAAATTCTATTCAATACAAAAATAGAAAAGAAAAAAAGTAATAATAATCAGCACAAAGTCAGAAAAGGAAGTGAGATATCCTTTTTCCAATTAGCAGAAAAAACAGCATCGATACACAACAGCAAGCGCAGAAAACTTACTCAAACATAAACAAACAAACAAATCAATAGCTAAGCTAACACAGAAACAAGAGATGAAATAAAGAACAGTCAGAGATAGGATAGTGGATGAGAAGAGGCAACAAAAAAAAAAAGAGGAAAATTGAAAAAGTAATCTCAAAATCTATATATACGAGTACGTTGAGGATTCCAACTGAACGAACGAAACGAAACGAATAAACGAACGGACATATCAAATTCACGGAGTATTTAGTGAAGCAATCATCAATCGATTCCGCTGGATACGCGCACAGGATAAAGTGCCGGATATTTTATACGAGATGGAGGAGGGCTAATCACACCATTCACGAGTGGCATTCAGTTTACTACATATATGTATATCCATTCATCTATCTGCACTTGTATCTGCACATCAGAGTTGGTGGCAATGCGAAGGAGAAGCGCTAGGATAGAAGCGTTTTCATGTTATAAACTCTCTCTTTGCAGAAAATGGTCAAGGGAAGAGAGAAGAAGAGATTAAAATTTCATTCAATTTCGATAGTTGCACTTTTTTCTTTTTTCAAATATTGAAGCTAAGCAAGAAGATTGAAAAGGTTGGAGCGAAAAATTGGATAGTTATCCATAAAAGTGTAAATATCTACAGTACAACTAGAGTATCAATGTCAACAAACATATGCATGTATTCGTAAATTTCAAAGTTAAAGTTTTTGAAACCGAGGATCGATCTTTAAAACCTTGAAGTAACCACTCTTCAAAGTGATGATTGTTGCGCTAGATATATCAAAAGTATTTGACAGAGTTTAGCACTTAGTTCTTTTGTTGAAAATGCATGAGAATGGCATCAATGTATCTCTTCTTCAATTGATTAGAAACTACCTTTCGGGGTTTAAGTCTGTAATTCACCATACATGTGTTCTCAAAGGCTCCGTTTTGTCCCCTACTTCCTTCCTATTTTTTTTTTTTTACAAATTACCTCTTGTCTGTAACTTCTAATCCAATTTATTCCTTCGACGATGACAGTACTATCTAAGTTTCTCATACTCGTTGCATAATGCATGTCTCTGCTCCTCGGACGTTTAGGAGGAAGGGTAACGTATGTAAAACTCATTACATTACGACCTCGAATGGAATTTAATGCTTTCATAACACAATGCTGCCTTATGTCACTTAAGTGAAACCCAAACCTCAAACCTTTATTCATGAATGGTACCTGCATCGCCGAATCCGAAAGACTTTCCATGCTCGCAATGTGTGTTAACATAGCGACTTTTAAGCCGCCAAAAGTTCTGCGAGGTTTCCTTAAACGAATTAATCTGGCTTTAAGTAGAACAAAGCTCGAATACAACACTCACATCTAGTCCGGTGCACCAGAAACCGTCCTGCACATGCTAGATAGAATCAAAAAACGCACGTAAAGACTTATTGGTTACACAAAGATTGTTAAAACTACAACTTACAATTTAAAACCAACGTGCAACGGTATTTCCTTCGTATCTCCTTAAGAGTAGTCATAAACCTTTAAGGACCGCTGTTTATTAAGTTACATTTAGCTAAGAGAATTTTTTGGGTACTAACCACACTCTAGCACTCACAGTGGTAGATATCACAATGGACCTACTTTTGGTCTAAGTGTGTCTCTTCTCAGAGGACCACTTCAAACTGTCTAACTTACTACCTCCAGCTGTACAGTTTGCATTGTGGCAAGAATGCCTTTAATAAACATCCTTGCAGATGAACAACAACGTCAGTACTGCTCGAACCATAGTCACGAAGAACATGAAATTGCGGCTGGCGAAAACCGACATCCAGAAAAGTAATGGAACGGTGATAACCTTGAATGCTTCTAAAAACGGCTTCAACCTGAAATCCATCCATGGTTTGATAGACGTTAGGAAGAACTGGATTTTTTCCTAACGCAGTTTCTGACGGAACATAGAAGCTTTTCCTGGTACATGCGTAAATACAAACATGATGATGGTCCTTATTGCAGATGACGTATGAATTGCATATAAAACGCAGAAGTCTTTAGCATGAAACTCGGCTAACCACCAGTTCCCGAAAATATTGCTGGTGAGATGTCTAAAAGCCAAGAGGAATGTCATCTAGGCGAAAGCTCCATAACGTGCAGAATAAAAGACAAAGAGGACAGCGAAATGGACTGTGAAGAAATGTCTGAATGACGGTACCCCAGGGATCATGGAATAGAAAGGAGGTGAGTTTAGTCGATAGAAACCCTACACTAGTACTGAACTCAGTTAGGTTTTTTTTTTTTTTTTCAAATCCCAAAGCGCTCCGACTCGACATCGGTCCATTGGACTACTAGGCTTCCTGGTGTAGTAGCTGATGAAAATTCGATTTTATTCGCTTCTTTTTTCATTTCTAGTGGGTGTTGGTTGCTGTTCCCCGAACGGGCTCAGAACTGCACCATTGCTGTCCCCTTTCAGTTACAGGTTTAGTTGCGTCTTTTTAAGATCTGCTCCTTTATTTGTGCTTTTGTCAGTCTAAGCATAAGAAGACTGCCGATGCAAACACACATTGCAAATTCATTGCTAAGTAGTTTCAACAAGCAATGGTGATTGTAGATTCTGCAACAAAGCCAAAGGGTTTTGTTACGGAGCATAGTAACCTGCGTACCTTACAGGTTTTTATTCATGCTCTTTCCTATTCATGCCTTTCGCACTGTAAAATTGCACACAAATGTCAACTTTTAATTGTAAACTCAACCTTTATACAAAATTTAAAAAAGAAAACAGTTTATTCCCCACAAATGCGCAAACAAATCTAAAAGCTGACGACAGGAAAAATGTCATCCAATTTGCGTTCCCATTCCTATTTTCGAATTTGTCTTGCTTAACATTTGTAAGTAATCGCTTTAGCACGGTTTGTAGGAGCAAAGAAATAAATGTTTGTATGTATGAGTTGGAAAATAATTCCGACAAAATCAAACTTCAAATCCACGCGTACAGGCATACCCATGTACAATATTCTCGAATTTAAGTAATCCCTACACACCGCATCCTTAACTTTAAGAAAGTTAACTCTAAAGAAAACAACAACTCACATGACTAAACATAATGCAAATTGAGTAGGTCGGAGACTTTGTTATAAGTCGTTCAAATCCTATTTCTATGTCTCCTTTGTACATATGTATTTGTAGACAAGACTTTCTTCTTTTTTTTTCCTTCATTTGGTTGAGAATAGCATAGAAAGCAAGAATATCCTTTCTATCTAATTTATGATATGCAACTGTTTTGTTAGCCCGCGTATGATAAGTAATGGCGACAGGACACGCAAAATTGATTCGTTTTGCCCATTTTGCCGACCAAAAGCTCCCTTACAAAACAATTTACAAAATGGAGGTCGTACGGAAACCGATGTTGTGCTGTATAAAAAAGGCCCAAATGATAAATATCCGTCGACATACATACCTACACACACACAAATGGGAAGAGTAAAGGGTGAAAATTGTTAGCACAAAGGGTAACGCTATTGCAAGGAATTTGAAAATACCAAAATCAGGCGGCAGGCCACCGATTACGTAATTCTATTACGTTGCGGAAGGAAATGGAAAACCATTTTGTCCAAGTTTTCACTCTCTGAACCTCTGACTGAACCCTTTGAATTTACCGCTGAGCTCTCGCATTCGAAAACAGCTTAAGGAAAAAAATAAAAAATAGACAGGAAGTCGTAGAGTCTTACTTGCAATCAATCACAGGACAGTTTAATCGATATCGCTAAGCAACGACGTTTACCGTTTATCGTTTCGAAATGAGGGTGTCCTAAGGGAGAGTTATATTTTCTCTTCGTTTTATCGTTTGTCCGCATTTGCTGTTTGTGTTTATGTTTAGCAGAGGAAATTAATGTTAAAGGACATTGTTAATGCCTTCTTGGATTTGAAAGCAAAAAAAAAGTAAAAAATAGAAAGAAAATGGAGAATTGAAACCGGTTGTGTTATTTGATTTCCATTGCGGAAGGGAATTTCTTTCTGTTGGTATCCTTGGGGAAATATCGAAAGTGGATTAAGATTTGTATGGACGTCAGCAGATTATTATACTTTTCCTATACATATATGTTTCTTTGTGAATTTTTTTTTAATTTGATTGTCAACGTTTATTTACTAAGTTTTTACTTCAAAAAAATATTCCACAAAAGAGTGTAACCTGCTTATTCCATATGACATGACACGGAAAGGAAAGAATAATGCTTCAACAAGATATAGACAGAACAGCACTCGGAATTTACTCAGGATATTCACGAATAAACGAATCAAACCATGCAAAACATCTAGTAAGTACTTTTGACAAGAAGTTTCAGACAAGAGATTATTTATAAAAATGAGAAAGAGAGTCGGAGACAAAACGGAGCCTTGGGAGACGCCATCATTTATATGGTGGATTGCAGACTTGAAACCTTCCAGAACAACTTGAATTTCTAATCGATTGAAGAAGAGATACATCGATGCTATATCCACGGATTTTCGGCGTCAAATGCTTTTGAAATATCAAGTGCAACAATCTTACGATGTAGAGATTCGTTCTACTTCTCGATGAGATAAGCCATCAAGCCACCAGTGGACCTGTTGTTACGGAAACCGTACTGCCAGTCATTGAGGAGTTTCCGTGAGGCGAGATATTTCATAAGCTGACGATTTATTAGCGTTTCCATGACATTGGAAAGAAGGGACGTAAATGCAACAAATGCAGTTTTCCATCTACTCGGAAAGAGACCAGAGGAGTAGGACAAATGAAAAAGTTTACGCAGTGGTTTTGCCAGGGTGGAAGAACGCCTCTTCAGAACTATGGGTGGAATACCATCTGGACCAGCGGATTTGTGTATGTTGAGACCTCTAAGTACTCTTGCAACTGTACGAGTGCGAAAGTTGATTTGGCCTATGGAGAATTGGACGCTCTTGAGTACAGGTGGAGACAACGAACGATTTGGGAGCGTTGAGCTAGCTGCAAAGTGTGCGGCAAGCAGATTGGTCTTGTCTAAGGAGTTGACAGCTGGAATGTCATTGTAAATGAGCGTTGGAATTGAGGACGAGGCAGAATTCTTTATTCTTTTCACAAATGACTAACAAACCTTACTACCCTTGGGACATTGTAGGATTTTTTGCCTCAATTTTTGGTCATAGATAAATTTGACACGTCTGGCTTGCTTAAACTTTATTCGATTTTCCTTAGAGGTGTTGGCTTTAAAATACCGAAAGAATAATCTCGTTCTTCCTGATAACTTCTTTGCGGCTCAGGTCAAGCCACGATTTTTCCTTCGTTTGATGCTCTTCATTCAGTTGGGAATGAAGGAACTTATACCAAAGAGTCGACTATTGTTGAGTTGTATCAGTAGAATAGTGGTCGCCGTGGCTTAGTGGTTAGTGTGTTGGACTGCTTACCGAGAGACACAGGTTCGATTCTCAAAAACCACCAAAAGTTTTTTTCGCGGCACCACCTCCTCTCAATTCGCCGTTCGGAGTTAAACTGAAAGGTCCTTTCCATTCGTGCGAAGAATATACCACGCACAACATAAATTGTTGTGAGAAGCTATGCCTTGGCTCTCCATGAGCTGCCGTGCCAAATATACAAATACATATACATCAGTAGAATAGAAAGTAAGAAAAGGGGATAGAAGGGTTGATCTTAATATTTGTTAAGGGAATTTCAAGACAGCGTTTTGTGACTTAAGAAAGAGTGCCCTGCTTCCTTTTGAATTGGATACTTCCATAAAAGTGAGAACTGTTTAATCGACCACCGTTAAGTTCAATTAGGGGAGTTGATAGTAAGGACAGTTCTGGAAAACCATCAAAGATGTCTAGACCTTCTGTATGAGACACACTGTCACAGTTTTAAAATTATTGATCAAGTTTTATTGGCACTGAGTATGACTTACTCATCCAATGGCACGAAAAAAGGACATATACAAAAACCGAAGCAGATATTTCGAATATTATTTCTTTTAAACATATCAAACACTTTAAATATTTTCAAACTTTCATTGTATGTTAGTTAAAGACTTTAGGTCCTTAAAGCTTTTCATTTCTCAAAAAATAGCGTTTAAAACTTATTTTTAGATCCACAGACTTCAATGGCAAATAATGATGGCCGCATTTTTTGCTTCAGTGCAATTTCCTTCTGCTTGCATTTTTTTCTTTCGCTAACATTTTTCCAAATAATAATCCTTCCTATATCCCATGGCTTTACTAAGTTATACCCTGTATATACGTTTTCTTTTTACCTTTTTTCTCGTTGAATCTCTTGAAATGCGAACGAGAGGGAGAGAGAAAGATGTTGATGATAGTGGATGTTGCCAGTGGCAGGATAATCTCTTATTTCTTCAACACCAAAAACCAAAGTGGGCATAAGAAAATAAAGGATATACACAAGTTTATTTGAAAATTCATTCAGGACTAATGAGTGGCCAATAATATTCTTTCAACAATTTTGTTCGATTTTTGCTGAAGTAGCAAGTTTTCTTCCCTCCTCGCTACTTGACTTTTGCGAATAAAGTTCAAAAAGTTTGTACTTCTCGAATTTTTTTTTCATTTCATGGTTCAATTTAACTTTCGGTAATAGGAACTGGTGATAGTATTGCGTATTACTTACTATTCCAGGACGATGGGGGTTCAGGCGATAGACGTTATTGAGAATTTATAACTATAATAGCGTTTCTTGAATGCGCATCAAGAATTTAATCACAGGACCTTATGGTCCTTTTTAAAAAGAAGAAGAGTATAATTTTTAAAAATAACCTAGGAACATAGGCCAGTATAAGTAGAAACGAACTTCCTATACCGTGCAAGGTTCAGCTTCGATTAAACTCGAAGGACTGAACTCGTTTTGTTCAAAAGAAATTTACAAAATACTACGTATCGTCAACCCAAAGCTAAATAGCAAGGAACTTCAATTCGCAGAACATGTACTTGGGGGCCATTCTTGGCAAAAAAATAAAAAAATAGTTGGAAGCTGAATATCCTTATTCTATAAACTCAGACAATGACATCAGCGCTGACATATAAATTGGAATAACTTATGCCAATCGCTGTTTCTTTAGACTAAGAAGGTGATTGAGTAGCAAAGCCATTTCTCGAACAACTAAAGCGACTCCATACAAGATTCTGACCGTACCAGTCTTGATCTTGAATGCACAGAGTCATGGATTTTGTCAAGAAGGAATGAGGTAGCTCTCTATTGTTTGGAGAAAAAAGTCCTCTGGGTGATCTTTGGTATCGTCTGCATAGATGGTGAGTGGAGGAGACTATACATCGTCACGGACTCATAGTTGGAAAGTTACAGGCTAGAGTCAATGTGCGAGCTTAAATTATGCAATTATCTGACAGATCAGAGAGTTAAAAGAATTTAGAATTTCAATATGGCGGCTCCAAGATGGCGAACGAATTTGGCATTTATGGTCCGATTTGACTCAACATTGACTTCTGGGAGTTTCTAAGTTAGAAATTCGAAATGGCTCGTCAGCCATTGGATTCAAAATAAATCCATTGAAACTGAAGTACAATATCATGTCAACCGAGCTCTTATGTGGGTGAGGCACACGATTTTTTTTTAAATTTTTTTCCACAGTCGTGTGGATTGGCTTCTTTTCGTCACTTCTCGCTTTAAGCTTAGTAAAAAGACCCCCAGAGCTCCTTCTAGATGTCCCTACTATTCCAGCTTATATTTACCCTTCGGACTAACTATATTTTCATTTATTTATTTAAAAAACAATTCTACAAACTTTTAAATGTTCGTTAATTACTTCAATTCACTTTAAAAATTACAAAAAGTACCTTACACATACCAAAAGCATTATTTTTGGAAGTTCGTCATAAAAACTTATCTGTCCTTAAATTTAATATATTCACAAAGAAAACAACAACAACAAGAGTAATGTAATCATTCAATTTATGACGATAATAGCTAAAGGACTTTTAGCATCTTGGCAAAAATATACACAACATTATTGAATGCCAAAGGCTTTCTACAACCATTTTCTTTTCACTTCTTATTAATCTAGATGAAAATGTTCCCCTCTTGTATAGAAATGTAATAAAATTACTATGACACACATACAAGTAAACAAAAAAAAAAAACAACTGCCGACATAAGGAGCACAAGAAAAAGCGAAGCAGAATCCTTTATGAACTGTAACAATATTAAATATAACATAATTACAGTTTTATCTCTGCTATAGCTGACAGCAATGTATATGGTACCCGATGATCCTGAAGAATATACTGCTTCTATATTAAGGTGAAACAATAGACAGGTACATAATATACAATTCATCCATGAGAATGATATGAAGGTCTTTGCGTAAAATGTCCTTTATCGTCAACACAATGATGTCATTAGACTTAATGTTTGGTATAGAAATGAGTTCTTCAACAATGATTTATAAAAAAGTCTAAAATCAAGGTTAAGAAAGAAGGGGAAAGACGACAGATGAGTTCTTAGTGGGCCAAAAGCAAATGCTTGAGGTCTGGACGAAGTCTGCAGGATTAAAATCTTTTGTTATTGATAAACATAATGTCACTGAAAATACATCACAGTGTCACATCCCCATCGGGGGATGAAACGAGAGAGGGAAAGGCTTTCATTGGGGTCTCACGTAGGGAAGATACATGCATTCAGAAGAATGACATGCGTGACCGACATAAGAAGACTTAGCTTGTTTGCCGCTGGGCCGCCTTCATTGGCCGTTAGTCTGCTGAGTGATGTAGTCATTTTTGCTGGTAGCTTAAAATGCTGACATTATCTGTTGTCCCAATGTGAGCTTAGGTCTCGATCCGTTCCTAGATACTCCGTTACGTTCTAGCTAGTTAAAACTTCAGTACCTGTTTGGAATTCGTCATCTTAGGATGTGTCAAGAATCAAATAACACATCATTAAAGTTAAGTAGGCTCGTTGAGTATGCACCAGGGTTCTTGGAAAGTCATTGAACTCGAGATCAATGCTAAATCAGTGGATGTACGTTGAGAAGCCAATTTTCTTAAACAATTTGGTAGCATGTTGACAGGCTGTGAAGTATGGAATATGGAAAGACATCTGCCAAAATACTCTGCCATAAGACACAAGAGCATTGGCTAATTCGTCTCAAGAACAAGAAATTGGCAGCCTAGGACCTTCCAATGGTATAGATAGAGGGAGGGATGAAGGGGATCCATCCCCCCATGATTGGAACTTCCCTAAATCGAATTTCAAAGGATATTAACTAACACTCAAGAAATTAAACTCCTAAAACTGATTACTCAGTCGAATCCCACTGAATACAAGGAAGTACAGAGAACCTGACAACTGACTAACTTAAATTGGCGCTACAGTCCGGGGGGGACCTGGACCTCAACCAAAAAGCGCCTCCAGCGAGCTCCGGAAAATAATTCAAACAAAAAATATGGAGTCATACAAGGATGCGATAAGATGAGTTGTAACCCTTACACAATTGATAACCTTAGTTTGATTTTCAAAGTCCTTCCGAAACCAATTGAATAACAGACAGCAAAATTAAAGGCCTATAGACAAACAAAGAGAATAATAATAAAAGCAACAACACCTGTTTATTCTTGCCAATTATCCTGTCATCTACAGAAGTAAAAACAAAAGCATCACACACTCAAAAAACAACAAAGAAAAGCACACACATATATGCGCAATGATACCACCAACCAGTGCTTGCGAAAAAAAAAATCCTTTTTTGTTCACCTATCTACCGGTCGTTTTTTCCTTCGTTATATATGCCAATTTAGAATGCAATCAACCGCAAGTTCATGATCCCTGTATCAAGAGGTATACACACACGTCTCACCCACAAGAATATACCTCAATTTTCTCCAAAGGATCCAGGCTTCTTTTTTACAATTTTTTTTTTTGAAAATAGAAAAAAATTAAATAAGGAGCGTGCTCTACAATCCACGATGCTCGTTCATTACGGTCATATTCAAATATCCTGATAAGGATATGGTAGGGTTTGTTTATTTCACTCCTTAGAGAGTAGAAAAAATCAACAGAAAAAAGCACAAAAATGTCCTGAATAAGTGTGTATATGTGTGTACTCTATTTATTTACGTGTTTACTCATTTTTTTCATTTTTATCCTCTTATCTCGCATCCTTTTTCTTTATTCTCATTTGATGGAGTTTGCACTCAGGCCGTCGTCGTCGTCGTCATCGTGTTGTCGAAGGAAGAAGGGTTGATTTGTTTGTGAAGTGGTGGCACACTGTATAAGGAGCAACGAAGGGATAAATGTCAGGTATTGGTTTCGTGAAAACATAAGGTGAAATAGGAGTGGAAATGGTGCCGGTAAAAGCGAAGGAGCTCACGAAGCAAAAATAGCAAGGACGTTGGAGTTCTGAAAAAGAAAGAAAAGGTCGCCGATGAGACTAATTAGGGACGTTGTGAGAAGAATGCTTTCAACTACTGAAGGTTTATGCAGAATTAACGGCGATGAAGACGTATCGAATGCTTCAGAGTATACAGAACCAAAAAGATGGCCCTTGGTGGATATTCCTTCAACAGCCTAGGCGATCTGCCTAAGAAGTTGTCAAAAACCATTATTAAATTCATGACGAATTAGAGATGGTTCAGGGAGGCCGACTGATCATTTGTCTTCTCTTTCAGACTTGACGCAGTGGATCTGTCGAGCTCTGAGTGAAGGCTGTGTCATATGAGATGCATTCACCCCTTCAACCTACCTTCTTACCTAACAACTACATGACACAGTTTCTAACCGGACATAGAAACTTCAATGCATACCTTGATAAGATGGAAAAAGTAGAGAGTTCGGCTTGCTGGTACGACGACTCTCCTGTAGATGACACAAACCACACTGTTTTCACCTGTAGACGAAGCAACCAGGCTGGAATAAGAGACAGGCAACATCACTCTAAAAGTTGTCGCGAGAATGTTGATCTCGAGTAACGACAGATTGAACCAAGGGGAGTTGAAGTCTGAGTGTAGTGACCTCCTGACAGTGCATAATGCACTTCATGCTCTGTCTCTCCTTAAGGAAAAACGACCGACTCTTGGTCGTTGTTCGAAAGGACCACAGTGTGCAAGGTCACACTTATAGTTTACACAACAATCGACACACATTTATCTATGCGCACTAACATACGCCCCCATATTCCACTTTATTTCTTTTTCTCAGGTAAATTGCACACATAAGCAAGTGGTATGCATTGCTCTAGAGTCTAGAGTGAGGCGAGGTCCTTGTGAAAATTATGAATAGGAGTGTAGAAGAAGTGTCGAAAGCGGTTCAACAGAACATAAAGAAAAACAACATAAAAACACATAAACAAATCTACAGTCTTTGCTGGTGGTTTATATGCAAGAACTAGTTATCAAGATCAAGCAGGAGTAGGACTAAAGGACATTTATTATGCATGTCCCTTCAGCCGTACGGTTTGCTCCATGTGCAGTGGTTTCTTCTTTATTTTTATAATGAAAATAAATACTTAAAATGAAAGGAAAATGTTTGCTGCGGTTCTAAGGAAAAAAAAAAATAATAATAAAAGAAGCAAGATCCACATTTACATCCAAACATACACAAAACTCACATTGAAATGCACAAGGACCACCATATAGTGGCAATTGCTTAAACACGCATAATTGACTTCACTGCATGCATGAGGCCACACAACTCTTTGGCCCAAACACACACACACTCATAAAATCAACATAATGATGATCATCATGTAACCAATTTGCATTTAGTACAGCGACTAAGTTGCATACAATACACCCACACACATGTCCTTACGTAATCTTTCTTAATTAACTCTGAAAGGATTTTTGCTTTTTCTGCAGCAGCAAATCACAGATAAAAATCAATATTATCCCTACATATGGTCGAGGAGAATGGAAAAACTGGTGGCGGAATCCTTTGAGGAACAGGGAGAACACATGCTTATGTTAAACACATACATATGTGCATACACATTTTCTCTGCTTTTTTTTCTGTTTGTATTTTTCCTTTGACATGCAAGGAGTGTTCCGCTGTTGCTCATAGTCTGCAAACATGGTAGTGTCATCCATTGATGAGCGCATGGATGTATGCCGCTGGGTGTTATGGTGGCGGGATGGTATCTGAGTGAAAATCTGTGTGTAAGGACATTTGATAATTGGCTTCTTGATTTATCTAATCGGATTAATTTTCCGGTATTTTGAACATTATGTTGTCGCCGGCAACGCATCTTTGTTGTCAGCGTTCTTGTGTGTTTTAGCTTGTCATCATTTGTTGTTTAGTTTGATGTTTGTCCTTAGTTTTTGCTTTATGTTCTCTCATATCAACTTGGCATGCTGTTCTTCTGTTTGTGTAGTTGAAGTCTAGAGACTATTGTTCGTTGAAACTATTTTCTGCATTCAGTGAGATGTTGTTGAGTGGCTACAGTCTTATGAAAATCGAAAATTTGCACATCCTCTACTAAAATAAAAAATTAAGACGTTGTATGAAAATAAAGACAACTGAAGTTAAATGCCCAACGGCTGGTGCGTCGATAAGATGGCATTTAGCTTACGTACTATGCGAACTGATGAAGGTTCAACGATTAACTTGCATTGGAGCCACAAGTACAATTAGAACAACAGCGATTGCAGCCCGCGAAATCATAATAGGGCAAATATATATGTACGTGTCGATATTATCAGAAAGGAAGTAAGTGGCAGCGAAAAGTGTGCTCCGCCTTCAACAGTCTAACCTTTCGAAAAAGGGTCTGATAGGTCACTAGGCAATCACCAGATGGGCGAAGATTTAAGCCAAAACTGACTTTTTAACAACAACTCCTGACTTCAGCTTGAACCTCAAACTTAAATTCCCCTCGAGAGAGAAGGAGCTGCACATAAGGAGAGGTCATTAACCCGCAACATATGCCCATATATCCGAGTCAGAACCAAGCATCTCATGATCGATAAGACTTCCAAATCACAGCAGTGCCTTCCAGGTGGAAGTTCTAGCAATCGCCGAGCCCTCGCGAAAACTTTCACAGCAGATACCCCCAAGAATATGCATCGATATCTACAAAGATATTCAAGCAGCCATCACAACCATAAGAATTGAATCCAATAGTGTGAAATATTGCCACTACGAGGTTAAGTCCCTAGGTTAGGTTAGGTTAGGTTAGGTTGAAGTGGCTCCCAGCTGATGCCAGCACGCTAAGACCAATGATAGGTCCATTGTGATCCATATGGATCTGAGGAGATGTCCTCACCTAGTCGCTTAACCAATTGGAGCTTCTTATGAAGCGAAGGAGGTTTCTGACATCTGTGTTTATCAGATCGCCAAGGTTGCTAAAGTAGAAATCACCTAAGTGGAGCCTTCTTTTGTGGGAGGGAATTGGGCCGTTACAAAGAAGGTGGGGAATAGTTCCCTCCTCCTCTTCGTCCATGCGGCTCTTAAGTCCCTTAGTGCTTACCATAATGGTACACATATTCCGGTTCCGGGACATGAGGGCATCCATGGGAATGAGAAGGCGGATGAAGGATGAGCTCGCCACAATGGGTTCTGAGATAGATCTGATTATGGCCGACGACTCAATCCTAACACCACTAGTACTTCAAAAGTCTAGTATCACCTAATGTTAAATCCTTGCAACTGTATGTCTGTAAAACCTACAGAGTCATAATAACCATCACGAGAAGGTTAAAGGCTTGTGTAAGCCTCTGGCATCGCTATATCTTAAAGAATCGATCGGTGCAAATCAAGAACTGTGGCATAGAATGGGCTTAAACCTGTAGGATGCCAAAAAATGGAACGAAAAAAACCCTCGATTGGCATTGACGAGACCAAATAAAACGAGCTTCGACCGGAACACTTAGGGTATACGAGTATAGATGTCTAGTTGATAGGCAAAGAGTAACGTGGTGATTATCAGTTTTCGTTGATGAAGCACCCTAACTAGCGTTAAACTAAATAACTCATCACAGTCAAAAGAATAAGAAAGCGAATTATCGTCGCTGTATACCCAACCCTATCAAGGGTTGGCATAACATAACCCAAGTCAGTGGAACACAAAGACATCTTGAGTAGGCAAAATCTAAGCTTAAGAGAAGTGTTAAAAAAATGGAAAGAGTAAAGGAAAAGTGGACAAGAACTGAATGCAACAGACAAAATAAGAAACTACAAGATCAAACTTAGTTTGCAAACTCAATACGAATCAAAATGCAACCCCTTACAGAAGTTTTAACTGAAAAAAGGAGAAAATGACCCGTCTTTCCGAAAAATCTTACCGTAACCAGCAATGCCTTATGCTTTTTTTGGTTGTTTCTGCAAAATTTAACAGCAGGCTTTGCAACACAACACACAAACGCAATCAGCTGGCATTTTCTTTTTAGAATGGAAAATTCTCCTAGTATGCAAAAACCAGTTCCCACTCACGATGTAACCTACTTTTATTGAACTCTACGGCCTTTGTTTGCCTTTTTTTTTAGGTTTGTTAACCATTTTCACTGATATTTCTCACACCTCCACAGTCAAAAGCGTAATCGTTCGTTCCTTCCTGCATCTAACTAGTATTTTGCAACCGCTCTCGGTATACACCGCAAATGCAGATAATTGGCGGTTGTTCGCTTTTAAAGCAAGCTGCTAAGCACTGTGATTGTGTCAGCGACGTAATGCTGTCGATCTAGTTGTAGCTGTATATGGGCGGTGGAGGTTTGCGCCCCAAATTGCAGCATTTTTATGCAAATGTCAATAGGATTGTGTAGACTGCCGTGATATTGGCGTTAGGACTAAAGCTCTGACGCTAACAATTGCGCAAAACTGCAATTCCTTTCAGATACCGATAATCATAATTTTAAATTATTTCCTTGAAATTTCAAAAAAAAAAAAAAAATAAATAAAATTGCAGATTGATCTCTGAGAGAAGGCAGTCATGCACATGATTTATCCAAAAGAGAGTGGTATTGTGAAGAGATCGTGACTATCAATCGGTTGCCATACCGACATGACCGGATAACCGCACAAGTTGACGCAAGTTATTCGGCGGAAATGAAGTGCGGTAATCGTGTAGCATGTTGTTTATTTGCTACACCTTTCTCTATCTTTAGTGTATAGATAATTATTAGGTTGTGGAATGACTTTGGAATTTGTATATCAATTAAGGAGAGCATGTTGTCAACAACGGCCTGTTTGTCACGTTAAATAAGGAAATTTATTTGACGCTGGAACTGGCTTGTAATGGGCTTTCTTAGTTCAATGAAGATTAACGGCATTAAACACATCAACCACTTTGGAGAAGTGGTACACACAATATGAGGAAGAGGAAGAATGCACAAAAATATTCAAATATGGCAGTTGAAACTTGAAGCTGGCGAAGGTTTACAATTTTTCTGTTGTTGACTCCATCCAACATTGAGAAAAATATCAACTCGAGATGCTGCAAAAAAGGATTGTAGAGAGGGGCCTACCTCTGCATGAAGCTTCATTTCATATTTGTCATATTTCCCTTTGGGGATCTTAGAGTCTCCTCCCTACTCGCTATAGCTTTTTGGAAGCATGTCGTTGCTAACTTCGTCCTAAGTGTCTCAGTTGACCCACATTTTCTTCCATTCTACTGCTGCGGCATCAGTGGTTGTTAAGGTAGAACCTTTAAATTTCAAAAATGTTCTTCAACAAATTTCATTAGAGTTGCCGCCTTTTTGAAAAGTATGTCCGATCCACTACTACATCCTTCTTTGAATTGTGACATCTATGGGATCCTGACCTGTTCTTTCACGGCCAGAAAGTCCGCCGTGCATGTATACGGTTATTTTTTGGGGTATCTAACCTATGGGTGTCTAGTCTGGTGACCAGTTGCGGAAGAGCCACAATCCTTAAGACACTTACAAAAATCCAGCGATTAACATGCATTTGCACAACCACTACCATAGGAACGACCCCGACTATAGCCGTGGAAAATATACTTTCATGCTTACCGCTCGACCTATACATTTAAGAAATGACCAAGCATTCAACATTTGGAAAAAGGGCCAAATTGGTCACACAACTACCGCTAGATGGACGGACCTTGAAACAAAAACTAATTACATAATGCCATACTCGACCGAAGCTTTCGAGCTCTCTATCTATCGAGGGAAAGAAGTCATTAAACCTGACAATACATCCATTTTCACCGAGACGACGCGAAAATGGATAAAGAAGTAGGCTCCATCTACTCAGGGGAACCTGCCATTGCCCGGTTGATGCAACCTCCAAACCACGCCAAGTTAAAGTTCTAGCGATAACCGAGGCCTCAAGAGAACTATTTTAAGTAATAACTACCAGAAGAAAAATGTACATATACATCAAACCACCACCCCTCTAACATTACCTAAGCTAAATCCTGAAGGGCATTCAAGTAGTACTCTATGAATTTTAAATTCATCAAGTTGAAACTCAGTGCTTAAAGAGCCACTTGACTGACTGTCTGTGAGTATATGGATCGACATAGTTTTGATTTCAGATGCATATGGGCGCTGGATTCTATGACTTGAAGTTCGGCCTGGAACATCTTTAACATTTTCCAATGGGTTTGGTGATTTTATTGTTGGCCTTCAGCATGCTTATATTAATTGAAGAATCCATTTCTGAGTCATCCGTATACGATTCCTTTAGAGTAACCCAGCGGATTGACAGAAGCCAAATAAGCACGACTTAGAATCTTACTCTCAAACCTTAAGCCAAAGTAGTGAAAAACTGTGCAGAACATTTCTAGTACGGAAAAATTTCAAAACAAGCCTATGTAAGTCCAATTTTAGCGTTTTGGTCTATGCAGATCTGCATGGCTCCTGTGATAATTAGCGAACTAGACTTTGAAGCCTAGAGTCTAGAATGGACAACTGAAGTGACAAATCGAAAGTTTTCTTAGATTCTACGTTCGACCAAACTTACAAACAAGTACATTGTTGAATAGTTTGATTTAATTTTACAAGTACTTTTATAATAAGAATATTTTTCTAGGTTATATAACTTTCATCTTCTGTTGCTACACTTTAACCAGAACAAGCAGGAGGATTCAGAACTCCCTTCGTAGGTCAATAATTTGATTTAATGGTCAAATCCAATCTATTACTTTAGAAGCAGACTCTTACAAGGGTTTAAAAAGTAAAAAAAAAACATTAACGAAAAAGAGAAAAAAAAAATCAAAATCTATAAGTTTGAATTACAGTTTTATTATTTTTTTCATTTTTCTCCCTCTTGAAATGTCATCCATTTCCGTAATCAGAATTAAAAATGCCATCACTACTACCTCTAACTTCTGTACTTTGTAAGAGAACAAGAGAAGAAAAAAAACTTTAAGGGAATCTTATGAAATATCTATAACTACTATAACCGCAAATAAACCAGCACAGCTCCCCGTTCTATCGTTGCGGTTAGGTACTTCATCCTAACCGATGGATGTCATAACCGATAGGCAAAAGAAAGAAAAAAAAAAAAAAATTCATCTACTTTGATTGATCTTAGGAATTATATCAAGTGAAGCTTTTGGACGCGTATACCCTTTACATGTCAGTAACCTTGATGCAAGTCTTTAAGTGACTTACGAACAAGCAATAAATCACTAATGTGCATTGGACAATGACTTCCAATACTTTTCAAACACTTTCTTTACAAACTACAGTCGACTCCTTCAAACTCACACCACCACGGGACACCATTTGGCGGATGTTTTTTCGACAAAAAATCCAAGGGAATGTCAAAAAAAGTTAGAGGGAGTCGACTGTACATTGAATTCGAATCTAAATACTACAATTTCTCTGTCCACGTCCTTTACTTTGAAAATGAATCTAATCTTCTGAATTGCAATCCTTCACAGGTGTAATAAGCGTAATGTGTTCGGTGTTGTGTAGATAAAGTGTATCTCTGTGTGTCAAGTGTTTGTTTTTATAAGTTGCAGCAATCTTTTTCGCTTTTCGTTCCCTCGCGAGGATATATTGGTTATCTTCAAGTGGCTTTTCGGAACAAATTTTTATGGTTAGAGAGAAAGCCACATGAGAACTTAATGCGGAACACATCCAGGTGAATGGTTGTACTTACATAAGCATTTATGGCAGCAGTGATGAATATCACTTTCTTCGACATTTCTGATCTCCTAAAATACAGTAGTAACTGTTCTGTACTGCTCGATGAAAGATTCCAATTTACTTGAAGGATACACAACGCGTGCACACCAGGAACAAATTCTGATGTCGTGACGTGTTATTTTAAATGTTCGGATCCTTTATTATTACTTTTTGGATAAAACAGAAAGAGTTTATCAGTATTAGTTACCCCACATTGCATGCCTACTGAATGTTTTTCCGCTTCAGAAACCCTGATACAAACTTGCTCTCCGAATATGCGTATGTCGAATTAGGTCTTATAAAGTCGGGCGCTTTTGATTGCATTTGAAAAATTTTAAGTGATTTAGGTCAACGAAACGTGTCTCTTTTGATACGTTAAGAATGGCATCCTTATTCTTTCTATAGTTAAGGACTTTGTCTACCTGCATCACTTGCATTCTCCATCCCTGGTGTGGTGGAAGAAAACTTTTTTTACCAAGTTTTTGCAATAAATTGAGTTGCATTAACTATTTCTATGACAAAAAGGTGACCCCTGAAATGTCAAGCAATGACTATATACATTTTTTTTAGAGCGCTCCTGAAATCTTTGGAATTTACAAACCATAAAAATGTATCAGCCTAGGAGGACCTTTTTTTTTTTGTAAATTTGAGTAATAGTGATGACATGGATGATGGGTCTTTACATAAAAATGCTTTGCACCTTTTGTGTTATGAAAATTTGCTAAAGAATATCGGAAAATGTATACTTTTTACTACCTAACTGAGAGTATCCTGTGAACCTGGCTACAACTGCATGTAATATGTCACCATGTTAAATTTTTTATATTATTATGACAGAAACGTTGTTCCGGTGTGTGTAAGACAGAGAGAGATGGTTAGGCTGAATAAACATTCATCATGATTTTCTCGTGGTGCGAAATTTCTTCCGCCGGCTTGAGCAATATACCTTTAAAAATTTATGACATTCAATGTGAAAGAGAGGACGGATTCGCTTAATACATATACCACAGCCCCGAGTGGGAGTTCCATTTTAACAGTGCTCGCTCGATTGTATGGCTACTGACTGGTGTTGGTATGTGGCGAAAGAGAGGATATAAATCTTGTAAGAGGATATGTGGAAAAATATGTCACGCCATGAATATGAAGCCAATTTATGGTTCTTGTGACGAATTTTTTTTTTTTTCTTTATATTTTTCCTTGCCTTTGTTCGCCAAGGGCTTAGAAGTGAAATCTAAAAGAAGGAAGGAAAAAAAAAAGTTTTGAGAAAAAATTCTGTACTTAACTAGATTGAGTTTCACATGTCCGGGAATTATAAGGATATCCACAAATCCGCTTGAAGGAACCCATGGTGAGACAAAACATTTTGAATTTAAATTTAATTGACCGAAATTCGGTATTATTTAAGTTGCAATGGAGTCTATCACTAAGGTAGAAGGCTTTTCAAGTTGATGGAGCCCAAATCCAAGCCTTTTCTGATCTTCGTCCAATCTTCAGTTCCAATGCAAATAAATGCAGGGTTTTAGGAATTCTCTTATCACATTGTGATCGACGTAAAGCACTTCTTCAGTAGAATGAACGTCTGAATGTTTCGAGACGCGGTCCACTGCCTTCGCGACCACAGAAAAGACCCGAGAACAATTCGAAGAGGTTTGAGGTTGGATGGGTACAATTGCACGGAGTCTCTAAAGCTTTTTCACCCATATTCTCACAAGAGACCTTATCTAACTTGAAATGCCGGCATTAAACTCGAATCGAAGCCCGTGAACATGAAGAAGTCAGTGCTGAGGATATGGAAAGACAATTTCTCCAGGTTTCATTAGGAAGAGTGAACAATTTAAACTGGACAAGAGGGCTAACTGTTCCGTCCACCCGATCTGGAAAAAGTAAAGACAGCTATGTATATATCTAAACTTAAGTCTAACAAAAATTAATGGAGTTGATGGGCTCGCTGTCGAGCTATTTAAAGAAGCGGGAGATGACTTGGCAAAGAGAATGCACATCTACAAAATATGATCAGGCGAAAGCATGCCCGACGAAAGGAACCTAAGCACTGTTTGCTTCTCAAGAAAGGAGACCGTTTAAACTGCGCAAACCATAGAGGCATAACCCTCCTTAACAAGATCCTATCATCTGTATTGTATGAACGTCTAAAGCCTTTTGTGGCTGTGTGGTTGTAAGCCCAGAAAATCACCCCCCGACTAAATATTCTCGCTGCGGCAGCTCTAGGAAAAAAAACCTAAGGAATCTCAAATCGATACTCATCACATTTTTATCGATTTAAGGGCCGCGGATGACAGCATCTATAGTGCGAAACTGTACCAAGAAATCTCTGATTTTTGCATCCCTGCTAAACTCGTTCGTCTATACAGGACGGTAATGGAGAGTGCTCCATCAAGGTAGGTATGGATCTTACCGAAACCTTCAATGTCAAAAAAAGAAACTCAAACGTCTGTGCAGTTACTCGTATACGCTGATGATATTGACATAAGCGGTAGTATGCATCGTGGTGATGCCAGTAGCTCGTTCGTCAGTATTAAGACGATATGGTGATAATGACAAACCACCGAGGGTACAAATTGTCATGAAAAAGCTTTCCAATTCGTCTTACGGAGTCGGCAATAAAAACAGAGAGTCGGTGAGACGGTTATGAGATGTTCAGTGACGTCGACCTAGTCAAGAGAGCCCAGAAGGGCAGAAGCACATATGCTCCATGTAGGGCTCCGGCCCAAAAATCTTCGAGCACCCTATACGGATGATGGAACGGGTGGTGTGTAAAATTGTACGCTTGTTGATGTAATCTGAAGTCACAGGCTAGATATTATGTACATTATGTGCATATACGCTTATATTCACATCAAATCAACTTATATTTCTCTATTACCCTCAAGTCCTGACAAAAAACTAAAACGTCTTTATCACTTTCTATAATTATGGGCACTTTTCCTTTTCACAGGATAAGCCACCACTTCCGCCATCACATCACATCATTTTTAAATGATTTTATGACGAAGACTAAAGACAGACCATCTCTCGGAGATATTGCCTTAGAGATTAAAGTTCTTCCTCATCGAGAAATTGCAAAAGGCGAAATACATTTTGCCATACTCTCTAGTCTAGGACGATGCCAGATGAAAAATGACTTCAACACCAGAACGCGAACACATCGATTAGTCGTCCCTGAGTAGTTCACAAAGCTGCGTTCTTCATCTTATCTCGTTGGACATTGCCTGCTGTTGCATTGCATAGTGGCAATAGGAATTTTCCAAGCGAATGGATTCCAATTTTCTTTGAAGTACAAGCATACTCCAGGAGTGCACTTGTATAGTCTACTACTTGGTTCCTTTAGTTATCATCGGCGATACGCTGCCGCTCCTGCCGCATGGCTTCTTGATGACAGTTTTGCTCTTCACGTCTCATGGATAGCACTTCATCATCAGATGTGGGATAGCAGCAGCTTCTTCGCTACAACCACTATGCCTGGTTGACTTGGCACAGAATTTGCTGTCTGGAGACGGAAGGTGGGGGGAATGGTGAACGATGCTGAAGGATGAAGGGGTAACCGTGTCGGTTTCCTAAAAGGCCAAACGAATCAGTCGTGAAGATTAATAGTCGTCGTGGTCTTGTGGACAAAAAGTCGAACGATTATTCGCGCGAAACTCACCGATGAGCGACCGGGTCGTCGTCAGTCTTTGCGGCTGCGACTAGTACCAGGGTCTCTACAGTGGTGACAGGGAATAATGACGAAAGAATCATGAACCAGTCTGCTGCAACCAAAGCTGGAAAAGGTCATACCTATGTTATAGTATATAGGTACATAAGAGTAGACGTAGGATGCGAGACGAAGTAATCTCTTGCAGATGTGATGTTGATGTTGCCTACGATACCCTGAAGAGAGACACACCAAGTGAGAGTTCGTTTGCGTCGCGTCGTCGTTGCAATATACCTTCAGTATCGTTGTTCTGAACAAACGAAAGTCTGCGCTTTAAAGGAAGCAGAAGGTTACGCGTTGCTTTCATCATCGTTGCTGTTGTGTCGTGTACGTTACAACGATATCCCCGGAAGAGAACAAATTTGAGTAGAAAATGTGCTGCAATGGCAATTGTTGGCCTTACCAGATGCTCTTTGTGAAGCCGATGTCGTTGCTGCAACAGCAGGGAGACGGTGAAAATTTACGGGTGTGGTAATTTTTCATTTTGAATGCAAAAACGATTAAGCTTTTCCTCCCACTTTCGTTGGAATAATAATAATAAAAGTCGTGATGTATTTTGGCCAAAAGGAAAACATGTTATTTTGCTATGAATGCGGGCACTAGTTTTATTTGTATTCGAATTCAGGATGGAGGATGTTGTTTGTTTACAAAGAAGAAAATAATAAAAACGAAATAGTGTCAATTGAAATTGACGGGTGTGGGAGGGTAGAATTTTAAGCTTTTGGAAGTAATTTCATGTTTTCCAAACAGAAAAGTGGACACGGACAGTATTTTTAAATGATGGACTGGACTGTCGTAACACGTGAAAAACAACGAGCAAAAATTGGGGATCTTTAAGGATTCACTATAAAAATTCTTTTAAAATGAACTATGCTGTGATACTGCATCTTCAAAATATAGTTTCAACACATTTAGAATGACACGTAACTTAACGTATTTTGTCATCTTAACGTGTTTTGTAGCTGACAGCTTCACGGATATTTCACACTTATGAGATATTTTGGCTCGTTGTTGTGATTCAATTGCACATTCATGTATGTAAGATGGCATATGTGGGGGATATGGCTATACTGCGATCTTTAACGACCTGATTTGAAGAATTGAATTATCCGATCAGTATCTGAAAGCTGGTGTATTTTTTTTGTTGGCGACCACTGTTTTATAGTACTTAAAGGGGTGTGCTGGGTCCCATTATGCAAAACACGGCGTGCTAGACTGTGACCTTTTTCCAAATATATCTTTGCCGTACCCAGTCTTATTATTTCTGCGAATTCCACTGCCCCGCATGTGATAGAGGGGTTTAACTGTTACGATGTACAAACATGCAACTTCCCAGATTCTTCCTTAAATGTTCCTGCATATCATGTGTGCATAAATGGTCTTGCTTACCACGGCTTTAAAAGAATGCAATCATTGTAGAATGCATTCCTTGTCATACTAAGAATTCATGTGGATTTGTTTCAATTCGATGACTTCAACTTCAAAAGCATAAATCACCATTAATTTTGTAGTCATGATTTACCAATCACTTTTCTCTTGAAGTCAAATTGAATGCATTCATTTTGATTGGTCAGCATTCATTGAAGTCACTTTGAAGTCAGTACCATACATTGAAGTCTTAAGTTATCTTCGTTTTTTTTGATAGAAACATTCTTTGGGGGATCTCTAAGCAGCCCAAACAGACGGGACCGTGGATCACCCGAAGGATTTTTCTCTCAAAAAAATCAAAAACAACCAAAAACTTCAATGACTGCAAATGACTTCAATGCCTTCAAAGACTTCAATGACTTCAGGTGACTTCAATGAATGCTACTGACTTCAAAGTGACCAAAGCCTCGGATCATCTACAAACAGCCCCCACAATAATGCTGATAGTACCTAGTTTGTTCGTTCAACGATTCAAGTAACTTAACACTTAAGATTGACTCTATTTGTAATCGGATTGTGAAATACATTACAGACAGGTGTGATATTAGATGTACAGAGATGCAGTAGATTCCAATGAAATGCGTTGCGATAAGTGATTTATGCAACACCATTGTTGTGCGTGCAAACGCTAATAATAGTTTGTAATACATTAACGAAACACGTCAAAACAAACAAGCAATCAGTGCAGTGGTAGTGAAAAGGAACGACAAACAATAACAAAACAAATCTGTGCTAAATAGAAAAGAAAAAAAATCTAATAACACTGTGAGCTTCATCTACTTCCCGCGTATAAATAGGTACAACTTTTTGAAAGTGCTCCAGATGCATTCATAATGCAGGGAAATTTGCTAGTAATCAATTGTCTGTGCGTGACTACTTTGTTTTGTTTTGGCCTCTTTATCCGCAAGCTCATTGGAGCCTTCTTCATTTCAATTAAGTAATTTACTTACGGTGATGTTGTCATAATATTTTTTGTTCTTAACTGTTGCCCACCTGTTTCAAAATTTGCCATAGCGTTACACTTCTGTGTCATTATGACGGACTATCTAAGATGTGTTCTATTGCATTGAGTCGGAAAAGCAAGAAGCAGATCTTGAAGCATGTTCTACACTTACTGCGGAGTAGGAAGGGGTTTTCACCAATACAGCTATCCACAGGTTCTTCCTTATACTCAAAGGGTTATGAAAACCCTAATGATGCTAGTCACACAGTACTAGCTTTGGTGAATTGATTTTAACTCAGGTATAAGTTTCAGTCTTTGTTGCGAGTGGTGCCCAGAATAGCTAGGGAAAGCTTATAATTCACAGTATTTCTTTCCAAATTCCTCGTGTCATTTTCACTACTCAGTACGCTCAACACGCCAAGCCATTTGACCACCCCACTGGCAGTGTTATACCCGTCCAGTAGATTTGACATCCGCATTTTCTTGCAGTTGATTGACTTTCTTGACATCAGGCTTTGAACCTGGAGTCTTCAGTGTGGCTTACCACTACACCACTGGTAAAAAGATTTAATTAAACAGTTACTAGTGTACGGTCCAAGAAATAACTTGTCTAAATAGTTTGCGAATTTGGATGGATGTTTTCAACCTCCTTCTCGATTAATGCTGGTGTCCCACAAGCCTCAGCCCTTTTTACCACATGACCTTCTCTTTCATACTCGCGATTCAATCTATTCCTTACTTACTTACATAGGTGGCGTTCGAAGTGAACCTGGGCCTCAACTGGGCTTCTCTAGTTAGCCTGGTCCTTAGCTAACCGCCTTAAGCTTCGCTCTCCAAATTGGTTGAGGGGTTCAACCTAGGCGAGGTCTTCCTCTACTGCGTTGTCCCTCCGGGTTGAATTCGAAGACTCTTCGGGCCGGAGCGTTGGTGTCGCTCTTCACGTCCTAGCCATCTTAAACGACCAATGCGTCGTTTTTTGACAAGAATTATGTCGCTGTACAGCTCGTATAATGTCGTTGAACCTCCTCATCCAGAGTCCGTCAACGCACACGAAACTCAATATCTTACGCAGAATTTTTCGCTTGAAGCAACCAAGGGTACCCTCACCAGCCTTTCAATCTATTCCTATTATTATTCCTTGCTGTAACAAATACTGGTAATCGCTATCGTGACATGTGGGAAAACTTCATCAGACCCAAATTGAACCAATGGGGCTTACAAGACATATGATTTTAACAAAACGGTGTCACATTACATACTTCTCGTTTAACAATAGAAATATGTAATACATTTTCCCAGGCAAAATATAAAATACCGAAAAGTGGTGATATCGACTAAAATTTTAAGACCCTCGACCTTTGAAGGAACATGAAGGGAAAGCTCTACCCCAATAAGCCATGGACAATCGATATGCCAAATTGCACATGATTTAACCGATAACATAAGTACATGATGACAAAAGACGAATCAAAAATTCATATTCGAAAACTTGTACAAATGAAAACGAGTCTCGAACAACTTGACTCCCTCGATATTTTTTGAACAAATAAATACGAGTCTCGAACAACTTGACTTTCTCAATATTTTTTGAAATCCTTTTTCGCTCTCAATTTTCCCAAGTCCCCTCAAAACACTTTATTTTCCATCTATCACTGGCTTTTATAGCTTTAAAAGGACATAATGTAGTCCTGATTGTTGTAGCACATTTAAAAACGAATCTTATTACATTCAAAATGACCTTAATCCTGTTCAACATACTGTGCTTCTAAAAGTGTTGAAATTGATGGGAAATATATGTACGTTTTGCATGAAAAAGGGAAACCAAAAGGGAGAGAGAGAAAATGAGAAATCCGTCAGTATGAAGAATGAATTTTGCACAGTTGAAAGACCACGTTGCCGGTCCATTCCTCCTTTCCCTAGATTATAATTTACCGTTGGCAGGAGCTGATGATTTTAGATTTTCTTCCCTTTCTGGACTTTTTTGTTGTATTTTTCTTCTTTTTTTCGTTTAAATGAAACTCAGTCTAAAAATGATGGAATAACCACGGAGAGACTTTTTTTTTTGTTTACTGGCGATTTCGTATGCTTTGTCTTTAGACAGAACAATCCGACCGTATGATAATGATAATGACTGGTGCACACGACTGATGAAATATGCACATTTCTGGTTGAAACAATGGATTTTTAAACAGTTGACGACGGTTCTGTACATGAAAAAAGCTAAAAAAAAAAGAAAAAAATCTTTCTCTTCATTTATTCATTTCATCTAGAACCAGTTCTAGATATATTTCTATGTATGTAGGTGCTTGCCGACCACACATTTAAAAAGTGAAAGTAGTATAGAAGCCGGGCAGAACAAGTTACTTTGAGTCTCTACCACGATGGACCGGTATCTATCGCTCGACTTTAATTAGCCGGACGCTTAATTGCCATCTAAAAGGCATACATATGTAAGTGAGTGCTTTTTTTTTTCTTTTTGCGGCCGGCGCCACACTACGCCACGCTAGTGAAGACCTTCACGCTCTGACTTAATTATGTGGTAATGCGGGTCTACACCACTACGACGACGGGACGTGTAAGGTGTAACATGTCAAGCCGGTTGTTATAGGTCAGTAAGCGCGCGTGAGCGTGCAGACATTTTTATTATTATTTTGTTTTCACAATTTTCTTATTTTTTTTTAATTCGCTTTTCATGCGAAATTCCGGTTACGGGTGATAGAGTAGAGACTAGCGCTACGTTGAATGGTGTAAGTAAGGAACATTCTTAATCCATTGAACTTGCCGGTGGTGACTTAAAATGTTATAATAGTGATTTTTTTGGTTAACAATATGAGTTATGATTTCCGACACAAAAACACTAATTAATTTGTTAACAAATCATTTTATTATTAATTGGAAAGTATTGAAAAGCAACAGAGCATGGGAAAGTTAGGTTGATGGTTAACATTTTGACATAAACTACATATGTGCTGTGAAGTTGTCATGGCAATTAGTATCTACATTTGCTTATACATTGAAGAAAAAGTAATAAAATAGAAAGGGTGTGACTAAAGAAGAGTAATAGGTAGAACACAAATTAGCGATTTTAAGAATTCTTTTCTGTCTGTCTGTCTGTCTGTCCGTTTGTTTGTTCGAGCACATCTCCGAAAATACTGAACGGATTTTCATGTTGTTTTCACAGGTGGACAGAGCATATTTTGGAGCAGCATATAGGTTTTGTTTTATTAAAATCGTATGTCGGAAAGAAAAGTTATCGCCGTTTAAACATTTTTGGAATTTGCTTTTGTATGTTAGAAAAAAGTTAGAAGTTAAGGGTTAAAGGCCTATAGACGTCACGAATGATTGTTTTAAAGAAGAAAACTTTGGTAAGATTTATAGAGGGTATAAAATTTAGTACATACAAAATCAACAGGTGGCGCTGTTCATTATTAGAACGCGCTACAGAAATGTTTGCAGTAATAACCAATAAATTGTGACTCCTTCAAATATTCCCCTCTAACCTCACTAAAGGTGGTATAATTGGGGGGAAATTGCTTTCAAATGCGATAAAA
Organism: Criorhina ranunculi; assembly: GCA_951813785.1. Lineage (NCBI taxonomy): Eukaryota > Metazoa > Arthropoda > Insecta > Diptera > Syrphidae > Criorhina > Criorhina ranunculi. Next base: position 9,006,839 of record OX638383.1, on the reverse strand, counting down.
TAACAATTTGATGAAGTGAGAAGTGCACGTAAACCAAATATGTTCAAGTTTTCCGATAGGTGGCGCTGAACACTCACGCTGTTGAATCATGACGATCTGTTTTATTATGTTGGCCAGTGTGTATTTCTTGCACGATCGCTGTCCGCGCTAGGTATGTATATGTGTAATTAAAATCGGATCAACAGCTGGTGAGTTGGCGAGGAGAGGGGGTAGCACCGTGTGCTAGCAGGGCTTAAGTTCACATTCAAGGTTTCTTCGTCATACTTTTCAACAAGTCCCAAGTCGCTGATCGAGGCACTTGACCTGGAAGCTGTTAATGTAGTCTACCGGCAAGTTCAAATTTAATATAATTGAACGCATGCGGAGCTGCGGGAACAGCTAGTAGGAGATGAAGCCAGAAGAATGGCAAGAAGCAAGTGGAATAAAATCAACATTTGTCTTTCGTCAAGGCAGATCTGGATCTGAAGAAAACGGTAAGACTTTTGTTCATTCATAGGAGCTAAGTAGGAGCTCTTACAGGGCATTGCTTGATAGGTAGCCACGCCACTAGAATGGGTGTTCCCTCCAACTATTTCTGCAGAAGTTGCAGAGACAAGAAAGGGACCTTCTTTGCCCTTGCCCTACCCTGTCAAGGATTCTCGGGAATCACTAATCAGATGGATGAGACTTGATGATCAACGTGGCTGGGACCAAAAAAAAAAATCGGAGTCCCAACCGAAGTATTCGCATCTGCATATTGCGGATCGCTGTACAAATGAATCTTCTTTTTTCGCCACTCTTGAGATCTATAAACGAATTTTAGAAAACACAACGTGACTCTTTCAAAGCAGAAGTATAAAGACAACCGTACAGCTAGCTGGTTTCTTAAGCACTTCGGTTAGCAAAGACTGAAACCTAATATTACCTGAGTTTCAAAAAAGGCTGAGATAGCAGACCGTAGGAGTGAAGTTAGGTAGTTGGTTTAAAAGATTATTTTATTTCAAAAAATGAATGCTTATACCCTAGGAGAAAAGACCTAAGTGACCTAGCCAAGCTAGATATTTACAAAATAAGCTTTATCTGTGGGTCTGAAAGGTTCTGCACATTACGGGAAAGGGTCTGCAATGACACGACTACACATAGTCTTTTCCTTGAGAAAGAAAGAAAGGTTATTGACTGGTGCTGGTAATTCGATACTCTACGTGATATCACAATGGGCCTACATTTCTGGTCTTAAATGGGTTCCTGCCTAACCTAACTTAGGAGGCGAATACATATACACAATATGTACCTACGCACACTCAAAAATAAAATTACAAAACGAAATTTTCTTGACTCCGGTACGATGTTGAAAACTCCATAAAGCGAAAGTCATTAGTTAAAAAATCGAAATCCCTGCGGCGAATGTCGAACGTGATGTAATCTGCAGGGGGTCTTATGCGAGGCCTATTTGAGATAAATATCCTTGATTTCGTATTTGCGTGTTTATGCGCACACTGCAAATTGATAGATTCATTCTTTTGACAAGATTTTGCGGATAATCAAAGGATTGCATGGCGGAACAACAAAAGGTTTTCGAAAATGCAAGAAGTGTAATTTTCTTCAATTTATGGTAATGGATAAAAATCGCAGAAGTTTATGATGAATGTTTAACCTAATTTCGTTTACAACTAGGGATATAATAAACTTTGTGACGCTTTAATAAACCTAATTGTTTGCATATTATAGTAGCGCAGTAGTTAAAGGATATTGGCTCCACCATGCAAAGTTATAAGGATAAGTCTTTAAGACACGTCAAGTATTTATTGACGTTATTTTTGGAAAGAAACTTATACATGAGCTATCGTTAGCCTTGGCAAAAAGTTATATAGTTATGGCCTTTCTCCTTCACTAAGAAAGAGAAAAAGGCCATGTTCTCATGGAGTCTCTCACGTTAGGTTGGCAACACAAATTATTTAATCACGTTGTGCTGTTTAAAAAGCAGTCACGCGTTTTCAAGAAACTGGCAGTAACTGCAAACCTCATTGATCATAAAGGATATTCAGTTTCCGCCGAACTATTAGCAGAAATTTGAGACAAACGGGGCTGACAAATTACAAGGTCAGAACAAAGTCCTGGTGCTCAGAGGGTAATTTAGACGAATCAAACTTTGAGATTAGTTTCATGAAGTCCTGTTGTGAGAAGGAGAATTTGGGCAGCTTATAACCCAGATTGCGTAATTCCAATCGTTAAATATGGTCACGGCAGAATCATGTTTTGGAGTTGCATGGAGGCGGTTGTGTTGAAAATTTTGATGAACTGCTATATATTTTGGTCTTGGAAGGTACACTGGAAGAGTCTTACCGAAAAAATATCTGCGTCTGAAAGACAACCTACAATAATATTCCAGCAGGGCACGCTTCCGTTTATACATACCTACAGCAAGAAAAAAGAAAAATACGGAAGGATTTTCTCCGATGACATTGACATTAATTTATTAGACTGTCCTGCTCAATCCCAGGACCTGAATCCTATAAACCACTTGCAGTCATTGCTTAAGCGAAAGGTGAAGAATCTGCAGAACTGAAGACAATGAATGCTGTGCTGGTAAGTTATCAGAGCCTCCTTCCTTAATGATCTTCAGTTTTTAAAAGCTCCGCTAACCTCTTCCTTTCTATGCTTCTTTTTGCCCTATCTCTCAAAATTGTGCCCTTTCAGCAAGCACTAGAATTATCTGTGGATTTATGACTAGTTTCCTTTCACCGGCCTTGAAGTCAGCTTTCTGTAGCTTGGCCTTAATAAAGTAGATGTTGTTCAAGCCAAACTAGTTGGTCTCACGATGAACGAGGATAAAGCTAAGTACATGCTGTCTACCAAAAACCGATCCGTCAAACACCGTGTAGGTCAAAACCTAACAATTTTGAAATAGTGAAGGAGCTTATCTACGTCGGGGCGAATTCGACGAAGGATAACCTAAGGCAATCGCTGCTACTTCGGTTCGTCCAAACAACTAGGGTCCAAACTCCTAATTCGAAGGTCCAAAATCATGCTCTACAAAACCCTGATCTTGCCAGTCTTGCTTTATGGAGCTGAATGCTGGACGATAAGTAAGACAGCGGAGTAAATCTTAGGATCCTTTGAAAGAAAAATTCTCCATCGAATATTTGGTCCAGTCTGCGAGGAGGGCGAATGGAGGAGAAAATGCAACCATTAACTCTACGAGCTGTACAAAGATGTAGATGTAGTCCGGAAGGCAAAAATCCGTCGACTGCAATGGCTCGGCCACATCGAGCGAATGGACCAGAATGCTCTAGCTTAGAGGATCTTTGAATCCCAGCCACTTGGTTCAGGAAGAAAAGGAAGACCGAACCTCCAGTTTAAAGATCACGCAATCACGGACCATGGTCTAGTAAACTGGAAGCAGCGCGCCCAGGACCGTGAAGAATGGAAAGCGGCATTAGTTCAGGCTCAGACCCTCGAAGGGTCGCTGGCCTGATAAGTAAGTATGAAATGTAGTGATTCCTGCCGCGTGACCCTTCGATTTTCTTGCACATGTACAGCGGACGCTCTCTGTAGACTCTAGACTACTCCAGTCATGCTAAAGCTTTCGACGTCGAATTTATTTTTGTAGGGCGTTCTCATTGGATAGTCGAGCCCGGAATTTGGCTGCAACATCAAACTGGTCAGAATTGAAGTTTGCCCCTCTGAATCTTTAAACAATCATGATACTGATTTATTGCCTTGCATCGATGAGAACGTTTTCAATTTGATTAGCGACTTGACTGTCGGGAGAGCACCATGTTGCTTTGTGGATTCTAAGTCTTGGAAACCTAGTGCTTCTTATGACCGCTGTATGAGCTGCTGCCAAATCGGTCAGTCAGCACATCGGTGTCTGTTGAGGTGTGGATTTTATGGATTTTAACATGGAAATCTACATCATCCTCCGGCCAGTATCGACTGACCAGATATCTCAGCAGAGCGGCTCAGGGCAACACGGTGCAGTAATACCTGATATAAATATGACGTGACGTGAAATATGATATTACGTTGAGTACGAGGTTTATTTCAAACACATTGCGTGCTTTTAGGCAACAACTCATTCGAACAAGTCTGCGATTAGTGCTACAGACTCTGGTTCAATCTATACTCGCGCTCTATCATCGCATCGTTAGTCCTGTGCTGTCCTGTCCATGGAACTTTTCTACAAAAAAGTACGACCAAGAATTTTGCTCTTTAAATTCACTTGTGGACGTCAATTACACACTCACTCACAAAAGATAATGTCACTAAACGACCGAATCAAATCCCGTTGGATTTCCATTGCACGAAAAGAATTCTAAATTCTGACAACCGGAATGGGTTTAAAGGACAAATACTCCTTTTCTAGTTTTATCTCCACACTCTGCTCACGTTGGGTAAATATTTTATCATGTCATTGTGAATCCTTGCATAGTGGAAAAATGTGCAAGATCTCTCTTAAAAATCAAGAAAGTAAAATATAAATACGAGTACCTAACCTACCATGACAAGGCGGGAGCGACGTGTGCTTTTTTGTGTCTCTCAGGTTTATTGTATCTTTGTGTAAACGAAGAGGGATAAATGAGATTTACAACTTTATTGTCCTTCAATTTCAAACCTAAAGTATATGTGTGCTTAATATACAGGTAAAAGTGTTGAATAAGATAAATGTCTAGCTGTACCATCAGAAAGCATTATCCTTCTAGAAAGTAGATACGCTTTCTTAAGCAATTACACAAATAAAGGCCAAGTTTGGCGGCACCAGCAATTGTGCTGCAACAGGGTCTGAGTGTGAATAAAAATCATTAACGTTGCTGTCATGCACTTACTGTACATGTTCGTTCATATGTCTGTATGATGCAGGACAATGAAGGGGTTCGCACATGTGATTTTTTTTATTTTTTTCCTTTATGCAAGTGAATTCAACGAGAAACGATGTAATTGTTGTTTGAGAAGCTTTGTCTGTGGCGGATTGTTTTTTTTTTTTATTATTGGAAATTGAGATTTTTATTTTTGGGAGCAGGACGAAAAAGGATTTTATTCTCAACCACCTACTGTTTCAGGAGTGTGTGATACCAACCCACAATACAAGTCATTGTTGTTTCGTTGCAATCGCAGAAGCAGTCAAACGATAATCATCATCATGCCGAATGGAAGCATTTCAACCCTTTATATAGCACACATGGACAACGGCAGCCGTCTACGGTGAATATCCTTCGCTAGACTCTTGTAATAGAATCCAACTGTGCAAATGACAATTTCAAAGTCGTTAGATTTTCTCATCGTCAGTCTTTGCTCACTTGTACGAGGTACTGTAGTGGTGTGGCACACTACGACCGACTGCGGCGACGACCATGGTGATATTGTAATCATTGTTCCTAGAGAGTGGCGTCAGTATGTTAGGACTGCAGGAGCTCTTCACTTGCATTAGCAACCTCAGATTCGCATCATTGGTGCCTTAAGGCTATAATCCGTACAAACTGGAGAATTCCTGTGCGAATCTCTTCGTAAAGTTGTGGGTTGCATGCTGTTACTGGAACATGACCCGAAAATTAAAAACGGGGTTGTTTCCAAGAATACGTAGACAGGTATTGCTGTAATGCATATACGAGTACACCACATGTGTATATGAGATCTTTGTCCTCAAATGCGTGAGTGGGGGAGAAGAATTGATTTTACAAATGAACTAACACTGAAAAGGGTTAAATAAGTGTGGGTATCATTTAAGGCGAATGTATTTATGGATTGTGATGACCGGATGCATTGATAAAAATTATAGAAACCTCTCCAACAACGAACAAAAATGTATCCAACTTATTGCAGAACCTGAGCTGTCTTAAGTGCGAAGTTCGACAGTATTACCCCGGCGGATTTCTTTATTAGATGGTACTTAGGTGACGCTACAGTTTCGAGGTGAACCTGGGCCTTCACCAACAAGTATCTAATTAGCCCGATCCTTAGCTAACCGCCTTCAGTTAGACACTCCAAGCTGGTTGAGGTCCCCTTCAACTTCTGCACGCCACCTTAGGCGAGGTCTTCCTTTACTGCGTTGTCCTTTCGGATTAAGTTCGAAGACTCTCCGGGTCAAAGCGTTAGTATCTATTCGTTCTACATGTTGTAGCCAACTCTAACGACCAATGCGCAGGTTTTCGACCAAGTCAAAAGGTTCGAAAGCTGAGTTCGTCAGCAGTAGTGTCGTCTTCTTCCAAGGCTTGTGATCGGTATGTAACATATACTTTTTTTTTACGAGGTTGGACATTTACCCCGACGGCACAACCGCCAATCTGGAGGACGAGTTCCATTTTGAGAACCACCAAGGACGCGGAGTTGGTTACACTTCGGGAGTGTGAGCGCTGCCGTTGGTCCATTAAAGGCTCACCCGGCACCACCTCTTTTCCAAGATCGCCTTGATCTCCGAATATGTCCGAGAAGTCCAGATAAAGTGCTGCTCCTAGTTTTCGCTTTGCCGTTGGTTCCACCTGGGGAATTCATCCGCTGGCCAGGGAATCGTGCTGCTATTTTTGCTTGGTGATCAACACTCGCGTTTATAGGTTTAGCAAGTCGAATCCGAGTGGCTACCACTTGAAAGTAAAATAGGCACAATTGATGTGCAATAACAGCTACAACACTGGGCGTAGCCAAGTTGACGCCCCTTATTACCCTCCCTACCCTATTTCTACAGCACCCAACCAAACAGTTTGTAATTGGTTAAGTATTTCTTACTATGGTTATGGTGGGTAACGGGACACAATAGCCGTGTTTCTTTGAAAGCTGTATACCCAGCCCAATAGAATTTTACACACAAAGCAATAACAACACACCAAGTGGGGAAAAATTTCCCAGTAGCAGCAAGTGAGGATAGAACTACACAAGTTGACCACCAGAGCGCGGAAAATCTCATAAATTAGCTCTTAGCCAATCATATTTGTTGCTTTTCCTCGGTATTGACATTTACAAACTGTCAAATGAAGAAAAAGAAATCGAGCCGCAAACCAATTGGTTGGTGCGGCTGCTACTGAGTATGAATCGTTTTTTTGACTGAAGTGAGTATAGTTCTCAAAAAAACACGGCTTATGATATCCACAAGACATGACAAGATATGGTCGATCACTCAGTACTACCCCTAGGACTCTTTAAATACGGCATAGCACTAACCTCATAAAAACAAGCTGACGGGAGATGGAGGGCACTCTCATCATGCTTCGTCTCCAAAAAACTCTGGACAAATTACAAGACAAGGATTATCACAGGTCACTACCTTTTGCCGGCCCACCTCAGAAGAATGCATTTTAGTTGACTTTTGTCAAGAGCACACCTTACTTCCTTTGCAAATGTCCCAGCCTATGCAGAAGACAGGAAGATGGATCTGTCTAAAAAGCCACCAAAGGTTAACGGAGGCCAAACGTCCACCAAACGACTAACACAGACCCTTCATCTTTGTCTCTCTCTTTCAGACTGGACCTTCCATGCTAGGGGAATACAATTGATCGTAAGAGATCCCAGTGAAGACTGCATCGTACAGGATGCAGTCACCCCTTCAACCTCCCACCTACCTTTCATTTAACAACTACCTGCCATTTATCACTCAAACGACTACATACACACTTGTTAAATTGATATCTTCATTAAACGTCAACCAATATAGTTCCCTTAGGGTTTTCTCATCAAGTCTTTATATTCAAATTGATTAACCACCAACAACGCCAGAGGGAGTCCATCATATTCCAGTTAATTAAACCAGAAGAAGAAAAAAAAAAACCACTAGAGAGGAAGAACGTTAGACGATCAAATGCAAATGACAAATTTAATTTCTGTGTGGCACAAAGTGAAATAGAATTTCCTGAGAGAGTACGCCACTTAAGCAGACCAAAAAGGACATCTTCAAGAAATTACTATCAAAAACGTAGTGTGTCTGCTGGAAGATGCCTCTTTCCTTCCTTTACTGTCGTCTGTCTGAAATTGATTGTGAAAAGAGAAGAACTTATTTTTTTTTTGTCTGCACTCTGCAGAATATTATTACTTGTTTTCGTATTCGATTCCTTTTTTTTTCTTGTAGTCCTTGTCAATATGTAAAGAATATAAGGATAAACATTGAGATAGGAAAAAAAAAGAATATTCCATTACAAAGTAAGGATTCCTTTTGTTCTTGCATTGACGGCAGCATAGCAATTGGAAAGAAAATTGTCGTTAGCAGTCTTAAGCGTGGGTAGTGAATAAGGACAATACACAAACAATCAATTAGATTCATAGAGATTCGAATCTGCATTTGAAATATTCATATCCTTCTTTATTTAAGTGATTTAATGGTCTTGACTGTGGGAGAGTAGAGAATGTTTGCATAGTACGAACGGTCCAAGTCGTTGGTTGAGATACGACAAAAAAAATAAATAAATATGTAATCATGTTTTTTTTTGCATGTCAACAGGAGCAGAAGAAAAGTACTTAAGTCACTCTGGTGTGGGTGTGAGGCTGCCATCTACTTTCTGAATCAATGGGAGAAGCTGAGTGTTTTGAGATCGTCGTGGCAGGCTTTGATTTTGCTACTGTGGATGACATAGCTTTTAGCAGCTTGACTGTCTATGTGAATGTCGATGACTTTTGTACAATTGCTAGGACTGTAAAAAGCTGCGGTGTATCGTCGGGTTCTAGCGAGTAGCCTTCCTGCATGGATGGACATTTTATTCCGATCTCTTGAGGGGATTATTGGTTTTATTCTTAGTCAGGAGATGGTCCGAGTCGGATTCTAGCTTTACTCAACTTTCAATCTTGCGGTGGTCCATATCGCCCCCTTTCCAGAAGTCAGATTGTCATAGGACACTTTTCGCGGCTGTTTCAGTGTTTCCTCTAGGAACATGTCTATTTCTATTGGAATCAATGTAAATACTGCTTCAAGGGCTACAGTTTCAGTGGTTCTAATGGTGCAAGTGTTGCCTTTATAGGTACACTTGCTAGTCGGTGGATTGTGCTATGTTCCTTGAGGTTTGTGATCTTTCTTGTCGCTGGCCAGGAGACTAGGCAACCAAAAATCTGGATAGTTCTGACAGTGGCTGTATGCATTGCAGGTTTGAGTCCCTTTTTCTTATCAAAGATATTACTGCATACTCTCAGGGGTGTTGGATTAGGGCAAGTACACAAATGTGCCTAGTTTGGTACAATGTGTTCAAAATGTTTGTCTTTCCATGTCAGTTTTTTGTCGTCGATGCACCCTAAGTATCTCAGTTTATTTGAGACTTGGAGTGGGGTTTCAGGAACGATACCAAATTTTGGTATGAACTACGTATTTCTGTTTTTGGGGGGTTAATCATCAGTCCACATCTAGTTTAGCCCAATGGTGGTCAAAAATTCTACATGAGCTAACAAATGTAAATATAAATCGAAAAGCATGACATTAACCCTAAAATTACAAAACGTGTCGACAAAACTATTTTTAAAATTCCAATATTTCTACATAAACAAGTACATTTACAACATTCACAGACTTCAACGTACTTTTATTCGACATTCCATTTTTTCTGCTCTGAAAATTAATTCTAAAATAAATGCAACCATTTACAAGACTGGCATTTGAAATGGGAAACGCGTGGGCGCTAGCAGAAATTGCATTTTCTATTTTTAGACATGTGAAAGGTGTAACGTGTTTGGGATATGAAGACAGCTACGAGTGGGACAAGGAATTTATTTATGTGAAATATTTATAATTTTAATAATATTTGTAATAGCTACCAGTAAAATAATTATGCAAATACATACCTGTAAAAAGGAAAGAAAATGTTGTTATTCACTATAAAAATATTATAGATAAAGTATTTAATGTATTAACGTGTTTATTGGCATGTTATTTTTAAGTAGCAATTTAGGGACCGGTTTTCAAACTTCAGGCTTTGGACGTTGAAAACGTCTTTAAATTCGATGCGAATGTTGAGCGACACCAAAACGGTCGAGACTATTGGACGGAAAACAAGAAGGTTGAAAACGATAAGCAAACTAGTAGAAATTCAAGGGAAAGGGGGGCTAAGTCGAGTAATACACGCTGCCAAGTTAGGCATTCCGTTCAACCCACACTGCCTTAGTTGCGACGATTCACACGAAAAGGAAACACTATTTTACTTTCTCTATGACTGCCCGGCACTAGCCAGAGTCAGGCAGCGCACACTCAAAACATCCTTTTTTAAGGAGCTATCAGCGATTTCTGACACAAAACTCTGCAACATTATTCATTTTCTGAAATCCACAGGATGGATTTAAATCACGTTCTCAGCATCCAGGTCGGCTTAGTTGTGGTATCAACACGGTGCCTCCGCGTTACTTGCGTCTCTGGCAGGTTCACCAGTTTCAACCACTTCTACCTACCTACATAGTCGAGTAACGAAACGACGAGAAGTGTCTGCATTACTGATTGAGAAAAAAGTCGAGCAAGAGAAGGCCATGTGGGGGAATGATGTTGGCACAATCGTTGATCAACAGCATCAACATATCGGCGAGTCCACTTGACGGGATCTAGTGGTCTTGGTCCAATAAATATTGACATTTATGTGCCCTATCGGAAGTCCCAAAGTTGCAATTCATCGCTTTCCTGCGGAGAATGCTATTTGGTTTGGCGATGAGCGATCTTGCCACTCTGCAGGTCTAACCAATATTTCTGAAAATGCATGTTGTTGATTGCTGTCTTGATGACTGTTGTTGAGATTCCTATATTGTTGTTTGCGGTACACACGGTTTCTGTCTTCCTTTTCTCGCCAGTTCATCTGCTTTCTTGCTTCTCGTGTCTCGATATCCATGAGATGTGCACGTTGTTTCGATTGCCAAGGAGATTTGGCCTCAGATATAGAGATTTTAAAACAGGGGTTTTGAACGATGTAATTGCTGCTTTGCTCTCAGAACAGATTTCTCTGCATTTCCTTCGGATGTGCTGTTCCATGAGAACCTCCACCATCGTCTGGACATAGAAGATAGGCTTTGTACTTGTGCCTGTTTACTTGTGACGTAAAGTCTTCACTGGATATTTCTCTAAATTTGTACTAGAATTAAGGGATGGAAATAAAAATTAACCAGAAGCCAGATTCGAATTGTCACAGGCCTTCTAATCGGACACTGTCAGATTAAAAAACATCTCATGACCATGGGAATAGCACAAAATAATACATGTAGGATATGCAATGAAGATGAAGCATCATCAGAATACATACTGTGTCACTGTAATTGCCTCATAAAAACACGTCATCGTTAGTTGGGTAACTACTACTTCAAAGCGGAAAATGTAACCACTAGCTCACCCAGAGACATTGTTCGAAGGATTCATCACTCACTACGGCCTCAAGGACGAGCTCTAAAGAAGAGGACATCATAATAGACCCACAGGTAGCCGCAGTGATAAGGGGCTTAGTTCCATCTCATCACATCTATCTATCTATCTAGGGGATGAAAAGAGTGTCCCGAATACGGAGAAAAGGTTACCATTCTTTCTCCAATATTACCAATATCATGGATTCGTTTAGCGGTCCTTAATGATAAATTTACTTGTCTTTTGAATGAGAAAAAGTTAGCCAGGTCCATAAACAAGTTCGTGTGTTCTAATAGCCCAATTCATTACCAAGTGGAGTTCCTGATTTCCCAGCACATGAAGTGGGAATGAAAATGAAATTTCACCTTCACATAAATGTCATCGAGGCACCAATGCTTACTTATACTCAAGAGGCATCGCTTTTCATGCCATGCATACGACTCAAATCATCGGATTACCCCTTTGAATTCAATAGACGGCTTTTCTCTCTCTTGGTCTGCTTTGCTATGATCATTAACAAATCGCAGGTTAGGAACGATTGTCTTTAGGTTTCGTTTGATGTGAAAATTAGCCAATACGGGGTCGAATAAATCTCATTATTCACCTCCCTAGGCCTTTGTTTTTACAGCACCTATCAACCGAATGACTTTTGGGCTACATAAAGAAGGAAATTCCTACGAATAAGCCAATGTACTGTATGTTGCGACCATTCCAGCATGTGCACTGCCTTTCACTTTCCCTATTTGTTTAATTACTTTTTGCTATTATCGGTTATAATTACCTCGATAATAGTAAAGTTTTATGGGTTAATTTCATAGACATGCTGGCAGACACTACTTCCAATTTGCAATGCTTTTAAGTGTATTCATATCATATGCATATTGGTGGTGCAATATTACTGCAATTATTGCTCGAACGCAGGTAGTCAGCTATGTAGTTGATTGCTATTAGTGCTACTGTATGCTGATTCTTATGGTGTGTATCGGTGAAGCAATAATAATAATAATAATTTTATTTTTTACAAAAATGTTGGTAAATAAAGTCCATAACTATGGTTAGGATACGAAGATTGTCTTATAGGGAAGGCATCGATTTATAATGTAAAATATGTTCACTATTGCTACACGTCCTACACATGAAGGTATGTAATAATGAACGTTTTATCTAAATCGGTACTGTTCGACTTGGCATAGTAAAAGCTTTAAAGTTACTCCTACTCACTTCTACATATGTAACTAGTTATGTTACTTTAAGTCGCTTTAAGTATTTCATTGTAAATTTTCGATAACTGTCACTTTAAATTCAAATTAGATGCGGGCAACTTACTTCTAATCAAAGAGTTATATCTTTTCGAGTTAAGGTCAAATTTAAGCAAATTTCAAATTTACATTCTTTTTTAGATACTAAGGGCTATAAAGACTGTACAACAGCGATGAAGACCAACATATCGCCGTCAGGCAGAACGAACCATTCACTTTGGACGATGATAACCAAGACTCCCGTCCACCTGACCAAAGCGAAGTGCGGATAGCAATATCCAAACTAAAATCCAACAAAGGTGCTGGATCGGATGGATTACCGGCCGAGCTATTTAAAGCAGGCGGGGATGATTTCGTGGAGAGCATACACCAACTCATTTCTAAGATTTAGTCAGACGAGTGTATGCCTGTTGAATGAAATCTCAGCATCATTTGCCCGATTCACAAAAAAGGATACCCTCTCAACTGCGTCAACTATAGAGGCATCAGTCTTCTGAACATCGCTTATAAGATCCTTTCTGCCGTACTGTGTGAACGCCTAAAACCCCTCGTTAACAACCTGATTGGACCCTATCAGGGTGGTTTCAGGCCACAATTGATCAAATTTTCACGCTTCAGCAGATCCTAGAGAAATCCCAAGAAGTCCAAATCGATACACACCACCTATTTATCGATTTTGAAGCCGCCTATGACAGTATTTATAGGGACGAGCTATATAAAGCCATGTCATGTTTTAGCATCCCTGCCAAACGCGTCCGATTGTGTAGGATGACGATGGAAAATGCTCGCTCCTCCATCAAAGTCGGCCACGATCTCACCGAAACCTTTGATGTCAAAAAAGGATGTAGGCAAGGTGATGCGCTGTCATGCGACTTCTTCAACATCATTCTTGAACGAATTGTGAGAAACGCTCAAGCCAACAACAGCGACACAATCTTTCAGAAGTCTGTGCAACTACTCGCGTACGCTGACGATATTGATATAATCCGCAGAAATCAGCGAGCCGTCACCGGTGCGTTCGCGAGTATATGAACAGAAGCGGCCAAAATGGCACTAGCGACCAACGAGGGCAAAACTAAGTATTTGCTGTCGACGAGAAGGGACACTCAACATCGACAAATCGGACAGAACGTCACTATAGACAGCTATAACTTCGAGGTAGTAAGGGACTTTGTCTACCTTGACTCTGATATCAATTCTGAAAATGATATCTCATCAGAAATCAAACGAAGAAAACTCTTGCCAATCGCTGTTTCTTTCGGCTGAGAGGGTAATTGAGTAGTAAGGCCCTCTCCCGAAGAACTAAGGAAACTCTATACAAGATCTCAATCATCCCAGTCCTGCTCTATGGCGCTGAAGCATGGACTTTATCAAAGGCGGATGAAGATACCCTTGGTCGCTTCGAGTGAAAATTTCTTCGTAATTCTTCGGTCCCGTGTGCGTTGACGGGTTATGGAGGAGGAGTTTCAACGACGAACTATACGAGCTGTACAGCGACATCGACCTAGTCAAAAAACTACGCATTGGTCGTTTAAGATGGCTAGGACATATATAGCGACTGGACACCAACGCTCCGGCCCGAAGAGTCTTCGAATCCAACCCGGAGGGACAACGCAGTAGAGGAAGACCTCGCTTAAGGTGCACAAGTCGAAGGGGACCTCAACCAACTTGGAGTGCGTAACTGGAGGCGGTTAGCTAAGGACCGGGCTAATTGGAGAAGCTTGTTGGTTGAGGCCCAGGTTCACCCCGAACTGTAGCGCCACCTAAGTAAGTAAGTAAGGGCCATAAAGTTTAGCGAATACAAAACGAGAGATAAAGATACATTAAATCCAACAAATTTATGTAATAGTACATTGATCAAAATAATGATTAAATATAAATATAAATTAAAGCAGGCAACGACGAGAAAAATGGGCTTGGCTGTTGCTACATACGATAAGTAATGGCTGCAATTTCATTCGACTTAGATATTTATTAATATCCGAATAGTGGATGATCACGTACGAAGTACGAAATTACCTTTCTTACAATTACATACATTGCAAGTGCAAACAAAAAACAATTATTCATTACAATAAATTAATATTTACCACAATTAATAAAACACTTCATTGGATGTAATATTTTTGAAAAGCCGACAAACTTTGTTAGTATAGCTGTCAAAATATGTAATCTAATTTTTTAAGGTCTTATTTTCATAACCACAGTAATACCACTAATCTTGGAGGCTTTCCAAATATACAGCTCAAACAGTTCAGTTCAGTTCTTATCGCTTTATTTTGGAACAACTTAGATATTTTGCGTGCGCAAAATATGACTCAATTTGGCTGATTGATTGCATCGATAAAAATCGAACCGTGTGCAGAGGTGCTGTTGGAAGGTTACTTCGTGAAGTATGCACCCGAAAAGAGGGAGAAAAACTTAAAAAAAAAAACTCTCTATTTTGAATATAAAAACTTGGCTCGGAGATGTGTGCCTAACTTCAGGGCTGTTTTGTTTGGTGAGGTCAACAGAAAGGTACACTGTATAATTTCTTCTACTATTATTTAGTAGTAGGCAGCTTCAAATGGAGAATAAAATTGTCATAAGTTTGGAAAGCGTTGGTTTCTTTTTATGCAAAAGTAGAAATAAAAGTCTTATTTGTAAAATTTGACCAAACAGGACTACTTACATACCACACTCGCACCGTAAGTTTCTTATAATTTTTACCCAATATAAGGCACCCGGCACATGTCATATGATTTCATGTATCAAAGAGCTGATGAGCCTGCGAGAAAGATCTTTCCTACCCAACAATACAAATCTGTTTTCCTTTTGACATTTTCCGCTAAAAACTTCAGTGATTCCGACACCACCTATTTTATCGCCGATTTCATGTTCCAGCGCCAAAAGCAAGCGACCCTATATGATTCCTGCGCCGACAAGGCTAAGCTTCTTGCAACCATGCATGTTGGGACCTACAGTTTGTATTGCCAACTTCGAACGGTGGATTAAGAAACTTATTTATTGTCTGCCAAGAGCTGGTGCCGTGAACAACTTTTGGTGATTTGCAGACTCGAAACTGAGTCAACTTGCTTAGCAGTCCGATGCACTAACCACGCAGGATCAAGGTCGAGTAAGCTCAAACAGATTGCCGAAGCTCACGTCCAAACATGCTAGTTATATTCAAGTTTAAGACGAATTTAAGTTTAAGGAAACTGAGGCACCTAGCACGACTTTTAGCAGCATCTGTGACTTGTTGGTGTAAACAAAGGTCTGGACTACCTTGCATGCCAAGCATAGATAAACCATTCGTATCCTCAAGAGATGAAAATCTCTGCTCATTCTTCAGTTCGGTATCTGTTACATTAGTATCCTACTTCAGGGTCAAAAATGGATGAGGGAGTGGGCTCCGGAATTTATGCAGCAGTACCAAGCATTGCACGCTGAATAAGGGTTCCGAATCACAGCAGCCTGTTTCGGGTGGAAGTTCTAGCAATCGCCGAGGCCCCGCGTGAATTGTCACAACGGACGATCCCAAGAAGTCACATCGACATTTTCGTAGACAGTCAAGTAGCCATCAAAGCCATTACATCGACAACAATCAGATCCAAAACTGTGAAATGCTGCAACGACGAGCTTAAAGCACTCAGCGCTATTCATAACGTCGCACTCATCTGGGTACCGGGACATAAGGGAATCCACGGGAATGAAGAGGCGGACGATCTCGCAAGAACAGGCTCTGAGATGGATCTCATAATGGCCGATGACTCAGTCCTACCCCCATTAGTACTTCAAAAGTCCAGCATCACCACGAAATTCATAAAGGTCGCGAACGAGAGATGGATCCCACTCACAACATGCCGCACCTCAGAACGCTCGGGACAAAACTAAATAAGAAAAAAACAAAGAAAATGATTGCACTCAACAGAAGTCAACTATATAACCAGGTAGCGGCCCACATAAAGAGAATGCGTTTGAACACAACAGAACTATGCAGAGGATGTAGCGACACAGACGCTGAGGAGGACACATTCCACCTCCTATGCGAGTACCCAAGCCTTGGCAAAAACAGAAAGATAACCCTCGGAGAACATTTCTTCAGTGATCTGGGCGAATTGTCAAGCAAGCCACCGAGAACCATCCTACAATTCCTTCGGAACTCGGGATGGTTCAGGGAGGCCAACTAATAAAAATTTAACAATCTATTCCATTTATTTAAGGTATCCCACACCACATCGGGGAAAACAATAGATCCATTGAGATCCGAGTGAGGCTGTACATAAATGCAACCACCCCTACAACCTAACCTAACCTATCCTACTTCAGAGACATTTTTAGGTTTTTGAATCGTTGCGCTCAACTCGGTTTTTTGCAAGATAGAAGTTCAATGAAACATTTTAGAAAAAGAAACGGAGAGAGAACTTAGTCCTGAGGGATACCAGCATAAGTTGAGAAGAGCGTCGACGTACCTATACCTACATCTACCTAATACTACAGGTTTCGTTGTTTATCTTCGGTGTTAAGGATTCACGTGTCTTTTAACTTTATAAAACGGGTGACCATACGATGTTAGCCTGCAAATTTGAGACTAATAAAGTTTCAGATGAAACTTTTATGTGCCGCTTCTGCAACCTGCAGATGTCGATCTTATTTTGTCATTTTCGCCTTAAATACTTGTCCAAATTTGACACACTGTCGTCTTATATTCCATTTTGTTGTTATATCCACCCCACTTTCTTCCTTTCTCTTTAAATGACAAAATTATTTGTAGGTAGTCGTACCAAAATTGAAAAAAAAAAAAAAAAACGATTAAACTTTGATACCGCCCTTTGTACAAAATTTGTGTACCACCCATTTAATGCACGCGATAAAATCGGGAATATTTCTGTACGTATTCCCTATTTGCATACATTGTATGTTTGTACATTCCAAAATGAGGAAATTATTCTAAAAATAACTTCCACACACTCGCATACGTCAACGAATTGTGTAAATGTTTGCCAAAGAGAGGGGTGTTACAGCCAATACATGACCCTCCAAAAATAGAGGAAAAAAAAAAACGATTACAGCTGTTATTTTGGCATATTGAATTAAAAGTCACTTTAGTCTGTCACGCAATAGCTCATTCGCCCGTCGATGGACGGTGCCCGAAAGGGGTCGCTGTCACCACTTTACCCGAACTGTGTGTTGACATTTGACATATGCTCGTATCTCGCTATCTCCTTTTCATAGTCCGCAAAACACAAGCACTCAATTGAAAGAGTGGTGCAAAAAGATCTTTCCGACTGACGCCAATAAGTCGGCCAGCCAAGAGGATTCTGGTTTTGGATATGATTCAAAAAAAAAAAAATCACATCCTGCTTCTACTCTCTGCCAAATCCAATCTTCAGCGTCCTTATATATTCATGGAATGTATCATTGCTTGTGTGTTTTTTGTGCCTTTGGTGTATTTTTTTTTTTTTTTTTTTATAAATTTCATGGAAGCGATGTGTCAATAAATTTTATTTGCTTGGCCTACTTTCATGGGGGGGAACGTACACTTAGGTTCCTTCCTCCTGACGTCCCTGGAAGAAATTCGATACACAATTGAAATTTGATTTGGTCTAGTGGAGTGTGATCGGGGGCTCGGGCAAGCAGAGAGAGTGATAGCGCGTGTATGTGTGTATTCTATGGGGAAATGCAAATATAGTGTTAATAAAGGGCATGACATGGAGCATTCAGTGAAGACCTGGGCTTCAATTGATTTTAGAATAACAAAATTGTTTCACTTGCCAAGAGGATGATAGAAGAGTATGCCAATGTAATGTTAAACTAAAAATCGGGTGCGGCTTGTGGAAGTGATGGCGACGATACTAGACTGGATTCCGTAGTTCAAGGGGATTCAGGAGCCTCAAAAAACAAAGATAAAGTTGGTCTCAGCAACTTTAATTCGTATCTCAGCAAGTGATAGCAAGAAGATCTTAGGAGTGCGTAACCTGATCTAAATATACCTCTCTTTAAGTTTCTTACTATACCGGAAACCCCATGGAATAGGTACAACTTCAATAGCTCAACTTCAATACTACAAATCGAATCCTCAAAACTATCTGACAATTTTCAATTTTGTGAAACTGGAGTCTGAATCCGTGGTCATTTTGCTATATCAGTTCAAAAACACATTATGGCGAAAGAATCTACAAAGGCTGCCAAAGAGGCTGATTTTTTTTTTTTTTATAATTCACTAGCGCTAAAGGTTTTATGAATACCCTTATGATGCTATTCACACACCGCCAGTGTTGGTGTAGTGATTTTTTAAAACTCAGGTGGTATTAGGTTTCAGTCTTATTGCTCCGAAGGTTGGTGTCCAGAATGACTGGGGAGAATTATTGGCACTGTTGCAATTGCTTATAATTCACAGTATTTCTTTCGAACATCTCAATGTCATTAGTACTAGTGCTAGTGATATGCCTATGCAGTAGAGTTGACCGTCAGCTTTTTTTTCACAGTTGATCGATCTTTGTTGACATTGGAACGTTCAGCGTGACAAGCGATGATGCAACCACTACACCATGGCCACCCCCATATGTCACTCGCTAGTTAGAACTATTACCTACAAAAAAAAATGCACTTTCCTCTTCCATCAGAGATATGACTTTCACTTTCATTTCTTAAGATTGAGTTGTGAGTCTTCCTTTTACTGAATCATGCATATCTCACATATCACGTTTTGCTTGGAAAACATACACAACTGTGTAGAAGAAAAAAAAAGGAAAATAAAAGTCAAAGCATTGCTCTTAGATCGACATTCACATTATTACCACACGATCACGATCGATCAATTACGAAAGATGGAGTTACATTTGTTTGTCGTGCACTCAAAGGTGAACAGTTAGTTTATGTCTTGCGCCACATAAAGACATAGTAAGACGGCATTTGTTAGTATTAAAAGGTGCGGAGTGCAGATTTACAAGACTTGCATAATATGGAGGTACTTGACTTCCTATAGTAAAACACAGAGGGAATGTGGACCAATTGACTAACTTACAAGGAAACCTTGAACAATTGCTAAGAGGAATATGTTTGATATATCCTATCACAATAGCTGCATATGAAAACTCAGCATTAACAGCTAAGTGGATTAAATCATATCCACATTCTTGTCCATATGAACGGACTTCCAAACATTCCTAGTTTGACTTCCTACCCGGTATACCTTTGCCCGGTGATGATACCTTTTAGGGAAGATAAGGATTTTTTTTATCCATTTGCAGGATTTTATCAGTAGAATGGCCATAGTTTCCTAGTTATGACACAGGAACTAAGCGCATTCCATTTATCATTAGCTGTCTTTTAAATTTTGCTCCCAATCTTCTGTTTGAGGTTAGAGGGTGGAATTTTAGCGGTGAAATCAGCTTGGTCGGGGTCTAAAGAAGATCCTTCCCATGCCAGCTCATCGGTTGTCTCATTACCAGGCTCCCAGCAGAGTCTTACATTGTGCTGCCTGCCAAGAACCTGTAGCTCTTCGCGACAGCAACTTTCAAGCTTCGATTTTACTTCAATGGCAGAAATCGCTCTTATTGCCGCCTGGCTGTCGATGAAAATGGTAATATCATCCCGTGGTAGTGCCTTCATTGCAACCTGCTGGGCAGCTATTGTCACTGCCAGGAGCTCCGCTTGGAAGACACTGCTCTAGTCTGGGAGTCTGATCGATCCGGACAATCCGACAGTCTCGGAGAAGAATCCAGCACCCACTCCAGTGTCCATTTTGGATCCATCCGTGTAAACGGAAGTGGTTGTGCAATTATTTAATACCTGATTGTCCTGCCATTCTTCTCTGCTGGGAAAACAGGTTGAAAATGGCCTTTCAAATTCTAAGTAAGGCGTCATGTAGTCTGTGCATACAGTATTGCCCACAAAATTGCGTAAGATCTGTGCGTGCCCTGTCAGACTGGGTTTCCAGTTGCCCGTTTGGCTTATGCGAGGGGCACTTTTTGCAGCTGATTCATGCACAAGTAAATCAAGCGGGAGTAGGTTGAGTGTTGTCCTGTGTCCCGCTGTGTAGGTTGTTCTCAATACGTTAGTGGTGTTGATGCAGGCTATCCTTTGAATCTTTGTTATTAACTTAAGGTTAGTGGTTATGAACACGTACTTTAAAATTTTGGAGTGCTTCTGATTGTCAGTGTTGCGGTCTTTCTTTGTTTGTGTTCCCAACTTCTACGGAAACAAAGCAAAACGAACTTTAACTAGATAAGTGTGTGTAACTGGAAAGTTATCTGTATGAGTCATGGCTTATTCCATCGTTTTGATTACTATATTATTAGTCGAGAGCAGTTCTTCTGTTATAATCTTCTGCTTTTCCCAGACCCAACCGCTTGTTAATCGATATTACGTAATTTTGTTTTCTTCAAGGACACACACTCCAAGTTATCACATTGAATACCAAATGAGTCGAGTTGTCAACTTCGCGTGAATAAATCTGAAGGATACTGTACAGCGCCAACAATAATATAAAAAAAACAAACTAAGACGCCAGACAGTTTGGTGATATATCCCATAAATTTCTTTGCTATAAATTAAAAATTATTTTCTTCCTTGTGCGCTGTTGAAAGTTAATTAGTTTGCGTGGAAAGAATGTTTTTTTTTTTTTTTTTCGAAGTCATTGACCTCTCCACGAGTATCCGTATCCGTAGTGATTTTTCAGTACATTTTGTCTCTCCTTTGTCATTATCGTTTTTTTATTTTTTTATTTTAAGTCCAATGACAGATCGAACTACAACCAAAGAAAGATAGGAAAAATTGAGGCCATACTATACCTAATAAAGCAATAATTATATCCTTGATACATATCATACGATTCCCTCGTTGCCAAGTGCGTGTGAGCTGGATCGTATGTTGACATGGATAACAAGATAGATAATAAAATTTATTTACCGACAAACATTGGCAAATGATGACTCAATTTGCCAGCCAAACAGGTCTTTTTTTTTTCTTCCCCTAATGATGTTTTTATATGTACTGTACACCCGCCCACATCATCGTTCGAAAGGACATCGCTCTATCCACACAAAATGACGCGTATTTGGGGTGGTCATACAAATTAAAAACACAGAAAACAGAACAGAAACGGTATGATGGGAGAAGAAACATGTGAAGTCATCATTTTGCAGTGGCGGCGCTGCGGTGGGTGGACGAACAATACAAGGAGACAATTTCAGGATACACACACACACTCACACAATGCGGCACCAGAACTTTTAACGATTTTTTATTTTCTTATTTTTAAATTGTGACTGCCATAATATGGAGGATTTTCTGTTTCGTCGCCAGTCACTTTGGAGTGATTTTAGGGGCTTTCATGCTAAGAAATTGAGAGAATGGAAGAGAAAGCTGGAAATGAAAAATGGAATTCGTATTTCCGAGTAATGTCAGATGTAATGATACGTACGAGCAACAATTACAGGACAAGGACAACGACAAGGAGTGTAGCTGTTGAAAAAACTTTGTGAATTTCAATTGTTATTATACTTGCTTTTTTGTTGGTGCTCCTTGAGCTTGAAATTAAAATAATGTGTTAAGCAAGTAAATAAAGGACATCGGTTTTTGGTACAGTTGGTGTTTTTAACAGAATCTTCAAATTTTACGAGTGAATCATAGAAATAACGTCTGAGCTGGTTGACCAAATCGCTGAATTTGACTGCACATGTGGACATAGTATATGAGCCACAGAACTAGTGTAACACATCAAATTTTATCGGCTGCAAGGCATCCCAAAAGACACATCAAGAAACTCTTAGAATGAGAAAAGATTGGAGAAAGAGAAAGAGTTTCGCGAATGGAGTCAGCGGTGCCTTCGAAAATTTGATGAGCTACTGTGACATATTTAAAGCCCAACAATAGAAGCTCTTCTTACCCTCAGATTCCTAAGAGAAATCGGGCTAGAGAAAGTGTTCTAGAGTAAAATATTCTGGCCGAGACTAAGTACGAGTGTATGACTCTCAAGTATAAGAAGGAATTATAATACGAGGAAAATTCTAATGAGAGAATAATTCTATCAGCTGGCACAATAGACCATGAGGTCGCTGTACATAGATAAAACCCACCTAGGAATTGATTCACTGACACCGGCACAAACAACTCATTTAATTCAATTGAAAAGGACCTTTTGCTCTTGGTTGTGTGTTGTCCCCATTCTGTGCAACTCATAAACTGCGGTTCAGGAAATAAAATGGACAGGATTCCAAATGTTCAAGAAAGCAAGCTTTGGCTCTTATAATTTAAGGTAGTTTGACATGGACCTGGATCTCAACCAAAAAGCGTCTCCAGTCAACTCGATCTTTAGTAAGATCCCTCCAGTTCCGCACGCTTAAATAGTTAAGGTCCCCTTCAACTTGCGTGCGCCACCTGAGTCGCAGTCTTTCTCTACTCCGCTGTATCTCATGGGAGGATTCGAAGATTTTTCGGTCCGAAGCATTGGTGTCCATCCGCTCTACATTGCCCAGCCATCACAGTCGTTGGACCTTCACTTTTCTGGCTAAGTCGATGTCGCTGTACAGCCGGTACAGTTCGTCGTTGTATCTTCTCCTCCACTCACCGTCTATGAAGACGGGACTTAAATAATTTTCTCTCAAAACAGCCAAGAGCAACCTCATCCGATTTTGATAAAGTCCATACAAAGTCCTTAACTACCCCAAAGTTATATCTGTCGAGGGAGACGTTCTGTCCCAAACGTCGGTGTTGGGTGTCCTTTTTTGTTGACAGAATATACTATGACTTAAATTGCTGCTGCTATAAGATGGTGAACGTAAGTAATGGAATGTGAATTCGACGAACTCGGTCGTCTGCAATGTTGATGTAGTGAAGTTTAAAAAATTTCTTTCCAACTTCCTGGTGTGTTTATGGTATCAACTCTTCATGACATATGACCACCCTATTGCCACTGTTATGTCTAAGCACATAGAGTTGACATCAGCTTTTTCGCAGTTCATCGACTTTTTTGACATTAGGAATTTATGCTTGAACCTTTAGTATACCATGGCCTCGCTCTTACACATTTATTTTTTGTAATAAATCGCAGGGAAAACCATTTTACGATAAAGAGTTTTATATCATCTACCAATAAACTTTTAATCAATATTAAATTCATTTGAAATTCCTTTCAGTCTTGTAAGCTAGTCTTTTATTATTGCTTTAAGCAAACTACTAGTACTTCGGGACAATAAAATCAACATTCTTAAATTCAAACTCAACTGTGCTGGTCAATCCATCTCATTGATGGATGACCGTAAATCACTACAAAAAGAAATATAAACCGTTTCATTTCACCCTCAATTTCGTATTCAACACTCTTAACGCCAAAGGTATCACAGTGACATAAAAGTGAACAAAAGGTTAACAAAAAAAAAAGCATATCCATGTAATAAACTGAGAATTACTTCAAATCGATTGCTATTTACACACACGAAAGCATTTTGTTCAATTGACTGTTTCACCTCAAATTCGAATCCTACCATCATAACAATCCACTATTCACGTGAATGATGTAACGCCCTTAATATTATTCTTATTATAAGGGAGAGACTCTTTTGGAACAACGAATAAGAGAACAATATTCCCGCAAATAAAGTGGTTTCATTCTACCTGCTTTAAGGATAACTCAATCAAAATACTACGAAAAGCAGACAAAAAAAAATGTAACCGTGTGCCGAGAAGTTGGCGCAATAGCATTTCAAATTCATCCTATTAGTGAGCATAACAAAATGCTTTCATATGCCTCTGAGTGTCCTAGTCAAAATGCGAAAAGAGGGTATACGGTGTTAAGAATTCTAAGGAAAAGGTGTAAGAATATGATTTTTCTCTTCCTTTTCGAACGAAAAATCCTGCTTCCTTATTATTAAATTTTTTTTTAAATGTATTTTCTGAAAAGGTACATGCTACACATATGTATATCTCCACGGTTTGTGAAGGATTTTTTGTTTGCAGGTAATATGAGGTTACTTTAAGTGAAAGGTGGAAAGGGAAAGTAAAGGCAGAGTCTTAGGTAAAGGCATCTTTCGTTTACTTTCACTCGAAGGAGAATGTAGAATGAGAATGAATGAAAAGCGACTGCCACATGACAAATGGGCAAGGATAAACGTTGTCATTTGTCAAATTTAACTAATGGTGATGGTAGAAAAAAAAATGAAGAAAGGGGCTGAATGGGGAATTTATTTTAGGAAGAAAAAGCGACTGTGCTTTTGTCACAGGGGTACTTAACGTGTCATAAGTACATAAATAGCAAAATAAATTTTATTTATTAAAACAGCTAGAAGCTCACATCGAAACACGTAAGCAAGGTAATTTTGTATGCTGATAAGATTTTGTAATAATGGATGTTATGTACAAGAGTTCACATTTGAATGCTTAAATTTTAAAGACAACAATTATTGTTGTAAGAAAACAATTCAAACCGCTCCTTCAACAATATGAAAGGACACATAAAGCGTTAATCCATTCGAAGTAATATTAACAAACTGGTTACCGATTTATCTTTCAGGTTAGCTTAAGTCTGTTAACTCTACAATAATAAAAGAAAAATACCTCAGGATCTCGGACAGTGCTAGATATCTGGGACCGGTGCTCGACAAGAAGCTCAACTGAAGGCTGAACATCAACGAAAAAATCAAAAAAGCCGCGATAGTATTCTATTCGTGCAGCAGAATATTTGGAAAAACCTGGGGACCAAATCCCTAAATCATCCTATCGCTGTACACGGCTATAATAAGACTCATACTGACCTACGACAGCCTCCAGCGAAGCCACCAACCTTTTGGCTATGACAAAGGTACAAATACAGCTATAGAAATAAAATAAAAGCTTGTGAAGTGCTGTCGAGAAGAGCTTAGGGTTCTTGGAACACAGCACAATATTACGCTCTGTTGAGTCCCTGGGCATGAGGGCAAATCAGGGAACGAAAATGTTGGCGAACTAGCAAGTAGTGGTTCTGCATTAAGTTCGGAACAAGTCTACCACGCGGTGAACATCCCCCCTTGCCCATTGAAGTTCATAGCAGTGAATAGAGCTCTTAGAGAGGCAAACAACAAATGGTTCTCTCTCTGAACATCTGTGTCATCACAAGGAAGCTATGGCCCATATTTGAAAAAGCTAGGACCGACAGAATTATACAAAAAGATAGAAAATCCCTTTACACTCTTATGGATGTGATAACGGGACACAAAACTCTACGGTACCATATGAAGAAGCTCCGTATGAATGAAGAAGACCTGTGAAGGGGCTGTGGTGACGAGGAAGTTTATGAGGGTACAACCCACTTCCTCTGTCATTGTCCTGGCCTGTACCACCTTAGACATAGATTCATCGGACGTCACTTCTTCCGGGATCTCGAGGAACTATCCGATATATTGGTGAACGACCTGAACAACTTTATTTAATTCACAGGATGGTTTGTACCACAGCAGATACAGTAAGTTAGCTTAACAGGGGTAATAGGGGTACAGTTTTCCCCTATGGGTATCACAATGGGTCTGTAGTGATCTGAGTGTAGTGTAGAGGCAGTTCCTCTTCGCCAGTCCACCTACCTTACCTAACCTAACTCTGCAATTTAGCTTTGCCGTAATAGATAATGACATACGCCTGCGCCTGCGCACAATTTTGTGATGAGTCGTGCATTCTGCTGCCAATCAAGAACTCGTAGCTCTTCGTTAGAGCGACGCTTGGATTTTACTTGGATACCACTGAGCGGTTGTTGTCACTTCTTAGGCTCTTTATGGTCTGTCTGAACACTCTCAGTCCGATCGATCTAAAGTAAAGAAATCTAAATGGTTTCAGGAGTTTATTGGGGTTCTCAACTCTAGCACCTACAGTTGTATCCTAACGGACTTTTGGTCCTTCCAAACTTCGTCAAAGGTTCTGATGTTTTTTGCACATTTCCTGTCGCAAGATTGTTGTGGTCAATTAATAGAACCATTTGCCGAGTCCATCTTTTTAAATAGGGTCATTCAGCCACATAAAGCTTTGCAGCAAATTGTTACTTTAAAATGCTGTTATTGTGGGGCTTACCCCAGGGTTTCGGTTTGAAATTTGTCAGTTTAGCTTTGGAAAAATTCTTTAAAGTTCATCTAAAGGTGAAATAAAAAAAAAAACAAAGTGTATGCTTTTATCGTATGCGTTCACAAAGGTTAATGTTTTCGTATGAGTGAAGGAATTTTTTAAAAAAATTTCCTTTTTTTTTGTTTTTTGCTGGTTACTTTGTGAGATTTTCTTTGCCAGTAGATGGCAGTTGGCATCTTCCATTGTGTACGGTAGGAGTTAGAGTAGTTTGCTTGTGTGTAATGTTTAACTTCAGCTTGTTCCAGTTGGGTTGATTCAACACAAAATGTTATTATGCAACGTATGGAAATACTTGGAATAGGAGGGGATGGTGAGATGGTGGGTAGTTCAAGGGTAGTGGTTGTATTGGCAGACAGAATGTTGGACCAAACATGTACACATGCGGTAGATCGTTTTAAAATGTATTTTCATGTTGTAAACGCTGAATAAGAAAGGGAAACGAGCTATGGAGAGTGCCATTTGACGTAGAACTTGAAAGGACTTTTCAGAGAAGGATACTGATTGGAAGCGGATTGAGGGTGAGAGAAAGGGAGCAAACGCTGTCCGATGATTTATTGAAGGCATGTACATGATTTATCTCAGTTGATACTGGTCTACGGTGTTTTGCAGATTATGCAGATATGTATGAGGACAGGATGCATGCGTATAGACGAAAATTTAAATTTTAATAGGAGATTGGTGACAAATTTTTGACTTAATTAAGTTGTCAATGTGGAAATGATGCGGGAAGAGCAAATGAGCTTGACTTTTTAAACCCGTAAAATAGCAATGACAATAATATATAGGTTGGTACATGCATATGTGTGGATGTATGTAAGTTATTTCACCTGGATGGCATAGTTTGAAGGCTTGATAGTTTCGAGATCCGAACTTGGGACTATGGGACTCAGTCGTCAACATGGTAGTGATAGATTCGATGAGCATGTAAACTTCCAAAGACAGGTAAAAGTTGCAAGAGGTTTTCATTTAGTTATAAGGAGCACTGACAGAGGAAGGTAGATCGTATTTCAAACATGGCTTTCAAGTTGAGAGGAGGCACTGACATAGTAAGATTTTTTAACTGGAACCTGTTGGAGAAATAAGTTAGGTACCCGGACTCACAAAATTACCATCACGGTTTTTATTCAAACAAAGGCTCAGTGTTACAACTATAACGAATCTCCCCTGCCTACTATCTTAAAACAAATGTTCCTGAAACTTAATATCAAAGTGTTAACCGTATGACATCATGGATTGGATTATCTTCCACCTTCTTTGTCATTCTAGGTTTTTGTGTTTTCACATATTTTTTTGCTTGGTCTTTCACCTGCTGCGGTTGCGGTTTATTTACATATCCTTCAGTTTACGCTCATCATTGCAATTCTACGGTTTATACTGGTCTTTGTCGGCAGCTTTGCCCGGCAAATGCAAATGTGTACATACCCTTACTATACACCGTTTTGCTCCCATTTCATCATCACTTTGTTTGGTTTCGGTCGATGGCATTGATCGATTTTAGGATTTTTCCCTTTGCTTTTAGTGTTTCATTCTTTTGGGACCCGTTTTTCATTTTCAAATGAAGTGTTTACATTTGGAATTAACAATGCACACATGCACAAACCCACAACGAGAGAGTACATAAAACATTTCAGAATTTGTATGGCTGCATATGAATATTTGAACAAAGTACTGTATATAGGGTAAGTAGAACAGTTACCGGCCATAACAAGTTTTTTGAGAATTATTTGTGGAGCAGAGTATCAAGGAAAAGAGATTGATGCAACATGAAGCAGGGCCTTGAGATATGTCACTAAATGGAACAAAATCCTGTATTCTATAGCCTGGTCGATTGACCTTTTAGTCAGGCGTCAGAAGATTCGGTAATATGTAGGCTTATGACCAAGGCAGCCAGTTGGAAATCTTCTAATGGAAGTGAGGAAGTCAATACTCTTGTAGCTCTGGCAACTGAAAAAAAGTGACAAAATATCAAGCTTGTCCCTGGCAAGGAATACCTAAACTGGAAGTGGCGCTGGCGACAAACAGATTCTCTGCTTTGAACTTTCAATTAACACAGGAATTACTCTTTTGGTCGACCTCGAGACGCGATCTAAGCAAACCGTTTTAGAAACGTTCAAGCCACTTGAAGTACAGGTTAGGAAAGTTGATTCTAAACTCAATGTATATTCCTATGCCGAAGATCTAAAAAAACTCTACACAAGACCTTAATCATCCCAATCCTACTCTACAACGCTGAAGCATGGACTCTATCGAATACATATGTACATATGAAGATACCCTTGGTCGCTTCGAGTGAAAAATTCTTTGTAAGGTATTTGGTCCCGTTTGCGTTGATGGACTTTGGAGAAGGAGATTGCACGCCGAATTATACGAGATGCGACATTGATTGCACATTGGTCACTGGAGATGGCTAGAACGTGTGGAGCAAATCAGCACCAATGCTCCTGGCCGACGAGTCTTCGAATCTAATCCAGAGGCAGTTGATGAAGACCTCACCTAAGGTGGCATGCACAAGGAGAAGGGAACAAATTTACCTGGAGTGAACTGGGAGGGGTTAGCTAAGTAACTGGCTTATTTGAGGGGCCTGTTGGCTGAGGCCCACGTTCACTTCGAAATGTAGCGCTAGCAATGTAAGTAAGTTAAGGTATATTCCACACGGCATTCTCGTAGATATGCGATTAAGTTAAGGACCCTAGGAAACTGATGCAACATTGGTTTATTTCTGATTTTTTTTTCTTTAAAAAGTCCTTTGGATTGATCACATCCAATGTGAGACATCTACAACAGACTTGTGCAACTTGAAAATCCATTGAATTCCTCATTAGTATCCAATAAATACAAATACCTACATTTTATTTATTTAATAAACGTGTGACAAATTTCTTGTGAAATTTTCATATCAAATGAAAATGCAAATGATATCGCTCATCTCCCTCATGATCCGTTGCAATTCAATTTCAAAGAAAACTAGGGTTCTGTGCCTTCGTATCAAATAAATAAATTCAAACACTTACGCAGAAAATTGCCAAAATTCTATTAGTATAAGAGAAGACATTTCCACATAGAGCCCATACAAAATGCATATGCTCCAGAAGGGAAACCCAAAAATGAACACACCACCAAGGATATGCGAAAAAAAAAAAATACTAAATATCACTACAGTTGCCACTACAACCCCGGAAACAACAAAATAATCAAATTAAATTTTATATGCGACCCTTAGTTGATAAATAATCCAGACAGATAAAAAGAAGAACAAAATGGGTTCTTGGGTGGCAAGGATATACTTATACAGGTACAAATTGTAGTCCCTTCCTATAAGAGAGAAACGAATTGAAAGTTGGTTTCTTTTTTTTTTTTGATATTTCTTTTTATAGTCCCCCACGGATAAAGACGATGAAACGAATAAAAATATAATAAAAAAGATTGCCCTCTTGCACGAGGTTGCTCCTTTTCAAGGATATTAGCACGTGTATATCCGTGTGTGGATGGTAAATTTTTAATGACATTTATTGAGTATCGTTTCGGATTCATTTGTTCTTTGCTTTAGCTTTGTGTGTTGGTACTCAGGTCTTTAGTGTATACCATCACATAACACAAGGATACTTTGTTCTTAAAAGGGAAACCCCATCAAAACAAACACCACAATACAAACAGGACATCAAATATGCATCTTAAGTTCGGACATGCTACAGTGGGGATGAGAGACAACGGCATGTCAATGAATCTCCTTAATTAAGTCAAGTGGGCAATATCCACAAAATACCTTCTACGCTTCATTACCTTCACCACACTCCCGCAGCTATGTATCCTTGTTCATCATACAGCAATCAGAATTTGATGTCTCTCATTATATGTATAGGTATGTAGCTGCTCTTCTCTACCTGTTTAGTATTGCTGCCACAAATGGTGAGTTAATTTACGTTTCTCATTTCGGTTTGCCCGAAACACGTTTTTCCGGTTAATTCAAGTGCTGACCGCCTTGCTGTTTTTTTTTTTCCAAGTATAATAGGACAACAGCCAAAATTCAGGGTCAAAAAAAGCACGTACACAAACTACATCATCCATGTTTTTACTTGAAAGGATATTTGCTTCTTCATCTGCTCTTGAGTCGATGATTTTAGCCTTTTGGCCATTTTATGTTTTCCGGTCTAATGTGAATCGTGAATGTGCTTAGTTGAATGAAAATCCCTAGAGGGAAGTTTCTCTTTAAGGGCTGGGATATGTATGTGTGTATGTGTGAGAGGGCGTTTTATTGCGCTACGATGAAAGTAGAAGCATAATCTTGCGTTAATTTTGGGGTAGTCCTAGTGTCATGCTGTGCTCCAAGAGATGATATTGAAGGAAACAGATGTACATATGCATGTATGGGAAACATAATTTCGTTTGATCTTGGGGTTAATTTTCCCGTTTTTGTAAGAAGGCAAGTGAAAGAAAATAAAAAGCCATATCGTACAGATGTTGTTGTTTATTTGTTTGATTTTATATAGACGAGACTCTACAACTCTGAAAACAGGGATATTGTTGTTCAGTTTTCGTCTGCTAGTGTAATAGCCCAATTTGCTGGGAGATTTTGTTTTAAAAGTTTTAATTGAGACAGATTGCCGGAAGATATTATTAATCTAGGAGGTGGTGATAAAATAACTAATTGATGGTTCATTAAGAATCTTTAATGCCGAAGTGGAGAACGTAAGGAACACAGTGGGGCAGTTAGTCAGACAGTTTTTTTTTATCGCATAGGTACTTGGAAATATAGGGAGACTTAAACTTTAGGTGGTGGCAGACCCGAATTACTGTTATGCTACTTTAACTGCGCGATCTTTATTAAAGTCTGGACTGCTTTCTGCTACCTTATAAGGCTTTTGAATTAAGTTTTGTCCCCATAAGACAGTGAAGTTGTTAAATAAGACATAGCTCTGCGAGCATTTAAACCAACGTGCATCGATATTTTCCCCTTCTCTCCTCTAATTTCTCTTATACCCGTGCTCTAGTTTAAGGGTAATCGTAAACCCTTTTAATAAAAAATTAAAAAAGGCTTTGGTTAACACTTCATCGGTGGTCCTAGGAAGGTAAGTTAAAAGGGTGACTGCATACGTAGCAGCCTTTACTCCAAGCCCCAAGGATCCATTGTGTTCCCCTAACGTATAATTTTTAGTCTGAAAGGGAAAGATAAAGATGAAGGATCTCTGTTAGTTTTGGGTTGTCGTTTGGTCTTCTTTGACCATGGTGGCTTCTTAGACAGATCGTCCTGATTATTCAAATATAATTCACCAAGGGCTGTCTTTCTGGTTCTTCTAAGTTTATATTGTTGCAGGGACTCTGCATAAGTCGTTGTCTTCTACGATGGGCGGCCAATAGATTGTTGCTTATAACGAACGTTAAATGTGATCTGTTTAGCGCAAGAATGTACCTTGTTTTACATATTTTCTTGTTAGTTGTCCAGAGTTGTCTGGAGACACAGCATGATACGAGTGCGATCCATCTCTCATCAGCTTGTCTTTGGAAATTAAGTGCTATGTTCGATGCAACTAGTGCTAGGGGGACAGTACCGAGTATTTGACCGTTGATATGTCCTGTCATGATCCTTTTATAGCTAGCTGATCTGCCATTTGGATGCCATGGATACAACATTGTGTTCCGGGACAACTGAGAGTGTCACGTTACATTGTAAATTGCGCTGAGTGTTTTAAGCTCGGCAATGTTTTACAAGTTTTGACTTTCGGCTTTCGTGGCTTTGTTGGCTTTCGTGGAAGATAACGATTTCAAGAGTTTCCGCTCGGAACACGCTACCGTGGGTTGGAAGTCTTATGCTGGGTTCTAGCGAGTAGGATCCACTCCTTCGGTTTTTGATTCGTCTGTGGAAACTTATATTTTGTTCGTGTTGCTGGTCTTTTTTTAAGCCTAGCCTATTTTTGAGGTTTATGAACTCACCAGATATGAAACAGCATAAAGGCACCAAGGCAAAAGGTATACCGATCGCTGCATGTAAACATAAATTTAAGCTGAATGCTATCGAGAGAACAAACTTTAGATAGAAAAGTGGTACGTCTAACGAGTCTAGCGACAAGAAAGATTTGGCTATACCTGGATCTGAAACGTTATAAGAATTTAATTTCTCTCAACAGATTGCAGATCAGCACTATAAAAGGCAAGCAAGCATGCAACAAGACTCAAATGATTTTTGTAGAACCTGTATGACCCAACAAGAGGAGGAAATAAATTGGTTGGTTGGAGGATTATTGCTTTTATACTTTATCTATTCCACTTCTAAATCTCAGTTAGTCTACCGGTGGCTAGAGTTAATCGCAGTCTAATCCTAGCTCCGGACATTGAATAGCTTTGAGGAGCTGCTTTCTTGTTTTGTTCGTACTTTTGGGTAATTTTCTTCGGTAATCCTTTTTCATCTAAGTGTCTATCGTATTTTTTTAAAGCGGGTAATGTTATCCCAAAGATTACCTAAATACATTCCATCAATACAGCAATCGATTCCAACCTATTCGGAATCATTTAAAATTGAAAATAAATATTTCTGTCATAATCCATAAATGATCCACTCTTGTGAAGAGTAATCACTCTTACTTTCTACCCACGCATTAGGGATGATCTCCTGGGTAAAATTCCGAATCACTCACCTTCGTGAAAAGAATCGCATTCCTTGGCCCACTCATAATTACTGTTTGCAGCTAACACCTTTTAGGAATTTCTTTGTTTTTTTTTTTTCGTTCCATCTGTATTCTTCTTTGTGGGTATGAGCAAACGCAATTAAACTCGTGGAAGCAGAATAATGAAATTAGGTACAAAACAAAAGGACATTTCTTTAACCAGTTGAATGGTATCCTTAATTTCACAGAAGATGACAAAGCACCATAGAAGAAGGAAGAAGTGAGTATAAGAAACAGAAAAAAAATATATACATATGTATGTATTTATGTATATAAAAACTGGCACAATCATCTTGCTTCATCTTTTACTCTTCTATGTCTTCTTGGTATTTCTTGTTTGCTGTAATTTCATAAGCACATCTCGAAGGACTTGTATTCCCACCGGAATTTATCTGCTGCAAAAATTGTTTTTTATGATAAGGAGTAAAACCGAAGGCAGCGGGTTGTAGTTTTTTCCGTTTTTATTTCTTGTATTTTTTTTTGTACAGATACTTGTTTTCCTTTGTGAAACGATGATTTATTCTGGAGTAAAATTTATGTTTCGCTTCTTTTTGTTTTTTTTTTTACTTTTTCGCATGTAATTTGAGTGAATTTAAAAGTCCTTATGAAAAATAAAAAGGATTCGGTTAAAGTAATCGAAATTATAAAAAAAAAGAAGAGATTGTATTGGATAGATGTTTTAATGATCGATGATGAGTGATTTCGTGAGGTACATATTTGAAGGTTCATCCTCGAAGAAAGTCGAATAAAATCCTACTTCTCTACGTCTACAAATTTGATTTCAAAATGCATGTCGTCACTTGAATTCTTACTTATCCTACAGGTAATTGGATTCAATGGCAGCTATAATTATGTGGTAGTGAAAGATTTCATCCACCTCGAAGCAAATATAAACTTCACAAATGACACTCTAGTGGAGATTCGACAAAGTATAACCTTAGGCAACTGTTGCTACTTTAGTTTGTCCAAAATCATGCTGTTTAAAACAGTCGCCAAAACTACCTTTCCTTAACTATAGTTTATTACTCGAGTGCATAGATGGCGCGTCGGTTCTTTTGTTATCGCTCATATGTTCCACCTATGCCTCGATATTATTTCCGCTTCTTAAATTCTTCTCTAACTAAACCTTTTCGAGGTAAGATACCCGCTCGAAAAAAATAAATATCTTTTTAAACGCTCCGTGTTTTCTTTATCTTTTTTTTCTATTTTTTTACCAATCGTTGGAGCATCGCTTCGCCAACACAACACATGCTCTACAAAACTCAGATTTTGCCAGACTGGACAAGTGAGGCAGCGGAGCAGATCTTGGGATCTTTCGTGCTGTCTGCGATGAAGGCGAATGGAGAAGAAGATGCAATTGTGGGCGTAGTTCGGAAAACAAAGATCCGTCGATTGCACTGGCTTGGTTACATCGAGCGAATGCACGAGAATGTTCCAATTAAAAGGGTTTTTGAATGCCAGCTATCTGGTTCACGAAGAAAAGGGAGATCGCAACTCTGGTGCACGTAAAATGGAAGCAGCGTCCCTGGGACCATTAAGGATGGAAGGTAGTATCAGTTTAGGCTCTGACCCTCCACGGTCCGTTTGCCTGACAAGTAAGTGCAAAGTACATATTTATGTCAACGTCGCCACACCATTCAAAACAAAACATTTCATAATATTTAAAAACAAATTCACATAAATATGTATATCCTAAACTTCTTGGGCGTATAGATCAACGACTGGTGGCTTAAAATATCTACATAATTGTCTCATAAAATTTTAGCATGTGCATTTAACTTCGTTTTTTAATAACCCAACTTAACTAATAAAACTAGTTCACTCGATCGGCATCACTAGTGGGCTAAATGAAGGTTAACCGCTTTAACCAGTAATTATTCTAAAAACAAAAACCAATAACTATGATTTTTTCTTACAATTAGTTCGCTTTATTTATACTTGAAAGTTGCAGTATAGAATATGACATCAGCCAAATTGCTGTCTCTTCTCTAGGTCATCTTTCGATGGCATTTTGCATCATTTTTCAACTATCCCATGTTATGTTTCATTTAGTTGGTAAATAGTCGTCACCTCCAGTTTTAGATCTCGTGATCTTTGTGATCAATAATTACCATCACTGAATTCTGACACCATTTCCGATGGTGTATATTGGAAAGCAATATTTTCTATTTATTGTGGAACATTAATTCCGTCTTTTCTTTAGAAATAAATGGAGTATTTTTGACCACGTCCAACTTATTTAAGACTAGCTTTTCCCCGCGGCGTCGCTCACATATAATTCAAAGTTACACTTTAATAGCCTATACTGTGACCCGAGGTACAACCACTCTGTGTGCAAAATTTGAAGTTGATTGGTTCCGTAGTTTTCGTGTTACAGAGGAACAAACAAACAAACGGACAACGTTTCACTTTTATAATATTCACCCCTATCGTTCAATCCGCCGGGGGGAACGATCCACCGAAATTTCAACTTCGGTATCATTCAATCCGTTCGAACGGAATCGTCCACTTGTCGGTAATGTGAATGACTTTTCACGTGATCATTCAAAACGAACGGATCGAATCTCTCCATACAAAGTTTGACATTTCTCATCCGCAGGAAATTCATTGCGGATTGGTGTTGTGCTGCATTTTGGGTGGAAAATTTATCTGAAAATGTATGTTTTTTCTAGGACAAATCAATTATTTAGGTGTATTAAATAAAATATTTGTTTTTATTGTCCTTAATCAACACTTCCAACACATAATTAAAGGCTGCCTTATTCAAACAAAAATTGTTAATGAAACTGAAATTCAAATTGATTTCATAGAAATTATAAACTTCAACGAAATCGTTTAACTAATTTGGCGTCTGTTAGCTCCATAATGTCGTCACTGGATGCCCGTAAATATGC
Organism: Criorhina ranunculi; assembly: GCA_951813785.1. NCBI lineage: Eukaryota > Metazoa > Arthropoda > Insecta > Diptera > Syrphidae > Criorhina > Criorhina ranunculi. The sequence continues at coordinate 8,970,703 of OX638383.1, read as the reverse complement.
ACGAGATGTTCGCCTATTTGAAGATATTTCTTCGTTTTCAAAAACAGAGCAATGCTATCCACTGTCTTTAAATTAAATTTTATTTTGTTTTTATCAGCAGCTGTTTCTAATCGCCGTCAACTATGACAGAACAGTCGGTTTTGAAAAAGAAAAATCGTAGTCGGTAAAACAGTGCATCCGGCGGATTGAATGATCAGCCTCAAGGTGAACGCGGATCGAATAAGTGAAGTGAATCTCAGATCCGTCGGATTGAATGATAGGGGTGATTAGTAGGATTTGATTAAATTTTGTTAAGAAAGCCATTTCAGTAAGTCACTTCTTCCTAAAGCTTATCCACACCAAGGAATCTTTAAGATTTTGTTTTTAAACGAGATTTGAATTTTTTTTATATCAGATGCAGAGATTTTTTTAAAGACTGCTTTATGGAAGCCACTACAAAGGAATCTATTGAACTCTCTGATTAAAAAGACTTGTAAAGAAGAAAAATAAAAGTTCCGTTTCATTACATAAAAACATAATACAACTTTTGTCGGCTGTTATCCTAAAAGCGCTATCCAACGAATATTTTATTAAACGCTAAATAGAGCCAAGGATGCATCTGTAAATACATTGGGTATCCTTACAACAGTCTTTTGCGTACGGCGAAAACAAGCCATAAATATACCTAAACAGCACATTCTGATGCAGTGCCTGTAACATCTCATGGTGGACACAGTTCATCATTTCTTTTACTCTATCCATCCTTGATTAGTTCTGAAGAAGTTTTTGTTTTTATCAATATTGCGCTCTAAGTGCATTCAGTTTACAATCAGCTCATAGTGTTCATGGCTGTATGTCCTCCTCCATTCGCCCTCCTCACAAACCAAATATTCGACGAAGGAATTTTTCTCTCGAAAGTGCTTAATATCTCCTCTGCTTTCCTGCTTTGCTTATCATTCAGCTCTCGGCACCATAAAGTAGTACTGTAAGGATCAGTGTTTTGTAGACCATGCATTTCATTTTCTTGGTTTTGAACCCATTTGCTTCGTCAAACCGAATTAGCAGAGGTTACCTATGGTAGATTAGGTTAGGTTAGGTAATAGAGTTGACGGGAAAGGATCTCTTCATGTAGGCACATTGTGGTACCCCAGGGGATTCAACCCCCCCTTACTATCTAGGGTAAGTCTTCATCGAATCTCCACTAGGATGCCATACGTGTTTAATGGAGTTGGTATACTCTGAGATAGGTAGAGTCCCTCAGTGACGTGAAGCAGTGAAGAAGCAGTGAAAAGATGTCTGTTGACAACGTGGACTTGGTTTTGTTGTCATTTACGTCAACGCCAACTCGTTTTGCATGTCCTACGATTGCCTTAAAAGCCTCTATGACGTCTGAACATTCTGAGATGGGCTCACCTCCTATGAGAAAGCTCAATAGCCACTATCTGACGAGGAGTGAGAGGTTTCTTTCTTATGTCAAAGTTCCATGACGAGGTTCGGTGCTGGGCAATCAACCATGGCGATCATACAAGAACAGTCTAATACTTTTACGATTTTTTCTGTTTCTGTTTACTTTTCAGTTGATATTTACAAACCTTTTTACAATCCACAAAACTTATTATTTATATAGTATATACACTAGTGAATTTACATAATTTTTATGACAGTCCTGATAAAGTTGTCAAGAGTATCAAGTAAACGATGTTGGATTGCATCAATGTCTGACTAATAAATGCAATTTGCCTGTGTGACAAATTAACCAGAATATGTACATCCCTTTTGAATCCAATATCAAGGATTCAACTAACTTTGGGTAAGAAGGGTGACATCTGCTGTTCAAAAAGTTCCCAAATATTGTTAAGATTAATTGAATATTTTCGGAATGGAGAAGTTTCAAGAACTGCTGTGACATAGCTTCTCGCAACGCTTCATGTTGTGCATTTTATATTTTTCGCACCAATAGAAGTGACTTATAGTTTTATTTCCGACTTTAAACGGCAGATTGAAAAGATTTGTCATGACAAATTATTATACTACTTAAGGATTTGTGATTGCGGATGTGCACAAAGAAATTTTTAATCAAGTCACCAGCTTCCCAAATTCCAATTAAGGCCTATAAAGAGTACCAGACTAGTCATGCACACAAAAAGAAACAATCTACGAAGTATAGACTCAGTCGGGGTTCCAAATATACTTGTTTTCGTTCACAAAGGACGCCAAGATTGCTGGCCACTTTGAAGCTTCATGAATCCTCAATTCGATCAATATCTGGACTACAAGATAGACAGTCCTTTAAGCATGCTAATTTTTCTTCAATCCATTATTTATTTTTTTGGAAATCGTGGTATGTTTTGGACCCATTTCGCATCAGGACATTGCATTCTATATCATTATACTCCAACCTCTGTGTTTGAGAGTTTAAGAAGTATTTTTGAGGTCAATATCCTTTGATATTGGTCAGCGAACACAAAGCCCTTTATTAAAAGCACATTTTCCAATTGCTTGGCAGTCCAATGGCCATAATCATAGGGAAGCTCTTAACATTTTTTTTTCTCGGTTCCGTTCAATGGTTTTTTTCTGTCCATACATCCAAAAAATCCTGCTGCACGCCACTTTTGCTTATGGGGTCGAGAATTTCTTACACCAACGTTTCACGAAGCCAAGCACAAAATTGGTTCTTCAAATGGTAACAAAAGAAATTAAGTTCCCTATCGCAGAAAACACCTAGACCACCTAATGAATTGTCTAGGACAACAGGCTCGTTGGGGATAAAATAGGTTCTGAGAAAGCTTGGCATTTGTTCACATTGAGCTGCAGGAAATTGATTGCCCTCGGCTTGAAAATCTATTTAAAAAGAAGATCATTGGTCTATGATGGTTGCCTTGGGGACTCCTAAGGTAGTTTGCCCAATTCTTCCACGGATCACCCTGTGTTGCAGAATGAATAATTAGTTACATCAATAAGTACAGAAAAAGTTTTTAGACGTTCAAATCCAACTGAAATTAATTTTAAGGAAATATTGGCACAATTTATATATCACTCTTAAATTTATGTATAAATTGTACTTAATCCTTGGCATAATTCCCCAGCTCATGAGTTCTCTTCTGGTACAACAGATAGTAGAAAAACCTCTTGCCATTGGAATTTTCATTACAAAAATTATGAAAACATAAATGACAAATCGTAAACAATTTGTTTCCTTGATCCTTATCCGCCCTTCGTAAACACTAACAAGAAAATGAATTCGCTTAAAAATTCATTTAACAATCTTTTCGCCCCGTCTCAATTCCTCGAAAATACCCTAGTAAATGAATTGTTTATTTTAAATGTGCCCGCTTTATATACTTAGAGATGGATCCTCTTAAATTTTCATCCTATCCCATGCGTAAATCCAAATGGATTCCATTTTCTTTTTCTCACATGGGATTTTGTACGCACGTAATCGATTTATCGGATCAGTCTGGGAATCAGGGACTGAACTTAACTCAACTCATTCAACTACAATCTTACTGTGTTAAAAACAAAATCAAAATAACGAATGATAAAGTTTTTTCGACATACGCCAGCGCCGCCCAATACATACTCGTATATGATATCCTTTTCCATGTCGAGAACAAAAGGTCACTGAGGAGAGTAGTAGCAGCAGCACCATAAACAGTTTCTCTTTTGTGGTAGATTTTGTACAAGCCGTCGAAAAGGAAATCAACTCTCCTTAAAGTGGGTGTCAATATCGAAATATCTAAAGAAAGTACATTCGCACTCTCAAAAGAAGGATAACGAAAAAAGGGTACGCTAAAGCAATTCTAAAAAGAAACTTTTGTACACTTCTTCTATCCTTTGGAATGTAAAATAAACTGACTATGATAATGTCGAGAATCTAAGTATCTTGAATGATTTTCATTGAATTGTTCCCTTTTGGGTATGTCATGGCTTCCAAAACAAATGCACGCATCGATTGAATCCTTTCACTTCAAGTAACATCAATATGTAGTTTTGTTGTTGGCCTTGTCAATTGCCAAACAGGCGAAGGGACACTAACCGATAGACATGAAGAAGAGAGTAAACAAAAAAAAAAAAATCGAAAGGGCTGAACCAAAGTGTGAAATTCAACATCCTTTTTAGCGGTTAATAAATATAAAAGAAAAGATTCCTTCTTGTTTGACTCTGTGTATCCTTTTATGTAGGAAACATTTTTTATTTTTTTTTTTGCCAAGATGTTTGGCTTCTTTTTTCTTCGTTAAGTGCTCTGTTGATGTTTCACCCCTAAAATGACTCACGGTGATTTGGTGATATTTTTTTTCTTATTCTATTTGTTAGGGCGTCAATTAAGGACATAAAGGAAACATTCTTTCAATGAACTGCGAAGTGGGTATACAAGTTGAAAAAGATATGACTGTGCGGGATGGTTGACAGGATACTAATTGATTTTGAATATTTTTTTTTAATTGCAAAACATTTGGAATGAGTTTAAGCCACTAAAGGCAGTGATTTCACCCAATTTGTTAGTCGAGTGTGAGTATGATCAAGATAAAAGTGAATTTGTCATTGACTATGGTGGTGCAAATGATGTCAACCGACTGACACTTTTGTATATGTGTGTAATTTTTGCTTCCAACGATAACTTTGGGGGTGAGTAGGCGTCGCGCATCAGAAGTAAAAAAAAACACGTGTTCAACATAATTGCTGCTGCTTTTTATGGCAATAAATGTCAGAATTTTCATTTTCTTTGTTTTGGTAGGGGTGGTAGCATATATCTAGTAAAATGTGACACAGCGACTGACTTTTGTACATGTTTTGCCCACAGGCCCTCCACGTTGGAATTATTTTCAATGCAAGTATGTACATATATATTTATTTATTTAAATTTTTTGTGTATGCTTTCAGGATATAATTTGTCGCATGAAGGATTTGACTTTTATGGGCGTAATTATATGAAAACCAGATTTAGTAACAAATTGACTCGTCTGGAAACTTAATTTGTTCACCTTTAAAAGAAATCTTTCCACGATAAAAGTTGTTTGCACTCATACGTTGCAGGATTACTTAGAGGTCTAAACGTTCGATGGTATTCCACCATAGTTTTTTTTTTTACGCAAAATCCATTGTGTAAGCTTTTTCATCTGTCTTACTCTTCTGGTGTCTCTCAAAATAGATGGAAAACTGGATTTGTCCTATCCGTCCTAAGGTTAGGTTAGGTTGGGCGGCAGTCCCCAATAAGCAAGAACCAACTTAGGCCAGAATGAAGGCCCATTGTGATACCGCGTGTAGAAACCGGAGCCCAGCCTCAGTAACCTCACATGTGGGAATTCCCTATAGAATAAAGGGAGTAAGAGCTCTGGGCAACCGTATCGATGTAAGCGCTATACTGTGCCGCACTAAGTGCAGAACCAATTTGACCCGCATACAAAACTCTTAATCCTAAAGATGTCGAGTCTGGCTAGGTCGCTAAGGTCATTGAAGAAGTACTCTTCTAATGATTTTCTCCTCAACCTTGATAGAGCAGGGCATATGTAAAAAAGGTGAGTTATCGTTTCTTCTTCCTCCTCGTCTCTGCAGATTCTACAGAAATCGTTAGACCGCACACCCATTCCGATGGCATGCCTGCCAATTAGACAATGCCCTTTAAGGACTCCTATTATAATTCTTATAAGTTTTCTGTTCCTGTTCTCTTCAGATCCAGGTTAGGCCAGATCTGTTTCGACAGAAGACAAGTATTGATATTATTCCACTAGCTGTTAGCTATTCTTCTAACTTCACTGACGAGGTGGGACTTTATCGATTCTAGAGAAACAAGCGGTTCCCCTCCATTTTCAGAGAAGATCCGACCAGCGCCCTCCTTTGCTAGTTCGTCCGCACTGCAGTTGCTCGGAACGTCCCTGTGTCCTGGAACCCAGCACAGGGAGACGTCGCATCTCATTCAGAGATCTGTGGCATTGCTTTACCAACTTTGATCGTACTGTCGGTGATTCCAAGGCTTTAATCGCAGCTTGACTATCTATATATAGTACAATAATGGTACCATCTACCGCGTTAATCAAAAGCCATGCTGCAGCTTCTCGGACTGTCGTAATTTCCACCTGAAATACACTACAATGATCCGGCAGTCGCTTGGCAATACTTAAGTCAGGTGCATTGGAGAAGACCCTTGCCCCCGTGCCATACGCTGTTGTAGATCCATCTGTGTACATCTCTATCGCAGATTTATCTAAGACACCCCCAGATTCCCAAGCACTTCTGCTAGGAATTCTTGTCTTGAATTTGAAGTTGAAGTCTATAGGTATAAGGGACAATATAGTCCGTACTGCTAGGGATGGTTATGTTGCTGGAAAGGATCCCCCCCGTGGCCCGTACTATCACTCTCCAACTGGGAGGATTCTCTCAGCCTTAAAGCTGATTTAGCTGCCATTTCCGTCCTTAAAAAGGGAGCATTTTCTTCTCGCTCAAAGTATTATACCTACCCATTGCGCTAACGTGCCTTCGCTGCTAAATCGTCAGCTTATAAAAATGGGAACTCTTCAATGACCGGCAGTACGATTTTCGAAGCAACAGATCTATCGGTGACTTGATATCCTATCGAGAAGTGAAACGAATCTTTTCAAGTACTATCTAATATTGTTGCGTATGATATTGGTCATCAGCGACAGCGTTGTCCCACTCATGAAGGTCGAAAATTTTTGCCTGGAAATTGCGATCAAATCTCAGTTTCGGTGCAATGTAGTCGGTGTTATCGGATATAAAAAGAATAGAGGGGTGGCCACTGCTCTGAGTCCACATCCCTTTCGTAACATACACGTGCACAAAAAATATTTCTAAATCTAATCACACCTTTCACATTCAGTCACAATTATCTATTCAATCAATCACATCTCGGTGTAAATTTTTTGCTTGAATAACTTAATTTCATAAAACCATATCTACAGTCGCCTGTATTTGTGGTGCTTGTGGCATAAGACCGTCTCCAACTTGACTGGCGCCAAATAATTCTATCCGTCTCACACACCGATTCTGCTCCAATTCACTATGCAAAAACACTTGTGGTATAAATGTACCCATACCCAGTTAGTTAGTTAAGTTATAATCATCAATCAAAATGGCCAAACAAAAATTATACTTTTATAAATTCATTGTTCAGCGTTTATTTGTTGTTCAATTAGTGTGAACTAAAATCGAAGTGTGCTTACGGAATAAAGTTATTCTAAGTGATTCATCATTAAAAGGTTCATTTATAATAATAATACCACCAACCGTTCTGGCCAACCTTCAAATCAGCAGGAGACATGAATAGAGAGAGCTCTTACGGAAATAACACTCATACAGTTGAAGCTTTTATTATGTAATTGAGAATGATGACACATACCTGTAAAGAAAAATACAAAATGAAAGTAGGTAATTAGTCAAAATATAAATTAATTGTTTGAGAGTGTGGGAGGCAGACAGAGGGTGGGATATGGATATGCAGGGTGATAAAATTAACTTTACATATCTTGTACTTGGCACTTTTCACCTTTATGACAGTCGTAAAAATTAAATCGACCGTAAAAGGGTTGGCTCGACTTTCCTCCTTTCTGGGTCTGGAGTATATGAAACAATTTGCTCTTCTTGGCCATTAAATGATACAGGAAACGGTATTTAATTTTTAATTGCATCTAAAGGATTTTTTTTTATTTTTTTTATAGAGAGAGTTATTTAGCAATATAACGTCAAATTAAGAAGTGGCTTAGTTAAATAGGTCAATTGTAAATTTTTTTTGTTGCTTTACTCTTACAATGGGCGTTGAAATAGGCTTATACGGGTAGGGTTATAATAGACCAACAGGGAGAGATAAATGAAAAGAAAAGAAGCTTTTATTACCACACTCTCCTTTCAGCAGATTTGAATCAACTTAAAAATAAATAAATTATAATCATGAAGAATAATTGTAATTGGATACCGATTCGATGCGATTAGACAATTAAAAGTTAATTAGCTATACTGACTGCAATAGGCTGCCATATAATAACTGAGAAAAGGTTTATCCTCACAATCGTAAAACAACAAAAGGAACGGTAGTCAAGCGAAGTGTAAATACATAGGAAAAAAAGTCAGATTAAGTATAACTGAATTGTCTGTAGATCGAAACTGAAGGGAGATCTGCGAATAAAACGAAGGAATTGTTGGACAATTGTCAATGGATTCACATATCGAAAACAAAATTCTAAGTGTCAAGTCAAGAATCATTAAAAGTTTTAATAAATACATTGGACCCCCTGTAATCCGGCCCGTGGTTAATCCGGCACCCCTTGCAGTCCGACATGTAGTTCAGATAGAATCTTATCACTTTGACTTGTAATTTGTCAGATTACAAGGTACACTTTCCACAAAATTCCTATGGACTATGGGTAGGGGGTCTGTTGCAGTTCTGTATAATTCGGCAAATTCGATAGTCCAATACCGCCATGGAAAACGTTTGTCGGATTACCGGGGGTCCACTGTACTGGGATTTTGAAATCCGACGAAAAAACGACCGTAGCATCTACAAATGACAAATGGAAAACACGGAACTCCAGTAACCTTATGGAATTTGTACTTGCAATATGTATCCTCTTAAGCAGAGCTTAACAACCTAAAATTTAGCACAATTAAGACGTAACTTGTTTTCTTCACCAAGATAAGGAATTGGAGAAGTTCAGTCTCCAGAAGATTGATGGGATTGATCTGAAACTCTCCATTTAAACTAAGTGGCTTTAAACCTTTTGAAAATGGACTAAATGCCATTCGACATCAGGACCCTTATGAATACCTATTAGACAAGATTGGAAGTCTAACAAATTAACAATTGAACAGGACATTGAATACAAATGGATTCTTTGGCAGGGCCTGGACACTAAATCTTTGCATGTAGCGATAGGCATACCTAAGTGTTGCTCCATCGCCTATTCTGGCGAGTCATTCAACGGCCAGGCACCTAACACAGGTAAATATTGAATAGATCAGCCTTCTTCGCCTGTGATGAGCGACAATCTAGCAAAGTAGGTAAGCACGTAATTAAGGATTTAAATGCCACTCTGCCTGTCCGTGAAGATCCAAATAACCTTAGTAGACATAACATTACATTTGAGCCAGTTCAGGATTTTCATGATCGTCATTATTTCTAGGTTAAGGAAGGAGATACAAGAATCGAGCTTCGTCCCACCCCAGTTCCGGTTCTCGAGAATTTTCTTTCTCGATAGGGCAGGGCAAGTGAATAGAATCGTTATAAGGAGCAGCCACTCTAATTGCGTGCCTACCTATCAAGCAATGCCTTGTGAAGGTTCCTACAATACTTCTTAAACATTTCCAAAAATCCACAAATCCAAGAAATCTTAACGTACCTCGATGAAGGACAAGTGTTGATATAATTCTACCTGCTATTGGTCACTCCTTTGGCTTCAATATCAAGGTTATTCTAGAGAAACAGATGGTTCTCTCCCTTTTTTCAGAAAAATTCGGACCGGTTCCTTCCCTTATCAGCTCATCTGCTTTGAAATTTCCCAGAATTTGATGTGTCATGGAACCTAGCATAGGGAAACGTCGCATCTATCAGCAATCTATCAGCGATGCGACCTGTAGCATTGCTTTACCAACTTGAATCGTATTTTTAGTGATTCCAAGGCTTTTATCGCTGCCTAACTATCTTTGTATTGTACTTTGTATTAAGCCCCAGCTTATGCCTGAAATACACTCCAGTGAACCGGCAGTCGTCTGGTGATCTTTACATCAGGTGTACTAGAAAAATATTGCTGCCCTACATAATACCTCAAGGCCTCCCCAGATTCCCACACACTTCTATCAGAAATGCTGGTCTTGTATTTGAAATTGAAGTCGATTTAAGGCACACGGTACTATTGCCATACAAGATCCTGGAGTGAGTAAGCCAACGTTGAGAATTCCCTAAGCCTGAATGTTGCTTTGCTTAAGTCACAATTTTCTTCCCATAGATATCAAAACGAAGCAAGCGCAGCAGTAGAAGTTGTTCTTAAAGCCCCCGTACTTAATCGTTAAAATAAACGATAATTCGAACAAGAACTATAAATATTTAACAAAATTCATTCTTCCCAATACAGCTGACAAACAGCAATAAAATATTTCTCATAAAACCTCCAATAAAGTCAAGCCCTTTCATTTATACCCGCACACAGTCGATATGTCAACCTCGTGTTTATTTTCTACATTAATCTCCTAATTATCCTGACTACAACAAAAAAAAAAAATTCACAAAAAATATACTCGTACAGGGAAAATGTCGACAAAAAAAAAAAACAGTCGCTCCATTATGATATCATCATCGAAAAGAGCTCATTAAATCGGTCGGTAGAAGAGAATAAAAATCACTGTCACCAAAAACCGTAGTTTTGACATCAATGGCGGCGTCAGAAAATTAATTAAAATTCCGTTTCTTCGTTAATTTATTACTGTTTTGCACTTTTTTTTTTACTCTAACTCACTAGATACTCAACTTATAACATACCTTCCCCTCAATTTCGAAAAGAAAGTTAATTCGATGAATCATGCAATCCTCGTCGGGATCTACAGGAGTAGTCAAACTGTTTAACTTTACTAAACAATGTAAAATGAGCAAATAAAATATACCCACACGCAAACACACCCATACAAGTATACGAAGTTGATTTTATTGAGTGCACGTGGAACTGGCTGGCGCCATAATTTGTATCCTTCTATCTTTTTTTTTTTATTCCATTTTCCATCATGGTTCCGTTTTATATCAGCGAAATGTATGGTAGACTGTGTTGTTTGTCGTAACTTTTATTTTCACAATACACTTGTCGTTGTAAACGAAAAGTCCGTAAGTGGGTTAACTATGTTTGTGTTATCCTTTGTTTATTATGGAATAGGTAAAAGCTAAATCAGTATATGTACATACGAATATATATAGGTACATAAATACTTATGTATACGTGGATTTTGGACATTTGTTGCGCCTTCTTCTTCTGATGTTCGTATTATTGACACCAGGACCAGGACGAACCACATTTAAAGTATTCTATTAGCGATGACATCACAAGAACATACGTTTGTACATGAACATATCCATTGATGTTCAAATTTGATGATAGGGCTGACATTGAAACCCGGAATTTTGGTAAAGTTTTGTTTATCGTTCTGGGTCAGACACTTAAACCAAAAACAATAGAAAGGTTAAATTTAAAAAGCAATACAGTACAGAAATGAGATTTTTTTCCCATCTGTCTGTTGAAATCGGCCTTGAAAAGATAATTCCAACATAGGTTAGGTTAGGTCAAAGCGGCAGGCTACATTTAATCCAGCTACATTTAGATCAGAGTAGGTCCTTCATGGATCTGTAATTCCCTCCCATTATGATCAGTTAGGCTCTGCGACTGACGCATATGGCACTGTGACCTGAAAGATCTATTGTGCCTGGAGCCATTCTCCAACTTCCAATTTCCTCATGAAATTGGGGATATCTCCAGTTAGGCTCCACGACAGACGCATATGACACTGAAACCTGAAAGATCTATTGTACCTGGAGCCATTCTCCAACTTCCAACTTCCTCATGAAGTTCAGGATATCTCCAGTCGAGGTATTATGAATGTCCTCCGGTGTTACGAATTCCTTGCGGAGAAAGTGTTTCCTGACTCTGCAGACAGCTACGAACTCACATTGTATGTGTTACACTGCTTCGTCTTCTTCTAAGCAGAGTCGGCATTCAGATTCCTGAACTATGTTTAGTTTATGTAAGTACATTATATCTTAGCCTGCAGTGTCCGGTTAGGAAGCCGGCAAGCCTTTTTTTGAAGATTTATTCAGGGGTTGGATGGCCCTTTTAGCCTGTCTGATTCCCAGGATGTTGCTACAGTAGGATAAGAAGCTCCGTGTTTCCCAGCTTTCCAGGCTCGGTCTGAACGCGGAAGTAGGGATGCCGTAGAAGGGTTCGGCACCTATGTACCTTAGTCCGTAATCTCCTTCTAAAAAATACCACCCGCAGAACCAGTTGGAGCTTGCTATGAAGCGCTTGTTGGAGGCTGCCTATGCTAGTGCCAGCCAGTTCGCTTCTAAATAGGCTCTTCTTGGAGCTGAGAGAGCTAGATACAGAAAGGTGGAGAATTATCTCTTCGTCCCCCTCGTCCATACAGCATATTGGCATGCTTGCTAATGGTGCAATACCCCGTATGGTACTTTAATAGTCTGCTTATATTAGTAGCTTTTCAAGGATAGGAAACTTCTTTGGTCAAAACACATCGAGCCTAAAACGGCTGCATTATCAGTTTTCTGGCAGGGTAAGGGGACTTTTGGCAAGGCATGGGGCTTATCACCGAAAAGAGTTCTGTGGGTCTATATGGCGATTGTAAGACCGTACTTAGCATATGCGTCTGTTGTCTGCTGGAATAGGGTTTCACACAACAACGTGACTGATTTTTTCACCAAACTCGAAAGAAAGATTTGACCCAGCTGCACCGGGGCTTTTCACAGCACTTCTGGCTCTACTCTAGAAGCAATGCTTTATTTACCACCCCTTGATGCTTAGATCTTGGGCGAAACAATCAGAGCCATCTTCTTTTTTAAAAGAAGTGGTTTTGGTATAACCCGCACTGGAGTTTGGGAACTTTGCGCATGGACTATCATTTGATTTAAATTTTATGGATATGCCATCTGACGCAATGGTTTTGAACTATAAAAGTGTAGATTTACGGTCGACCTTCCCTGTGCAAAGGATTGATTAACTCTACATTTTGAGTCGACGTCACAACATATATTCTACTTAAACACCAACCTTTCCCTATTTCTAGAATAAAAGGAATAAACAGACTTCCGTATTAGACTTAGTACTTAGAATTTAAGATTGTAAACTTTGGGTAAAATATAAAATCAAACAACAAAAGTCGACATCGATCTCTAAAGACCAAATCGAAAACATTTTGACATGTCTTTGACTATGACACGTATATTGAAAGTTTCCTCTTTCAATAGAAACCCCTAAAGAGATGATACGAGGTTCTGAAGAACTTTCTAATCTCCAAAGTGTCCTTAAGCCAATAGACCATTTAAGTGCGTTCTTGACTGTGATTTCGCAAAGTAAACTGAAACACAAAGGAAACAGTTACAACACTCTATTCCCTTTTCATCTTACCATATCGGGTGGGGGCACGTATTTGCACAGCTTTTTAGACATCAAATCGTTCCCTCTGCATTAAGCACTATCTCCATTGCTGTAGACGTAGTCAACTCTGCCTTGTGTCCTTTAGTTCAAAAAAAGAACCGAATTGCGTGCAAAATATTGATTTTCACTAAATGGATTCGTTGACTGCTGTTACACACACATATACCTTGTATTCAGGAAACTTACACAATGCTCCATCCATCGCCTTCAAAGGATCAATACTCGTCCACACAATACGTGTGAAATTAACTCTCAGCCATAACACGTAAACAGTAGGTTTGTAGTTGGTCCTTGCCAGGCTTCTCGTTTATATTTGTTTCATTTTTCCTTGAAACATATCCCTTTTTGTTGATTCTTTGCATCACGCAACTCAAATTAAATTCGATATTCACGGAAACAAAGCGTACCGCAAAAACATAAAACACCAAATAACACTCTGCGTTAATTTCTGACCATCACACACACAACACATACACATACACAGAGCCAACAGTAGCACTTAGCGAAATTACATTCGTAGGGATGGATATAAATTGTATAAATAAAATGTTTGCATTCTGAAACATTCGCAGTGTTAATGATGATGATGAAGTGGCGCTGGTTGCAGAGTGGTGCGTTAACTGGTACGGTAGTGGAAACAAGGAGTCGACGAGCGAGACGTGGGGAAAGTCAATGAACAAAACGTCTAATGAGCACCACTCCTGTTGAGTTGATGGCACCGCTGAGGGGTGGTTTGAGCCAGTTCCGTGTATCTGTCATTATCCAGTTCGTTATGTTCGAAAGGATGTTGCTGTGGAACTCCTCAATTGGATACCAGCAGATAGTTAATTTAATTTAATTATTTATTAATTTTATTATTTACTTTGTTATGTTGTTTAAATTTGATATTTAAGGTTCGAGTTCAGTAGAAATGTTCTCTCGAGATAATTGGTATCTCCATCCAGAGTTAGATAAAATTAGATGAGTAGTGGAGGAACTGCTGATCAGCTCTGTTACTGTGGTGTCCTGTAGAGAGAAACCTCTTCTGCTTTCTCAGAAATGTATGTATTTCAGAATTCATATAAGAAATATAATCTTTCGACTTCGATAGTTTTGATGGTTATGTAAGGTATGGTTGGGGGAGAAGTACACTTTGGGCGAGCTTGCACTTCTTTTTTCAAACCAACTTAAGCTGATTATGAAACTTTTGTTGTTCTAAAGGGGAATTTGCACGGGATCCTTTGAACATTTACAGAGCATATGTGTATTTTATAATTACATCTTATATATTTTGACAGCTTCTGCAGGTGTCAGGTGAGTTGATGCATAGCTTAGAGGTCGTTGTGCCTATCGTATTGTGTTGTACCAGTACCTATCCCTTTTGCAAGGGAACCACATATTCTGGAAGCAGGTTTTCAACGATACTTCAGATCTGTGTAAGATGTTTGCAATGTTCACTTTCCGGTGGACCTCGGTCTCAATCAACAAGCATCTCCAGCCAGTTCGATCTTCAGATGGCTCCCTCCAGTTTTGCATGGCAAGTTGGTTGAAGTCCCTTTCTACTTGTGCGCTACACCTGAATTCCGGTCTGCCTCTGCTGCACCGCCGTCCCTCCGACGTAAACTAGATCACCCGAAGGATTTATCTCTGGAAACAACCGAGAGCTACCTCATTCAATCTTGACAATGTACATGCCTCCTCGCCGTAGAGTAGGGCTGGGATGATGACTGGGTCTTGTTTAGAGTCACTTTGGTTGTTCGAGCTTCTCGTTTGCCTTCTCAGACCAAAGAAACAACTATCGGCTAGTGTTATTCTGCGTTGGATTGTGTCGTTACCTAAGTTGACAGTGGACCCTAGACCCCAGATAAAGTTCCTCGCTACCTTTAAGTTATATCTGGTTTGTCCGAAATGTCGACGTTGATTATCCTTTTTTGTTAACAGCATGCACATCTTCGCTGATTCCGCTTCAATACCCACGAACGCACTACTCACATCACGTTGCGTTTTCCTGATAATTTGAATATCGTCAGCGTATGCATGTAATTGCACAGTTTTCGAAAGATTGTGCCTCTTGTGTTGGCGTTTGAATTCTGCACAAATCATTCAAAAGGACGAAGAAAGAAAGAAGAATGTTGAAGAAATCGCATGACAGTGCGTCCACCTTGTGTAAGACCTCTCGATGAGGTCTTCATCGAAGTTGATGGCATGTGGCTGTTTAAACCTGAATACTTTTTTCAAGGGTTTCCAACAAAAGATCGGTGCTCTTCAGGATAACTGCCATATATTGCAAAGAAGTATACTTCAGAGCGCACTCTACCTTGATAACTTATCTAGAATCATCCATGCCTCCCCAAATTTATAAACACTGCACACTACAAGAACTTAAAGTTATCCTCAAGCAGACATTACTGCGATCTAGGAGATGCGTTAGATAGGGTCAAGAGTGACCTCTTTCAAGTCAACTTGCTTGGATCGCTACACATATGTTTGCATGCTTGTTCAATTGGCACACGTCCCTACTTAACGTGCTTATATGTAAGTCTGTCAGTAAAAAATGTCACGATTTCGTAGACGGATTCTACAAGAAAATCAAGCGCCCTCCAACTCTTCATAAACATGGAAGGCAGTCTTTTCGAGATAGCAAGGGAATTCTTGTCAATGACAAGCAAGGAATAGAAGACTTTGAAGTAGTAATTCCAGCAGATACTTATTGGGCATGAGGAGGAGAAAGTGAAACACTGACATACTGCTATTCTGCGAAATCTTTAGTCTTGCAATGAAGCAGCTGGTACAACTCAGAACTCTGTGCAATTATACAGGCAAAGTTAAAATAATCTTTCGATTCCAGTCAAAGCCATTTAAGAAGCCTTTGCGGTAGGTAAGGAGACTTGGTCTGGAAGAAAAGCAAAACGTCACCTCAAAACCCTTATGACGAATCGTTGATCCAGTCAGTTTCACTGTATGGTGTTGGAATGAGCAAAAAGGTAGAGGAAGCAGTGAGTTCCTTCAAAAGGAAAACTTCGGCTGATACTCGGTCCTGTCAACGAAGAGGGCGGATAACTCTATGAACTCTTTTGAGATGTGGATTTCGTTAAAAAGTCAAGAAACGTCCACTTTATTTACCCACGGTATTAAAATGTCAACGGAGTAATAACCTGCGTGATAAAAATCAAGAAGCTTGGAACGAGAATAAGAGACAACTTGACTGAAACCGTGAAATGCGGCAGAGTGTTGTGTTTCAGGCAGAGATCCTTCATGAATCGGGAGCCCCCTATAAAGTGAAGGAGGTAAACTCTTAATAACGCACTATGGTATGTAAAAATAAAAATCTGCTCGTGGTTGACTTTAGCAAACAATTTCGACACAAAAGACCAATCGGATAATTGCGTGGGTTTGGTGAATTTCCATTTTTGGCGTAGAGGGTTAACAAACTTTAGGTTTCATGCGTCACATAGCGTGTTGTTGAAGTTAAATTTATTTATACTTTTCGTTAAGAAATTCATCTAAGCCGGTTTATATTAACAAATTCCCAGTCGGATAGACAACAAATTTCCAAAAATGGTAGAGCCATCTTATTCCGATGATTCGAAGCGGAAAGGTCTTTATAAGACTTATGCTAGTCATCGATATAATCGCCATCGTAGACGTCAATGATTTGAATTGAATAAAAAAAAAACAACAAAAATCCAAAACATCCAGCACCTACAGTTAGTGCATAAATCATTTTAAACGTCGATTTAAACAGCCCACATTTGCCAAAACCTTACCAGCAGTTGGCGTGACTTATGGCTCGCCATCGGTCATCGGCGTTTGTGTCATCTTTGCACACCATCATCGCAGGCGTCAAAGTAATTAAATTTTAACTAGTGGTCATGTACAGTTTGGTGGTAGTCTTGTTCTAGCTCTCCATGACTTGCCATATGAATAACTAATTTGAAAATAATCATGATCACTCAAGTGTGTGTACTGTGTTCACCCCAACCTCAGTTAAGGCGATCACTGGAGACAAACAAACGCCTCAGTTGAGTTTAACTACTTATTTTTATTCATATGCTAATATGGTAATGTGACAGTGTGGGAGCGACCACCAATTGGGCATTCACAACATTATGTCGTCGAGACGGGCGTTTATATTGCTTTAATAGTTTCGTCTTACTCGTGCGATCTACCGGTGAAATGAGCTAATGTCATGCTTGACAGTGAAATACACTACTCATGCGATATTACACACGGAAGAAGCGATGCACATGGCGTACGTGGTCTCATCAACATTTGGCGCACATTAATTTACCGGCGCGCGGTTTGAGGAAAGATTGTGTGGGTAAGACTTAAATGCATTATTTGTCGTTGCAAATGTGATGAATTTTTATAAATACAACGGTTACAGTAACAAAACAAAGAAAACAGAAATCTGACATGTGAGGGTGCTACTTAACAAATCTGAAGTTAAAGATTGATGCATTGTCGTCAAGGATTTGGTCTCTTTCAATTTGTTTTCGCTTGTGCCACGATTTGCAACGAAAAGAGATGTTGTGCCACAATGAATCGAGAAATTGAATGTGGTTGACACTGACAGATACTGTTGCAAAATTCGAATTTTAATACGTCGTCACTCTTGTCAACAGGATGTCTTCGTTTAAAAAATAGGAATTTCTTTGAAGTGCAACTTTTTTGGATGCATTTTGCACCTTCATGGGGTATAAGTGCAACGAGTCACATATTTCGTTTCGTCACATATCCACAGGAGCAAAGCTAATATACCCGTAGGACTATATTAGATTTAGCCCACATAAGGTGTTTACTAAGTATGTCAGCCTTATTGGAACTACAGACGCCACCGTTGATTCTATCTAGAGAATTCCTCCACTGCCGTGTGAATCCAACGAAAAGTTCCTTAGTGAAAACACTCTCTTCCCTCTCTGGTAAGCTGCCGCTAACAACCCTCCAAAGAGATTGAAATTCAATCTCCAGTTAGCAATTAGGCTCTCGGGTTTCACCGCTGGGAGGTGAGAGTAGAAGTTGGCAGATAGAGGTTAGTTAGGGAAAATTTCTGGACGCACTTATGTCCTTGTCTACCCTTCGAACACCCGAAAGTAAATAAAATAAAATTAATTTTTATGCTGCTTATTATTATAAACGATTGGTTGGTACTCGAAAGTTCATAACCCCGTTTGACAAGTTCGTGCCATTTGTTTCTATTCCGCGCCAGCTTCTTGCATTGTCCGCTATTCTGACTGACATTCGGTTTGGCAAGTAGAATTATAAGCACGATTCTCTCGTTTCCAATTCTTGCTACACTACCGGATTATTTTAATCTTCCCGACTTAATTATCCTGACAGCACTTGATCCTGAGTAAACTGAACTAGAGTCTAACGCAGATATCGCAGGCATGTCCCAACAGCTTAGTGCGCTTGTAACAAGTCTTGTACTCAACGTTCCTTACATCGTGATCTACTTCGTTTTGTTGCCCCAATCCATACGATTCAGATGATCCTGTCGGTCCATGCTATATAAATGTCTATGCTATGTTGGTTATGGCTCCAAGAGGACCTCAAGCCCTCTCCCGCACACGTAGCTCACGTTTTTGCTTGGCCAGTACTTTAGCTGTTCCTTTTCGAATTTCCAGAATTCTAAGCTCAGCTCATTGGTCTCTGTATTACATATTTAACACTGAATTTTTGAGCTTTTTCGACACTTTTATACTAATGGTTCGCCTTTAAGTCCTGTAGCAAAGTTCAAATCGCCAGCTATCTTTCGATACGTTGCCAGCTCGCTTAAATTCTTTCACCCGTTTAACGTTACATAAATCTACGTCAAAAGTGTGGATGGGTAACACTACGATATAGATTAAGTCCAAAACGTTTGTATTTCTCTACCAAGTAAGCATACACAACGAGTCTGATCCAGCTGTTTAAGACCTTCCTAAAGTGGCAATTGCAGTTAAAACTTAGCTTGCAAACAATAGGACGGAGCAGACTGGAGGTGCACATAGGTTGGTGTCAAGATTCACCCCGGACTGTAGTGCAATCAAACATAATTTTATTTTTTACAAGTTAGCTCCTATCTGTTGAGCCTTATAAGCTAACAACCACAAAGGTACATTTGTATATCTGTGGTGACTTTAAAACGCCAAGACCTTAGCTAGAGTCCAATTTTCCACGTCAGCTTAGAAGTCAACCGTTGTTCTCATTACCAGACACAATCCAGGTAATCTACCGAAAATATCTCCATATTTTCCTATTTTTCTTCGCCCACTTTGCAGTCACATGCAACATCAGATTGGATCACTGAATATCTCTTACTCGTAACTTTTCCTTTCTTATTTCTTTCATCAGGTGACATCATCACAAGCTTAAAATAATTCCCCAACACCATGGGTTTCTTCTCTGCACGAACATTTAATTGCCTTTCAAAGCGGTTCGCGTAAATTGATGACAAAAGACATTTTTGGAAAACATTTTGCAGATACATCTGCCTTAAAAGAATCATTTTGCTTCTTTCTTTTATAATCAGTTCTTCATGTTGGCAAGAGAGACGACATTTTGTGCTGGTGTGGAAAATGCGGGCGTAGCCTTGTCTGACGATGATAAATAGCAAATTCACGCAAGGTGTGTTGGCATTGGTGGCATGCGAGTTTCACGTGATGATGACTATCTCACGTCCATCAGCGAAAATAAAATAATATTAAAATAAATTTCTGAACCTAATGCCTTTGTTTACATCACATTAAGGGCGCGAATACGCGACAGTGTACAATGAAATTGCCATTTCACTTGAATGTTTCTATTGCAAGGCTTACCTAATGAAAATAGTCATGGGCATTAGTTCTGAATGTAACAAAAGATAATGACACAGCAGCCGACCTAAATTAGGTTTTTCTTATTTCTAATTTCAGAGGACCAATGTTTCACGTAATGGTGAAGTGGCTAATGATGTTATGAAACCTGGAGGCACGGTAATTTGTTAGATTAAGTTATTTGCATGCGACAATCAAAATATATGTACGTAGGGAAAAGTATACAAATGTGCTTGCACTAATGCCTTTTGGTGTATTGTGTTTTTTTTTTTATGTTATGATTGCGTTACTAACGTCTTCATTCATTAGTCTATTCACAAACCTGTTTGCTAGTTTCTACTTCTTTCGTATCCTGGCAGCTCCTGCAGTAGTCAGTTTAAAGCCTAGTCTAATCTGTACCTGTGGAAAAAGGTCTGATAGGTCACCAAGCTATCACCAAGTGGGTGAACACCGAGACCAAAACTGACTATTTAACACCAATTCTGGAATTTAGTCTGAACCTCGAACTGAATATTCCATCCAGAGAAAGCTGGACTAAAGGAGAGGTCATCAACCCCAACCATATATCAATTTTCACGGATGGGTCAAAAATGGATGAGGGTGTAGGTTCCGGGCTCTATGCATCAGAACCAAGCTTGCACGGTCAATAAGACTTTCGAATCACAGCAGCATGTTTCAGGCGGAAGTTCTAGCAATCGCCGAGGCCTCCCGAGAACTATCACAACAGTCACTCCCAAGAGGTCACATCGACATCCACGTAGACAGTCAAGCAGCCATCACATCGACAACAATCAGATCCAGAACTGTGAAACGCTACAACGACGAGCTCAAGGCACTCAGCGCTTACCATGATGTCACACTCATCTGAGTCCCGGGACATAAGGGCATCCATGGGAATGAAAAGGCGGACGAGCTCGCAAGAATAGGTTCTGAGATGGATCTGATAATGACCGATGATTCAATCCTACCCCCATTAGAACTTCAAAAGTCCGGCATCACCACCAAATCCATAAAACTCGCGAACGTGAGATGGACTTCACTCACAACATGCCGCACCTCAAGAACACTCTGGACAAAACTAAATAAGAAAACAACAAAGGAAATCATCGCACTCAACAGAAGTGTGACAGGTCACAGCGGCAAACCTAAAGAGAATGCGTTCGAGCACAACAGAAGACACATTCCACCTCCTATGCGAATGCCCAAGCCTTACCAGAAACAAGAAGACAACGCTCGGAGAACACTTCTTCAGTGATCTGGGCGAACTGTCAAACAACTCACCGAGAACCATCCTACAATTCCTTCGGAACTCAGGTTGGTTCAGGGAGGCCAACTGAGAAAAATAATAACTCCATATTTTAGGTATCCCACACCACACCGGGGAACACAATGGATCCATTAAGATCCGAGTGAGGCTGTATATAAATGCAGCCACCCCTTCAACCTAACCTAACCTACTCTGTACTTAGTGCTAGTATTATAGTAGTTGGATTGACTTACAGAAAACTCCGGAGCGTGTTCCTGTATTCATTTTAGACCCGTATACGATTTCGTTGAGATCGATTGTTCTGTAGGAACCTATGACGAAGAGATCCATATCCATAAGATGAATCGCAATTTTGGCTGCTGGACATCATATATACTCATTCAGAGGAAGGAGTTTTGGAATTGCTCCTAACCCTGCCAATTCATGGTGTTGAATCTTAGTGCTCCTGTTATGCTGTCGTAGACTAATTTATTTACCCCTTTAAGGTTGTTAAGATTGCTTGCGTTCTACCACACAATTGATTCGTAGGTCTGACAATCGCAGTGTATTTCCAGTGGATTATGGACAGACGCAGACAGTTGTGTTTTCATTGCACGCATTGAAGGCGCATAGTAACTTTTTCATTACTGCCTATGTGTTTCGCTTCCAAGTAAGCTTTGCGTCGAGGAAAGTTCCACCATTCTTACACAACTTTTAAGGAGAATTTCACAGAAATTCCATTGGGTTTTGGGAGCACGAATATGTCAAATTTCATCCTTCTTGTGAACAGCAGCAGTTCAGTTTTTTTCGGATTTAATCCCGGACCTTTTGACTCTACCCAAGTGGATAATACTTTTAGTGCAGACTCCATGCAATTTCCATTTCCAAAAGTCGGCAAGTACCCACAATACAAGTGCAATTGACTGCAATTCACATTTTTAAAGCTTGAGTTAGTCTGATAGCATCACAATGGACTCTAAGCCTAAGTGAGTCCCTCGAGACACCTATCTACCTAGCCTGATCCCAGCACGTGCACTGGCATACACTTTATGGACTACAAAGTGAGGTAACGCTTCACTCAGTTTGCTACCAATGGACCTAACTTAACCTCAGAAAAACAGAGTCTGGCACAAGAGACATGACTTAAGCCATAGTTTACTTATTTTATAAGTCACTCGGTTCTATAACTACACAGTTTGATAAATTGTTGGCTTGTTGGACATCATTCTCCGATGTAAAGGAGTGTCACTATTGTAAACTTCTTAAGGGAGAGATTAACCCTTCTGACAAGTATGTTGCGTTCTAGTGTATAGATCTCGAATTTTCTCCGGAATTGTGAGCTGAAAGCTTATATTCTTGAAATCTTTTGGTCTTGTGTCTGTGATATTTCTTGTGTAACTTGCATTTTGAAAGGCACGATACTTCAACCTTACCAACGATTTCACACATCTTATGTAGGGTACAGCACAATTCGATCCAACTTTCAGTTCCGCTTAATTGCTTCCTTTTACCTTTACACAAACAGGAAAAATAATTGAGCACAACATTAACACCCACTTTCTTATTAATCTCGTTAGACATCCCCACTCCACTCTTGACTGCCGAACAAGGAAAACATTTTCCACTCCAATAGTAACCAAAACCTGTCCGGCTTCTAAATTTCCAAGTACACTTCACATAACCGGGTACCCATTGGGACGGTCTATGGGGACTTCTAATGCGATTACAGTGTGAAACCCACACTCCCAGCAAAATGATGAATAGGGCTGGACTTCCTATGAGATCATGCGAATGGTGGGGTTTCTATGTTGACGCCATGCCATAACATCAGAGGAACGCGTAGTTCAGCATCTGTGTACATTTTCTGATTTCAGCTCCATTAAAAGTTCCTCAAGGAATGGACTTTTGTTTTATATTATTTTGTTTTGCAATCATACAATATTTTTATTTGCTTTATTTGTTTTATTCTTATAATAACCTCTGTTCGTTAGCGGGTGTGGCCTGGCTGACCATGGTGGCATTGTGAGTTGTTCTGTTATACTTGTGTGTCCGGGATTGCAATTATATTGTGTAAACTTTTGGATTTCGTTTTGGTTTCGACAAATAGCAACATATGTACATGCGTTCTATATCATTTCACAAGGTGACTGACTTGGACTCCTTTCTGTTCAGTCACAAAGGAAATGTTCATGTGGTGGTGGTGATAGTTGTTCAATGTTAGTCGTTGATCTAAATTAAGTTAAAAAAAAAAAAAAAAAAAGAAGTGGTTCCACGGGTTTTAGATAACGAAGCATTCCAATACACTGAAAAGCCATATTATGTCCATTGGGCCCGCACATTGTGATGCTGAATTGGAAGAAAGTTCTGATTTAGTGGAACTGTTTGCTGTCTTCTCTAAATGACTTGTTGGTTAAGCCTTCAGCTTAAGAAATTGTTCGACGTTTCAAACTCTGCAAAGGCTGTCAGTAGTCAGATTTAATTCCATCTGTTGATAATTTTCATCAGGGTTGGGTGTTCTACTAAATGACTCCCCTTTCAGCAAGCCCATGGAGGTAGTGACTTTAAACTGAGTTTCTTTCACTATCCTTTTTATGACCTACAATGCATTTTAGCTTCTCCGATGACTCGGCCTTCTCTCATCCTGGGTTATCGGGTATCAGCAAAACAATTAGACAAGGAGCCGTCTCGCTGTTACTTTTTGTTGAATTGGTTTCTAACCCGTCCTATCACGGAGCAGCTCGTTAAAAATACGATTTCACCAGAGCATTCTTCTTTTGTAGATTCCTCGTGATAATTTCACCATCAAAACAGCACCGATTCGACAATGGAACGGAATAGTCGTAGCTTGGTGTTATTTTTGAAGCCAATTACAATACTTCGGCATATTTTGGACAAAACTCCAAACGCAGACTTTGAGTTGGCGAACGGGCTGGCGATGTCCAGTTTAAGGGAGCTTGAGGATCCTTCCCTTTTCCACTCATACAAAAAACTCTCCACGTTTTTTTTTTTAGCAAATTCAGGACAAGGTTGATGATTTACTTACTTTCTTAGGTGACGCTACTGCCACATTCGGGAGGAACCAGGGTCTCAACTAGTAAGCCCGGTCCTTAGCTAACCGTCTCCAGTTATGTACTCTAAATTGGTTGAGGTTCTCTTTTACTTGTGCGCCTAAGGTGAGGTCTGTGTTGTCTATCCGGATGAGATTGGAAATATTTCCGGACTGCAGTATTGGTGTTCATTCGCTCTTCATGTCCAAGCTATGTCAAACGACCAATGCGCAGTTTTTTTTACTATAGGTCGATGTGGCTATACAGCGCGAATAGTTTGTCGTAAAATCTTCTCACCCAAACCCTATCAACTCAAACGGGAGCGATTATGTTACGAAAAATGTTTCACTCGAAGCACGGGGTATCTTTATCGGCCTACGATAGAGCCCATGCCTCAGCACCATAGAATAGGACTGGCGATGGTATGATCCACATTAATGTTTTCTAACTTCTCGTCGTATCCTGATACTACTGAAGGTACCTTCAATTTGGCATAGTTCAATATTTGTTGGTCGGCGATAGATAGCTAAAAACTAGGTCGTTGTAAAGATGTATCACATGTTCACTGCCTTCTACGAAACTGTTCTTCTTTTTTTTTCAATTTAATAACTGATAAACGAACGTCTTAAAAGCCTCCGGAGTATCACCATCAGTGTACCATCACGTGCCACTAAATCATTAATGGAGTTTCCAAAAATTATTTCCGCAATCACTTCTCCAATTAATTTCTAAACAATTTATAGATAAATCATTTCTCAATTTGACTTAAACAGCCGTGCCTTTGAAAAGATTGGGGAAAACAACGAATCTTCTCTCAAGCGAACAACTTCAAATAACAATGCGGCCGGCCGGTAAGTATCTTAAAATTTTGCACAAAACGATAGTAGAATAAAACCAAGAACATTCCTGGTAAACTCATCAAAATCTCATGAATAATTCATCTGAGATCATCGTACACATCATCATCGTTACCATCATCATTATCATCAGCGTCGTCGTCGTCATGATTGTTAACAGAACTGAGTAAATTGAAAGTTCCATTCTCGTGGTTATACTAAGAAGTTACTGCCGAACCAGTCCAATGCGTCCAATTCGCGAAAACGATTCTCCCGACCCGATAACGACTTTTTGGTTCAGTGCTGGGAATGCTCCCATTACTACATGGTCTCAAAAGTTTTATTTATTTGCAACGATACATTGTGAATGTCGAATGTGCAATTGGTGTGCAGTAGTTATTGTGGTTGTTTTGCATCGATACATTGAACTCATACGAGGAATTGACCAAAGTTCAGTCGATGCAATTGTGAGTAAGAGACTTTTGTCGTTAGATGATAAATAAGACAACAAAATAATAAAATTGTTTGTCACGTTTTTTGTGGGTTTCCCTGATGAAGAACACTTTTATTGTTTGTTAAAGTCCCCATAGGATGGTCCGGTATTCGATGGAAATGAAAAAATATCCCCTACTGACCACATTTCAAGGTTTTAGTGCGAAAATAAACGTACGTAGATACATATGTCCGGCGAATTAAAAGAGTAAACATGTGCTTTTTAGAATACACAAGCTTTTATTGTTTTTACTCATAGCCTACATCTGAGCACCAATTCCCAGTCCTACCCTGAGTGTCTAGTTTTATCTTTCTCGGTAATTCAGTGGCCTAGTGTGGCCTAGTTTCACTAGGATGTCGTTAGCAACTAGAATCCATAGTAGGGGTGATATGACCCCTCCTTGCGGGGTACTCCTTGAGGCCAAGGCGTGTACAAGGCAGTCTCCCAGTTCTGAGCATATGTGCCTCATATTGAGCATACATTCTTTCCAGTCTGAGGGGGCGGTTTAGTTCTATTCTTATTGCTTCAGAATTCACATTATAAAGGCTCCCTCTATGTCCGGAAAGGCCGCTAGCGTGAATTCTTTGTGGTTGAGCGATCTCTCGATTGTCGCTGCCACTTCATGCAGGGCTGTCTCAACAGAACGGATTCTAGTGTAGGCGTGTTGAGCTGGGGAGAGGTCTCTAGGGCTTAGCTTGGAAAACATTGGTGTTTTCAGGAGGACGGAGGTTAGGCTGATGGGCTTGAAATCTTTGGGGTTAGTGTGGATCGGTTTTCCTGCTTTTGGAATGAATATTACCCTGACTTCTTTTCAGGCTTGAGGTACGTATGTACAATTTAAGCAACCTCGAAAAATGTTTACTAGCCACAGGGTGATATATTCCTTGGTGCTGATAAGCATCATAGGTATTATACCATCGTGTCCGGCTGCCTTGTATGGGGAGAAGGAGTCAATGGCCCCTAGTCAATGGCTACATCTAGGTATTACCGCAACAAAAGTAGCTGCAGTTTGGATAATCATCATCGGAGATAGACTAAAGTACGTAGTCTTGAATTGAAGTCATATAAGCAAACGACTGGTGAGAATCCGAATGCACAAGAATGCTTTTACGTGCTCCTGCCGGTATCCTGAATGTACCTAGAAAATAGAAAAAATACTCAATGGTCTACTGATCAAGCATCTGTCAACCAGATTGATTATGTTCCGATCAACGCTGGACTTTCTTCGAGTGTCTGGATTAATATGCAACAGAACAGAAACTTGGAGAGAAAAAGTAGGACATTTCGAACAGGGGTCACAACCAGTGCTGGGAATATAGAGAGAACAAATCTATAAACTTTTAACAGTGACAATGATCAATATTTCGCCTTTAGGCGCAGTGAAAACAAACCGTTCAACCTGCGAGAAGAAAGCCAACATATTCTTCCATTCAGCCAGGACTGCTAAAATTAACAGACTGGGTGTCAAGCTTCTAAAGTAGCAAGAGATTAATTTGGTATAAAAAATACACCACCTTATATCTAAAGTACAGTAGGATGAAAGTGTGCCTGATAAATAGAATCTAAACACAATTTTCCTGATAAGTCTGCAAAGGAAGCTGTCTCTTTAGGAACGATGTCGATCTTGCTAGCTACCAATTTAATCTCGTCTGTAACTTCGCAGAGGCTTATTCGAGTTTTGGTAAGTTTAGTGCTGGTGAAATTGGTTCTGTGTAGCAATTCCTTAATAAGCTTGGATTGCTCAGTCAAGTGGAGGGATAAGGCATCGATGCGGGATGATTGGGTGGATAGCGATGAGGTTAGTGTTAGGAAGTTGTAATTAAAATCCAGGCTCTGTTTGTTGTTTGCTTCCATTATAAATTTGAGTTTGTTGATGATGTTGTTAAAACCTTACGTCAACAATTTGAACCCAAAAACATGTGGTGTACCATTGACCAAGTATTTATATTTTAGCAGAAACTGACGCAACTTTTGTAACTATTTCAATATCATACTTGAAAAGATCGTACGAAACTCACAAGCCTAAGACTATCCCCATACGCTGCCTACAATTAAGGAAGACCAAACAATATCGATATATGGGACAGATTGTCACTCGAAACAACTTTAGTTTTAACGTATCCAAAGCCTCTGACTACCTAGATTCCAAAGTCATTAATTACATATGAATCCTTGGTCTATTGACGAACAATCAACGACAAAGATTGAGGGAAAAAATAGCGACGTATACGTACATATATACTTAGATCTCGTCGAAATTAATTTGACTGCAACGTGGCAAGGATACGTTAAGCAAATTCGGAGTAGGTATTTTCTTAAAAGAACTGAATTAATCAGCCATCTGAACAGGATGTTCGAAATAAATACTGTGAATTATAAGACAACAGACAAAGACAACAGTACCAATAATTCTCCCCAGTCATTCTGGACACCACCCTCGGAGCAAAGACTGAAACCTAATACCACCTGAGTTTCAAAATCACTACACCAACAGCATCATAAGGGTATTCATAGCCCCTTTAGCGCTAGTGAATTATAAAAAAAAAAATCCGAAAAGCACTATACATTCAGGAGGCTGTGATTCGATGCATGGAGCATAAGGACAACTCATCACTGACTTTGAAATGTCTGCACAAACTTATTGAATTTCGAATTCAAAATGAGTAAAATCAAATGTAGGGATCGAAGGATAACATAGGTGCAGAGGACAATTGCTTAATCCTGAACAATTTGCTCCAGAGGCATGATTGAACAAATTTATCGAGAAATGGATTGCTGTTGAACAGCTGATACTGTTCAAGGAAGGCATTGTCTCTCTATAAACTGTCCAACTAAATATTTGTTTATTTATGTTTTTTTTTTAAATCACTAGCGTCTTATGATGATATTCACACAGCGCTAGGGATATTTGAAATGCTCATCTCTAAGGGTCTACATAAACATACATACATATGTTGTGGATACGTGCCACAACTCAAACAGCAACCTATCGCATTCAAAGACAAAGTTTTAATGAATTCAATTAAATTGACTTAGTAATTTTAGGGTTCAAAAAGCGATACAATGTTATACCGAAACTTACCGCCTGCCTATGTATATGCTCAATAAATCTTCGTCAATTGTTTGAACTCTCAACTTATTCAATTTGATTGCCCATATTGATATACTGTGTAAGTACTTTCATTTATTCTCTTCCTCATAAAACAAAGTCCCCTTTAAGCTTCATAAATGCACCTGTGTACATACTTTTTACTTATTTCTTAAGAAAAAATATATAAAACTAAACATGTTCTCAGCAATTAATGATACTCATCAGTACATTGCGCGTGAAATGAGACAATATTAAGGTCACGCTACCTTCACCTAACGTCTGCCTGTATCTAATTCTTTAGTTTTCACTTCTATATTGCCATTGAATTAATTGGCCTCTTAAAAATAATGATCATCCCCATCTATTAATGTTTTTTTTTTTTTTAATTTTCCTCGTTACTAGGTTAGATTGAGATGAAAAAAAAAAAACCTAAAAATTAACAATTTTGCTGCGTGAACAAGAACAACATAACAGTAATAATAATGACAACTTTGAACATTACAGCAACAGTTGATGATGGAGAAAATTAAATCCCCACTCTCTGTATCTTTTCTCGTCTTTATAACCATCTTCTTGTGTATAATACATAAGATACAATACATAATATGCAGCTAAATGAATACAATGACAACACGGCTCATTCCCTTAATTACATAAATTGTGTAAATGTCTAATTAAATGTCATTTGGTTGACTTAATGGTGGAGAGGGAGACTGAAGTGAAAATGAAAATGTTGCGGTTTTTTAGCGACTTCTGGAGTCTTATAAGAAAGTTTATTGTGCGGATTAGGTGACAGGTGACGAAATTAATTATTCCGTTAAAAATGCCAATAGTAAATGGAAAAGAAGAAAAAAAAGTTGTCAAGGATGCATTAGGATTTCAAGGCTTATACAAACATACCAATGTTTTTGACATTTAGGATAAAATAAAACGAAATACCCAAGTATAATCGTGAAGACCAACTAAGCGAGACCAGTTCGAAAGAAAAAAAGTTCGATGCTGGGTTCTGCAGGGTTGAAATCTTGGGCCTATTCTTTTGTTATCTACACCAACGAAGTGCTACGACCGATCGTACTGGCAATGTTCATATTATTTAAATCGTTGAAGGAGTATTCGCCTAAGGTCGTCTCTCTGATGTTGCCAAAGCGCTACACGCTCTGATAAAGTGTACACACGGAAGATTCTGCCTCTTCCATGTCCCTGGTGTGTTCATCTTTTTTTAGTTGACTTAACACTTCCGTAGGCCAATTAAGTCCAGCATTGTTGCAAGGCAAGATGTTGCCATTTACAAATTGCGTTCAATGGAGCAACGAGGTAAATCAGGTGCTTAACAAACGACATAGCCATAATCTGGAACCCAACTGGCTGTGAAGTTGTGCTGTAAAATGATCTCTTTCAGCGACTCGCAGCAGTCCTTCACTGTCCTTGATTTTATTTTGCTGGATATAAAAGATTTGATAGCTGGCTGACTGACAATATAGTTATATATATCACAATTTCTGCGCATGATAATGATAAACCTTCAGGCATGCGGTAGCCTGACAGATGGCTAAAGCTTTAAATATGTTTTAGTTATCTCGGAGTAAAAATATCCCCATTACCACTATGAAGAGCTTTAGTTATAGAACATCAACTAAGGTAGAATAAAACCAATGTAAACCCGTTGTGATGCTTGAGTGAAAGTCGTCTTTTATAAGAAAAACAGAAGTAGCTATGGGTCCCAGAGCATCCTGAAGTTATAATAAAATTGCATGTTTTTAACAGTCTTATTGCAGAGTCTATTTCCGTTCGTTTACCAATCAATTCTCTTTTATTTACTTCATTGCTAACGTATTTATTTAAGACAAGCTTTTACCCTCGGCTTCGCCCACCTATAATTTGCGAAGTTACACTTTAATAACCAAAAGTAGCCTATACTGTGACCCGAGGTGACTTTGTTTGCAGTTTGCCATCAGACTAAATCGCAATTTATATCCACTAGGTGATTTTGAAACTGGGTCCACAGGTTTTCCCGAACATCCTGTAACAATGTTTAAAACACCAATGTTGGTCTTTTGTAACTTTTATTTAATCTTGATCATTTTTAGGGGTCAGTTACCGTTATTGAGAATGCACTTATTTCGAGCTTACTTCATTCTTCAAACGTATCTTGCTAAAAGGACGACAGATAAAAGAATTCTCATCGAAACTTGTAAATCGGGGGGATGAAAACCCCGACCTGATAAAGTGTCAACATATCTGAAAAAGACATACCCACAAATATAATGGTAAAGGATATAAGCCTTTGAGGTAGTGAAGGAGTTTATCTACCTCGGGCAAATATAAACTCCACAAATTACACCCTAGTGGAGATTCGACTAAGGATAACCATAGGCAACCGCTGCTACTTAGGTTTGTCCAAGCAACTAGGGTCCAAACTCCTAGCTCGAAGGTCCAAAATCATGATCTACAAAACCCTGATCTTGCCAGTCTTGCTTTATGAAGCTGAATGCTGGACGATAAGTAAGACAGCGGAACAAATCTTGGGATCCTTCGAAAGAAAAATTCTACGTCGAATATTAAGTCCTGTCTGGGTGGAGGTCGATTGGTGGAGAACCGCGAACTCCACGAGCTGCATAAAGATGTGGATGTAGTCCGGAAGGCAAAAATCCGTCGACTACAATGGCTCGGCCACATCGAGCGAATGGATGAGAATGCTCCAGCTAAGAGGATCTTTGAATCTCAGCCACCTGGTTCACGAAGAAGAGGAAGACCGAACCTCCGATTTTAAGATCAGGCAATCGCGGACGTCAGAAACCTTGGTCTAGTAAACTGGAAGCAGCGTGCCTGGGACCGTGAAGGATGGAAAGCGACATTAGTTCAGACTCAGAACCTCCAAGGGTCGCTGTCATGATAAGTAAGTAAGTAAAGCATATAATCGGGATAAGCATTGTTGGCTGCGCTGATTTGCAGGAACTTTGACAAAAGAATTTTGTCATTTTGGTCTGCAAAAATGTTCTGGGTGTTGACATCTTTGAACGGTACATACGAAATGAAGGACTCAAGCTTTAGTTAAATAACTTCAACAACATTCATAGCCCATATCCATGAAAGCCCTTTCATACCATTAACTCACATACACATCCAATTAAGAGCAATTAAATTAATCAGACATATCATAACCCCCCTTTTTTTTTCTCTCGGTATATGACGAGTATTGCATGCAGTTACACCGATAATGGAAATGTAATTAGTGCCCTTTTTCCACTGCTGTCAAACTAAAAGGTCAACTCATGCATCGAGCTCATTTTCCTGCTATTGTTATTTCGAGAGCATTACACACATGTATAAGTAGAAAAATGCGTATAATATTTTATTTTTTTCTGAATGTCATCCTGCACATGCAGCGTGGAGAACCAATTTCAATTACAACTGATTGTCTGATAGTGGAGCTTAATTACATGCAAAGTTGCTGTCAGATCATTATTGTGGTCAGGGAGGGAATATATATAGATATTGAGACACAAATGTCATTTAATGGATAAAGGTAGGACTAACTTAGCTCAACATTTAAACTGAAGAAGATATTCGGGCTCGTTCCACAGCATTTTCCTTACTTTTCTACAAACTTTTGACACTTCTTGTCGGATCGGATGTGCTTTATTAGGGCCAACAAGATCTGTGGCTTGTACGTATAAATCCGTGAAAGAAGTCTGGAATTGTCAAATGGGGCGATTTTGCGGGTCAGTGCAAATTGCTAAAATGAAAGATTAAGCGGTCGGGAATCGGTCGCAGCAGAATGTCAACATTCTTCCCTTAATGAACGCCGCGCGAAACAGTCACTTTGAGATCATGTAATGGCTCTTTGTGATAATTTTGCTTCTTCCCGTATCTGAGTATGTGGAAATGCAATCGAAAATCATCCTCATTGCGGTCAAGGCTTAGAGGGCCTTGGCTATTATTTACATGCGATTGTCGGTCTGCAGACAAAAGCTGATGCATTACTTGCACTTTGCACTGGAAAATCTTCAAATCTTAAACCAAAATTCGCTGAAGGTCCTCTTGGACATCTCCAGCCACAGCAGCGATATTCTCGAACGAACGGCTGCTTTGAGGCCGGTCACGTTTGCTACTTTCCCGTGTTAGGCCCGTAGAGGCGAGCGGCTAAACGACGGAGTGTTTACCCAGTTGATGCCACACGACCAGGGAATCTATCACGAAATTCATATTGCGCCAAAATCACAAAATCTTGAAGAGTATAGCGATCCATGGTTTATCTTCGTGTATTCTGCTTCTGATTGCTTCACAAATGTCAAAAGTCGCAATGACATAAGACGACATTTGGAAAAATTAGAACATTTTCTGAGGATAATGACATTTGCATCACCTTATATCAGTCTTTTGGTTTTCATGACGCCCTTTTCCCGCTTCTCTTCATTTGATCTTATGATCTATGGTAGGGAAGGTATAGGCAGTTTCTTCTGTATGAGCATAAGAAAAACTTTCATTGAACTCTCTTAAAATATGGTTTATGGGTGGAATGTAGACCAGTAAGTTATTGTAAATTTTAAGGGTAAAGATCCCTTAAAATATGCACTAGTGCGCACTAGTATCACAACCATTATCTTTCGACAACCTGAGTCATTTAAAATATTTGTGATCAAGATTTCCGCTACATATATACAATTTCATACATCTTTCGCAAAGATTCAAAGTCTCAAAACATTTAGTCGCATGAACTTGACCTAGTTGGTCAAGTTGAGCTGGATTCAGGTTGTTATGGTGTATTGCGTGCAGATGCTTCAAAAACCTAAAGTAGAAATGTAATTTCGCAAAAAAAAAAAACGAGTAATTTTATGCCACAGATCTCTGTCCCAAACCCGCAACGCATAAATCAACTGATATCTGCCTCATTTTATGCGAACTTATGTCCCTGTAGACCTTGAAAAGTCTTAAAACGATACAATCTACGTAATATGCATGCGTAAACATAACATAAATTCCCAATACATAGTTTCAATCAGCCATCACTACCACAGAGCTAAAAAAAAAGTGCAAAAAAAAGGTTAAATTTGCATAAAGAAGATACAAACATATCTATGCATATGGAGATAGATATACACATATATGTATGAACGTATTCATCTGAACTTGTGTTTGGTCTGGCGGCCGTTCAAATTTAACGTTTCAACCGATAAATGAGTCACTCGACCTGAACCAGCCCAACAAGTAGTTCGGACTCACGTTTTTTTTTTTTTTTTTTTTTAACTGCAAATAATTTACAAAAGGGAATACATTCACAGCGTCTCCATCTTTCTCAAGTCTACGCTTTCCGCAATCAACCGCATACAGTCATTTGAGAGTGAGTAGGTTGACGAGTAACTCGCTCTTTCGACAGGCCAATTAAGAATTTTAATTTAAAGCCTTACGCAAAATAGAGTTCAAGTTTAATGGCTTGAAAGGGGGTAATGCACGAGCGTTAAGTAAGGTATTTTTCAACACATTCAATCGCAAGTGGCATAATGTCAAGTCAGACGTGGGCGCTCACTTCGTGTTGGACGCCAAATTTAAATTAGCTTCAAGAAAAGGTTTTTTTTTTAGTAAATAAACAAAAGGCGAAGGAAACAAATGAAATAAATAGGGATGTATCTGTATTTTTATGAATTTATAAAATAAATCCCGAATGGGAATTTGTAAGGAGCATGACTGTCATAGGCTTTTTCATTTCATAAACCTTGCAACTTGGGTGACAGATTGAACAATAAAGTAAATGCCAATGTGTGTACGTAAATAAGAACTTAACTTAAGGTGGCGCTACAGTCCGGGGTGGACCTGATCCTCAACCAGTAAATAAGAACAGAACATGTATTTATATAGTAAAGGTGCAACAGAAATGCTGCTACAACCATTTATATAAGTTGCAAAAGTTTCTAGACAAACTTACGAGCTATGTATGATTTAAATATATAACACCACGCTGGACCACTCAGACATTAAAGAAGTCCATTGTACTACCAGCAGGTACAACCCTTTTACTGTGTTTTCATCGTCTTTCTTAGAAAGTCGAGAAAGAGCTTCAGTGCTTAGAAGCTACGGTTACCAGCACACATCACATCAGCCCAAAAAAAATCTGCCACCTGATACGAGCAAAGCCAAGACAATGGAAGTGTTCTGTAGAGTCGTCGCCCTCTCCACAAGCATTACAGATAGTGGTGTCACTTAACACGTTGAGATGTTTGGAAAAGGCGTAGTGTCCTGTAATAACGCCAATAAGTTGTCTGCAGTCTTTTCTGCTGAGAGACAGCAAGAATGCTGTGGACTTCTTACAAACATCGGGAAGTATCTGTTCAGTCTGAAGAGTCCTGCCACCTATAGTTGTGTTTGCTAGAAACCCAACCATCGATAGAAGTTGAGCCAAAGAGCTCAGTGTGAATTCAGGGCCAAAGAAGTTCTCCTCTGAACCTTACCCAGCAAGATCATCGGAGAACTGATATTCGGTACTCTCGCTATGTCAAGACTTAGAAAATTCAATCTTTCATTCAAACTAGACCTGCGTTCTCGAACTATTTTTAAAATCTGAAAATTTCTTGGTTGATTCCCAGGTCCACTGGAACTGTTGTGACATGTAAAAAAGTAAGGACTTTGTTATAGCTTTCTCAACTCTACAGGATGGATCCGAAAACTTCCCCTCTTTATCACACCCATCAACACCCAGGTTACGTGGGTTGTGGTATAAAATAGGGGCATCGACCTATTTGATTTAAGCAGGACTTCTCAGACAGCCACTACCTATAGCTTTTCGACATAATCATCGCAATCACATACCTATCAGTCACGTTCAAAAAGTTTCGTGAGTTCTGAGATTCAGTAACACTTGTTTGTTTTAAAGATGTAAAATTCAACTTTTAGTTAGACTCAAAAGTATGATCCAAGTCCTGTCTACAGAAACTACCGATAAGGCGATACATATTATTTAATGTACAAGCAAACGCCAACCCTGAAAACGTTCCAAATATTGATAATGAACGGATTTAATTTATGAGTATGTCGATTATACAATTATTTAAATTGACGGTTTATTTAAGGCATGCGGTCTTAAAAAAAATAAAAAATATATCATTCTTCATCATGTACAGTTTTAATACAACCAATCCAAGATTTGTATGCATCAATAAAGTGTATTTTTGAGTTCCAAATATTTATAATTTTTTTTTTTTAGATGATGTGAACTCGTTGAGCATTTCCTGAGCTGAGAGTTATTCCAGATAATCTTGACAGCTACGATTTGTTTCCCGATTTATGGTTGCCACAAGCTTGCGGGTAGTGCGATGATATCACAAGAAACGTAAAATCTACATTTTTTTTTTTTTAATTTTGCACTCTGCATCTATCATTTGCACTTTGTTTCTTATTTCGATTCGATAATTATAGATATAGTCTGTATCTGTTTTTATTTTTATTTCATTTCCCCCCTCTCTAAAAAATTCAAATGATTGTTGTTAAAAGTGTACGGCATCGCAGGTTATTTGTCATGTTTTGAGTGCCGGACCAAAAGTACTTAACATCAATTTCAAAAAGTTCAAATTATTTGACATTTTGATGGCGATGGTATTTAATTCGTGAATTCTTGAAGCTCTTTTTTGTTTCAATCATGATGGGAATGTTGTGCTTGAGTAAATGATAAGACGTAAAGAAGGTAGAGTGGGATATTGTGGAATATTAAATTGAAATTATTTCTGGCAGTTATGTGAAAGGTAAATTAAGGAATTCCAAACGATGACGGGTATTTGTTTTCGAGTATACATATTTCATTTATTTTCTGTACGATAAGAAACATATAAAGCACTTTTTTCTATTACATTTAACGACACAAATCAGGTGTATGAATAAATTCACAAATTTAAATAAAAAGTTTAAGAAAATAAAAAAATGTAAGGGCAAGAAAAGGGCATCATTGGAATTTCGAAAATGGAAGGAATGTATGATTTTGGAACGTTTTGCAGCAAAAGCTGCGAGCTCTACGCGCAGACGAGAAGTAATGAAGCCCGGTTCCTCAGAAAGAACACAAGAAGCGGTCGAGAAAATAGGTAGATGCTTTTGCTGGAAGGCATCAAAAACCACCTCAATGCCCTTAAACTGAATCAGAGCCTGCAAAGAAGAATCCCAGTCGGTGCTGAGGATACGCAAGGACCACTTCCGTTGCATGTAAAGTAGTGACGGCGATTTTATTTCAGCCGTCAGGCAGAATGATCCATTCAACATGGACGATGCGCGTTAACAATTTTTTCCACCTGACTTGAACAAAGTAATTATAGCTATTTCTCCACTTAAGTCCTACAAAGCTGCTGCTGATGGCTTATCTGTGAAACAGATGAAAGTGACTAAACTGTTAAACATGATCTAAAAAAAAAAGACATTCGCGACCAATGAAACCTCAGCATTATTTACCCGACCGTAAAGAAAGGAGAGACACTCTCTAAACTACACCAACTGCAGAAAGTAAGTCTCATCAATATTGCTTACAAGATCTTATCTACTGTGTAAACTAAAGCCTGTCAGCAACAGCAGTTTTAGGCCAGGACAAATACAATAGATTTTGGAGAAAAATCCAGAAATTTCAAATCGATGCCTTCCACCTTTCTATAGATTTTGAGGCCACATTTGACAGCATTTATAAAGACATGTTATGCAGGGCAGTAAATAGTTTCAACATCCCAGTAAGACTCGTCCGTTTTTTGTAGGAGGACTATGAAGAATGCGCGTTGCTCCATCAAGGTTGGTAAAGACTCACTGAGATCTTCGATGTCAAAATTTTCTAGACAAGGCTATCGTGCGATATCTTGCAAATCGTTTTGGAAGGAATTGTGCAAAACTCAAACGTAAACACCAGAGGCCCAATCTTTCAAAAGTCTGTCTAATTACTCGCATACGCCGACGATTTTGACATAATCAGGAGAACGCAACGTGATGTCAGTAGTGTGTTTGAGAGTATTAAGACGACAAAGGCGAAGATGCGTTTAGTGGTCAACGATGTGCATGCTGCCAACTAAAAAGCGCA
The DNA here is from genome assembly GCA_951813785.1 of Criorhina ranunculi. NCBI lineage: Eukaryota > Metazoa > Arthropoda > Insecta > Diptera > Syrphidae > Criorhina > Criorhina ranunculi. Next base: position 8,933,044 of record OX638383.1, on the reverse strand, counting down.
CCAAACACAGACGTCTTGGAAAAAATGTTGCTCTAGATAGACATAACTAAAGGTTGGTAGGGACTTTGTCTATCTAGGCTACGTTATCAACTCAGGCAACGATACCAGCACTGAGATCTACCTCTTGTTAATCTCCGTTTCTTTTGGTCTAGAAGGTACTTGAGTAGCTTAACTATATCTACCCAACAAAATTCAAGTTTAGGGGTGATTTAACGGACTCGAATTTTGCTAGGCCCAATGGCTCTTAGTAATAGAAATCCGATTTTTCGTCAAATTCGAATTAAGGTTAAACTCGAACTTTAATTTGTTGATTACAAAGGCCTATTGAAAAATCAACTTTCTCTGATAAACAGGAGTGCTGCAATCGCGCCATATCAGGCGAACGTACGTTCTCCAGTATGCCATAACGCTTTAAAAAAAATTCGTTTTCCTGAATCCTAGTAAAATTAGGTACACTTCATCAATGGAATTAAGAATTGCAATGTCAAGTCTAGACAAATTTGTAAGTAAAATCTAAAAGGATTACGTTAGGATACGTACTACTAATATTTTGAAAGGCTTACCAATAAGTTTTGTGAAAATAGACTCACCTGAAAGGAAAATAAATAAATTGCTGTTAATATAAGGATATATTGTTTTGGAGAAAGAATATTGTATTAGCCAAAAGTTAAAAAACAACTACAAGGGTTGGAATAGCAACATATTATATTTAGTAACTAAGAAACAAAATTCCCGTCTCGGTAGATCATAAAAGGTTAAAGCCAAGCTTATCGCATCCATTTATTCTATGCGTGTTACTCTTTCTACGTTTCATTATTACCTCTTTATTTCAACAATTTACTTAGCATGAGCTTGAGTCTTCCTCATTTGGGGTGAGGATGTTGGAAAGTTCTTCACGCTTCCTCTTGGCGCGAATATTTATTCCCAATCTTCGCTTTAAGGATTTTAAAGTACGCTTATCCTTGGACACCTCCAACAATTCCATGGATCTCTTCTCATAAGCAACATATGTTTATGCACGAGTGGAAGGGACCTACAATTTTCAATGCCGACTCTAAAAGGCAGATTAAGAAGTTTCTGCGTGGTGATGCTGCGAAAAATATTTCGATTCTTTCCTGCTGCATGTTTACAGATATGTGTGCCATTCCCAAAGAGAAGCTTCCTTGGCAAAGAGTAGGTGGATGGAGGGTGGCCCAGAAAGATAGAGAAAACCCTTTTTATATAATCAACTAGCGCTCAAGAGGTTATTAATACCCTTATGATGCTATTCACACAGCGCTAGCATTGGGGAAATGATTTTAAAACTCAGATTGATTAGATTTCAGTCTTTGCCTCAAGGGTTGTGTCTAGAATAACTGGGGAGAATTTGTCAGGGTTGTTGTCATTGCATAAAATTCACAGTATTTCTCTTCAACTGCCTGATGAAATTATTACTCAATACGATAATTTCTCTAAGCCTTACTGGCGCTGTACTGTATGTGTTACCCCTACGCAGTAGAGTTGACATCAGCTTTCCGCAGTTGATCGACTTTCTTGGCATCAGGAGTTAAAGTTGTTCTTTGGATAAGGAGAACTTAAATTTGTCTTGTCATGAGACGGGAACAGTAACATCCTGACAGACTTAACCGATGTCAATGTAATCTTCGAGTTGCAGAGATAATTGGGCATGTTGATCCTGCAGCCTCTGCAAAAGTTTGCTTTACTTTGTCGGCTAAGGAAAAGCAGTGGCTAAGCAGTGCGTTAGATTGATGGGGAATGATCATTGGTAAAGGTTTGAATCAATGCGTAGATGGCAATGAAATGCTCCAAGAACATTAAATCATATTTGCTAAAGTTTTCCTTCAATTGAATAGTGGAGACTTGGTACTATTTTTTTCTGTTTCAGATAAATCCGACAGCATATGGAAAGTATGCAGCTTAACTGGTGAAAACTACTTTCACCCTAAAAATGTGATTTTTTTTTCACCGACCCAAAACTGATGGAAAGCCTGACTTTTTTTCTCATCTTTCCTTCAATTTTCTTTGCTAGATGGGTAGGAAGGAGCTTCAAACTCGAAGAAAATCCACTCATGTCCTCAGATACGCAGCCTGGGGGCCAATTGGAGACAGACTTACAAGCCGAGATTTACATATTTACATGTAAAAATTGAACGGACATTTCGTAGTAAGAAAAAGTATAATTTTATGAATTATGTAAACAAAATTACTCCAAATTACACTTCGAGACTAATAATTCGATTGGTTCTGATGAAAGGTTGTTTGTAAAAATACGATTACTAAGCCCAAATTGCAGACGAGCGAGCCCGCGGCCAGAAGCTAGTACTTAATTGTCAGACCTAAATAAATAAGAATTGGCAGAGTTTGGTATGCTTTATTTAACTTAAATCTTGTTACTGCAAACATTTTCATTCTAAAAGATGGTCTACGTGTTCGGTAATAGAGGACTTTCTGAACTTAAAAGAATCACCATTCTTATTATGCATACATAATGTATGTATCTTCACTACAAATCATTGCTTTATTTGTTATTAATGTCTAAATTGAAAATAGAACTTATATTTAAACCTATCACTGGCTATTATTCAGATGAATAAACAATGTGAAACATTGTAGAGGTAGTAAAACTTTTTTAACACCTCACGAGCTAAAGCAATAATTAATTCAAAAACCAACGTATTTGCTGCGGAAGTGAATAGTGGCAACGGTTCACATTTAGCCACCTATCCAATACTATTTTAATTTATAATCCAATTAAAATCCATGAAGTTTAAACAACTTGTCATAACAAATCGTAATAGATACTGTGTATCTTCATACATATACATATGTAGATACTTGTATGTCTTGTGTATAAATATAAATGGACATGGAAACATAGCGGAATTCCTTTCTAATGCGATTGACTTTTTGCATTATTTTCTTTTTTCTTTCTTTTGTATATAGCTGAACAAAAAGTCAAACAATAGACAGTGGGAATGAGAAAAGAAAAATTGAATACTAGCAGTGATTGAGAAACAGTTGAGGCGGTTTGTTGTTGATGTTTTTCCAATTGTCTCTTACCTTTAATAAAGGGCTAGTATTGGTGTAGTAAAGGTTTGACTATCAGAATTTTAACCAATTCTTTCGGAGTTTTGATTGAAAAGTCTTCTGTCCGCTGAAAAGGAATTAAAATCAATCCAGAATTGTTGGACTAATGAACTACCAGACTTGGCACAATATTATTAAATCTATTCATAAAGGACAATCTAGGATTTTCTCTCGCCACTTATAGTCAAGCTATGTCAGTATATGTATATTATGGCATTAGGCACTACTGATCAGAGCTGGGTATAGCAGACACATCTAATTACAAAATTCTCATATCAGCACCATGAAGGCATCATCGCAGGACATTGTCTCAGTTGTCGGTGGATCTAAAGATCACAATAGTTTACCTAAAATTTCTACTGGCTTATTTAAGAGTTGTGAGAAACAAAGTTCTCATGAAATTAAACCTGATGGCAGCAGTTGTTCGTCGGACTTCCATTTTCGTTGATCCCGAGCTTGCTGCTTCTAATTTTCTGGTCCAAAAACTCTGGTATCCGCATTCTTCTGGTTTGTAAAAAGGAGGCTTGGTCTTCCTTTTCGTCTCGAAGATCTTTTTGGCCGGAGCATAGTTATCCATTCGCTCGACGTCACTGAGCCAATATCGTCTTTGTCTTAACTTCCACATCTTGATACATTTTCTCCTCCATTCGAGGAAGAATTTTTCGTTAGAAAGCCTCCAATATTTACTCTGATTTCCTGGCCTATCATGCAGTACTATGGTAAAGTTGCATGGGTTGGAAATTAAAAAAAAATCAACACAATTTTGGCCTATACCCGTCCAAAAGCCAATTCGTATTCGGTTTAAAACAGCGTCTTGTCAGCAATCTAATGGTGCCCCTTATGAGCGAGTGGTGTCGGGAGGACAAAAATGAAATTATAACCTAAGAATTAACTTTGGGTAGGATGCGAACCAGGAAAGGAAAAGTGGGCTTTTCGTGAAGAGTAACAAATTTAGACTTCACTTCTCAAGCCACTCTTCTTAGCGGAAACTTATTTTTTGCAAATTGCTTCGTAAGGAACTGATAAACGAGGCTTAGGATTTGTATCTAAAACGACATTTAGGCTTCGATGAAGCGGTTGCATAAGCCATTAATCACATCCGTATAGCAACCGAAATTCTACTTAAGCCAATAACTCGTTTTTTCCATCCAAAAATGTGACTGTCTGTCCATCTGCTATATGTACTGTATATCGCTTAAATTTACTTTAAAATTAACCTTAAATGACTAGTCAAATTCCGTATTTCATTTTAATTCAAAAGGTTCGTTCCTTTGAGGTATTAATGTCCTTGTTATAAACACATCTACATAAATGTAATACCAAATGAATATTGCTAGAAATATTCACGATTGCTATTACATATTTGTGATTTGTATATAAATGAAGAGAGGACTTAAGGCAATCGATTGTCTTCCAGAGAATCACAAATAATAATGTAAATGATTCTATTTACCGTTCACATACGAGTATAAGTACTTATGGCAGAGCACATGCCGGATTGTTTGATTATTATGATGACAATGATTATGGAATCAAAACAAAATGCGAAAGAAATCAACAAACAATCATAAATGCTGAGATACAAATGCGAGAGAATAAAGTGACTCATATGGGTAACGTGTAGAATCCCAATAAGGGGATTTTGTGATACATGTATCTGTGTACGAGTGAAATTCTTCGAACAAATAAAATGAGATTTGTCGTACAAATGTCTGTAAGTGATGTAAGTGCATAGCCCCCTTCAGATAATACAATTGCACTTATCATACAAGTTGTTGCGGTACTAGTAAGCAATGAGTGTAATGAAGTGATTATTTTACTCGGAAGTAGTGAGTAAGTGTGCAGTAGATAGTTATGGATTCATAATGCTTATCAGGTGAGATACAAACGTTTTTCTCAAGAATTGAGAGGCTTTCAATTCAGTTAAGATATTGTTTGTGCTGCAACGATGTGCAATATGTGAGATTTTTCTTTGTGTTGCAGTAAGGTCGTAGTTACGTTTATGTGCATAGGAAACATTCAATATATGTATGTGGAGAGCAAAAAGAGGGTTGATAAACTAACAATGACTTTTATCAACAAACTTAGTATTTTAACTTGCTGAAGCTTCTTCTTAAGACAAATCACTGAATACAATTAGCATTTAAAACAAGTTTTTGAATGAAGCTCCCAGTTCATTGGATATTGAAAAGGTCTTGTTTAGCAATCGTTTCTTTTCCAGATTTTTCAAAACACATACGACATACGACTTAAGACAGAACAAACCTTAAGTAGGTAGTACTGTTTGCAACGATTTATGCCTACAAAATGTTGCCTTCTAACCAAATTACCAATCTACGTAATCTACGGCATACGATTTGAGACAGAACTAACCTTAAGTTAGTACGTTTTGCAACGATTTATACCTACTTAATGCTGCCTTCTAACCAACTTTATTGAACTTTTCCCACAAGTCGGATGATCATTCACTTTTCTCCGAAAAGCTGACAAAACAAAACTGCATTCTTGTCTGTTTAAATATGCGCTACGTTAAAACTACTAAACGGATTCATAAGGGTTTTTCAAGGTTGTCTAGCGTTGTGTCTGGAAAAAATTTCAGTGGTGCTGCCCTATCTGGCTGTAGGCACTGATTTTTTTTTCATAGGCTTCTCCGTGGCGTTTAGTCTATTGTGCAGGGCGATGGCTGAATTTGAGAAACCGGCAAAACTGATTCAAATGTGCTACGTGACGCTGAAAAACACGGTAACAAACCATCACTATTGACAACTGTAACTTCGAAGTAGTCAAATAGTTTACCAACCGCGGAGAGATGAGATTGGACAAAAACTTACCCAAGAAAACCTCCGCTACTCCGGTTTGACGAAACAAGTGCGTCTAAAACTCCTTATCCTGTAGATGAAATGCATGTACTACAAAATACTGATTGCTGGACGCTAGGCAGGAAAGAACTTTTGAGAGAAAAATCCTTCGTCAAATATTTAGTCCCAGAGGGCGAAATAAAGGAGAAGATACAAGCGCAAACTCTATGAGCTGTATTAAGATGTGGATGAAGTCCGAAAAGACAAAACGCGTAGACTACATCGGCTTGCCCATATCGATCGAATAAAGCGACAATAATGCTTTAGGCATGACGATTTTCGACTCACAGACCCTAAGATCGAGGAGACGTCGAAGACCAAACCTCCGTTTTAGGGACCAAGCAATACGCGATTACCAAAGCTTTTGGTCTGGAGAACTTGAAACAGCGAGCACGGCATGGAAAATGTCCTACGTACTACCACAATAAAAACATAGTGATTCTGAGAAATATGAAGGCAACCTTGATAAAAACTGCTTTGAACAGTCTTTACAATATGAAAAGACGAAAAGTTTATAATTTTTTATTCGTGTGTACTCTGCAAACAACATGGAATATTATTTTGTTCCTGTATAACAATGGATTTACACCTGTCAAACAATTTAAAGATAAAAGATTTAAATCAATTAAAGGCGTTAAAGTTTCACGTATGTTTACAACATTGAAATAATACAAATATTTAACTAAACGTTATTCAGATTACGGATTTAAGTTTATTTCATTTTGGCCTTATTCAAATGCTTAGTGTATGTAGGTATTCATGTTCTAAATGATCAGACTGCAGACTTGTTTGGTGGCAAGCCGTGAGCGAAACCACCAACCTAATGGCCATAATGAAAGTACAAAAACTAGCGTGCATTCGCACTACAAGTGCAACGAGAAAAACACCTACAGCAGGACTCGAGGCTATCCGCAAAGTGCAGTACAAATAGTCACATCTTTATAAAAGTATCGAAAAATTTGTTTATCGAATGCTTTAAAGGTTCAACTTGTTAAAACGATTAAATTCTTTTAGCCTGATCGGTAGGGAAGTGCCAGCTAATAAGGTTTCTTTACTACATCAATCCGTTTTGATACAAATTATGCATCAAATTTTGATCAAAATTTAGCAGATCCATTCCTGTGCTGCTTACTTTTAGTAAACATGTTTCATGATGTGATAATCTGTGAACTGTGCTATGACGCATTTTAATCTAAAATTGTTCTGGAGGCAGGACATTTGTTTCACCACAACAGCTTATTGCTCTTGCATTTAGATCCATAGTTTTGTTTCAAAATAGTGATTTTTCAACCAGTTTTCATTGATGTAAATTTACTGCAAATAGGCTGCAAAAAACTCTATATCCATTGTGTGGAAATTTAAAATAAATACTTTTTCTATATCATCAAAACGTTTAGCCTTTAAAATATGATACGTAAGATACTTTTCGATTTAGCGACGGAAATATGTTGTGCAGTAGCGTCGGAAGGCTGTGATTGTTAATGATAAGAAAGAAATGCATCAGAAAGTGTGTTAACTTTTCTGAACTAGGAAGGATTTACCCACCTTAAGTGTAGGAATATACTTAATTTTAATATTTACTTTAAAGTTTACGGTTTAAGGATTCAGTGAATGTAAATGCTTTTCCATCGAAATTATACCTTTTTAGGATTTAATTGTTCAATTATTTTTAGTAAATCAGCACCAGGGTCATCTTCTAAAATTTCTTTTGAAACATAGTAGTTTTAATAGTTCAGGCTCAGACCCTCCAAGGGTCGCTGGCCAGATTAGTAAGTACGTAAGTTATTTTAATATGTTTGCTCCTAAACGCTCGGCTTGAGAATAAGTAGGCAGCTCAACTGGACACTGCACCGCTTTGCGACCCTCAAGCTAGGCAGAACTAGAAGCCTAAGCAAAGAGAAGAACGCAGATTGCATATCCATGAATTTTGAGTTTGAGAGGCTGATACTCCACAACAAAGACAGGCTCGCTTGCAAAGACACTGAGAAAGACGTTGAAAGGGTTGCAAAGATTGCATACACATAGACATGGGAGTTAGAGACAATTGAACAAAGAGAGGATCGACTGAAAATGTTGCATATATCCTGTCCCTCAGTACAGAAATCAAATCACGAAAGTAAAGAGAATTTAGACTTCAAATAAACCGTGCATTGTACTTCTCCAAACAGATAAGCGGCAACTCCTGCACAAAGAGAGGTGCGCCACGTTCTGGGGCCAAATCGTCTCTTCCGTGATCGTATAACTCGTCACGTAAAAACGAGCATTATAACGTCGGAAAGATCTTTTACACGTTATAATGCTCATTTTTAAGTGACGAATTATACGATCACGGAAGAGACGATTTGGCCCTTGGATTTTCCTATGACGAAAACGTCGACTACGCCAGTGATTTAACTGCCAATTTGGACTGTCAATTTGGAAAGACGAATCTAAGGTAAATTGCTGCTTGAGCGGTAGGCGGATTCATTTTATTCATTTCAATGACATTGCTGATCCATCAGAGTCACTTCTTTCACTACTCATTCGTCTTTCAAGATATTTCTTTCGAAAACGAGACGAAAAAATAGTGCTTTTCAAATGACCTTTCGGAGCTAACATAATGACAAAACGAAGTTTCACGCCAACGTTCAAAGTGGAAGGTCAAGTGTATCATCAGACCAGGAGTTGGCTTCCGTCCTTGCCTAACGATCACAAGTTTTTACAGATTTATTTTGTGAGCGATCACCAAGAACAGGCAAATATTCATTGTAACAAGATTCCTAACCTCGATTTCAATTTGGTCAATTTACAGCAGAAGATGCTACATAAGCAAAATACCATCGTTAGATAGTATTCGTTACTGCAATCGAAAGGGCATGAGAATTTTGAAGTCGTGATTTACGCAAATAAGACGGGCTTTACGCCGATAAAACGTGCGGGCGATGTGAAACCAAAGTTCTTCGCTAATTTTATTCCGACCTACCTCATCTCCGCTTTATCTTGATCCGACTCCCCACAGGTACTGCAGCAAGTACATATGCACATATAACAAATAGCCCTTATTTTGTTTTAAGCAATAAATACGAGATTTATTATTTGCACTAAGATGTGATGAAGAAATAATAAAATTTTTAAATTAAGAAGACTATTGAAACGGACCGCTTTACACACTAGATTTGGGACAAATGGTAGACCTGTAGAAGATAGTATTAAAGTCAGATTCATCTGGCACTACATCGATAAAAGTTGGTTTAAGTTCGGTTTAAATGGTGTCTTTAAAAATGTTAAGTTTAAGGTAAGCATGTTTGAATATATGATTCGAAACGGTCAAGTTCTGGTCATACTATGTGCCAACAAAATATTTTATAATTTGTAGTCAAGTTATTGACTTTTATAAAAAATTCAAAAACATGTGGAAAGACATCCTAACAGCATCGTTTTAATACGCCTAATTAATACGTATTAGGTTTATGCTATTTTAAAATTACAAAGCATTTTTGTACTAAAAATTAGATTTCCCATTTTCCGAAAACCTGTTAATCACAATCGACCCACATTGAATGAATGAATCTCTCTGATTAATAGGATCATTTTCATAGACATATTATTAAATAAATAAATAAATTCCACACTTATGACACCAAAACTGCTTTGAATGAAATTCCTTTTGCCTTTGAGTGTCCTGAATTCCAAAAATGTTATCATTTTTTTGTAAATACAAACACTCTTTTATTTGTATGCCTCTAGTCTAAATGAATAATATTCAACGAATACGATTGCAAATCACTAGTGGAACTCTATATGGGATAGCAATATTGTTTTCATTTTTATTTTGCATGCTCCAATGAGATTGAATACCATTCATAAACCGATGAATCGGATTTGGCGGTCCTTAGTTTAATTTTATTTTAACTTTCAAAAAAGATGTGGCCATGAGGAGGATTAATTACTACTATCAAAAGCCTTACAAATCATTCCCAAGTTTTGTGGTCCAACTCAACTTCAGGTTGTATGATGTCAAAGAACACCTCATACCCAAAGGACAGAAATGTAAAACTGAATACAGAAATACCATCTGCATCAACTGACCATAAACGTGACATTTTCCAGCAACCATTATCAACAAAAAAAAAAAAAACTTAACTTACATTTAAAAAAAACCTCCGCAATATATTAAATGGCTGACTGGGGCAACTGCTGCTGCTTTCAAGCTGATCGCTTCGCGGCTAAATTCCGATTAATTGTTAAGTTCTTAATCGAACTGTGTGTGTTTCTTTTGATTTGATCTATCCGAGGTGTACTTTTGTAGGTTATTTATTTTATTTTTTCACTTTTAATATTTTTTTTCTCCAAATATATTCTAATGGATTATAACAAAAAGAAAAGAAGAATAAGAAAATATAAAAACTTTTATTTATTTTTCCTTTGTAATTAAATTTTTTGTAACAATTACAATTTAATTAACACTTTTCGCTTTTGTTTTATTATTATTTCTTATATATTTTCTTTTATGCTCACTTTAAAACATTTTATTTATTTAAATTTAACCGTTTCACTTTACACTTAAATTTCTTTATTTTTTTATTTCTAGATTTTTTCTTATACAGAAATTGTTGTAATAAAATGTAATAAATTAAGAAAATTAAATAAATAAATAGTTGATCCAACAAATAAAGTGTTCGGGTAGGTCCAGTATTTTAGGCATGCATTCAAATGATAAATGAGTGATAAAAAACAAATCCTGTAAAAAAACAAAATTATCTAAAAAAAACATATAAATTTAAAAAAATTAATTAACAAAAAAATTCAAATTAAACTTATAATCCAAACATACATATGGGGGGCTAACCTCTTTTGTTTTCCGGCCGAAAGAGATTAATTTTCTTAAATTTTATTTAAAAAGTAAATTAATAAATAATACTAACGGAACGGAAAATCTGGTTATGAGTTTTGTTTTGGTTTTTGGTTCAAAAACCAAGATTCGATACGAAACCGAAAATTCACACGTTAAAAGCGGTTCGTCCGTGAATCTTTCCGGATGCAGATAAATTTTTCTTCACGATTGAATCGGGATTTAGATAATTTTTTGGATTCTTTATTTTTTATTTTTTTTTTATAGAATTATATAATTTTTTTGGTTTTAATTTTAGAGAAAAGCAATAAAAGCGGCAAAAATTATTTATTTTGCAGGGATGCGAAATAGCGCGACCTTTCGTACACGTAGTCGCTCGTAGACTGAATTGTTAACAATATGCCGAACTAGAGTATCTTCTGGGTGGTGGTAGTGTAGTGCAGTGTGCTTCTGGCTTAAAACTTTTTTTTTTCTAGTATGACACAATACCATGAGGCTCCACTATCCACATTGATGGGGCAAATGACGACGCCAACAGCAACCGTATGTGGGCTACGCGTTTGTATGTCTGGCTTCGAATTAAAAACAACAAAAACGAAGACCGATTCTCATGCACATATCTGAGCACTAGAACAATTACAAGTGGGACTCTTTGTTGATGATGATAATACTTCGGATGTATTGGAGCATAGATGCACTCAGTTGGTTGGAGTTTTGCTATTCACCAGAACAAATGTCTCCTTGCTCACTTTCGAAGTGAATTTCGAAAGATTTTCTCTCTCACCGTGAGTAATTGCAGTAAGTTTAAATGTGTGCACGTTTTGGTAGGGAGCTTATTTTAATGTGTAGGTTCCGTGATGGAGAAATTTCTCTGTTTTCTCTATTTTTTACTCAAACAATTCGTTGTTCTAGTGTTTGTGAAAGAGAGCAGCACGAAAAAAGATCTCAATTTGTGCTGGACTTTCTCTCTTAGATGTAGGGGCACGAAATTTGTCGCCTAATCAAAGTATCTCATGGGTCGTGGCTCATATATACTCGTACTTTAACAATTTGGTAAGTCTCTAGTGTGTGGTTTTTTTTTTTTTTTGATGGCGGAGGGAGGGACTTGTTTATCTCATGCTCTATGAAAACCGGGGTTGGGTAGGTTAAGAGTCAAATTAAATTTGAATGGCAATCATTTAGTTATATTTTCGTTGATGTGGTTGATGGTGGACCCGAGTGTGTTTTCATTTAGCTATTAAAGCCAGTTATGATGAAGACGGCTTGGCACCTTCTTTTGTAAAACAAACTGATTGTGTGCAATTTTTAGGGCTTATCTAGAGTAAGACATGAGGCACTTTATTTCGTTTTAGTGTTTACTATGACGTGATTTTTGTTTTGTTATATTGGTACGTAACATTCTTTTACCATCCAAGAAATACTATAAGACACTTAAAGCTTAGGTTTATGATTTATTACATGGCATGCGGCTAATCACACGGTTATATTATCTCACCTTTACCATTGGGCTTTCTTGCCGATTCACTGTTCGCAGGACTACTTATCTAGGTGTATGCGATGAACTTGTATCTACATGTGTCTATATAGCCTGTTATAAAATGCAAACAGTCTTTGTACGGGCTATGTGTAAATTCGAGTTAAACGTGGTGATGTGGTGGACAACATGTTAGTCTTCACCTTGCCATCGTTTTTAAATATTTTTTTGCAATTTTGGAGAAAAAGCTAATCTGAAAACACGTTGAGATTTTTCAAGCACTTTTGACGTCGTAGAATATAAGGCCAATTGTAAACTAATTTTTAAGGGTAAAGTGAAATAATTCAAATGAAACAAAAATTTAATTTAACATCACCTCCTGTTTTAGTTGAGTAAGAAGCCTGACTGTCGAGGGAACATAACTTTTAAAAATTGCAATCCTCAACCAAAACGAGTCTTGAGCCAGGTCGATCTTAAACTGTCTTCAATTAGTTTCGCACGCCAAGTTGGTTGAGGTCCCTTTCCACTTGCTCGGTCCACCTGAATCACGGCCTGAACAGCTCATACCGGGTTATTGTATCTCCTTCTCCAATTCGTAGACTAGGATAGACAGGGTCTTGTACAGAGTCCCTAAGAAAGTGTCTTATGACTGAAGCTTGGTTGCGTTCAATGCAAGATTTTGTATAATAATCGCGCTAAAGACACGGGCATTAGAGCAATTAGAGGAGAGACGGAGAAGATACCGATGCACGTTGGTTTTAAATGCTTGTGGATTTTTATGATGAGGATACACAAAGCTATGAAGATCATTTCACATTACCGTTAGGTGCTATTAAATGCTTACTGAAGTTGAGCACAAGGCATTTGATAGAAAAGTCCCATAAAATTTCTTTGCCCATTTCAAGGGTAGAAAATCCTTAAATATGGATATATCATCTGATCCCCAACCGAAACCAGCAGAAGAGTAAGCTGTGATCTCTAATTCGGTTTATGATTCTGCAATTCGAACAGAACTCGTTTAAATTTTCTGCGTGGGAGACTTCATTCTTCGGGGTATTAACAGGAAACCAGTATTACAATTTCTGGTCCCAATACTAGTATCTTTAAAGTACTCTTGTTGTAGCATGCTGCTAATGATTATATTTGTTATACCTGGATGATAATAGTGTTGCGCTCCCATGTATTTTGAAATGTGTCCATACAAATACATGTGTAACTTTCTATTAGCGATCTCAATCTATCCTGAAAATGGCTTTTACCCTCTTTTGCCAAATGTTCGATTCCTTCTTTCCTTCCTACGATTTGTGCTTAGAGTCATAGGCTGGCAAAATACACTACATATACAATGTTTATAATAATTACTCTAACCTTTTAAAATTAGTTTCATTTCTGTTTACAACATATCTATCTATAAACGTTTTCCTAGTATTTTAACACTTCATTTAAAATGTTAAAGAAATCTGTTAATAGAAGAGAGTTTCTCTTTGCGAACCCGGTTTTGTGTGTTCATCTCTTAAAAGAAATTCACCATTTGAATTGAGTGACTTTCTGACAACACACTGGGGGGATTTAAGATACATGTTAATATACGTATACTGAACATATAGCACTGCAGTAGAACGGTTTCTCATGTCTCATTCTACTTTTCCCATTATTTCTGTTAGATGAGTGTTATTAAAAGTATTTTGCAATGTTATTACAGGCTATTCGCAACCCCTATTAGAAAAGATATAACGTTTCAAATTATGTGATTGAAACTTAGAAAATATTCGTCGATTACGTGGTAGGGGATACCAGGCGGATTGGTCAAAGAATATTGTATAATTTTGACACGGAGATGCCAGATAATCTTGTTCCTTGGGCTTCAGCTCATGAATTGTTTATGATTTGCTGACATTGACTTGGGAGTTTACAAAAGCCTACAGAAAGATGTCGCTTAGATTCAAATAGAGCGAAACAATGCGGATTGGAAATTGTTGCCATAACAAATCGATTGTCTCTCGCACAGTATGACAGGTCGTGTCGTACTGCTAGAACAGCTTTACGATCCAAACAAATCAACTGCGACCACAAAAATTGCGTTATGATTGTGTGATAATGAATGCCATCGACGACACCTTCTATAAAAAAAAAACCGCCCAATCATTCTATCAGCCGAAAAACTACACCGAACAGTTGCTTGTCGAGGATGTTTTGATTTTTCATCGATCCTTAAAGGATTCAGCATTTCGGTTTATTCAAGAAGTCCTCCTCTTGGTTCCTTGGTTTTCCAAAACTCATCGGAAGAACTGTCAAACTAAAAATTGTCTGTTGGCTTAAGGTCTTGTGTGAACTAATTTTTCCAAACGCGGAGTTTGTGGACTTTAAGGGACCCTTTTACTCACTACGGCGATGTTTTTTAAACCAGACTTACCTTCTGGACATTTGACCTTGTGAATTATTGAGATTTTGCAATATTCGTGCAACAGTATGATTGCGAAGTTAGACCTTTCTTCTCGAGTATTCGACACTCTGAAGTACCTGCCGATAGAGGCAAGTTACAGTTTGTGTTGCCAGACGATTGTCCTTGTTCAAAAGTAGTATGTGAAATGTTATTGCAAATGAGTGTTCAAGAAAATATTTATCTCCCTTGGAATAATGCGGTTAAGTTGGTCCGCATATACCTTCGGAAGTATGGTTAAGTTTGGTTATGTTAGAGGAGATGTGCACCTTGTGAGCCCTTACACGCTGTTCTGATTGTTCATTGTGATTTTCTCAAGAGCGTTGGGCAGTTTCTAATACTGTTCCTAGCGGCCGGTTGGTTTAAATTCGAATCAGCCAGCGCTCTTAATAAATCGTATCAAGTCCATCAACAGGAAGTACTTAGGTACCTAACTACAATCGACAGGAACTTGCCCGAGTTCTTTCAATTCTCCAAACAATCCTAGCCATTTACATAGCAAGTATTAGAAGGTTTCTGCATATTTCTTCTACATTTTAACATTTTAAATCAAGTCTTGTGACCATTTGGTCCAATGACACAATGTCCTTCCGGGTACCATTGTCATTGGAGGTTAAAATAAAATACCCATACCCACAATTTTACAAATAAAACACTAAGACAATTCTATGTAAAATTATTAAAAGGCTGCCTCCGATCAATTGTTAATGTCAAGTCCATTAGGAAAGTTTTCAACTTAAAAACCCACTTTATAGCAATAAATTAAAATTTATTTTCAAAAAGATCACCACTTGACTTACCAACTACGTGATCCTTTTCCCATTCACTTTATAACACTTAAAATCCACAAAAATCAAAGGTTAACCTGAAAAGATAAGGACAAAATATTAATTACCAAAAATAGCTGTTCGCTTTGATTTTGCCAGCCCAGCTGCAAAACTTTCACAACCCTCATTCACAAACAAAACTCACAACACCCATTCCGCCTACATTCATCCCCTATATAATTAATCAAAAGTGTCAAATTCGGGATTCAAAATCAGGCAAATCAGTAGATTGGGGGGTATAATGGCATCACTCCGAAAAAGGACCAGGACGATGGTACCTGCAAGCGGAAGGTGTTGCTAGTATAAAAGAGGGGAACACAAGAAAAAAAAAACATAAAAATAATTATCTAATTTAAATTCACCACAGAACCATGGACTTAGACCAAAAACCCATCATCAAGTGATGGCCCAAAAAAAAAGGAAAAAATGAACTGGTTACGGTGGAAGTAATTGAAGTTATCTTCGTTTGCTTCTTCCGCTTTTATTTCATTAAAGGTTAGGCTCCTGTTAAAAGTTTTGCTACCGAAAATGTTTATTGGAAAATCCTTTTAAAGAAGAAAATAACAAGAGTGCTCGTATTTGGTACTGGAACTGGGTGGTACATACTTATATAAGGTTATCTGGGCAATCTTTGAATTTTTAAATTCAAAGAAAAGTTTTTTTTTTTTTACCAAAGGAAGGTATTAATGTTCAATACTCAACTGAATTTGGGAGGTTTAAAATTAACTTGGTATTCTTCGTCGTTCGGATTTACAGTTAAATAGAAATGAGATATGTTTTATTTAACTTTATGAATTATGGATTTTCAAAAGATTATTTGAAAAAACCTGACTTCTTAGAGTGGCCGCTAAAATGATAAGAATGCTCTGTGAATTTTCATGTACTCGTATGTCCTATATCATTACGTGATGCCCTACGATTTAAAGATTATGAACACTTAAATTAATAGTAAACTTAGCCCGGACCACGGAGGCCTTTGTTTTTGAAGAGCGAATGCCTTATGAACGTCACTGATGATGGCCAAATTCGCCTGGTCTGCCGGACTTCCACCGACAACATCCTCTTCTTCTTCAGAAAATCCGACACTGAGACAGCTTCTTGTATTACTTCCGCGGCCGTATGGATTATGTCCTGTTCTCTCTTTTCATCTTCAGCAGATCTATGATGACAGAACACAATTGGTTCCAGTTCCAGTTGTTCTCATGGAGTGCTTTCGCCTACCTACGTTTTCAGTCTCTGTCTTTCTCTAGGCCATTTAATGCATTCAAAGATATGCGTCGTCTTAAGTCGAGTTGCCATACTGACATGTTGGACTTCCTATTTTCCCCACCCTGTGCGGGTACATATTTGTTAAAGCACCCGTAGCCGGTGCGTTATTCTGTGAGGTAGAAATTCGCTTCTTCATATTTTCGTTTCATCTAATTCGAGATGTTTCCGATCACTTTTGCTGTTCATCTATCCTCAGTCTTGTGCCTCAGCGTTTTTGCCAGCGAAGCATTGTGATCTCCTTGACTTCAGCCTTTTTCCGTTTCCATTTCCTTTCCAACATCTGCTTTCTTTTATCATTTCAATGGAGATTACTCCCGCGACTACGTGAACGACTGGTTCTAAGATTCCTCGATAGAAACTTGACACCCGAAAAGGTCCTTTTCCGCCATACCGCTGCCATTTGTTTTCTTTACTTTTCAAGCAGGAGCCCAGATTTTGTACCCATACAAAAAAAAAGAGTGCGTAATTATCAAGTATAGTGTGTGCCTGCTTGCTGTGGGGCTTCGTTTGCCATTAGTCTGCTCAATGCTGAGGTAATATTTGCAAGCCCTTTCGGATTGCTTTGTATCCAGCCTCATTTTAATTGTCTTCAGTCTTTCTCCATCTGAAATAAAGATGGAATACGCCTTCTAGTCAACACAGCTTTTCCTTTCTTCTGTGTTGCTCAGCTCAGTCCATGGTCTTGCATCCAGAACTGGAGTGGTCTCGTGGCTTGATTTATTCGCCTCTTAAGTGTCTCACACGGTTTTCACCGAAGCTATATCATCGGCGTTGGAAACCAGGTTAGGGCATCTCCATTAAGTCTCTACTTAAAATATGTTTGAAGTCACAGTCGTTTTTAAGTCCCCGTAAGGATAGGAAGTAGCCCACTTAGATCCTTAAAAACAATCACTGGCACTCCCACAAAAATCGAATCGGAAGCTACTAACACGGGTCTGGTTGTTAAAAATCGTAAAAAAATATATATGTCGTCTACGAACACCGACGACTCGGCCAGAAAGTTACGAAACTTAAATATAACTTTGAGGTAAAGGAACTCGTCTACCTAGGCTCGGCTTTCAATTACTCCAACGACATCAGCGCAAAAATTCAACGTAGAAAAACACTTGCCAAAATTCATTCAAGGGCCTATCTAGTAAACTGAAGTGACGCTATATAAGTACCTCATCATCCCCGTCCTGCTATATGGAAGCTTGGACCTTACCAAAATCGGATGAAAGCGCACTCAGAATTTACGAGAGAAAAGTTATACCGATTTAGGGTTCTGCTCCCACCTGTGCGATGGTTCAGTGAGGAGAACTATGTGAGCTGCGCAGCGAGACCGACCTGGTCAAAAAGATGCGTTTACAACGGTTAAGATGTCTAGGACAAGTATAGTCGATTAACACCAATTCTCCAACTCGAAGAATCTTCGATTCCAACCCTGAGGGACTACACAAAGGAGGACGAGGAGTAAGGATGGCAATTGTGGTAGTAAAGTATTAATGAAATTATTGCATACCAAAGGATAAACTCAAAAATATAATTGTTATACCATTTTACAATAAATATGACCCATCAATGTTTTTCGTAGATAAATCAGTTTTTTAATTGGTTAAATAAGTAACGATAAGGACAACTGACTCGTAATACAATTTCAACATGAAATCAAGGTTTCTCCTCAGAAAATCCATCGAAGAAAACATTTAATAAACGAGATTAATTTTCCTTGAAATACTTGTACATGCAACAAAAAAATAATAACAGTAACTCCTTAATTCCTTTCCTCAACCAAGTCAACAAGGATGACGTTTCTACTACGCCTACTCTCTTAGGATTCAGTCTGACTTTAAGTTAGGCAGCAACAACAAATATTAAGGAAACATTTTGAATTTTATTATTATTTTCGTGTAATTTTTTGGTTGAAGGAAATTCGTGACAATGTTTCGGAATTTTCAACACTTAACCAGTCGGAAGGGAAGTGGAAATTGTAGGACCGTTTTGCACAGGAAAAGAAAAACTGACAAAAACGAGTTCTTTCGCTATCCCGCCTAGGATAAATTGAATTAATTTTCATGAACTTATGTACAACAACTTTGTACTTGAAGCGCTTACTTTTTTTTTTTTGTTTCTGTGACGATTGTGGACGATTGCCTGCGAAGGAGAAGGGTTGAACTTTGAATTTTAGTTTGTTGTTGTTTTAATTTTCTTGCAAATAAATGCACAATGCCATTTGTTGTTGTTCTAAGCGAATTCCATTAAGGGTGGAGGTTTCTGTGATTGAGATTTATCTTCATCATTCCAAATATGGATTCAAGGATCTTGAGCTGTTAGTTCTTAAACTCCGAGAATTTTGTAGGATAGGTTAACGAAGAAGTTCTTTTCAAACCACCAGCTGCTACAGGAAGCCGCTTGATTGCATAAACATCACACGCAGAAGCAATGGCTTAGTTTACACTGGTGACTTTATCCGGATCAGTATCCATCTAGCTTATACCAATCAGCCAACTTTCCTGTTCGGGAGGTTAACAGCCCTTTGCACTCCAGTTTTTTTTTTTTCAGAATCCTTTTGTGTCTTATAGGTTCCTATGAGTTTTTTCACTCCAGAGGATCTCAGGAAGTTAAGAAACTGATCTTGATCGATGGAAGCAAGCTGTTCGTTTGGGATCGCTGCCAAGAATTCTCTTTCCGAATTCAGGGAGGGCTAGACATTCCGTACTGATGTGTACATAAAGCTTTTTTACTCTCAAGGCAGAGTATGAATCTGTTGCGAGATTTTTAATCATTTGCAAAGAGATATCTGCATTCTTAAATGTGTAATTCACATTTTTAAGACTATTCAACACGCCATTTAGTGTAAACTAGAAAACTTTATGTATGTTTACACTGTACCAAAATATTGTCTTGGCCACCTTAACAGATGGATTGATCTAAGTAATTCAGGTCCTTGCTCTTTCTTACTTATGATCGTTCTACAATTCACGGCGGACCTGGACCATAAACAGAAACCGTTTCCACCCAGTTTTGCACCCCAAGTTGTTAAAGGTCCCTTTCCACTTGCTCGCAGCACCTAAGTTGCAGTCTTCTTCTACAATGCCGGACCCCCATGGTGTACTCGAAACCTCTCTGTACCAGAGTGCTGGTGTGCATCCGCTCTACATTTTCAAGCCATCTTAATGGTTTTATCTGGACTCTTCTGACAAGGTCAATGTCACCGAATAGGCCATATATTTTGTCGTTAAATCTTCTCTTCCACTCTCCATTAATGCAGACTGGATCGTAGATCACCCGAAGGATTTCTCTCTCAAAATAACCGATGGTGGCCTCATTCAGACTTGACAAAATCCATGCCGGACTTGGATCATCAGGGTCTTATATGGAGTCACTTAAGTTGTTCGGGAAAGGACTTTGCTACTCAATTGCCTTCTTAGCCCAAAGAAACAGCAATTGGAAAAATTATTCTGCGTTGGATCTCAGCGCTGGGGTTGTTGCTTGAGTTTATAGCTGAGCCTTGGAAGATAAAGCCCCTAACTAACTTAAAGTGGCTACTATCTGTCTAAGTCTAGGGTGGCGTTCCGTTCGAGACGTCGGTGCTGGGTGTCCTATTTGATTTACAGCACGTGCTTTGTTTTGCCTTCGCTGACCGTTTCCAACCCATCTTTACCGCTTATGTCACGAATACCCACGCTGCATTCAACATGTATATGCGAGCAATTGCATGGACTTTTGAAAGATTGTGCCTCTGGTGTTGCCGTGTGAATTTTACACAATTCAAGAACGATATTGAAGAAATCACATGACAGCGTGTCGCCTTTTCTTAATCCTTTTTTGACATCGAAGATTTCGGCAAAGTCTTCACCGTCCTTGATGGAACAGCAAACATTCTCCATCGTCATCCTGCACAGACGGACGAGTTTGGCGTACTCGTCTCTATAAATGCTGTCATACGCGGCCTTAAAATCGATAAAGAAGGTGGTGGGTATCGATTTGAAATTCCCAGGTTTTCTTCAGGATCTACTGAACTGTGAATATTTCGTCGGTGGTGGACAACAGACATCCCAGAATACGGGCCAAAGTCCACATTAATAAAGACCAATCAGCTTGCTGACCAAAGGATTTAGGCGCTCATACAATACACCAGATAGGATTTTGTAGGCGAAGTCAAAGAGACGTATGCCTCTATAGTTGGAGTCTCCTTTCTTAAGGATCGGGCAAATAATATTCTATTCGACGGACATGCTTTTGTGCAACCACATTTTACAGATGAATTGGTTAGTCTTCTGTTTGAAGCCTTTATGTCGATGAAGTTCGTACTGCACCTGGGCTTGGTCCTGGACTAAATCAGCGGTGTGAACTAGGCCAGACACCGTTGTTGAGAACACTCGACATTCTTTCTGCTTTTAGCTGCTCAATAAATGAAGTATGC
Source organism: Criorhina ranunculi (assembly GCA_951813785.1). Classification (NCBI taxonomy): domain Eukaryota; kingdom Metazoa; phylum Arthropoda; class Insecta; order Diptera; family Syrphidae; genus Criorhina; species Criorhina ranunculi. Next base: position 8,911,853 of record OX638383.1, on the reverse strand, counting down.
ACACGTTGACCGCTGAGCTATGTCAAAACCACAATTAAAGTTTGAGCTACGATCAAATGGCTTTACTAGTTTCTTCTAACTGTTTGTTGAAAACTGTTGGTCATATTGTCGATACGTATTGGAATTTTCTTCTTTGCTGTTAAAAGTAATTTTTCACATTCGCTTTAGCAGTTTCTATTCTGTTTGTACCTCACTTTATCTCTGTTTTCTTCATCGACAACAGAAGGTGTGGGTGTGTGAATGTATGCTCTGCCAACTGATGTTTGCTACTTATGATGCTGTTCTTGCAGTGCTAATATCCTTAATAGTTATTGATTGTCAGCGTACATGATGAGAATTTTAAATTATTATCATCTCTCTTTCTTTCAGTTTATTTCTTGATGCAATATGGGGTGGTTGTACGTATCTCCCCGGCCACCCATCACTTAAAAACCCACCCACTTTCTCAGCTGTCAGCAGGATGCTTCATCGTTTAGGTAGGGTTTTTCTATTTTTATTTTTCCTAACATCCAATGTGAAGGGGGGACGGCGCAATGGTATGTAAAATTTGCGCAAAATTTTTCTGTTCATCAGAAGCCATCAACATCACACCCCGGGTAGTCCACACCCCCCATCACATTCGCATTCTTATCTCATTTCGATTCTTTTAACAAATGGAATAGATGGAGGAGAACATTATTTATCAAATTCGATTCGCGTGACGCTATGCTGTCTATGACATTGTATATACACGAGTGTCCTGCGACACTTTATTGGTGAAATTTTACAGAAGGATATTGACTGACAAACGTTGTAAAACTGCCTTTCGCACAGCGTTCTTGATGGAGGTGGCTTGCGGATGTCTTGCTGCTGTTGTACGTGTATCTCTGACTTGTAGAAGGGAATTTAATAAAGTTGTACTCGTTGGGCGTTTACAAGTTGTCGATTTCCCAGCACGAGAGACGAGAGGCTCATGGAAAGGCGTCAAGTCATTCCGAAACACCATCAAATTAGGATTAATGGCTCGAAAATGATTTAGGCTGCTGTTGTTGTAGATGATCGTTCGAAGAAGAAAGTGCGACATAATTTTTGTCATTAAATTTATGTTACTCAAGTTTAAAATGTTCTTTTTTTCTTTTCTTTTTCAGAATTTAGTAGTGAGGACAGGCGTGAGCTAATTTATTCGCAGCTATAGGTACATGAGGTAAATTGATAAATTTGTAGAAATTAATTGTTGTATAGGTATTCATTACAAATTAAACTTTATTTTTATAAGTTTCCTTAGTAGTTATACTATAACTAAAGCGAGATACATACAAAACTCTCAAAAGCTTTTTCCTGCAGGGGAGGCAGATTTGATGGTGAGGTACTTTAAGAAAGTGGCGAATTCATAATAATTGGTTGCAATCAGAATGCACACTGTAGCTTTGCACCAATGATAACTGAAAGCTGGTCAGAAGTCTCAGGAAGAAGGACAAGCTACGGGAAGGTACTCACATGCAAATGCATGCCAGAGTGCGTGCACGAATAATCTAGTGGAAGACTAGATCTCCAAAGATGGACTTTTCTTATCGAGGAATAAGCACAATTTCCGAGACCATGGAGCACACAAATGATATTCTAATGGAAGCGCACTGTCTTGGATTTTTCAAGTCCAATCAGCCCTCGGCCCAAGAGAAATGAGGACTATGAAAGCAAAGGTTGAAGAGGTTGAAAGTATAGTTACATATAGACCTATGTAGGTTACCTGTGAAGCAACTGGCCACGAGGAAAGCAAATCTTGTATTTCTGCTGAGCCCGGGAAAGAATGATTATACGGAAGCAATAATTCAGATGATAACAGCAACAGCAAATGCAGAAAGTGGTTTCGCTCCCAAAGACAGAACAAAGTGGAAAGTCAAGTCAAACGATAAGCAGGAAAGATTATCGGCAAAGGCTGAGTGCAATAAACAGCTAACCACGTTAAGTTAGCAAATGGTTCTGGATTACAACAACAAAAGAATGGAGCTTCACTCGAGGAAAATGCACTCCCGTCCTCAGATACCCAGCCTGGAGGCCCCAGCAGCGTCGAATGTGGCACGAGATAGGCCTCAAACAATTATTTCTTTCCCACCGACCCTGGACCTGCTCGGAAAGCGTGAACTTTTTTTCTCGTCTTTCCTTCAAATTTCTTTGCTAGATGGGTAGAACGGAGCTGGAAATTCGGGGAAAACCTACTCCGGTCCTCAGACACGCAACTTCGGGGCCCCAGCAGTGCGAGTGTGGCACGTGGTATGCCCCAATCAAATTATTTTTTCCCCACTGATAGACCCTGGACCTGCTCTGAAAGTGTGTATTTTTTTCTTTCTCGTCTTTCCTTTAAAAGAATGTTTGGATACGTCACAATATTGCAGGCCCCACGGTCTTTACAAAACAAACAGAACTATGTTTGAAAACGCCGGCCACATATAAAACAAAAGGATTAAAGTGATAAGTAAGCCAGTGGTATCACCAGTCATTGAGTACCCTTTACTATATGTAATTAGAAAAGAACAAGAAGAAAATGCATATTTTACCACATTTACCGAAATGAAAATATTTCCAATGCAACTAACTACTCTTTTCGTTACCGTTAAACCATAACGAATCATCTTAACTGGATATACAAAACTAAGGGAAAACTTCGATAACTTTGTAACTCATAAATTGCCTTATCCACTTAAAGACACTGTGCACAAAAGAACTTTCACATTTTGTTATACCCTTTCGCCTTTATCCTTCAAAAGAAGGAATCAAAAGAGAAAATGGAAAAAAAATTACAAAAACAAAAAAACTGTGTCCAACTCTAAGTGTTAAAAATTCCGGAAGCGAATACCAAAAAAAACAAAAAAAACTTTTGTTCTTCGAAAAGTTTTGCGATATTGGCTTCCAGAAAGTGTAGCTGAGTGGACTTGAAATAGAAATCACGTCACTGGCATTGGAACACCCAGGTCCAGGTGGATTGTTTTTGTTTTAATAGCTATCCACTCTTTCACTGTGTTCACTTACCTCCTGCGAAGTTGTCACAAAGTAAAATGCACTTTTCTATTTTGATCTGGAAATTGATCACCTATTTGATATCGTGAGAGAATGAGATGGCTTACGAGTGTAGATGCAGAAATATCAATTCCTTCGTTTTACTTTTGAAGGAATAAGTTTTCATATAGAGGAAAGGACAAGTAGGAAAGAAGTTCTAAGTCGTGAGAGTACATACGTACATACAATTACATTTATCTTGTTTCACTTTCAGTACGCTTTTCTTAAGAAAAGATCCATTGAGCTGGCACTTTACGAGGTAGAGCGACCATAACAAAATAAACTTTCAATTCAACAATACATCGTTGAAGTCATCTCCACTCTACTTTGGTTGATGTTAATGAAGAAAATATTCGAGAGACTCGATAAAGCAGGAAGCACTTCACCTATAAGATCTATTGTGCCAGGATCGAGTTAGACCAGGAGGTGCTCAATCTTCTTAATGAAATTGAGGACGCACCTTCAAAAATCTAAATTTCCTTGAGAAAACAGAGCCACACACTACTAGATGTTCTGCTGTTTCATCTTTCTTTAAGCAAAGTCGGCATTTGGTGTCCTGAGTTATAGCCATTATGCGTAGATGATACCTCAGGCTGCATTATCCATAAAGGAAGCTGGCGAGCCTTCTGATATATTCATAGGACGGATGAGCCATTTTTCCTGAACACTATTCCAGTAGGATAGGTAATTTAGTTTTCCCATTTGTTCTAAAAGAGGACTTTACCACAGAAGTGTCCGGTACCTATGTACTTCTAAGTGGAGACTTATCTGGCTAGTTGGTCAGCAAAAGCATTACCTTTAATGCCTCTGTATCCTTTTATCCACCAGAGCTTGACTTGGAACAACCTTCAAACCTAACTATCGACGAAAACATTGATGGTTACAGCCTTAATGCCAGTAACAAGATTGATGTTGGAACAGGTTTCTATGGCATACTCTTCGGTCTGGAAGAAAGATTCCGAGTGCTTTCGAGACTCTTCGGTGTGGTCGCAAGATACCAACCCCAAAGCTAGACTCCATCTTTGAACCAGCAGTATTCTACATTAGTCTTTTGATATTAAGCAAGGGATCGCCAGATTCCCAAGCTGAGCGATTCAGAATCTGGACTTGAAATCTTCTCCCAAAATGGAGGGATTTGGGCATGAAGTCTGACAGCGTGCTGATTATTTCTAGTCTTAAAGAATCACTAGTTGATCCGATGGCCTGCTCGGCAGGTTTCCTATCGAGCGTTGGAGAAGATTTACCATACATTGCATTGCCCAATTTCTGTCCTTTTTGACAAAAATATGCAGAGTGGTTAGTACTGTAAGTGGCTCTAGCAGCCGTTGTAGGGCAAGAACGCATAGTCCCAGTAGCACCAAAACTTGCTAATCGTTATTGCTTTGAGGTCGTTGTTTTATTTTTGACCTAGAGATAGAGTTAAGTCGCATAGATTAAGATATGCAAGACGTGTGTCAGGAATGGGAAACGATAGAATCTTTATTTCCAAACCGAATGGCAAAAGGCCTCTAGGTAGACCATGACGGTGATGGGAAGATAACGTCAAAATGATTCTTCAAGAAGTCAGTTAGGACAACGAAAAATTTATTGAACTGGCGTAGAACAGAATTGAATGGCAGGAGCTTGTTAATGAGAATATAGTCATTCGAATGGCAAACAACTATTATTATAATTATTTAGCTAAGACTCGAACCTGTGTAAATTCACTTAACAGTCCATCGCCCTATCCACAGGAAATCACAAATTATAAAAAAAGCAATTTGTATTTAACTTTTCATTTTATTGATTTGTTTTAATAATTCTACTTTCCACCTAAGATTTCATAGAAATGACATAGCAGAGCCTTAAAAAAATAAAGCTAGACAAAATCGTAAATATATTTTCTAGTGTCTATCTACGTAGCACCTCAATTTTCCTCAAAAAGCAATTCTTCTACGAATATCATTCTTGTACAAAACACTCACGGATGCTGCACTTTATGTTGACACTTCGGTAATGAAGAAAAATGCAAATAGGATTTTTATACAACTGTCGTGTTCCAAAATTCTTTCTTATAGCGCACAAACTTTGGTGATATATTAAGGACGACCTACGGAATACCTACGTGTGACTAGAAATTCGTTCTTGCATTATTTTCTAAAGAGTTTGCGAAGTTGCATTGGAATCAGATGCAGCAAGAGGTGGAAACAAATAAAATCTATCGAGGTGTCAATAGGGTGCTGCTTCTGTGGAAATATTTGCATTTCTTTTTTTTTTATTTGAATTATTTTCTGCTTATTGGAGCTAATGAGTGTGCATGAGGATGAGGATTTTTCTTCTCTACATTCTACGTTCGTTGGAAAGGGGAAACTTATTGAATATCTAGAATATGATTTTAAAGGTGTACTGGTGCCCTTAATCTCGAGTAGATTTTAAGTATCTCAGTTCAGACACATGAAAGAATTCTGTATGTATCTAGGTGAGGCTTGTAGGGTTGACATCTACCGATTCTGCAGCTAATCTATACAATTTTTCCACAAATTTTCCGCCTCACGATATCTTAGAGCGACCCACTCTTCTGCCTCACTAGGTGAGTGGATAACATTACATGAAATCATTTGCAAGGGTGCTGTGACATAAGACCAAGCGTCATAAGGCCAAATCTTTATACTTGAGAAAGTTATATATGACCAAATTCTAGCATTCGGCATTACGACACTTTCAAAAAGCGACAAAAGGCCAAACTTTTCTGGCACATCACACCAAACGAATATTACAACAAAAACCTGTTGCTCGTAGCCGATTTTGCACATAAAAGGACCGTAGCAGTGAAGTGGAGCGGCAGCGGAACGAAGCGGTGGAATAATTTTAAAATGTTTCAACGAACTAGCGACACAAAGCCAAATTGGACAGGTTTCACTTTGCGAAAGCGACATTCTGCCAAATGCTTAAATTCGGCCTAATGTCACTTTCAAAAGTGTCATTATGCCAAATTTTTATATTTGACATAATGTCGCTTGGCACAATGTCACGGCACCCTTTGCAAGGCCTTTGTGCCAATTTCTTTGCCCTATTATGGTGTCTATTGGTTTTTGTTTCTTTCTCACCTCGAGCTGTTCATTTGATTTGACCAGAAAATGGAACACATAATGGATAGACACCTATTTTTGAAAGCTTGTAGCTTACGTAAAGCAACAGTGGCCATTTTCCAAGCACTAAACTCGTAAGGAAGTACTCACTTAACGTGCTATTAGTTTGGTAACTACGAAAAGAGCACAACTACCATGTCAGTTGGCACATTCCATCAGATTTCCCTTCTTTGGTAGCTTGATCAATCCTTTGTTTTACTCATCAGGAAAGCGTTAGATTTTCCGTTGACGCCGCCCGAAAAAACCTGGCAGGGATGGCATTGATGCATACTGTTTTATTTTTTTGAAGACTCTGTTCGCTGCTGCAATCTCTACATTGCTGGTCCTGTGCGTATTCGTTAATTTGTTCTGGAAGACTGATCCGAGTTTGAAATCATCACGACGTCCCTTTTAGCACTGTTGCGACATGCTCTCTTTATCTCCTTACATTCATTGTATTGTTGGTGCACTTTGAGATCCCGAAACTTTTTGGTACTTTGTGTGTTCGCTTCCTGACAGATGAGATCCAGCTGACCCTGTGGCAGACATTATTCTCAAACAGGTTCGCATTGCATAAAAAAGTTGTCTTTTTCATTCTCAATCGCTGCTACAGTGCGACTGGACAATATTGAAATTTTTTACTATGCTCTGAAATTTTGCTGTCAGTATCCGGTAGTTGTGAGGTTTCCAAGATTAGAGGCTGTCACGTGCTATAAAAATAAGCAACAGAATGCCTCCGGCTGGTTTTCCAGCGAGACCAAGACAATATTTTTAGTCGGCGATTGTTACTCTTTAACATCCAACTATCTTATTTTACTCAGCCTTAAAGTTCCAATCTTATACTGCGTGAACTCTCGCTCAAGTTGGAGGAATTTGGAGTTTTGGAACCTTGAATTCACGAATGCAGAAGTGTCGTAGCGTTCCAGATTCCAGTTTAGTCCTGGACTTTTTGTCGTCTGTCGGTAACTAGAAGTAATGCCTTGCTAGTTTGAAAACGCATAACAGAAAGGTATGATAAAATTTGCGTACGTAGACTGTTATACTTACGAAATTTAAAATTAATATTTCCCACTCTTATACTAAAAAAAAAGAAATTTTCTAATGAGTTTTAAAATTTCAACCTTTTACCAAATTTTGGAAAACCATCCTGCGACATCATTCCGCAATAAGGAAGTCGTGTAGCCAACACAAAATTACTTCTGCCATTACAATCAACAAGAGTAATCACACCTTGACGATTGTACAACTCCCTTCCAGCTAAAAAGTCCTCTTTGCCAGGATGTGGCCAAGCCACTTCCACCGCAACCACCGTCGTCGTCACTCTGTAACTTTGTGTGTCGCCCATTGCGCTGTAAACTGGAGTCGCATACAGATTAGGGGGAAAAGTTCAAAGGAACGTGCTTCAATATCGTGCTGTGCGTTGTCATCCTGCAAAGTTTTCGAAAGATTGAGACCTAGGACTTTCTTTACGCCCAGTTAATTCACTCATACCTTTCGCACGAGTTCTCGATATCTCAATGACACCGGGATACAGTGCGGGCATTGGGGAGCAACGACGAGACAACGATGCTGATGATGACAATGAGTACAACGAACTACCTCGGTACAGAGCGTACACCGCTAACATCCTGCGCCACTGATAAAGATTCAACTTCACCATCTCACCAAACTCATTCCATGACAAACTGAAGCGCAAAGTTTGCATTATAAATTTTAGTCATGTATCTAATAACTTTGAATTAATCATCTCTTCCTGTGGAAGTAATAATCCTCACATTTGTGGCATTTGCAAAAAAAAAAAAAAAAAGGACAAAGAAAAACTTCATCATCGATATGGGAGTGGTGAAGGTTTGGTGAGGTGTCGCGGCTCTTAAAGAAAAAAAAAAAAGGGAAGTGGGAAAATAAAACGTTTTGACTTTTAGGGAATATAGAGAGGCTCATAGTAGAGGGTGAGGGCAGGCCTTACACACTCTAAAGGACATTCATGTCGACCTTTAAAACAGGTGCTAATGGACACGTTAATTTTTGTATTCTCGATGTCAGGTCTGACAATCATAAATGAGCTAGTTATCTCTACGGACTCAGAGTTTCAAGACTTTCGTTCAGCTTAACAAGTACGAATGCAAATATTTGGCGCGACAGCTCATAGAGAGCCAAGGTCTAGCTTCCCACAACCATTCATGTTGGTTTGTCAGGCCTGTGAACAGGTGTTGCCGCGAAAAAACGTTTGATGGTTTTGAGAATCGAACTTGTGTCAACTAAGCCATGGTGACCACTCACTCCTGCAGGCCCTTTGGAAAGATTCCAAGTGATCCAAATGATTTGCATGGATAAAAGCTGCTGTATCTAGTTTTCGATTAGCGGCCTTTTGCAAAGCATCCTGTCACCAGGAAAATGGGTGTCCATGTTGTTTTTTGATTTAGCGTACTTAGTTTTATATAAGTTCACTTATAATCAGCTACTTAATGCAACATTTCATCATTGGTGAACAAAATTATTGCAAATAAACGTTTGTAACTGGTAAGGAATTATGCATACATATGTATATTTAATGGAAATCCTTCTAGACACACGAACAATATTTTTATACTTCCACTAAGAAAAAGTTCTTGTTACTTTTTTTCTAAGTTTACGACGTCAAAATCTACATCCATATGTAAGTTTGGATTGCATAAGGTTACCCTTAGCGCCCAACAACCCACTTGATTACAAAAACCAAGGACATCAGCTGTAATTTATTAAATGAAATGCAAGAATTCACCTTTTTCGCATATAAATATGCGACTGCAGACATTTGCCTGCGACACCACCACCATCGCAACGACCACAGTCAGTTTGTCCTGTGAGCTTATTTCACTTAAAAGTACTCATCCTTCTCTTCTTCGAACATAGTTGTACGAGTTAGTTAATCAAAAGTTTCGTCACGGTTCTCCCAGTTGAGAAGGGTAGGACAAGAAAAATTATTTGAAACGTGTTTTTTTTTTGTCTTACCACTCACTTTTGTAGCTGTGGCTTCGTGAGAGATTATGCGTGGGTATGCTGAGTCGTTGGTCTTAAATAACTAAATATTCTTCATTAAGTTCATGCATTCAGCACTTTGAACTGTGTCCTTTCTTGGCCTTGAGTATGATGTCGAGGCTTGAAGATTAACTATGCTTAATACTGGTTGTAATTTTTTTCTATGTCAGATAATTTGAATGCAATAAACCGTTATCAATATGGACTTTTGATTGATCAATGCATTTTTTTTTAAAATACCTTGCGTTCCAGAAACTTAGGTCCGGCTTGACTGTGAATGTAAATAGTGCTAACCATATCAGATACATATTTTATTTGCAGTGCTTCCTTAGCCTGATTACAGGAAGAACTTCCCATTGATAATGGATGCTGTGGCTTATTGTTAATTGCATTTGATTGCTAAGCAAGCTGCAGGTTCGAATCTATCAAAGCCAGAAACACAATTAGCTCTTAAGAAAATGCTTTATGTGCCTTAGCAGACATATCATTAGAAAGAGATAAAGGGTTTCCTGCTTGTTGTGGTCATATAACTATGGACCTATCGTTAGTCTAAGTGTGCTGGCTTTACCTGGCAGCCACTTTAACCTAGTTCCCTTACATGACTTTCGCTGGAAGTGGATACCTGAATTGGTCGAATGAGACTTAACTAACTGGTGGCTCGTATGATCGCCATTGTTTTATGATGATCTCATGTTCACTACCAAGAGCACCTTCAAGATATTTTTTGATGCCATTGGATGTTATTTTTGGTACTCTCCAAGATATGACCAAATATTAGCTCTTTTGTGATTCTGTAAATGTTCCAAAGAGTTGATTTAGTTCCTTTTGTTAAGTTGTGCACCCTACCCTGGAACCCAACAGGGGAATCAGTAGAAATGTGGTAAAGTGGTTGTGTTATGAACCCTTGAGTTCAGACCATACTTACTACTTATCAGGCCAGCGACGTTTGGAGGATCTGAGCCTGAGCTAATGCCAGTTTACATCCTTCACGGTCCCGGGCACGCTGCTTCCAGTTTACTTGACCAAGGTTTCTGGCGTCCGCGATTGCCTGATCTTTATACCGGAGGTTCGTTCTAGGATTCAAGGATTCTCTTAGCTAGAGCATTCCCGTTCATTTGCTCGATGTGGCCGAGCCAGTGCAGTCGACGGATTTTTTCTTTCCGGACTACATCCACATCTTTGTGCAGCTCGTAGATCTTGCGGTTTCATCTTTTCGTCCATTTGTCCTCTTCGCAGACAGGACCAAATATTCGACGCAAAATGTTTCTTTCGAAGGATCCCAAGATCTGCTCCGCTGTTTTACTTATCGACCAGCACTCAGCTCCATAAAGCAAAACTGTCAAGATCAGGGCCTTCGAGTTACTGATTTGGACCCTAGTTGTTTGGACAAACCGAAGTAGTAGCGGTTGCCTAAGGTTATCCTCCGTCGAATCTCCACTAGGGTGTCATTTGTGAAGTTTATATTTGCCCAAAGGTTCAACCATAACCTTTCCTAAGAAGAAGAAGACGGAAGCTTGGTATAGAGCTGTAGGCGACACCATATTGACTGTAGGAATTGTCCTTCTCTTTTTCAATCAATGGCTGCGTTGTCGCATATTCTCGTTCGTCAGTGTCCTTTCACTAAATACAAAGCTTCCATGACTTGACTTTTATGTGCATACGATGTCATAAGCAAGCAAATCTGGACCATTTTGCGTCAATGCTATGACATCTGCTCTGCAACTGTCCTGCACTAGCCACCACAAGATTGAGTATTCGTGATAAAAACTTCTTTTCTACGCGGTTTTCAACAGTCAGTGGCTTTCTGGTTAATTCCAGGTCCCCAATCACAACTTAGGAATTGAACATGAAAAGTACAATACAAAGGTCCTTCATATGTAAAACTGAGTTCAGTATTTTTAACTTTTGTAAACCAATTCCAAGTTCTTAGACAGCTTTCAAAAATAAATGGAAAAATTGTCATAAAAAAACAACAACGTTGACATTGAATGCAAAAAAAAAAAAATTCAGTACATCTTGTAGGTCATGGATAGTTCGAAACTTTTAAACGTTCTCCCTCGGTTGGATAATAATCCACCTCATGGTCATTGGAAACCTTCCATCTCAATTTATTATTCCTCCAATGGAAAATATTTTCCTGCAATTCACCTAAAACTCCTTGAGCTTCGTTAAAGGATATTTGTTTTCTTCTGTATGCCAGAAAGAAAATAACTAAGACCAAAGTACATACATACATCTTCGTATGAAAAATTGGTTTATGTATTCCTTCCGCGATCTCAACTTTCACAGTACACACATAGTAACATTAGTTAGCAGTTGAAGATGGCTATGCACGCCTATAAGATGCACTTGAGAAGAGGAAAACGAAAAGAAAAATAACTTCTTTATCATCGTCGTCATTATCATCTTCAAAGGGGTTAACATGTTCAAAAAAGGCCGCGTGAAACGAAGAAGCCATAACAAAAAGAGAACATTGAAAAATGGCAAAGGACGATGCCAACGACTTTATAGCTGACTTCGAGAAAAGCAGCTCTGAATTTCAACTACGGTGCGACGATTGGCTTGTCATACTCATGCTTATACAATTTTCAAACTATCGTAGAACAACGAAAGGATGATGGAAATATGGATACACTATGTTACAGTGTATCGAATCCCCAATGTAAAATAAATATTTTTTAACTAGGCAATGAAATTTAACACAAATTGGACGTTTTTAATGTGACAATTTTCTCCAAGCAGTGCATCACTCCTTAAAAAGTAAGCCTTTCATTGGGGACTTGATTAAGTGCGAACGTGATTTTGAAATATTTCTACTTCAACTGAAGAGATTGAGGCACAAGTGTTGGAGAGATACCGAATCAGACCATCTTACCATAGTCAGAGATACCATCAGAGGCACTTCAGAGTCTCTTTCTGGCCCTATTTTGCTGCCAGTATTTGTTTAAGGGTTATCTGCCTGTTGCTTTGATTTTCCAAAGAGCGATACATGAGCCATCTCTCTTCTTTTGCTAGTTAGTGCCAGATATTGGTACAGTATATGAGCCACCATTTCCATCGCTTGGGTCTAGTCTACATGTGACATGACGACCCTCTTTTAAGTGAACTAGGAGCAATTCAATGTTCACCTTTACTGGGTGCCAGGTCATCTATATATATAAAGGAGTAAGTCCTGACTGACTCATTGTCATTGAAATTGAGACAGTAGTTTCCTATTGTGGCGTACAGTAAGACAATGCAAGCATTTTTTAAATTAATGCTCCAAAGGGGAGATATAGGGTGGAAGAACAAATTTAAATTGGAATTTAAAATTGAAATTTGGTAGGTAAATTCTACAATAAAAATAAAAAAATCGAAGTTGAAGTTTGCAGATTTATAGTATGCGCAACCGTAGCCATCGGCACACTCGGTTCATGATCGTGTGTTGTTATTGGTTTGCCGAGATGCGCAAAGGTAGTTTTTTCATTTATTTTTCTTTGATCGTATTCTTGCTTCTATGGATACATTATGTAGTTTAATACGATCCACTCATCCTCTCATCCACTCATCCTCTCATCCTCTCATCCTCTCATCCTCTCAACCTCTCATCCTCTCATCCTCTCAAGCTCTCATCCTCTCATCGTCTCATCCTCACATCCTCTCATCCTCTCAAGCTCTCATCCTCTCATCGTCTCATCCTCACATCCGCTCATCCTCTCATCCTCTCATCCTCTCATCCTCTCATCCTCTCTTCCTCTCATCCTCTCATCCTCTCATCCTCTCATCCTCTTACCTTCTCGTCTTCTCATCCACTCATCCTCTCATCCTCTCATCCCCTCATCCTCTCATCTTTCCATCCTCTCATCCTCTCATCCTCTCATCCTCTCATCCTCTCATCCTCTCATCCTCTCATCCTCTCATCCTCTTATCCTCTCATCCTCTCATTCTCTCATCCTATCATCCTCTTACCTTCTCGTCTTCTCATCCACTCATCCTCTCATCCTCTCATCCCCTCATCCTCTCATCTTTCCATCCTCTCATCCTCTCATCCCCTCATCCTCCCATCCTCTCATACTCTCATCCTCTCATCCTCTCATCCACTCATTCTCTCATCCTCTCATGCTCTTATCCTCGCATCCTCTCATCCTCTCATCCTCTCATCCTCTCATCCTCTCATCCTCTCATCCTCTCATCCTCTCATCCTCTCATCCTCTCATCCTCTCATCCTCTCATCCTATCATCCTCTCATCCTCCCATCCACTCATCCTCTCATCCTCTCATCCTCTCATCCTCGCATCCTCTCATCCTCTCATCCTCTCATCCTCTCATCCTCTCATCCTCTCATTCTCTCATCCTCTCATCCTCTCATCCACTCATCCACTCATCCTCTCATGCTCTTATCCTCTCAGCCTCTCATCCTCTCATCCTCTCATCCTCTCATCCTCTCATCCTCTCATGCTCTCATGCTCTCATCCTCTCATCCACTCATCCACTCATCCTCTCATCCTCTCATGCTCTTATCCTCTCAGCCTCTCATCCTCTCATCCTCTCATCCACTCATCCTCTCATCCTCTCATGCTCTTATCCTCTCAGCCTCTCATCCTCTCATCCTCTCATCCTCTCATCCTCTCATCCTCTCATCCTCTCATCCTCTCATTCTCTCATCCACTCATCCTCTCATCCACTCATCCTCTCATCCTCTCATGCTCTTATCCTCTCAGCCTCTCATCCTCTCATCCTCTCATCCTCTCATCCTCTCATCCTCTCATCCTCTCATCCTCTCATCCTCTCATCCTCTCATCCTCTCATCCTCTCATCCTCTCATCCTCTCATCCTCTCATCCTCTCATCCTCTCATCCTCTCATCCTCTCATCCTCTCATCCCCTCATCCTCTCATCCTCTCATCCTCTCATCCTCTCATCCTCTCATCCTCTCATCCTCTCATCCTCTCATCCTCTCATTCTCTCATCCTCTCATCCTCTTACCTTCTCGTCTTCTCATCCTCTCATCCACTCATCCTCTCATCCTCTCATCCTCTCATCCTCGCATCCTCTCATCCTCTTATCCTCTCATCCTCTCATCCTCTCATCCTCTCATCCTCTCATGCTCTTATCCTCTCAGCCTCTCATCCTCCCATCCTCTCATCCTCTCATCCTCTCATCCACTCATCCTCTCATCCTCTCATGCTCTTATCCTCTCAGCCTCTCATCCCCTCATCCTCTCATCCTCTCATCCTCTCATCCTCTCATCCTCTCATCCTCTCATCCTCTCATCGTCTCATCCTCTCATCCTCTCATCCTCTCATCCTCTCATGCTCTCATCCTCTCATCCTCTCAGCCTCTCATCCTCTCATCCTCTCATCCTCTCATCCTCTCATCCACTCATCCACTCATCCTCTCATCCTCTCATCCTCTCATCCTCTCATCCTCTCATCTCCTCATCCTCTCATCCTCTCATCCTCTCATCCTCTCATCCTCTCATCCTCTCATCCTCTCATCCTCTCATCTCCTCATCCTCTCATCCTCTCATGCTCTTATCCTCTCAGCCTCTCATGCTCTCATCCTCTCATCCTCTCATCCTCTCATCCTCTCATCCTCTCATCCTCTCATCCTCTCATTCTCTCATCCTCTCATCCTCTCATCCTCTCATCCCCTCATCCTCCCATCCTCTCATCCTCTCATCCTCTCATCCACTCATCCTCTCATCCACTCATCCTCTCATCCTCTCATGCTCTTATCCTCTCAGCCTCTCATCCTCTCATCCTCTCATCTTTCCATCCTCTCATCCTCTCATCCTCTCATCCCCTCATCCTCCCATCCTCTCATCCTCTCATCCTCTCATCCTCTCATCCTCTCATGCTCTTATCCTCTCAGCCTCTCATCCTCTCATCTTCTCATCCTCTCATCCTCTCATCCTCTCATCCTCTCATCCTCTCATCCTCTCATCCTCTCATCCTCTCATCCTCTCATCCTCTCATCCTCTCATCCTCTCATCCTCTCATCCTCTCATCCTCTCATCCTCTCATCCACTCATTCTCTCATCCACTCATCCTCTTATCCTCTCATCCACTCATCCACTCATCCTCTCATCCTCTCAGCCTCTCATCCCTTGCAATCTGGCATGTACAAATGTCAATATTCTTTAAAGCCTCATTCTTAGCTCTAAAAGATTCAACGAGTGATTTGAGGAATTCCCCACAAGATCTTGGTATCACAATGGGACCCTTTAACCTTAAATTTTGCAGAAGTGAACTCAGACGATTGGAGGTTGGCTTACCTTAGCTTCAACAAAAAGAACCGCGGATTGATGTTGTATCTTGCAAAGCGTGACAAACTCAACAAGTTCAACAAAGCCACCTTATGCTGAGTGTCCGGACAACTCCAACTTGTCAAAAATAATGAGTCGGCTGATAAATATTTGAGAAACCAAAGATCAAAACGAGCACAAGCAAGTGCACTTCTTCAGGCTTTTAGTGGAGAAAAGGCCCTAATCTTGCTTTGGTACAGAGGTTGCTTACAGGACCCCTTAAACCTAAAGAAAATGTCAGTCTAGAAAGCTATAGGACTGTCTTACGTCTGTAGACAAGTGAGGGAAACTTCAGTTCATATATTTATAGGAACTGCGGTGTACCGAGTCGTTACGGTGTTATCGGTTCGGAATCCTTCTAAATAAACATGAGAGACTTATCCTGCATTTCCCTATTTTTTATGTTCGTCTTAAATTAGGTACTTATTCGATGGTGCATAGCTCCCAATTTGTTAGACACACTATTGTCGTGCAAGTGGTAGTTTGTCGAAGGAACCATTTCTTTTGATTTCCTCGCCTGTAAGCTGGTGGCAATGTGACGATGATGATGACGACGGTTACGGCGGCTACGACTTCTGTGGCGACTGATGAAGGCGCAATCGATGAGTTGTTTAGATAGGTTCTAGTGTTTGTGCAGAGAGTGAACCTCAATTGCCTTGCTGCCTGGTCCGGGTTTGCCTTTCCGCTTTGATTGTGTATATGGCTCAGGCCAAGTCAATTCGTGCAAAAATTCTGAAGATGTTTTCAAAGAGAAAACGAATTTTCCTTTATTTTTATTTTCATTCATCTTTTTTGTGCTTTTCTTTCTTTCGAAGAAAGACATCTCCGTAGTGAAAATCAAATTGAATTTCTGCTGTGCATGCAGAACCACCACCACCACCACCACCATAATCATCACCATCATCATCATCATCATCTTCATCATCATTATCATCATCATCATGCAGCCATATCTCTTCCACGTGCCAGACGAAAACCCTGTGAAGTGATCGCGACTTGAATATGTAATTTGATGCTCTAAAGCAGCTTCAAGTCAGCAGCCCCAGCAAATGAATGGGCGATGAGCAGATCCAAGGAGACGTCGTCGTCGTTGTAGTCATCAACGCGGACGTGAACTACAAAAATCTTGTCCCATACATAGCCACTTGCCCTCCATCCCTAGGGCATAACAAACAAAAGAACTGTAACCACATCACATCATACCATAGTTTTGACCGAAAGTCCAACAGAGCAATGAGCTCCCTCTAACACTAAGTGTGAATTGCAAGCTATGTGGCCAGCAATTGGTGCAGATCCCAGCCATCGTCATTCAACAGGACACGTCCGGTTGTGTGTACGCGAGGGGATGGAAGGCGAATGATTTTTGCAACGCGTAATATGCAAATGGAGATGAACCGCAAAAGCAGCAGCATCGGGTGATTTCTTTGCTATACTTGATGACAGGGTACAGTACCTGATGTTGGTTAGCTCTGGAAGAGGGCACTCTGCACTTCCTGGGCGTCAACAGTGGTGGTGTTGGCCACCAGATCCTCATGTACTTGTTCTCACAACACTTTGGCTGGTTTTGGTTGGATTTGTGGGTATTTGGTGAAAGCGTGACTAGAACCTTTGGTCTTAACGTTGTTGTTGTTTTTTTTTGTTTTAATTTCTTGCTCATCTTGTTGTAGATATACAAAGAGGGGGTAGATATTTTTAGGGCTTTGTTAAAAATGTGACATCAAATCGTAGTGGATAACAGCCTATAACTTTAGCTGAGTATTGAAAGTAACATGTAACCTTGTAGACGCTGTGACCTAAAGACAAGTACTCTACGAGACATCATCGTCCACTTCTGAATGTAGCCGCTAGAGCAACAACCAGAGTCATATTCGTTAGTTTTGTTACAATGACAAGTCTCCCATCGAGCGCGTTCTCGGGTGGTGAATAACGGAATATTAAGTACATTAAATACAAATGGGCGGCTTTTGGTAAGCGTTCTCACAGTGAGCTTGTCCATTAAGAGGAATGATTTGAAAAACGATAACCGGTCTAAAATGCATCTGCTTCGGGAGCTTTAGAACGAATCGCTACTGCAGTTGTGTCCATAA
Organism: Criorhina ranunculi; assembly: GCA_951813785.1. NCBI lineage: Eukaryota > Metazoa > Arthropoda > Insecta > Diptera > Syrphidae > Criorhina > Criorhina ranunculi. The sequence goes on along the minus strand of OX638383.1, from coordinate 8,894,323 downwards.
ACCGCAGCAACTTCGTAGCAATCTACAAGTCCGGAAAGCAGGCTCAACACTGTGACGGAAGTCTAAGCACTGAAGCGCAGGGAATAAGCTTCATTTCCAACAGCTCTATAATGGCCATCAGATAGAGAGGTTGGTTTAGCTATCAAAAAGCTGAAAAACGACTAGGCCGCTGGCTCTGATGATCTACTAGCAGGGGTTTTTAAACATGAAGGTGATATTTTGGAAGGGTGCATGCCCCATACTATAGGGTCTTTCATTAAGCGCACTGATCTTTAAATTTAAATAAAACAAAGTGTGTGTGAGATATCGAAATGTTATATTCGTTCGAAAGGCCTATTGATGCCATTATGTATGGAATATAACATCGTTCAAATGTCCGCCGCGGCTTCTCTGGGTGGCGCGCATCCGAAATGTCTAATGTTCCATGACTCTGGCGCATAAATCAGGCTGAATTTGACCGATGGCATGGGCTATGTTGGCTTTGAGGGCCGCTATGGTTTGTAACTTATTCGCATAGACCTGCGACTTCAGAAAACCACACAAGAAAAAGTCTTAAGGGGTAAAATCGCACGATCTCGGTGGCCACCTCCACGTGAGATGACCATGCCCTCGAATCGCTGGTGCAGAATTTCCAATGTGGCATGTCCTGTTGAAACCACATGTCATTGGTATCCATATCATCCAATTCAGGCCAAAAGAAGTTGGTAATTATCGACCTAAAGCGCTCACCAACGTCGTTCTCAAAGAAATACGGACCGATGACGTCGCCAGCCATTCATCTAGAAATGGGCCTCATCGCTGAAGATGATATTTGAATCGGAACGTTGCCCGAACAGAACACCCATTTTGATAAAACAATTTTTTTATTTGCAAGTGTTGTTGAACGCTATATCCGTCCACGGTGATTCGGCAAAACAGACTGAATAAATGACAGCCAATTTGACAGATGTTGCTTCAACAATATGGCCGCTATCAACTGTCAAAGATCGGAAGTCCCTATTGTATGTGTGGACAAAACCATACCGATTACTGTTTATGTAGTACTTCATCGACAAAACAGTTGACCCGATGTGTGACAAGGACTTACCGCTTAGAGCTCAATAAGGCGATGGTTCAATTCGAGTTCGCGACAAAACAAGTCAAGCTATGCGGTGTGCTACATTGAAAAACACGCGGTGTACCGGGCAATTCGAAAAAACTTCCCCTGTACTGAATTCTGACAAGGTAATCTGCTGTCTTGCCATTTCTTCAATCTCGTATTGGAGTAAATAAAGAGCTAGGGCTAGCACCAACAGGGAAAGTACTATATTTCATAGGCCCCCATCCTGCTGTTGGAATAGTGGTTTCACACTTCAAAAGCCACACCTCATCATAGAATGCTATCAGTACTGAATCTATGTAATTCTTAACTTTTCGTCGCAGAATATCAAACAAACAGGTACCCACGCGAAGCCACATTAATTCTAAGATGGATTAACTTAACGAGCAGCACGGTTTCAAAATGCATACTACACCTTATCGGTATAATAAGCTTAACGCATAGTAACCACCCAAACTAATTTAATCAAATTGTTCGCTTAAATCAAAGACATCTTCATAGAACCACCCACAGTCTGCTCCCATTTTCCAATTAGCCAAAATCCACCCCGATTACAGCCACATTGGCGAAACACATATCGCATGAAGCCAATTGCAGGAGGAATCGAGAAATTAAGCACAACAAGCTATTCCGTAAGCCAAAATTCACTTTCAAATTGGCTGCAATTCGAAATACAACACATGAGGGAAGAAGGTACACCTCCCCCCACCGCCGGTGTTGCTCTTATGTGATTTGAAGGATCCCCAACCCATACCAACCATCGCCCATCAACCCCGCTTTGGAAGAATATTGGATTGCATATTTGAGTGCGTGGAGATGGAGCATGGTCGGGGAGGATTAAAATGTTAAAAATTAAAAGAATTGCACACCGAACGACAACGGTAGCAGCAGTGGAAACACCAAAAGCAGTAGCACTGAGCAACCACCCTCGGTTCCTTGTTTTTGGCTCGTTACTTTTTATTACAGTCGCATCTTACTCGTATACACTGAAATTTCTTCTTCTTTCTTTCTTTTATTATTTTTTGAAGAAAGGGATTTCCTGGCTGGATGTCCTTGCGCTGCTTCGGTCTTATATCTAACCAACATGATACCTAAACATTCATATATGTAGCGTGTTTTTTGTATCCTCTGCCGCTTTTTATGAATTTTCCTTAAGAAAATCATTCACCTTTGTTCCGAACGTTTAGAGCAGCATTTTGCCAGGAACTTCATATCGTTGCAACAGAAACACTGTGCCGCACAGAAAAATTGAAATAAGGAAAATGCCTGGTTAAAGGTGGCTATCATTTTGCAAGGAATGGTCTTGTAATGGCGATAAAAGAATACACCAACACAACAATATCAGGCGCACTGGCACTGGCACACAGTAACAATTTGGTATCCTGGATCTCACCTTGTACACTCTGCTCCGACTTTTATGAGCTCCAAGGGCTTTCCTACCGTGGAGTACTTGTACTTCTTCCTGTTCTTCGATGCTGCTGCTGCTGCTGGGTCCTTCTTGCGACCATCTTTCAGGTTAACTCATGTATAATGTATGCAATTTTCTGTTTACCACCCGCCCAACTGTTGTACAAATTTCGAATTTTATTTTCCTGACTGCGTCTTCTTATTTTTATCACTTACAACATGCACACGGTGTTACACGAATGGTTGGGGTGCATCCGTAGCGGGGTAGGTAACTGGCTTTTTTTTTTAAATGTTTCAAATATAACGTCTACCGCCAGTGTATTGGAAACTGAGAGGGAAATTTCTTATCTTTTGCCTGAGTTGGTCTTACACTTGACACGAAGGACGACGACGACGACCGACGATGAGAACGATTGTGGTCGTTGAGGCGTATTGTAAAAAAATTTTAAACTTTTATTTCGTAACATTAAAAATTATTGCTGCAGTGGTGTGTGCAACCGAAAAAGGAATAAAAGAATATGTTTGTTCGGGGAAGGCGGGAGAAAAAATTAAAAATAGAATGAGATGGTGCTGTTTTTTCTGGTCTTAAATATCCGCAATTTGGCCAATAACGATTCAATTTGTGGCAAAGTCTTACAAATACGACTGCTTTATGAATCATTTAGGTGTTGGGTTACAGTCTTCATATTATGGCTTAACATCGGAGTTGGGCCATTTGTGCATATGCTTTGCATTACGTAATATTAGTTGACTAAGCTTCACGAAACGAGACGATAGACGACACGATACTTTTGGACAAAAGCGACTACTACTACTAGACAAAAGCATTTCATAGTATCGACTGGACGATTATCGTTTTTAAAGTTACGTGTTTAAAGCCCTAGCCTTTAAAATAATCTAGATAGGACCACTACACTATGAAAAGAAACCTGTAAAAATGCAAGAAAAAAGGGCGACCGAAAACAAACGAAATTGTATTATGCATGTGATATTCTTCGCATTCATGAATTGCCAAAACCTGAGTCCATGCAGTCCACACAACCAACCCCTTTGGGCACGACAAACCCCTTTTTGCACAACTTTATATTGCAATTTAATTTTTTTTTTTATAACCAAAGGATAGATCAGTCTTTTGAGATTGCGTTTTGTTTGAAATAATTTGCATGTAATAGATTGCTCTTTGAATATAATTGTTATATATAACTCCCCAAAATAAGACAATCAACCGCTAACAATAAAGTGGGCATAAAGGCTTGCAATCGTGCACCCTTATCAACAATTTCTCAACAACCCTTAGTTTCTCAACTACGGCAAGCACGTGCCGCAGGGCTTTTTTTTTTGCTTGTCCGGCTGTATAAAACCTCCACCTTCTTAATTATATACATTTGCTATTTCGACCCCTGAAACTCTCTCGACTAGTCATGACTAAAAATGACTAGCCCTCAAGCACTCATACTCTTGGATGTTGCCAATGTTGACAACTGCCAGCTGTCAAATTATGCGGCCGCACATTGGTCGACCCTCGGGTGCACACTCTCGGGTGGGCAAATTGCGCGGGTGAGTGAGTCCGTAAATATGCAAATCACCTAACCTGTAATTTGCGATTAATTATGCCGCTGGGGTTCTCCAATGGACAGAACAGGTGTTGTTGTATCATATCCTAGTTTTCAGGGTTAGATATTGAAATTTGTATCATGCGGGTGCCATCAAACATCATTAAGAAGATGTGGCCTTCTGACGCAATGCAGTTGAATGCAAATTTCGAAAAAAAAATTCACGAAAACGGTTGAGAGAGAGAACGTTCTACTTGAAAACTTCTGCTACGTGTCTGTTGCCATCATTTAACTAATTTTCTAAAAAAAAAACGTTTGCACCTTACTGGGTGTGCGTCAAGGACAATTTGTGCAAAAGTGCTTAAAAGTCTTCGTGTCTCAAAATGTGTGTGTTTGTGTTAACCACAGGTGGTATGACAAAATGTTGTCAGAAAAAAGACGAAGAAAAACTACAACGGACTCATTAAGACAGATTGTACAGCACAATTATGTGCACTTGACTCAAGTGTTGTGCAGCACTTTGATATATTCGAAGGCAAAGGATGCGAATGGCATCGTGTGCCATTTGGTTGTTAAGGTACATACACTTCAAAAACTCAAAAGTTGACAGGTACTTTGAATTTGTAGCTTAACGATGAAAGCTTTTGACTTGCGTAACGAAGAGTATCCTTCATTGTTCCGCAAATTACAAATGAATGTATGGATAAGAGGACGATTTAAATTGAGTAAAATTGTTTGGTTTTGAGTTGTTTTGTGTTAAAGAAGCTAAACCAGAGCTGGACAAAGGCACATTAAATCTAGAAAAGGTATTTGTAAATCGAATTGTAGATGCTATTAGACAAGTGATGTGTAGAAAACTTAAAAGTAATGACAAAGACTGTTTAACGTTCGTTAGATAACCCTTCTACTCAAGCGAAATTAAATGAAAATTATTCAAAAATTATTTGAAAATCAGCGACTCTTATTAGTTGATTCACCTCCATGACTTTTAACACCCGAAACCACTGTGGAATTTAAAAAAAAACCTTTAACCACGGCTGCTTTTAAATCCTTTCAAGTTCTCTAATTCTTCAGTTGAGCTAATAGGTCCCTTCGTGATTGATAGGGTTCAGTATTAATGTTAATACTTCATCCGCTCAATCACTTATAAGAGGAGTTCTTTAAAGATCTGTTTTTGGACGAATCTTGTTTTCCAGTTGTCCAGTTTATATACAAGTATCTAGTGCTAGTAGTTATGTCCATTTATTTGCAGACGATGTATTAAATTGCGTTTTTCATCTTTGCTAAGACAAGCCAAGATCATTTAAATGATGATCCTTTCAAGTTATAAACTGGGCAACTGGAAACATTCCGTCTACAAAAATATAGTTGAAACCTTTCATGTGCGAATGCCCAGCTTATACAGAACAAGAAAGACATCCCTTGGTGAATATGATTTCAACAACTTGAACGACCTGTCTGAGAAACTACCAAAAATCATTTTAAAATTCTTAAAGAGTTCGGGATGGTTCAGGGAGGTCAAACGATTACATCCCGTTTTTTCTTCTTTTTAAGCATTCCCCGTTTGAGGGAAAAAATGGATTCGTAGAGGGCCGAGTGAAGGGTGCATCTTACGAGATGCAGTCACTTCTTCAACCCACCTACCTACAGGATACCTTTCGCAGTGTTAAGCTTGGCTTAATGCCATTAAATGAAGTCAACAAAGCTAACAATCCTGGTGTGGTATTTGATCGCACACTGTAGATATCCATTGTGGTGCCATTGGATCTCTTTGATTTTACCTTCTAGTCGAACCAGTCTAATAACGCGAAGGATACTTCTGACGTAAATATCCGCCAGATTAATCAAGCACCCAGGTGGAGCAATCTTCTTTGGACAGTAAAGAACCAATACAAAGAGTGTTTAGGCTTGAGTCTTTTTCCCCCAACTTTGTTCACCTTCAAAACGCAATTAAAAAGAGGCCCAGCCTTTCAGGCTTGACATGAAGACACCGATGAAAATTCTGATCTGCGATCATTTAAGGAAAAACAATCTATAAGAGGGTGTCCTTGATCCAGCTTAGGCTAGATCTGTCTGGAGACTTGACACGGTCGTAAAAGTCTTCCATTTGCAGTTTCCTTTGTAACGAGGGGGCATATTCAACTTTTCCAGCAGAATTGTGATGATGGTGCCTTCTCTGACGTGCTCGTCAGCATTGAAGCATCCATCATAGGTGAATGCTCAATTGCTGCGCCATCTCCGTGAGAGATGAGCATCAATTTTGAGCGACCTCTGAAGTAGGTTAAGTTAGATTTGCGGGTTGATGAGAATGGTTAGATCCTCAGCACACTTAGGTCCATGTGGACCCATTGTGATATCCATAAATGTTTCCTTCCATGGTACTAGCGTTTTGGTTCTTACCAGTCGGACGCCCTGGCAAATTTGTGCAGGCCTGACAGTGATTCATCCGATAGCTCGTCTATGTGATCGAAGAAGAATTTGCCCAGGATTCTGCTTCTCATTGACAGAGGGAGTGGACCGTGTCCTCCTGAGCATCTTCATCACTGCATCCTCTGCAGATGTTATCATCGTCCAGACGTAGTTTCATCATGTGATACCTGAGGATGCTGCGGCCATTTAGCACTCCTATCAGCATTGACCTTTGCAGTAAGTGATATCACATACCAGTGAAATTATTGCCGCTTACATGTCTGTGAAAATGCAAATATCCTGATCCTTAATAGATAGATACTATATTTCATTTAATCCAGGCTAAGACTTCCTTAATCATTATTTTTTTTGCCTGCAAAATGCTGCAGTGATCTGGGAGACATAAGGAGATGCTCAAATTAGGGTCCTCGGAGAAAACACCAATAGACACAAGTTACAATAAAACTATGCCTGGTGCTTTCGCCTAGGACATGGCATCTGAATAAAGTTACAGAAGGTCTGACGGTGACAATGAAGAAAAAGCTTTGGGCATTTTCCACTTCGCCCTTATGCATGCGTTGTCAGAGAGCAAGTTGAGATTCTTTATTTTTATTGAGGACCCTGTCTTGAACTTATGACTTTTGTGACTTTTTCATTTCATTATCGAACCCATTGTCCCTCACAACAAGCATTCGCAACGGGAGTCTCTAGGTTGTTATGGACCCGGAACCCGATTTCACTGCCATTTATGTTCCCTCCATTATAGGAACATATCTAGTACCCGAAAGGCAAATTACTGACATAGACGTGTGTATTATATCAAGTGTCTTTTTGGCAATTTCGAAACACCATTTTAAAGAGTCAATTGATGATCACTTAACTTATCGAACAAATGATTATGATTACAATCCCATTTTGCACTTTAATCCTTTTCCAGTAAATTGTCTTCAACACTCCTGTATGGGGTTAATGCAAACCCAAACTTAATCTTATATACATACTGCCAAAGGGTATATGTATGTAGCTCTTTGTTAATTAACTCATCTCTACTCATAGTGTATACATTTGCATCTTTATTCCAGCAAACATTAAGCAACCAGTGGTGTCCTGTCACTCGACTGGCACATTGTCCTTCACCACATTTCCATAGGCGATATCACACACACAGTCATTCATTTAGATCAGAGATAGGCAAATATAAGCAAACATATCCGGATAAAGATATCATCTCTAAACTTCATTGCATCCATTGGCCGACGACGGTAGCAGTCGGGGCTAACATCGCTGCCCAAGGGCTGACCACTGAAGGCTCTCAAAAATGCTTCTACGTAGGCGCTACTTTTTTGTTTACATAGACACCCGACAGGAGTGTTAATTGCTTTGTCACTTATCTACGTTTTATGCTAATTACACCTCAAGTGGTGCAATCTTGCCACATATAATCCCATCCCTTCGTATGCTGACCACCTAGGCCACAAATTCTATACTCAAACTGTGTAACATTTTCTTCATTTGCATCAAATATGGCGACGGTGCTTGGAAACAGGGCTGAAGCGAGAAGGGGAGGCAAGGGTACTGGTTTAATTCAACCGGGTCGCTTGTCGACGTCGTCGGTCGTTGTCGTCGTCGTTGAAATGCATTATCGTGTAGGATCGAACTTGAAAGAATAAATGGCCAAATGAAGCCATTCCGCATGCATGCACCTGGGGACAACAAAGACATATTTCGGAGCACCACCGCGGGCCAGAGGAAAAAGGATTCGCTCTCACATGGGGCTGATGTGAATGGAGGCGATGTCGAAACTGAAAAGGACTTCACATCATCTAATACGTGTACTGTGAGTCTTTTTTTTTTTTTTACTTCAGTGCCACAGACGTTAAGGGACTTCATCTATTGGAATTCTGTAGTCTCTTGCAACGTGTCCAGTCAGAGTGTCATTTCTGCTTCTCGACCTTAAGCAGCAAGTAGACGAAGGAGACAAAGAGAAAATCGAATATCAGGACGGATCAAATGGACCGGTAGATATGTATATGTGGCACCCATGATAGTGATGGTCTAATTCGACCACATGGGGGATGAATGGTAATCCTTCATTGTCCTTCTTCGGTGGGTTTACGCGGGAGAGTAAAACAAACGTGATATGGACTGGAACAAAAAATAAAATAAATAAAACCGACCCCATCCACCTCGGGGCTTTGCCAAAGGACACATGAGCGACTTTAGGGTACTTCCTTACGCTGCCCTCTGTCATTTGGCATCGTTGGCAGTAGTAAAACTAAAGATGGCCATGGATAGGGAGGTTTTGCATTTCAATGGTTTTTGTTTTTTGCCTCGTTACAAGATTTTTAACCAAGGACTTAAAGGTGTAATCGGATTTGGAAAGTTTTCTAACCACCAACGATGCCCTTGCTACATAAGAATCCATAGCGGAAATGCAGCAGTTGAAAGTGTAACTTTCCTGTTCCTGTGAGTATCCCGTACCACACGGGTTTTATAGGGATTTTTTTGCATCTGCACCAGCTGAGAGAATGAAATTTAACACAGCGGTCCTGATACAATCTTTATTTACGTAGGCAGCATGTCTCGTCCAGTTGCGCAAAAAAAAGGGTATTCGTTCCGCTTACTTGTTTCAGCAAGGGTTGCATGGATTTAATTGCCACGGGGATTGAATGTTCGTTGTTGCACCAGTTGCCATGGCGAGTATACCGTTCAAATTAAAATCTCGCACGCGAAATCGTACTAATCCATTCATTATATTGGTTTTAATTGAATGTTAATTTGCACTACAAATTGAATAGAATTACAATTATTGGAGCCACTGGGGGCTGACAAATGTGTTGATGGAAAATTCTGTTTTGTCGGTAATGAAATGCAGTTTATTTTCTAAATCGAAAATGTGTAATGCTTAATTTTGGAATAGTAAATTACGCAAAATGCTTATGTCTTCGCAGGCTGATGATGACCTTTCGTACTTTATTTAGATGATATTCACAATATCGAAGCTTCTTGCACATTGGACTGCTAAGGGGGGTGGCGCAAATTCAGAGAGTAGAATCTGTCATAAAGAAAAACTTCTCTCAGGAAACGCCACGTGAGTTGTGGTATCAAAACGGCGCATCAACGCTATTTGTGTCTCTGGCAGGTTCACCAGTTTTAACCACTTCCTACATAGGTGAGGATTCGGGCCTTACAGATCAACGAAAGACAAAATCTTCACACAAAGCCAAATTACAAAAAAGACCAACGAATTTCATGTCTAGACTCACCACCTTTTGATCGACTTCAAAGCTGCAAGTGCAAGTATTCATCGTCTTGAGCTATACAGAGCGATGGCTGCATATGAGATCCCGGCAAACTAATCCAGCTGTACTGAGTGACAGTTCTTCTGAACCTTTTTTTACCCATGCAACCGGATTTCGCCAAAGAGATGCACTGACATGCAGGACAGAAGTTGACACGTAAGGCACATCGTTGTTTGCTCCCAGAGAGCCGTCATCGAGGCTTTTCCAGCCATCGAAGGACAGGCGAAACGAGACGCCCTTGAAGAAAATGAGGATTTAACCAGACATATACTGTCAACAAACAAAGAAGCAACTGTCTACTACCTGGGACCCTAGGAAGATTCAACGATGACCTAACTTTATCAGGAAACTGTTGCTACTATTGGTTTGGCGAAGCAAATATATTTAACAGTCTCCGAAATGCATGCTCTTTAAATCGCAGGTCCAGGTCTAGTTCTGGTACATGGTGCTCCAGCCACGAGGATCTTTTGGCGGAAACTGACATTCAAAGAGTATCTATTAATAATCAGATGATTGGATCTGACCAATCTAATTTGTATCCTAAAGATATACATTTATGTTGATGGATAAGTAGGATTGAAGATCCTTTTTGAACGCCATACCGTGTGGACGTATGGCGAGCCAACCTTCGTTAACCAAAGACATGTCTTATTATCCTAAAGTAATACTGAGCTTGCTACACATCTGTAGCAGCCATTGAAAAATATTTCCCAACCATAAGTCAAGACCGGTATAACTTGTAAATTTGTGTTGAAAAGGAGTGAAAGACTGTGTAGCCAACAACTTACACAGCATACCATAGGAAGGTCCAAAGCCTCGGTTATTTGTCAGAGTATACAATTTATTTGTACTCGTATTAATAAAATATATATAGCCGTTGCTGGAATCGCAGGCTCAAATGTGGTGTTTGGACTCTTTTACCGGTTGTGATGAAGTAAACAAGGTAAACTTTGTTTTACTCTAGATCGTTATTTTTATTGTTTTTGTCGATCTCAAGATTATGGAGAACAAACCAAAACTCTCGCAGCACCTTTATTTAGAAGTTCCCATTTAGCACGGATTATCTGATCGTCATATCCGATTGCTGGCAATAAAGAGGCACATAAACTGACCAAAGAGAAGGCAGTGATGCAGCTTATATTGCTAGAACTGTTCTATGGTATATGCAAATATATCATGAAGTTGCAGAGCTTGATTAACGGAAAGCACATTTTGTCTGAAGGAGGATTCCCCCCTTACAAAGTAAGGATTAAGCACTAAAAAGAGAAGAGGAAAATACCTCTCTAGGACGAAAATGCTTCTCCGGAACTACAGCCAACATAAACTTATACTCCGTCCTTACTTTAGTACAAATAGTCGGCTTCCTTACGGGGCACTAAAAACTCAGGAAACACCTTAAGGAACTGAAACCCGAATAAAAGGAATCCTTTCCTTAAGGTGGCGCTACAGTCCGGGGTGGACCTGGCCTTCAACCAACAAGCGTCTCCAGCCAGCTCGATCTTTAGCTAGCTGCCTCCAGTTTCGCACGCTAAGTTGGTTGAGGTCCCCTTCAACTTGCGTGCGCCACCAGAGTCGCGGTCTTCCTCTACTGCACTGTCCCTCGGGGGCGGATTCGAAGATTTTTCGGACCGGAGCATTGGAGAAATCTAGGGATTCCGAAATGTGGCCAAAGAAACTCCTAATTATCCAATAGGACACTACCAGGTACTTATACGACCTAGTGTTATTCGTCCAGTATAATTGCTTGAGCAATGGAAGTTTAGTTTATGCATTTTTTCGGGGATGAGTGCTCCTCAGTGCTTTCATAGGTCTTCTGTGGTCTTTTCGGCATTGTTGCATCCTAGATGTTCTTTAGGTAGTGGAGGCAAATATCTACATCTTTTCGTCGAAATGCATGTCACCCGTTTCAATTAATTCACTTTTCTCAAAATTCTACTCGACCTGATTTTTGACAGTTCAAATTGATCTCAAGATGTAAAATCAAACTGTTTAATGGATAATCCTACATCAAACCAGTTAACAGACTATTTAACTTTACAACCACACACCTGATTAAGTGTGCCCAATTAATTCGAATAACTTCCACACAATTGGAAAATTATTCGAGCAATCTTTTTTCCTACTCATCCACCTTCATAAGCAAATACAACCACTCATCCGAGTAGAGTGTACCGCCACCGTTGCCGTTGAAATAACCAACTCTAACTTGCAATTGTCAGCGAAAACACTTTCAGAAGAACACGCAGAAGTAACAATCAATTTGTCACAATTCAACGCTGCACAAGAATCCTCTTATACTTTGACGGATATCCTTTGGAGTTCTTCATTTTCCTGCACAATTTTTTTTTCAGCTTTTGTTTCTTTTTTGCTTTTGTTGCCACATTTATTCTCAACTTTTCACGAAAGGGAGATGAAACACCCAGCAAAAAAGCAACATTTTAAATCCTTTCGAACAACGAGGGACTCCTTTTTCCATGGCGCCCGTCTCACCATAGTCCTCTCCACAACAAAACATGTTGACTTTGTTGAAGAGATTCCCTCCACTTAATGAACTGTGTGACGCTCGCGTACGGTTGAAGTACTTTGTTTTTCCACATTTTCCTCAAGGTAAAAAATCACATATAACTCTTGTATGCTGCTCGCAGTGTGTGTGTATCCTTTTGCGTCTAGACTGTGAATATTTGGCAGTGAAATGGCGATGATGAAGGGAGCGCCATGTCATATTTTCTCGTTTTTTTTTTTTTTTTTTATAAATTATAAGACAGGACCTTGCACTTTTATGTTCTTGCAAAGCTAACAAGATGGTGTGGTGTCCTTGCTCATTTTCAATTCAATGGTGGTAATCTCACATCGAGAAATATCCCGAAGACAGGGTCCAGAGAGTTCATCAAAAATGTAACACCATCATCGTCATCAGCATCGAATGGGAATATCGACGCGATGGTATATCATCTTTGCTGGTGGTACCTATTCTTTGTCCTTGCAGTAGAAGGAGCCAATATAATTTAGCGAGGACCACTACTTTCACCACGTAATGTACATTTCTCCAAATGAACCTGTCTTAAATCGGTTTCTTTTTCAAAGAACGAACAAAAATAAAAAGTCCTGCATTGCATACTACATACATAATGCGGGTGCAATGGGAGCGAAATCCAAAGGCGAACGGAGGGAATCATTAGGATAAGATATACGAGGCCATAAAGGAAGATAAATGTTTGCATAAATTTTTCGTCTCTTCACCGTGCGCCCCGCGGCATGTGGAGAGTTGAATTGCAAAAATTCTACTTAGAGAAGGTGAATTGGAGTGCACCTCCTCTATTCCTTCTCACTCCTCCAATTTATCCTGATTATGGCTGATCTACTGCTACAGTCTTGTATCTAACAGACAAAGAGTGTGTGGGTGTGTATAGATAGTGTGAAATGTGCATCCTGATGGGAGATGCAGAAGAAAGTAATTTTCACAGCTGCTCAAATCACCTTACAAGAAAAAAGAGAAAAATGAAATAGAAATTCAAATTAGAAAACCCCAAGAAATTTTGTGTTGAACGATGCTTCGTCGTTTGTTGTTGCTTTTGGGGTTTTGTATACATTTTGGTTAGATAATGCAACCACAGGAGACATATCTGTATTGTCTTCCTATCTATCTGTAAATAATGATGCAAGACTTCAAGTGGAAAACATACAGTGAAGTTTATAATAGTAAGATTGGATTTAGAGTACCCTGTAGTCTTCCCAAGGATGCTCCTTTTCGAATATTATCTCGTTTATTGTTTGTTTGTAAATTGAAAACTTCGTTACAGTCTTCTCTATGTGGGACTATTAATCTTCTTTTAAGTGCGTCTGACAATGAGAGAGTGTCCTTATGAACACCCACTGCTTTTGCGGACTGATCGTGATCGTGTCCTTGTGATTTACCTCAATTCTTTTACTCCTCTTTGACCAGTTTTTCTTCTGCTTATCATTTTTGTTCCATTCTGCACACAGAATGGCTTGGCTGGCTATGTGAGTCGTCACCATTTTGGAATGTGTTACTTATCCTTTGCCACTTACTTTTTTTGTATGACTGTTCATCTCGTTGTTTCTTAAAAACCGATCGAAACAGGCCACACCATTGCTTTTTTTTTGTATGATTCACCAGCGCTAAAGGGGTTATGAATACCCTTATGAAGCTTTTCACACAGCGCTAGTGTTGGTGTAGTAATTTGGAAACTCGGGTAGTATTAAGTTTCAGTCTTTTTGCTCCAAGGGTGGTGTCCAGAATGAATAGGGAGAATTATTGTTACTGTTTCCATTGCTTATAATTCACAGTATTTCTTTCGAATATCCCAATGGCATAAGTACGATCAATACTTTTAAGCCATTGATTACCCTACTGCCAGTGTTATGTCTGCACAGTAGAGTTGACGCCAGCTTTTTTCGCAGTTGATCGACTTTTTTTTTTTGACATCGGGACTCGAACTTGGAACCTTCAGCGTGACAAGCGATGGTGCAAACACTACACCATGGCCACTTCATGGCCTCCCTTTTTGTAATAATGCCGTAATTCGACTCCAGTTTTTCAGACGGTCACTTTCCACGTTTGGCCAGAACAGTCTCGATTGGAAGACTGATTACATTGTTTTTCAAATCTATGAGATGCATATCTACATCTAATTCGGTGCCTTCATTGACTGGTACAATCAATACTCCCAAGGTACCGAAAGTTGTGTACTCATTTGACTTCTAGACTAGCAACGCATTCTTTTGAGATTCCGTTTGACTAGGTTAATATTTAACACCATCAGGTATGCCTCCCTCACCAAATTGATGTACATAAGTCTTCTATACGATGTACTGCAACTTCATTGAATTCATCGGATTTCTACTGCAAAGCATGTTAGTAATCAACATTAGAAATAGTAATGGAGAAAGTTCATTGTCTTGTGGAACACTACCTTGATCTCCAACCTTCTGTAACAGCCTACTTTGACATGTTGCTCCTTCTTCTTGCTGTGGTCTACCTAAGAAGCCCCAGAACGGAAATTTACTTGTTCACTATCGAGCCTACTTTACAGAAGTTCTATGATGCGACTGAGTTCTCACACTCAGTTAAATTACACTTCGTCAGGAACTTGGCATGTAATGCGTTTTCGTCAATTATGCGCATCGGAAAGCCTTTTCAAGTTTTACACCATAACTAGACAGAATACCATTAAAACTCTTAACTGGGTGTTGGTACAAGCTGTGACCATCTCTCAGCTCTTTAATGATTTGGACAACTACGTGCTACAAAATTCTTTGTTTTTGACCGATGAAACTGTCTACACCTACATTTTTCACAGGATTCCAGTACTCTTCTGCAGTGTTGAGATAAACACTGCTGATGGTTTTTTTCGCTTCCTTTGCAGTATGGGTGGTAGCCATGGCTTACTATTTACTGCGTTAGACCGCTTAGCGAGAGTATACAGGTTCGAGTCTCAGCGAAAAAAACCAAAAGTTTATCGTAGCACCAAAGGGTAGGCAATGACAAAAAAGGTTCTCAATCCCGTATTCGGAGTCAGTAATAAAATTGTAGGTCCCTTCCATTCGTGCTAAAAATATCACATAAATGGTTGCAGTATAGAATATTTGAATGTCTGTAGAGCACTAGAGTACTGTACTTAGTAAGGCGGGTGGAGTTCTAAGGTGAATGTAGCATAAGGTGATGATATAAGTAGTTCAAAATCGTATCGGCTTATAACGGACTTCCAAAAGACCTACAAATAGATGCCTAACCAAATGTGTGCGTCTAATTTTTCTCGACCTGTTTACACACAGGTACCTACTACTAATACTCTAGGAATAAATCAAGTGTAATCGACGAAATAGGGTATACCAATGAGCTTGAGTTTTATGAATGTTCGTTCCCGTCCTTTTTTTGCATGAAATTCCATACACCAAAACGACTGTTATGTTCTTATTTCTTTTTTTTCACTTCTTCGTTGGTTGCTAATTTTAAGGAAACAAGAAAAGCTATTTTGGTGGTCGCTTTTTCGGACCCATTAACCAAAAGTCCGATTAAAATTAAGTGCAAGTCTTCGTCGTTGCATTTTTCGTCGTCGTTGTGGTTCTGTTAGTTCTATCCTTGCTATTTATTTTTTGGAATATATTTTTGGCTCCTTGGTGGAGAACTAGCTCAAAATACATTTGGGTATTCCACCTATTATCCAACAGATGTTTCGTTCGTAATTGAAAGCAATTTGTTTAGATTAAATTTTTCACTGTGGTTATTTATTTATTTTTATTTTTCTTTTAGAATTCAGAGGTTCTTGTAAAATTCTGATTAAACGAAAGTAATTGGTTGGAGAAATAAAATAGGTTGTAAGGGATTCAGCCAATTTTTATTAGGTGGATATCTTCTTGGTGTTGGATGAAGATAATGTTGATGAGGTATTAATAAGATATATTGGGTAAGCTTGAAGATAAAAGAAGACTGCAAGTGTTTGCTCATGAGTTGAAACTTTTATGGAAACAATGTCGTACCACAGATATTAGAGTTTAATGCAGTGAAGGATTTGCTTCTTGTTTTTATAATTCACTACCGCTCAAGGGGTTATGAATACCCTTATAACGTTATGAACAGAGAGCGAGTGTATTTTTAAAACAAATGTAGTATTAGGTTTCAGTCTTTGCTCTGAGGATGGTAACCAGAATTACCGGGAAGAATCATTGGTATTGGCACGAACAACACTTCAAGTCATATGACCATCCTACTGCCAGTGTTATGCCTATACAGTAGAGTTGACATCAGCTTTTTTTTTTGCAGTTGATTGAGTTCCTGGACATCAGGGGTTAAATTTGGACCCTTCAGCGTGACAAGCTTTGATGCTGACCACTACACCGTGGCTACCCTAAAGATTGGCGGGTGCCTCTGAGCAAGACAACACTTCCTCTGTCCATGTCTCGCTCTCGTCTGTATCAAAAAGCAAAAGAAAGACCGAAAGTGGGTCTTGATATTCCTGAGAGTTTAAAACTCGTTGTAGGAAGGAATCTTCTTTATTTTGTTAATGCGTATGTCATTCAAACTGTGCTACATATGCGCCAATAAGTAAATCAGTCAGCAAGTCGAAAAAGGAGTTCAAAGGAGCACTTCAAATAAGTTCTTATTCCGCTATTAAAATTGTCAATACCCAACGAATACAAGCATATTGTTTTGTCTTAAAAGTTCTTGTCCATATGTTACATGTGCCACTTTTAATACACTTGCTCTGCAATCATATTCCTCGATCGCACACAATAGTTAAGCATCCTTATGTTTATGAAAACAAAGAAGAGTATTTACTTGAAAAAAAAAGTTTACTTAGAAATTTTCCTTTTAAAGAAAAGGATACGTCAAAAAATTTACAACTGTCAAATATTTGTCAAAAGAGTTTTTCCCCTTACACACGCATGTACACAAATATTCTCTCTTCGGGAGGGCATCCAAACAAAATCAAGAATAAAGGACACTTACCTTAAAAAGCACTCTTCTCTATACTCGTTGGCTATCTTCGCATATGGAATGAAATTGCTGAAGCCCTAATAAAGGATATTGGAATTCTTTTTTCCACATAAATGGAGGTGGTAAAATCAAAATGAACAAAGCGTTATTTTTATTTTAAATTACAGGACTTTTCACTTTCACAATTTAGACAGTGCCATAAGAAAATAAGAGAATTTGAAGCTTTTCAAACACTGTTTCACTCTTTTGCTCTTCAATTCACTTGCTAAGCTTAATATATTTTCACAAAACTTTCAAGCTAAAGGACATATACAGCGCACACAACAAACACTTTACACTACCACAAAAGTTTTCGTAACACTTGAAAAGCAAAGGAAGGGAAAAAACAAGGAAAATACGTAGCGAAAGTACGAAAATGAGAATTTTGGATAAACAGCGACTTGCAAATGATTCGCACTGTTAGCTAAGCGAAAACTTAAAACCACAGTTGGACCTTGAACAATTATCCCTTCAATTGATGGTGTTTGTTTATGGTTGCTTTGTGTTTATCAATTTTGACAAGCAAGCTGGATTAAAGCAGCAGAAGCGAACTAGAAGCAGGATAAGGACTGTCATTAAAGAGTGACAGCAGAGAAAAAGCCCTTTTCGAGAGAAAAAAAGGATACACTAAAACAACAGCAAATACTCAGTGCACTAATACAATTATGAGCAAAGGAAGAGCAGAATTATTGAATTTCGCTCTCTTTTCCAACTTATTTACTCACACCTACACAAGGTCTGGTCGTTTTGTTGCTTGGCGAAAGGATACAGGATATGGGCTTTGTTGCTTTCGCATCTGCTGTTAAAGGGGGTATTGGTGGATTTGATGATGATATTTTTGCATTTGTGTGGGCAGCGTGTAATTTGATTAAAAGCTTTTGTATTATTTGCAGGTGGCTGGAAGGATACCGGATGCATATGCTTTCTATTTGAGCGAGCGAAAGCTCTCAACACTTGTATGAATTTCCGGATCGTATCAGCTGTTTACTTTTTTGACAAATATGCCGCCATGTCGGTGCGCACTGGGAGAAAAAAAAAAACTTTTTAATCATACGGCCTTTCAAGGATATTCTTAAATTTTTTTTTTTTATAAAAATGTCGAGTGCGTCTAATGACGTGTATGCACTTAAAGATTTAAGATACGACGCATATGAGAGGGCTTCCCGTTGAATGCAACTTGAGAGAGAGATAAAAATCTGAAGGATATGAGAGCTTTCTTTTTTTTAAGTTTGTCCATAGAAATGAACACCTAGCACTTATTAGAGGTTATTAATGGGAATTGAAAATTTATGAGTTTTGAGCAGATGAGTGTGTATGATTTGTTACATGCAACAAGTGAGATAGTATGTGCATTGTTCATGGTAAGTGCAATAAAAGTAAAATATTTTCAGCAACAACATACATTTAACTTATGGAGATGACTTTCGGCTTATTAATCGACATGTGTTTTTTTAACGCGGTAAGACCCGTACTTAACAGCATGTGAGGTTTCTAAGCACTATCTGAAGCGACAGCCCTTTTAAGGCCAACGGTTTGCTTTTCGCCAGTTATATTTTCTTGCACAAATGGAGGAGCTGGGGACTTACGGTCTTTATCACTGAAAGCCGTTTACATGACAAAATGGAAGGATTGTCATTGCCTTCTTAGCGATGGTACCACGTTAAATTTGTTTGTTGAGGTTCGAATCAGGGTAAGCTCGGTCAAAACTAAGTCGCAGCGACCAAAAAAAGGAAACGAGAAAGGAATGTCATAGCTCCTGGTGTCTCACTACTAATGTCAAGTGTCCTAACGCACCATATGTTCCCCTTTAACCAAAGACTAGTAAAAAGGGTAGCGCTCCTACTTCGAAAATTTAAAATCAATCCTTTGAATTGCAAAGTACTTTTCCGGCGCGATTTTAAAAAGCTTTTCCAATAATCAAGGATAGGTACTATGACTAATTAACAGGTCGCCTAACGCTTGGAACAGAACCTGCTCTAAATTATGTTTAGACATCAGATCCATCAGATAGACTTTTTTTTCTCCAAAATGCTTGAGAAATTTTTGACTGCCCTTACCGAGGACTTGAAATTCCCCTTAATTCAATAATTTGTACACAACATCGTCTTTTAATCAAGGAATTTACCATGTTCCCTTATTTAGGTAAGTAGACTCCTATTCAGTATCGTGTGGCACGATCAACATATCACAACCATGACAACAAGCATGTAATAGCGACATTGCAGGAAGTTGCGCTACTAGCGAGCTAATTAGACCGGGTTCAATAGTACATATCAACTAGGTAAGTTCAAAGAGAGTTCAGCTTGCTTCTGCTAGCTATTCTATAAATGGAGGCTGTCCATATTGAGAAAAATACCCTTAGCTACATTTTTTTCCACATAGTACGTAAGCAACTTGTGTAAGAGTTGTAACTTACCACCCACTACTAACAATCTGCTTGCAAAATCCATTCACAAATATCCAGAGTAATGGACTTATGTGCTCAACCTCAAAATGAAGCAATCAAGTTTCATTTTCCAAAAAGCGCAGAAGGGTCGACAAATTAATAATTTACGTCGACGATTCCATGCACTCGCCTTTGGATGCTCACATCGACTACACTTATCAAAGATTGAAGTGAACAAGGTGTCTGCTTCTAAATAGCACTTCTAACCCAACAAAGCATACGTGCGTTGTTAATATGTATGCACAATGCCTAAAGGAGTGGGGTCCCAAAATTGCTCTCAAACATTCAACTACTTTATCCACCAAACAAACGACAATGGCTACGAGCATCAACAACAACAACAACAACAACAACGACGATGACGGCAACGTTCAATTTAAAGCACTTGACTTTAACAAGTCCTCAAAGCAATGTGTTACGCTCTTAAGTCCTGCAAATGGTCGAACAGGAACAGCACACTAATATTAATGCAATCGAGGTGGCACAACATTCCGTTGGGGTTTTAAATATTTTCGAGACTCCAGCTGCCTACAAAGACGAGCAAATCACATATGTACACACAAACGTGTGTTAACGTATTTCCAAGGATAGACAGAGCAATCAGGAACAGAATGGAGCAATGGCAATTGAATGAAGCTTCCACGATCTGGGGTGGAATACCATTTACTTAAGAAGAAGTGCTGTTTGGTATATTCTACCTGGCGCATCTTGGTTTCGATCGCAGGATACTATTCCCTTTAACCAGTCCCCCACCGCTCCGTAACATTCCGTTGTAGCGTTTTTATTTTTCTTGTCGTAAAACCCGAGTAGAAAAACCGGAAGAGAAAGTGAAGCTTCGCTGTGTTTTGTCTTTACATTCTTGCATCTATGCTACTGCCTCATATCGCATAATAAAACCAAACGTGTTCCTGGTCCATGGTCCTGGTGTTTTTATCCTTCTAAGAAACACGAGTGGAAAAATTCATTAAATATTAATCCGTGGCTAAAGTAATTTCGTATTCAATTACACCTGCCCGGGAGTGCTGTCTTGCTGTACGCCTCTGGTACGTACACCGACTATGAGTCCTTAGAACGGCCAGCGTACAGGATATTTTAGAAAGTAGTAAGAGGAAACAACGTGCAAATAAACGGAATTATTTACATCACCTCGAACCTAACCTATGTGTGTTACATGTGGAGTGGCAAAGTGGAGCTCTGAGTTGAGATACTTTTACCACTGCTACACGGTTGCTTTATTTGTCTGGATGTCATTGAGTTTTATATTCTTCTGCTTCCATTGCAGCTTTCAGTATTTTCTATTAAGGATATATGTGCACATCCTATTAAATGTCGTTCTACCTATGAGAGCACCATCACACAGGAAGGCAAAATTGTTATCGTTATCCTGCTTTAAAATTCACCTTGGAATTGTGTTTGATGATAGTCAATTGACATGCGAGGATTATGCTCTTTTGGTATCTTTTATGGTTGATGGATGCTATTATGTTGTTTTGTTTACTGAGAACTAACAAGGACATTCAATATTTGCTAATGAAATGATACACAGAAATGAAATGCACAAAAGTACACAATGTTTTGTGTTAAACTCATACCCTTGTGGTTTGATGAAAGATTAATGAGAAGACTTCTTGGAAATTCATTCGAGATTCTTGGGCAACATCTTCGTAGAAAAAATGTTTCATGTGAGCATTTTTAAATCTTGAAGAGGATGTTTACTCTATTGTGCTAAAAAAGGTTGTTTAAATTTAATAGCACATGCAATTAAAGATCGTAAATGCTGTAAAAATGTGTACTTGGTAGTCAAGTCTTTCAGAAGAAAGAGAAAGGGAAGAGCTCATCGACCAGTAGAAATAACAAAGGCAGAAGAAGAGCAAAGGGAACAATAAGTACGTAGGCACCTTAAGCTTAGCCTTAGCCAACCCAAATTTCCTTCCCTTAAATTCTCTATGTCACTTAAACAATTTGCAACACAAGCAAGTGTTAGAGAATAAATTTGAAATCTTTGCAGAAAGACTGAGAAAGGTCTACCTAGATCTTACCTAGTTATAAAAGCGCTACAGTCCGGGGTTGACCTGGGTGTCAACCAACAAGTGTCTTCATTCATATTCAATCAGCTGCCTCCAATTTCAAATGCAAAGTGATCGGTGAGATTCCTTTACATGCCATCTGAGTTGCGTGTCTTTCTCTACAGCGGCGTCCCTTCGAGGAATATTCGAAAACTATCCCTGTCATATCCGATATCTAAGTTGTTTTATCTGGATTTTTTTGACTAGGTAGATGTCGCTGAACAGATCATTCGACGTCTTCCTCCACTCACCATCTATGAAGATGCCATACTAAATCACCCGAAAGATTTTTCTCTGAAAACAAACGAAGGCAACCTCAAGCATTCTAGATACAAAGTTCATGCCTCCACGCCATAGAGTAGGAGTGGATTGATCAGGGTCTTATGCAAAGTCACTTTGATCGTTCGAAAGCTACACAGTTGCCTTCTTAACCCAAATAAACAACAATTGGACAGAGTTTTTGTACAACTATTTACATAAAGACCAAATCACGTGACAGTGCATTCTCTTGCTCAAGTCCTTTTCTGACATCAAAAGCCTCAGTGAAATTTTGTCCGACGTTGATGATGTAGCGCGCATTTCCCATCGTCATCGCTCAGTCAAGTTTAGCTAAGCATTGCTTAGCTTGTCCCTATGAACGCTGTCATAGGTAACCTTAAAATCGATACAAATTTGGTGAGTTTTCTTCAAGATCTACCGTACTGTGAATATTTGTTAGTGGTGGACTTTTCTACCGAAAAGACTCGCAGTTCAGAGCGTCCTTAGGAATGGATACACAATGCTCAGGTTCCATTCTTTTAAGCACCACCTTTCATCGTTATCTTCCCAAAAATTAAATCAAACAACTCTAGATTCCTCTCACCTACTTGTCTTTATTCAATTACTTCCACTGATAACTCTTGTCACGATTCATCAACACAAGTGGCAAAAACCACGCGAAGGATATCTCGCAACCACCACTAACAAAAACCTCCTCAATATCTTAGAATAAGAGTCTCATACTAACCACAGCTATTGGGGTTAATATGCAATCGCAGGGTAGCACGATTTGAAATCAATCAACCATTCCTTGCTACAAATTAACAACTTCCGAAGGCCCCTAAGGACATTTACAATATTTGTTTCATGTGTTCACGTCTGCAACACTCACACTGAGCCAGTGGATCCGAACTGAATATATGCTCGTACCGAGCCCCACTGCAATGCAGACTCGTCAGTGCAATTCCAAAGTGACACGATTGTGTAATGAACCTGAATGTGTTTGGCCTACAGAAACAGCTTCGTGCCAAGCATGGAAAGCATTTTAATTTTAAACCCCAACAGGCCATAGAGATGGTCTATTGGTTGGAGTTCACGGTAGGTAGTGCAGCTAGTGACAACGTTCATTATAGATGGATTATTTACAGGGTAAAGCTAAATTAGGTTCACACTGTGTTTAACTACACACACAAATAAGAAATTCAACGCATGTTTTGTAAACATTTTAGCTCTATAGATTTTGATGAAACAGTGATCTGTGGTGATATTTTGACCAAATATTTTGTATGAGCTGTTTATTCGCAGACCACAAAGGCGCGGCGGCGCATTAATTTATTTTGAGCTCATCCACAATGTAAAGGCTGACCCAACAGATGGTGTGGATACTTATTGTCATTTTGTATCTAAATTTGGTCCCCGTAGCTTAATGGATAGTGTATCGCACTTTTAAGTGAGCTGACACAGGTTCAAGTCTCAGCAAAAAAACCAAACGTTTTTTTTTAAGTACCACCTCTCATCAAAAAATGAAAGACTCCTGAGAGGTTATTTTGTCATGAAAAAGCTTTTCTGTCCGCTGTTCGGAATCGGCAATTAAAATAGTAGGTCCCTTCCATTCATGCACGCACAACGTAAATACTTGTAAGAATCTCTTGACCTTGACCTTGTCTTGGCCCTCTTTTATTATAATTCACTCGTGGTCAGAGGGCCATGAATATCTACCCTTAAGATGTTATGAACAAAATGAAAATGTCAGCGGTTTTGAAACTCAGATGGTATAAGACTTCAGTCCTGTCTCTTTGGGTGTTGTTCAGAATAACTGAGGAGAATTTTTCGGTTGTTGTCATTGCTTAATAATTAATAGTATTTCTGTCAAACTTCCTAATGTCATCATCATTACTCACTACGATCAACTCTTCAAGCCGTATGATCACCCTACCCTCTGTCAGTATGGGAACAGTTATAATGAAGGAAACAAGAGCTCTCGTCGGCATACCGGCTCTGTGCAATCGGAACAATAAGCGGTTTTCGAACAATTTCTGATGAAGCAGGCCTCGGTATAGTCGAAATGGTCGCTATCGACATTCTCGTCAAAGAAATGCAAACAGTCTACCTTAGGCGAACCATGAACGGACGAGGGCAACAACACTAGCATTGTAGCAAGCCGAGTGGGATAACTCGGTAAAAAGAACCATCATCGAGGTCTGGACAAAGGGAACACGTGGGGATAGCAACTACCTTTCCCAGTTCCGGTCCGGGCACACAGATTTAGACACGATAGCTTGCCCTTCTGCCCAGAATGTCCAGATGAAGAGGAAGATGCGGAACACGCAATGTTTCACTGCAGGCGCTTTGCAGAGGGAAGAGTGAGTCAGCCAAGTCCCGCAACTTCTAATAAGCCGTAAATGTGGTCGGAGGATAACTGGGTGGAGATCTGTTCATTCATAACGAATGTAGGGAACGAACTTAAGAGAATCGAAAAACTAAGAAGACCCGAAACGCCAGACGCAGATGACAAATCATAAGTTGCTAACCAGCCCCGAGAAATAATATCTAATGGCAGGCTCGCGTAAGCACGATGAAATAGATCAAGCATAGATCTTACCAGCAGTCAGGTTCAAGTCAACTTTCGAAAATGAATACATAAGTGTCAATCAATCTTTTACTGTCACTATGTTTCATCAGTAAAAAGCTTTTCAGTTAAATCATTTTGGCAATTTTAAGTGTCGAATCGCTTGTTTTAATGTTTCCATCCACCAACAAGAAACCATACAAACAATAAACATGAACATAAAAAAAAAACAAACCTAAAGTGCAATACAAAACACATTTATAAAAAAAAAAAAACGTTTTTCATGTAATTTTTTGTGTCCTTTGATCATGTTTTTGCTTGCACGTCAAGGATAATTGCTCTACCGAACGGAGTTCATGTGTGCAAAGCCTCTGTATATACACACCAATTTGTTAAAAACAATTTCTTTTTGGTTTTTGTTTTACATTTTTTATTTTTATTTTTATAAATTTAATTCATTGCGCAAGGGATAAAATTAATTGCAAGAGATTGTAGCATTTCTCAACCCACTCATATGGTGACTTTTCGCGTATTCTGACCCAGCCCGTCCATCAATTACCAGCAGAGCAGCGGCTTTGAGCTAAAAACACAGAAAACCGAAACAATAAAGCATCCAAAATGGTGATTTTGATTCGCAAAACAATGCATCGCCGAAAAAATTCCGACTTTTCACACTCCGATGGAATAAAAATTCATTAAAACTTTTTATTATTTCACATTTCGGACATTTATGTGACGTGGCGGCGTCATGTATTCCCTCATTCCTTGAAATTAAAAAAAAATAAAAATAAAAAATTGAGCCTCACTTTGCATCGTGCTGACGAAACCAAAAAGAAATGTGGTTCACAATGAAATTGAAGTTGAATTCCGAGGGTTGACGGGGGGAGCGTTTGAATGGATGGATGGTAATTTGTTCACAGATCCTTTGGGTGTATATGAGAATTTTTATATTGTTATCCTTCGCTGAACAATGGGATTAGCGCACTGTGGATAATTAATAAAATAATTATTTTTTTTTTTTTCGCAAGCAGGGTAGAGGCGCTTGTGGATTTGTTTGCTTTTTTTTTGCAGATTAAATGCGTGGAAATGGAGAACAATTTAAAGTGGTTCAATCTAAAGAGTTTTTCGAATTTCAAATTGAATGGTGTCAAAGGACAGCTTTAGCAATATGCAAGAAAAATTGAGAAACAATGTATATCAATCCTTTACCAATGAAGAGTGTGGTCTTTCATCGACTAAGCCTCTGTGCAGATAATATATAAATAGTAAATATCCAGCTCTTGGAAACACCAGAAGAATGATAGGACTTAGAAAGTTTGAAAGAAGTCACAAAATGCTTGCAGTAAGACAGCTCTTATTTCACTTCGCCACTTGACATTGTTCATTTAACCACCACCTCAACAAACCGAGCATAAGTCCCACGGACACACATGTACCGATTCTGCTTGGAAAATCAAGAAACTGCAGAGCACATCTTTTGCGAATGTCCTGCCCTAGCTTGAAGCAGTCAAAAATACTACGACAAGGGATTCATTCCCCCAGTCAAACATTCAACAGGAAGCATGACCACAATCTTGTTCGGGAGCACTACGCTCTCCAGTTGTTGAAGAACTTAGCTTGGCACAAAAAAAATCCTTGGCCTCTGTAGCTCCAATCGCTTCTCAGCTGCTTCTAATTGTCTCTTACAAGTTGGTTGAGCTCCTCGTCCAATTGTGCAATGATAAGACCGGCCTCTTCTGTACTGTTTCTTGATTGAACCCTATCCTTCGTATATTCTAAACTTAGATGGTGCGAAAAGTGATCAACGATGAGGAAGAAAAGAAAGACACCGTACTGTTCAGTTATTTATTCTGTGACCTTACCGTTCAATGATGCAATTCCACAGACTCAGCTGCAGGTCTATTTATATGCGCTGCTGGATTAACGTTACAACCGGCCATCGATCCCGTCCTCCGGATCAGAGATGTTGTCGTCGCTTATGCCCCTGGAGAGGCCTTCGTCCGGAAGCTCGATCCTGTCGGACGCCATTACCGTGCTCAACTTCCGCTGGTTCCGCTGCATATTAGGAATGTCCTCCACCATATATCGGTCATTTGGTAGAACCCTGACTACAATGTAGGGGCCCCGATATCGTGGTTCCAACTTTCGAGACTCAGCTGTGACTACCGGCTCGTTCTCAACCAACATGAGATCCCCTACCTGGTAGTTCGTCGGCGGCTTATGCTTCGCATCGAATTTCTCCTTTTGGTAGAGTTGACTGTGCTCGATATTCGCCAAACCCTCGTCTCGCCGATTTTCCATCTCCCCAGGTCCCACCATCGTCTGTTCACCCAGCTCGAGCAACAGTTTGTCGCCCGAAATGCTCCTCGGGGTGTAGGCGAACAAGAGGTCATGTGGACTCGCCCTCGTTGTGCAGTTCCGAACGGTGTTCAGACCCCACTGGATTACTCGCAGCTACCTTGCCCAGTCTCCTCCCTTCTCCGAAGTGTGCACTTAAGTGACCCCAAAATGGTTCTGTTGCATCTTTCAACCTGATCGTTGGCCCCGGGCGAGCGGACAGCGGTTTGAATGTGCTGGACCCTTTTCGCCGGTAACTCCTTGTGAAGCCTCTCATCTTCGGGAACCAAAATGTCTTTCTGATCCTCTCTAGCGTTTTCTCATTGGCAAGGTGTCCGACATCGTCGTGGCACATCTTGAGTATGATCCAACGTATGGCTTAAGGGACCAACCACCTTTCGAAAGAGTCGATGTCCTCTCACGACGTAGTCCTTCTGTAACTCCCTTTTCACCGGTGTCGTATCCGCCACTTTTAACGTAGAGACCCACCCAATCCTTTACGGATATGGTGACATTCAGGATTGGCGTAGATGCTTCCTCCACCTGGTGCTCGTCCTCCGCTGGTTGTCGGCTTAAGGCATCGCCGTGTGCACCCTTCTTCCCAGAATGATCGTACTTTTTTCTTAAAGATTCAAATGGCGATGTCAATGTCGTCTGCATAGCCAAGTACCTAGTTACCAGCATAGGAAATGTATGGATATCTAGATGGTTTTTCTTGGGAGCATCCATATGGAGACTATGTTCCATAAACCATGCACACTTTTCAAGTTCGAAGATATTTTGCCACATCGAAGGTCTGCATACAACTTTCTAGAAACAGTCATATTTACAAACATGTATTGTAAATGTATAGGAACTTTTCGTGCTAACTACATGCATGCATATGCTAATCCTTTGACAAGAGGCTTTCAAAAGAACACGCTTTCATAGGCATAAAATACAATTCCCCAGAAAAAAATCGAGTCACACTTTGAAAACCCATTGAATCGACGCCAAATGCTTTGAAACAGCATTCACCATCGTTGAGGGTGAATTTCCGCTCCCGCTCCGCTCCGAATGCTTTAGTGGTTCATCAATCATTAATGCGTTGGGCGCGTTATGCCCTGGGAACAAAATGTATCTGTTCGCATTTTTTTTTAGATATATGTATGCATACACCACACCCTTATACTGCTTCCCTACCAATGCCGTATCCACAATAAGTGTATCCATCCGTTTTGTTCTTTTACAAGCAATTTGTGATTTTGACCCACAACACCACAGACCGGTTCTTTCGTCTACCACCAACCAAATATGAAAAACCGATTTACGATGAAGGCGGCGGTGGGCTACTGGCTAGAAGGGCGGATTTTGTTTAAATTTCCACCTTTGGTGTTATGATGACTCGTGCAATGTTGGATGAAATGGGAAATCCCAAAATCGCTGTACAGCTAAGAATAATAAAAGTATACATCTACGAAAATAAGGGAGAGATAATTTATTTTATGAGTGTTGTGTCCTTAGGGAAATCTGTGTAAATTTCTCCCTCTTATTTCTATTTTTACCTGTTTGAATTTCATTTAATCTCTGATGGTGGCGAAAACTTTTTGACTCCTTGATGTTTAAGAACTGTCGACTGGATATCACTTACTAGGAAAAATAGAAAAAAAAATATAAATATCCTTCAGCAAAAATTAAATTTAGATATTTTTCTAATGTGTTTCATTATTTAGTTTATTTACGGTCAAAGTTCTGCTCACCAGTAGACCAAACTTTCGCCGTTAGTTTCGTTTTCAGCAAACTAATGCTTTGTAGGGAGTGAAACCCGTTTACATCTTCAGACGAAATCAAGTTTAAGTTTTTACCACACACAAACATGAGAGCGTCATCAGCAAACAATGTTATCTTACTATACTTCAAAATTGTTACGATATCATTAATATACATCAAAAACAACAGAGGACCGAAAATAGTGCCTTGAGGTACACCGAAGGTAGTTTGCATTACATTGGACACTACACTACTAACTTTAGTTCGTTGAGTTCTATTATTTAAGTACGATTTAAACCAATTAAGTTCTGTCTCTTTTACACCATATTTACATAACTTTTCCACTAAAATTTTGCGATCGATAGTCTCAAAAGCTCTTTGAAAGTCGAGAAATATTGCTATAATAATATTACCTTCATGTCTTTGTTCTTTAAAATTCATGATTAGCCAGTTGAGCGACGTCTCACAAGAGTGCCCTGCTCTAAAACCTGACTGATTTTCCATTAAAATCCTATTATTAGCCACGAATTGATAAAATTGGTTATACGCCGTTTTTTCTATTATTTTTTCAAGAACTGGCATCATGTTAATGGGCCGAAACTTATCGCACTTTATTGTATTATTTTCTTTAGGTATTGGGATAACCGTCGATTCTTTAAAATTTCGCGGAAATTCTCCAAAGCTAAATGACTCATTTATAATTACAACCATTAACGGACCAATTATTTCAAAACAGTCTAAAATAATTTTAATGTTTAAACCTGCAGAGTCTTTCTTATTTTTAATATTTTTGCATATGATGTACAGGTCACTCATATTTATATGCTTAAACTTGAAAACTGATTCCGTTGTTCGAAAATCCCTATAAACTATATCCCTTTTTGGAATTGAATTACTTAAACTGTTTATGCTTTCAATAAAGTACGTATTAAATTTATTTGCTATGATATTTTTATCACTTTCTTTGTTATCCGTAAACTGTATCTCATTTATTCCTTGCTTTCTGTCTTTTAACACATAACACTTAATGACTTTCCACATTTCCTTTTGACTAGAGCAGTTTTCTATTTTATTGCACGTGTAATTTCTTTTCGCTAAATGTAATTCATGTCTATATAAATTTCTTATTCTACGATATTCATACCAATCCAATATTCGAAGAGAAAAAGGAGCACTTGGAACACTTCATCTGCCATTACCCAGCCACTGCAGACTACGTTAAAGAGTACTGGATCTATGTGGATACCAGACCTTACGCACTTAGACAGCAAAATGATCGTTGACATCCTGGAGTTTGCCAAAAACACATGGGAAACAAGGTTTGGACGCAAAGGTGGTTTTAGTTTGCGTTAAAGTTCTACACTCTCTTCAACTCAAAAAGGTTATAAGAGTATGGATGATACGAACCCTGACTGATTAGAGACGTTGAATGGACCTCACCCATTTTCTTACCAGACATAGAAACTTCAATTCGTATCTCTACAAGATGGAAAAGGTAGGAAGCCGAAATTGCTAATACGGTGAATGTCCAGTAGACGACGCAAACCACAGCTTTTTCACCTTAAGCAGATGGGTAGAAGAAAGAACCACAAGCAACATCACTCCAGAAAATGTTGTGATGGAACGGTTCCATCTGGAAGACGAAATCATACCCTTATAAGAACATGGAAAAAAAATCCAATCGGAACCCTATTGAAGTAATGCAAACAGCGAGGGTGGCCGAAGATGCCATAGGTAGATTAGAAGTTAAGTATTGGGAAGTGCCATTTTAGAGTGTAGCCGGGTGAAGGTTTCACAGCATCATTGGAGCACGCACTCTCAAAATAAGCTTATGAATTGGGAGACCCGATGGTTTGCGAATTTTAAGCAATTCCACTCGAAAGTATACAGCGTCATCTGCACTTATCACTGAGTCTTTTGATTTGTATTCCACTTCTGCCTGTTCAAACGTCTTTAGATATGCGCTATTGATGGCAGCAGCGTGTCTATTTTTAGGGATCAAAATAGTTCGCTCCAATAAGCATTCATAGCCTTATTATGGATGTGGCGATGTCAGGATATATTTTGGCAATTAAATCCTCCCTAGGTGATGATAGAGCATAGCCTATTCTGTAAATTCGTCATGCATAGATAAAAAGTGAAAACACACCTTGATTTCATTTGCTCATGTTCCTCTAGACGCAACTAGTGGTAATGTTTGATGAAAATCACCTGCCAACAACACTGACTCCACCCATCAATTTATTGCAGTCCCTGTCCTTGATGTCTTGAGAGGTTCCATCTCAAAGAATTAACTTGGTATTGCGCAACACTTATCTTATTTTGTTTTGCTTAGAAATATTACATAAGGGTCTTTCAATAGCGACTTCCGAACTTTGACAGTTGATAGCGGCCATATTGTTAAAGCTACATCTGTCAAATTAGCTGTCATTTATTCAGTCTGTTTTGCCAAATTACCATGGATGGATATAGCGTTCAACAACATGCGCAAATAATGAAATTGTTTTATCAAAATGGGTGTTCTGTTCGGGCGACGTTTCGTGAGATCCAAGAGCGTCCAATGCATTCCGAAAAAGTCACTGTTTGGTGTGGATTTTGAGCTGGCGGCGCGGCGTTTTCGGTCCATATTTCTTTGAGAACGACGCTATAGGTCGATGATTACCAACTTCTTTTGACCTAAATTGGATGATATGGACACCAACGACATGTGGTTTCAACAGGACGGCGCTACGTGCCACACAGCTCACGCCACATTGAAAATTCTGCACGAGCAATTCGAGAGCATGGTCATCTCACGTGGAGGTGGCCACCGAGATCGTGCGATTTGACCCCGTTAGACTTTCTCTTGAGGGGTTTTCTGGAGTCGCAGGTCTATGCGAATAAGGCACAAACCACAGCGGCCCTCAAAGCCAACATAACCCATGCCATCGATAAAATTCAGTCTGATTTATGCGCCTGTGTCATGGAAAATTGGGCATTTCGGATGCGCGCCACCCAGAGAAGCCGCGGCAGATATTTGAACGATATTATATTCCATACATAACGGCATCGATAGGCCTCTCAAACGAATAAAAAATGTCGATGATATCTCACACTCACTTTGTTTTATTTAAACTTAAAGATAGGATGCGCCTAATGAAAAACCCTTTACGGGTATCAGGTTGAGAAGCTTGAAAGCAGAGTATGCAGTCATTTCTCGTTCCAATATTGCGCTCGCGATCCCAGAGGATGTGAGAGTTAAATCAATTTTACGATTACTCTTAATCTTTGCAAATCTTATCAAGGGCACCGCGAGCCGGGAGGAACCAACCAGATGCGTAAGAGACTATTCAAAAGTATCTTAACTGCTTGCTCTGAGATAAACCTTGTTCGACAGACTTTCATATCTACATACTTGATTGAGTCAAGCCATACCTTTGTAGGTTTTGTTCAATTACCACCAGGCATTGGTTCAATATTCTCTTCATCCGTCGACAAAAGCTTTCTCAATCGGGTATTCGAAGTCGGCAATAAAAAATTAAAAAACAAATTAAGGTCCTTTCCGTTCGTTTGAAATAAAGGAAATTCACAAGAACCTACGAGTACGACCTGCCACGCCGATTTATTTTATGAATTTGATTTTCAAGCTTGATAAGGCATTGGCAACACTTAAAATAACAATATCGCAATCGTGGATAATCATTTTTATGAAGATGTTGTGTTTACACAGTTACAATCAATTACCCTGAAAATCAAGGGGGTGCCTGATCAGTGCTATATTATGTGTTTGAAGCATTAGATAGAGAGAGCTTCATAAAATCGACGGTCAAAAACCTTTCTGTCGTTTTCAAAAACTAGAACAAAATTTTCTGATTTATAACTTATTCGTTCGACGCAGTTACTCCATACTCTCATTCGCCAAATGGCATTACCACCAAATGCAATTACAAGAACGTCCGCTGTCGCCTCAAGGGACCCCTACTGGTATCCAAACGTAATTACCCACCAATAATTTGATTAAAAACACGCGAGATACCATCGTGACATGACAACCCAGTCCTGCACTCTTTTTTTTTTTAACTAGGAGAAAAATCCATCCATACACGCACGCACTTGTCAATTATGCGAGAGAAATTCAATTAAGGAATGGCTAGCAACGAAAGAAATGAAAAAAAGCTTCGAAGAAGCAACAATTTCCTTTAACGCGTAATGCAGACATATGTGGAATGTGGTACCCTCAGCTCTTCCTTTTCGTGCAAGCCTTTGTGGAAATAAATCTCAAGACAAAGGGAAAAAAAGGACAACATTGAAACTACCAACAACAAATAGCAACAGGATATCTTGCAAAGGAAGTTGCAGTCAGCCAGGCTGAGCGAGAATACCCATTTCCCCATTCCTCATTTTATCTCCGGCCTACGGCAAAGTCACAAAAGAAGCATCTGCACGAATGACTACATCCTTTGTTCTTAAAACCATTTCGACGGTGGTGGGTGTCTGTATTTTTTTTTCCTTGTATGTCTTCTCGACACACATGGAGTAGGTACAGCATTGTCCGGATTCTGGCTAAAAGAAACTGACTTGGACGGAGAGCTGCGGTTTTATTATTTTTTCTAATGGATTCTATTGCGGCGGCTGCTGGCGTTCCTGTAGCTTTCTTCGAAGACATCTAACTGCGGTAAGGATTGCACAGAATTTTCTGGAAGAAATGGCAGAGTATCCCATGCAAGCCGTAATGAGAATTTCACTTTAATTAAGGAGACAGAGCGATTGGCAGCGAATGTGTGATAGTGTGGACATTTAATTACCTTGTCTCATTTCATTTAATCGCTCGTCTTGGTATCCTTTAACATTCTATTATATCTGTGTGAGTGCGTTCTTTGTGAAACAACTGGGGAATTTTGTTGTTTGAAGGTTCAAGCAATTTATATGGCGCGTAACTAATCGCATCGAAATGAGAAATGGTGCTAATTTTTCTGCAATTGTACCGGATGCAGAGCTTCAGAGGTGAGGATTTCTATCTACTGTTGCTTTAATGACAAGTTTAACCGAAAAATGGAATATGATCCCACTTAAGCCATTCTCTCTAACTCTTCCTTCACTGTTCTGTATTTCTTAACCAACCTGCCCTTCTGGCATCATAGGTTAATGGGTGCAATTAATAAGCATTGTAAGATACAAAAATGACGTATCTCCGAAATGTGTGTCCAATACTGGCAGACTTTTTCAGTAGAAATTCCCCATTTTTGAGGAAAAGAGACGTGGTTTTCGCAGTTTTTAGGGCTCCATGACGTGTTATATGACCTTGCGCCGCATCGTAGCAGCAATTGTGACATGGCTTAGAGCCATGGTGAGGCAAGCCACACGTTTGACTTTCTCGAGAACTTTTATGCTTGCTTGTTTTTTTTAGAACGGGCCACCAAACGTCAATAACTTCTTTTGGTCATTACTTGTCAGATTTCTTCAAAATTTGTTTGCAAAGTCGTCAAAATGGTGACGCAGAAGTAGCTTCTCTTCACCAGCCCACGTACCTAACTCTCTTTTAATTCAAGTTGTTTATGATGGACTCAAGTATCTAAAGCTATGTTTTGTCTCCGACTGTAAATGATCTCTTGTCGGCAACTTCTAATTCAATCTATTCCTTCACTGATAACTGTACAAGCAGCTCTTTATATTCTTCGAATCTGGTCTTGTGCTCCAAAAACTATTCAACACATTCAAGATTGAATCAAAAAAAAAAGCAATTAAGACTTATAGGTGACAGGGACAATGCTGCTTTATTGTTTCTTCTACAAACAAAGGTCTAGCAAACTAGCCAGCTTCATTCCGTCTCTTCAACATTTCACCCGAAATATGCATCATGCTTCGAATGGTCATCAGTTTAGCCTTAAGCCCATGACATGTAAAGCTGACCATTCTTTTCCTGCGAAAACACAACTGATCGGCTAAAATGCGACCCAAGGCTTACAGCATAAGTCGTTGTCTTGAATGGCATCTGAAGAATATTTTCAGATCGAACCGACACACACAGAACTTAGATCTTCATTGAATCTTTAGACCTACATAGATCAAGCATTTCTGAAGAGAAGATACATGACACCACTTCTAGCAACGACGGGTCAATAAGAACCACTTTTGCAACGCGAAACGTTTTTAAAACAATAATCCCCCAACCTAACCTAACGCTGATCTACCAATAAATGATTTCCCCTTTCCTTCATTTAAAGCGGGACGATATCCAGTTACAAAGCTTAGTCCTTAATTTGCCTGTCACCCCCAAAGATAGATCTAATTTAAGTGACTGCTCCCTGCACGCAACTTGTTTAATTCAATTTTTTTTGCACACACTCTCAGTCTCAACTGACAGACCCTTTTATGGTAAAGAGTCCGAACTTTCATGACTTTTATGGAAGCTCCACGCTTGGCTCCTAAACAACACTCCAGACAATTTCATGTCTGGATGATGACATTAATTAGATCACTGGGAAGCTAGAGCCTGGATGTGTGATTATGTAAAAATGAAATGCGCGAGACTTGATGTCACCTAATAAATTTATGACGTGTTGCTCGCTATGCGGACATGTGTGTGAAACGGCAGGGGTGAGCTGCCTGCACTCTCACCGTTCACTTTTAATTCGTTTAAAACGAAAGGAAAATTATTTTTCCCAAATCCCCGTCCACCGTGCATAGCTCGTTGTGGAGAAAAGTTACAAATGAAAAGATTTAAGCCAATAAATTGTTGGCGCACGAGAAGGGCCATGAGTCGGGTGTATTTTCCCGAAAGCGTTTTCGTGCTTATTGTGGGGTTAACTTGCCACCGAGGAGTAGTGAAGGGTAGTGTGGGTTGGATAGAAATGGATCAGCGTTCCAGTGCATAAAGTGGTGGTGGCGTCGTCGGATGGCTAAGTGTACCCGCCCTCTCTTAGTCAATTCGTTAGTTACATTTCGACGAGGTGATGTACGCGCTGCCTATTCTGTTCGGCTATTCGCATAACAGACTTCTGTCGCCGTTCACATTGCTACAAGTTTTTTTTTTTTTTTGTACTATCGGTGCCATAACAGCATTGCAACGCCCACACCCCCTGTGTCACATACAACAGAGTGTTGTCTCACTTATTGGAGTTTTGTGTATGCGGACTGCAGCAGGTTTTATACTAATTAAAAGTAACAAAGCTGCAATTAAGGGTTGGAATTCAACTATTTGGTGATGAGTTCGCTATACCACCCCAGCTTTCCAGTACACACACACCCGCAACCGTACAGTATGGATAGACACTCACACCCTGGTGAAAAGTTTTTAATTTTTGCAAATGGTTTGGTAATCGCTTTAATTTGTGTGAACGAGAGGGTTGTTTTCTTGTTTTTTGTGCTGAATTTGCTAACGGTGAATTGCTTTAACTGAGGGCGATATGGCTGAGTATTGCCTGCACAATGTTTTGTGGGCTGATGGGGTGAAGTTGTAAAGTTAATGGTTAACAAATTTAGTTTTCGTTGGCAGAAAACCGTCCAATTTTAAAGTTTAGTAATTTTGGTTATTGCTTGTGAAACGAAGGAAAGGAGTGTCTGATGAATAAAAACAAAAAAAAAACTTGAAGATATATTCAGATGGGATTACATGAAGTTCAACTATTATTTTGTGGTAATTATGCTCTGAAACGGGGATTCAAGTAATGACTGTGCTGTTTGGCAAGGCTCGACAGAATGGCTATGTCTTTGCTTTGAGAATGCATCGAATAATTGAGATTATAAGTGGAGTTACGGAACGAAAACTTGGAAGCGGATCGAAACACAAGCACCTGTCGCTTGACGCTCGTATTGAATCCACCTTAGCAGTAGAGGTAGCAACACCGACAAAGAGGTAGCCGAATCCACTTTGTGGTACCACCCACTTCTTGAATGGTGTGTGCAAATACCGAAAAGAGATTATAGAAGATGCAGCGCAAAACAAAAACAGCAAAAGCGGGAAGTGTATTGAGCCAGAAAAGGAGCGTAGTAACGAAGAGGGCATACGGAGATCAAGGAAGTCGAAAAGACGTGCGATAAGAACAACATCCATTAATTATGTAGGAAGAATAGTCAATTGGCGGCTGGCTTCAAGGCCGGAAAACAGAGCCTTCCAAACAGTCACCGATGCACAGGGAGTTGTAGATATGTTTAGCCACTTGCAGTCAACGAAGAAGTAGTCTACCTCCCAGTACGGGGGAGGTTGATGCAGCTATCAAACATTTTAAGAACAACAAGACCGTTGACTCTGATGGCTTTTAAATACCGAGGTTCTGTTTTGCTAAAGTGCATGCACCAATTAATCAACCAAGTATGCTAGATTAATCTACAAAGGTTATCCTGTGTCTTGTACCAATTTTTGAGACATATTCCTGCTGAATGTTGCATAAAAGCTCTTATTCAACAATCTGTGTGAACGTCTTAAACCTAACCCCAGCATGACGGTAGACCTAATCTTCACATAAAGGGAAACTCTTCTCACCACTTTTTTAATGACATCAGAGCCGCATTCATTGTCTTTAGCTCTACAGGACGATGAAATTTTGAGCTACCGGCAAAACTGAGAAAGCTATGCTGCCAAAAAAAACTACATTCATGCTAAGCAGAACAGTGTTCCTGCCAGTTCCGTTATATGGTGCCGAGCAGACCAGATGTTAAGGACTTTAGTCCCATATGCAAGAGGGCGAATGAAGGAATGATACAACCGCGAACTATATGCGCTTCATTAAGATGTGGATGTAGTCCCAAAAGCCAAACACGTCGACTATAGTGACCACATTGAGGGAATGGACAATAATGCTCAAGTTATGCTTATGTTCGATACGACAAAGAGGACGAAGCCTCTGTTGAACGAAGCTTATGTGGATGGAGGTAGGGTTTTTGAATTACATACTCAACATCGCCTTGTAGAATTGCGTCTTCAAACGCGTCAATAACGAAGTAGTGGACCTAGACCTCAAATTCGTCAGTCTGATCCGAGGCTAATCTTTCTGCGAACATTTGATCTAAAGTCAATTAACCGAGCCCGAAGCTACATTGATAGATTCGGGGCAAACCGGCTGGACAATATCTTGTATGTGATATTGAACACTGATACGTCTCTGTAGTTGTTGCAGGACATAGAATCGCCGTTTTGTAGAAAAGATACAAACCCATTAATTTCCATCGCGCACAACATTTTTTCTGACATATTATGCGAACGTCTGAATTCTTTCGTCACCGTCCTATTGATGTACAATAGTTTCAAGCCAGGAAAGTCCACAATTGACCAACTTTTTACACCAACACTTCCAAGTCTATACCCACTAGCTCTGTCGATATTAAGACTGCCTATGATTATATTTTTAGAGACTAGCTATACAGAGCTACATATGTCTCGTCTATCCTTGCAGTCTAACCTTGAAGACAACCTTACCGAGAGATTTGATGTCAAAATATAGATTTAGAATAGGTAATGCCGTGTCATGTGACTTCTTTAACATCATACTTGAACGGATAGTGCAAAACTCAATCGGTGCAACTACTCGTAGGTTAATGATTTGCGTACTAGATGCGAGAGCGCTTGGTCTGGAGAACTGGAAAAATCGTGCTTGGGATCGAAGGCTGCAGTGCCTCAATCACAGACCAACTACAGACTTGTAGTTGTTTTTCCCGTATTCTTAATTTTGAGCACAATTGGAGTAGTCGCAAACTCAGTTTATATAAAAATTTGAATTTTATGTATAATTCCTTATAATGCATTCTGGAGTTTTTTCAGCACCATCAACAACTCTACGCCAAAGGCGATAAGCGGCTTTTGTTTATAAAAGTTCTACACTACGGTTCCCAAACTTACGAGTACTTCTGTACATAAAACCAAAAAAAAAAACTCCCTTAGATACTTAAAGACTTAATGAAGCCCTTAATATGAATTTTGTCAAATAATACATTCATTTCACATCCCCAGATCTACGAAATAAGTTCAAAAGAAATTATTTCATGAACAATAGGACCTCCATCAGAACCCGGTCAAAACAAAAAAATACGAAAATATCCAATTAGCGTGTGAAGCATGAGCCGAATTCAAGTTGAGTTCATGAATCCTTCAAGTCACGGCACTCGTTTCGAAACACACGAAAAAAAATAGAAAAGCTAAATTCCAACAAAATTAGTTTAAGAAGAAGAGCAGAGCAAAATGATCAAGGAATACAACAATACCGCTAATAATGGAGAGAATCCCACTTGGTCAGCAGGATAGAATACCATTTTGTTTCCCATTCCTTCAACTAAATACCCTTCATTATTCGACGATTGCACTACTGTGTTGGTGTTAAAACAACTGATGGCTTGGAATCCACTGTGTATATTATTTGCCGCATTGTATTACAAGCTGATTCCGTTTCAAGACATCGAAATGAAATAGGACTTCGTTTAGTCATATTCTACATGCATTGAATTCGAAATGATTTCCTGTCCTCTCTACCACACAGCAACATCACGGACATCTTAAGTCCGCTTGTTCGCGCTAATATGTGTTTTTAATGAGATAAATACGTGATCTGTCCATCTGGTGTATTGCCAAGCTATGGCGGAGCATCTCTTGAGGAGGAGATGTCCTTCGATTAAGTATTAAATAAGGGAAATGTGCACGTGAAGGATATTTATGGGGGTGATTTCTTTTCTTCATTCCCCTTTGTTGCTTGCACTAAAATTCTTTTGTTTTTATTCTTCGACAAGAGGGCTGGACCAGAAGTTAAGGTTGATTAATTGTATATTCTGTTAAATACCTATTGGGAAACAGAATGGCTTTGTTGGGAGGGTGACTCAGTTAACAAATGACGCCCAATTTAAGCGAGAGGTGGTAAGTATGCCAAAAGTAATACTTTCGTAAGTAAAGCGACAAAAATGGGTCTTAAAATAGGCGAAGGTAGAATTAAGTGTTATTATATGATTAAGGTGAGAATATCCTTACTCCGCCGACTCATTTTGACGTCTACAAATGAAGTGTCAAAAGGTGACCGAATAATTTTTAGATCGCAAGAAGAAAAATTCTTCTATAGTCGACATTCACGATAAATTAAAACGGTTGAGGCTGGAATTTACTCTGGATAGGGTAATAAGTAAAATAATAACTCTCCGGAGCCATTACAGTACATTTAGTGGGGGCCACTGTATTTTCGTTCATTTATGTCTACACAAGTTGGGGCAGAAAGATAGCCGCTCATCACTGTTTCCAGAAAAACTTTTTCGCGTGATCTTCGGTTCAGTTTGTATTGAGGTTGAGTAGAGAAGCAGATGAAGCTACTTAACCAGAGTCAAAAGAGTTAGAATACAAAGACTAATCGTCCCGGATCCAAAAAAATAAAACTGCAGTCAAAGGCTTTTCAATTTGTGGCATGCTTAAGTAGATAGTCAAGTCAAGAAGTCATGTCAAGCTATACACTCATTACAGTTTGTCGTTGCTTGCCGTGTTGTTATTTGTTCAGCTGCTTTTGGAGGCTGTTCGAAAGACTAATACATAAACTACACAATAAAAACATATGTAGATAACATTTAGATATATATCTTTCCGGGTATATCCAAGAAAGAGTTAGGAAAGCTACAGTAGCAAAAAAGCTATGGGGAACAAATGGAGTTTACAACCTCATACAACTAATTGGCTCTACATTTTAGTCATAAGATCGATACTTCTGTACCGCCGTGGACCGCCTTGGATAAGACCCTAAACCGACATCATCTGAGCAAGATTGAATGATCAGATTGTCTGTGCATAAGCGGAGCACTTCGCACTCCATTCTCCACAGCACTAGATACTCTGTTTCATCTGTCACCTCTCGACGTCTCGACAAAAGGCTGCTAGTTCAGCTGTTCGCCTCAAATCAATTTCACAGTGGTCCACTAAAGATTTGAACAAATTAAAAATCTGTCCAGGAAACACAGATTACAACACTCCCAAGCTTAATTTTAATAAAAACTTCCTTCCCAACATTCCCTTCAGGTCATTTTGGGAGGATGAGGCACATCTTCAGGATAGTTCGATCCACTTTTACACCGATCGATGGATCAAAAACCAATGGAGGTGGTGGTGTTTTTCCGATATGCTTTATCGTAGCTTCTCTATCCGTCTTCCAAATCATTGCAGCGTGTTCCAGGCAGAAATATTGGCGATTAAAGAAGTCTTAACTTGGCTTAAGAAAAACTT
Source organism: Criorhina ranunculi (assembly GCA_951813785.1). Lineage (NCBI taxonomy): Eukaryota > Metazoa > Arthropoda > Insecta > Diptera > Syrphidae > Criorhina > Criorhina ranunculi. The sequence goes on along the minus strand of OX638383.1, from coordinate 8,853,470 downwards.
GTTATCTACCACAGATATACGTTTGTATCTTTTCGGACAGTCAAGCAGCAATGAGGTCCCTGGGATCATTTACTTCAAATTTTCTAGTAGCGGAGCAGTTCAATATTCACCTTCGTTAGGTGCCGAGGCATAAAGATATTCCAGGGAACTGAAAGCCAGACGAACTAGCTAGATATGGAACAACTATACCCATGCTTCCAGAAAGAGACACTTTTGGTATACCGATCGCTACATGTAAATTCAAATTCAAGCTGGATGCAATCGAGGGAACAAATTCGAGGTGGACAAGTGGTATAACGTGTTTAGCGACAAAGCGGATTTGGCCACAGCTGGATCTGAAACGCTCTAAAAATTTAATTTCTCTCAAAAGATCGCAAATCAGATTTGTAATAGGTGTCATCATGGGACACTGTCTAATAGGCAAGAATGCAGCAAGGCTTGGCGTATATGCAAACGATTTTTGTAGAAGAAGCGTGGACGAAGAGAAGGAGGAAACTATTCCCCGCCTTCTTTGTAACTGCCCAGCTCTCTCCCGTAAAAGAAGGCTCCATTTAAGAGATTTCGACATTGGCAACTTAGGCGATATGATAAACACAACGTCCTTCGCTTCATAAGAAGCTCCAATTGGTTCAATTTGTAGGTAAGGAGTTCTTTCCAAATCCATGTGGTATCACAATGGACCTATCACTAGTTTACGAGTGCTGGCAACAGCTGGCAGACACTTCAACCTAACCTAACCGGGCATATTTGGCTTAAAATTATATTGCGTTTGCACATGTTGTATTAAGGTTGAGTTCAGTACCTCAGTTTATGACTAGAAAGTTGCGCTATCGAAAGCTTATACTTTCACGTCTACTTCTGATACCTTAACATCTACTTCTGCTGATACTTTTGCTTCTACTTCTACTAATACCTTTACATCTAATTCTTCTTATATTTTTACGTCGTGATTATCTTGGTTTGTGGCTTTATCGAAGGCAGTCCACCGGAGAATCAGCCCGAATCACGGTCTATGTCACGGGTATCCGATTCATCACGGGTGTTTCAATAAGTTTCAACCTAAAATGGGAGCAAGAGCGAGCCCAATATGTCAACATAGCGACTCGACTTAGGACAATGCCAAACACACATTCTTCGTACTTATACATCAGATGGCTTGCAGAGAGACGAAGAATTATATCGAACGTAGGCGAAGAATACAAACACCGGATATCATCGTTACAGTAGTGCCCACTAGTGAGGAAAACTGGAACAGAGTATGCTCTTACATCGAGAAAGTGCTGATGGTAAAGAGAAGAGATCCGTAAAGACCACAGAAGAGTAAAGCCTTAATATTGGCTTCCGGGGTTGGTGCACCTGAAGATGAATAGGGTTCAACATTAATCACGATCAAATGAGAACTATTAAAAAATATTCAATTTAGTCGACCAAGCTTTTGAAACCACCTTATATCTATTTATTTTGTTTCATTGTGTTCCGGAAACAAAATGCAGTCTTATTATTATTCCAATTATTCATATACAATCAGTTACAGTGTATGGGCTCTAAATTGAATCATTTGCTTCAAAATTAGAATGACCAACGTACTAACAGAGCTTGTGTTCACTCATCCACATAATCCCCAATATAATAACAGAATGTACTAGGAATGAGTGATTGCGTCCAGTGAGGCAGCAAAATCCTATGTTCACCCGGTGCATCCCTTCTGCTTCATCCAGTTTGAAGATTATAATCTGTTGAATTTTTGCCATATTATCCTCTAGATACATTTTATTTTTTTTCACCAAATCCTCTCTTCGAACCCAGGAAAGCTATTATTTTCGCAACGCTACTCATCGAATGCTGCTGCCGGTCCAAAGGAGGGATGAAGGATTGAAAATCCCTTCGACAGCATATTAACCCTCTAAAGAACTCAGTTATTGCCATCATAGTAGAATGGGTATGGCATGAAATGAAAGTGCAAATTAATTGCTTTATGGAGCGATAATTTATGGATGCGCTAGACTATTAAACAAAAAAAAAATCCTTATGGAGTATTTGTGTAGTTTCAAGGGTCATCATCGCCATTGGCTACGATGTGATCCAGAGTTCGCATGAGGGGGTGATGTTTTATCTATGGCAAGCGAATTTGTCCCCGAACTAATTCGCCATAAATTTAATAAGCACTCCATCAAGATAAATTCCCGGATGCGTTGTGTATCCTTAGAGGAATCCTTATTGTTGTTTGAATTTGCTTTTGTTGTAGCCAGAACATTTGCTGGCGCTGTCGCCGCTGCCTTAGCCTCAAGTGAAACGCAACATAGCTACCAGCCAGACACCCACTAGGAGTCAATAATTCATTTATTGTACGCGACAGTGGCAATTTTTGCGCACTTGTGTGTCAAAGTGCAGAACCACTTGAGAACAGTATGCCAAACAAGTAGCAGCATAGTATGATGAGCTAAAGAGACAGGGTCAGGTTGCATAAATATTTAAACTGCGAGCAGTTGAAAGGTTGAATAGGGGACGAAACTTAAAGCAGATGGTGACTTCTCCATTTTGTCCACATGCAGAATCTGCATACACCGTTTCTTTCTTTCATCTATCCACCATAACGCCCTCCCGATTAGCTTGTCTCAGGTCCCTACTATTGTTGAAGTAATTGCATACGAGCATCTCCAACAACAGCTTGTCCCTCTGATTGACAAAGTTCATCCTTCTGTGGCATAGAGCAGGGCTGAGATGAGCATGATGTTTGGTATTCAAGGTCTTTGCTACTAAATTGCCTTTAAACTCCAAAAAACAGTGATTGGCAAGAGTTATTCTGTGTTCTGTCTCAACGCTGGCGACGTTGCCTGAATTCAAAGCAAAGTCTAGGTACATGTGTCTTGGCCCTAGGGTGAAGAAAGACTAAGGCTCTGGTAATAGCCTTTTAAGTTCCGTACTATTCTCTTAAGAACGATGAAATTGCATGGCAGCTCTTCTTGCAGACGTAGGTTGATATGGTTTTGAAGATCAAAATCTTGCTCGGGATCGCAACAAAACCGTAGTTAATTTAATCTTTTTAGGACTTTACCCCATTTACAACCAAGGTTTCAGCAAGAACTCCGTACAAGGGACTGTTAGTAGGTTTCCTGGGATGCAAACTGTAAACTTTTCCCATCTTGTGTCCACTTCTGTCTTTCACTTGTGAAGTCAGTTTTATTTTACAAAAATTTACAGATGATTGATATACATTTTTTATTTAGAAAAAAAAGTACAGATCCCTCCTCATAACACATGAATGATAAGATATCAACTCAGTGATGCTTCGGCTCCACCGGTTCGGGATAATCTTCACTTTCATGCCTGTGTTTGCATTGATGTCCAGTCCAATCCAGCGGATATAGTTTTTTCCAGATTGCAAAACGATCCAAGTAGAGACCTTCTTTCATCACTAGCTCATCTCCAATATCCAGGTAGTTTTCCTTTTTCAAACTGAATGGACCCCAACGCAAATTCTTTAGGTAATCGTCATTAGGGTTGTTAGGATCACTAAAATTATATTTACATTCAAAGACTTCACATCTGCGATGAGAAAGCAATGTTGCAACTTACCCTGTCTTAGCGAATTGTGTCCACATTCTAGTTAACCGCTCAATAGTCGTATCCTCAGGATCATTCTTTGAGAATAAAGGAGTTAAAACCGGGATATAGAGTAGGGACAGTAATTCATCATGATGAACAGTTCCTAAAAAAAAAACGAAAACTATCTCCAGTCAAGCAGTTCTTGGAATCTCAAAACTAACAGACCATATGGTGTGGTTCCTGGATAAGTGAAGAAACTATAACGACCCTTATAGGAAAACTGATAATAGAATACTGGGACATATCTTGCAGCTAGATGAGCAAACCTATGAACTCCAAAGCCGATGATGCTATCACTGAAAAGCTGTAAAAAATGTCAACCAAATTAAATAGCTTGTCCCTTTTCGAACCGACCTTTCCAAACTCATCAAATGGTCCTTTACTTATCAGCGGTTTATTGTCCAAGTATTCCTTCCTCAAAATAGTACTTATTTCCTTTGATCTTGGTGTGTTTCGCTCATATTGGAAACAGATTGGCGCCAATGTATCCCAGTTCTCATTCATCTGCTGGGTTAGAGTCTCATTTTTCAAAATATCTACAAAAAATGAGAATGCCATGCTTTAAATTGAAGTCCTACCTTTCTAATAACTTACCGTAAGCGCCTTGAATAAACTCATCCTTGGTCATGCCAATAATAAGCGGTGTCCTTTGAATTCGTCCAGCTTGATAAGATATCGTTGGATCTTCGACTATAAACCTCTCTTGTCCAAAGTCTTTCTCTATAACCCCCATCCACTTTAGAACAGGCATGTAACCAAATTCAGATATATCTGTCAGTGTCCTTACAAACTCATCAGCTGGGGTCTATAATAAAATTAAAAAATACACTCAAAGGATCTATAAATATGTTGTGACAATAGCTATTTACCTCTCTTAGACACCGTACCATAGCGTCCACAGGATTCGTAGGGCATTTCACCAATTCCGCTTGTTTCTTAGCCAAGTCCAACTGATCCACGGGGTATTTTACTTGTGAAACTGGCGATGCACTCATTGCAATACCTCTGTGGAACAATCCCTTCGACATGGGCGACGCCATATGTAATCCAATACTAACACTTCCCGCGCTATAGCCCCACAGAGTAACCGAATTAGGGTCACCACCGAAATTCCAAATGTGATCCTTAACCCATTTAAATGCCAACACCTGATCCTTAAATCCAGCATTACCCGGTGCATCTGCAGTTCCGGTGGCAAGAAAGCCCAATGTTCCCAAACGATAATTAATGGTGACTAGCACAATATCCCGATCCATCAGAAAGTGTGGGCCAGAAAAAAATCGACTATGTGCAGAGGCTGCATAGAACCCTCCTGGATGGATATATATGACAACCGGTTTGGATGCTTTCGCATCTAAATTCTTCGAATACACGTTTAGACACAAACAGTCCTCTGAATAATCTGAAGAGTTGAAGTTAGTTTGTGGACATATTGGCCCATCATCTGTGGCATCGAGTACATTCGGCTTCCATGGACTAACAGGCTCGGGATTCCTAAACCGCAATTCACCCACTGGAGGTTTAGCATATCGAATGCCACGAAACGCGTAAAAGTCTTTTCCTAATCGCGACTTAAGCACAACACCTCGAATATCACCAAAACTAGTAGACACTTCAACCGCGGAGCTGGAGGCCAAAGCCACCAGCAATACGATGCAAACTGCAATCATTGCGAGCGATAACTGACCTTGTAGCCGTAGGGAGTAAACAATTTATAGATTTCTGAAACAGATGACTACGTTATTATAATGGTACTGGGAAATACCCATGTATTACGTGTTCGTTATAAGATCGAAGCACTAATCTGCCTCAGTTCACTGGAAATCTCCCACTGCGATTTCTCTGTATTATTAGTATTATTATTGAAAGTCTAAATTATAATTAAAATTATAATTTAGCTGTTAAGCCAGAGCAGCTAAAGCCTTAGGCTACGATTTCTCTGTAAAAAGTTGATAGTCTATGCGTTTAAAGTCATATTTATATGCTCCACCCTGTCTGTGAAGATTTGAATAACAGCTGGGGAACGGAGATGTTATTTATATCGGTCTAATTAAGATGACTCAAGTGACCTTAAACAGCGATAACTGGGTGCGAGTCTGAGACAGAGTATTAAGTGTCCCACACACTCTACAACAAGTTGTCCAATTTCAGAATTTGTGCAACTATGTACAGGGGGTGCATGGGATATCAAAGTTGATGATCGATTAGTGGCAGTGTACTTAAAATTGTAGCATGAAAATTGGCGGTACTTAGAACAATTATTATCGTTCTCACAACAGATTAAGTGTTTCAAATTAATACTGCAAGGCATCTTTGAAAAACTTTATTGACACTTCTGTGATCGTGATCCCCAGTAGGTATCTTCTTGGGGTGAGGCGGCTTTAGGTGGTGCCTTTTTCCTACCCAGCAGGGACTAAAAAACTCTGCAACCTAAAAGATAATTTGCGCTGAAATGAAAGAATATGAAAACGCAAGAGTTTCAAAGAATCGGTGATGACAACTCTTAACTTAGGTCACGAATTTTTGGAAATCTGAGAGGAGGCGAAGAAGATATCGATGCGTATTGGTTTTAAACGCTTGGGCTGATCAGAAGGGTTAAAATATTTTTTGCATGTTTCGAAGAAACTTAGAAATTTCGCAATTATCGCTTGTTAGCATCATACCTTATCGCGTTGAAGGTTCCAGATTTAACTATTGATGTTAAGAAAGTCGATCAACTGCGAAAAGGGATGATGCCAGCTTGCATAACATAACATAACAGTTGTAATATGACTTGAAGTCTTGATTGTACTGAGAAGTGATAGTGCCATCAGAAAGTTAGAAAGAAATACTGTGAATTATAAGCAATGACAGCAATACCATTATTTGTTCCTAGGATACTAACCTAGGAGCAAAGACTGAAACCTAATTCTATATAAGTTTCGAAATTACTACACGAATACTAGTGCTGTGATGTGTGAAAAGCATCAAAAAGGTATTCATAACCTCTTGAGCGCTGATGAATTATAAAAAAAAATGTTGCCCACTTTGAATATGTGGTCGTTCAAACAACACGCCTACTGAGAGTGGAAAATCTTTCGGCTTTAACGATGTAAGTAGCATTAATGGACGGAAGGTTACATTGGGATTCAAGTTTTCCCTCATTGTATTAGGGATAAGTCGGTGCCATGGTTGTCTTTGTTGCAATCTTCTTCCGAAGTTTTCTCCTATGGTTAACATTGCTGTATTTTGTCCGCGTCGGTGCTGGCTTTTCGAACTTCTATTTTCTAAAACTTCCCCATGTATGTAGATGCATTACCTATCCCTGACGGGTAGATAGGTAGAAGTGGTTGAAACTGGTGAACCTGCTAGCAACACAAGTAGCGCGGATCCGCCATTTTGATATCACAACTCACGTGACCTGGATGTTGATGTTGCAGAATTTTATCTCAGAAATGTCTGATAGTTCCTTTAAAAAAGGGTTTTCTGAGTATGCACTGCCTGGCTCTGGCTAGTGCCGGGCATTCATAGAGAAATTGGAAAAGCGTGTCCTTTTCGTGTGAATTGTCACAACTATGGCAGTGGAAGTTGAACGGAATGCCTAACTTGGCAGCGTGTGGCAAATTGGACAGTGGCCCGTGCTAATTGCTTTGATTATTGCTGTCTCGGTGCGGGTGCTATTGACTAAATCATTCGTCCTGTTTTTATTGTAGACGGGCCATATCTGTCTAGATATGGCACAGGTTTCTTAACTTTTCCACCTAGAGATGGCAATAAAGAGAAAGTGTTGGAAAATGTTGCCCTTGATGAGTCCCATCGGGGAGCAGACTGACTCCTGGAGAGTAAAATGATGACTCTGGTTTGCCTCAATTTGTGCTAACTTCTCCCAAACTGGGATAGAAGATTTACATATTTCAGTTTCGCGTTGCCTTTGAGTCAAACAAATTTATTAACCCCTCAAAAAAAAAAAACGAAAGTCAAGATATGTTTGAATTCAGTAAGCGTGATGCCAAGCTCTTTGCGGACTTCCTCACTGGACATTCCTAGTTCAACGACCATCTTAAAAACCTGGACATAAGTCCTTTAGATATGTGTTGTCTCTGCTTAGAAGATTAAGACACTGCGGATCACATCTTTTGCTTAGGCAAAAACTCTTCGGCAGAGATGTCATCTCTTGAAAAGAAATCCCACTTGGGTTTGGGTTGACTTTGTCAACACACACTGTAGTGACTTAAACCCGAAAAATGTTGAAAGTTCATTATTACATCTGTGTACGCAAGAAATGATGGATGTTCGTCTCTATTTGTTATGAACGCACAGTGACTTGGGATCATTCAGAACTCCGAAAAAAAAAGAAGTCCTTTGAGAATGACTTACATTCTCATCGCCTACATGCAGGCAATCATACAAAGATATACCCGTACAATGTCTATTTGGTCATTATGTAGGCGGTAGTTTGCTGGTCCATTTGTTTCGTGAAGCGGATTTAGCGAGAGTTCGCGCGACAACGAACAAGCAGCGTAGATAAATGACGACATTTATGTTGTGAAATGGCTCTTCAGGGGACGTAATGATAAAATTTATGGTCGAGCTTAATGTATTATCGCCTATGAGCAAGTAATAATAATAATAGTGTAGACACACGACAAACGGAATGCAGATAGATAGACGATGGCGTTGTTGTTGGTGCTATTGTTGTTCTGTTGTGGGTATGCTGACAGTCAATTGAACTGACTGTGAGCATCCCACTGCTTGATGAGGAATGGGTCCTTGGTAATGCAGTGTAAACACCCGATTTTATTTGACAAGTTATTTATTGTTGTATGAATGTTCCGTTGGCTTTCGGTTGATTGTACCGAATAAAACAACCAGTTCCAGGACAAACTGGCAATAAAATTACAAAACGATTCACTCAAAAATAATTTTTTGTCGAAAATTTATTGCCTGAATGGCGACTGATTTTCCTTTTGCATTCCTTCCATTTTTTATTGGTTGTGTTGGGTGTATAAAACGAAGCTTTCAGTCGTTGATGGGTAATTTTTGTGTCGAAATCTTTTTTTTCTCGTCGATAATTGATCTATAAATCGTTAAATGACACTGATTGCAGCGTACGTGTACGATGATCGATTTCGATCACATAGTGATAAAGAACTTGTCAATTAAAAGATATGGAACGATGTCACTTACATATATTATGTACATCTTTATGGGAAGGAAAAGATGTGAAAGAAAATACTAAAGCAAACACTTTGTTTAACACTATTGCCATACTTACCGTATTCTTGTGGGACACTTAACATGGTAGATGCATGTTTTATGTTTTCAGAGCCATCAAATGCGCACTGGAAATTCGAGACAAGCCACCTGTGCCTGCAGAGTCACTTTCTGAATCCACGCTTAGGGAGTCAGCGAAAGAATTGAGATAACAGCGCCTCGGAAGCATTGTTAAGACAAAAGCTTTTCGCGAACCCCCCAAAAAATGGTTTTTTCCCACCGACCCCGGACCTGTTCGGAGAGAGTTAAGCAGTTCACGTTACCGTGGTAGGGGTAACCATTTACCAACCTAATACTATTCTGTTATCAATATCATCTCATCAATACATATAAAAAGACAGTAGAACCCGTTGTGTCTGTACATTGAAGAAAAAGTAATAAAAAAGAAAGGGGGTGACTAAAGAAGAGTAATAGAACACAAATTAGCGATTTTTTGAATTCTTTTCTGTCTGTCTGTTTGTTTGTTCGCGCACATCTCCGAAGCTACTTAACGGATTTTCATGTCGTTTTCACAGGTGGATAGGGCATAATTTGGAGCAGCATATAGATTTTATTTTATTCAGATCGGATGTCAGAAAAAAGTTATCGTTATCTAAAGACGTCGGGTGAACTGCTAGTCCGAAATAAATTAAGTCATAAAAATTATATTTAACTTTTTACCAACCGTTAATTTTGAAAGCGATCTCAAAAAATACTGCTTACAAATCTTTTACGTAGAACAAGGAAGAGTTTGTTGTGAACTAATAACAATAATTTATGTAGACCAAAAAGCCATCGGGACACTGGTACAGCAGATAGAAACGAAGAAAAACTTCGTAATTACCTAGGATTAGTCACATTCGCTTATTGCAATGTTTTCAGATTATTTATTTTCCCAAGTCCTTCTGCAGTTGCTGCCATTGTAATGTTATTTGTATAATACCATACAAACCTTTCGACCTGTTTTTTTTTTTCAACTCTTGGTCCTGTTTATTCCACAAGAACTGGAACATTGCGGTGCAACTTTAAACCACGAAAATGGAGCCAAACGAATGAAGAAAAAAAAAACAGAATTTTGCATTAACGCTTTTATGACAATCGGTTACAAGGACCAAGGTGTAAGGACTCTTGTCTAGCCAGCCTTTGTGACCATTTACACCCATAAAAACCGCCCCCTTAATAGAGAAAGTTTGGCGTGTTTTCTCTTCTTTTCTTGTTTTTTTTTTTGTTTTGTTTTTTGTTGAGGTGTTCGTTGAGGTCTTCTGGGTTCGCAAACTGAGTTGGGGAGTCGAAAAGGACTTCAGTCGTGCATTAGTGGGAACCAATCCGCACGAATAAGGACTCATGTAGCGCGTTACAACTGTTTTTTCCTGTTATTATTCGAAAGGATTCCACTAGAAGGATGCATCATCAGCTACGATTTTATGGGAGTTCCTGAGTTCTGTTGTACATTGGAGTTTCCGTTCGATAGAATTTAAGTGTAAGACTCGCATAGCAACAAGAGTTCAACATAAAAAGGAGAAACTTTCATTTCGTTTTGCAATAATTCAGTTACCCTCGAGTGCTTGTTATTGCGTTATTTTCTTTGTCAATTCAATGAACAGTATTTAGAAGAATGAGGTGTTAGGAGGTATTTTTACAGGACCACTTGTCTGAGCGGAATGCGCATAGTATAGTTTGTAAATCTTACAATAGAGAGAGAGAGAGAGAAAGAGAGATAAAAGGGGTAAACTTACTACAGAGCGGCAATCCTTTCAATTTGATAATTTATTATCCTTGGGCAATGGATGTTGGTATCCTCTTCGAATTCGTTTTGCTCAGTCGTTGGGTCATGGAGTTAGGATGAAATAGAAGAAGAAATTGCTTTCCAGTGTTATTCTGCGGATAATGGAGAAAGTTTTTATTTGAATAGGGTTTTTGCTTAGATACAGAGGCAATAGCAATGTCATTGCCTGAAAGGACTAAGCGACAATCGGCTGCAATATGTTTGGGGTATTTATTTATTTTTTTTTTCTAGAGAAGAATTCGAGGAAACATCACAATTAAGTGGAAAGCGGTTGCAATTTGTGGAATTTGAGAAATAAGTAATGGTTGTAGTGTTTACTTATCTACCAATGTGCAGCAGTCATTGGAATTTAATCAACTACAATTTACAAAGACGAAAGAAGATTATTGAACGCTAGGAACTATGATTTATAGATGGAGCAACGGCTATTAACTCTGAACGATTGGAAAATTGTTTTAGCTCGAGTGTAAGAGCTTTATTTAGGAGAGGTGAACCTAAAAGTATTGCGCTTGGAAAGTATCCCAGGATACATGCACATGTTTGTTGATTCTGCTCTTGAATAGTTCGAGATAGAAATGTTTTGTGGAAACATATCACTTAGGAGTGGACTCCATACTTAGTTTGGAATTGGAAAAGAAATTTGATAGAGAGATGTGCGAGTAGTTGGAGGGTGGACATAGGGGCGTAAAATGTCTCGTCTATAGAGCATTTGTCCTGTTAATGTGTGTAACATAAGTCAGCTTCTACTTCTCACCGATGCGATGGCCCAGCAGCAGGAGATTGGACGTTAGTTAGGGATCTTCTATTGAGCGTTCTGCTCATCTGGTACGCAGAAGAGTAAATGAAGAGAATGTTTGGTGATTGAGCTTAACTTGCCTAACCTAGGCCGGCGCATACTGATAGTTTCTGTCGGAGGTTCTGTTAACACTTAATGTCAATTTAAAACCTGGATATGGATATGGAATCAATTTCCAACAGTAAGGTTCTGCCTAGTGATGACTTATCCCATCTCAAGTGATAATGAACTGCCGGTAAGACTATGCTGAAACCCTGGTCATTATGGAATCACAGGAAATAAACTGGCGAATGAAGTTCCGAGGAACAGCGGTACCATTAGAGAAGTAGTGTATCTAAAGCTCTAGGGCGTGCTTTGAATATAAAAAGAACCAGGACAATCCTTAAAAAGATTCTAAATAAAGCTGGTAAAAAGAATCCGTTCAGGACATTGCTATCCGGCTTGTGCAGGTACTTAAACGATATCTGCGGCGCTGAGAATATAACAGGCATACCTACATATAACTTGAGTGTTCAGGTTTAGCTCGAGCTAGATTTAAACCTTTAAGCAGCTCTTTAAAAAATAGATACACTCTGTTTTGTGGTTAGGTTCATTGAATAGCATTCATAACCCCTTTAGCACTAGTGAATTATAAACAAAAAAATAAAATAAACAATGGGTCCTTCGAGTACCTAGTGTTTTGTTCTGGCAATGCTTCACCAGAATCAGAATCTTTCCCTGTTAAACTATTTATGGCAAATTCTACATGAACAATTAAATAACAAAAAATCATTCAAATTCCTTTCACAGGCGACCTCATTTTCTGCATCCATGTTCACGGTATGTGATGCAATAAAGCACCCACGATGTAAATCTCGAAGACACAAGGATTTTCCGATTGAAATTATAAAACGATTCTTGTCAGAAGCACGACATCAAATCAAAACAACTTCATCAACTAAAAAACCATCAGCATCTTTTGTATCTGTAATGGAAACTCTTCTGCTTTCTTCATCTTTGTCGCGTGGTATGTCTCTGCATGAAGTATTTACACATCCTGCACGCAACAGGACAACAAATAAACAATGTCCTTGCAACATAATTTATTATGCAATGAGTTTTTTGTCTCATTCTCCATCAGAGTGATGATGCACTCTGACTGACAGCGAAATAATTTAGTGAGCTGTATGTACAACAAAGGAATAAGGACAAAAAAAAAAAACTGGTCGAGGACTAAAGAAAACGTTAAATAACATTCAGCAACATGCCATAGATTCAAATAATGAATTTGCATTTAAATGGCTTTTTCCCACTTTCAAAGTGGAGGGTCTTCGAAACGGCAGCAGTGGCAGAAGCGGTGGCGTCGGTATTGGCGGTGGTTAGCAAATAGGACATGCAATTTCACTTCAGTTGGTAAGAACGACGACAAATGACATTTACGTAATTTCCTGGAAGTTAGTTCATTTGGAAATGCAGAAGGAGCATTCAAGGGGGTGTTTTTTTTTTTTATTTGAACGTCTATTGGTGATCGAAAAAAAGAAAGCAAAGTCCTAGTTCAGAACTGGAAAGACAATGCTGTCATATAAATTTCTTTAAAGTAGAATAGTATGTAAATGTATGTATTGTATCGCTTGGTATTGTCTCGAATAGTCCACTGTTTCTATTTAGATCAGTATTTGCATTGTCAATGTTCGAACTTCTAAAGATAATGTCTTAAGCACTTTCTTGTAGATTCGTATCAGAAAAGTAGCATTGGCATCGAAAATAATCGATTGATGCAAAACCATCGGCGAAATTAAAAATTTTCGAATTTAGAAAATTGAACGGAAATCCACAGAGATGGAATCTTTAAAATAGCAACTATTTTAATTTTCATTGTTATTAGATCGGGATTTCAAAAGCTAGTGAAAGTGAAAACCTTAATGAATCGTAGAAGATATGCAAGAATGGTCGTTTGAGATGGCTATGACATGTAGAGCGAATACCCCGGAGAGTCTTCGTATCAATTAATGTGTGGTCAAAGTTATAAAACTAGACATCTCCAAGTAGGCTAGTCTGTACATGCGCTATTTCTACAGCATCCAACCTTCAAGTCGTATTTTTCAATGTTTTATTCACTGCAATCGATTCATGTCTCTGGGAATTTTTCGTTCATTCGTGAGACTTCCTTAGTCCAAGAACCCCTCTCACCACAGTTACTCTGATAAAGAAATCGAGTGGAAGAAGGTGCGTTAAATAAGCTTACCCCAAACGATTCTTTTTACGTTCTTGCTGTTCTTAACATGATGAAGTTCAATTTGTTCCACTTTACCTATATTTTATTTGAATCCCAAAACAGGAGAGCAATTCAACCGAAAACGGAATAAACAAAACCACTACATATAATACAAACCTATCCAAGATCGATACATTCTTTTGAAAACCGAACCCACTTGGGAGCAATTTTATGAGAAGAAAACATTTTCGGACATCCAGGCACAAACTATCGACATAAATGGTGAAAAACATTAAATTCTCTTGGTCGTTTTACCCTCTTCAAAACTTGTACATATACAAGGTGACCGAAGGAACTCACAGAATATTTAACAATAGCAAATACCTTCTTCATTATATAGATAGAGGTGGCAAGCCTTCAATAATTCCATGGATTCCTACATAACCAATTACCAAATTGCTCCCTAAATACTTCTTTAAGGCATCTACTCGAAATGACCCAACAAAACCCCTAAAACAAACCAAAGATAAATATCCCTCTTGAAATACCTTAATCGATTAGCCAAAACCCTAAAATGTCATTTTGTCCAGTCCCGTCCTCAATCGCCCACTCTGTCGCATTGAGCCCAAAGAGTAATTTCAATTTCAGTCAACATGACACCTCAGCAGCAAAGGCATCCAGCCGTATCTGACGTATGTTCTTCGAGTCTGCACAGGACACGACACTCGCACAAAGCATCCAAATACATACGTCTGTTCGCATGCTCACAGTTTAAAGGATGCCTTAATCCCTGTGGCGAAGATTAGTCAACAGCAGTAGCTGGTTTAACATTTTCCTTGCTTCAAGAGTGGAGGAAGAGGAAAGCAAATTTACATTAAATCCATTGTTGCCAGTTCAAGGTAAAATGTTCATTAATTTTGGAGTGTATCTCAGTCCAGCCAATGAGTCAGTTCCGCCCAACCCATAGCTAACACAATAGATTCGTATGTGGGGTAGGGAAAATCAAACTGGCGACATCCGTATCCTCATAAAAAGGATGAACACATTTTCTCCACTTTACGCATATATAGCTGGATGACATAGATTTTTTTTTTTTTTTTTCTAGATTTTTGCGAAAGTATATTTCACCCCACGATTGGTTATGCCAAAACAAATACACAGCCAAAAGGAAGCAGCAATTTTTCCAAAGGATACTCATTAGCCAGCTCACCAATACAAACTAAAACTACCAGTGCCTCCTTGTTGGCTTTGGTGTACTACAAGACACATTCATACTTTGTTGAATTGTTATTCTTTTTTGCAAATTGAGCGCCACAGTAGCGCCGCTGCTCTACCGATTTTTGAATTGTAACTAGATGTGGGCAAAACCGACTAGGTATGGTGAAATCACACTCGCACACATAGAACCATGGAAGTGAAATAACGTGCATAACAGTTCTTTTCGAAAAACTTTCTCTTCTGTTTGAACTCATTGAGTCATTGAAGATCGACCCGCCACCGGTTACCAGTGCCGTCGCATGACGTGCTTTAAAGCCCTGCACTAGTTCTAACTCCCAAAAAAAAAAAATAAAGTGTAATTCACTGAAGAAGAAAACACAGAAACGATAGCGCAACACTCACCCTTTTATTGTGGGCACCCCCACCCAGATCCCATATGACTGAGTGTGCGTTTACTGCCTGCTCATAGGCGCCACTTCAGCTATGAAATTCGTCCCGACTGTTTGGCGCCAGGAATATCGACCCGATTTTGTCCTTTTATCTGTTCCATGTTCTTAATCTACTATATCGGAATGGGTTGCTTGAAACAGCAACGGTTATTTGGCGCAGGTCACCCTTTGCCATGTTAGGTGGGGTGGTGGTCTTACTCATGATAGTAATTTGTCAAGGAAGGGTATGGTGAATTTTATTAAGGAACATCCGCAAATATTTTTTTGTTGCCTTTGTTATTAATTCGACAAAAAAACCATTGCTAACCCCCAGTGACTTAAGCGAAGAGTAAAGTATTGGACTGGTTGCTAAGAGAAAAGCAACCATAAATCTGAGAAAGAAAGTGAAGAGTAAGGTGTTCCAATACTAAGACAATCGATGTACAGTATTTGTGAGAAAAATTAGATTTATATATTTAATTTAAATTCAATAATCAACTAAAATCTTAGATTTTAACCATGGATTTTAAAATATTGGTGTAGTGGGGGAGGAGTGGTAAAAAAAAGCAAAAAAGGAGATGGAGGTAGTTATTTAATTTAATTAATTCTTAATTTGAACGTTATGAAATAAAAGTTAAAAACTTAAAATTATTCAGAGAAGGGAGATGGTTAGTGCTGGTTTAGAGGGGGTGGAAGAACTGTAAAGGACGTTTCTACGTGTGGAATTGGGTACTACAGTGAAAATTTAAAGTGTTTTATGCATGCTTTAGCCTTAAGTAGCGTTCCGGACATTGGATCGTTAAAACCATAATTGGTGCGATGAGTAATAAGATGAAAGGTTACGTAGAATAGCGTTTATTTTTTCACTGTCGGGCTGTTGGAACACCACACTGGCGCACTCAGGCACAAAACAGGTCCACTGTGCTACCAGCTGGTTAAACCGTCTATACAAGTCGGGTCTAGTTTGAATTGGCAAAACAACCAAGCATTACCACTCGGCAGGCCTTTAGCCTTTAGACTGCGCTTTGACGTGAATGATCGAAGAAGGAAGTATCGTTTCACAGTGGTTTTGAACGCTTGTAGATTGTTATGATATGGAAACACAGACCTTTTCTTGATCATTCCACATTCGTGTTGTATGTCCCTCTATTTGACAGAACATCGTTAGGTTATCAGTGAATCCTTTGCCATGACCTGTTTTCCTTCACTATCCTTCTTAGAAAATACCTACCACATAACTTGCCTGTTTTTATCTATTTCATTCCATGTACAATATCTATGCTGGACTTCAACTAACAATTTCCATGCGGCAAAATATTTCCACCTAATGGAGACATTATTAGGCAGCCGCCATTCATTTAAACGTATTCAAAGGCAACTATCACCAAAAGAAACATGACAAGCATAAGAAACAACATACCTACTATAAAGTCAGACACTAAAAACTGCTAGGACATATTAAACGGAGTTTTCGTCGACCATATGCAGGTACTTCCTGCTAAATAATATTCGAAAAGGAAGACCTTAGCAAAAAAAATTTAAGCTTCTGTCTCATTCAACTAAAGGAGGACCATGACAAACAGGAAAAAAACGAGAAAAAAATAAAAAACTAAAGTGGAAAATGGAAAACTCCAAATGTCAACCCAAGAGAAAATGAGATGGTTTTACAAGCTGTCGTGTTGCAGCGCGGTATGGTGGTGGTGATAGTGGTTGGAGATGGTAATGGTGGCGGCAGTAGTTCCTCCACCATGGCCAAGTTTCTAACCAAACCAAAGTTTTCATTGGACTTGTGCCAGTCGAACACCGAATATTTGGAAAGTTTTCTACTCCCCACACACTACCCAACCCCAGTACTTCTTCGCTGTGCAATGCAAAGTTTTCGTCAAGATGTGAAAGCGATGGTAGAGCGAGGGATAATGGGTCCTACCTAGTTGTTCTCGCCTTGTTCTTATGTTGTTTAACAGGATTCTATAAGAACTACCACATAGGAAAAAATAGTTTTTTTTCCTTTCCTTTCCTTTCCTTTCCTTTCTTGTCGTTTCGATTTTCCAATTCACGAAAAGTAATAAGAAGAAGAAAATACCAATGCAGCCGGCATGGATATTTCCAAGCAAGGAGCTTGGTAAAATAAGATTAAATTGAACTTTCAACTATGGAACACTTTGTGTGGGAAAGTGCAATCGATTTGAGGTTGCAGGGTGCAAGAACAAGAAAAAATCTTCAATTCAGGTTACATCTGACACTGGAACCGGTCAATTTGGTTATAGAAGTATTTTCTCTGGCCATTCGGTTGAGGTTAAGGTTGCATGCTTCAGCTGTCATTGAGATTGAGTTGCTTAGATTTTAGATTTGAGATAACAAAGTGATGGCAAGAGATAGTGAAGTAGACATTTCATTTCAATTTGGTTCCTTTCGAAATGATTACTTTGTTTGTTGAAGTTTTTATACTAAATACATACATATGTATGTTATGTAGGTATGAGAATGTAGGTATGTAGGTATGAAATGTCTGTCTGTAATGCTATTGATTTACATTTGTAATTGATCTAGACTTTGTACGTGCAGGATTGCATTTGAATTTGGATTGGATTTCGTCTTAAAAAAAGTCCATAAAACCATTAAAACAACGAAAAAGTCAAGAAACTCTCGCAATATGCATGCGTAATGTTAAACTCCTAATGGACCTCCTAACTTGAAATTGTTCACTCAACTATACCTAATCTCAACAAGGTGGGCATTATTCCTTCGGACATGTTCCGTCTCTGCTTTGAAGGTCAAGAAACTGCTAAACACATCTTGAGTGAATGTCCCACTATTCATCTCTTTAGACAGAGTCAACGATTAAGCACGATCCTGAGGTTCCTCTTTAACTTCGATCTTGCTTAGGATCACAATATTTTCTCGTTGAAGAAAAACTTTACTCGGCACAGAAAATAGTTTAAGTCGCAGAGTTTTCCTGGTCTTTGCCAGGTTGGTAAGATACCTCTCAGAGCCTGATTCAGGTTTTTCTTTATAAGATAAGTCGATCAATATTTTTGGCAATTATTGTTTAACCTTTATTGGGTAGGTATGCCATTCTAGATTCCGCCAGCGAGTCCATGCATTAACGGCGGCTGGGGGTAGTTGCGACTCTCCTCAGTTGTCCAGAATTTGGCCTTACTAGTCAATCGCCTTCGTAAAGATTTCTTCGTTCGGTTTCTAAGGAAATTTCGTTAGCAGAGCCTAGGTACACAAGTTCCCTTACTACTTCGAAGTTAAAGCTGTCCACTGTGGCATTCTGTCCAATTCGTCAATGTTGTGTGCCTTCTTGATGATGGGTTACACTTGGCTTTACTCATTTTAATCGCCTTTGCCTTGTCTAAATCTTTCTTTCAAATGAAAAGTCCCAGTGAAGCCGTTACCGAGAACATGGTTATCCTGCACAGACGGACAAATTTTGCAGTAGTTTTACTTACTTAAGGCGCTACAGTCCGGGGTGGACCTGGGCCTCAACCAACAAGCGTCTCCAGCCAGCTCGATCTTTAGCTAGCTGCCTTCAGTTTCGCACACTAAGTTGGTTGAGGTCCCCTTCAACTTGCGTGCGCCACCAAATAAGTAATTTTGCGTGTCGATATTGACTTCTTAGATTTTCGCCAAGCGCTGTGAAAATTTGATCGATTCTTGACTTTCCTGGACTTAAACCGCAGTGATAAGAGCCTATCGGATTATTGAGAAAATGTTTCAGGCGCTCACTCTACATGATACATACAATTTTCTACCCGATGATGAGGAGATGAGTCCCCCGTTGGTTGGTAAAGTTAAGGGGACTTCCTTTAAAGTAAATGGGGTAACGTTGCTGGTTTCCATTTATTTGACCACATCTTAGAAATTAGTTAGTGTATGCTCACTACCAAGTCGTCTCCGGTAGGCTAACGCAAGTTTTGACTATCATTGTCTAGATTGCCTGATAGCGAGATGTCGGTCTTCATCGCCGTTATACAGTCTACAGATAAAGTTTTTTTAGGTTCCCAGCACGAAAGGTTAGTAAGAGCGTTTGTAATCCAACTTAGGCGAAGTCTGTTTGGTGATAAAGTAGGTGGAAGCATCCACCTGCAGTTGGTAGTGCTGATCGTGTTTCCACCGGCAAGTGGTGAGAGGTAGAGGCATATAAAGATTCTCTTTCCTAAATAGTAGAATTGCTAGAGTTGTACCGTGCTTGGCAAATTCTTAGAATGTCCTTATACCTACCCCGGCATCCAGATTAGCCGTTAAGAGACAAGTGTGGCAATTTAGAGCTGTTTTTGAATCGAAGATGACTGATTCCAGAGATTTGTTTGTGGCTTGACTATCAGCAAAAATCGTGGTATCCTGTGTAGAAGCAAACAGATTCCTTTCATTGTACCTCAAAATCATCCTTCCAGTTAAGTCTGGAGGGGACTGTGGTTACGAAGTTTCTTTTCGAACAGCAGTTGTTGTAGAGTATAGTCGGTATCTTGCAGGAGGACATCTAAAACTTTGAGAATGATGGTGTGTCCAGCACCTCAGCTTGACTATTGGTGTAGTTCTTTGGTGTTCTTCTATGGCTGAGCTGATTGCCAATTATTTGCTGTAAATATCTAAGGATTTCAGATGGTACAGTATATCCAAAGCCAGCGGTGAAGTGGTTCTGAGGACTCCAATGAGAAATATACAAGGGGATCTTTGTACTCGACCGAGATGTCTACGATGGATGGCTTTTTCCAAGGCGTTCCACCAGACGATCGCACCATACGTCAATATTGGCCTGATGACAGATATGTGTTCGAATTTGATTTTAATTCGAAAATATATTACTATTGTTAACATTTCATTCCAAATCCACTTAACTTTCCCATTGAAGTTTGATTAACTAATCACCCTAAATTAAGTCGTTCTAAGTTAGTGCTCGACGAGCAATTCCATCTCGCAAAAGTCCTTTCACTTTATTTGCTGAGCTAAATGACTTGCAATTTGTCTAACACACCACCTGAACACCAAAACACCAGACGGATTCAATTTAAAATGCTCACCCTCTCCATCTGTCGCGGAATAGAAATAATTAAAAAACAAAAAAATACAAAGTAGACAGAGTTGAGCATTATCCGTACGAAAATTATGATAATTATGAAAATTAATTTATTACTGTTTCGCAAGAGCGGCGGGGGACCGAAGACACAAACGAAAAAAAAAAAAAAAACTACGTACCCAAGGAGCATGTCCCAGCTGAAAGAGTTGAACTTAATTTTGAACCAAGCAAATTAACCACTAACAAGTAACACAAGTCAAGCCAAAGGACTCGGGAGCATAACAAACTTTAAAATACAGCTCCCTCGAGAGCACGGGACGGAGATTTCATGCAAGAACGCCTCAAAGTTTGCCACACTCACTGGTGAAAAAGCATTCAATTGCCCCTCATCATCCAGAATGAGTAGCACAGAAGCGCTGGGTGTAGCATAATCCTGGGTAAGCGGAAATTATGGGCGTTGACACAAAGGACACAGCAAAAAGGATTATGCAAACAGGAGAGTAGCAGATGCCTCTTAACTTTATAGCGCGTCAAATTCTCTGACTTTATTTTTGCCATCGTCTTGTGGCCTGTATGGCTCGAGGATCCTTGAGTCACGGGGGAACAATCAAATTCACCTGAAGTAATTGTTATGCAAAAGTTTCGCGCCCTCTTGCTGAAAGTTTGGCTAACTTTTACTAAGCTACGCATTAGAGTGGATAATTTTAAAGAGTTTCCAGGGTGGGGCACAACGTAACGCACTCCATATGCAGTCGCAATAAATTTTTACGAAGCAACACAAAAAAGGATTTTTCGGATGAGCAAAGAGATATAAAAACAGAATGTCGTCTACGGGTAGGTCCTTTAGAGGAACCATGCGGACGTGTGTCAGGGATGCACATTTTGGCAAGGAACGAAGAGTTTGCATCTTCCGTTTTTTTTTCCCCGGAACAGTTGGCCAATTTTCACAGAAAAAATCGCAAAGGAAGATAATTTTTCAAGTCCATGGGCAGAATGCATTAACGGGCTTGCTTGACTGCCAAAAAAAAATTAAGTAAGACGTTATAGTACCGACGTACTATTCTGTAAACGCTTTAAGGGTGTAGAAAAAAATGCATGCACAGGCTGACGTTCACTGTGAGATGTGATACATTTTTAAAGGATTCCGGTTCATTTTCTAAAAGCAACTCCATTTTTTTTTAAACTTACAACGTATTTAAAGGGCGGTCCACCGTTGAAGAGTTTCTGCCTGAGACATTGCTTTCTTCGTTGTCTTACGATTCGTCTAGTTTTTGAAGGCAATCAAAAAAGCAGTATGGCTAGATGGCATTCCTGCAAAGCTTTCTTAATTAGCATAGACCGGCATACCAACTTTACGTAAGCCTCAGTTGGGATAGTTGTGTCCTCCTTTGTTTTCGTCATAACTTTAGCGAAATATAGGTCGGGTTTCGGGTATGTGTTGGAAAGGATATATTAAAAGGAGCCCCAATTATGGAGAAACAAAACAATCTTTCTGCTTCTGGTTCGCTGTTCGAGGTTCACAACTTCTTCTTCGCAGTTTTTACAAACTACCCCGTCAGCGAAGTTAATGTGTCTTGTAATTAGTCCCACTGACAGCCTCAATTGCTTTAGGCTTGAGCCTAGTACATTTTCAGTAAGGAGGTTGTTTAGTTCATTTACGAGTGATCTTACCACTATGTACGACGACAGGTTTGCTAAGTGATCTTGGCGACTCCCACTATATTTTCAGCAATTCGCCCTATCGTGTGTGCTCGTTCTCTTGCCAATTCGTCGACTTTCTCGTCGCATCGTGACACATTTGTGATCCCGAAACCAGCAGCTCGAGTTTGGTTTTATGTTCCCTAACCAGGATGTTAGTCCTGTGTGATGTTAAGTTACCAAAATAATTCGTTCATATTAAAAACAGGAATACCTGGATTGAACTACCGATATCAAACAAGTAAATATCGGGTCGAGGTCTCACTGTATCTTTAAACAGTATGTACTACGAGTACAGGTCCACAGTATGCGTCGAGATGTTAACTGTTGTTCTCCATGCAGGGAAGGCTAGTTTCGACGGTTTTACAAAACGGTAAGGTTATAGAGAACTTTCAGGTCCAAAGTGGAGTACTTCAAGGTTGCATCCTATCACCACTGTTATTCCCAGTGATTATCAAAGATAAACTTCGTACGGAGCACAGTGGACTATGACATCTCATTTTAAATATATGTGTATCTGTCATGAACTGACAATGTTAGCTTAAACAAACACGAATTGTAATACAGTTGGAATGGCAAATTTTTGGAATTGTTGCGAGGGAAATGGCAGACGCGGGAGACACGCGATTTTAATCGTCCTCCTCGCATGACAAATGCTTCCAGCGGCTGTGGTTTTTTTTTATTTTTATTTTTTATTCTATCAATATTTGAGGATATTACCAATGTGTTTTCCCAGATTTACTGAGGTGGTACCGCAGTTATTACTGCGTCAGATGTTTAACAAAACAAAAAGTATATCTCAATCCTCAATGTGCGTTATTTTTTTCATCAGAAATATCATTCGTCATTTAAATGTCGTGCAATTCATCACACAAAAACCAAAACAACATGGCACAGAACATTTCGTCACCAGGAAATACCATGGTAAAGTTCGAAAGGGGATGCATTTCCGACTGCCAGCCAACCACATCCCCCCGTTTCTTTGTTAACCCACATATGGAAATATTTCATTTCACATTGTGTCATATTGGGTGAAATGTCGGGACACAAAGCAGTGACATACCATCCAACCCCTTCGTACATTATAGTACTCGTCATTCTTAAGCACATGCATGGACATATTTATAACTCATAACCGGCCCGTTTGGTAATTAATAACTTTTGCATGTTTTCAAAAATCAAAACGACACAAGAACGACTGACTGCCTACACCCAACCTGCATTGAGAAAAAAAAAATCATTTCAAGTAAAGTAATTGCCACCAAAGTGTAATTTATTGGCGCCATGAAGCTGCCCTTCCAATTCGTTCCATTTATGTGCTCAGTTGTTGACTGGATAAATGTATGCGCAAATAAACAAATAAATATAGCAATCCAAAGGGGCCATGAAATGAGCGACCTCACATCCTGTCGATGAACAGAAAAGCAAATCCGAACTGAGGAAGGAAAATTAACTGCAGAGAGTGGCCCATAGATATTTACCACGGCTTGTGTATGCCTACGTAATTGAAAGAGTGACTGAGTGTTATCCTTGAAGTTTAGCTTGCGACATTTAACTCTATTTAGTTGGTTGTTTAGCCAGTAGGGATTTAAGGTCATCAGAATGACAGTATGACAGTATGCTCCCCGGATGTGTATCTGTTATTTTGGTTACTAAGTGTTGACATTTTCGACTTGAACTTCTGAAATTTGCTTAAAGTGTGAAAATTCCATTAACAAATTTTTTTTGTACAAAATTGTATAGAAGGACTCAAATAAGACGTGATATGGTAGATGGTAGCATCATGGAGACAACTTCGGTGCAGGTAAGGAGTAAAATAGAATTTTCACGGTTGCTCAGTACAGAATGGCGCCAAACGGTTCGAATGAATTTAGCCGCATTTCATCTCTACATACTTACCATGGTTTCGTATCAATCTCACTCGTTAGTTTATATAATTTTCTTACTTTCCTAACTTTTTAGGACTCCTTAAAATGTTTGCTTTGAGATACCCAAAGACAGCTGTACAATTTTGGAGACAAGCAAAACTACCAGCTGTCGTTAGAAGGAGTAAGATTTACAGCTTGATATATGTTGTAAAAAGTCATTGATTCAGGACTATTGAAGGCCCTTTTTAACTGTACATATTTTAGAGTCTTGAACCGCTTTTTATTATTTAACTTTGCTAAAGTAATGAGCGAAATGAAGGTACGCTGATGGGGTGCCTGCATGCATTGCGTTCCCCTTGGGTGGAATGTCTAATCTGAAAGAAGGCAAGAAGAAGGCTCTGTGTTGGATGGTTTGTTTGCATTCCGCCTCCCTAAACCATCCCCAATTCATAATCAATATCATCAAAACATATAATAAAACAGTAGAACCCGGTGTGTCTGTACATTGAAGAAAAAGTAATAAAAATGAAAGGGGGTGAATAAAGAAAAGTAATAGAACACAAATTAGCGATTTTTAGAATTCTTTTCTGTCTGTTTGCCTGTTTGTTTGTTCGTTCACATCTCCGAAACTACTTAACGGATTTTCATATAGTTTTCACAGGTGAACAGAGCATAATTTTGAAAAGCATATAGGTTTTGTTTTATAAAAATCGGATGTCGGAAAAAAAAGTTATTGGCATTTAAAGGTTTTTGGAATTTACTTTGTATGTTAGAAAAGTTAGAAGTTAAGTGTTGAAGGCCTTTAGACGTCACGAGCGATTGTTTTAAAGAAAAAAAAAAAAACAGAAAACTTTGGTTAGAATTATAGAGTGTATACAAATTAGTACATAAAAAATCAACAGGTGGCGCTGTTCATTATTAGAACGCGCTATAGAAATTTTGTGACACTTTTTGCTACCTTTTATCTTTGAAAGTTCCATAGGAACAGACGATTTCCAGCGGCTAAGAAAAAAACTTTGGTATGTAGGTATTTAAAGAGTGCGAAGCCGCGGGGTACTGCTAGTGAATTATAGAATGGTTTTTGGTGGCTTCTTAGAGAGATCGCAGAGGTTGTTGAAATAGTTTTCACTAAGAGACGTATTTCTGAAAAGGCATGAGAAAAGGGCTGTTTTCTTTTCTACATCTATATTAGCACAGTCTCTACTAAGGTTGACATTCTTTTAAAGTGAGCCACGAGCCACCAATAGATTAAGTTGTGGACTGTGATTATCTCTACGGAGGGCGTTAAATGTGATCTGTTTAGTGTGTTTTGTTGTCATTTGTCCAGAGTTTTCTGGAGACGGCATGATGAGAGTGCTCTCCATCTCCTGTCAGATTGTTTTTAGAAGTCTAGTGCTATGTTGGATTTAACGGGTGCTAGGGCGGGCAAGTACTGAGTGATCGACCAGTGACATGTCTTGTTCTGATCCCTCTCTATCTAGTTCATCCTCCATTTTGACCCTGGGGATACTATTATGTCCCGGGACCCAACAAAGTTGAATGTTGTGATTCATGGTAGTTTGACTGTGTGTGTTATTTTCAATGACTATCCGAAATGGATGACTCTTCCAATAAGAACACGCTCCCGTAGTTATTGACCGGGAAATGTTCAAGCGAGTAGAATCCTGAACTTCCTTGTTTTCGGGTTGTAATACATTTGAGAAAATTTGAATAAATAATGATGAGTTTTGTTTTTAATGATTGTCCTTTGCACACATGCAGTTTTTTTACTTCCAAGTGCTCATGAAGCAATTTGGCCGCAGTACCTTGCTAGTTGACCCTGCAATGCCACAACACAATACCTTAAGCATAGTGCGACAGTTCTTGGGCATTTCAGATTTGATATTATTTGATTCTAGAATTTTAAGCGCTGTAAATGGAGATATTTTTGTTGACTACCGATTCCATTGCCACCGCTCTAAGTTCGGCCAAAATCATTGATTGGAACACACTGAGCGCATCCAGTAATCTAAGCGATATTGTATTTCGTCGCCTATCTTTCCTGTCCGCATCCTGCAGCAGTTATAGAGTTTTTAACATTTATTACATATGAAGCATCTTTTAAAGTCAAAAGATTAAGGACTTCTATGGCACTTAAAATTCAGCTAACCATAGTTTCACTAGAGGCCTCATTTTGTTTCAAATGAGACGTAAAACATTTAAATTTAAAACAAATATTCGAAAGATTTTCATTTCACTTAAAATAACCATCATCCTATCCCATTAATTCTTTATTTGAAATCAACTAAGCCATTCGGGTGGGGGATGACTCCTCTCACCCGAAATGTATTTCCGTTTCATCTTTGAAAACAACTGCCACTCATCAAATGAATAATGGACCCAACTAATTGTTTTCAAGGATCAATTTAATTTAATTTTGCAGACAAGCAAAGCAATTAGATCGCAATCAAAATTTGAATTTCAAATTCCACCAAAGATATTAATATTTATTTACTGTCTTCCTGTCTTCCATTAAATACGACCACTTCGCCTTGAAATACGAACACTTGTGAGATCTTTAAATTCCACGAAGCATTTAAGAATACTGCTGAATAACCCCACCGAAAATGGGGTAAGGCATTCCACATGCAGATCCACAAAAATAAAGCGGGAAAACTTGGAAGGACATCGTCAGCTCAACCACATTGCTTATTTGCATAATTCATTCGATTTTACTACACACCGTGACGTAGACCGGTGACCAAGCTAGAAAAATTGAGTTTCTCTTTAGCAAGAACTCAGAACTCTGGTTGCCCCATGTGTCCTTGTTGGTACGTATAGAAATGTATATGTATGTTTGAGATGGTTTCCTGGATACTGATTTTGTGTGGAACTTCACAAACACATTCGTGCCCTGAAAGTGGGTAATGTCACACCGCAAGTACTAAAGTGTAGTTAGCAGTTGCAATCGTGCAACCGAGTATCCAAACTTTCATCTTATTTTCTATAACACGAAGGACTTGTTCATGTATGTGGTTGGGTAAGTTGGTGTTCTATTTGTCCATTGGCCAGAGGGCGGTAGTTGAAACAAAACAAAAAATAAAAAAACACGTTTGCATTGTAATAGGGTTAGAGAAGTGTTTCCCATACTTTTCCCGACCGACGACGGTTGGCTTAAAAGTTGTCCCGGCTTAGTTGCATTGTGGGTGAACTCGATTTTTTATTTTTTCTGTGTTATGCAATGTGGTGCCAAAACATTATACATCTTCATTTTTCGGAGGCGGTCTCATTAAATGATAATTGCGCTGATAGCACAATTATTATTATGATTAACATTTTTATTGCAGTTTAAGTTTTGTTTATTTTTTTTTTTTTCCTGTGCTTATAGTGGCGAATTTCCTTGTGGATTTCGTGAACTTTGGTGGAAACTTTCACTAATTTCATTACATAAAGGGTCAAATGGAGTTTTTAGTCATTAAAGTTAGGGACATTTTTAAGCGGAAAGTTTGCGAACATGTATATGTCAAAGAGTACATTCCAGATAAATATTTTTTATGGATATTTATGAGTTATAGGAAATAAACGATTTTTCGTATACAGGTGAAGTATTTACATAAAAGTTTTCATTTCCAGGAATTTTATTGAATATTTTAATTTTTAATAGAATATTTTATTTGAACAAAAAAAAAAGAAAATACTGCAGTAGGTAACTGTAAATGAAAAGTAAAAACGCATTGTAAATATTTGTAGAGGCGAACACGGAAACTTCATAATGAATCCACAGTCGGAGCTGGGAATTTGATGGGAATTTTCCTGAAAACTGTATAAAAGTTCATATAGCAGGTGAATTTGTTGGTTCGCTTCTTGTTCGGCGAGCTGTCCAACAAGCCACCAAAAGCCAAATTCGCGACGAATTCGGGGTGGTTCAGGGAGGCCGAACGTTCGTAACTGCACTCATCCAGACCCTTCCGCTCTTTCTTGGTTTTTTCAGAATGGACATTCCACGTTAGAGGAACACAATGGATCCATTAAAGATCCGAGTGAAGGCTGCACCACGCGATTCATCCACCTCTTTAACCTAACCTAGAGGCTGACACCTGCTTCTCCAATTTTTCCGCCTTTTCGTTTCATAAGATGCCTAATCCAAGCTAGTGTAAAGCCATTTTGAATTGCACAAACGTTGAATTTTTGAACACATTTCATTGCAATTAAAGTTTTGATTACGATCCGTTGTATGCAACTGATTTCCACCTTCTCCAATGTATCATCATGGGACACTGCCTAATATGCAAGCATGTCTATTATCAATGAATTTTGTTGAAGGGAAAACTATTCTCCACCTTCTTTGTAGCTGCCCCGCTATCTCCTGCAGAAAAAACTTCATTTAGGAGAATTCTACTGTACCGATTTGGAAAACACAGATGTCAGAAACCTCCTCCATTTTATCAGAAGTTCCAATTGGTTCAACAAGTTGCTAAGGAGATATCTCAAGATCCATGCGGTATCAAAATGGACCATTAATGGGTCTAAGTATGCTGGCTTCAGCTGCCAGTCTCTTCAATGTAACCCAATCTTACCTACATTTTCCAAATACCTACACCCAGCCCTACCGAGAGGGGTTATAGAGCTTGCGAAACACAGTATCTGTTCAGCTATCCTTTGCAGATTTCCAAAAAACAGGCAATTTCGTTACTTTTAAAGCCTTTATGCAACAGTACATACCAATCAGAGCTTGATATTTTCGTGACAAGCTAAGTTTTCAAGGGCATTCAAAAAATTATTCCCCAGCATCTGTAAAACCTGAATTCAAGTTAATATGGGCACACATTTTGATGGTTCAAAGTTAGGTCTGTAAAACTCAAATGGCTTCAACTCTATGGTTAGGTTCCGATTCCGGCGTCAGAATCACTTTTCAAGTCTTCCATATACAATAAAATACGTTGAGGTGCTAAGCAGCGAACCACCCAAATAATACAGATAAAGGACATTAATTTCAAACCTTTTCTCTTCTCTCTATTCGGGCAAATGGACAGGCAAACCCATGTGATACTCACATGTGATTGTATGGTTTAGTTCTATCCGAACTTTGAAGAGTGATTGTGATTGTAGATATTGACACTTTTTTTGACAAAAACAAAAAATTGCAGCTTCATCCAGACAGGTGTGCATAGCCTTTGTGTTATCAAGGCAAGATAGTCTTTGAAAACTGTTGAAGTCTGGATGGCGGTTGTTTTTTTTCTTTTTGCTTAACGTCTGTTGTCTACACGTATGCTAATAAGGGTCGAACCGTCATTCTATTTAACCAGTTCTTCTAGTCTTTCCCAAATATTTGACCTCATCTGGATGAGATTAGATTAAATAATGAAGTATGCCTTGTCCCTTTTTACTGCGGCAACTAATGGGCTCCTCCATGATGCCAGAGTGAGCGATGAATCCGGCGATGTCTTTGGGCGAGCTGGTGGTTAGGTAGTGGTTACCCAGAAAACGATAATGTGTTCTTGTGGGACAGTTAAAGTAACTGTGTTCTGCTGATACTTCGTCTTCGTTGCCCATCCTACGTGTATTGTTTTGTGTTATTCATGCGATAGTTTTTTAGCCCGGCAGTGTCCGGTTGGTTAGAAAGCCTGTGACGATTCGAATCTGACTTCTGGTTAGTTATAGAAGTTGTTTCGATCTTTTTTGGGAAGATGTTGATATAAAGGGTTTAGCTTGTCTGTTACCTTCCGTTACTATCCAATAATAGTGTGCTTTTTCTAAGAGAAATTATTTATACAGCTTTTCATTGTATTTCTTGTACATCATTAAGAACCCGATATGTAGTTTTATCGTTGAAAGCACCTTTAATTGAACCTAAGCTCACTTACGCACTTGAGTTGCCTCTTTGTCTCTCTGCAACTGTTCAATCTTTAAACAAACAAACAAAACAACTTAAAGTTAAATATTCTTAAATATTCACCGTCACATTAAATATTTACATCTTTACAAAGGATTACATACATTTGACAAGTTGTGCGAACCAATCGGACTTTAATACATTTTATACATCCGTATTTATCAATGACAACTCCTGCGACCTGTAAGATTTCCTCACGCCTCCCCTGCTCTACATAGCAACTGACACCATCATCAATGTTTTTTTTTTTTTTCTGTAATAAATTACATCCTTTCAGGGGGAGCTTCCGGTATCCTGCAGCGCATATTTCCTATTAGCCCTCAATAATTCTTCCTGAATCGAGAATACTTTCCTTCTTTTTTTTTCTTTTTGCTTTGGTTAGGGTGGGCAGTGTTAGCTGCCTAGAAATATCGTCGTTATTTTACTCTGTTGGGCAGGAAGAATCCGGCATGTTTCAGGATAAATTCTTAACACATACAATTCATAGAGCAGATAAGCTGAATCGATTTCTCTTTTACGGACATTTTGGAAAGTAACCTATGGTATATTGAGAAGTGTGATATTTTTTGGAAAACGGGAAAAATGTTGAATTTGTTGAAGTGTTGGAAACTATCTTCTATAGTTTCTAATTAATGAGAACCGGTTTTATAAAACTATGTTTGCAACTGCAATTATGAATCATAAATGTTATGCTTTACAATCGCAGAACTATCTTCTCTGCACAAGAAGACGTCAATAATTACCCTGCAACAAAAAAGCCCACTAGATCTATTTCAACATACATTGGAGCTCACCTAGGTGAGTAAGCAACGTCCAGAATTGAATGGAGATTTATAAGAAGACATTGTGGCGAGAGAGCTATTTATGAGCCAACAGCAGAGCTGAGAGTCTCAGAATAAGCTCACTCATGTACTTATTTACATATTTCAAAACAAGAAGAATTATAAATCTAATTGATCAAACCTCCAAGTTTCTACGTTATTCATGGACCTCGGAAGCCCATACAAATACTTGGCGCGACAGCTCATAGAGAGCCGAGGTCTAACTTCACACAACCATTCATGTTGTGCGTGGTAAATTCTTTGCACAAATGAAAGGAACCTTCGGTTTTAATGCAGACTCCGAACGGCGAATTGAGGAGCTTTTCTGACAGATTTGTCATGCAGGTTTGTCATGCCTCCAAAGAGGAGGCGCCTCGAAAAAACGTTTGGTGGTTTTGAGAATCGAACCTCTGTCTCACGCTTAGCAGTCCAACGCACTTACCACTTAGCCACGGCGACCTTGGAAGCCCATATAAGTGAAAAATATTCCGCAATGAAACTACTGACCGCCTCGAATATGTGTGATCCTAATCTTATTGCTTGCTACCCTTGCAAACAAAAAATTGACAATAGTAGACATCACTGCGATCCAAGAAGTGCAGGGGAGGATGGAGAGAATACAAAATTGTGAATTATATTACTGAGAATGCTGCAGAGGAAGAATTAGCTGTAAATATTGAGCTTTGGGCTTCTTAGGCAAACTGCAAATGTATTTCAATAACGGTCATCGGATAAAGACATCATCAATCAGATTGCGATGCCCGCTGGGCATACTTTTAGCATCTCAGATGTCAGAATGTGAAAAACATTCGAATCCATAGCAACGGAAAGTCTTCAAAGCATCACTACAATGTCCACGAGTCAAACAGGGACTTCTCAAAGGCACAAAAGATTAGCATGAGAACCCTTCGATTGACAGGTACTACAGTAGGGACGACGTTCAAAAACTTTGACCAGGGGGGTAAAAAGATCATGCAAAGGGTTTAATGCTTGAACAAAAGTCGGTAGAAACGGGAAATTGAATTTCATACAAGATTCATAGCCAATGCTGAGGACATCGAAGAAAAACTTTTGTGAAACAGCAACGACAACCTGCAAAATTAATCATTCAACCTAGACGGTAGTAGCCAAAACGAGGTAAGGATTCAAATTGAAGTCCAACAAAGCTGCTGGTGTCGATGGACCATCTACTAAACTTCTCAAAGCAGTGGAAACTGATTGAAAAATTTGTTCTGAGGCATTCATGTCCTATTACAGAGCAATTAGGATGGTGTATTATTTGAAAGCCTTAAACTAAGCGTCAACCACTTGGCCGTCCATTATCAGTGTGATTTTAAGCCACGTAAGTTCGCTATCCATCAATTTTTTAAAGTACGCCAGATCTTAAAGAAAGTCTACGCCTCAAACACGGCTTAAAACAAGGCGACACGTAATGATTACTTAACACAATTTCAATGTTGTCTTACACTTGTTGAAGGGCCTTCGCGAATTTGAAACTTTATTAAGGATTATGTGTCTACTCAGCAACCTATGGTCCATCCCCTTTTTTCAAAGCTTTCCTCAAAGACTATGGGCATCTTTTTGTCAAGACTTTGCCTTCTTTGTAGTAAATGAAGACCAACTCTCTAGATTATTTTAACACCTATCTGACAACGTTAACTGGATACAAATCGAGACCGGATGTTGAAGGAAAGTGAATCCTCTTGTGTTCCGCTCAGTTTGTCGAAAAGTCCACTTAGTTTTCAATCCCTTTTCTTACTCAAAAGAAGGACAATAACGCCATCAAAATGTCGACAATTTAAGGAACAAAGGCCGTCTTTCATTATTAATTTTTCATATTCTTTCAATGTAACCATCAGTTCCTGTAACTAATTCAAACCGCTTAGCAAAGTGTAAACGATATTTTCTGAAAATATTTCACAAGTTACAGCTTGACAACATTTATTCCTTTACCAGAAAACTTAACTTCTATTTATGTTTTCCGCCAACACTTTCACTTCATTAAGGAAGTTCAATATACAATACAGCATCAAATTGCCACACATTAACAGCGAACAGTATACAATTTATTTAATTTTGCTATTCTCCTACCCTCTCCTTCCTTCCAAAGGCACCCATACTTTATGCGAAAGACTTAAACAGGAAAGTCAATTAATTAGCTGCCACCACAATCGAGGCGAAAAGGGCTTATTGCGCTTTCATGTTTCACAGTTTACCATCACCGAACCCCCTCCTCTTTAGGTACGGAACTTCGATATAATGGACATTAAAACTCCGCCATCTGCAATTCGAGAAAGGAGTGAAAACAAGAGAATAACATAACCAAACAAATCATACTTAATCAACAGTGAAACTTACCGCTGCCACACAATAATATCTAAGCCAACGACTACGAGTCGAGACCAAGAGTCCTTCACCCTCAAGTGAGTGAGTACAGGAAAACATCTCCGATCCATCGCAACAGCATCTAAGTATATGTACCAACACAACCCCTCTGGAGCAAGAGTGTGCCGTCATTTAGTGAGTTTTGCGGCATCATGGTGCGGTGTAAATTTCATTACAATCCGTTCTTAAAAGGAAAGGATAATAAAACGGAAAGCACACGCACAGACACATTTGCAGACACACGCTTGCAATTGCGCCAAACACCCCCCAGAGGCTTAAAAAAAAGAAACGTCGAGAAACTGAAAAGAAAATTCTAATGTGCGCAACCGGAGGAAGAAAATGAGAGAAAAATCCTTTTTCGGAATCACTTAGGATAAAGTAACCCAATCAATTTATTAATTATACACACCCTTCATTGCCGTTGTTGTTACTAATGGTGGAGAATGAGGGTGGTAGCGGCGAAGGAAAAAGGATATCCTCTCACTGGGATCTAGGAATTTTTACTGTTTACACCACATTCCTGGCTGTTGCGGTGCGACTCTTACTGTTGGGTGGTGAAAGAAAAAAATAAAAGAAAATCCTTAACTTGAAGTGTTCTCCGTTTGCGTTTTTATTCTGGATATACGAGTCGACAAGCGAAGAAGCAAAAGGGTTCGTTTTACAACTTCTGTTTTCTTGTACATCCTTTTTGATCGCGCCACAGCTTGTAATGTTTATCCGTGCTTCCTTCCTGACACCCTGGCAGTATTTGTTGCCATTGCCATTGCTGCTGCTTCTGTTGATTTCATTTTTAATTCGTTTCTGTGGTAAATAAATAAGCTATAAAAACGTAGAAACCTAAGTTAAATTAATTGAACCAGGTTGAACGAGAAGAAGAGATTGCTTTACAGATTTTTTCCAATGAGATGTGGTCGAGGGGGGCATTTGAAATGCTCATTTAATGTGTACCTACTCGTGCATTCATACGTAAGAGGATGAAATGCTTTGAAGTTAAAAATCAGACTGGTAAATCCTTAAAATAAACTTAATGATTCATCTTTAGCAATTTAGCAAAACACTAGATAGTCGATGTGGATTTTCATCAATTACAGGAATTCATTCCAGAATTGGATGATATTGCGATATTTTGAAGGATAACCAAGTACTTGTCAGCTTCGCTTAGATGTTGCTCCCAATCAATGATTGATTTAGTACTGAAACTGAAAAGGAGAACAACAACAAAAACTGATTAAGTTTTCTTTAAAAAAAACTTTCAAGAAGAAGTTCTAAGCCTTTTGGTAGTGCTTGCGTCACTCATTACTAAGACGAACAAGCAGATTATATCCATCTAAGCAACCATTAAAGAAGGTCTTCAGGTCAACATAGCCAACTACGATAGCAAACGAATGACTGTAACTTAAGGTAAGAATACTGGGAGGTAATATGAGGGAAGTATCCTGTGTTTAAGTGAAAGGATTTCAAGGTTTGTACCTTCTACTGACGCTTTACCATTACGCATTATATCTATACTTATGTACACAGCTCCTTTTTTTGTGAATCGGGCAAACACGGGCGATTCACAAAAAATGAGACCCTCTCAACTGCGCCAACTATAGATGCATCAGTCTTCTGAACATCGCTTATCCTAAGATCCATTCTGCCGTACTGTGTGAACACCTAAAACTCCTTGTTAACAACCTGATTGGACCCTATCAGTGTGATTTCAGGCCAGGAAAGTCCACAATTGATCAAATTTTCACACTTCGGCAGATCCTGGAGAAATCCCAAGAAGTCCAAATCGATACACACCACCTATATATCGATTTTAGATCCGCCTATTACAGTATTTATAGGGACGAGCTATATAAAGCCATGTCAAGTTTTGGCATCCCTGCCAAACTCGTCCGTTTGTGTAGGATGACGATGGAGAATGCTCGCTGCTCCATCAAAGTCGGCCACGATCTCACCGAAACCTTTGATGTCAAAAAAGGATTTAGGCAAGGTGAACGAATTGTGCGAAACGCTCAAACGGATGAAGATACTCTTGGTCGCTTCCAGCGAAAAATTCTTCGTAAGATATTTGGTCCAGTGTGCGTTGACGGGCTATGGAGGAGGAGGTTCAACGACGAATTATACAGCGACATCGACCTAGTCAAAAAACTACGCATTAATCGTTTAAGATGGCTAGGACATGTAGAGCGAATGGACACCAACGCTCCGACTTGAAGAGTCATGGAATCCAACCCGGAGGGACAACGCAGTAGAGAAAGGCCTCGCCTAAGGTGGCGCGCACAAGTAGAAGGGGACCCCAACAAACTTGGAGTGCGTGACTGGAGGCGGTTAGCTAAGGACCGGGCTAATTGGAGAAGCTTGTTGGTTGAGGTCCAGGTTTACCCCGAACTGTAGCGCCACCTAAGTAAGTAAGTATGTACATAGCTCACGAAAACAAAAAGAAGGATGAGCTGAAAAAAGCCGAAATAATGTAAATTCTTAAAATGAAGTTTCATCATAAAAAATAGTCTAGTGTGAGTTTTTAAACCCCTGCAAGGCTTCTTTTTTTCTAAAATAAACCGCGTAAGTTGTGGTAGGTTCGGTTCGAAGATTGGTGAAGAAGACTTCCTCTATGCCACACTCAGGCCAATGTAGACCCATTGTGAAGTATGAAGTTGTGTTAGGTTGCGTAATATGATTTGAGTCACCAACCGGGCTTCATTTAATAAAATTCTACTTTCGTCCTTCAGCTATTCAATGTGATTCAGAAGAACAAAAACAACTCTAACTCAAGAGTTTCACTCAAAAAACACTCAATTTGAAAAGTATCTCACCAGCATACCAATCTCTCAATGTACTCTCCACTTCAAGGATATAGAAACATTCTCAGATTCGAGTCGGAGTGTATATTCCCCATGCTTGATTCGGCGCATCAGTCCATAGGACTAAACTCCAAAGGGGTACCTCCAACTAAAGTTAAGAGACTGATGTTGTGTTATTCTCTTAGAGATGGCATGTGGTGAATCAAATATAATTATGAGGTTAAGCTGGATTATGTTGGAATTAAACACCCATCGTATGGAATCTAAGGAATGCTCGCAAAAGTGCCTCGTGCAAAATATGGTTCGGAACCCTATCAATATGGTTCATCCCCATTCTCGTCGAGACAGTGGAAACTCTTATTTTTGCTAACATATGGTCGCATTAATTACGGACATTTAAGTGGGCAGCTTCCCTTTAATAGAATTTATGAAACAACGAAATTTAATAAATTACATACTAATTGATCTCATTAGCTGTTCGAATAACTACACACACATGTTACCACGAGACATATGAAACTCCGGCGAAGGAAATTCCCGAAAAAGTTGTCCGTCGAATTAATCGATTCTGGTCACATTTGGGGGGCGAAAATCACAACGGTTTCGGAATTTTTGATTAAAACGTCGCGTCGTCCGAAATAGACATAAGCTTTTGTTAAAATGCGAATCCATTGGACTTCTCAAAAAGTCTGCAAAGCCTCTATGGTTTGTCAAGTTTAATTGCACTTTTGGTAGAGCAGTAAAAAAGGAAATCGACCATTCGAATCGAAGAGTGTACATCATCATTCACATGCAACTAATCGAACCGCAAACTGACCAACGGCAATAGAAATAGTAGCTTTACCGTACAGGAGAGGAGATCTAACAGTATTGGCTACCCTGGGACAACAAAAACAAGAAATTCTTTCTTTTTTTTCAAAGAAAGACAAAGCTCGAAGCCAATAATCATCGACAAAGACAGATGCACAACTGTGAGGTTGTCATTTTGTTCGTTAGGGATTTCTCGAAATACAGATGCAGCATGCATTCGCACATCTAGAATGATGTCAACTGCACAAAGGCCAACAGGAGGACACTAGGGGGTAGATGAACAAAAACTCAAATCGACTGCAAAATTGTTTTAGACCAAAACCACAGGATGATGTAGCCAGATGCTGTTTCTGGTCCTCTTTTATGTGGCTGCGGTGTCCACCCACAGGTATGGTAGGCGAGAATGCATATGTAGATGCAATTTCCCACAGGATATCCAAGATCTTTGGTCTTTTAAGGGTTTTTTTTTTTTTTTCATTTTGGAACATGTGTATGCAGATGAAACATGTTATTTGGGTGGGAATTTTTATTGAGACGTTGAAGTCGATGAATGTCGATGTTACTTAAGGAGGACGAAGTTACGAAAAGGAAGAAAAATTTAAAGTGTTGTTGCTGAGCTTCAATGTAAAGATTCAAACAACGAAGCAAATTCAAAGACACACAATATAGGTACATATAACATGTTTAGAGCTTTCACTTTTGATAGCAAATAGTTAAAAAGGATAACAGCCAGGTACGACTTAAATCCAAAAACGACCTACAGTGACGGTTCCATTTCTAAGACGGGTAGTGACCTGCTAGCTGAGCCACCTGAGTTGTTTTCTTAGTAAGCAGGAGACTATGCAAAGACCATCCACGAAAAATCAACTAGAGATCAATCATATTTACCTCGTGCGATAGGTTTCACTTGCCTACTACGACCTCAGAAATCATTTAAAGGATAAGAATTAAAGGAATAAACAGACATAGCAGCTGTTTGGATGCGGTTGTCCTGTTAGAGGCAAACTTGAGCATTAAGTCGTGAACATGCGCTACGTAAGTGAACGAGTGATGTCGATCGGCATCAAGACTTCGTTTTATGACAGTCTCGAATGTGGACGGTTTCATTTGTAGAGCCATCGTCAAACATAGCTTGACCTACATAACCTCCGGATAAAGACTCAGACTTATTGAAAGTCCTGCGGGAAAAAGTATGTATTTAGCACAAAATTCTCACATTTCACATGTTTAAGGCTACAGGATACATATACCGACATACCCGATGCTTGGAACGTTAGCACCATCTACTCAAACCGTAAAAACTGAGACTGCCAATTACAAAGGCATACGCCCTCTGTCGTCCAGAAAATCATATATGGTGTGACATATGAGCTATTTGGCGTTAAGTCTAGTTTTGGTATTCCTGCAAAACTCAAACGCTTGCATAGGATGACAATGAAGAACGTTCACAGCTCCGTCAAGGCTATAAAAGGTACTAGTGAGACCTTCAACATCTCTAGAAGTTTCAAGCAGAGCGACGAGCTGTATGTAGATAGATTTTTTTAAGCCTGGTACTCGAAAAATAGTGCGAACATTTCAGGCCATAAAACAGGCGATATCTTGCACAAT
The DNA here is from genome assembly GCA_951813785.1 of Criorhina ranunculi. Taxonomy (NCBI): domain Eukaryota; kingdom Metazoa; phylum Arthropoda; class Insecta; order Diptera; family Syrphidae; genus Criorhina; species Criorhina ranunculi. The sequence continues at coordinate 8,815,333 of OX638383.1, read as the reverse complement.
GGACAGTTTTAACTTCAAGGTAGTGAAGGAATTCGTTTATGTGTCTACGTCTACCAACGACATAAGGAGATTAAACGTAAATAAACACTCATCAGTTGCTGTTCTTCGTCTTAGAAGTCACTTGTGTAGTGAGGCCTTATCAAAAAGAACCAAATAATCACGTTGTTGGATCCTCACAAACCCGTTCCTTCTAGGCAGGAGCATAGACTTTGTCAAATACAGATGAAAGTGGGCTTAGAATCTTCGAAACGTTATTTTTATGTACCTACTCGTGTTTATTGTGCACGACTTATACATCGATCTGGTCATAAAAACACGTGTACAACGATTAGAATGACTAGGTCATGAAGAGCAGATGTTAACAGAAAAGTCTTTGACTCCACTACTGCGGGACGACGCAGACCAAGGCTAGCTTATCTTCGATAGCATGCGCAAGTAGAGGGTGACCTTAACCAGCACGGTGTTTGCAACAAGAGACAACTGACTAAGGATCACGCTGGCCGAAAATACTTGTTGGTTAAGGTGTGGACCCTGATTCACTCCAAACTGTATTGCCATCGTAAGAAAGTATGTAAGTAAGGATAGCTGTGCAATGCAGTGCCATTTAAAATCGATTAAACAACTTCACTTTCCAATGAGCCACATATGATTCATGAGACTTGACTAGCCCCGCATTTTGAACACTCATGAATCACATATGACTCATGTGTACATACAAAATGCAGCGCAACACCTTGTATGGGTGAAGTTGTTTAAACTATTCCTAAGCCATGTAGCAGATGCAACAAAACCTGAAAAACAACCAACAAATCATTGAATCATTCCTCTATGAAGATATGCTTGTTAAAAAAACACCCCATCACATTATCTTTAACTCAGTTAAATCCTTAATGTCAAAAGCGCCCTTAAGATGTAAGTCACCTTCATCACTTGAAATGAATGTAATCACTTCAAACTTTCTCAAGTCTTTTCATTCCTCAAAAAAAGAAAAAACCGTCACAAGGAATTTCTAAATCAGATTACTACGTGTACATCAGATGAAACACCATAACAGTGTGGCAATCGTTAACAAAGCACGCAGCACAGATAATAAAGTTATTTCTTCAAATAAAATCCTGTTGCAGGATAATACAAGTAATAGAATGCATTTTCTGTTAAATTCCTCCCTCATACATATTATATACCAACCAGCACACTGACAGTTGACAGTACATCTTGAGATTTGATTTCGGTTCGAGAAACTGAAAATGTCTTTAAAGGAAACACCAAGCCACTCTTGATCTATCACGTAACGCATTTTGTCTCTTTTATTCTCAACTCCCACACACGAGTGTGTACGTCAATTCAAGGACTTTATCACAAAAATGTTTCGGAGGGTATATTTTGTGGTAAAAGTAAATGGCCAACCATCACGTAGGAAGGCGGTGCCTTTGAGTTCTTATAGCAACAAATTACTTCATACATTCTTCCTAGATAGATTAAACAGTAGGAAGCAGCAAATCCAATTTCGTTTAATCTTTAAGATGCAAGCAGGATAAACTTGACTAGGCGTAAAATTAAAGTGTAACAAAATATTTCACTTATATATAAGTTTAAAAGTTAACATGACATCTCTGGAGTTTAAAAATGATTAATAGCATTGCGAGTGACAATAAAATACTTACAATGAAGCATTTTTGAATTTCCATTTGCAAGGACAAACTATAGCATCGGTATCAAACATCATTATCAAGAATGCCACTGCATTGCAGCAAAATTATCTGAATAAGGTTGAGCTAAGCAGTATATATCCATTCGGACGTTTGAATTAGATTCATATGGCTAGCTCCGCTTAAGGATGTTGGAGCAGAGATTTTTCAGTATGCCAGATGCAGCTTTCTTGGTCATCAATTACAAATACGTTTTCTGTTATTTTTTCCCCCTCCTGGAAGTATATATCGCCAGGTGTAGTTTATGGAAGCGTGTTTTTTTTTTTTTTTACGTAAAAAGCTTGTTGGACTTGCATGTCGCGTATTGTTGCCTGAATTTGTATTCAATGCGACACGAAAGTATCTAAATGGAGCTTGTTTTCTGTAAGTGAGTTTTAGAATTTGGAATGGAGTAATCCTACAAGGAATATTGCTTTTGAAAAGTGTGATGTACGTGTATAGAGTGTTTAGAACATACGAGTATCTATGTATTGCATGCTGTGATTATTCTTGTTATAAATTCAAATTTAAATATTCACTTAAGCTCTGTAGATCTAGTATTTTCTTCCTTTTTCGACTTTTAACTTCGAGAACAGTTTACAGTTTATTGCAATATCTTTCAACTCTCTTCAACTCTTCCCCAATTTCCCTGAGTTTTCATCGACTGTTCTATGCCATATATTTCTCGGTTAACCCACTCGGTTGCCATCTTGGGTAAGCGAATCCCACTGCATTCCTGCCTGGTTCGATGATTTTTTTCGTTAAAGTTGATCGAGTCCGAATCTGGTTCTGGCGATGACGCCAGTTAGGTGCCCTTGCCTGTTTCCACTAAGCACATCTTTTGGCCAGCTGGGGTATTTTCTCGCCTACCAACTGAAGGAGAGTTGACATAAGATGCACTGAGCTATCGTTTTCATCAAAATATCATCAGTACCGGGTCTGACCAATCGTTTGTTTGCTTCATGAAGAAGTTTTGATAAAGAAGTTTTAACACCTTCGGTTGCAACTCCGTATAGACGACCACTCGAGGGCTTTTGCTCTGGAAAATTTATTTATTAGGACCTACACATTATATGATTCATGATAACTCCGTTTCTAGTGCAACGGCACCATTACTTGAGAGCTCAAGACATCTTTTTCTTTTCGGATTCTGCTGGCAATGTCTTGTTTCGCTCGACCATTGGAAAAGACAATACTCCCAAGATCTTACACCGGTTAACCATTGATGCTAACTTAGGCTAATGACCTTAGCCTTGGCAGTGTTAATCTTCAACCGCAAGACTTTTGCCTCTCAGAACCCGCTGTCTTATGGTGGATGTCCATAGTCTTATGCGATTGCAAGCATGTGCCGTCAGTGTTATTTGGATGTTTAAGTTGGTATGTACAATTTCATCGAATTCCTCCATTTTCCATCAACAAAGTAGGACATCGCTTATATCTAATGGAAAAACATTTGTCGACAAAAAGCATCCGCATCGATCCTCACTTTGGGTGTCGAAGTGCCTCTGACAGCGTCCATCTGTGTGACACTTTGACTCATTTTAAGTTGCCTTGATAATAGCTTTTAAATTTTCAGAGATACCTCTCCTGGACAAGGCAACCCAAGTAAATTCTGTTTACACTATCAAACGACTTCTCAAATTCAATGAACAGTACCGAAGTGGCGATCCGTTTTCAACGCACCGTAGGTTGTTGAAGTGGTCGACACAGAAGGATGCAGAGCAGAAACCAGCTTGTCCAGTTGCTGGAGTATCTGCGATGTGCGACTTTAACAGATTCCGTGCGCTATGTCTTCCCTATAAACAATCAACAATTCTTTCAGCACCAACAGCTTAACTTTCCAACAGTATCATTAAAAGATGCTCTAGCTTCCTATCTTCAGGTTAACTCAAAGTCATAGCTAGGACACTACCCGTTAGTCTTATTCAAGACGCTTGTGTCCTCTTGAATGCAAGTATCTACCATTTGAAAATCCCTTTTGTTAAATATTATAAGGGTTATCAAAATTCTTCAATTAAAAAACTGCAGAGAACACACTTCTAAGTCTTTGACAAAATGACACAGATAAAAGAAACGTGAAAGTGATAGAGAAATCCTCGTATGAAAGGAGAAGTCGTTATGAATCAACAGAACATAGCATGTGTCAACATTCCCAATGACCCACCTAATAACGTTAATTAACATCGTTTCATGTAAGCATGTCTATTCAAAAGCAGTCCCATTCATTTTAAAAACATTTTCCAGCTTTGTGTGTCAGCAGTCCTTGTTTTTTTATTTTTTATTCTAGCTCATAGTAACTTGACCAATTGGCCTTAATTACTAACGAGATTTTTTTTCCCCCTTTTCGAATTTTTTTCTCCCAAATTCTATTCACATACTGACTGCAGTAGAACGTTTCACTAATTTCAATCCGAACTGTAAACAAAGCTGTTACCAGAGATAGTTTTTTTTTTTTTTTTGTCTCTCTATGTGTGTGCCAATGGAACTAACCAAAGAAAGGACTCTTTTCGAATCTCCAATTTTAATCCAAAACTTAAAAATTGGACGACACAATCTGGTTCTCTTCCTTCTGGCTTTCCCCTATTTACACATTTTCAAATCAAAGATAAACAAACAGCCGGAAAACATGAATGCGACTTACTACCCCCCCTGTAACCACCCGTAAAGCGAAGTTCAACATGCGGAACACTGATAGAGAAGTCGAAAAAAACAAGCGGGATGAGAATTTTCCGAACAAATAGTGACATACGTCGGCATTGTTCCATTATTTTGTTTTTTTCTTTCAGGATCCAATGTTCCATCTGGCGCGGAACGTCGATAGTCGAACGCGACATGAGTCGCCTTTTTCCTTCCCGTATCCTCTTTTTTGGAATGTGAAGTGATCCTTTTGATAAATTACCACGGCAACGGAATTCATCAAATGGACGCTTTTACATTTTTTTTTTCGTCCTCAAAGTCCTCCATTTACGTGAAGGATTTTTTTTTTTTTTTAGTTAAATTTGCTCCATGTGTGTTTGTTTACCTTCCAGGTTAGCTCAATTAATTGGAAATATTGAGTGGCCTCCAAACAACATCACCAACACCACCCACCACTACCGCAGAGGCCATCATCATTGCAAAAACCCATTTAGTGGCGGCTTGTGCCAGTGATGAGCATGACTAGGATGGAGTATGCCTGAAAACATTGTTTGGTTATGCTATCATGGGTCGATCCAATGAATGTGTTTCGAGGTTCTTTTTTTGATTACACAATAGTGCAGGAGGTATGTAACTATGAAATTTAATCAGAAACACAGTTTTGGTTGAGTTTTCAGGGACGATACGTAAATTAGGTTTTCCTAGATTTTTTTTTTTTTTTTTTGTGAATTCTCAAGCATAGTGCTTTAATTTTAAAGCTAAAATGTAACTGTAACATGATTGCAAGAATTTATATAAAAATGTGTTATACAGAAAAGTTAAGAATATTTATTCGTAGACTTTTCGGGGCCGGAATGCTTATGGCTCCGTGCCACGGAATGAGACTTCTCTATATCCTTTTTTTGACATCAAAGGTCGTGAACCTTGACGAAGCAGCGGACATTCTCCATCATCGTCTTGCACAATCTGACGAATTTGACGTGTAGCTATCTGTATAGCTCTTCTTTGTAAATGCTGTCAAAAGCGGTCCTAAAATCGATGAAAAGGTAGTAGGATTGATATAAAATGTCTAGGTTTTCTCCAAAATCTGCCGTTATGTAAATATTTGGTCAGTAATAAATTTTGTGGGATTAAAAGCACACGGTTATAGACCAATCAGTCGGTTCATTACGCAATTGTAAAGAGACCTATGATTCTGTAATTTTGTTTTTAAGAGGTGCGTAATGTTTTGGCTAGAACTCAAAGTCGAACATTGTGGTCACTTTGTGCAACTTGTTCGGTGAAGATTCGAGCATGGTTTTCCGATGGCACTCAGTAGACGGTAAACTTTCTCATAGTAATTTCTCGTCGTTAAACTCTGCATAATATTTTCGGATATTCCGGCTTAAAAAGTGCAAACATCCAAAATTCTAAATTCATGCCTTCTAATGATCGGATAGATTTTGCATGCTTTTATTAGAGAACGACCTTGTGGATGTCAAGATATAAGAAATGTTGAAGCCATTTTGTATGCCTATCAGTGTAATAGCAGAGTAATGCCTACGTACACCGTTTAATTCCTTTTTCTCTTTTCTTTACGGTATTCATTTTGGCGACCCGCTAGTCCTACTGCATTAAGATAGCGCGCTCAAACCTTTCGCGGATTATGAATTCAATGACTTTGTCACCAGTTTCCAGCAGGCAAAGTACTCGATTCGACGAGGGTTCGTCTAGCAGTGGCCCTCTTACTTTGCATTGATACATCATAGACCCTTAAAATGCACTTCATGATGTGTCGCACACCCGATTCTCGTTGATTGTATCAGTACTGGGCTTTTGCTAAATGTTCGACCGCATGTAGCCTTTCAATAACTCGAATGCTTCACGTTTGTCCTTATTTTGTTACTCAAAACTTTTCCCATGATAGGACAGTTATCCCTAATCGAGGCTGTAGATGGCACCTTGTATTTTATCTCTAGAATTCTTCAGCTACTGTGTAGATTCAGTGCGCCAAACCTCCAATGTAGGTTAAGGCTCCCAGCGTGAAGGCGAGTAAAGAAGTTGACTATCAACTAGAGTTGATCTTTATAAAACAACTAGACACAAGAGAACTAATCTTAAGTTAGGTTAAGTTAGGTAGTTAGATGTCCCGCGGGACTCACTTCAACTCAGAGCCCATTGTGATGCCTATAGAACAATTTAAAGTTATCAATAAAGGATATGAGTTCATGTAAGCGATTTGGCTTAGTCTTCTTTTGCTGTGAGATAGCGCTAAACATTGGCAGAGGGGGTGAGTTGTAGTTTTCTCCTCCTCTTCATCTCTGCAGCTTTTGCAAACATCAGTGCTAGTCCTTGCGTGTTGTCCTATTAGGCAGTGGCCTGTAATGCCACCAGTGATGGTGCGAAGTTGTGTTTATTCGAGGGTAATAATCTCTGTTGACTTATTGGACTCCATTGATAGATTGGAGTCCGCCGCGTGCCCCTCTATATTCGGCTGCATATCTGAGACCGGGAGTGACTGTCCATCGAGTTTGAAGCTCCGTTCTACCCATTCGCCAAAGAAAATTAAAGAAAAGAAAAAAAAGAGAAAAAAGAGGAAAAAAAATCATGTTAGCCGAGCAGGTCCGGAGTCGGTGGGAAAAAACTGATTTTTTTTTTGAGTTCGCCTCATGCCCCTCTATACTTGATCTTGAGATTTTGCTGCTGAATCTCCCCATACTGTTAAGAATTAGCTGCATTTAATATGTTGTTAGGTAAGACTTCAATCCTGCTTAAGCATATTTGCAGATGGTATCACACAATAAGTAAAAGAAAATCCACTGTCCTGCGACATCGCCTTGTTTTCAATGATAATCGCATAGAGAAGAGCATCAAATATTCATCCTAGATCGTTCAATACTGATCTTAAACGTCGAACAAAACAAAAGCCAGTCTTTATTGAACATCCTTCTAACAAGGTGAGGAATGCAAAGGCAATTAATCAGTAAAAAATGTAAGCCATTTATTACCTTGGTAGACCAATAAACAGGTTACAAAAGTATTTTACGAGAGTTGTCATCCCAAAAATTTAGAAATCGAATCCTTTTCACAGGACGTCGTCGGTCGTTTGATTTTATAGCTGTTGTTTCTGAACGAACCCGGAATATGGTGTATGCTATACGTACAGATGCATACCAAGCGAGTTGGCTAAAAGCAATTTGACGACTATGACAATGCCCTTTTTGTTATTGTCCCTCTTGTTGATGATGACGATAATGATGATGATGTGGACATTATGGCTTTAGCGGTCTGTATCCTTGGCTGGCTGGTGGCGGTCTTTCATCTGCTATAGCCGTCTGCTACCGTTTTGTGGATTGGGTTATGTTGCGTTGGTTTGTTCGACAACATTATGGACGCGTTGTCGTCGTCCTTGTTGTCCTCATCACCATTGACCATATTCCGATGTTTCATATAATGTGGCGGGAGTCTAGCACAAACAGTGGAACCCTTTCAATTTGCAAAAATCAATTTTTTGTTTGTTCCTTGGACTCCTTTTCCTTTTACATGTGGATTTTTGCGATTGTCCTTCGGGAAATGTGCATGAAGTTCACAGACAAAATGTGTGTAAAAGGACAAAATTATGTTTGCTTTGTGGAGAAGACATTATTATTGTTTATGATGATGGTATTTTTTGGATATTTTCATCTTGCTCTGAACAACGGTAAGATGAAGTTCAATTTAGCTGCATGTTCAAGGTTCTAAAGCAATAAATAAATTGAGAATATTGTCGCTTGAGAAACAAGGAAGTTAAGGAAGCGAACGAATTCTGCAAATTAAAGTGAATTAAGCATTTGTAAATTTTAGTTCCAGGTTGTATTGCTGTTGTAGGTACAAGCTTTAAAAAGAAAAAGATACCTAGGATACCTAGAAATGGTCACAAAATTGTTAAGTGTGTTTCATAATTTTCTTTAAGGATTCAAATAAATCATGTTCACAAAAAAACACACTCGGTAAATTAATTAAAATGCGACAAATTTTGTTAAGCTTGTGATAATAAATAATGGGTTACGAAAAATAACAGGAGCTTTCGTAGATAAAGAGTGTGTTTTACGTTTTGGTTTATTAAATATTCACAACGTGTATCCTTAAAGTCATACTAATTTATCAGCTTTCCTTTTGTCTGCACTGCAGTGTTCGCTTTAACGTTAATTAAGTCATATATACTATATTTGGTGAGTACTTATGAAATAAAGGTCTTTCTTTAAGCGCTTCCTATCTTTAAATTTAAATGAAATAAAGTGTGTGTGAAATATCATCGACATTCGATTTGAAAGGCCTATCGATGCCAATATGTATGGAATATATCATCGTTCAAATGTCCGCCGCGGCTTCTCTGGGTGACGCCGACGCGCATCCGAAATGTCCAATTTTCCATGACTCTAGCTTAATTCGACCGATGGCATGGGTTATGTTGGCTTTGAGGACCGCTGTGGTTTGTGGCTTATTCGCATAGACCTGCGACTTCAGAAAATCTCACAAGAAAAAGTCTAACGGGTCAAATCGCCAGATCTCGGTGGCCAGTTCACATTACCTCTACGTGAGATGACCATGCCCTCGCACCGCTCGTGCAGAATTTCCAATGTGGCGTGAGTTGGGTAACATGTAGCGCCGTCCTGTTGAAACCACATATTGTTGGTATCCATATCATCCAATTCAGGCCAAAAGAAGTTGGTAATCATCGACTAAAAGCCTGGCCGACGTCGTTCTCTAAGAAATAAGAACCGATGACGCCGCCAGCCCAAAATCAACACCAAACAGTGACTTTTTCGGAATGGATCTCATGTGGATTGGTATCGTCCCAAATTCGACAATTTGTTTGTTGACGTACCCATTCATCCAGAAATGAGTCTCATCGCTTAAGATGATTTTTTGAACGGAACGTTGCCCGAACAGAACACCCATTCTGATAAAACAATTTTATTATTTGCACTTGTTGTTGAACGCTATATCCATCCATGTTGATTTGGCAAAACAGATTGAATAAATGACAGCCAATTTGACAGATGCAGCTTCAACAATATGGCCGCTATCACCTGTCAAAGTTCGGAAGTTCCTATTGGAAGACCCTTTAGAAGATGAAATTGATGTAATTTCAAACTGAAATAAACTGTGAACATGCGATAGCTGTAATATCCATTAGGCAGTAATTACACTTGCTGTCGATTCCGGCTGTTCAGCTTGGTCGAATTTCGAATTAGGGAGGCTAAAGACTTTACCGCGGCTTATTCGACGCTATTCTTTTGCCACCCACTGCGGGTTTAATACTCTTACCATTAGCATCATCGCTTGTCACGCTGAAAGATTCAACTGCTGGTGTCAAGAACTGACAACTATACTGCATAGACATATCACTCTGCTGGTCATATGGCTTCAAGAGTTGATCATACTGAAGGAAGTTTGAAAGAAATACTGTGAATGTTAAGCAAGAACAACGACACCAACAAATTCTCCCTAGTTTTTCTGGACATCACCCCTCGTAGCAAAAATTGAAACCTAGTACTACCTGAGTTTCAAAAGAAGCGAAACGGGAGTACGAACACATGATGGGAATACAATTGGTACAGAGCAGAAAGAAAGCTACAAAATAAACAATAAAAAAATGTAAGGCTTATTAGCAACTGAAATATGCATCACTTTTGAGACAGTGGCTGATTTACTCGTCACGCATCATACACCACTTGTATATATATATAGTGAGGCATGTTTTGCGTTTGGGCATTGCATGCAATGATTTCTACAGGATCTGCAAGGGTCGTACATCATATAAATATGTTCTCTGCCCGCTCTTGCCAACAAAAAAAAAGGCGAATACTTTTATTTTTTTTATTTTTATAATTCACAAGTGCTTAAGGGGTTATGAATACCCTTATGATGCTATTCACACAGCGCTAGTGTTGCTGTAGTGATTTTGAAACTCAAGTGGTATTAGGTTTCAGTCTTTTTGCTCCGAGAGTGGTGTCCAGAATGACTGGGGAGAATAATTGGAACTGTTGCCATTGCTTATAATTCACAGTATTTCTTTCGAACATCCCGATGTCATAAGTACGATCAACACTTTCAAGCCATATGACCACCCTACTGCCAGTGTTATGCCTATGCAGTAGAATTGACGTTGACGTCGTTTTTTTTTTTTTTTGTCATCGGGATTCGAACCTGGAACCTTCACTGTGACAAGCGATTAAGCAACCACTACACCACGCCCCACTGCCAAGACGGCCTGTTACGGTAGAAAATCCAAATGGTTTCAGGAGCAAATTGGCGTTTCCAACTCTTTTACTCACAATGGTATCACAATGGCCTTGCTTTTGGTCTTAAATTATATAACTATTTTCGTTAGCCTACAAACCTAACCTATGTAGGTAGGTAGGTAGAAGTGGTTGAAACTGGCAAGCCTGCCAAAAACACAAGTAGCGCGGCTGCGCCATTTGGATACCACAACTCACATGACTTGGATGTTGATGGGTGTAACAATCCTAACCTTACATTGGTCTAAAATTGTATGTGATCCTCTAGAAAGAGCACTGCGAACTACCTTATTAACTAAGGCTTGTTGGTTAACTGGCTGTTGGTCACTTGGATTACAAGTACAAAGTTTTCAAGTTATTCAAACATCGACAAGTATGTAAAAGAACATTTTTACCCTTAAAATCATCCATTATTTCACCGACATATGTATGTATTGACTGCAGTTATAAAGATCAAGAAAAATTTAATTGAAACATGCATAGTCTCCAACAAAAAAATATACAAACGCTTATGTTTATAAAGTACAAGCGCTTCCTAAGGTTGTGACCAAAGTTAAAGAAAATCCAATTTATTCTTCCCACTTACTAAAATATTTACAAAGTCAATAAGTTCGGAGGTCCTTCGAAAACCTTCTTTTCAATCAATGTCCAACTGTCCATTACTTTCCACTTAAGACTTCGGTCTTATTGAAATGTTTTCGAAAATAGTGATTACTTTCTCCTGTCGGAAACAATAAAGTTAAAATTTATGAAATGTTTTCTTCAAATTTATTTGACCACTAAGAAATAATCAAGAGAGATATTTATTTTTCAGCTCGAAGGAAACTACACAACACATGCCTTGTGGAATGCCAAAAAACCCATCCAACACCAAAACGCAATCCAATTGCATTTTCCTGTTGAACATTTTGAAAGTTACCCTGCACTGCTGCACCCAATGCGATCATCATATCTCTCTAGTAACAATCGTAGTTCGCTTCGGTTTGTGCAAATAAACTGAAGCAATCGAACTGAGAACAACAATCTGCAGCGTCTTCCACCCGCACCCGTGTTCAAAACATAACCAGTATACAACAGGAGTGAATATAATGTTTACATTCTCAGATAGCAATTTCGGATTGGGGCAGTGGCCGAATGTTTGGCTGGTCGTCTGCGTCTGGTTCTGTAGAGATGAGGAGCAAACTTCAGAATTCACTTCAGTACAAAAAAAAAGGATATTTCACTTGTAGGATTTTCCACAAGCCACTAGAGGAATTCAGTACCTTATGGGGGAAAGAAATCATATCTGGTGTTGTTCAGTTGTTTGGAGTTTTTCTGGTGGTTTCAGTTTTGCAACTGCTGGCGTACGGGTATATGGAGTTCGATTGCAGAAGCGAATGGCCAATAATAATATCAATCAAAAGTTTTATCATTACCACTGCAGTAATATTTCAAGTTTTATTGAATATTTGGGTGAAAATACTTCCAATACTATAAACTTGAACAAACGACAGGATTCGATTTGTGTAGAAGAAGTAGTTTTTCAGTTTAAGGAGATTTAAGATTTTTTTTTTGTCTAGAAATGCAAAGTGCTTGCACTTTTATTTTTTTGTTCAATAATACTTACAGCATGACGACTGTCAAGGTCGAGTTTTTTATCTGTTTTTTATTTCATATTTTTTTTATCGCAACTGTAAATTTTCCCGTCTGAAATAGGAAGACAGACGCATGTGTACGTATATGTCAATCCAGCCCACTTCAGTTTTAAGAGCCGATTTCTATTACATTATCCAACAGTTCGTAAAAAAAAAACCAACAGATAGCATGGCCAATTGATCCACATATGTATGTCTGAGCTTTAATGTTGGAATTATTAAGACGAGTCGATCGGCATGCATCTGTTTACCCCTACCATCACATACCGGCCACAATCCGCTTCAATCTACAACACGAATGATTCATCCATGCCGTGTCCTTTAGCAGCAAATGTGTCAAAAGCGCCACCTGTTTTGATGAAATAACCATCCCATTCAATTCTACCAACTTAATTTTAAAATGCAGTCTTGCAGGATTTTCAACTTATCGTTTTTACCAGAAACGAAGACAAACTGATTAATCTTAAGTTCTTGGTGAGTGAATAATCACTTTTACTTATTTATGGTATAAAAGCCACTCAAACGGTTTGCAAAGATGTTGGTATATAAGCCAACCTCAAGCCCGTAGTGAAGATTCTCTTAAGTGTTGGCAGTTGGTCTATACCTTATTGCAGTAAGACTGAGTATATTCCATTCAACCCAAACGATTTCAAAAGATGAAATAGCAGATTTGATTGGTTCGTGTGTAACCACAAAACCGATACAGTATACCAGCTATCAAACTATCAAGTATCGATTTTCATCGACGACTACAAGTTGGGGTGTGGTGTTGGAGCAGGTGTCTTCTCAGCGGAACTGAACGTATCCAAATCGTACCGCCTCCCAGACTCTTCGAGTGTTTTCCAGGTAAAAGCACTAGGTACTGAAAGTTATTTAGTCTCAGCCCTACTACCTCAAACAACATAGGAATCTTTATTGACAGCCAGGCTGCCATCAAAGCGCTCCACTCACTTACTTTGTCCTCTAAATTAGTTGAACAGTGTAAGGAAACTATAATGCAAGCAAACGCTCGGTTCATCATCACTCTCCGCTGGGTTCCCGGCCATAGTAACATAGAGGGGAACGAGAGAGCCGACGCGTTTGCCAGATGTAGTTCTACCCTGGATGTCTCCCTTGCGGAGTCAGTCAGCTCCCCGATGGGACTCATCAAGGGCAACATTTTCCAATACTTTCTCTCTATTGCCAACTCTAGGTGGAAAAGTTTTGCAACTTGTGTCATATCTAGACAGATTTGGCCCACCTACAATAAAAACAGAACGAATGACCTAATCAATAGAAACCGCATCGAGGCAGCTAGAATCTCGGCAATTAGTACGGGCCATTGGCCAACCCCCACTGCCGTAGTTGCAACAATTCACAAGAAAAGGAAACTTTATTCCACTTTCTCTGTGACTGCTCGGCACTTGCCAGAGCCAGGCAGCGCACTCTCGGAAAACCGTTTTTCAAGGAACTATCTGTGATTTCCCACATAGAACTCTGCAACATCATCAACTTTCTTAATTTTGCAGGATGGATCTGAAAACTACACTCTCACCTACGCCCATCAATATCCAGGTCACCTCACTTACGATGGCCACGACTAGTTGTTTGTCAATCGTAATTGCCTGAGGAATAAGTCTCTGGCAGAAGACTTAAGGCTTCTGATTCCGTCCCTTAAAACGTTCAAACGCCTTTTGTATAGCTTTGAATGTAAAAGAATACGCAGCATTCACTTTAAGTTGTTGAGAATTATCGCCTCAGGATAATGCAATCGGGAGCTACGTCTCCTATGATTCGATGGCGATGAATTATAAAAACACATCCCCAACTTTTTTGAGCACAGATTCAACCAATGTGCGACAAGTGTTTAGGGTAATGTCATGCCTAGCTCCTAAAACTTTGGTTCACGATTCCCCCTTTCTTTTAAAATTTCTAATAACCAACGTACTACACACATTATCCTGCATAAACTTTAATACCTTTTTCCACCGTGTATATTAAAGCACATTTCGATTAATTTCAACAATTTCCGAAAAAAAAATAGCTTATCCAAACTTGACGACAATGCTTTACGAATTCAATTCATTATTTCTACTCGTTTGGCACCAATCCTGAGAAAAGTCATGGACATATGTTTGGCGACAGGATGTCTCTGGCTTAAAGTTATGTCCCTCTAAACTAAGTGCACGAAAATTGTTTCAAAAATATTTTTAAAGTGGATAATAACGTACAAAGTGAAAAATCCACAAGAGACAGGATATGCTTTCGCTTCGAGCACTAACAAATACATACACAAATCAGACTGCAGCGAAAGTGTGTGCGGTGGTACATTTGCCGGTGAAGTTATATGACGCCACAGTGTCTGTACGTAAATTTATGTGAAATTGGAGCACTCAGTAAAAGAAATATTTAGAGTAAGAGGTAAAACCGTTCGTAGAATTAAAGGATATTAATTACAGTTTACTTAGCAACATTGCAAAACTTTTTAAATTTCTTTTACTTTTTTTTTATTTTATCATATTCGGTGTACATACATACATACATACATGTAAATATCTTTGATGTGTCATTTGGATGAGAAAAAATACGATTATTGATTCCTTTTTTGCGTCAAAAAAAGGACAAATTCCTGAAATTTATTTTCGTAATAAAAATGAAATCCTGCCGAGATGGTGCCGGATATAGTGAGTCACGTAAAGTCACGCATGCAGATAAAGATGGGTATGGAATTATATTCACAAAAACGGGAACATGAGTTTGTATATTTACCCGCGGACATTTTTTTTTTTTTTTTTTTCGGTTGATTGATTAAGTAAAATGTTTTTGATAGAATAGAAGAACAACTCATGACAATTAACAAACTTTTGTAGTTTCTTTAGGTTAACAAATCTGTTTTTGCTTTTTATGAAAAATTAATTTGGATCTTCTGTGGAAACAGATTTATCACTTAAGCTTCCAAAAGATTTTAATACCTACTAGGTACTTTTCGTCCTAGCTACCGATTAAAAAAGAACTGATTTGCATATCTCCTGATAAATCTGCGCTTAAGCTCTCTTCAGCTGTCTCGATTTCATATTGAAAGGCCATCGGCTTTCATCTTCTGCTTGATTGTGGTGTCTTAGGATTCTTGATGCCTTTTTATGTAAAGCTGGTTATTTGAAACGCGGTTTTATTGATGAAGGCCTTAAACATAATTGCACTGCGTCATGTAGGTACTACGGACGCACTAATTGCTGAAGGTCCATTATAGCATAACATACATATATGAATCCCTTCCGCTGAGAAGGCACCTGCTCCAACGCCGTATTACATCTTGAAGCTGTCGGTGAAGATTGATACTTGGTATTTCGATAGGGGTAAGTTACAGACCACCATCGACCAAATATTTACACTACGGCAGATTTTGGAAAAAACACATGAGCTCCAAATCGATACAAGCCACCTTTTCATCGATTTTAAAGCCGCGTATGGTAGCATCTATAGAGACGAGCTATACAGAACAATGTCTTGTTTTAACATCCCTGCCAAACTCATCCGTTTGTGCAGGATGGCGGTGGAGAATGCACGCTGCTCCACCAAGGTCAGTAAAGAACTCACTGAGACCTTTTATGTCAAAGTGATGCGCTGTCATGCGATTTTTTAAACATCAAAGCAGAGCCCTCTCTCGAACAACAAAAATTACCCATATAAGACTTTAATAATCCCAGTCGTGCTCTACGGCGCAGAGGTATGGACTTTATCAAAAATGGATGAGGGTGCTCTTGGCTGCTTCAAGAGGAAAATTCTTCGAGTGAGCTTCGGTCCCGTCTGCATTGACGGTGAGTGGAGGAAGAGATACAACGACGACTGTACGGCCGGTAAAGCGACATCGACTTAGCCAGAAGAGTGAAGGTCCAACGACTGAGGTGGTTGGGTCATGTAGAGCGGATGGACACCAATGCTCCGGTCCGAAAAATCTTCGAATCCGCCCCCGAGGAACAGCGCAGTAGAGGAAGACCGCGACTAAGGTGGCGCACGCAAGTTGAAAGGGACCTCAGCCAACTACGCGTGCAAAACTGGAGACAGCTTAAAATCAACCTGGCTGAAGACACTTGTTGGTTAAGGCCCAGGTCCACCTCTGATTGTAGCGCCACCATTCCGTCCTGCCCGGGAAGTGCACTTAGATATTATTATTGAATTTGAGTTTAGATATCATGTAGTCAGTTAAGGTCGAGACCAGATCCCTAGGCAACATATCAAGAACTGTCATGAAATATAGAGAGTAAATTCTGTCATGAAAAAGCTCCTTCATCTGCCGTTCAGAGTCAGCAATCCCTTTCCTTCCATTTGTGCGGAAAATATAACCCACACAACATAAATGGTTGCGAAAAGGTAAGCCCTGGATCTATGAGCTATCGCGCCAAGTATTTGTATTTATATACCCATTTGCATCCATTATTCACTTTGAATGAGAGGGTTCTTCTCATTCAATTGATTGTTTCATAAATTCACCCACCTTTGTCGATAATTTCATTTAACCGCAACAAATTTTACAAAAAAAAAGAGAATCAAATTAAATCCGAGTAATAAAATATAGCGGGCGCCTTCTACTGGTTTTGTTCGTTTAACAACCATTATAAGGGTATCGAATCTGTGCGGTGTAAGCCGACCACAGAAACAAACATACAAATAAACCATGCTCTCCAATACTCGATAAAAAAAAAAAAAAAAAAACGATTTATTTCTTTGTTTAATATTAATTGATTAGCGGTTGGACTAATTTAGAAATAAATTGCCTGCCATTTGATACGCATTTAATTATTTGCATTTCGGTGAATGTAATTAACGGCACCCTTCAAATAGTGGCAGGTCGCGAATGTTTTTTTTTTTTAATTTTTATTCTGCTGGTTGCGTAAAAGATTTTTTTCCCAAAAAAAAAAATCTACATACACGAAAGTAATTGCTTCGAGGATATTTGGCTTTCACCAGAACTCATATTTTACCGATGACACATGCCCTACCTCAAAACTACTCGTATGTATAGGTATCTCAAAAACCAATTGGAAATTTCAATTGTGGATGTAATTTCAACCAATGAGGTGTAAAAGTGCTTCCCCTTGTATCGTAGTGAAAATATCATAACTACGAATATTGCCCAGAGCAATCTGTAATCCGAAAATATTGTCGAAAATTACAACACGCATTGACCAATTTCAGTGGTAAAATTTCCAGCTGGGTTGAATAAGTGGCCACACAAAGCTATCCACGGCCATCGCTACAATGATGAAAGAATTAAAGGCTACCGTTTGCTTCGAAACACAGAAGGGAATCCCTTCGAAAGGAACAAAGTCTCACATAAAAAAAAAATCAGATTTTCAATTAAAAAATCAATTAAGTGGAAATTGTTGTAATGGACTTTCATCCGAACTTTGTGGATTTGAATCCGGAATACGCATTGTGTTTCGATGCACACACTTACAAAGGGATAGCGAATACATACAAATCTACTATATAAAACTAAGTTGATATTTTGTGTGTTTACTTATAACTCACGTGATTTTCAACCAATTTACTTGGTTTTTCTTTTAAACTATTCAGAAAAACAATGAGAAGGACATAGGCTCTTCTTTTTTTCCAATTTTTACTCCAGAAGGGGAGATACAGGGTGTTCAAGTTTGTATGGAAACAAAAATTTAAATTGGAATTAAGAATTGAAATT
The DNA here is from genome assembly GCA_951813785.1 of Criorhina ranunculi. Lineage (NCBI taxonomy): Eukaryota > Metazoa > Arthropoda > Insecta > Diptera > Syrphidae > Criorhina > Criorhina ranunculi. Next base: position 8,797,434 of record OX638383.1, on the reverse strand, counting down.
TGGTATGTAAATTCTACAATAAAAATAAAGAAACACGTGTTTCACCGTTTTTCAAAATTATATCCACGGGCCAAAATACAGGGTGTTAAAATTTGCAGTTTATAGTATGCGCAACCGTAGCCACCGACACATTCGGTTCGTGATCGTGTGTTGTTATTGTTTTGCCGAGTTGCGCAAGGGTAGTTTTTTCGTTTATTTTTCTTTGATCGTATTCTTGCTTCTATGGATACAATACGTAGGTAGTTTATTTACTATGCATTCGCAGTTCAAAGTAATTCGAAGGGGGACGGGTGTGTACGATGATTTGGTTGGATGGATCTTTCAGTATCTGTGGAACTTCTGTTCAAAAATTTAATATTGGAATGGTGACACTAGCCGTGTTTTTTTTTGATAATTATACTCACTTCAGTCAAAAAAACGATCTATACTCACTTCATCCTTGGTTTGCGGCTCGATTTCTTTTTCTTCGTTTGACAGTTTGCAAATGTCAAAACCGAGGAAAAGCAACAAATACGATCGGCTAAAGGCTAATTTATGAGATTTTTCGCGCTCTGTTGGTCAACTTATGTAGTTCTATCCTCACTTGCTGTTACTGGGAAATTCATCCCCACTTGGTGTGTTGTTATTGCTTTCTGTGTAAAATCTTACTGGGCTGGGTATACAGCTATCAAAAAAACACGGCTACTTTTTGCTAGGGACAGACGAGTAAGTCCTGACTTACTCATCATCACCGAGCCTAAACGACTAACGCTAGAAAGTTGAAATTTGGATAGTAGTTTCCTTTTGTAGCGTAAAGAACCATTGTGCAAGCACTTTTTCAAATTTTTGCTCCAAAGGGGAAATGCAGGGTGTTCCAGTTTGTATGGAAAAACAAATTTAAATTGGAATGAAGAATTGAAATTTAGTAGGTAAATTCTGCAACAAAAATAAAGAAACACGTAGTTCACCGTTTTTCAAAATTGTATCCACGGGCCAAGATACAGAGTTTTCATTTATTTTACTTTGGTCGTATTCTTGCTTCTATGGATACACTACGTAGTTTACAATGCATTTGCAGTTCATAGTAATTTGACGGGGAACGGGTGTGTGTATGATTTGGTTGGATGGATCTTTAAGTATCTATGAGACTACTGAACCGATTTCAAAAATTCAATACTGAAAGGCTGACACTTTTTGCTATCTTTTACCTTTGAAAGTTCAATAAAAACAGACGATTTATAATGACTTAGTATAAACCTTAGTATGTATTTAACGCGTGCGAAGCCGCGGGGGCCTGCTAGTTATGTATAAATGTATCTACAATTGGAATTTGCATTATACCATGTTGTTTTCCCTTTATGACTGACTAACTTTGGAATTTTATTTTCTGACGTTTATTTTCGTGACCTGAAAATTTGAGTTTTTATCTTGGGAAGTTTTGACAGACAAATTGGAAGGTGCCATGATTGAAATTAAATTATGATGGTGGTTGTGCATTTGACCCGTTCTTTACATTGTTTCGTTCCTAAATAAGTTCAATTCACATTGGACACCGAAAGAACTTACTTTACGGCTTACCAAGCCTTGAAAAGTCTCCATATATGCCACAGCTTCTCATCCTCTTCAATCCGGTGCACGTTGCTGGCAGTTTGAGAGGCCAAATATTCTTACATCTTAAAAATGAAGATCCGGTTTTTCTGGTCTGTGCGATGATTAGAAGATTCACTTGACTAGAGCCTTGTTGTCGATTCGTTAAATGTCTCGAAATCAGTATAAGTAGCAAATGTGTTTAAGTATAAGTAGGTACAACCTTCATATGTACATGCATATAGAGTTTAGATTTAGGTCACTTAAGCTATGGAGGCATCTTCGATGTACGCTCATGGTTGCAACTTAAACAGCTTAAGTTAGTTAACGGGTATAGTTCCTACCTTCGCTGTAATGAAGTAATGGAGAATATTATGAAAGGAGAGCAAGGAAAGAAGATCAATAAACCTATGCGACACCTGCACCGAGGAGAAATAACCTAACCTTAAAATTAAGCTCAAACCCTAGCCACCTTATGATTTAGTTAAAACTATCCTAAACTATTACCGCACTTTTTATTAAAGGACAGTCTTGTTCTGTCATTGTCATGATCATAGCACCGTCTTGGCCTGTCACCTTTATTAAACTTTTTGTAATATTTTCGCGCCATCATCATACTTAAGCAGTATAAGGACGAACTTATCTTACCTGATAGCGTTATAGAACCTAGTCAATTTAAAGTTAACAAAAAAACGCCTCTCTAGCCTGAAGTTCATTTCCATTCATGCGTGCCACTTGAAGTTGAGATATTTCTTTACTACGTTGAGCCTCCTTGACTTAATCACAGCAATTAACACGGGCCAATTGGTCCACACGCATCTCGTTCAACCCCCACTACCGCAGTTGCGACAATTCAGACGAAAAGGAAACCATATTTCACTTTCTCTGTGACTGCCCAGCACAAGTCATAGCCAGGCAGCGCACACTCGGAGAACCCTTTATCAAGGAACTTTTTGAGATTTCTAACATAAAATTCTGCAACATTATCACTTTTCTTAACTCCACAGGATGCATCTGAAAACTGCACTCTTAGCTACACCCATCAACATTCAGGTCACGTGAGTTGTGGTATCAAAACGGTGCACCTGCGCTATTTGTGTCTCTGGCAAGATCACCAGTTTCAACCACTTCTGCGTACCCTATCTGAGCCTCAAGGGTAAAAAGACTCTCCACTCCACTCTAGATAATCCAGTCTTCTTATTAGGGTTTAGCGTCACTCTAGTTCTACGAGAACATTGATTTCGATATTTGAGTTGATACCGGATATCTCTAAGTATCTCAAGGTAATAATATAACGTTCTGTCCGAAACGTAGGTGTTTGGTGTCCTTTTTTGTATTTTAACGACATGTACTTTGTTTTGCCTTCATTGACCTGTTTAACCCATCTTTTCCACTTCCGTCTCCGTGTCCGCATATGCGAATAATTGCACGAAGTTTTAAAAGATTATGCGTGTTAGTTCTGCACAATTAATTAAAGAACGATGCTAAAGAAATCGCATGACAGTGCGTCGCCTGGTCTAAATATTTTTTTGACGTCGAATGTCAAGCATCCCACGAGGATATTCGACTTTAAAAAAAAAAAGTATTCTCACTTAAAAAATATATTTAAGGTACCTCCGAGGAACCGTTCACACTTTAACTAATTAGCTAACAAAGCAAGGCCTGTTTTCTGTCATAATTGACTTGTTCGTTGTTCCCAAATTGGCCCATCGCTTTGTTCTAAACTTCAAGATGATACATATTAGTTGGTCTTTTCCAGGACTTGTCTCAGTACTGAAAGTCACATTATTACTTGTCGAATGGTGTAAGGTTTTAGACTTTAGTGTCAATTAGAATTACGAAACGTGGATGTATAAATCTTATTTTAAACCCTATTGTCCCTATTGCTATTTACTATCAAGATCCCTTAGCTCACTCGTAAAACCGTAGGTATTCCAATTTCCAATAAACTTATATCCCTCAAATTAATTTGAACTTGTCTCTGTAGGGGATGCAAATTAAGTGAACCCCCATCAAAGTGTAGAATCCATAAATTTTCTTTTTCCTTGTTTGACATGACATTCAAACAGGACTTTTAATATGACAGGAGTTGGGGGTAAGGCGGTAATGGTTTTTTTTTTTTTTTACTTTCTTTTCATTTCAGTTAATTTGTCAACGTGTCATGTCGCGCAGAGTCTATTTTTAAAAATAAATTTGCATTCATCTTCCAGGGTGTACGAAAATTTACATAATTCTAATTAAGCATGAAAGGTAGTTTCGTTGTCAAGAGGCTTCTTTTATTATGTTACTGAAAGTTCGTTATTTATGTGTGTAGAATGGGAATAATGAAAATCTGATAGATGTGAAGGCGTTCTCGTCTTTCAGTAAAATCCTTAAAAAAATTTAATATTAATCATAGTATTTAATTAAATAGAGAAGGTTAATAAACATTAATACATATGCATGTTATGTAAATTGTAAAAATCGTAATGACATATTTGCTAAGTAATTATTGGGCTTCCGATCAGTGAAGAGATTCCACCTGAGACATTGTTGTCTTTCGATCTCTTTGGTCCCGGGAACGTTGCGTAAAGTTCATTAGATCAAGCGTCCTGGCATCAGTTGTTGCTAAATCTTTAAAACCAAAGTTATAACTTGCTTGTCATCGGGACTTTCACATTGCTTGGATTATGAAGACCATCTTAGCTACATCAATGTTGCCTCTTCCCTTAATGGACCTTGAGACCAATTTCGTTTGCCTCTTCTTAAAATAGCTAACCAAGCCGGCTACGTAAAGCAACAGCTGGAGAATATATGTTTAACACGAGGTAAGACAATTAGTACGCTCTCTACTGAAATCCGAAGTGTATTTGGGACTGCTTTGAAAATCAGTTCCGATGGCGTCCCAAATTTAGACAATGGTTCTCAACCCATAAATACTTTTAAATGCAGCTTTGGAGTCGATTAAGAGGTGGTGTATCTCAAAATTTGTTTAATTTAGTCTACTGTTTCCGGCTAAAGGCAACTCTGATGGTGCAAATGGCTTAGCGCCCTATCTCTCCCGTGGTCGCCGTGGCTTAGTGATTAGTGCGTTGGACTGCTAAGCGAAAGACACAGGTTCAATTCTCAAAAACCACCAAAAGTTTTTTTTCGCGGCACCACCTCTTCGCAGGCATGACAAACCTGCAAGAGTACAATTTGTCATGAAAAGCTTCTCAATTCGCCGTTCGGAGTCGGCATTAAATTGTAGGTCCCTTTCCATTCGTGGGAAGAATATAACACGCACAACATGAATGGTTGCGAGAAGCTAGGCCTTGGCTCTCCATGAGCTGCCGTGCCAAATATACATATACATCTCTCTCTTAAAAAATGTTTACGAAAAATATTCCTTGCTACGCGATGACGAGGATCTCTTCAATATTTCGAAGAGCCTGCATTCCAGGATTGAAGCCCTAAACTTTCCTATAAAGCTTCTAGATGTTGTTTCTATAACATCCGTGGTGGCCCTCTTTTTCTACAGAAGCGTAGTTACCCTGGTTTTGTGGTTCTTTGAATTCCTCTTAGGTTAACTTTTTGCATTGTGTGCTCTCGTAACCATGCCGCGGGTTTTTTTCCGGGTTGGATGGAAGCCCATTACGATTTCGGCTACCACCATCGTGATGTGACTGGTAATGGATGACATCCTGGATAATTTGTCACTTAGTTACTTTTTGTAATTTCTCACTGCTCAAAGCACGTTAAAGGATCCCGAAGGGTTTTTGCCTAACAATTATAAAAGTTGACGTTTGACCCACTGAAATTACTCACATCGACGATGTTTGATTCATATCTGGCATCCATAAGCACGTAGTCAATTTACTATTTAGTGGGTCGTTCGACAATCTGGAGAGAACCTGGTTGCTGTGTTGGTCCTTTTATGGGGGAACGTCTGCTAATTACCAACAGTTGAATAATATGTCATTAGGAGAACTTTCCAATAACCAGCCGAAGACATTTTTCTGACCCGTTTTAGCATCATTAAGCGATTTTGGCATAATGCCCTGAGGTTTACGAAGACTAAAAGCTTCGTCCAGGAATTAATTGAATTTTTCCTTTATAGTGAAAACATCCCATAATATGTCCTTAAATACTACTAAGTGATCGGTTATAGGTCTGAACTGACGATTTCGCAACACGAATCTACATGTGCAGCTTCATTATTGAGCTCCAAAAGTCTTAAAAATATCACTGTAAGCTTTCTGATCTAATTTTTCAAATCTCTTTCTTTTACTGCCACCATGAAGCCTTATACTCGTTGTCAGTGTCCACATACTATATTACACACTAAAAATATAAACTTCTCAGATATAGACTATTAGACCAGGATATCCAAGCCCAAAGTCTGCCAGTCAAGTCGAAACGTACTTTTAAAAAACAGAAGTTCAAAACTTATCCATGAAACAACACTTATTTTTGAATCCTTTGCAGGTGAAATTGTGTTTAAAATACATTGATACTCTTTTCCTGCAAAACTTCATTTACATTCGTTTCATATGTACGAGTGTATGCAATAAAATAATCATTGGAAAAAGTTGCATAAAATACCAAATTAAATGAAGTGTCCTGTCACAATAATATCGAGCTCACTATCGGGATAATTATCGCTTCATTCCATGCCTTCACACACGCATATACAATACGGTCTAGTTTTACTACACATTATAATGCACATGTTAAAGTGACACTCCAACATCCATTCCATTTATCCGAGGGATATGAACGCATTACTGCGTTCGATTACTGCATATGTCCGGATAATCCTTGCATCTACATTGGCATCATCATCATTATCATCTGTATATCGTAGTCTCGCCGTTTCATAGTCATCGACAATGTCCTCGTCAGTGGCATCGTTATTATTTGCATCTAACCCCCCACCGGCCATTTTCGAGGAAATAAGGAGACTCTCGCAACAACCCTCTTGATTTATCATTTGCGCAATAAATAAATTAACACGAAATCAGGACTACGAGAGTCCTGCAAGAGACAGAAAAAATGGAACAACAAAAAGAGCAAAAAGAACTCCCAAGTACCAGAGTCAAGTAGAATGCTGAAAATAATAACCATAATAATTTTTCTGCATCATCTGATTGAATCGCACGGTAGCAAGGACGAAGGAAGAAGACTCTGCACTCGTACAGCATATGTATAATTAAAAAAAAATAAAAAAAAATCCGAACTCACTTTCATTAAGTCACTCACTCATATCAATTTTCATTTGCTGGACCTGCTGGCGGTGTTAAGCATCGATAAAAATCGACTCGTAATCGATCCACCAGGCATCGTGTAGGAGGCCGCCGAAGGCTGCTCTATGGGGAATTGAGCAAGTAGTTGTGTGTCCTCTGGACGGACATTCAGTCACCACCAATTACCATTAAATATCCCATGACCGCAATTTATTTTTGCGGACGAGATACTTTTTTGTTTCTTTTTTTTTTTTTTTTTTCTGTGTACATAGCCATTCAGGATATTTGTCCTTCCCTCCTGATTTACTTTCTCTCCTGCGAATACGCGTGAATTTATTTACCGTTTTTTCTTTAAGCTTTGACGCAATCCTGCACTCGGATGGAAGGTGAGCCAACCTGATGGTGGCGCCACAGAATTCTCAAATCTCTTTGCGGAATAAATTCGCAATTTATGAGCGCGAAATTGTGATGAGTCATAAAAGAAGGACGAAATATGTTGTCACTCTCGTAAAGTGTGCGTAATCAAATGAATTTTTGTACCCATTTTACGATGTAAGGAGACAAAAATGTCTTATGGTCATAATAGTGGGCCGAAGTAACATTTCTTACGCAGGCAAAAGTATGGTCTCGTAAATTATGAAATAATGACAAAATTGTTCAAAGGACGAGGAAAAATATCTCTCAGTGAACAGAGATTTACGTCAAATGACGTGGTGACAATAATGTAAAATTTGGCTTAGGGGCGTATAAGATTATAGACTTTTAGTTATGCTGTGTTCTTTTTTATTAACAGTTCATAAACTTAGGGCAGTGTCAGTTTATTGGCACCTTTCCGCTTTTGATTGATCCGTAAATCTGTAGGGATGTTCAACTAATCTAAGGCTCACAACTACTGTGTGGTGTGATGGATCTATATATCCACAACATTATCCAAAGCACCCTCAATGTCAAGGAAGACGCACAAAGCGATTTATTTAGAGCGATAGGCTCTCTCTATTTGCATGACTAGTGTAGTGTGTTTTGCTTGAGCTATCGATATAGACTGCACTTATTTCGAGCAACTAGTTCCTTGCGTTGAAAATCAGCTCTCGTACAGACATCCGTCTTGGACATCTTCCTTGCCAAACACTAACACAAATAGATTATCTACTTTTAGCAGACCAATTACGAATGATGACCATAGCCCGAAGATCACAGATCAAGTAGTGTAGAAGATTTGCTAATACTAATTCCAATTATTGGTTCTGGACAGTCGTGAACTCTTTCTTCGCTAATGCGTCAAATCTTTCACTACCCTCGACTCCTCTTGGACATCGAATCTAAAAAAGGCAAATCCGGTTCCATTAAGAAAGCCTGTTCGGTAGATTCTTACAATCTACAATACAATTTAAGTGATTCATGGGAGTCTTCTGTGCAGCCTCAATTCTTCTTACGTGTGACGGCTTGGTTTGAATTTTGGATTGGAAGAATCACCATTGAAGCTGTTTGACCATTTTTCTTCGAAGAATGCACAAACAGTGAACGGTATCAGGAAATGATAACCGGGATTTTTGTGCTTCAAATGGATTCAAGCTGGCTGGAGACGCTTGTTGGTTGAGGCCAAGGCCAAGGCCCACCCCTGAGTGTTGTATTATTGCGTGCGCAGCTTTGTGCTATTTAACGCCGTTGGACTTCTTCCCCTGGGATTTTTTTAAAATCAAAAGTTTATGTCAACAAGCCCACGACCACCCAAGTCTTGAAGCAGAAGGTGGGCATGGCTCTTTTCATTCTAAAGCAGACTTCTTTTTGCAGTCTGGTGAGTGAAGTACAGACAAACTTAACTGCCATCGTAGCTACGATAGACGCATGTTATTTTAACAGCAAAGTTTTTATAAATTATACTGAAACTAATATAGCAATTACGACTTCCTGCATTATTTGGATTCTCACCCTTTTGCTTCGTCCTATTGCGTACCATACTAATCATAATTATTATGGAATCATTCTAAAATCCCTGCCTATCACCACCACTAATTGCGATAATGACTTGCACGCAATTACGCCAAAGTCGTCGCATCATCATTATCCGCACTCCGTCAACATGAAGCGGCAACAGCCGTTCGCGTCTATTACAATTCCATCCGCAACAACGACCGATTGATATGAAATTAAATTGGCTTGCAAGGACACTTTAAGTAATTCAATAGACAACTGTTCCCGATACCTCCTGCTAATCAAAATTTAAAAACAATTTCGAGACATCGCCTCCCACTTGCTTCGTCTTGTTTCCCTCCTCCCCCATTCCCCACACTATCAGGATAAAGAACTTCTTGAAATAATCGTTCTACGGTTATTAAAAGTTTTGTTTTCTTATCTTCTTCAGAAAATGAAATGTCCCGACCGAAACTGTTCCGTTCTTTTCGTCGTCCGTTTTCATTTCATTTCGTTGTTCAACTACGGATGTTGGAAGGAAATCATTTAATGCATCCTGTATGTAGCGCAATGTGGCACACTAAGGACAACGACACTTGGACGTAGAAAATGTAACGATGGAACTTTCTTAATGAATTTATAGATTTAAGGCGGTTAATGTGGTTTGGTGTTTCAGTTGGTTCTTCGTTTTTAAGGGGCGAATTTAGTGAAAGTTGTTGGTTGGTCTAGCTAACTGGGATGTCTTAATGAGTGCCTATTACAAGTTGTGAAATTTCAAAACTTGTTATCGTCAAATCTTCCATATTCGAAGTCATCGTAATGTTACATGAATGTTTTGCAATTTAACGCGCGTGTAATGACCTTTCTTCTTATTTTTTTCCATAAACGAAAAAAAGTCATAAAAGGTGTTTGCTTTTTAGATAAGGACTAATAGCCGCAATGTATTCGGTGTGAGTTAAACTGTTTGTAGAAGTGCATAGTTATAAAATTTGTCGGCGATTGTGGAGCTTAGTTCGGCCGATGTATAAACCAAGTCGAAAATGTCCGTGTTAGACATTATAGGTTAGCTCGAAACTGCTTCTATTCTAACAGTTCCTCTATCTTATGCTTGACTTTATACACAGAAAGTTATCCTAGAAGGATTTATGGCGAAGTGCGAAGTGTAACTTACAAAATACTTCGAAGCTGTTACTATATTCAGTTTAGGCCCATCGGTGTATATCCAAGGTAGGTGGGTAGAGGTGGCGGCTCAACATGAACCCAAGTAGCACTAGAATGTGCCTTTTTGTTACCACGACTCGTGTGACTTGGTTGGTGATGTGTGTTGTTGAGGATGTGGGACAGTCGGTGCCTAGATCCAGCCTGTGGAGTTAAGAAAGCAGATTAAGTCTCTTATCCCTTTACCCGAGATGTCATTTAGGTCGTCGACGAATGGTTGGTTTAGTGCTCGCAGTCTGGCTCTGGCTAGTGCCCGACATTTGCAGAGGAAATGGGAGAGAGTTTCCTTCTCATTTTCGTTCCCGCAACTACAGTAATGGTCTCCAATTGGCCAATGTCCCGTGATTTTCGCCGTGATTCTAGCGATATCTGGACGAGTTCTGTTTATAAGGTCTTTTGTTTTATTCTTATCGTTGGTAGGCCATATGTTCCTTGATATGGCGCAGCTGGTTAACCCTCTCCATTGGAGGTTTGCCTTCTGCAGGAAGTGTGAATGGATTTGTCCTTTAATCGCTCCTAGTGGGATAAGGACCCTTGCCACGAAAAAGCCGTGTAGAGCTGATCCCTGCCTGGCCAGTTCATCTGCACGCTTCTATGTCACTGTGTCCTGGAACCCAGAGCACTGTGACCCTGAAGCATTCACCCAAGCGAGCAAGTTCGTTCCGACAGTCCTGTACCAGTTTGGAAGATATGGTAGACGAGTCAATGGCTTTGATAGCGTTCCCACTCTTAACCGCCGGTAATATAAATTGTCTTGTAGAAATCTGTGTAAGGAACGACGTCAAACTCTGAAGTCAAGTCCAGTTGGTGTAAAAATGTTAAATGGGTGGGATTACTGCCACGTCTTCTGCTGTTCTTCTTTGCGATCTTTTCTAATTTGGTTTTATACCCCGTATAAGGTCGTGTCGGCCTAGAACACAGGAAGCTGCCATATCCTTTCTCTTTCGAAATTCATATGTTTTGTTGGCACATTTTCATCCCTTACACCATTTTAAAACTTTAAAACTAAACTTACTTTGTACATCCAATTTAAGTCTCCAACCAACTGTCGTCACGCCTTCTTTCTCCCGCAACGACTACGAAGGACGCTAAGCCAATATTCTTGGCATAACATTCAATTTCACTAGAGAACTGAAATTTATTAAAATAACTTTTTTGCCTATTTGTATTCGTTGTCCTTTGTATTTATTTACTTGCAACTAGATGTGATTCCAATGGAACAGCATAAAATGATTCATTGCACACGCTCATACAGCAGCGTGAGTGTGTGTCCTTGCAAGGAGGCACAAATCGAATATGAATTTCAACCAGTTAGCTAGCAAATTGTATACCCTCTCCGCTATGAGAAAAAGGATCTCGTCTTGCAACTGCCAAAAGACGTCGACTCGACACTGGTGCTGTACTGTTCATTCTACTGCTTCCATACTACTTTTGGCAGCGAGGAGTCATTGTGTGGCATAAATCTTATTGGAAATTTTTATTGCTTCGATGGTACTAGTACTCATATGCATTCTCTGTATTATGTGATTTAGTTCTAATGTTGCTACTGCTGCTGCGGGATGATCTAAATGGCAAAGAGTAAACTCATAAAGGACCTCCTTCTATCTCAAGCTGTTCTTTAAATTTTGTTCCTTCTGTTGGTTGTTGTCTTTTGTTTGCGATGTCCTGAATGGAAAAACACAAATGTTTGCATTTATGCACCGTTGGGTGCAGTTGATGTTTTATTAGAAGATTTCCGATGTGTTGTCATTTCGTGGAAAGAAAGCAAATTGCCTTTCCTTTGCCAAGTATATGGGAAAAGATGTTTCTGCAGGAGAAGTTATTAAGTTACGTAATCCTCTTTAGAAAGGGAAAAGAAAAATTTGTTGAAAGACCAAGTTCAATATTTGGTGATTAGTTGGCGATAAGACGATGAAATTTAGTATTAAGTATCCGAAGGAGATAGTCCAAGCAACCACGGTAACTAAAGTTAAGAAGTTTTCCCATGATATGCAGAATGATCTCACCAATCACGTGTTTTTTTGGCATGAGCATGAGATTTCACAAAACTGTAGAAAAAGATGTTGGACGGTTTCAAATTCCACGATCTTATCGGCCAATTGATGTTCGTTATTTGCCAGATGTCACCCAACAGTATACATCATAGCTGATTTTTTTTTCTTATTCCTCCTCCTGGTTCTCAAAAATACAATTGACGAACTGTCAGTGCTTAGGTTCTATGGATTGAAGTTGTATGTCTTGCGTGCTTTTTTAATGAACGATGTCGATTTGATGTTCCCGGACCCTTAGAGACACTTTCATTCGCTGCAGTGATGTTCCCCATTAGCCGGACGGGACGAACATTTCCACGAGTTTTTTGGTCAATCAATCTTAAAATTGTCGAGCCGCTGGTGCCTCCAGGACGTGGATCATAGCGACAGAGTAGGGTTTTGTGTGAAAAAGTTCAGGGTGGTCAGAGTAAATTTCTGGGAAAAGCTAATAACCATCTGGATGGGTAGAATGGAGCTTCAAACTCGAGGAAAACCCACTCCCACCCTTAGGTACGACGTCTGGGGGCCTCAGTACATCGAATGTGGCACGAGCCAGTCCCTTTTTTCTTTCACCAAACAGATGGATCGCCAGCACTTTTCGATACTCCCTGTGGTTGTTTCCTGATTAACATCATCTTATCTATTTGACATATATTCAGCGCTCTTAGAGAATTTGGCAACATTTTATGAATCAATAAGACTCCTTCAGGACAGGACAGTCTTTCCGGCTTCAAAGTATAGGAATCCAACACCAGCTTTGGCTTTATTTTACCTCTCTGCGTTTCCTATTTATTTAAAAATATGCAATTCGAAAATTAATTGGTACATTCCATCACATGGCAGAATTTAACGTCAGCTTCCAATCGGCGAATTCTTCCAATCCATTGACATCACCTGTAACCTTCTTAACTCTTACTTGCTTTCACATCTGCAGAATTGGAAAAATCACGAATTGTCTGTTCGATTATTTGATTTTCGGAAACTCAAATGAAAAGCAATGTCGGGCGACGGAAACGACGACGGCATTCAAAATGGCCAAAAGAATCCTTAGCTATTTTTCGCAAAACTAAATGCACAAAGTCCATCTAACACCACCATTGGGCACGTAACAGGAACAGCGTTCATACACATGCACCCGACAAGAATTCAAGAATTATACGTCTTCTCAAGCTGAATGTAAATTCGTCTAGCAAACGAAGAACTAAGGATAAGGAACATCGAGCTCACTATATTGCACACACACACACACACAGCAGAGAGAGAAAATATTTTCGATTCAGAGAAATTCCCAAAAAGCCATCAAGGAGAAAATTTCCTTTCCAATTTCTTATTCGATATTCTACGGACCTCGAATCCGGCACGTACATCTAATTCTTATTCGATTATTCGCTGTATTTCGCTTTTGAATCCGGGATTCACTAGGCTTGGGTCACTCTTCCCCCTTTTGCATTCCACCTATGTATGTGAGCTGCACTCACAATCGAGATGTGTGCAATACAGTGAATAATGAAGCAGAAACAGCAGTGGTACCGACTCTAGAAGTGCATTCTCACAGCTTCGCAGACAATCCCTCGTCATTTTATTTGCACGTGATTGCTATATAATGTAAAAATAGTAGTAAGCCACTCCGTTATAAAGAAATTGGACTGCTGTCGAAGAAATGCAAATACAAAATTTTTCAAGGGATAGCGTATAACCTTAGCGGTGAACTCGGGTTTTCGTATAAATCATTGACAAATGTGCGGATCGAAGGCATTTTTTAATTAAATTTTCAACTTCGAAATCTACTATCCCTTTCTTATGCTGTTTCCTCTTCCGTGGAAAGAAAAGAAAATGTAACAAGAAGATTGTGGTTTGTGGAATTCTTTGAGAAATTTCCACCTCATCGGAGGTCATTCCGGGCGATAAATTTCCATTACCTTCCGGGATAAGTGAATCTGGTTGAGGATTCGTTCTCTATTCCTTCTTTGTTTCCGGAAACGGACTCATATATTAAATGTATAGGCAGACAAAATATGCCCCTGCCACTTTAGAAGCCTTTGAAAGAGCAATGAAGGGAAAAAGGGTTAAGTATTCTGAGCATAAAGTTGTACAAGTTATTGTCTGAGAATAGAGGGGTGAATGAAGTTTGTGATTTAAATTCAATTTGTTAGGATTGCTTCTGATTTTTCTTTATCCCCTAGTGGACTTAGGAAGTGGTTCTGCCTGAACAACACGTTATGTTTATTTATAAGTCTACCACTAGATACTCTCCTCATTTTTTTTTTAAACTTATTAACCTTCTGAAGGCGACTGAAATGTTTAGAAACACGAGGTAAATTTATATTTTTTGTTAAGGGCTAAGAGTTAAGACATGTTTTTATTGAATTTGCAAAATGATATACATGTGCACCATTGCGTTAGAAGGGTTTATGCATTTGATCGTAAATTTAATTTTGGCATATGGTTTCCAGTAATTCATACGTATGTAGGAACGTATGTAGAGGTCGTCGAAAAAAAGAAAAATTTGTTGATGTTGTAACATCATTGTAGTAGAGACAATTGTGTGCTTTCTATGATCACGTCTCGCCCTCCTCCAATATCGACAACCTTGAGTCTGTTTCCAGATGTGCTCTCTAAGTGTACTATCAAAGATATCCTCCTTTCTGACTTCCGACTTGAAGTCCTAAGAGTCCTTTAGTGGTTTCATCTTTCTTCCCTGGTCTCAACATTCTACGGGTAGACCCCAAGGCCATTTGCATTATTTCGATGGCTAGGGTTATCAACTCCGGAACCAACCATGAAAGACATTAAAAAGTGAATAATGCCTGTGTTTTTGATTCACGAAATAAACTCTCTTCGTGGGTTTCTTGTTAGGGACTCTTAAGATCCATATTACATAAAGATGGAACAAGAGACGCATTTACACATTTTTAGTCTGATTTTTTATTTTTTACAAGCTTACCCAAATGTTAAGGGTCTTCCAATAGGGACTTCCGAACTTTGACAGTTGATAGCGGTCATATTGTGGAAGCTACATCTGTCAAATTGAATGTCATTTATTCAGTCTGTTTTGCCAAGTCACCATGGATGGATAAAGCGTTCAACAACATGTGCCATTAATAAAATTGTTTGATCAAAATGGGTGTTCTGTTCGGGCAACGTTCCGCGCGCTTCGCCCAATTTACGGTCGCCATAATCGTCCTTTCGAGAGAACTATTCGCAGTGTAGTGGATAAATTTGATCCACTGATTCAGTTAACGATCAACCAACACCCGTACGTCGACGAAACGCAAGATCTGCCGAAAAATATCGCCGCTGTCTTTGAGAGTGTACAAGAGAATCCGAGGCAGTCGATTTCGCGTCGCTCACAAGAACTCGTCCTTTCGCAGACCACAACTTGGCGAATTTCGCGTCGTGGCTTAGGCCTGCATCCGTACAAAATTCAACTGACCCAGGAGCTGAAGGCAAACGACCATAGACAACGACATGTGTTCGCTGAATGGGCTCTGGAGCAGTTGGAAATTGACCCTAATTTTCATCGAAAAATCATCTTTAGCGATGAGGTCCATTTCTCGATGAATGGGTACGTCAACAAACAATATTGTCGAATTTGGGACGATACCAATCCACATGAGATCCATCCCGAAAAAGTCACTATTTGGTGTGGATTTTGGGCTGGCGGCGCGGCGTCATCGGTCCATATTTCTTTGAGAACGACGTTGGCCAGGCCTATAGGTCGATGATTACCAACTTCTTTTGGCCTGAATTGGATGATATGGACACCAACGACATGTGGTTGCAACAGGACGCCACGTGCCACACAGCTGACACCACATTGGAAATTCAGCACGAGCGATTTGGGGATATGGTTATCTCACGTGGAGGTGATGTGAACTGGCCACCGCGATCGTGCGATTCGACCCCGTTAGACTTTTTCTTGTGGGGTTTTCTGAAGTCGCAAGTTCATGCGAATAAGCCACAAACCACAGCGGCCCTCAAAGCCAACATAACCCATGCCATCGGTCAAATTCAGCCTGATTTATGCGCCAGAGTCATTTTGGATGCGCGCCACCCAGAGAAGCCGCGGCGGGTATTTGAATGATGTTATTTTCGATACATAATGGCATCGATAGGCCTTGCAAACAAATAAAAAATTTCGATGATATCTCACACACACTTTGTTTAATTTAAATTTAAAGATAGGAAGCGCTTAATGAAAGACCCTTTACTTGCACAAGTCTGAAGGTTCATGAGTATTTAGACTTAGTACGTAGTACATACTCATTGTGAGTTCACTATAAAGTAGGTACCCAATAGGCACTACAATAAGGTGATGAGATTTAAGTTTTTATATGGAAATACTTACGTATTAACAAGAAGCAGCACTGTCGAGGTGAACCAAGTAAAGCCAATTTTTACGATTCTGGAACCTATTTTTGTAAGTAATGCTTAAGGAATTATTACAGTTGCATACATGCAAAAGTCTTTCAATTAGACAAGCAGACTAGTTTGCCCTCAAGTTCCCCCCCACAGCCATACTGTAATTTTCCAAATGATTGAACAGTTAAATTTATAAATCCAATTTCATAAAAGAATGAATTCAATCAACAAATTTTGACCAGAACTTGCAACAATTATTGCCATTCCATCATCAACGATATCATCATCATCAGCGCCATCATCTACAGCGGAGAACAGCCTCCGCATCGATGCATTCCATCATCAAAATTATCGACAAATAAGTTTCATTAATTTTAATCCTACCCACAGTCGCTGCAAGAGCCAGACCACAATGCTCCAATTCATTATCATGTCTCGTCCTCTCGTTTCCAACAATTTTCCACCAAAGCCGTTATCACAGAAAATTGCTTTTCCACCAATAAGTAGGTCCCGGCTCTAGCGGGTTGTAGGCGGAACCGACATTTTGTAAATCGCATTTTGTAGTACAAATTTACATTCATGATTCCATAATAAACTAAAACACTCTAGCATATAAAAACTAACCACCTAACCGCAACGCCAACTACCAACTATGTGTTTGTCTACTTTGTTTTGGCCGAAATAAAAAAGGATACTCCACAGTTCTACTGCACTGTTCCCGGCACTCCTCTACGTCTCCCAAATCAAGTGAAACCAACTAACTGACTAATTGATGAAAAATTAAGTTTTGCCTTTAGGATTGCATTCGAGTTTAATTCCGGAAATGAACAAATTAATTTCATCCACATTGGTAGGAGGGATATGTTATGTTGGCTGATGTGATGGGATCACAAAGGGTACTGCAAAAATTTAACGTTTTGAAGGTTGAGTACAGATTTTAAGCTAAGTAAAATATTGGAATTAAATTAGAACAAGCTAAGTGTCACCCGCAAGTACATATTAAGGACCATCACTTCTTTTTAATTTAGGTTAAGCTAGAGTGGAAAATGTACCTAAACAACGCCAGTGAAGATCTCCTTTCCGTCCGCATAGAATCTAAACATATCGTTCTGTGTTCTATCCCAAATCACATCGAATGAAGACTAGTGATGCAACGCATTCTATCTAAATATATAAAGCAGTAAGTCCTGACTGACTCATCATCGCCGAGCCTAAACGGCTTATGCTAGAATCTTGAAATTTGCACAGCAGTTTCCTTTTGTGGCATAGAGAAAAACACTACAGCCACTTTTTTGAATTTTTGCTCCAAAGGGGAGACGCAGGGTGTTCCAGTTTGTATGGAAAAAAAAATTTAAATTGGAACTAAGACTTCAAATTTGGTAAGTAAATTCTCCAACAAAAATAAAGAAACACGTGTTTTTAAAAATGATATACACGGGCCAAGATACAGAGTGTTAAAGTTTGCGAGCTGGCTGGAGACGCTTGTTGGTTGAGGCCCAGGTCCACCCCGGACTGTAGCGCCACGCTAAGTAAGTAAAGTTTGCAGATTTATAGTATGCGCAACCGTAGCCATCGACACATTCGGTTCGTGATCGTGTGTTGTTTTTGTTTTGCCGAGATGCGCAAGAGTAGTTTTTTCATTTATTTTTCTTTGATCGTATTCTTGCTTCTATGGATACATTACGTAGTATAATACGATCCTCTCATCCACTCATCCTCTCATTCACTCATCCTCTCATCCACTCATCCTCTCATCCTCTCATCCTCTCATCCTCTCATCCTCTCATCCTCTCATCCTCTTATCCTCTCATCCTCTCATCTTCTCATCCTCTCATTCCTTCATCCTCTCTTCCTCTCATCCTCTCATCCTCTCATCCTCTCATCCTCTCATCCTCTCATCCTCTCATCCTCTCATCTTCTCATCTTCTCATCTTCTCATCCTCTCATCCTCTCATTCTCTCATCCTCTCATCCTCTCATCCTCTCTTCCTCTCATCCTCTCATCCTCTCATCCTCTCATCTTCTCATCTTCTCATCGTGTCATCCTATCTTCCTCTCATCCTCTCATCCTCTCAGACTCTCATCCTCTCATCCTCTCATCCTCTCATCCTCTCATCCTCTCATCCTCTCATCCTCTCATCCTCTCAGACTCTCATCCTCTCATCCTCTCATCCTCTCATCCTCTCATCCTCTCATCCTCTCAGAGTCTCATCTTCTCATCCTCTCATCCTCTCATCTTCTCACCCTCTCATCCACTCATCCTCTCATCCTCTCATCTTCTCATCTTCTCATCCTCTCATCCTCTCATCCTCTCAACCTCAAGCCGCGGGAGGACTGCTAGTATTATATAATACAACTTGAGGCATTGTGAAAGTATCTTAATAGATCCGGAGAGCATTGGTACATGCTTCGCCCATTTCCTAGTTAGTTCTTTCGCTCTCTAATTGCCTGGTAAGTATAGAATCACTACATTAGTCACCATTCCTTGTTAAAGAACTAGTGACTGTAACAAATGTACATAGGTTTTCTAAAAGCCATTGAATTTTCCATGGAATCTCAATAGATTCACAAATAGGTACCTACGAGCTGAAAGTCTTTTAAGCTGTAAGGACCTAATGGTATCGTGCAGATAGGTGAAGCCAATCCTAATTAGCGCTGAAAAATATGTGAGAAAAATGCCGCAGAGCAGTAAGTGTGCAACGTTTCGCTACACGTTAAGCCGCATTAATCCAATTTCCACGTCAAATTTTACATCTGCTTTATCCTTAAGTTGCCAAAGTCGAGTAATTTTATAGGGGTATATTCGTTATCCCGAGGAGTAGCTGGGGGATTTCTGAAAAAAAGATTACTTAACACTCTCGGTGTTGGCAAATTTTTTCGGATCCTCCTACATTGACTACATAAACACCCCGGGGATCATTACAGAAACGAGTACATGTCAACAGTGTAAATAGGGATTTCATTTGGTTAACCCTGTAGTCGCCGTGGCTTAGTGCTTAGTGCGTTGGACTGCTGAGCGAGAGGACACATGTTCGAGTCTCAAAATCACCAATCGTTTTCGCGCAAGCCTTTCATGAAAAATCTTCTCAATCCAACGTTCGGAGTCGGCAATAAAATTGTAGGTCCCTTCCATTCGTGGAAAAAATATAACACGCACAACATGAACACGAGAAGCTAGGCCCTAGCTAGGCCAAATATTTGTATTTGAATCCCTGCGCATTAGGAGTATTATAGACTTAAAAGTCGAAACTAATGTTTGACAGGGCTGCATGCTTTAACGATTGTTATTCCTGGTAATCGTCAGTGACATGCTCAATGTGGCAAGGTGTAAGCAGAGACATTTTTAAAGCACCTGTAGTTTTCTAACGATGTTTGTCTGCTTTTGCATAGAATCATCTACACTTTAGAAACCAAGGCTAACAAAATAGGCCTAATGGGATAAACAAAAGCTCGGGATCCAACTAACTATTTTTAAACAAAAAAATAAGAAATTTAGTTTTTTTTATATATTTAGGAACAGGGTCTTTGTCGATGGTGTCACAGAACTGGATGCGTCTGGTAGAATCGGCATACCAAAGGCTGCATTCAGTACATTGACCAAAGTCTGGAAAAATTATGTTAACAGCACCACGACGAATCTAGCTTGTAGTTGGAGAGCTACTGCCGTCTTTTGTAAACAAACGTCATCCCATGCGGCGAAGGAATTGTCACACCTTACGGCGCGAATAGAACTTCATTACGAAATATGCTAAGTATGTATTGGAATCGACTTAACCAGTCGGACATAAAAATGGGCACCTAAAGGCAAAGTGCAGTTGTGTAGGAATCAATGGCTTTGGGGATAAGTTGGAGAGCACTGAAACCCGTTGCAGAATTCAAAACATTATGACAAGGAAACATTGTTGATGCCTATAGTAACATGATCTAAGTAAGTTAAGTCATCGATTCAGATCCAATTAGTTAGAACACCATCACCAGTGGCCTTGACCATTGTCTGCACTTAAAATTATAATCCCCCTAGCATTTGTGTGTATCTGCAGTTTTCCTTTCTTCGTTCCCAACACAAAATTAAGTATTCATGTTGAAAATGCATTCCAGTTGCCTATTCAGTTAAACTTCAATATAAAGCCTTAGTGCTTGGCAGAACCACAACTCTCCCCTTCTTTGAAAGACCAAAGAATCAAATACCAACTGAATAAAACAACAAAATACAGCAAATCCTTTTGTACTCCCGGATTACACCCTGGACAAAATTCTACTCTTACAAAACTTTTAAAATGCCTCACAAGGTACCAGCTAATTTTGGGGCTTCCTGTTACCAAGCTTGGCCACAACGTTTGAAATATGATAACACCCTTATTTCATACACCGGTCAGAAGCCAGCCAAAAAAGACCAACTAGTCAACCTAGGATGTGGTGGACTCATGTGCGAAACTTTTTCATGAAACGTACCATTATCCTGGCGGCCCACTGCTGACGCCTTAAATACATCCTGTTGTGTATTTTAGCCGAACATTTCCGACCGGGTCTCAGCTGATGATCAAAGAAGACTTCTTTTCTCTTGGATACGTGTCTAATAATGCACATGCCCACACACGAACACACACACATACACACAAAGCAGCAACTCAGTGACACTTGGAAAGCAAAAGGAAAAACATTTCATACCGGCGCGTCCTTTAATGCAGTAATTTTTCAGGACTGTTGTCGCACCGCACCGCACCCCACTGTGTTTCTTGAATGTATGTAAGTAAACAAATTTTAACTTAAACTTATGACGTGGCATTACATATTCCGTGCACGATTTCAAAATTGCATAATGGGATAATTTAATAGAGGGAAGAACTTTTTCCTTCGCATTTCTTCAAGGAAAGTCCACACTTTTGTATATATGTGGGTGGGAAGGAAGTTTTTAGGAGGTTTTGTGTTTTTTTTTTTTTTTTTGTGTTGGAAGGCTACATTCTGTTACCGCTTTGCCCGCGTGACATTATCGTCTTGCTTCTTCTGAGGGGTGCCTTAAGTTTACAACGAGAAACTTTTCCAAAGAGAGTACCTACATACACACACTCTGTATGTGTGCGCGATGGTTCTATATGTTGTTAAACATGCATTGCATTGGAGAAAAGGACTTGTCGAAAATATTAGAGCGGCGCTGGTAATAACTTTTTATTAAAAAGTTTTTACCACAGTACTTCTCTTTCATTTTTCTTATTCTTGGGATGGAGTGTTAGTTTTTTAAGGTTTACGGTACTTTTACACATACTCCATAGGAATGTTTTTTATTTTTTATTCTTTCTATTTTGAGTTTTGTATTCATGTTGAACCTTATGTATCTTAGTTTTTGCAGTTTTTGAAAATATTTAAAGTTTTTAAATTTTCAAGACGTTTTGTGGAATGCAAAAGATACAATTTAAAGAGCTTTAGCGGCAGTTTTTAGCCTTACATATAATTGATATAATAATGGTGACAAAATGGTATTTAAAATAAGGAATGCTTGACCTAGATTAGCCTTGAAAAGTGGATTTCATAAGGCGATCAAAAATGTCGAGACATGACTGCACATATTTTGCCCTAATTTTGTCTACACTCATTTTGTTTGACACAAGGTTAGACTAAGTTAGGTTGAGGTGGCTATTTGGACTTCGATGTAAATACAATTACATGAGAAGTGATCTATGGTGATGCCCCAGGAGCTATCCAACAACACTAGCGCTGTGTAAATAGCATTATAAGGATATTCATAACCCTTAAATTATAAATAAAAAAACAAACCGGTAGAACCATTTATAAAATTAAGGATACTTCTGAGATCAAAATGCATAAGATCATCGAGATTACCAAAGAAAAGAGCCTGCCAACGGAGGAGTTGGAGGAGTTCCCTCCTCTTTGTTCCTGCAGCTTCTGCCAAACTCATTTAAAAAGTGGTCCAACTTGGTGGAGTACAGTCCTGTGATGATATTGATAGTGATTGACAATCACTTAAACAGGATTAACCCATAATATTTTCTCTATTTTTTTATCTAACCTAGGCCAGATCTGTCTAGCATTTTTTTTTAATAAAGAATTACGTCTATGACGCGAAAGCAGTTGATAAAGTTTGGCACGAAGAACTGATCTATAAACTGAAAAAGTCTCTTCCCAAACAAAATACAAATATCCTGAATCTTATATTAGAGACAGATACTTTCGTATAAAAGAGCAAAGTGTGTACTCGGAGCGGGTGTGCCCCAAGGTAGTGTACTTAGACCAGTACTCTACATTTAATATACTTGCGATATCCCATCATTGGACAAGAAAATGGGGCATAAAATTAAACGAGTCGAAATCTGTTCATGTAGATTTTACAAACAAAAGGCTTGAGCATATACCAATATATATGAATAACCAAATAATTCCATATGCGAACACAGCTTAATACATATCTTGGTATGATATTGGACGCAAAACTTCGTTGGAAGGCTCATATCAAGAAAAATCGAGAGGAGCTCGATATCAGATACAGAGGGATCTACTGGCTTATAGGAATATATTCCTGCCTTGCCTATCAATTTCTAACAAACTCCTGATTTATAGACAAGAAATTAAACCCATAAGGACGGACATACGAGATTCAACTCTGGGGTTGTACTTAACAGACCAACATGGACATCATCCAAAGATTCCAAAACAAAGTAGTGAGAAATATCGTCAATGCACCCTGATACGTGCAGAATGAGAACCTCCACAGAAATTAAGGTATGGAACCAGTAAAATATGAAGTCAAAAGACATGCTAAAAAACAGGGAGAGCGGCTTCGACATCACACGAACCCTGAGGACCTCCAGCTTCTGGACCAAACAAACCTAGTTAGGAGACTGCAAAGACAAAAACCCTTCGAATTAGCACAGCACTGAAAAAGTAGAAATTAGAAAATGCACATTCATACGAGCGTTTTGGAACGACAACAACGAGCGTAGGGGCGCTCGGAGTGAATTCTATCCCCCAACGTCCTGAGTGGTCTGAATCCTGCTTATGTTCCATTCGCCTTTTGATGTATGTTATGTACATTTCTTTCTCGTGAGCTCATAAGAGACGCCAGTGGGTGGAACTCTAATTTTTTTAGACATATGTAGGTACATTAAAAGAAAAGTGAAAGAAAAATTGCTTATTAGACCCAGTGACTAGATTGCAGTAGCATGGAAGGATCTCTGTCCACAGGCGTAGAACTTGGCACCAGCCGAGCAATATCACTGGGTATCGTCACCTGGGATGTGTTATCTCTGGTACGTGTGGGCCCGTGCTGAGATGGTGAGACTCGGAAAAAAAGCGTCTATGCCGCAATTTTCCCTAAAAGCAATTGCAATTGCAACAAACTACAGCTACCTTTGAAGTACGATTCCAAAGACTTAATCGACTCTCGGTGAAAACACTAATAAACAACGGTGACAGACATCACATTACATTTGATCAAAGACAAGGCTTCCTTAATCACCAATATTTCGTCTGGATATATGCTTTAGTGATCTGGGAGGCAAAAGGAGATGCTCTTCACCATCCATCACTGAATCCCTTTCTGAGGCAGCCTTCAGTTATTATTTAATCATGTTCATCTTTTCTGAATTTTCACCGAAATATGGCATAATGTTCTACGCTTTAAATGGAACAATACAGTTGAAAAGGTTACGATAAACCAAGAGCATGAATTACCACACTGCGAGAAGACCTATTTATCAATATGGCAGAGCGAAAAACAGTCGCATTTTACAGCACAGGAAATTCGAGCTGGGGTTTTTGGTAACAAGAAAAGCGGACTATCTGTAGGCCTAGGCACCATTAAGCGAAGCTCGCGTAAGGCAGGGGTCTTTGAACCCATAGAAAGAAAGAAGCCATTGTTTACTGGACGACACTGGAAAAAACCTTTTCCGTTTTCCCATAAATATAGCCATTTGGACCATCGAGCAATGGAAAAATAAGCTTTTCATTGATGCAACTTAAATTAGCAAAGTCTACTCGTCGAAATCTCACTCCCGCCTAGGTACGTGTTTATTACGATAGTATGATATTTATAATGGCAAAATGTAAGTCGTACGCTTTTCAATGGAACACTTTCGGGAACAAATAAAATTCACAATAAATTACATTAGAACATATTCAAATTAAATTATTTTTAATCAGTTACATACAGTTTAACTCTCGTGTCTACATCCAAATCTGTATCCCCATGATAACTACCCAACATAGCTGGGTCTGCAAATGTATTTTTCCATACATTTTATATGGACGATGAGGTTGAAGAATATAGACAAAAATGTACTTCTCTTATAAAATGCTGTTTTGAATATCTATGTACTTTGTATAAAAATTAATCTTCAATTTGGTTCCATCCAGGATCGAACTGGAGACCTTCTGCGTGTAAAGCAGACGTGATAACCGCTACACTATGGAACCACTTAATCGCTTTCAGCTGTACTTTACTTATCTATTTAACAGCACACACGAATATTTTTAAACGAAAGCTATAAAAATTGATAGATACTTTTAAATATCTAAAAAAAAAAGAAGCATGTGGTGTCGGGTTGTTATAATGAGATGTTTTATTAACTGGTAGCGTGGCCGAGCGGTCTAAGGCGCTGGTTTAAGGCACCAGTCTTCTCGGAGGCGTGGGTTCGAATCCCACCGCTGCCAAGATACATTTTTTATTTTTTTATTTTGCTTGAAATGGGGTTTGTAATTTGTTCATATGCCAAATCCGGCGTTGAAAATCCTAAACAGAATTTGAATAGATCTTAAAAAGGAATATAGGTATACCGATGAGTTGAAAATCCTAGCGCTTTCGATTCATTTTACATCTCCAGTAAGCTAATACAGCATTGAATCCTCCTTCCGTTGCGACAATGCGTCTTCCGAAACTCCTAGTACTATTGATTTAAAAGTGAAAAGGCTTGAGCTGAAAGTATGTCAGCTGTCTAGTGAAATGTAAGTACTATTCTGTTTCGGCTAACGAAATGTCGCCCAAAGCCCCCCTTGATCATTATAGGAAGTGTGATGTGATCATTCTATTGGAAGATTTCGGTAATGACGAATACCGATTGCAAGGAGATTGAAACAAGCTCTGGCATACTACAACTGCTACTTCGTACAAAGCAGTTGCCCATTTTCAATGCTAAAAAAGTTAATTTTTAAAGCAATTTATACACTTCAGCACAGTAGTTTGGTCCCACAATTCAATTTATTCTTGAATTTTGGCATGAAATTCATAATAAGCAACTCCCAGTTGCATCGGACCATTAATGCCAAATTCGTTCGCCATCTTGGCGGCGCCATTTTGAATTTTGTTGAAACGTATTGCCATGGGAATCATGTACTACGCATACCATTTTTCAAGTTTATCGGATTCGTGGAAGTGGTTGAAGATCGATTTTCTAGATCTGTTAAAATAAATGCATAGACATACGGTCCGGATATATGTTTACTCTCTTTTTTTCCCGTATTTAGCGCCCGATGGTCCCCACAAGGTTTCCACTCGCCGCTTGCTTTATGGATCATTTGCAGAAGACTTGCCAATTACTCTCGAAAGGCTAGCCAATACCCCTCTCCATCAAGTACATATCGAATCTACCCGAAAGAACTACGAAGATAAACACCTCAGTGGATAAGCCGTTGAGGTAAAAAGTCAAGAAATGGTTGAAAAAATCCGTAAAATCATTTTGTCTGACCGGTTAAAAGTCAAGGAATTAGCAGAGATAGTGAATATCCCACATCTTACATCTTTGGGAATGAAAAGATTGTGTGCAGATAGGTGCACTTTAAACCAAAAATGTGCTTGAATTAATATTCCTTTCGAAAATTTGGCTTATTTTGAAAAAAATTTAAACGAATTTTTACAACGTTTGATAAATTTTCGATGAGACTTAGGTCCAGACGTCACAGGCCACAACCTACTGGCGGCTCACCTTAGAAGAATGCGTTTAAGTGCAGACGAGTTATGCAGTGGCTGCGGTAATACAGACGCCGAAGAACAACCCACTTTCTATGCGAATGTCCCAGCATATACAGAAGAAGGAAGATGGCCCTCGGTGAAGACTATTTCAACGATCTGGTTGCTCTGTCTAACAAGCCACCAAAAGCCATTCTAAAATTCACAACGAATTCAGGATGGTTCAGGGAGGCCGGACGATCGTAACTGCACTCACCCAGACATTTCCCCTCTTTTTTGTCTTTTCAGAATAAACATTCCACGTCAGAGGAACACAAAGGATCCGTTAAAGATCCGAGTAAAGCCTGCATCACGCGATGTACCCACCTCTTCAACCTACCCACCTACTTAGGTCCAGACACTAACTAAAACCAGGCATCGCACCCTTGGCAAGCCATTTTTTAAGGAATTATTATTATTAAATTTCTGAACTCCACAGGATGGATTTAAAAATCATGTTCTTAGCCACACCCATCTAGGTCACTCGAGTTGTAGTTCGGAAACAGCGCATCCACACTACTTGTGTTACTTGTAGGAGACATACACTTCTCCCTACTTACCTGGGTCCAGACTTAAGATAAAAGACCAATCTTTACAATCAGAGCACAATGATTAAGGCAAATGTGGTTTCATTTGCTGGAAGGGTCTTGGCTATTGTATTTTGGGGTGTATTCCGAGTAAGGTTCCACCTCACATTTTAGTAGTTCTAATGGCCAAACTACATGAGTTAGTGAACGAACATAATTCTTCTTCGTTGTTAAAACGAGGAACACTTGTTCCGCATTGTAATTTGGGGTCCAAATTGATGCTATACATAACTTGTCCTATATTTGATATTACTCTATGCATTCTTTAAAAAATCAAAAAAGGATTAATTAAGATGACTTTTTAGTAAGAAACACTGAAGGCTGAAGAAGGCATTTCAACATTTCAGGAGGCGGAAATAGTTTCTTTCTTGCACAGAGTAGTATTAATTCAAATACAAAGTGAACTTAAGAAAGCCTTTTAAAAGTTTACCATTTTGAGTAGGTATAATACGAAAATAACTTTCGTTCTTGAAACTCGATTATGGAACGAGCAAACCATGCAATTACCAATATTTTCAGTTGCATGTTCGAGTAAAATGTCGCAGGATCGAAGGTATATTTTTCTTTTTCTTTTCGATGCTAAAAAACTTTCACAAGAAATCTATAATTTTTATGGCATATTCACATTTATTTTTTTGTTACTTATGAATCTGTAAGTATGTAGGTATTCAACAAGAAAACATTTTTCCGGTTTTGTGGAATTTCACTTATTCGAGTATGTACATATGTATATCGGCTAGAGAAAGTTTTAATGCATTTTGCAGTTTGGAAACTGTAGTTCTTCACAACTACTCTCCTCAATAACGTTGCATTTATGAAATTTGTTTTTATACGATTTGTTAAGGTGAATACTTGAATCAATACGAATTCCGATGTAAATTCTAAAGATTCAAATGATGAAACATGAGAGTTGTTAAAAACGAGCTTTTTTGAAGTTGTATGGTACAGAACTTGACATCTCTCTGTAATATTATGTTACATTTAACGTTCATAATTATAATTTTGGAGAGATGTTCTATCACCTTTCCTATTCATGTAGCCTTTAACTGTGGGTACTGGGATCGGCAAAGGAATGGTTTGGATAACAAGTTACAGAGAAGGGATCATTTATGAAAATGATAAGGAGAGTTACAGACTTGAAACAGTTTTTTTTTTTTTCTGTCGGGGTGTTGGAACACTACGCTGGAGCACTCAGACACAAAAACAGCTCCATTGTACTACCAGCAGGTACAACCCTTTTACTGTGTTTTCTTCGTCTTCCTAAGAAAGTCGAGTAAGAGCTTCAGTGATAAGGAGCTAAGGTTACCAGCACACATCACATCAGCCCTAAAAATCTGCCACCTGATCAAGCAAAGGCAGGAAGATCACAAAGGAAATGTTTCGCAGTGTCATCGTCCTCTTCAAAAGCGTCACAAACAGTGGTGCCACTTAAACCTTACACATTAAGATGTTTGGCAAAAGACAAATGTTCCGTATTAACGCCAATAAGTTGTTTGCATTCATTTTTGCTGAAAGGCAGCAAGAATGCCTTGGATTTCTTACGGACGTACGGGAGGATCTGTTTAATCTGTTTAATCTGCATCCTGGAGAGTCATGTCATCTACAGTTGTGTTTGCTAAAAACCCAACCATCAGTAGAAGCCCTAACCGAAGATACGGGCAAACCTAACGTGGGTTCAGGGCCGGAGAAGTTCTCCTCTGAACCTTGCCTGGCAAGCTCATCGGATACCTCATTTGCGGTAATCCCGCTGTGTCCGGAGACCCAGACCTGCATTCTCAAACTATTTTGGATCTAGTAAAAGGATTGAGCAAGGCCTCAGGCGCAGCCTGACTGTCGCTACAGACGTTGATACTCCGTCCCCTCCACTGGTTTTTCAAAATATAGTTCGAAGCAATAAGTATTGCAAAAATCTCCGCTTGAAAGACAGATGCATAAATACCTAGGGGAAAGTGCAGTCTAACTTTGTCGCTTTCCACAAAGACTCCAGCACCTGATCCTTCACTGGTCTTGGAGCAATATGTGAAAATTCGAATACATTCCTTGAACGCGTAACGATCCAGTGAGTAGATCCCGGAGCCCAATAGTTCTTTGGTTTGTGACCCGTCTGTGAAAATCGAAATTTTATTCGACCTGACTTCCTTTTCGCTCCTAGCCAAGTCATCTCGTAAGGGGATGATTGTTCTGATGCTTAGGCTGAAGTCAAGAGATGGTGTGAGTTAGTCTGAGCGATGGCCCATATAGCCCGCTTTTCAGAAGTTCAATTATTTTAAAAGCAATGCATTTTTTGGAATCAGTGCAAATATAGTTTCAAGGGGTGGTTTCTATGGCACCAGTGTGGTGCTGGTGCATTTTAGTCGTTGCATCTTTGCAAGTTCCTTGAATTTGTGATCTTTGCCGCCGCTGGCCACCAGACTAAGCAACAAGCAAATCAGAACACGTTTCTTTCTATAAATGCAATAGCAATATGTGAACAACTGGTTCCATAGTGTAGCGGTTATCACGTCTGCTTTACACGCAGAAGGTCTCCAGTTCGATCCTGGATGGAACCAAGTTGAAAATAGTTACTTTGATTTTTTTTTTTACTATTCGGTGCATATAATATATGTATTTTTTTTAATGAATAGATGAACGAACAGCTAAAGTATTTTGTATTTATTTAATTATTAACAATAGATGGAATGGTATGAGCTTGTCAATGAAATTATGAGGTTGTAAGTTTTAAACAATCGCCAATATGAGGGAAGGAGAATATACTATACAACGCGAATTGCAGAGGATGGTCAGTGACATCGACATAGTCCAGACACACTGCATAGATATTTTATGTAAATGACATCGAGTAGTCCATGTCATTTCCTAAGCATCTTGTCCACATCGACTTGGTAGATAAGTCGAACTACCACTGGAACCACCTAAACCACTGTAATATCGTTAGGCGACTATGGCCCCAGCTTTTAATCGGAAAAGGACTTATGGATTTTTGATGTCAAAAAGAGAAATCTCAAAACCGAACAATAAAGGTTTGGTTAGGGAGACGGCTGGGCCTCACATAGACCAGTATCAGTCCATAGTTATATGACCAATGTAAAATGGGAAAGCATGGTATACGCATGGTTGCGTATTCCGCAACTTAAGACTTGTGCGAAAGCTGGATAAATGAACAAGAGTAAAAGACAATTACCTATTTCGTATGCACGTGCTCTGCACTCGTCAATGTAACAAAGGCGGTGTGATCCACGCATCACTACTTTATGGGAACACAATGCACCTATTTTTGGTCTTAATGTGCCTCATCGAAGGCCACTCCAACCGAAGATGTAAGGGTGTCGAAGCTCAAAATACTGACTGACATGACTTCTATTGAATTTCAACTGCAGACTATGCTTGCTATGGTATCATACAGCAACACGCCAAAGGATACTTCGAGTCAACTTCGTGCAGTTTAAGGAGAAAGTCAAGACAGCTTCACCTTGGAGCTGTGACGAAATACACCACAGCAAGACCTTGGTAAGTAAGTGGAATTGTTGCTCAGGGCATTGGTCTTCCCCAGCTGTTTTGAATCAAGGACATATGTACATACGTCCTCGCGGATTTCGGGTGGATGTATTCTCACTGGGCCAATGCAACAGTAGCGTTCGCATCAATAACAGACTTATTCTGGCGTACATTGTAGCACCTCAATCGATCTTTTCAGTTATAACAAAAAGGAAACATAAAGAATAAAGGTAAAGGACTACTGGCAACGATATGTCCCAGCAATAAAGTATTTAGCATCAGCTTTATACATTTCATACCACTTCTAACAGTTCTATTGCTTCAGCTTTGCAACTTTTATAAATGGAAAGTACTTTTGTCGAGTGAAAATATAGGAAAAAAAAAACTCTTTATACCTTCTTTTCTTATTCTTCCAACGTTCAGCAGTCATTCATCTTTAAATACTTTCTCTCTGACGACACGATGCCATCATTTGTAAAACATTCACCAAGTAAAAAAAATTTCATTGCAACTTCAAATGCGACGTAACGGACATAATAATTCAGCGCACGTTTGCTCACTTTTGACGTTTAATTATTGGCTGTACTGCAATTCTTCCTCTGACACATTTCAAATGTTACCACCAAAGTTTTCGGTTATTTTTCTTTTCTCTTTCATTTCAACTCTCGAAAAAGTATTATCCGTTTTTGTTTTTTTTTTTTTTTGTTTCCTTCAGAAAGGGTTTTCGAAGGAATTTGACAGAGAGAAGAGTGAGAAGATGTCCGTCCAGCTTTAGAAAAAGGAAACTGGACAGCACAAAGAATGAAAATCAGTCATTGGAGTCCTTGCAATCAAACTCATCACGGCGAATACGTGCCAGGTGAGACGCGTTGTTTTAAAGATTCGTGATATGAAAACTAAATGATAGAATACTCGTAGATACCAAAGTCTCTTCTCACATTTTCAAGGATATTTTGGACAATTTTCTCTAAATAGATAGGTACCTGCAAAGCAGTGCAAAAATAAATTGAAATACAGTGTTAAGATTTCAGGCTAATCAACAACAAAGTTATATGTTTGCTGGACGATACACACTTGTTTAAAGCTTGTGTGTATAAGTTTGCATTTCAGATAGTTTTACGTTATGGATTGGGAGTACAAAGTGTTCAAGTAACAAAAAAATTGAATTGCAACCATGAAAAAAGTGTGAGGAAGCGAGTGTTGCGAAACTACTACTACTACTCTTCGAGGCGTCTATTGGAGATACTGCAGCATTCCATCTTCTCCGATTCCAAGCACGATTCTTCCAAAATTCTAAGGATTCTTCTCAAAAAATAGAGAGATTCGATGTTCGGACTCGAGTATTTTTAATGTAACATAGATTTTCAGATGTTATGAGAGTTCGGTATGATTTTTTTTTCCCTGCACAGTAACCTTCAAAATGAGAACTTCTTCCGCAACAGATCTGAGAAGGGTTGACCCGTGCCTAGTTAATTCGTCGACTCTGCTAAAAACTATAGAAATGATTTTTTGTAGATGATACTTCTTTTCTTCTTTTTATTCTGTGTCACATTTTTTGTCACTTTATGAGCTTTTCCCTGTAAATAGCAATTAGCCCCAAAGTGTTGTCTGATCGTAGCCATTTGATCACATATGGGCTTCAAGCTTTCAATGGCGACTCAGGATTCTATCATGTGCAGCATTTTGTGATAGCAATGCCTAATAAAAGTTGAAGCTTGTTTTTCTCAATATTTCTGATTCGCAGAAATATCTATCTTGTACTATTCAAGGAAGTACCGCTGAAGTATACGAATTGCGTTCATTGCAGTGGCAAACTCTTAAGCAATTCCGAGTAGTGCTACCAGTAGTTAGTTACCTTGTCAAGAAGTCCTCAACGTGGAGGGCCAGTCCATTTTTTCTTATACCTTGGATATAAGGGTCCAAACAGCATGCCGGACCTGTACTGACTAAAATAACCTTGTGAGACCACCATGCTTTATTTAAAAGCAAGGAGAACTACAATGCTTCGTATTCGGCTCATCTGCTTCCGTCAACGTTGCTTCTTCATACTGTCTACCACTGTATCACTTACTGCTTCTCAAACTGTTCCGTCTCAATCATCTAACTCGTCGTTGTTTAGGGTCAAACCTTCGCCCAGTTTGGGGTAGGGAAACTCTGTGTATACATTTTCTTCTTCAAAATGTTCATATCTAATTATCGTTCGGTCTTTTTGCTGTCGTTGCTCTTGCAGTTCTAGGGAGATACAGCTCTTGAACTTCTTCGGCAAGAAAATCATTTTGTATTAGGTCAGCATAGTAAGGTGTTGTTAGGAAGGTGCTACTAGTCGTTGATTCGGTAGGCTGTCTTATTTTCCTTCTAAGGTCCTTACTCTGCGTGGCACTGACTCATATTTAAGATCCGTAAACAATTATCGTTTCCAAGACTCATATTAGTAGCTGTCCTTTTGCATATTTTGAATCGTCAATATTAGGTATGATACTGCATCGGTAGCATTTGTTGCCTTTGTGGCCTTAAGCCTTGTATCCATGACAAAGCTCGTGATGGCCAATCGTAACGGGTATAGTCTCCAATGACTTTTCATCTAGAAGACGAAGCAATGTAGGATTTTTGTTGCAGGCGTGCTCCTACACCTCCAGGTGATTGTCTACCTACCTTCATGATAGCTAAGTCATCTGCAAAGTCAATTACTGATTTTTGATGACCTCGGCATTCTCAGTCTTAAGACGTCGTTAAATAAAGCAGGGTTAAAAGGCATTTTACCGTTTCGTGTGTTGATGGCGCAGTACAGCCCTCTCTTCCGCTTTCATCGTACTCCTTCGATGGCTTTTCTCATGTTTAGGTAATGGATTTATTAGTCCGGAAATCATATTGGCATTCTACGAGATCTACTGCTACGTCGATCGTAGTATCCAGCCTTGCGCTTGTAATGCACGTTTTCTTCATGATGTCAAACATGCACAGCGGTCTATACAATAAAGGATCTAGAGGGGGTTTGTTTCCCCCGTAGCATGAGTTCTGAAAAATAATAAACACCTCGTTTGCTAAATCTGTGTTTCGAGTTTCTACGTCCAAATTGTAAATCGAAGAAAAAACAGTAGCGTTAACAGGCATAAAGGTATGCAAAAAATATTACGATATTGAAATCAGCTAGACAATCCTCTTCTAGGACAATGATTCACAAAAGGACAAGAGTAACCAATTTTCACCCCAAAATGTATATACTCATCAACATAGTCGTTGTAGTCAAATTGTTTGTACTCTATAAATCAGATTACCACTGCGTCAACATGTCCGCACACTCCTTGCATTCCTGTCATAGATTATTATCATATTCAAATCATCCAGCAACAGGATTTGATTACATATACCCATACCCTAGCCCGATTTAATCAATGCGTGTCCTTAGATCACAGCTTCAAAAAGTATCTTAGTAATAAAAATCCATTGAAACCTCGTAATGCATTTTAATGGGGAAACGAAATAAGGTTATCTGCGTATGGGAATACCGTTGGGTTATTATTATTCAAATCAGGCGATTTGGTATTGTAATTAAGTTTGAAATTATCATGTGAGAAAGGTAGCGCCGCGGAACAGAACGCATCCCTTAGGAGATGGAACGTATTGAGAGGGTGGTAGGTTTTTTTTTTTTTTTTCTGATATGTTCGCAACCTGAATATGTCATCGACGAGGCATGTGTTCTTTTGGAACTTTTAATGGAATTCACCGATGGAATATTTACATACTCTGCCAGAACAAGCATGTCATGGCAAGTAGATTTCGAGAAGAACTTCGTCGATTGTATTTCGCGATTTTCTGTTTTTTTTTTTTCGCTTGTTGGAGTTGCACAGCTGACAGGCGCATTTCAAGAATGCAATACAAATCCATTAGATTGAACATCGTCAGTGCTTTTTATAGTTTTCGTTTGAGCTGTCAACTGAAAATGTCAGACCGAAGGCGAAACAAGAAAATTCGGTTAGGTTGACGTGGATTTTTATTATAACTTAGGTATCCCGTAGGTAATCACGATCAATGCTGAAAAGACTACTACATATCCAAAATAATTTTACAAAACGTAAGGGTATTACGTCCTTCAAAGTCGGTAAAAATCTCACCAAGGCCAGCCTTTAAAATCACATCGAGCTGGGTAAAAACAAAACCTAAGGTGATTTACGTACAACGGCCACTCGGACGGGAAAATCTTTGAATTCCTCGTGAAAAATCAAAAGAGGTGAAGCACAATGTTGGAAACGAACATTAATCAACTTGATGTGCGAAACTACAGGCAGCAAGTTTAAGATGGAGCCGACGTAAGCCATAAAGCTGAGTTTTTTAGGACAAAAAGTTAAATTTTATCACTGAGAACAATGATCTTCTCCGTAGATGCCTTACGCATTGTGGGGAGTGACTGAGTGCCCTGTGACGTATAAAATCCTTTCCATCATCATGTGCAAGTGCATGGAAAAACTGACATAAGCCGATCTTCAGATCTAGTAAATTAAACGTTGACATAGAAAAGTGGAACGAATTCAATGTCAGACGAAGAACAAACCATCTGCTCGTTGGCCTCTTTGGTGCATGCGACTCAATAAGTAGTGGCGAGCTCCCTCTACCTTTTTAGGAATTCGGATAACTTGAATGTTATGAATCAAATACAAAGAGGATTTGGACAAGCCGACGCACTCTTTTGTAAGACAAAGTTGCGCCCGACACTAGTAGAACAATCGAGCTAGATCCCATCGGGAGAGTGCAAAGGAAATTCTATGAATAAGCAACGACACATAGTAAAAATCAACAACGACCCTACAGAAAACTGGGTTCAAGAAGATAAGCGCAGAAAAGTTGGCCGCATCTCGTATGGAAAAGTCATTCAGTCGGACGTAGGGATGTTAAATTAAACTGAAAGTTAAAGGGAAACTGCACAAGACAGGGATGAATAGAGGAAAGCTTAAGACATGACTTTTCACGGATTATGTTGATGAAATTAATATCTATTGTTTCACGCTCAAATCTCAAAAAGTACAATTTTTTCAGTTAATTAACTTTAAACATCAGTCCAAACTTGTGCTACAGTAAATAAAAACTTCTTAAAATTTAACATAACCTTAAACAACTTCAGTCAAAGTCTTACCTCTGTTTAGTGCTTTTTATTTAGAACTACAAAAACTCTTGTGTAAAATAAATTCAAAATTTGTAATAGTCGTAAAATGCAAACCAAAGTATCTACCTATATGAACATTATTAATAAAAATTTCGCAACGTAAACAATATTGGCCACTTAGCCTATATGTTACCCTTATTGGCTTTGCTACCACGCACTACGCAAAATAACAATGTGCGCCACACCCCCGCTTCGAATATCCTTTTTGTTTTTTTTTTTAATAAATAATAAAAATTCAAGACCAACGCTGCAGCACTTCTCTTGAGTGTTTTCTAAAAAAATTCCTTTGAAGTGCCACTTTTACATCTAGTACAACAATAAAAGCGGTCTCCCTCGTTCCATTCGCCTCCAAACACGCACACATGTGCTATGTGTGTGTTATGGCATCTCAATAAAATGCTTATTCAATTTTATAAAGCCCGTGCCACATGTTGAATTTTGTGAATACTAGGGCTGCTGTTGTATGCGTTTTTGTACTTTTGGCATATGCACGTGTTTCAACATCCCTTTCTCGTTTTTTTTTTTGTTGAATTTTGCACAATATAACCGTACTCGTACCTATCCGGGAATGGCCTTAAAATTCTAATTCCGTTTTGTTGACTACTCGGTATTTGTCCGACTGAAAAACGAGAAGAAATGCTGCCGCATGCCAGACAGAACTCAGTAGTCATTTTTGCACGACCTCCCTCGTCAGGCGGCTACCCTCTGTGTGGCACAACTTTGTAATTCACAGTGAAGGACCAAATAAAAACACCGTCGTAGCCGTTGCTGTCGCACGCTGACAAAGAAGGCAAAGCGAGTTATAATGAAACCGCATCCGTAGTCATTCTCAAAATTGTGGCTTCCAGCAGGTTGTTTCAATTCTAATTTCATTGCGGCAGATTTTGAGATATTTATGGGTGAAACGAGCGGGTTGGCGGACTGAGGGTGTCACTGAAAAACCACCTCTTGTGGAATTTGTGTAATTTTGTTTGTTCCATGTGAAAGTAGTAAGTCCTCCTCTGTCTTCCTCTGCTGGAGAAGCGAAAGAAAAGCAATTTTGAGGGCTGATTTGGTTTTTTTTTTTTTGTTTCTGCTGACTTTACGCGTAATGGGGTTCTGAAAATGAATATTTTTTTGTTGCCTTTGCCTAAGCATTTAGATTTGATTTTAAGGGCGGAGTGCAGTGAGATTATAGGAACCACGTTTTTGGTTTCAAACTATTATTTGAACTCGTGGGAATTTGCTTAGAACTTTAGTTAAACAAGAAATTTGATATCCTGTTACATTGGCGACTCAATAAGGACACGTATATACTTACGGTACAGCTATTTATTCGTTAATTTAATGTCCCTCCACCACCTTGTCCAGCCACCTTTTTGAGCTGAAGCTTTGTTTATTCAGTTTTGGTATCCTAGTCCTAAAAGACCTATACAGTTGCTCCACATTATTGTGCTTATCACTTGGCATTAGAAATGTTAGTTTATGTACAGCCTTACTCGGATCTCAAAGGATCCATTGTGTTTCCCGGATACCAGATTGTTAATCGTAATTGACCTCTCTGAACCATCCCGAGTAAGGATGGTTTTCGGTGGCTTGTTTGCCAATTCGCCTAGGACTCTCTTTCTACTTCTGCTGAGGCTTGGGTATTCAGATGGATGTGGAATATGTCCATCTACATCGACACATTCTCTACACAAGTCCGTTGTACTCAAAGTTGAAGCAAAGTAGCGGGTTGTGGCCTCTCATTATGCCAACAAATAGTGATAAGTGACTTTATTTAGTTGCACAAATAGCATGCCTGAGATAAGAAGCGCCATAAGTGCATTCCATCTCTCAATCGCAAGTTTTTAAAATTCCAGGGTGATACTGGACTTTTGAAGTTCGAGTGGCTACAGGACTGAGTTATCGGTGGTTTCCACCCCGACAACGGAAGCAACGTTTATCAAGATGCGACTTTGTCATTGGAGGCAGACATAGGCAAAACAATTTTACTTTTAGACATGTGAACGAAGGCCTCATGACAATCCATATCAAGCCAACATAAGCCTGATATGAGTACGTGCCCCCTTGGAGGAGAAAGATGAGCTCTTGGGTAAAATTTACAAGCAGTGCCCTAGTTATGTGCCCGGCACAATTGTAATGCAAAGCAAGGAAGGGAGGATACTTTAAGTAGCACTGCCTTGCACGACACCACTTTGCGGTAGCTAGAACCCATAGGAACATGGAAGTCTCCTTCTCAATCAACCACAAACTAAACTGATCGGAACACACCCATTCAGTATAATGGATGTCCGAACGTTTCAAGGGGCGTACATTGACTCGGAGCACTAGCTTGTGAAAGTTAAGGTACGGCTACAGATAACTCAAAGACTTAAATCCGAAAGTCAAAAAAATACTGTGAGGAAGTTGAATGGTAGATGGCTCCAATCGCAAGAGGTGTCCCGATCTTTCTCCGATCAATTGCCTCTTAATTTCTTAAGAGATTCAATGCCGCCAGCAATCAATACCGAAGACCAGTGTCAGCACTGCTAAAAAGCCATCAAAGATGCCGCTGATGTGAGTATATATGTAGGCAGTGCCTTTTTGTTCTTGTTTAGGGAATCAAAATCGACCGATAGGGACTCGATTACGGAACTGAATATTTCTTTTTTAAATACGGCGCAGGGCCATAGGTCCACAGGCAAAAAGTTCACCCACCTGGGTGGGTTTTAATGCCACAAACCAATTGTGAGCTTATAATCCATTTACGTGGGCCAAAAGTCCACAAAATTTCGGGTCACAATTCCACATTGTTAAAAAGGAAGTGGGCCATAAGTGCACAATTCTGTCGCGAGTTCGTTGAAACACTTTGAAATATTGGGAATCTGTATTGCACCGCTTCGCTGCTACGGTCCTTTTATGTCCAACATCGGTGAAGTCCGCATAAATTTCGTGTGCATTTTTGGCTCACTTGGGTGGGTTATAAGTTCACAGTTGATTTATGGACAGGTGGGTCAAAAGTCCATTGTGAACCTTTGGCCTGTGGACTTATGACCCTACGCCTTTAATTACATAGTTTAAAGACTCATCTCGTAAATGTCTTAATTGTGGTTTTATCATTTCCAAAAGTTTATTCTTTTTATTAATTAGGCAGCTTTACTCAATGCCCAAGGCACTGCGACCTAGAAGATCAATTGTGCTTGTTGTAGACTCTTTGGAACTTAATTTATATACATGTATACATATGTATGTGTGTACTTAAAATTTCAAACTATTTCAGACGACAACCTTGAGATTTTAATTTAGCCGTTTCTTTGTTGTTAGAAAACAATGGGAAAATTCGCATCTGCCTACCTGCATTCAGCACTCGTCTAAACATTCATCAAAAATGCAATCAATAGGAAGTTTCCTCAAACAACAATGGCCTCTATACCTGGCATACCTATCGATAAGGAACATCCTTCGATTTCTAATGACCATTTGAACAATTCGTAAGATTTTCCCGTCCACAAAATTCATCCGGAATTTAACAGAGCCCAAAACATTGTGCACAAAATGCCGTAGCGTATTCGTATACAAAGCCTCAATCCTCCTTCAACTTGTTGAATTGAAGAGATCCATCTGTCTTCTATTGTATTCTTTGGAGCCATTCTAGAGAGTCAGAACCATCGTCTTTGCACTGGGCATGGTTGAAATTTTCAACATTCCTAATCCCTATTGTCAACGTCATGGAATTGTTGTCACCGTCGTCGTAGCAGTTGCATGCCGAAAGCGCGCGGCGTTCCAACTCACACATTTGAACAAACGTCAATGCCTGCACAAGATGGTACTATTTTCCAACCCTCTCTCCTAATAAAAGGGAATTTCTTCAACTGAATTAAATCGGCCATTATTTGTCGTTCGCCTTGCAGGACGACGAATCCTTAAGAACGGGAGTTGCATAGAAGACGACAACAACGATGACAGTGGCGTTTGCGGTGGCGATCTTTTGTGTATTATTCTCGATTTATTGTTATCGCCGCTGTTGCCGCCACCCTGCCTGGTCAACCCACTCTACCTCTCCTGCAGTGTCCTGGCATTGTGTGTGCTCATAGTTTCGACCAAGTTATTTTCATTTGTGGCTTTCTACCCGACTCTGGTATAAAATAATAGCAATAATAAAACCGGCAAATGACATTGCATATACACACACAAACACGATGTACGTTGTGGGAGTTTACTGGTGGTGGAGTTGCTTCGCACCCACCCAATGGCCGACAGAGGGCCACATTATTGTGCTTATTGTTTCGCGATTGCTTAAATAATGAAAAAACTGCATTTCATTCTGCAGGAGTTGTTCGCCGGTACATAGGCGGTAGTCCTTTTGGAATGGATAGAGGACAATTTAATTGCCGTTATTGGGATTTTTTGTTGTTTCATTCTGTCGGTGTGGGTCGATCCGTGTTGGTGATTATATCAGCCACCACAATTCATAGCATATTCACGATGCCATCCGCTGTGTGCGGCAGCCATTGTGCCCCTTTAATCAGGTGGATGAATGTAATTATTTTTCACTACCACTAAGGTACATATCTGATTATTTTCAATAAATTGAAAGCTCTCTCTAGAGGCCTCTTTCAGTCCTTTGGAATGTGTCATAAAGGGAAGTCGGTGTGTATGTGGGTAATGAGCGAACACCTCCACTTAATGAAAAAGTAATCTCCCCCTCTTAAAATAAAAGAGGTTGGAGAAGCTATCAAAAATCTGAAGAACAATAAGGCTGATGGCATACCAGCAGAGCTTTAACAATACAGATTTGATGTTTTGGTAGGGGTCATGTGCAAAGTCATCAACCAATATGGTTGGCATATCAGATCTTATCCAACGTACTGTGCGAACATCTCCAGCCTTTCTTTAGCACATTTATCGGCACGTACAAGTGTGACTTCGGACCCAGCATATCGACGATAGACCAAAAATTCACACTGGAAAAGACCACCGAATTTCAAGTCAATACTCACCACCTTTTCGACTTCAAAGACCGATATGATATAGTTTTCATCATCTTGAGCTCAACATGGTGATGGCTCATATAGGGATTCCAGCAAAACTGATCCAGCTATAGACCTGGAAAACATGCGATGCAATGTGTAATTTGGAAACTTTTCAAATATCCACCGAATTTCGGCAAGGAAATGCACTGGCATGCGATCTCTTCAATCGCATGTTGGAACAGATGGCGAACAGGGCAGACTTTAACACGGAAGGCACTATCTTCAACAAATCTGCCTAGCTGCTGGGATATGCAGACGGAATCTACATCATAGGTCGCTCCTAACGTCCCATCTTAGAGGCTTTTACAGCAAAAGGAGATGACCCTAAAATAAATTAGGACAAAGCTAAGATCAAGTTGTTAATAAACAAGGAACAAGCAGTCCACCGCCTATAGGACAAAACGTCACTTTTGACAACAATTACCTTGAATTAGTTAAGGACTTAACCTACCTTCGAGTAGGTAAACATCAACTTCACAGATGACACTCTAGTGATGATGACAATTCGACGAAGACTTACAACGTGAAACAAATAGGTTTAGAACTCTTTACTTGGAAGACGAATGCATGCTCTACTGCCAGTTCTACTGTTTGATGCCTAGTACTGGATGATAAGCAAAGCAGATGTTGATCACTTTCGAGGGAGAATTCTTCGTCGAATATTTGATCCCGTATGTGAGGAGGACGCATGAGCCGTATCAAGATGTGGATGTAGTCCAAAAAGTCGAATACATTGGCTCCGCCACTTCGAGCTAATGGACAATTATGCTCCAGCCAGCAAGATCTCCATTCACAACCCCAGGTTCAAGATGATGTGGGGAACCGAACCTCTATTTTAAGGGACAATAATTCGCGGATGCCAGAAAGCTTGGTCTGGAAAATTGGAATCAGTTTGCGCGGGATCGAAAAGAATGGAAGGCTGCAGTGTCTCAAGCAGAGACCCCCCAAGGGTCGGGAGTCCGTTAAGTAAGTAGGAAAGCAAAATTGACTAAGGTGGCCTCAGAGCCACAACTATATACTTCTAGGACAACTGACATCGCCGTACAGAACGAGTAAATTGACGTATGATGCACAGCAGCGACCGACCAATTTTTTTGACTGAGTAGTTCAGGGCAACATGACGCAGTAGATGGTACTATAAGTTCACTGACGACATATTCCACGAGCTTCTTGTCAACAACCCATTCGGACATCTTGGTGATGTGTACGACAGACTCTAGCCGTGACCCAAGAAGCGTTCGCCAATGGGTTCCACTTGTCGCTTGCCGCTCCCCAACAAAGACGTAGTTCTACGTGAATGAACCTGCAAGCTAAAAAAAAATTGCATACTTCCAGGAAAAACGCAAATGTATAAATGAATCATGTTCATATTTATTTCTCAATGAAAGTCTGAGAAACACAATGGCATGGCATACTCCGTACAGCTTCGCAATTCATTCTAAATGCAATTTGGCACCGGCACATAAAGTGCCCTTCAAAATTCCCCACACACCCTAGCAAACGTTTTCAAATAAATAAAAATTCCATTTCTCCCTTTACCTGTATACAACTGGAAGATAGCGTCCTGAGCGATGGTTACTTTGCACCCGGCCTAATGCGAACCGGAAAGTGGCAAAAGAATCCGCCAGATTCCATTTCCATTGCGCCTCCATTCGAATTAGAGTCGTGCATTTTTGATGATGTAAGGAGTCATAAACGTTACTCATGTTTACTTATGAACAAGTGCAATAAAAGCGAATTCCCTTCTTACCGGCAAAAAACAGAAAAAAAAAATCCTTGATAATAAATTTCACTTCAAATTACTTAAACGCCAACAACGACGACGACGAGAACGATGACGAAGGGTGGCTGCCGCGAAAGCTTGAATTATGATTCACATATAAATTATGGAATAATATCCTGTGCTCGGTGCTTATTCAATAATAACAAAGTTATTAAGTGGCACTCGAACTCGATGCTTCGCTCTTAATTAAATCGTTTTGAAATGCAATTATGAGAGCTGGTGGAGAACAAGGAATTTAGGAGTCGTTTTCTTCAATTGTCTCCCCCTCATTTCACACTCTTGTATGTTGGCTTGGCGCTCGCATTAATGATGAGTACTGTTTCTGTTCTGGGGGGGGAGTTCCAGGAAAATAATCTCAAGTCGGGTGAGCTGTGCTGCTTGAAACAATTTTAATTGCTGTGAGAAAATGAAAAAGAGAAACGTTCGAGATTTGGCATCCAATTAAGGGAAGGAACATGAAAAAAAAATATTGAATTAACAATGTTGGTCTCTCGAGTCTAGTGTGCCCCTTAAAAGACGGGTGGCTTAAGCCAGTTCCTTTTCGATCAGATAAGGAGCATTAAAATTAAGGATGTTGAGGGATTTGCACTTTGCAATAAGAGTCCTCATAAAAAGTTTCATCTTCTAAGGTCTCGAAACAGAGCCCGTAAGGGATCACAGCCGATTATATTTTTCGCATGAATGGAAAGGATCCGCGGTTATATTTCCGACCATGGAAAAGAAGACTGAGGAGCGTTTTCATGACAAATTATACTCTCGGGGGTTTGTCATTGCCTTTCGAGAGGAGATGTTGTGGTTATTTTCTTTCAAACTTGTGTCAGCTTATGCTTAGCTCCCATCCACTAAGTCATGGCTTTTTGATTAAACTACGAGAAAGGTGAACTCCTTTACTACCTCAAGGTTATAGCTGCCAATAACTTTGTTTTATCCTAAGCGTTGCATAGATCTTTGTCAAAACAAATATTTAACTTTCTTCTCTTTCATCAAGACCAACTTCTTGAGCCTCTAGGAAGGGTCGCTGAAAACTTGCCACAATATCAATCTCATCTGGGTATTACAGCGGCCGGACGGACCTATGAAACGTTATGATTTCCATGATGATGCATGCTCTACGCCCTATCGGTTTTAGTGGGAGAAAAAGTCGCAAGACAATACAGTCCCAAAGTCTGCAATATGTCTAGAATGGTTTCGAGTAGATAAATATTTCCAAATCCCATGGTAAGTATATGTATACAGAGTTGCTCCAAGTAATGAATACTGCGGCCTTAAAGTCGATGCAGAGATGGTGAATTTGTTGGCCTTTTTTTAGGATTTGTGAGATATACAGTCGACTGCCAGGGTGTAATGTGGTCCAAAAGGACCGTTTAAGATGTTCACAGAGTACGCTGGAAAAAAAAGTATAATACGTGACATTGAGGAACGGTAGGTCTCTGTAGTTTTCGCGAGATATATGATCGCTTTCTTGACAATGGAGCATGGTTTGACCTTGTGGGCAATCCATTTAGATGTTGGTCACAGTAGATACTCTCAGCTTACCATATACATAGCTTCCTAACTCACGTTTCTGCTCTTTGGACCTAAAAGAGGAACGGCTATGTATGTTAAATTCAATCAACTCCGATCTCGACAGCGTATTTTTTGTAGTTTTGTTTTGTAAAAAGAATCCAACTCTGTCCAGCTGCAGCTATTGGTTGCTGCTCCCCGATCAGGCTCGAATCTATACAGTTCGAGTCACAGGCAAACAGAGTACACAGCACACTTAATACAATGATGTTCAACAAATAAAGTGGAATTCAATGCGTCCAAAGTCTAATGCTGTGTTCTTTGACTTAAAGGATATTTAAATCTCAAACCACTACCCAAGAATGGTACTTGCATTGCCGTAACCGAAAGGCTTTCCATATTCAGTTTGAATGACCACATATTTGAAGCCGGGAAAAATGCTGCGAATTGTCTAGGATTTTTTGAAAGGTCCAAAAAAATACTTCTGAAAATTCCCTTCTGATCTGGCTTCAATCAACAAGGCGTTATGTGCCCAAAGCTGGACTCTAACGCTTATAACGTTGGTATACAAAAAAAGGACTATGCTGCTCCTTGGAACCGCTAAATTCCGTGGAAACGTATTTGAGAAGATCGAATGCTTTACAGTAGATACGTAGCGTTGTATATTGCTTTAGTTCATTCACGATTGGGATTGAATTATTTGGTATTTATTTTAGTTGGAGGAACCATGGATTGTCAAGGACGATGTTTATTATTGGCTGTACTGGCATTTAAAAAAAAAAAGTTATACATAACAAAATCAACAAATTTTTTCGTGTCACGAAGTGCCCAGTTCCATTTGAAGAATTTCTAGTGGACCAAGGAACTTGAAAATCGGTTCATCAGGGGACCTTGGAATATAACTAAAGGCAAATTACTGAAAATTTCAAATTTATAATTGTAAAGTGGTAAAAGTGCCATTTTATTGAAAAAGAAGCAATTTTGCCCCGACTATAACCCTATTTGGGTGGGTTGGAGGGGGATATTTGAAGAAGTCGTAATTTTGTGGATATATGTGAGGTACGACCTAGCTGCATACCAAATTTTGAATTTCGAGCTGTACTGGAAGTCCGAAATCTTTTTGTGTCACACTTTTCCATAGAAACGTTTTCAAGTTAAAAAATGTCCAGTGTATTCTAAATAGAATCCAATATAGCGTTTTAAGTCTTGTAAGT
This sequence comes from Criorhina ranunculi, assembly GCA_951813785.1. NCBI lineage: Eukaryota > Metazoa > Arthropoda > Insecta > Diptera > Syrphidae > Criorhina > Criorhina ranunculi. The sequence goes on along the minus strand of OX638383.1, from coordinate 8,752,455 downwards.
AAAATGATACTGCGACTTCCATAGAGGCTATTGAACTGTGAAATACCCAGTCGCTTTGTCTTTTCATCCGTAGTAGGCGTCATGCTTTAGGTTAGGTTAGGTTGAAATGGCTGCTAGCTATTGCCAGCACACTTAGACCAGTGCTAGGTCCATTGTGATATCACATGGATCTGAAGAGATCTCCATACCTACTCGTTAAACCAATTGGAGCTTTTTATGAAGCGAAGGAAGTCTCTGATATCCGTGTTTATCAGATCACCTAAGTCGTTAAAGTAGAATTCCCCTAAATGGAGTCTTCTTTTACGGGAGAGAGCTGGACAGTTACAAAGAAGGTGGGGAATAGTTTCTTCCTCCTCTTCGTCCATGCAGCTTCTACAGAAATCATTTGAATGGACGCCAAGCCTTGTCATGCCTGTCGTGCTTTAAATAATCACCATTTTATCTTAACGCCTTCTTTCGGATGTTCTGTCAAATATAGGGATTCCTTCCTAAGCTGTACAACAAGGATGTGGAATCATCGGCATAAATGAAATTCCGTGTATCCTCATCTCAACAACCTGGAAGCATTTTAAATCAATGTGCATCAGTATCTCCTTCGTTTTCATGCTTCAGTTAAAGATTTGTCATGATCCCTAAAAGACGCAACTATAATATAATAGACATATTTTGAAATGAATTAAAGCTTTCTTTTTGCCGATTACTTTCTTTGTTTGTTGCTTGTTCAGTAGCTTCTGGAAATGCATCATCTAATCTTCCCAGTTGATAAGTAGATTTCTTGCACTTTTTCGAACAGCTCATGCCCGAGAATATTAATTTCAGCTACTAAGTGAAAAGAAGATTCTATACAAGGCACAAAGTGAACATTCTATGTAGGTAATTCTGCACAAGGACTTTACAAACAAATTTAGGGTTTCATCAGAGAAACGCGTTACCTGCGATTCTCGTACAGCAGCAATTAGTCCTAGTTTTAGGGAGCCTGTCCAACTGCTGTAGGAGCTAATATTTCTCTTTAAATACATTTTTTCGTCAATCAAAACTTAGTTGGTTCTTTGGTGCATACACTATGCCACAGTATCGTTAGGGTTCAACAGAACTTTGGTGAAGAAGACTTTGTCTTCTTCGTGTTATTTCTAAACCCTACTGGATAATCAGTTCCATTTCTATTCCCCGCATTGTTCATCGAATCAGTTCAAAATTAGAAGCAGAACTGTCTGCAATCCTATAGTCAGCCTACCTCTTATGTCTAATGAATTTTGTCGAAATATTTTATTTAAATCTCGAAACAAATAAGAATCCTTAATCTAAAAACAAAAAGAAAAACCCAACAAAAGAGAAGTAAAATTAAATAAGAACTTTTCGTTGTTGGAATACATTTAAAAGGCACTCGAGGGACATTAGATTAAATCCTGGCATTGTGCATTTATCACGTACAGAATATTGGCTTAACCCTGGTTTTCTTAGGATGATGGGTGTTCCGGTTGCTGGTGGTTTGTTGGACAACCAACAGAGAGACCACCAACTCTACTGAATGTCACTTAAGACTGAAAGTAGAAAAAAAAGAAGAAAAAAGTGAAGGCAATAACAAATGCACACACCCTCAATACAAGTGCGAGTACGATGCTCTTAGGTGGAAGTTGTACATATGTATGTACATAGGTATTATTTATTTGGTTGCGGTTCTAAATAAAATGTGTAATTTACTGTACTTCCACTTTTGCTCCTCCAACAACCGCAGGAGCAGGAGAAAAACAAGAGTGTTCGCCATCATCAACAAGCAAGAAAGTCATGTCCTTTGTACGAGTATGTACACACACACACACGACGTCATCCTCTGGGTGGGGGGAGTTTCTTTTTGGCTTTTTTTTCTGTTTTCTCTTTTCTTTTATGTTTATTTTGTTATTTGCAAAGTTTTGTTCATTTGCTAGCTGCTTACGTTTCTTTGGTCCTTTTTTACGCTAATGCTGAGTGAAAATTAAATAAAAGTTTCGCAATTCCTTTGTTTTCCCCGTGCTTTTTGTAGCAAGTGACATTTTTTTTTTCTTTTCTCTTTGTTCTTCTACTGTTTAACACTGCACAGGGGACAGATAGGGGATTACGACGACAACGACGAAGAAGACGACGTGAGAAAACTCAAATGAGAGAAGATATTTGATTATATCATGAGGAAGGTAGTGAGCAGTTTTTTTTTTTTTTGGGGAATAACCAGCGAATTATCTAGCAAATGGAAAAATGAAATGAAACGAAGTAAAACGAAAACAAAGAGAAATGAAATTAGCTTCCAGAATGAAGTCATAAAATGGAAGGAAACTGTCGCGGAAATAGCTGTCAAGTAAATAGTCAAAAAAAAAAAAATGGAAGTAGAACAGATATGAATGTTTGAAGGGAAAAAGAAACACAAGGACTTGATTTAGTTAACTAAATTAACCCCAGTTTACAGGGGTTTAATAAAGTTCGATAAAGGAAAGAGTGTTTGTAAGCATACAAGAATCAGTTGTAATGTTGTCCAACGTTCAAGCAGTCTATGGTTTTTGATGTGATCCAAGGAATAGATAGAGGACACAAGTATCTTAAGACGTTTCTTAGACCTCGCCCAGTTCTACCATCAAATCAACACGGTTCCAGGCGGTGAATCCAAGGTGCCTAGTAACTTGTATGGAGAGCGTTTATTAATGACGTTTTCTCCCTTCCTTATAAATAATTGCATTCCTTGGCACACAACAGCACTATTGACTTCCCTTCTTCTTTGGCTATTTTGGACTTAAATTTATAAGTGTTTGGCGCAGCCATTCCATATGGACGCATTAAGTCATGATCAGACGAAAGCACACCCGACGAATGGTACCTCAGCATTGTCGTAATCCTCAAAAAATGTGACCCTCTACATTGCACCAACTAAGCAAAATCACCTACAAATCTTATCCTCCATCTTGTGTGAGCGTTTAAAGAGTTTTGTTCACAACCTGATTGGTCCATATCAGTGAAGCTTTAAGCCAGTAAAGTCCACCACCAACCAAATATTCATACTACTTCGGAAAAAAAAACTCCGGGAATTTCAAATCCATACACACCATCTTTTTATCGATCTTAAGGCCGCGTATGATCGCACGTATAGAGACGAACTATACAGAGCAATGTCTAGTTTTGCCATAGATGCCAAAACTTGTCCGTTTGTACAGGATGACGATAGAGAACGCCCGCTGCTCCATCAATATTGATCAAGATCTCACCGAGATCTCTCTACACAAATGTAAAAAAAAAATTGTCCAATCGATTCTACCGTCTGTTACCATTTCTACTTCTACATGCCATTGATGCCTGCGCCAATATCATTATCGACTCCGGCATAAAGGGTGTAACCATCAATATATTCACCGATAAATCGAGCAGGTTGAAGTTTGCATTACTGTAACTCAAAGACCTTTTCAGGCTGCTTCAATGTTCTCCAAGACCTCTCAAAGCGGAATAAAGTCAAGCTCTGGTGGATACCAGGACACAGAGGCATTGAAAGCAATGAAATTGCAGATCAACTTGCCAGAAAAGTTTTTCAGAAAGATACATAGGTACTGAACCCTTCTGGAACATTTCTTCTTCCGCGTTCAGATCGAGTCTGGACAGTTGGGTTAAATGGAACTTCCTATCCTACTGGAATAACAATCAACTCAGACGGGCTTAAAAGGCCAGCTGACCCCGGAACAAAACCACAAAAGGATTCTCAACCACAAAAGGGAAGATATCAGAAGGCTTTTCGGCTTCCTCACCGCTCACTGCAGCCTCAGATACCGCTTACATAAACTAAATATAGTTCAGGAATCTGAATGCCGACCCTGCTAGAGGAAGACGAATCAGAGGAACACGTATTATGTGAGTGCGTAGCTGTCTGCAGAGTCAGCAAACGGTTTCTTCACAAGGAATTCATAACACCGGAGGACATTCGTAATGCCTCGAATCACAGAAGCATCGCCTTGAATAATGTTTGCCCCTACGGGAAAGCCTACTAAAATTATAAGTCAGTTCGGCGACCGTATAATAAGGTTCCAGCAACGTCTTTCCTGATGAACTTCTACTGGTTTGTTTCCCCGGTTCTTAACTATAATGACTCAAAAGGGTTTTAGTGTTTTCCATGAAAATTTCCACAGATCCATGAGCATGTATTCCAAGTCTTCTTTGTATAGATTAAAAAAAAAATCACTGCACATAAAAAGTTCGAACCCAAAGCTTCTTCCCTCTTCGAAACATCTGCTAAAATTCCATTACAAAACCATCACAACACAAAACAATGCCAATTTTTCGAAACCAATAGATGTGAAGAATGGTATGAGAGTGTCATTTGAGAAATGAAATTGCCCAAGAAAAAAAAAAAGATGATGTCTACGAACAATAAGCAGGGAGAATATTTCCGGGGAAACATTCACAGTCATTATTTCCACTTTGTTACTGCATAAGCCTACTTCGAATCTATTAGCGTATTTCTAAAATATGTCTCCTTAGGGGGAGGTATTCTTTGAAAGCAGTCATTTTCTACAAAAGGGAAACAAAAAAAGAAAAAAAAAAACATCAACAATAAATGGGAAAATGAGAGAATAAAAGGTTTTCCATTCCACAAAAGGTAAACACCCTTGCGATAAATGTATACTTTAAGAACCGGAAGGAAGAGAATAAGCACATCTTTAGGTTTATTATTCTACGTTTAAGATGTTTTGGTTTACATTTTGGTTTGAAACTCGAAATATGCATGTTCTAGTGCAAACCAAGGTTATTTGTGTGGAATGCGAGGCTCACACTCTTGTTAAAGAACAATGATTTCGCTGGCATTGCACCAAATATCTCGTAGATTGGGAAGTTATCTATCTAATCGACATAGACCACATTATGATGCATATTTTTCGGTATTGAATCACATGGACTCGATGGAATTTCTCCAGTGAAGCTGCAGGAGGGCTTTGACACTGTGACACTTTGGTAAGCGGAAGGAGAACCTTGCATAGTCATCGCACTCTAAGTTGCGCAATAGTGTCAGATGCTTATTGACTAAACCTTACCTTCGCAAGCCTTTTTTAAAGAAGGAAATTTCCAAATCCCAGGAGCACTCAAAACTTGTTTCGGTCCATTGTACTCGCAGGTAGAAACCCCTTTTTGGTGTAGTGGTTTGAGAAACAGAGATTTTGTTTGTTTCTCCTTTTTTTATTTTCAAGCGAACACACCTTACAAACTTTACTCCTAGCTAGGCAAAACCACCGTCCGGTATTTCTTCAGGGGGCGAGTTTTTCTGTTTACACACCCATCAATGTCTAAGTTTGCAGCACTCTTCTCAGCTTTCTCCCTGTCTGAGTTCAATTGGTACTCGGGTTAATGATGTACTAGCCGCATCCCAACTTCCCTCTGACTTCATTATCCATGCTATTATATTTTATTTAGGAAAGGTAGGTACTATTTATTCCACTTTCTAGTCTTTGTCCTTCCTCAAGCCATCTTGAGCAGTTAAAAACGATATGTTTTGGAACTTCTTCATATCCAGGATATGCTGGGCATTCTGGTGAATCAACGAGTCTAAAGCAATAGAGATATCGCCGATAGCCGCCTTGATCTGACAGAAATTGCGTGAATTTGTCATTTACTTCCCCATATCTTCTGCTTATCCTGGAACGACTTTGTCTGTCAACCTACCTCCCTTGTTTGGGGTACCCCATCATTGTTATCACATTCTAAGTAGGGCTCCAGATTTCATGTGTTCACGTGAACACGAACTACACGTGTATTTACGATTTGCGTGTAAATACACGTGTACCCGTGTCTATGATAGCATGTTTCACGTGTACACGTGCCTCGTGCACACGTGTATTAAAATACACGGATCGAATCGAGAGCCCTAATTCTAAATGATACCTCTTTTGTGCTCTTATTTCTTTCGCTGTTAGGTTCTCGTTTCTTCCATCCCGAAATCTTTTGGTTTATCAGCTAGGATGTCAATAGGGACCACACGAGTTATGACGTACGTAGTCTTGTTTGAGATTATCCTATGGGCCGATAGAACTTCAAGTGCGGTTAGTCTATAGTCTTCAGGCCCCAGTATTTGACAACATTTTCGAAAACGAAGAGTGTACATATGATGCCTTCTTTAATATCTGTAGTCGCAAGGAAAAACAACATAAGTCGACTTGTGTTGTGTGTGAATTATGCTGTTTTTCCTTGTAGCCACAGATATGTACCAAAGTTTAGCCGATCGTCTAGTATGCATATATCGTATACATAACTCTTCACCTTGACTTTTGTGGCTCCTAATGAGCGCTATCTCTGATTTGTATTCTGCCTGAGCTTATCTCTTTGATTCTAGCCATTCTTTAACAGATGCGATACTATCGTTCGCATTCAAATCTAGCTCATCTAGCTCACTTATGATTTGTACTCCGTCGAAAATGTCCGTCTGAATATGCATCGCACATTATATACCACAAAAGCGGTCCAGAGTCAGAGCCTTTTAGAGTGGAACGCCGGCGGTTATGAAGTACTTCCTTGTCCCTATAGCACTAAATACTATCCTGCGGTGTGGATGAATAGATCACATAGATATGTGCATATATACCTCTAAAGTATGTAGATGCATACTTCAAAATAACATGCGGATCATAATAAGAATTCTAGAACATTGACTTTCGGTGCTTGATCATCCATCAGTCCTACGGACTATTCCGAGAATTCCAAAAAAGCAAACAATCACCCGCTGGCGGTTCACAATGTCACCTCAATTCTAGATCATCCTTCGAGATCTCCAAATCTAGAAGACTAACACCACGCACTGCCACCATTTTAGTCTCAGTCGAATTTGACATAAACAGCGAATGACTAACCTAATGGGCGAATAGCCCCATGCAACTAGATTGATCGAAATTGTGAACTTACCTTACCCCAAAACGTATTGGTGCGATTCAACCGCATACAATGCAACTCCGGCGTATGAGCTGATGCATTGCATCAGTGGGTGTTTCAACTTCACCAAGCTATGACTGTGGAGCTGAACGACAAACAATAAGAAACAACTGTAACAGAAGGTCTACTAAGGTCGTATCCCAAAAACCCCTTTCGCAGACGCGACGTCTACTTCAATATAACTTTACAAGAGATTGCACATCGTCAGTGCAATTTAGGTAAGTTATTTGACAATATATAATTACTGTTAGGATGCTGTTTTAACGATGAATATAATGGCGGTTCCCTTTGGACACTAGATCCGTTGTTTTACAACCACTTTCATTGATTTTATGATCTTCTATTGATTTGCCATTTAACAAGCAACATTACCACATCACTCGTCCTCCCAAAAGCACAAAAGAAAACATAAAACTCAAATTAACTCTGGAGAATCAATATATATTGCACCCTCCTTTATAACATTAAGTAACATCATATCAACCCCTCGTTTCATTGACATCTCATTAGGCATTTACCTCTATTACCAACATCGTCACCATAGATGCGAGTGTTCTGTAACGAAAGCAAGCCCATTAAGGATTCACAGATCCTCCGCGAGCAAATACACACATTCACCAACAAATCCCCAAAATTACCATCGAAATGTGATTCCACCCCCCCACGAGGACATAGAAAAACACGTAAAGAAGCGCGGCGAAAAGATCTCATTAAGTGGACGAAACAAGGGTTGGATGAAATTTGTTCAATTCAACACTCATGTTCATGTCTGTAGTATCTCCCACTGCACATCTGACTGCTGCTTAAGGACCAAAGGACAAATCCACAAAATGTTTCAAGCTGTTGTCTTTCGTTCATTTGCAGCAAATTAATAAGATACCAAGAACCGGGGCCCGGTAGACAACTTTGCAACTTTCATTCGGTAGCTAGATACTTTTCTCAAAATCTCATCATCAGGCATACGATGTAGATATCAATAGTATTCCAGTTTACTATTGCCGGTGGAAAGATACTGTGATCTCATCCCTAAAGGGGCCACCAACCTGTCCAAAAACTTGTGCCGTAATCTGCCTTGAGACTGGATCAAATGATATCGCAACAGAGTCTCATGCTCCCCCGTGCAACGCGGAGTGTCTATTAATTTAATGATAATCGCAAGGACGCTTTATGTCGTTTTTACCAATTTTCTCTTTCATAGGTTGCGTAGAGCTTTGGCAACTGTTTTATTTTTGTTTCCGGAATCCCAAGTGGTCTCATTTAATTTATTATCAATTCATATCCTCGCATTGGATCCTTTATGGGACAACGTCAGGGTATTGCATTCAATCGAAAGTATCGTGTGGCATTGCGTGGTTCGATTTCTATTACTGTGCTTGGAATTTACTATGCAATTGGGACTGAGAGTTGGCGGACTAAAGAAACAGTTGGGGGTGGTGGCAAAAATTCTTCGCCCGATAGAGCTGTGTGAGGTTACGAGCGTGGTTGAGCATCAGATGGCATTCGTTGGCAATCGATGAAAATTGATGCGGGAATTACATTCGCTTACTGGCAAGGATGCGTGTAGAAGTGAAGATATTTTGTTTGTCAATATTGGTGGAGTGCAGACATCAGCAAATTGATCACGTTCCAAAGTTTACGTTTGCATGAAATAGTAATAGGTAATGGAAGAGCCAAGTTGGTGACCCACATGTACTTAGTTAATGACATTAAGGAAGTACTAACTTGGGGAAGTTTCCTGTGTTTTTTTTTTTTTTTTGCTTCCTAGGAAATAAGGTCGATGCGAGGACTCAAGAGTGAAATGGTCACTTACTACTTGAAATAGCAGGTACGTGCTGAAGGAATAAATGTTTGTATGAGACTAGAATATGACGAGCCGAAAGCTGTTTTGTTAAGTGCATAGCTGAAGTTTTTCATCAGCATTAATAGTTTGCGGTTTTAGAAGTCGCGGATTAGTGTTACTGTCCACTCTTTAGCTTTGCAATGTTATGATCAAGTTGCATCATACTGATTAACATCCAAGCAATGTAGTTTATCTCTGGGATTTATGTCGCAAATGGTAGGAGAACTATAAACCTAGAGAGAAATGGGTTGGCGGTAGAGAGAAAATGTCCTTTGGTCGTGTTACCTTAGGCAACTGGTCTTGGAAATTTAGTGAAGGGCTTTCACTTCGTGCCTTTAAGGTCTCGCATGTCCGATCTAGAAGTAGTTGCGAAATCGATTGCGTTTTCTGTGGTGGCGTGAGCTCCTATCGTGCTTATATTGTTCAATTTGGCCTTTGTGTGGACTGTTGTCAGTCATTTGCTCCCATATCTAAAACTCAAATAAACAAATCTTTCTATCTTTTAGTTATGTTACTTTTAAGCTGTTAAAGTTGACTGCGCAAACCGCTCCGATAAGAACTTAATGTCTACCTACCTTTCAGTGTCCTATACACAGTACACACAATAATTAGTTGTCCAATCTTGATTTTTTGACAAATTGGATCAACTCACGCTTTAACTTTAAGTACAAGTCCATCTAAATTGCAACTAATTGAAGGTAATCTCCAACTTCGATCGGATTCCCAACCCATACGCGCTAGAATTACATACTCTTAGTTTTTCGACTTTTGGTAGTGTGTATGGGAGACTTAATACACTTATTCGTCTGTTTGTTACAGTCTCGTACCCAGCTATCACTTTTTAAGGTCACTTGAGTCATCTTTATTGGAGCGAAATAAAAAACAGCTACGGTCCCCAGCTGTCACTTTGAACTGAAGAGAAGGCGAGGAGTATAGAAGTCTAACAAACAAAAACAACTTCGGCGAACAACGTTCCATAGAGATTTCCAGGGAACTGAGGCAGATTAAAGCTTCGTTCTTATTACGAACACGTAACACACGGGTATTTCCCGATACAAATATTTTATTTTTTTCAGACAATCTATAAATTGTTTACTCTCCACAGCTACAAGCTCAGTTATCGCTTGCAATGATTGCAGTTTACTTCGTATTGCTGGTGGCCTTGGCCTCCAGCTCCGCGGTTGAAGTGTCGACTAGTCTCGGTGATATTCGAGGTGTTGTGCTTAAGTCACGCTTGGGGAAAGACTTTTACGCGTTTCGTGGCATTCGATATGCTAAACCTCCAGTGGGTGAATTGCGATTTAAGAGTCCCGAACCTGTAAGCCCATGGAAGCCGAATGTATTCGATGCCACAGATGATGGGCCAATATGCCCGCAAACTAACTTCAACTCGACGGACTATTCAGAGGATTGTTTGAGTCTTAACGTGTATTCGAAGAATTTAGATGCGAAAGCGTCCAAACCGGTTGTTATTTATATCCATCCAGGGGGATTCTACGTAGTCTCCGCACATAGTAGATTCTTTTCAGGTCCACACTTTCTGATGGATCGGGACATTGTGCTGGTCACTATTAATTATCGTTTGGGGACGTTGGGTTTTCTTGCCACTGGAACTGCAGACGCACCGGGCAATGCTGGACTGAAGGATCAGGTGTTGGCATTCAAATGGGTCAAGGAGCATATTCGTAATTTCGGCGGTGACCCTAATTCGATTACTTTGCTGGGCTACAGTGCGGGAAGTCTAAGTATTGGATTACACATGGCTTCACCTATGTCGAGGGGATTGTTCCACAGGGGTATCGCAATGAGTGCATCGCCAGTTTCACAAGTGCAATACCCTACGGAACAGTTGGAGTTGGCTAAGAGGCAAGCGGAATTGGTGAAGTGCCCCACAAATACTGTAGGCGCCATGACACAGTGTCTAAGAAAGGTAGCGATTGTTTCAATATGTGAATCCTAAGACTGATTTTTGTTTTATTTCATTGTAGACACCAGTTGATGAGTTTGTTAGGACGATGCCAGCAATGTTCGAATTCGGTTACAATCCTATCCTCAACTGGATGCCAGTTGTAGAGAAGAATTTTGGACAAGAAAGGTTTGTTGTTGAAGATCCAACTGTATCTTATCAAGCAGGCAGAATTCAAAGGACACCGCTTATTGTTGGGATGACAAAGGATGAGTTTGTTCAAGGCGCTTACGGTAAGTTGCTAGAAAGGTGGAAGTTCAATTCAATAGATCACCCTAAACTATTATTTAGACGTGTTGCAAAATGAGACACAAACGCAGCAGTTGAATGAGAACTGGGATACATTGGCACCAATCTGTTTCCAATATGAGCGAAACACCCCAAGATCAAGGGAGATAAGCACTGTTTTGAGGAAGGAATACTTGGACAATAAACCGCTGATAAGTAAAGGACCATTTGATGAGTTAGGAAAGGTTAGTTTGAAACGGGATATGTTATTTCATTTAACAAAGTTTTGTTATAGCTTTTTAGCGACGGTGTCATTAGCTTTGGAGTTCACAGGTTAGCTCATCTAGCTGCGAGATATGTGCCAGTACATTATTACCGGTTCTCGTACAAGGGTCGTTATAGTTACTTCACTTATCCAGGAACCACTCCATATGGTCAGTTCGTTTTTGGACTCTAAGAGCAGCTTGACTAAAGATAGTTTTCTTTTTTTCTAGGAACTGTTCATCACGATGAATTGCTGTACCTACTCTATATTCCTGTTTTGACTCCATTGTTCTCAAAGACCGACCCAGAGGATACAACTATTGAGCGATTAACAAGAATGTGGACACAATTCGCTAAGACAGGGTGAGTTACAACTAAACATTCTCATCATGGATGTGGAGTCTTTGAATGTGTAATTTTAGTGATCCAAACAACCCTAACGACGATTACCTAAAGAATTTACGCTGGGACCCATTGAGTTTGAAAAAGGAAAACTATCTGGATATTGGGAATGAGCTAGTGATGAAAGAAGGTCTCTATTTGGAACGTTTTGCAATCTGGAATAAACTATTTCCGCTGAATTGGACTGGACATCCGTGCAAACGCGGCCATCACAGTGAAGATTACCCCGAACCAGAGGGGCAAAGGTATCACTGAGGTGGTTTCTCAACAATTTGCGCCATGCGAGGGGAACTGTATTCTTTTTCGAAATAAAGAAGTTTGTTGACTAAATGGCACTCTCTTAAGGTTATGCCAATTCAACAACTGCTAATAGAGCTACTTAAACAAATCTTCAATTCTCTATACATGGGTGACCAGGTTCCCATCACTATTTCGAAGAACGTGCATTCCGACCTCGAAGCCAGCTGCCAGTAGCTTGGCCTTCCTTACTGCCAGATGTTGTTGGATAGAGAAATGGCTGGATTGAACCATTCGGACTTATTGATATAACGTAAGTATTCCAGATCATTGAAGACGAGGGCAGGACACACAAAACAGGTGCTAAATAGATTCCAATCCTTCTTCGTCCCTGCTACTCCTACAATATTTATTGCGAGGTCCTCCGAGCTGTACATTGTCCACCAGCAAGAATGCCAGAATCAAGTCGTGCTTGGATTGAGTTTAGTCTGTGAAGTCAGATCGAGAACTGTCGAAAGTGTTCCCATCTTCAAAGAGGGACAGGGATAAAAGTTCTGACCCTTTCCTTCCAAGTTAATCAATTCTTTCATGGCCTATTATATCCGTATAGCCCGCTGCCTAACAAAGTATTAAGTTATTGCCTATATGAGCACACAAAAAACATTTTGCAAAAGACTTCAGCCCCAGTACCAATGTCGATCTCTTTGAATCCGTGACAGGTTAACACTAGCTATTGTCTAGTTATTCTGTCAGAAATTCGTGTAAAGGGTCTTTCATTAAGCGCTTCCTATCTTTAAATTTAAGTCAAACAAAATCCACACCAAACAGTGCCTTTTCGGGATGCATTGGACGCTCTTGGATCTCGTGTGGATTAGTATCGTCCCAAATTCGACAATTTTGTTTGTTGTATTCATTCAGAAATGGGCCTCATCGCTGAAGATGATTTTTCAATGAAACTGCTCCAGAGCCCATTCAACGAACACACCTCGTTGTCTATGGTCGTTTATGGCAGCCAATTTGACAGATGTAGCTTCAACAATATGGCCGCTATCAACTGTCAAAGTTCGGAAGTCCCTATTGGAAGACCCTTTATAAGTTCAGCCTTCAGGTCTTTGTGGATAATTTTCCTTTGACTGACTTTGGAAATATGGAGGAAATCCCCTAGCTCAAAAAAACCGAAAAATGCAGTACAGTGTATAGACTAAGGACCTAGGACGCAATAAATCTGGAAAAACGGCGAATCTCGAAATCTTCTTAACCTGTCTATTGCACTTCCTTCAAACTTTTTCTAAACGCTGGATGTATAATACCTTGAACGCGTTTGATCGAGCCTTGGTACTGCGTTCTAAGTTCTGAGGATATGCGTCGAAATTGTGGATCTGATAAAGTTGGAGCAAATGAAATCAATTTTCCGCCTCTAAACATGATTTAAACTTCTCCTTCCATGCAGCATCGTGAACGACCAGCCACATCCCCCTAATCGTTCACTATCCTCAAGACTGATTTCTTTTTTTCTGATATGGAATACAACGTCTGCCATGGATTCCAAATATCCGCAACATTAGAACTTCTAGTTCGCGAAAACTCGTTACCAACGAAAGCTTCATCTTCCACCACAAAATGTCTACGAAGGGGACGAGCACGAATAGTTTGAGGTCATTTACCTTAGAAAATGATTTACGCTAAACTAATGCTACACATAAAAAGGAAACCCATATCGATTGCAATGAAATATTCAAAACGACTCAAGACTCCTTACCGATGGAAAGCATTTAAATTCAAACATTTCCACACCGAGGAATAAGATCCTTCCAACTATGTAACTCCCACTAATGCTCGAATCCAAATGTTTTCTACGTAAATCATTCGTAGTTTTTTTTTTTCCAAATTTTTCATTTTTTTTTTTTTTTTTTGTTGCGGGTATGGTGGCAGCATAACAAGGATCCTATCGCCATCATCATTATCATCATCACCTTCATCCCAGGAGATAAATGCATTTTAACATTTCAAATGTAAAGGCCAAAGGCGGCACACACTCGTTGTAGTTGTTACCACCACCCAAAGGACCCTTCTTGAACCATGTAATGGCGCTCATATATGTATGTATGCAAAAATTTGCATATTTTCTATGGACTATGGTGTGCGAAGAAAAATGGAAATCCCTTGCGAATTCGCCTCCTTTAAGCTCATGTTTGCCTTATTCCGGAGCTCTGTTCACAGTGTTATCGTCTCTTTTGTGTCGTTCCTTTGCTCATTTCTAAGCATTCAGCAGTGTGTGTGTGGAAATATTTGTAAGAAGTCATACACCTGCGGAAAGGTGTTGAATGAATGCATTTTGCTTTGTTATCCCTACAATATACACTCACTTATTCACTCACCCGAAGGCACTAACTCACAAAAGGCTATATGCGTAGTGGATGGAGAAGCTTCTGCTTATCAAACACATCCTGAGTCGCTAGCGTGGGTGAGAAGTGTCAGAATGTGTAATATCTTTCTTCTGAGTAGCATTCGTCCTTGTTTTGCTTTTATGCATTCCTAACAGAGGTGTTGTGAAACCTCGGCGGCTTTGGCGGTTGCATTGCTTTGTGTGGGATGCGGCCAACCTCGGTTTGTGTTGTGTTGTTGGCCTCACAAAATGGGAAATTGTGCGAAAAGTTGCTAGAGTAGAAATTATTATTTATTTCTCGTTTATTCTTTGCTTTTTGTTGCATAACAAACAGGTAGCTTAGCTCTATCTAGGGTTAATGTATGTGCGAATGGGAGATGGAATAGTGTAGAATAGATTAGTTCCTTTGCTGGGACATTTCTTTTGGGAATTGTGAGATGTACAAAGCTTGGTTAAATTGGCATTGTTAACATTTGGGGAAACAATACCGTTGTTGTATGTTTGTTTATCTTTTCTGAGAACATGTGAATGCATGGAGTAGTGTCCATATTGTAACATGTAGCCAGAGGACCGGAATGATAAAGCTTTCTCCTGTGCAATTGTTCCTTTGCTATTCCAATTTGTTTTTATTTTCTACTTCAAATAGTTTCTAAATATTACAAAATGCTTACAATGTTACCTCTATTCTTATACGCAACATGATACATGATATTACAAATGGTGTTCAGTTCCTTATCTGTTTAGTTGGCATGTTTTGTTTTTGTTTTTGAGTTCCACTATACGACTTGAATACTTAAGTTCGATTAAAGTGGAACTTGAACACCGTTGGACAGTACCGACTTGCAGTGGTCGGTAGGCTAATTGATTTTTTAAAGGGAAGCAGGATGATTTAGTTTTTGTTCCGGTACGCCAAACTGCGTTGTAAGCTGCTGTAAAGGATACAAATGTAGCACCTGTTTTCAAGTTTTTTTTCGAAACCACACGAAACACGGACCTGATTTGTGCAGCTGCGAGCTGATCGAAAACCTGCTTGCTCAATAGGGACTATTTCATTTCTGATCACTGTAGTTCTGACTAGCGTTTAAGAGGATCTATAGCTCTCCATTTTGCCATCTTATTTCCCAGGTTTCAGAATAGAAATTATCTTCGTTTTTCTTTTAAAGCTTCCGGATGAATCTGGAAAAGAACTGACACAACCAAGCTTCATCGTTTTTACCAAAACGTTTGATGAATTCTGGGATAATTTCGTCTGTCCTAACAGTTTTCATAGACTTACAGTTGGGGATGACTGCTTTTAGCTGGGATATTGCATTCATAATACAGTATTCTGTCACCGCCTAAAAATCCTTTAAGGATTTCCTTGTGGTTCTTGTATGAACTTTTTCAGACTTGACTTTTGAGGTTTCTTAAATGTAGTTCACGATAGGTTAGGCTTTTAAAGCGAAATGGAGTTAGTGTCTCTAGTAAGCCCCATGCTATTCTGTTAGAATGCTTGAAATCCAAGTTTATGGATTTGAGGGATTGTAGCGTTTCTTCTGCAACTTTTTGGGTCAACGTTTTGTGCCAATTTTCGATAAAGCCTGCCGTTTTCTGTACTCCAACCAGGAATGCAATATTCACAAAGGCGACGGGGGATGTATTTCTTTGCAATCTGAACTACAGTACCAATGAATCTTTGTAGTTCTAAGCGCTTGAAATGTGAAATCTGGACAGACTACGAATACTTAACTAAACTTCCATCTTGGACGAGAGATTCCATTTACTATTGGAATTTGTACGTCAGCATGTAAAAAGAAACTAAACAAGTCACGGTGAAGGTACCAGGTTCGAATCCCGATGTCAAAAAAAAAAAGTCGATCAACTGCGGATAAAAGCTGACGTCAACTCTACTGCATAGGCATAACACTGGCAGTAGGGTGGTGGTCATATGGCTTGAAAATGTTTTTGACCGTACTAATGATATCGAATTAATTATAAGCAATAGCAACAATACCAATAATTCTCCCCAGTCATTCTGGACACCACCCTCGGAGCAAAAAAAAACTGAAACCTAATACCACCTGAGTTTCAAAATCACTGCACCAACACTAGCGCTGTGCGAATAGCATCATAAGGGTATTCATAATTATATAAAAATAAAAATAAAAAATTCGAGATTTAAATTAGTGCTAAGCGATATGCTTCTGCGCAATCAGTCAGTTTTGTACTATTGAACGTCGTCACGTTGATACCCCCATAGAATATGTATAAAATATCCGACATAAACTGCCGTAGACCATAGGATATTAAACCAAAAATTGAGACAGCGTCCAGGAACCACTTTTTTTTGGTTTCTTATTAGGCTTACCTTTGGATCTGACGTGTGTAGTGTAGCAAAGTCTGAAGCTTTGGCAAGGAGCACCCATTGATTTCTTCTTCGCTTATGTCTACTCAATTCAATTGACTGATGTGGACAGGGGGTCCAATATATTTTCGGTCGAAGAGTGTCAATTGAATGGTTGGAATTATTTTAAATAGTAACAACTGAGTTATACATTTTTAAGTTTATTTTGCTAAAGCTTCACTGCAGTTCAATGCTTTTAGTTGTTCTGAAATTATTTGACCGATTATTTTACGGTAAACACAATCAAAATTCAATCAAATTATCTACAAAAGTCCTTGTTATACATTTAATGCAACTGATAACGGAAAAAATTTTCAACTGGCATTAAGGAAGCCCACAATATGTGTCAATTACCTGTCAAAATACAGCGAATATTTTAAAATTATGTTAATCTCGTGCAATCTTTGTTTAATTGGATTTTTCACACCTGCTCTTGTGATGTCTCTTTCCATCTTTTACTCTTTACTGTGCACATATCATTGCCACTTAATATGTGTACAGGTTATGCAGGTGCAGACATCAAACCGAATGGCATCCTGCAATTCGAAAACACTACACAAATACGTTATACTACATATGTATGTATGTGTGCATATAACATTCTTCCGATCATTGGTTATGTGAGCTTGTCGATAGCATACATAAATAGTACGTGGTTAACTGTACATGCCTATCGTACTTGGTATGCGAAACGAGACTGTTATTTCATTTAAAAGCCTCCAGGGATGAATGAGTTAATTAAGCGCCTCACAGCCTGACATAATTTCTAGCCATTTATCAGTGACAAAATGACAGTATCTCCCCTGCAATGGCGAACAAAACCAAACCACTATGCACTACCACCACAGTCAATCGACTGGACTGGACAGCCCATTGCTGTCTAGAAATTGTATAATTTTCTAGAATGTCCTTGTACATATTATGTTTAAACTAAACAGTTTGTGTAGCAAGTTTCATTGCAATTTAATTTAAGTTTTGTTTATGTATTTTACATTGATTCTGTGATCGAACATGTACAACTTAAGTCCTCTGCATACGCTAAATAAGAAAGTTGAGCTTGACCAGTAAATGTCTGACAGAAGCCTTGTGAATGTAGGACCTACTGACAGATATTGGTGAGCTTAAGATAATTGAAAACTATGACAGTCAAACATTTTACAACTCTATTAGTCAATGCTACTCTTACCTCATACACACATATGTACAAACATTTTCGATGACTCGCTTATCCTTTGTGTAGGTCGCATTGTTAGATGCTCACCATCGTTTTCGATCTTCCGTCACTGATTCCATATCATCAGGAGAAATCTCTGGATGGTGCCAGGTGATATGTAATATTTTAAACCACCATCTTATTTACTTTGAAGTAGCTTCCGACGTTCCGGGTAACTGCAGAGCGGAGGAGCAAGCAAAGGAAGGCGCAGGTCGGATCACTTCTGATAATGGAGGGGAACCACCTGCCCCCGTCGAGTCGATAAAATATTATCTCGATACTGAAGCTTAAAGAATGGTTTATAGCATTCAACATCAACACTTGTCTTCTGTCAAAACAGATCTGGCCCAACCTGGATCTGAGGAGAACGGGAAGACTTCTGTCCGTGAATAGGATACATATAAGGAATATAGTAGGAGCTCTTATGGGGCATTGGGTGTTCCCTCTACAATTTTTGTAGAAGCTGCAGAGACGAAGAGGAAGAAGAAACGACCACACACCTTCTTTGCACCTGCCCCGCCCTATCAAGGCTAAAGAGGGAAACCCTTGGAGAATACTTCTTCGATGACCTCAATGACCTAGCTAAGTTCGACAGCTTCAAAATTAGGAAAATTTGAATGAGGGTCTTCTTGGTTCTGCACCTAGTGTGGCACAGGATATGGTTCACACCGTTACGGTTACCCAGAACTCCAACTTCAACTTTATTCTTCCTCCCTTAGGAAAGTCACAGGTCTCTGATGCTGGTCCCCAGGTTTTCTTATACGTGGTATCACAACGGGCCTTGTTCCGGCCTAAGTGTGTCCCTGCTTAGTATGGACAGTCACTCAACCTAACCTAACCTATGAAGTTGCTTTCCTCTTGGCATGCTTTTCATGGGACGTCCTGGAAGTCGGTAAGAGACAAGCGAACATCCTATGCCATCAAACTATCGGTGTATAAAGCATTTCGTTCGCCTTGTTTTGGCAGGTAGACAGGTTTAGCAAAAGTTTAGAAGGCCTAACCTCCTCAAACATCATTCTGAGAGTAAATTACTGGTCGATAGTGCTTTTACCAGGACGAAAATCGCTTTGCTCCACCCGTTAGCTAGGCTCATCCACAGCTCTGTAACGCGTTTTGAACATCTTTGCAAAGACTTTTGCAGGAAAAATTAAGAGGGATACTCTGTAATTCGCACAACCTCTCCTTTTATAAAGTTGGACGACAATCATTCCAGTTTGTCAAGCCTCTTACTTAAAGTCTTGATCATTTCTGGTTGGTTTTTTTTGCACATCAGCAGAGTTGCCTACAATTAAATCGACAAAGCTACTTCCTCTACCGTGGGAATATTTTCGGTCCTGCCCAAGACCATAGGTGATAGGTCTGAAAGATCGCTAAAGTGTTGCGAGCTTAAAGGCGTTTCAACTGTATTCGACTCAAATGCTAGCCCTAATAGCAAGAACAGACTACTGTGTCCATTCTATTACTTTTTGATCCACTGCACCACCTAAGTATTCATTGACTTGCAGACGGTCTCTCTGTTATTTTGCTTTCAATGAAGGACACCTTTCTGCCGACCAGACTGTCTGCCCTCAAAGTCAGTTTCTCATAGAAACATGATTGTGTATGTATTTCTCAGCTATGATGCACATGATCACACATTTGTGCTTTCATTCCTCCTCCGGCGAGGTCAGTATGATGTTAGGCCTCCATTTATGGCTTGCTATGCAAGAGTTCGTCCCATTTTCAGCGACCAACCGACGGAATGGTTCGATTCGATGTTTCGTTAGTGGATTGGATGAAATCGTTAGGTCAGCTGAATCCAAATGATTGATGAATAGCTGCAAAACTTGCACTCTGGTGGTAAGTTTGACAGCACTAGGGGATGCGCTCTTTTCTAAATGAATTTGTGGTGGTCGAAGATATTTGATGACCTTTTTTCATCTTCTCACTGGCGAGGACTTTTCTTTATTAGGTACCACCAGTGAAGGAAATTAATAATTTCGAAAATACTTGCACAACTTGCCTTGACACCCTGCTATTCCCCCCCCCCCATCTCTTAAATGACAGTGAGACAAAGCACTACAAATCCTGGCAAATGCACACAGGTCTGCAATTGTTCAACGGCACACCATTTGTGTTATTAATAAAGGATCCTCTGTTGGAAGGAAGTTTTGTGCGCCGCCGATTGTTTTATAAATAAAATGGCATCGCAAATATTTATCCTTATTCAATGGATGAACGGTCGTTTTGCAAGGACTTCTTTCTTCTTCTTGTTCTATATCGAAACAATAAATAGAAACAATAAAAGTGGCGAAGGAATATGAAAACGGGGATTTTGTCCAGAGTCGGCATTTTGTTTGCTGCAGTAATTATGTAGAGGCACAGCGAAGCATATGGCAAGTCCATGATCGAAGGACAATGGAGGGGATTCAATGTTTTTAATTAGCAAATAGCCGGTTGAATTTTGCTGTTTTACGGTCTACCGCAGTGCTGTAGGGTGGTTTATTTTAAAGAAGAAATAATACAAAGTTGTGAATATTGGCATTTAGGACAAGACTTGCAAAACAAAAAAAAAAAAGAATTAATCAACCAATGTATTTTAAGGACTATCCTCAATTGTATTTAAATGTTTTGCTTTTTATGCTTGGTCTTGCTTGGAAATCTAAGAGTTGATTGCTTTGCTGGGTCATAGAACTACCCAGCCCATACGACCCAGTTATAGAAAAATATGATTAAGGTCAGTAATTATGAGGCAAATTGTAACGGTGTGACCAAAAAGTAGTAAGGGATCCTCTAGATTTAAACGTTAATGTGGTACATGTACCAAATTCTCCATTTTCGAAGTGTTGATGTTTAAATGAGAATGCATTTTGTTAACAAACAGAGAAGCATCTGATAAACTTACTTACTTAAGGTGGCGCTACAGTCCGAGGTGAACCTGGGCCTCAACCAACAAGCGTCTCCAGCCAGCTCGATCTTAAGCTAGCTGCCTTCAGTTTCGCACGCTATGTTGGTTGAGGTCCCCTTCAACTTGCGTGCGCCACCTTAGTCGCGGTCTTCCTCTACTGCGCTGTCCCTCGGGGGCGGATTCGAAGATTTTTCAGACCGGAGCATTGGTGTCCATCTGCTCTACATGACCCAGTCACCTCAGTCGTTGGACCATCACTCCTCTGGCTAAGTCGATGTCGCTGTACAACCCGTACAGTTCAGCATCTTACATCCTATTCGCTCCCGACAACATTGTTTCCAGTTTTCCAGAACAAACGCTCTGGCATCTGCAATAACTTGATCCTTAAATCGGAGGTTCGGTCTTCCCTGACATCTTGAATTTTGGGCTGTGATTCAAAGATCCTCCTGGCTGGAGCGTTATTGCCCACTAGCTCAAGCCCTATGTGGCCGAGACAGTGCAGTCTACGTGACTACATCCACATCATGATACAGCTCATTATGGATCAGGAAGGACTCCATTAACCGACTATGTTTGCAACAAAACGTGCAAAACAAATGGAACCTACCAAAGTTAAAGGCGCATGTGTTTCCTAGATTATTTATCCATTCTTATACATATGCACACAAAATTGCAGCAACAGTCTGCATTAAGTTGTATTTCGATTAATTCTGTATACCAACTGCATCTTGACATATCTCGAAACCAGGAACATATCATACAACATTATCCACCGAAGAAAAAACCATCTTAAGTGCAGGAAAGTCAATTTGTCACCGTTTCGTAGAGAGAAATGCAAATACTTGAACCCATCCCATGTCTGTCTACTAGTATGTACGCGCACGTATGGACCATAAAGATCAAATAAGAAGCAAACCAGCCAAGCTTAGAGAATAGAGGACACCAAGTGTTTTACTTCAATCCTGAGACCAAAAATAAATAAAAATATCTTCACATGAGGACAGAAATAGCGACGACGCCAACAAATAAAAAATTCAACTGAACCCGTAAAGATACAACATTTCAAATATAAAGTTCTCATCCTGGGCTCTATGTGCGGCGGGTACTATTACATTTTTACGAAAAGGACTACATACTCAACTGAAAGCCACAAGAATAGTTTTACCAGCTGCTGCCGGAAGTCCTCTGATGCAAGTCCTGCTGTTACATTATTCCAAGCAACGAGAAGCACATGTGTGTGGACGCGGCTATATTGCTGTTCCATTCGTGATAAAGTATTTTTTCTTTGTAAACACACAGAGAATTTTGACTTGACCCCACAGGATTCCCTTCTTGAAAGATAAAGACAACATTTGGTCGTCTTATTTGGTTTTGCAGCAGCTCTCGATGGTTAAAGGCGAATTCGTTACACACAGAGGACATAAATCACTGAATCCCGAACAAGAACAACAACAACAACAAAAAAGTTAAGAATCACATCAACGAGATATTCTACTCGAATGTAAGACGCATCGTCCTTTGAAGTGCTTAAATGCTTTCTTCCTGTCATGTGTATGCGATTCCAAGGGTCGCCCTCCTTCGATCATATCTATAAAAAATCACGTAATTTCTATAACTTAATTCCATGTATTTTGAAGGCAACGCACAAAGGACGTGGGAGTGATGTGGTTTAACGTAAGGAATTCAATTTGATCCTTCAGGCAGAAGGACAAGCTTCACATATGTATAAAATATAAAATAAGAATTGTTTGCAGGATAACAGCATAATTTATGAAGTGAAATGCCATACATCAAATTCGAAAGGACTGTGCATTTGGTACGCGTTATTCCTTTATGTTTGTTTTGAGTGGGAGAATGGCATGGGGGGAGGCCTAAGGCGAAGGAACTTAAATTGATACCATATGGTTGAACTTGAAGGGACACAACTTTAATGTTGGTTTGAGGGGCGAATGCAATTATATCATTAAGAAGTTTCAAAGTTTGATAGTTTGAATGGGCTAAGTTTACCCCAAAAATTGTCAACTTTTTTAAGTCTCCCTTGGATAAGTCTAGGTCAGGCAGTTCTCATGGGCTAGCATTTGTCGAGTTATAGTTAAAACAATTATGGCGACCGTTTCTTGACACTTTGTGAACGAGAAATCGTGTGGATTTCCGTGTGATTCATGAATGGTCGTCTTTGAAGGTTGCCAACAGTTCCGCTTGGTGAACGCAGACTAAATTCGGAAGTCTAGATGGGTTTGATGTCTTTAAAGGTATCACTGAGGAAAATTTTCCTGACACCAAAATCACTAGATACATGACTGCCTGTGTTCACTGTTACTTTCATATTGTCTCCATCTTATCCACTCACAAAAGTAATGAGCAGATGGGGAGTTCTCTTGCTCACGGATCTATTTTAACAGCTGTTTCCCAATGCTGCATGAATGGTTCAGGTTCTTGCAAACGGTGCTTGAACTATAAGAAATGATAGCCTAGCCATGCCTTCGGGATAAATATGGTTTGGATCAGTGCCCATGTCAGGCGAGAGCTGTCTTTGTCATTTGAGATGTAAAAGAAACGACTACACAACTGAGATGATTTCCTAGGTTTTCCTGTACTCACAAGGCACTTCTATAGAGTTTCAGGTTTGGCTTGTAGTTGATAACTTGAAAGGTGGGAGACCAGATAGATCTTTTTAACGGAGTCAGATCTTTTCACAACAGTACCCCAATGGTTTGCCTTGAACTCTGAAAAAAAAGGTTGAATAGCAAGATACTTAACGCGACATCTCCGACTGCACACCTTCAATAGCCTGTTTTACCTCGGTATCTTAAGTATATCTCGGTTATCACTATAATTAAACTTTCGATTTGAATAAAGGAAACGTCCACTTTTAAAACAAAGCAGCCACGTTGTCGAATCGAACTCTCCCTCTGTAGCTGTCGTTGATGTAATATCTGTCTCCACATTAATGATGTTTCAAAATGCTGTCTACCATCGGTAGGTATACGTTTAATTCTCTTGCGGACCATTAGAATTTCCTGAAGTATCCATACCATCTACGGCATAAAAGATTAACTATCTTAAATGACCGCAGTTTAACGGTAATGGCGACCTCATAAGCGATTAATAAAAAGGTTCCCTAAAACATCCAACAACAACCATTGAATTTTACAAAACTTCGCCTTTAATGGCAGTTGAAGAAGTTACTGGCCCCGTAAGCTTAAAGGGCACACACACTTTTCCTGCCAGGATCAACTGCAGTTATGCACTCCTAAAAAAATGATACCACACAGTCAAAACATTAAAAACTCGTAAACGAAGTACTCAAGAGGGTAAAGCACAATAAGCTGCTACCCAACTATGCTGGCCTGCTGGTAAAACTCCATTAAGGGTGAGAGCGGACAAATTTTTACCCCGTTTTGCCATCGTTTAATTGTGGCCATAACATTGACATGGCTTTGGGAGACCGATGCAAGTGTACAATGGAACAAAGGACATGCTTCGAGCATAGAAGTTTTCCTCATTTTCCATAGTTAGGCAAAAAGTCCTTGTCACCTAAACATGAGTTCGCTGGTCCAAAAACTAAACTTTTTGCAGGAGAACCGTGCAAGGGTTTTGGAAAGCATTGTACATCTTAATGGTTTTGTGTCATCGTGTCATTCATTTTCTAGGAAATGTTGTCTGTTTTAAGGGGAACTTATTGAAGTTGGAAACAACACTATTACCATACAGGCGAATTTGAAGTGATCCTATTTTAGCCGGAACTTTGACTGAAATTTTTGGCTTAAGGTGAGTTTGCAAGTGGCAGAAGCTGTTTGGTAAAGGTTCGGCTAAATGTAAACGATTTTTCTTAACGAGCTTGGAATTTGATAAACCTTGCAGCTGGCAGTACCGGTGTCACTTATCAGCTCAGTCGGGGCAGGGCAAGGTTGATAGGCCAGGTCAAAATGAAACTTTTCGAAGTACTTCTTGATAAACCCCTTCTAGTATGTAGATTGGTGTAACTGCTGGCAAAGACGCAGGCGATGTTAAGTTGTTTGAATAGGAATGTGTAATCGAATAATTGCAATTGGTATAAAGTATCTTGGCGACTTCGATTACTTTTAAGTACAAGGACGAGACTTATAGTCATGAGCAATTGTACAGAGTCGAACAGTTTAGGTTTTTAGTGGTAGTAGGAAGTTCCATCTTCCAGCAGACCTATCTTGCTACAACCTGCCTGATATGTTACGTGGACAACAGCATTCACGGTTGATGCACTTTAAAGACTTTGTTTCATGGTTACTTTGTTACTTGCCTGATGATACCTATTGTAGTCCTGGTATGCAATCTGTTGAGCGAACTTTAGTACTTAGAGCGTTTCAGATCTAGTTTTGACCAAATCTGTTTTGCCGCTAGACACGTTATATCATTTGTCCATCTAAGATTTTTTCAACTACTACAGTGGCCTCGATACAGTGGTTCGATTCTCAAAAAACCACCAAAAGTTTTTTCGCAGCACCACCTCTTCGCAGACATGACAAACCTGCAAGAGTACCATCTGTCATGAAAAAGCTTCTCAATTCGCCGTTCGGAGTCGGCATTAAACTGAAGGTCCCTTCCATTCGTGCGAAAAATATAACACGCACAACATGAATGGTTGCGAGAAGCTAGGCCTTGGCTCTCCATGAGCTGCCGTGCCAAATATACATACATACATACAGTGGCCTTGTTGGATTTTAAACTACTTTACTACTACGTTTGCTTCATTTTGCTAGGGTAGAAGGAAATGTTGTCTTTCATCTTCTTGATAGATCACGTCGCTGTTTAACAGCAGCAACTGTGACTCTAGTATGGACGATGTTTTCTTGTTCGTTTCAGCGGGTCTCTGTTCCACCCTTTGCATTTTACCTTGTGATACAACTTTCACAACCTGATTGGTCCATATCAGTGTGGCTTTAGGCCAGGAAAGTCCACCATCGACCAAATATTCACACTAAGGCAGATCTTGGAAAAAACCCATGAGCTCCAAATCGATACACACCATCTATTCATCGATTTTAAAACCGCGTATGACAGCATCTATAGAGACGAGCTAAACAGAGCTATGTCTAGTTTTGGCATCCCTGCAAAACTCGTCCGTTTGTGCAGGATGACGATGGAGAATGCACGCTGCTCCATCAAGGTCGGTAAAGAACTCACCGAGACCTTTGATGTCAAAAAAGGATTTAGACAAGGCGATGCGCTGTCATGCGACTTTTTCAATATCATTCTTGAAAGAATTGTGCAAAACTCGCGCGCCAACACAAGAGGCACAATCTTTCAAAAGTCCGTCCAATTACTCGCAAACGCCGATGATATTGACATAATCGGAAGAAAGCAGCGTGATGTCAGTGGCGCTTTCGCGAGTATTGAGACGGAAGCGGCAGAGATGGGTTTAACGGTAAATGAGGGCAAGACCAAGTATATGCTGTCAACAAGAAAGGACACTCAACATCGACGTCTCGGACAGAACGTCTCCCTCAACAGATATAACTTTGAGGTAGTTAAGGACTTTGTCTACCTAGGATCCGCTATCAATTCAGACAATGACACCAGCGCTGAGATCAGAAGAAGAATAACCCTTGCCAATCGCTGCTTTTTTGGGCTAAGAAGGCAATTGACTAGCAAAGCCCTCTCTCGAACAACAAAAGTGACCCTATATAAGACCTTGATAATCCCAGTCCTCCTCTACGGCGCAGAGGCATGGACTTTATCAAAAGTGGATGAGGGTGCTCTTGGCTGTTTCGAGAGGAAAATTCTTCGGGTGATTTTCGGTCCCGTCTGCATAGACGGTGAGTGGAGGAGGAGATACAACGACGAACTGTACGGGCTGTACAGCGACATCGACTTAGCCAGAAGAGTGAAGGTCCAACGACTGAGGTGGCTGGGTCATGTAGAGCGGATAGACACCAATGCTCCGGCCCGAAAAATCTTCGAATCCGCCCCCGAGGGACAGCGCAGTAGAGGAAGACCGCGACTCAGGTGGCGCACGCAAGTTGAAGGGGACCTCAACCAACTTAGCGTGCGAAACTGGAGGCAGCTAGCTAAAGATCGAGCTGGCTGGAGACGCTTGTTGGTTGAGGCCCAGGTCCACCCCGGACTGTAGCGCCGCCTTAAGTAAGTAAGTAAGTAAGTAAGATACAACTTTCGCACCGTATTCCTTTAATTTTTCTATCTAGCATTGCTATAAACGTTCCTTATTTTCGTGCATGTGCTTTGTGTGTATTGACTGGTCAAACAAGGGATTTCATGTTGACAGTGGTGCTACTGGTCTTGATGAACATGACATTGGACTTCAACTCGAAATCTGCCTCTATTGACAAGTCCACATTCAATAAGCTACTTTAACCATTTATATTGGGTACATTGCCATTATTTTGTTGTCCTTCTTAGATAGCACCATTGTTTAACTATACGTGGGTTCCACTGTTTCCTGCAAGACTGAATATTTCACGGGCAGATCTGAAGGTCGTTTGCCTTATTTCGCCGTCAGTTATCGATTTATTCATGTCTTAAGCTTGTTGTCCCTTCGTAACTAGATTTGTTTTCCACGGCAAAGGAGTAACCTCGATCCAAAACCCCCCTGTTTGGTTGAAACCCTACGACAATGATACAAAAGTTATTAGTGCTTAAAAATAGGCCTGGGCTTTGAATATGTTAAGGCGCCCCTATCCACCTTGGAGTATCCGCATATGGATGTGCGAACTTACACTCCGCATTTGTGAATGTTCCACTTCACTCCAATTGAATATATCTAGTGCTTTTCAAACTGCAAGCGGAAAAGTGAGTATTACTTTGTCATGGCTATTGGCAAATTGTTACCACCCCTCACTTACATCCTATAATTGGAATAAAGTCTAAATCGGTACCTTGCGGCGAAGTAAATCTAATATGCACATTTGGAAGGCGACCAATACAATAAAAATGTAACAAAAAGGACACGTGGCTGCATCGTAAAAGGAATAGAAGTATCCACCAACGACCCTCAACCCAATCCATTTACCCGCATTTCCACTTTAGTTCAGCGGTGGTTATAGCGGCTATAGAAAACATTCACCATATAATCAAAACAAGGATAGGTACTCACTACTCACTTGTGTGTGCTTGCCCTTTTTTTTCGAGTCAGTCCTCTTTATGGCCCACACTATCGTACGCTAAGGGTTGGTATTTTGAGCTCACAGGATAATGTGATACGTCTAAAAGAAGACGCTAACGCTATTTCCACCGTCATTTTCACTAAACAAGAATATTCGAAATTCTGCATTATTGCAACGTAATAAAAGCGACACCAAATAGAAAGCAATAAGGACGAATGCTCCTCTTTTGCACTCGTACTCTGTACGGTGAGCAAAGTCGCGACCGAACTTTACGACCCGGACGTGGCGGTGTGTTAGAACGCCAGGACGACCGGGCTAAGACCAACCTTCACATCGAGAAGAAATGAAATATTATTATCATTTTTGTCGGTTGTGTCGCGCACTTTTGCTAGCTTTAAGTGAAATTTAGGGCGATTCCAAAGCGATGGCAATGGCGGCAGCGGTCGGTGATAGTGTGGTTAGCAAAGCGACGATGTCACTCAATTTGTTTGCTGTTTTATGTGGCAGGTGGAATTGGACTTTGTTACCGTAATTTGATTATATGAGCGAGATGTGTACGAGGGATTGAGCTATAACTTTTTATTTGGTCGCTTCCATTTTTTTTTCCCCCTTGTCAAACAATTTATCACTGATATACACATTAATTTCAGTATTTTATTGCAAAGTGCACTACCATTTTGGTTGTAGTGTTGAGAAAGTGTAAGCAATAGACGATTGCATTAAGAGTAGACACAATTAATTGCGGGTGGTGTGTACCCATTCAGACAAAAATGAAGTTAAATTTAGCAGACAGGATTTACAATCCCCTATTAAAGTTAGTGTCAAAGGATACATCTTTATTGTGTAGAAATAAATTAATTATAATGTTTGAGCGTTGAAGACGACACAAGTGTGTTAAGGTCCCTACCCCACGTTACTCGCCTTCAATCAGTGAAATCCGGGTGCCTATTACCTCGACTGAAAAATAGTTAATCTTTTTGGAAGTTTTTGAGGAAAAAGTTTTAGCTAGAAAAAGTGGTCGCCATGCCTTAGTATTTAGTGCGTTCGACTACTAAGAGAGACACAGGTTCGATTCTCAAAAACCTCCAGACGTTTTTTCACGGCACCACCTCTTCGCAGACATGACAAACCTGCAAAAGCTTCTGAATTCGCCCTTCGGAGTCGACATTAAAACTGTTCGTCCCTTCCTTTCATGCGAAGAATATAACACGTACAACATGAATGGCTGTGAATGGCCTTGGCTCTCTATGAGCTGCCATGCCAAATATACATACATACATAGCTAGAAAGAAGGTACGAATAAGTGGACGCCTTGTGTTCATGGGCTGCTTTGACACATTCGATGCTCAAGCCTATAAAGACTGATATTCGGCTCATTGTCCTATTGGCACAACCATAAAAAGGACAATATCAGAAGACTTGCCGGCTTCCGCACCGGTCACTGCAGCCTCAAATACCGCTTACATAAACTAAATATAGTTCAGGAATCTGAATGCCGACTCTGCTTAGAGGAAGACGAATCAGCCGAACACATACAATGTGAGTGAGTGGCTGTCTGCAGAGTCAGAAAACGCTTTCTCTACAAAGAATTCCTAACACCGGAGGACATTCGTAATGCCTCGATTGAAGATATCCTCAACTTAATTAGGAAGATACAGGATCTCCTTGTCTAACTGACTCCAGTCAGAATAGGCCTTTTAGGTCGCAGTGCCATATGCGTCTGTCGCGGAGCCAATAATAAAAATAGTAATAATAAGTGTCCTACCATGAACAATTTTTAGGAACGAAGCCATAGACACGGTTGGATCTTCTATTGACAACCCCTGTATACAAAATAGAGACAACGAGCTTCAGACCTGCGCATAAAATGTTCAGACTTTCATCAGTATTCTTTTAGTTGACAACAATTTGATAAAAGGTCAAAATCGCAAAAGACCACTAGTGCCTTGCCGGTCTCATATCCTTCAACCTCTCGAGAAGTCCAGTGCCGTCTCCAACAAGTGATCATCACAACGAAAACCTACCTTGATTCATCAACAAGGCAAGAACCGGTATCGAAACAAAAAGCGTGTGAAACTGTGCACTGCATCGAAGGACGAGCCGTTAGCTAAGCGAGCAGAAGGAAAGAATCAAACCGTTTCTTTCGGAAGAAAAACAACATAAAATATAAATCTGCAGAGATGAAAAGGAGAACCTAGCAGAAGAAGTCGATGTAGAGAATATGAAAGAAACAACTTCTGTCTAACCTAAGTAAACGGCGAAGGACGATGTTCAGTTGGTAACATAGAAACTCAAAGCCAAAAATGTTGCTAAACTTTGTCCACATTAGGCATTCAATTGTAGGCGGCACCTAATCAGCTACGAAAGTCTTGTTTTCTGTCCTCAGTCGTGTCTTCAATGGATATATAGCACAGGATAATGGCAAATTGTTCATACTTAGAGGTTTGAAGGATAATAGATGGCCATGTGTTCTTGAAGTTAGTACTAATCCCTGGATTCACGAATGCTTCTAGCTAGTTTTCGAGAAAAGAGTCAGCGATTTTAGTCGGCGAGTGGTAGGTACTCTCCAGCGTCCATTCAGATGCTCATTTTCGTTATTTAGCTTACCAACATCTACCCGAGACATGCTCCTTCTACAAAGCAAATTTGTAAACACCTCTAACTGATATGTTGAATATTTTAGAGATTTATTAGCGTTAGTCAAATTTGGAGCTGAATTGAGTTTTGCAAAGTCTATTTGCTCAATCCCAAAGGATTGTCCAACCATGGATATACGTCGGGGCAAGGACTGCAAACATTCAGCCAACGTTCGTCATTAGTGTCTACCTTACGCAATTGGCATAGTGTAGCTGTGCAAGATGTCTCGTGCTTCAGTGGGCAATCACGGAACGGTTTGCCTGCCACCGGGTTTTGCATATACTCAATCACTCGTGAAGCGCTTACAAAATAAACGTCAGTGTGTCTGTTCATGTATCCAATGAATCTGCAAATAAATGAAACTGTTTATATGTTTTGCATATGCAATAAGTTGACTTACTGTTTGAAGGCTTCTAAGTAATGTTCACCCTTTTGGAACCACGAGGAATGCAGGTAAGCGCCGAATGGAGCCCGATTTCCCAAGTAGTGACGATTGAAATTGCTAATCATCCATTCGAGTAGCTCTTCTGGATCATCCTCTGGCAAATGAATACAAGCGTCCAACATGGCGCACTTATATCCCTCAATATCTTCCCAATTAACAAGCGGATTCACCCATAAGCCTGGGAACGAGGCATCGGGACACTTTCCAATCGGACAATCTTGCATCGATTTATAGTCCAAAGTGTAGGGCCACAGAGCGGGATCAGTGAAACGTTGCGTTGGCCATGAACTGTCGTACAGTAAACCTAACATTTTCGCCACCACATACGAATTATTTCCTGGAATCTCAAAGTGTGGCATTCGCATTCCTTTGATGTCATTTCTATCGATTTGGGCAAAATGTTCGATCATCTCTAGCTGTTGGCCAAATTCTTTGGACAGAACATCAATTGTTGCCTTCTTCCAATAGGCTGTTCCCATGCCATGGGTGATGGAATGCAAAGCGAGTTCATGTCCTTCTGCCCATAGACGATGGACTTTCGTGTAATCTGTGTACTCGTGGGAGAAATAAAAGGTAGCGCTTGCCTCACATCCATCGGGATTGCGGATGTCTTCTAAGAGATCCTCGAATATTTCATAATTCAGTGCGGTGACTGCGTCATCGAAGGTTATAGTCACTAGCTAAAAATACCAAAGATGAGGAAAAGACTTATGAAATCGACAAAGAATACTCACTTGTGGGATCTTATCTGTTGCAACTCTTCCACCAAGTTTCACATCGGAGCAACGGCAATCCGGAAGTTGGCAATTTAATTCATTGCAGGGTTCTGCCAAATGAAGTTCGGCTTCTAAGGGATGCCTCAGGTCTTCCTTTGTTGTTGGCTTTTCGGTTGTTGTTGTCCGACGTCTGGAGTTCTGAGATGACGATCTGACAGTTGTAGGTCGTCTAGTACTGCTATCAATTACAGATGTAGGAGCACTGGTAGTAGTTGATGTTTGCTTTGGAATACTTGTTGATGCAGTTGAGCTCAATGTTGTATCATCGCTGTCAACAGGTACCGCAACTGCAATTAATACTTGCAAAAGGCCAACTAAAACCAAAGATGCTACAGAAGTTCTCATTGCGACGCTTTGTGTGTATCTCTCAAAGAGACTTGCGACACTGTAACTGAGATGCCTTGACACAGACAACTTAAATGCTTTTATATGCACCGTATCGGCGCTATCTAACTCGAATGAAAGAGCTTTGGTTGCCATGTATCGTATCACTTAAAACCTTTTCAGTGTTCCGGAAGGGGGGTGTGGCTGAAGATTATAGCGGCATCGTCGCCAGTTAAGTTATAGCAAATGGAACATGAAAATATCGTTAAATTTGTGTATCGTAAAAGTACACCTGTTCCCAGAGTGTTTGCATAAGTAAGGACGTCCTCACGTGCATATTTTGACTCACGCACTTAGACAATAGTTGATAAGCTACCGTTTGATTAAAGTACAAACATTTTTTAAGAAGAATTTACAATTTGTTTACAAATTACAAGATGATATTTTTTGACCTGAATTCTTGAAGCATAATGTGTTTGTTTTGATGAAATGAGTGGGGATATCTAAAAACTATGAACTTGAACAAGGTCGAGCTTAAATTGTGTATAAGAGGGGAGTGACTTGGAAATTAGTTTGATAGTTAAGTGCGTGTGCGTTTTGCCATAACACTAACTAGTATCTTGTCTGGTATATTGTATAGCTTTGCATAAAAACAAGAACGCTTGGTATCTAAGCTGATGCAAACAATGATGGGAATAAGTTTGAGAAAAAAAAGGCAGTGTCGTGAATGTTTCCGAAGTAACCCTCGAATACCGGGCCAATGAAAGTTTTCAGCCCATCTTGGCAGGCAGCACACTGTAAGACTCTGCTGGGTCCCTGGCCACAAAGGCGTGTCTGGAAACGAGACAGATGATAAGCTGGCAATGGAAAGATCTACATTAGATCCCGACCAAGCTAATACCACTCTTTAAATTCCACCCTGTAACCTCAAACAGGAGATTGGGAGCAAAATTCAAAAGACTGTAAATGATAGATGGAATGCGCTCAGTTCCTGTGTTATAACTAGGAAACTATGGCCACTCTACAATAACCGGAAAACTGAAAGAATCCGGCAAATGGACCAAAAATCTCTATCTTCTCTAATAGGTATAATCACAGGGCATAATATGCTTAACTACCATGCAAGAGGACTGGGATTGTCACGGATGACCTATGCAGGGGATGTGACGACGAAGAAGTAGATGAGGACACTCCACACTTTCTTTGTCACTGTCCAGCGCTCTGCCAAATAAGATTCAAAACCCTAGGAAAACACTTCTTTTAGGACCTAGAAGAACTGTCTGACAAGTCTGTGATCGACATACACAGATTTATCCGCGCCTCGGACTGGCTCGGTATAACATAGGCTTATGGTTTCTGGTAAGAGGGGTTGAATCCCCTGGGGTACCACAATAGGTCTACATTTTGACCTAAGTGTGGCGGAGATAGGAATTCCTCTCCCGTCAACCCTATTACCTAACCTAACCTAACCTCTTCAGCCCATCTACTCTCATCCTATTTCATGGGGAGAGCAGAAAGCCAAATTATCCGGTAGATAAAATTATTATGACACCAAAGAGCACCAGATGGGAACAGCTAGCCGAAGTCTAGAAAGAGAGATAGATGATATCACGCAGGACCATGCTGTGGTGAGGTTAATGCGCACGAGTTATGAATACTGGTACATTAATATGGGTGGCTTTTGGAAAACTTGAACACATTCTCAATGATAAGAACCACAAACGTAAATCTATATATATAAAGCAATAAGTCCTGACTGACTCATCATCGCCGAGCCTAAATGGCTAACGCTGGAAAGTTGAAATTGGGACAGTAGTTTCCTTTTGTGGCGTACAGAAAAACAATGCAACTATTTTTATTCGAATTTTTGCTCCAAAGGGGAGATACAGGGTGTTCAAGTTTGTATGGAAAAACAAATTTAAATTGGAATTTAGAATTGAAATTTGGTAGGTAGATTCTACAATAAAAATAAAGAAAGAAATGCTTCACCGTTTTTTAAAATTATATCCACGGGCCAAGATACAGGGTGTTGAAGTTTGCAGATCTATAGTATGCGCAACCGTAGCCATCGGCACATTCGGTTCGTGATCCCTCATCCTCTCATCCTCTCATCCTCTCATCCTCTCATCCTCTCATCCTCTCATCCTCTCATCCTCTCATCCTCTCATCCTCTCATCTTCTCATCCTCTCATTCACTCATCCTTTAATCCTCTCATCCTCTCATCCTCTCATCCTCTCATCCTCTCATCCTGTCATCCTCTCATCCTCTCATAGTCTCATTCTCTCATCCTCTCATCTCCTCATGCTCTCATCGTCTCATCCTCTCATCCTCTCATCCTCTCATCCTGTCATCCTCTCATACTCTCATCCTCTCATCCTCTCATCCTCTCATCCTCTCATCCTCTTATCCTCTCATCCTGTCATCCTCTCATACTCTCATCCTCTCATCCTCTCATCCTCTCATCCTCTCATCCTCTCATCCTCTCATCCTCTCATCCTCTCATCCTCTCATCCTCTCATCCTCTCATCCTCTCATCCTCTCATCTCCTCATCCTCTCATCCTCTCATCCTCTCATCCTCTCATCCTCTCATCCTCTCATCTCCTCATCCTCTCATCCTCTCATCCTCTCATCTCCTCATCCTCTCATCTCCTCATCCTCTCATCCACTCATCCTCTCATCCTCTCATCCTCTCATCCTCTCATCCTCTCATCCTCTCATCCTCTCATCCTCTCATCCTCTCATCCTCTCATCCTCTCATCTCCTCATCCTCTCATCCTCTCATTCTCTCATCTCCTCATCCTCTCATCCTCTCATCCTCTCATCCTCTCATACTCTCATCCTCTAATCCTCTCATCCTCTCATCCTCTCATCCTCTCATCCTCTCATCCTTTCATCCACTCATTCTCTCATCCTCTCATCCTCTCATCCTCTCATCCTCTCATCCTCTCATCCTCTCATCCTCTCATCCTCTCATCCTCTCATCCTCTCATCCTCTCATCCTCTCATCCTCTTATCCTCTCATCCTCTCATCCTCTCATCCTCTCATCCTCTCATCCTCTCATCCTCTCATCTCCTCATCCACTCATCCTCTCATCCTCTCATCCTCTCATCCTCTAATCCTCTCATCCTCTCATCCTCTATTCTCCTCATCCTCTCATCCTCTCATCCTCTCATCCTCTCCTCTCCTCATCCTCTCATCTCCTCATCCTCTCATCCACTCATCCTCTCATCCTCTCATCCTCTCATCCTCTCATCCTCTCATCCTCTCATCCTCTCATCCTCTCATCCTCTCATCCTCTCATCCTCTCATCCGCTCATCCTCTCATCCTCTCATCCTCTCATCTCCTCATCCTCTCATCCTCTCATCCTCTCATCCTCTCATTCTCTCATCTCCTCATCCTCTCATCTTCTCATCCTCTCATCCTCTCATCCTCTCATCCTCTCATCCTCTCATCCTCTCATCCTCTCATCCTCTCATCCTCTCATCCTCTCATCCTCTCATCCTCTCATCTCCTCATCCTCTCATCCTCTCATTCTCTCATCTCCTCATCTCCTCATCCTCTCATCCTCTCATCCTCTCATCCACTCATCCTCTCATCCACTCATCCTCTCATCCTCTCATCCTCTCATCCTCTCATCCTCTCATCCTCTCATCCTCTCATCCTCTCATCCTCTCATCCTCTCATCTCCTCATCCTCTCATCCTCTCATCTCCTCATCCCCTCATCTCCTCATCCTCTCATCCACTCATCCTCTCATCCAGTCATCCTCTCATCCTCTCATCCTCTCATCCAGTCATCCAGTCATCCAGTCATCCAGTCATCCTCTCATCCTCTCATCTCCTCATCCTCTCATCCTCTCATCTCCTCATCCTCTCATCTCCTCATCCTCTCATCCACTCATCCTCTCATCCTCTCATCCTCTCATCCTCTCATCCTCTCATCCTCTCGTCTCCTCAGCCTCTCATCCTCTCAGCCTCTCATCCTCTCATCCTCTCATCCTCTCATCCTCTCATCTCCTCATCCCCTCATCTCCTCATCCTCTCATCCTCTCATCTCCTCATCCTCTCATCTCCTCATCCTCTCATCCACTCATCCTCTCATCCTCTCATCCTCTCATCCTCTCATCCTCTCATCCTCTCATACTCTCATCCTCTCATCCTCTCATCCTCTCATCCTCTCATCCTCTCATCCTCTCATCCTTTTATCCACTCATCCTCTCATCCTCCTATCCTCTCATCCTCTCATCCTCTCATCCTCTCATCCTCTCATCCTCTCATCCTCTCATCCTCTCATCCTCTCATCCGCTCATCCTCTCATCCTCTCATCCTCTCATCTCCTCATCCTCTCATCCTCTCATCCTCTCATCCTCTCATTCTCTCATCTCCTCATCCTCTCATCTTCTCATCCTCTCATCCTCTCATCCTCTCATCCTCTCATCCTCTCATCCTCTCATCCTCTCATCCTCTCATCCTCTCATCCTCTCATCCTCTCATCCTCTCATCCTCTCATCCTCTCATCCTCTCATCTCCTCATCCTCTCATCCTCTCATTCTCTCATCTCCTCATCTCCTCATCCTCTCATCCTCTCATCCTCTCATCCACTCATCCTCTCATCCACTCATCCTCTCATCCTCTCATCCTCTCATCCTCTCATCCTCTCATACTCTCATCCTCTCATCCTCTCATCCTCTCATCCTCTCATCCTCTCATCCTCTCATCCTTTTATCCACTCATCCTCTCATCCTCCTATCCTATCATCCTCTCATCCTCTCATCCTCTCATCTTCTCATCTTCTTATCCTCTCATCCTCTCATCCTCTCATCCTCATCCTCATCCTCATCCTCATCTTCATGCTCATGCTTCCTCTAAACCTTTGCTCCAAAGGGGAGATACGGGGTGTTCCAATTTGTATGAAAAAAAGAAGAATTAAATTGGAATTTAGAATTGAAATTTGGTAGGTAAACTCTACAATAAAAATAAAGAAACACGTGTTTCACCGTTTATCATAATTATTATGTCAACGGGCCAAGATACAGGGTGTTAAAGTTTGCAGATTTATAGTATGCGCAACCGTTGCCATCGGCACATTCGGTTCGAGATCGTGTGTTGTTTTTGTTTTGCCGAGATGCGCAAAGGTAGTTTTTCCATATATTTTTTTTTTGCTCGTATTCTTGCTTCTATTTACAAACAATGCTTTCGCAGTTCGTAGCAATTCGACGGGGAACGGGTGTGTGTATGATTTGGTTGGATGGATCTTTAGTATCTATGAGACTACTGAACCGATTTCAAAAAAATTCAATAATGCTATCTTTTTGCTATTTTTTACCTTTGAAAGTTCAATAGGAACAGACGATTTCTAACGACTAAATATAAACGTTACAGTAATCCCCGGATACGTACTCCCTCGCTTAGCTGCGTAACCCCCATTGCTAACCAAAAATGTCTGGCTTCAAACATTATCATTCAAATTGCCAACAAATACACCCATTTAGGTACCTTACGCTTATCTACCCAACCCGCTCAAGTGCCCTCTATTAGCGAGCATGAAAGTCTAAATCTCAAACTATTTGCCTCGGATAGCTGCCTTGGACAAAACGGAAAGATGTTGGTCGACAAGAGCTTGAACTCTTCGAGGAAAAAATATTTAAAATCGAAGCAAACAACATTTGCCAAACAAAAATAACTGATTTCTTTTTGTGCTAGCGAATTCCTTCGCAAATATTTTATAAAGGTGCAATGTCTTATATGTTATATTTATTTAATCATGGTTAAAGATTTGCATTTATGACTCGTATGAATTTGTTTTTAGCTGTGCGGCTCATTTC
Source organism: Criorhina ranunculi (assembly GCA_951813785.1). Taxonomy (NCBI): domain Eukaryota; kingdom Metazoa; phylum Arthropoda; class Insecta; order Diptera; family Syrphidae; genus Criorhina; species Criorhina ranunculi. Next base: position 8,714,616 of record OX638383.1, on the reverse strand, counting down.
ATTTACTTTTGTGTTATTTTCTTCTCCCTAATTTTCAATTTTTATTTTTAATGGAATAAAATACATGCGCTAGATGTTTGAAAAAGTTGTGTTTGAATTCATTTAGCTGCTACAATTAGGCTCATAACCCGGTTCGCTTAGTAACCTTAAAAAGGCACGTAAGCGGGTACGGATAGGTAACTTCCCCTCTTAAGTGCCCAAATAAATCAGAAAAGCACTCAAGGCAGCTATCCGGGGCGCAGTGTAGTATGTATGGTGGGCGTGCGAAGCCGCGGGAGGACTGCTAGTCTATATATATATAAATCAATCGCTGTGCGTTAGTCTCACCAAATCTCGAGAACGGCTCAACCCATTTGGATGATTCTTTTTTTGTTTGTTCGTCTAAAGACAGGGGTGGTTTAGAAAAAACAAAACCAAAAGAAAAGCCGGAAAATCGAAAAAAACGAATTTTGCATTATGTATGGGAATTCACTTCACATCCCCACTTTCAATAGAAGGCGTTGGTAGCGGACCTATCGTTTGAGAGCTTTTAAAAAAGTTTCGTTAAAGGGAATTTAATTATATTTTGCGAACAATCATTTCTGTTAAGGTAAATTGACTTTGCAGGCTCAGACATAATCCAGAATGCATTCAAATGTTTTTTTTAGCAAGACACGAATATTTGGCCGGTGATTTTCGTCAGACTCTTCCTGTTATTCCACGTTCAACTGCAGCTGACGAACTAAACACGTGCTTGAAAGCATCAAATTTGTGGCGGCATGTGAAGACTCTCCGATTAACAACTAACATGCGCGGGTTTTTACAGCAGATCGAACTGCAGATGTGTTTTCGAAGCAATTGCTAGAAATTGGTAATGGGAAAATCGCAGTTGACATCTCGAACAGAATCCTTATATTGCCCACTGATTTCTGCCAGTTGACCGAATCAAAGGAAGAGCTCATTCGACGTGTTTTTCCGTGCATAGTGCAAAACTCCAAAAACAATAATTGGCTGAGCGAACGAGCCATATTGGCGGCGGAAAGTTGTCGATGTTCTCAACGTGAGCATTCAACATTTCATTCCGGGACAGTTGTTTTCCTTCAAATCGGTTGACACAGTTATCAACCAGGATGAAGTAGTCAACTATCCCACAGAATTCTTTAATTCACTGGAATTGTCCGGCTTACCACCTCACAATTTACAATTAAAAGTAGGCTCAGTCATCATCATGTAGCGTAACATAAATCAACCTCGAGACTGGAACGAGACTGGCCGTGAAAAAGCTCATGAACAACGTCATCGAGGCGGCGATTATTAAGACAAACTACAAAGGGGAGGATGTTTTGATTCCGCGCATCCCGATGATTCCAACGGACTTGCCATTCGAGTTTAAACGGCTGTAATACCCTGTGCGTCTGGCCTTCACGATGACTATCAACAAATCACAAGGCCAGTCATTGGAAGTTTGTGGGATTAACTTGGAGTTTCCGTATTTGGCGCATTGACAACTGTATGTCGCGTGTTCACGTGTCGGCAAGCCATCATCTTTGTTTATTTACGCGCCAGAAAACAAAACGAAAAACTTAGTTTACCACAAAGCTTTGCATTGAATGGTTACTTCATGTGGTGGTCGCCGTGGCTTAGTGGATAGTGCGTTGGACGGACTGCTAAGCGAGAGGACACAGACTCGATTCTCAAAAGACGGCCCCACCTCTTCGCAGGCCTGACAAACCTGCATGAAAAAGCTTCTCAAACCGCCACCATTCAGAGTCGGCAAAAAAAAACTGTAGGTCCCTTTCATTCGTGCGAAAAATATGATATAACACGCAAAACATTTTTGTTGCCAACGCCAAATATTTGTACTTTTTTTTTTGTTAACCTTATGTCTTTTCCATGCAAGAAAATTAAATTCATTTGAATGACGAACGAGTTTTATTTGATCACCAAACGAAACTCAAACCGATCTCAATGAATTGGAGTTGGAAGGTTTATTGGGATTCATAATCGCTTATGAAGAGTTAAAATCAAATCAATTTAAGGTGGTACAAAGTTCACGGGATCATATATAGATATTTACTTATATCCAACTTGCCTTACATAAGGACTTTAAACTGCATCTCTAATCAGGAGAAGTCCACAAAAGTTGCTAGGTATCAGCTTGAGAAGCTGACTGTAGAAATAGGAGATTAGAAAGGAGTAAGACAAAACTAGTAGGCAGGAAATAATAAATGACCGTGGGCTGGACTGTAGAATGAGACAACAGAAAATGGACTAAACACATCTTACAATGTCTTTCAAACACTAAAAAAAGTCCGGTAGAACTGGAATGAAATCGAGACACAAGATTCAGAAAATAATAGAGAAAGCTTTGGCGTTATGAATACAAAGCAGGGAAATACGAAACGATTTCGAAAAGATCTCTGTCTATTCAATAGTCAGCTTGAAGAGAAGAGAAAATCTCCGCCCATAGTAGTTGATTTCAAAACAAAAACAACAACATGAACAAGCTCTCACGTTTCATCTTAGATTTGATTGCAATTTAAAGAATCTAACCCAGTGGAGAGCTTTCAATTAATTTCTTGAGTTTTCCCCGTAGAAAATTGAAAAATTTGTCGGCAGACACATCCCCCGACTGAAAACCATAGCGTACTTATTTCTCATTGCCAATGCTGGTTGCAATATCGAATCCTTAACATACACGCCCAAAGCTGGCCAAACGTCGTCCTCAGAATAACAAAAACACACACAAACACCCCTAAGATAAAGAAAAATGGTAGGATACGTCTCGGGATATCCCATATTATCCTGCCACGAACATTAATTGAACTCAAAGCAAGCTCAAGGGAAAAAAAACTCCCAATTGATTTATTGCATTTGCATCGAGTCGTCCTTTATCCACTCTAACTTCTACTCCCTCCAAGTGAACGCAAAGAAATGTAAATGACGAAAAGGAAATGCCTACACATCCGCATACAATGCTGCAGGGAAGAGCACCAACAACGAGCATACATTCCTTTGCTTTTTTGCGACAAGGATCATTAGTTACATCCTTAGCTTAATACGAACTTATATGTATGTGTGTAGTGAAAACGGAAGGGCACAGGAAAAAAGAAAAAGAAAATAGAAAAACTATTCCTTTTCAATTTCAAACCCGATTTACTTTTCGACTTCCAGTGTCGCAGTGTCGTGACAAGTCCTTAATAGTCCTGCCAGCACCCTTATATGCATGCAACCCAGCGCAGCACAAAGCGCCAAAATGGAATTTCAATGAAATGCTAATTTTTTTGTCAAAATCAAGGATAAAGGATATGCAAGACATGATGATATTGGAAATGATAGAGCAAATGCAGGAAAAAAACAAAAAAATAAACATAAATGAAATTCCGTTACAAATATACATCGGCTTAAATATTTAGCTTCTTGTTTCTGGTCGTGTTTATTCATCTTGATCCCGAAGGAAGCCTGGGGGTCATTTTTGTTGATCCTTCGGAATTTGTATGGCTTCTGTTCGATAGAGTGGGGGAGGAAGTATATTTCTTTTGAAATCCGGGCAAAGTCACGTAGCCGTATTATTTTTTTTATAAAATACGAGCCTTGCCAAAATGATCTCCGCAAAATGTGACTGAATGTGGAACGGACTTTACATGAATTTGTAGTTTATTAAATTGATTTTTTGAAAATGCTTTTTGTTGTTGGTGTGGTGTATCTACACAGAGACAAACAGTACAACTATCACAATGACAACAGAAGTAATCTATTTTGAAACGAATCGCTGTAGGAACTGTTGCAGGATAATTAATTCCACTAAGTTCTCTGGATACATATGTACTGATGGACTCAAACACTTGCTATGTACTAAAAAAAATTAATCCTGTCACCGCTATTACATGGGGAAAGGGACCACATGAAACTAGAAGATCTCGTACAAGTTTTTTTTTTTATAATTCACTAGCGCAAAGGGGTTATGAATACCCTTATGATGCTATTCACACAGCGCTAGTGTTGGTGTAGTGATTTGGAAACTCTGATGGTATTAGGTTTCAGTCTTTTTTGCTCCGAGGGTGGTGTCTAGAATGACTGGGGAGAATTATTGGTTCTGTTGCCATTGTTTGTATCTCTGCTATGGACTCCGAAACCACTGAACCGCTTAAGCTTAAATTTTCAGGCAATCTTTGGTATTGGCCCGAACGTGTTTCTGTGAAGTTGGGTCAAAATCGGTCCAAAGTGGGTCGGGTGGATGCGAACAAAATGGAATGGAACGGGCAGAATGGAACGAAATGTAACGGAAGGGAATGAAATGGAATGGAACAGAACAAAATGGAATGGAATGGATCAAACTGGACTGGGGGGTTAGATTATGAAGTAAGGTAGGGTTAGGTGGTTGGGTCGGGTGGATGGAAACAAAATGGAATGGAACGGGTAGAATGGAACAGGGCGGAATGAAATATCGATCGAGCTCAAATTTTCAGGAAATCTTAGATATTGGCTCGTGAGTGTTTCGGTAAAGTGTGGTCAAAATCGGTCCAACAGTTTGCGGCATGTATCTCACAAGGATGAATTAACATTAGTGGGATATAATGCCTCCGAAAAATGCAGCCATCGGGAGGAAAACCCCCCAGCAAAAGCAATCAAACCCCAACTGGGCGACAGAAACGCCGCAACAACGCGAAAATCATTTAGCATCAAACAGTAAACGTGATCAAAAAACAAGAGCAGTGAAAACGCCCGATCAACACGAATCACACATTAGCCAAGTTCGAGTCATAGCTTCTACTTCCAGAGCAGCTAAAGAGCCCGGCCAACTTGATTCGCGACTGGAACAACTTCGACACAGAGCTTCTGGCATCAATTCAGATTCAAAGCACTTTGTACAACACATGTTTTCAAATGACTTCGTTTCATGCCTACCTTCAAAGTGCAAGGACAAGTCAACCACAATATCGGTTCGCTGCTTCCCCTACTCCAAGAAGACGCCCAGTTTATGCAAATTTATTTCACTGGCAATGTAGAAACGGAGACTGATCAACGTTGTGCTGTTAGTAGTAGAACAAGGTGCGAAATCGTGGCAAATTTACAAGCGATGTTTCATCAACACAACAAATTGGTTCGTCTTTTCAAACCAACCATAGACAGAATGCCATCGGACGATTACAAAATTGCAATCAGAGCTGACAAACTACCGCCTGACGAACACAAAAAACGCTTCAATTTATCAATGATCGACGATGCGGCAATTGTTATGGTCGGCACCGAATTCAATTAGCGTAAAATTATTATTCAGAGGCGAAACACATCTCTGAAACGTGTTACTGAAACGCACCGGGCGTACGATGCCTTGCAATATCTAATTCTGTTCCAGGAAGGGGATGATGGCTATCATTTTAACGTGATGTAAACCAACTTAGACACCGGCGCACCATTAACGAAAAAGTCGCATCAACGCCGGGTACCCGCTAGTATACTTTAAGTTCCATCAAGACTTTGGTTTGAAAAAAGACTGACTGACAATATAAAAAGAAAAACACTGTGAAACAAATGGACTTCATACTCCTTGAATGCAATTCCACCAAATCTCAACCTTACATAAGCCCATCAGCGCAAGAAGTCTAAAATTTAAAAAAGTTGGTCATGGAATATAGTCGACTCCACACTATAAGTTTAAACTAACAGGACTAATTAAACGAAGAGTGCTAATATAAAACAGGGATCTCACACTCATCCTTGGAACCTTGGAGTAACTCTATCCAGTAATTGTAGTTTGATTTGTTTAGGTGTATCCTACCTACCAACTTTTGAACAAGAACATACTTCTTTCCTGCAGTAAGGACATTTTCTGTTAAATTCTTCTGCTATCTTAAACCATCGCATTAAACTGTCATTTGTGTACTCTTCAATGAAATTTGTAGACGCTGTGCTATCTAAACTGCCAATAGACATCCTGAGATATTTTCATCCGGAAGGAGTTGCTTTTGCAGGAAAGAATATGCAAAGGGTTGTCATGTCATCACTACGACTTGTGCTTAGAGATATCCGAAAATTCGATATGCACCTTGAGACCTCATTTTCTGTTGCAGTAGACGACTGGAACTGTTTATCCTACAAGGATACAAGATGTGAGATAATCATGCAGCTTACCTGACTGAAAAATCTAAACATAATTATTGCTTCATGCAAAAGGACACGCATACCTACATGTATGTTCAAGCTCGTATGCGGCAGATAATTATTCTTCTCCCATTGACAGTTCAACCACTTATGTGCTTGTGCATGTCCAAGATATGAAGAGAGAACATGATTCACCGGACATCGTAGATGATACCATTTGAGATTGGCGCATTCTCTATAGGTGCTTCCTTCCCCAAAAAAAAAAAAAAAACAGAGGACATCCCACCCCAGGCCATGTCAAAATGAAAACAAACAAAGAAGAATTGCTACCCAATCAAGACATTAGAAGTTTACTATAATTCTCTTGGCTCTTCCATTTGCTTCTAATCGGTATCCTGGGTACCACACCACATCACACTAGTCCATTTCCATTCCACTTGTGATATTCTCAAAAGGTCTGCCATTAGGATAGGATAAGATGAGATAACTTCCAGCATGTGTGAATGTTGCTTTTTCGTGAGTTGACTCTGCTTTTCCATATGCCACTCCATTCACAGTATTTTGGAGGAGAAGCAAAAATTCTCCTCGGAGAGTCCTTAGCAATGGAAAAATCCTTCCCAATGCCATCATCATAAATGTGGTTCGGGTCGAGATCCGGAAAATCCAGAGTCACATCCCATCTCATAGCTCAGTCAGATATTCGAATGGGGATGGTGTTCGGGTACACACATTGGGCCCGCGCATAGGTGGAGAGATGGTGGTACATTTCAATAGGTTTGGAAGGTACCGCCCCAGTACGTGACTTTCATCACTTAGGGGCGGATACCGGAAAATTTCACCCCGCTCTGCGGCAACATAAGGAGAACTTGTTGGGTTTCCGGTTGCTGCTTGCTGTTTTTTTTTTTTTTTTTGTGGACCTCGTATACTCGTAACTTTGCTGCTTCTGGTTGTGGTATCCTTCAGTTTGCAGTACAATGAATTGCTGGAGGTCCTTTGGTTGGTTATCTCTATTCTCGGAGACATTCAGGGAATTAAATGTGAGAGTGTTTATTTGGAGTGGATGTGGTGTATGGTTTTGGATTTTTGTTCTATTTGATGGGAAGGTTGGGTCATTTTTGATAGTTTTTTTTTTTTTTGTATAAATTGACCTATAAAAGGAAGATTTCAAGGACAATTGGATGCGTTTACGTGTTATTTAGTATTTTTAATGAGAGTTGAAGAGAATACTAAGCGTGATCTGAAAGCAATTGAACTCGAACACATTATGGGATGAAGTTTTATCGGACATTGACTTGCTTGAAATAGATTAAGCATTCCATCAGAAATAATAAACTGATTTAAGTTCATAGTTATGGAAAAAAAAAAGTTCCATCATGGGTGGAGTCAAAGATTCCTTGGAACTGGAACATCAATGTTCTACATGGTCTAGAATCCTAAGACGTTTAGGTTGATGTCGCTGATGTCTTGATTGAATCTTTCTCTCCATGTCCCATCAATGCAGATAGTATCGTAGATCGATCGTGCAACTTTTCTCTCGAAAACTACAAAAGCACTTTTTTCTGATGTTGACAAAGTACTTGCTTCTGCGTCAAACAACAGAATAAGAGTCTTATATAGCGTTGCTTTGGTTATTCTTGTTTCTTCTTCTGGACAGGTATGCCAAATTCGTACACTACTTTCATCAAATTTAAAACTTATAGGTGGCAGGGACATCGCGAATTCAATTTATCGAAGAAATTTTTCATGCCTCTTACAGTTCACCCATAAGCATATTTATTTCCTTAACCTCTACACGAATATCTATGGAAGGATCTACATAACTCTGTGTTTCCTCATCACTACAACCGACACGCATTTAAAACCAACGTGTATTGATATCTCCTTCGTCTCTCCTCTTGTTTCCCTAATATATCGATCGTAACGTTTTGGACACGACTTCGGTGTTGAGTCTCGGTGTTTGAAGACCTAACTTCGAGGTACTTAGTTTTACCCTCGTTTAAAACTTGATACATTTTAGCCCCTGACTGCTCATTTTTTATTCCACCGACGATGTCAATGTGATCTGCGTACTCCAGTAGAAAATAGTATCTGTCGTGTGGACGTTGGAGATTTGCTCCAATGGCTATCAAGTTGAAGAAGCAACACCAGAAGCCTGGTTTAAAACCTCTTTCGGTATTGGAGGTATCGAAGGTACCTTTTTCGAATATGACGGCGCAGTTTGCTTTCTAGAACATGTCTCCAAATAGTTCAACTCTATTCACGCCGTCAAACCTATGAAAACATGGTGGATATAAGTAGATCCCGAATTCTTAGGACTTCTCTAAGATGTGTCATGAAGTAAAGAACTGGTCGATGTTTAGGAGCCAAAACTGCACTGGTAATTTCCAACTAGATCGTCAACAAGTGTAAACTAATCTTCAACTTAACTAACTTAAGATAAACCCTAAACTAGGCCTAAACAATCCTAAACCTATTGTGAACTTAACCCTAACCGCAATCCTCCTTTTCATTGTCTATTCTGAATAAAGGTTCGTTAAGAACTAAAAACATGCCAGATGTTGGTGTAAAAGGTTGGCCAGCCCATACTTTATGTCTTGTGATGCAATCAAACGCTACTTCCCATGGCCGATGTTATAGGAGGTAGCCCTTGCCCCTCCACCGAAGTTGCCACCGTAGGTTGGATCTTGGCTCACAACATAAGAAGCTATAAATGATAAACAAAAACACGGAATTGAGGAAAATAATCGCAAATTAGGCCTCTTGTTCGATACATCATTCATTCTACGTTTACCCATTCAAAGCAAAACCCTTGCTTTTAAACACACCACATGTAGAAAAACTCGTTTACGTCTACGATCCTTGAAGAGCGAATTGAAAATCATAAGCGATTACCTAGCTCCCACTGGCCAAAGGACAACTTTCACATCTCCTTAAGTAATATGAAAAACTCGACATAAAAGTATGATCCATTGAATTATATACATTTGTATCCTCAAAATCGAATAAAATGACTCAATACACTCCAAAAAGAAGACAATCCACTTCGTCTCCTTTCTCGATTAGGGTGACAAAATTTGTATGTTTTATGCTTCGAGCCTACGTCATCGATATTAATGACGAGAACGAATGAACGACATCCGCAGGGTTATGCATTTTCACATAAAATTAGCAATTGGTAAGGACATAAAAAATGTTTGTTCATTCGTCCTTTCTAGGCTTTTTCCTTATCTCAAAAGCAGGACACTACTTTTTTCATTCCCAGTCGTCTTTTGTTGTTTTCATAAGCTGAGTGGGAGATTGATTTGTTCGTAAATTGTGTTAAAATGTCCATATACGTACTTATCTTCAGACTTCCAGTGACTGGTAATAGACGCCATGCTAAGAAGAAGCTTCTTTACTTTGAGGATAACGAATAGAGCGCGGAAATTAAAAGACTTCACTCCGCCAACTCTCACTTAACTTAATTGTCAAACACAAATCGGACAAAGTTGGGTTAGAGTTTATGAGAAGTTCTTAGGACGTTTCAGTTAGATTTGACAATGGTTCGATCTTTTTTGTTATATTCCACAACTAACTTGTTAATGGATTTCAAATTGTTTATCTAATAAGATCGGGAATAGGACTGTAAATGCAAAACCATCTGTAAAATCTGGAAATTGAATTGGGTGTCATATACCTTACACGATTCTATATCTCTTAACTCTAAGAGCTTCGAACACAAGATCAATTGAAAGGTCAGCAGCCTCCATCATGGACTAACGAAGGAAAACATAAGAGAGCGTAGTAATTTGAGAATTGCAACACAAAATCTAAACCCAAGCTGCATCAACTAATCGAGTAATCCCTGAAGAAGCACACTCCACTATACATGCTGCTCGTAGGCTTTGACGGAGACAAAAGTAGCACAATATGGAAATCTGTTATAAGAAAAGGTTTCCCCCAGAGGTTCAACACGGGAATGTCAGACAGTAATTTACTACTGACTTACTGACATTAGACTGACGCATTCACACTGAACGAAGTGATGAAAGAAGCAGCTATCGCCTTCGGTACTTTTGTGGGCACCTCAAAAACTTGGACTATTGAATACGTTGACAGCTTTTATTACTTAAGTAGCATAATGTCAACATAGGCCACAAAAAGGCTATACAAAACAAGATCCGATATCATTTACCAGCATAAAGCCACACAGCGACATTTCTGTGAACTGTGCGTCTACAGAATGAAGCTCTTAAACACCGATTCCCTCCAATGCTCTATCGAAAAAAAATTATAGATGGCAACATCTTGATTATTGTAAAAATTCTAGGCTTATTTGGCCGGTGCTCGATCCTTAGAGGTCGAAAGCGTTTATAAGTATAAAAAGAGCCCAGCTCGGGAAAATAACTAACAGCCTGATAGGGCACTGCAACGATTGTACGTGCCCCACCCTTACAAACATCAGGAAAACCATTTAAGGCGAATAATTCTTTAACGGTCTGAACATCGGCGGCACGGCTTATCTAAAGTGCTGCGCTAGGAAACCAAAATGGCTTCATGCGCATAACAAAGAGCACTTTGGCCAGAATCTGAATATTCAACGTAAGTGTAGAGTTTACCCTTTTATACATAGACGGAGCAGCAAATTGTCTTATACGAGTATCAAGAAAGGTTTAGGACAAGGCGATGGGCTGTCATGTGGTTTCTTTAACATCAGTCTTGATAGCATCGCTTGAAAGTGAAACTTAACAGAGTAGATCTGTTGAAAACAGTGCCTTCGTTGTTTAGACCAGCCCTGCGTATTGACTATTTCATAAAGAAGATTCGGAAGAAATGAGGGTCCACAGTGAACTGCTTGTGTTGCAGCTTTACGTGGACTTACTTATGATGGCACTACAGTCAAGGTTTGACCTGGGCCCAACCAAAAAGCGTGTCCAGCCAGGTCGATCTTCAGCTAGCTGCTTCTCGCTTCGCACGGCAAATTGGTTAAGGTTCTTTTCCACTTGCGCGCATCTCTTGAGCCGCGATCTTTCTCTACTGCACCAACACTCCAAGACTCTCCCAGACGGAGCACTCTCTATATAGCCTAGCCATCTTAATCGTTGTATTTGAACTCTTCTGCTCTCCATTTAGGTGGAGCCGTAGATCACATGAAGGATTTTTCTCTCAAAACAACCGAGAGCAACCTCATCCATTCTTGCCAAAGTCCATGCCTCCGCTCCATAGAGCAGAACTATGATAATCAGGGTCCTGTATAGATTCATTTTGGGATGCTCGGGAGAAGGCAATGCTGCTCAATTGCCAAAGAAACAGCGATTGTTAAGTTTTGTTCTGCGTTTGATCTCACCACACTGTTGTCGATTCCTGAGGTCGTAGCGTAGCCTAGATAGACAAAGTTTCGAAATTATTTCTCTCCGACAAGTTGATATTGAGTTTCCTTTTTCGTTGACACCGTGCAGTTTGTTTCGCCGTTGTTGTTCGTTTCACCCATCTTCACTGCTTCCATCTCCATATTAACGCACATGCTACTGTCATCACACAGCTTTAATGTCATCAGGGCATGCGAGACTTTTGAAAGATTGTGCCTCCAGGAAAGATGTTGTTGAAATCCTTTTTTGGACGTCGTAGGTATTGGTAAGGTCTTTCGACCATTCATCCTGCTTTAAATAGCTTGGCAGTAAGGCCGTCTATCATCCTACATTGTACAGCTCGATTTATTTGTTTGGTGTCCCGCCTTATGAACTATTCGGCGATGTACGTATGTATGTACATTATGAACGCCTTTAAAATCTATTTTCACAAAGAAACAGCTTTCGAATTACAATTCGTCTACCTGTTCCAACACTTGTCTTTGTGACTTAGGGTTTAAGAAAGTCCGTGTACTTTTTCTAGTTCATCTACCACCGCAAACATAACTTTTCTGCTAACTTTATTTTCAATTTCTCCATTTCTGTACATTAAATTGGAGAACCTGTTGGACCGCCATTTTCTGTGGAAGACCATAAATAATTTATCCGTTAGAAGTTAATATCGCCACCGTCGTCGTCGTCGTCACACGTTCGCTATGAATGTGCAATGCACTTCTTACCATAAAAATACTACTTTTATTACCGGCAAGGATGTACGTACATATTTCATCCACTCTGCTATCCAGCACTTTAATGTTCATGTCCTTTAGTTTTTTTTTTTTTTGTTTTTTTATTGAACACACAGTGTCAATATTGTTGACTTGGGGATGTGCTTCGAACTTCATAGATGCAGAGGTGATGGCCAGTTCGTTCTTGTGTTGCAATTATCCTTGTGAAATATTATGTAAGGTTCCATAAAAGTTAGAGCCGAAATGACACCATGGATGAACGGTATATCCTGGCTGAATGCAATGTCCTTGTTGACATAATCTCAACGGCAGGTCGCATAAAAATGTGACCTGCCTTGTGGTAATTCTTTTTGCAGTTACTGTATATTGTACCCCGGGAAATGAGAATTTCTCCATTTCTGGACAACCAGGACGACAAGGCTTTATGGAAGTTGACAGAAGAAAGTTGTGCTGGATTTTCGAGTTCATTAATTTGCGGACATTTGGACCGATTTTATTGACACTTTGTATACGTTGATGTCGAGACTATGGTAGATAAATTGGTTTCGGTACGAAACTTGATATGTGGTGTGGGTGTGGATGCACGGTCTGAACCAAGTTTGAGGATAATTTTTGTGTTCCTGGCTATGCGATAACTTCGCACTTGCTTAATGGCCATGGGGACAAGGTTGGTAATGTTCCGGTGGCGTCTAACGTTGGTGGTTGTTACATGCAGTTATGCGTTGTATTTTATTTTATTGCGAGGATTAACGTTTATTGCGCATAGTTTTATCGAGCAATTTGTGCAGGAGCGTGTCACTGAATATTGAATGAGTTCATTCAACGATGGTGTGGACCATTAGCAAAGTGTGAGGAATAAAGGTAGAAAATGTTTCAATAGACTTGGAACTTTTCTTCAGATTTTATCTTTAAAGACATTGGTAGGATGCAGCTTAAATTTGTCTTATTTAAGTTCCGCCCTGTCATGTTCTTGTTTGACGAATCTACCAAATATTTTGAACAGTCGACACGACATAAAAATATACGAATGGTCTTCCAAGAGGGTACACAGGTTTTCCCAAAGTAACCTCTGGCTACCACCTCCTGCTCTCACCTCCATGTGGTAAATCCCGACTGGAGACAGGGTTTTAACCCATGGCCGGGGATAAAAGGATGGAAAAGAGTATTTTTACTAACGCACTTTCCCTTGAATTCACGAGACAGCAGAATATATCTCAAGTTGGAATTAATGGTGGCGTTTACAGGTCTAATTATGCAGAAGCACTTACATAATGAACACATATCACGGGCTTCTCTAGTATATTTCGAGGTCAGAAAGGATCGATTTATATAGTTCCTCGCTCTAAAAGTTTTACCAAAGATCTGACCCTCCAAATTTGGGATTGTGCCGTTCACATAAAATGAATTAGTGGTTCGTTTCACCAAGTCTCAGATAACAACGGATATACTGTTGACAACCCTAGCAACGTTGTAAAGACAACGAATGTTAGGACCAATAATAGCCTACTCTACAGCATATCTAAAAACGGACTAAGGCAAATAAACTTTCCTGTGGGATGAAAGTTCTATAGCCTTATGTCACAATTCTCACGAGATTTGGCGATCTTCTAAAAATGCAACGGTTGCAATCGCGCGAACCTTTCGAACCACTAACGTTGACTTGGACCAATACCTTGCAGCCAGATATAGACAGAAAGGCTTCCACTCTGCCAGAACCTTCATCCGAGCCATCTCGGGCACCCTCGCTGGGCACTGTGCCGTTAATTCCTATTGAGAGTCCCTCGAAGGGCTACTTGCAATGATTATTGCATGGGCTGCTGCAATCTGTCAAACAATTCTTTAATGAGCCGCTAGATCAACATATACAACATTGAATTGAGTGACCAACTGAGATTCAAATCTTTATTTTGAAAGGTTCTTAGGGTAACTATCAACTGCTTATCACGTTATTCGAAGCACAAGCAGGTGAAGGACGTTTAAGGCGGTGTTTTACTCCTCTACATCCTCGACACGCGTTCTATCTCGCTCTATAAAGTTAGATAACAATTGAAGATTTATTCTAACAGCATTGTTATTCAAAACAATGAATAAGATACAGTTCATACCTTCCATCATCAATGTTGTACCTTCGCTAGTAAGCCCCACTTTAGCTACAATCTTAAGGAAGATCTTAGATTTTCAGAAAACCAATCACAGTTTTGCAATATTCGAGAACAGTATTCCCAGCCACGTACTTACTTCGCAAATTACCACCAAGTTTGATGATTTGATTAGAGAATTCAACACCTCGCTGAAAAGGGATCTCAAAACACACGACACGGTGCAGCCCCGCCGACATGCTCGCTGTAACTGTACAGCGTAATATTCTAACACTGCTGTGGTACACACTGGTTCCACAACCAAAGGACAAAATAATGAGATTGAGATTTATTTGCATTGAGGTGATGACACCAGCGAATCGTGCCCAGGATGATAACAGTGCAGCTCACACAGAGGACTCACTCACTAGTGGCGAGCATCCTTGGGGGAGAAGCACAAGCACAACTCCACAAAACTCACTCACAGCAGTGATAGTGATTTGCATTTGAAAGTGATAAAATAAATTCCGGTCCATGGATCCGGACGACACGTCGGGTGAGCTGGTATTATGCTACACCCATACTCCAGTGGGCCGCAGAAAAACGTGTGCGTGTAATTTTCGGGTGAGAAACGAAATCCTCATTTAAACAGCCAACACAGAGAATCCTGAGCGCCATTCTTAGCTGTTTGGGGAATTAAGTAAATTGTTTTCCGAATTGAATTCAAAATTTATGTGTGTGTATGGCTGGCGGGCGAATGCGACGTCGTCATCGTTACCGTCACCGGGTGTGAGGATTCGCACGGATTCGATATGTATTCATGAATCGGGATCTCGGAGTTTTGATTCCATTGCATACAATATCCCACGAGATTGTCATTACTGTAATGTTTAACCAATTCCTTGTGTTTTCTGATTCCTTCTGGGCATGTTGTATGTGGCTGACCCTCGTATGTCTGATTGGTCCGAATGGCACGTACCGGAGCAGTACAACAACTTTTAATCAGATTCTTTTCGATTTCGATTTAATGGAACACACCAATCGATAATGCTACGAACACATCCATATGTGTGTCTGTGACTGTGTGGACAGAAGTTGAAAAGTCCGTTAGCATTATATCCTTGAAATGCAGTAAATGTGTGAAGACGACGAAAAATTCCTGCCGGCTAATGATACCGTTTAGGACTTTTGATCTTTCGTTCCATTATTTGCAGATTGTGAGGTGAATTTGGAATCAGATTGAACTGTTGACGACAACATGGTGGAAGCGGGACAATTGTTTGGTCAACCGCCCTTTGGCAATGGCTTTCTATGCAGTTGGAAACATCAATTGTGATTTGATTACTTCTTAGAAAGAGGGGAATAGTTTGGAGCTTATAAAATGTTTTTTCCTTCTTTGTTTATGTACTTGGATCCAAATTGCTTGGTGAAAATGTGGAATACAAAGTAGAAATGGAAAAAAAAGAACTTCGACTAATGCATACTCGTTTAAGTCTTTAAGGCTTCCAAATGGCTTGTACAAGTTACGACGATTCTTGCAATATCTGAATGGGTTCTGCTTAAGAGGTCGTTCTCTCCACATCTTTCTGAAAATAAGAAAACTGTCTAGAGTGCTCAACCTTCCTTTCACAGCTCATAGTGGATTGTAGATCGATTCTACAAGAGTACAAGGACCGATCTTCGCCTGCCCCTATGATGTGGGACCCATACTATGATCATGAAAGAAGTAGCGACATTATAGGGACTCGCGTTCATTTTTAAACCAGCTTGGATTGTAAGCCTCGTGGATTGTCGGAAGTTCCACCTGAAAATACTGCCGAAGTCCGGTAATCTGTAGAACCTTGACGTTTTAAGCTCGCGGAAAAGATTGCTTGATGTTTCATAGCCTTGTTGAAGTTCAATTTGGTTCTGAATTAAGGTTAGGTTGTAGGAGTGGCTGCACTTAAGTACTTATTGTGTTCCCCGGTGTGGTGTGGGGTACCTAAAATAAATGAAAGAATATGTTATATTTTCAATTGGCCTCCCTAAACCATCCCGAGTTCCGAAGGAATTTTAGGATGGCTCTCGTTGGCTTGTCCGACAATTCACCTAAATTATTGAAGAAATGCTCTCCGAGGGTTGTCTTCCTGTTTCTACTGAGGCTTGGACATTCGCATAGGAGGTGGAATGTGTCCTCCTCCGCGTCTATGTCGCTACAACCTCTGCATAGATCTGTTGTGATCAATCGCATTCTTTTAGGTGGGTCGCTAGCAGGTTATGTCCTGTTATAATACCTGTGAGAAGTGATAGGTGACTTCTGTTGACTGCGATGATTTCTTTCTGGATGCTGGACTTTTTAAGTTCTTGTGGGGGTAAGATTGAGTCATCGGCAATTGTTAGATCCATATCAGAACCCATTTTTGCCAACTAGTCCGCCTTTTCATTTCTATGGAAGCCCGAGTGTCCCGGGATCCAGATGAGTGTGACGTTGTGGTTGGTGTTGAGTGCCTTGAGCTCGTCTCGTCGTGGCAGCGTTTCACTATTTTGAATCGAATCGTTGTGGATGTGATGGCTTTGATGGCTGCTTGGCTATCAATGTATATGCCAATGTAGCTTCTTGGGAGTGCCTGTTGAGATAGTTCTCTCGAGGCTTCGGCGATTGCTAGAACTTCTGCCTGGAACACGCTGCTGTGGTTTGAAAGTCTTATCGACCGAGTGATGTAAGGTTCCTGTGCAAAGATCCCTGATCCTACACCCGCATCCATTTTTGACCCGTCCGTGAAGATGCATATATGGTTGGGGTTAATGACCTCTCCTTCTGTCCAGCTCTCTCTGGAGGGAATTTTGAACTCGATGTTTAGGCTGAATTTCTGAATCGGTGGTAAAAAGTCAGTTTAAGCTTTCAATATTTACCCACTTGGTGATTGCTAGATGAGCTATCAGGCCTTTTTTCCAAAGGTTGAGTTGTTGTAGGCGAAGTACTGGTTCTGAGTCTATGTATATAGGGAATGATACAATCTCTTGTGAGTCTTATCCCGAAGTGTAAAGGCAGCAAAGCAACTGAGCTTCGGACATTTGCCATTAATTCTCTAGTCTGTGGTCTTATGCTCAAATATGCCCCCCATACCCAGTCTGGAGAAAGACGTATGTACATAAGTGGTTCCATTTTGAAAGAAGAAAGTTTATGGATCAGTGTACTGAACGCAAGTTTTCAGATGAAATCTCTCGAGATATGGATCAATCGGGTTGATTGAGAGCTAAATTTATACTTAACCTAAATTTTAACAAACTAACAACCAATTACAGTATCAACTACATAATGGCCACACTTACATATGTGTGTATGTCTTTCTGTTGTTGACATCCTAGCTGTGCTAATGACTTTGGTTAGTTATACGTAAAGCTTATGACGAATTGCGATTTCGTATCATCGACATATGCTTGCGTCATATAAAGTCCTTCCATTCCATTCTTTATCAAATTAAAATGTTTCCTTTTTCATATAAGTCCATTTACGGCAGTCGTAAACTAGTCGACTAAATACTTCAATAAGAAGGCACCCTACTGATATTAGCTATTCTGAATTCCTTATTCTAGACTTTGTGTCTGTTTGACAAAAAACTTTATCAATTCCCTATAATTATCGAGCTATTGGCATTATAAATTCGGCCTAATAGGGCGTGGAGGACATATACATATGTACAAAGAAAAGTAAAATATCCGGGCAGACCAGATGAGAAGTACATAATATAAAATTTTCCTTTTCCTTTCCTATCCACTATCGTAAAAATCGTGCATAAAAATCCAAAGATATCTTGGTGACAATAAATTTCCGAATTTTATGACCAGCTCTTAACGAATACGATGACCTGAGCTGGACGGGGTTGTTACACTCACATAAGAGATGTATGGCGAATGAATGCATGGGAGACCGCAACTGAATGTCACCAAAAAGGGAAATTTACAGCATAATCATTCAACCAGACAGTCTTGAGGTGTGTTACGTGATTCCCTACTTGCATCTGTACATTTGTATGTATTCCCACTGAAATTTAAGCTTTTTGGTCGCATAACAAGAAAGAAAGGGTCAAGACTATGCTTATCTTGAAAACGAATGAAATATTGTTTTAATCCTTAATTGGGTACACTTACTTTGTTTCAAAGTTTTTGGCTTTCGATACACTTTTGTTGTGAGCCAGGGTGGCAGGGTGGCGAAGAGGCCGGAGGCAATGCCGTGATTGGATGGCTAAGCTCGTCGGACCACCTGCTCAAACACTTTTGTCTCGTGACATAAAGCAAAACAACCTAGAAGAAAATAGAGAAGAGGATTCCTAATAGGTACCCTAGTCAGACCACGGGTGGACTTCAAGAAAATAGAAATGAACACAAGGAAAAACGAACAACTCCAACTCAATGGACCTGTGCTCATACAGATGAGAAAAAACGGAATGAGGAACAAAAGCTAGTCTTACTATCCTAATCTAAGCCCTAAGCTTAATTAAACCTTAAACTAAGGCCTTTTTTTTGTTTTTATATAATTCACTAGCGCTAAAGGGTTTATGAATACCCTTATGATGCTGTTCACACAGCGCTAGTGTTGATGAAGTGATGGTATTAGGTTTCAGCACTATCGCTCTTCCATACCGATTCGTCTCGTTCTAGAGTCACCCCAGATAACGATGGCGTCAGCATAGCCAGCCCTCCCAACATTTACTATCTCCCTTGACCGTGTTTACTTGGAAATAGCCCCTTTGCCGGTATGCAGCTATAAAGTGTCACGTCCCGTAGAGGAAAGTTAGTTTGTCTTCTTCTGTAGTTATCGTGCCACTGGGAGAACGGCCTTTCCGAAGATCCCTCCGTGACCGGACCCTTTTCATCGAGTGGACGGCCCTAGAAAAAGCCAATTATGAAATAAACAAGGAACAGTGCAAAGATCTGTGTATAAGTATACCATGTTTTTGGCAAGCAAATGGCAAGGTAGCTTTTAGACAAAAAGGCACCTCACAATGGTCTCGTATCTAAACTGGCCACTATACGATTTCAAACAGTTTTCCCAGTTCCAGTTCACCATGCCTACCAAATAGTTTTAAGATGATGACATCACCTCTCAAAAGGGGCCTATTCGGTTGGTTCCAAAGCCAAAGATATGATTGGAAGGGGTGTCTTTTTTGTTTAACTAAATCGTATCCTCTCCCTCTGGCTTAAAAAAAAAACCTTGCTTTGGGAAGTGTAATGTCCACTAAGGATATTAACATACTGTCCCTAGAATTCCAAGAATGAGTCTCTTTAACTTCAAAGGTAGTTCTAGATTTCTCCTTATCTCTTGGCGGCAGAGCAATTTGATGTTCACTTGCACTGGATGCCAGGTTACTCTAATGCTGATGTGCTCATCAAGCGTGGTACCACTAGAAATGAAAAATCAAGGTAAACCCCTCGCTACAAAGAAGTAACTGATTCAGCTGGATGCAATTAGCAAGACAAAAATTAAAAAGCAGAATGGTAGGAACACGTGCTAGACTGCAGCTAAGCATGATGATGAAGACCACATCTAGAGATAAATGTTTAAAACCATCTCCAGGTGGGGGGCCCGAGAGTGAAACGGTTGCACTATCGCTTGTCACGCCGAAGATTTCAAGTTCAACTTCTGATGTCAAAAAAGGAACAAGAAAAACGATCAACGAAAAAGCGACGTCATCGCCACTGCATAGGCATAACACTGGCATTAGGGCGGTCATATGGATTGAAGAATTGATTGTACTGAGCAAAGATAATGATATGTTTGGGATGTTCGAAAGAAATACTGTGAATTATAAGCAATGGCAACAATACCAATGAAAACCACGTTCGTAGCAAAGGCTCAAACCTTATACCACCTGAGTCTTAAAATCACTGCATCAACAGTTGTACTGTGTGAATAATGTCATAAGGGTATTCATAACTCCTTTAGAACTAGTGAATTATAAAAAAAAATTGTTCCATTCTTTAAAGGTCTCATCGTCTAGAATTTTGATGCGCAGGATTATTCCCTGAAACATTTATTGCTTCTTTTCCCAAGTTTCAAAAACGACGATAACCTTTTTCCTTGCATTTAGGGATTTCTTTTAGGACATCGGTTAACATTATTATTGAAATGTTTCATTGCAGATACAAATTCATGATGTTTTCTGTGCTTCATTTGTGTTCAAATTATGATCAAGAGATTCATAAACAAAATACAATAAATAAAATGCTGAACAATCGGTGATGATGTTTACGTTAAATGACACGTATGTACATTTCTCTTTACCCCTTTCACTTTATTTTATAAATCAATTTATCGGAAGAGAAAAACACAATAAACAACGAATGTAAGAGAAAATAAAAAAAAATTACTTAAAGGATTTTCCAATGTTCACACATTCATCTTCAATTACCCCTTAGGCGATGAAGAAAAGTTTAGAATACAGAAACATGCAAAGAAAAATTACAGCCGGGTCATTCGTTTTCCAATTTTCACCCTATCTACCATGACTCTCTTTCCATCCACAAAAGCAGAAAATATTCTTAAAATGTCCCAATACCATCAATTCCCCCCTTCTTCTACACATCGTTCCCGTGCACCCTAAAATGACAAAAATGTTTCCCCCATTCCCATATCCATCTGTTGACTGACTCGCATGCAGAATTCATGGACATCGTACCGAATGCTGACAACTACCCTATCCCAGTCTCTTAAGCCGGGGGACAAACATAATGGATTGGTCGGTGAATAAATGAGGCGGGGCAGGAAAGAGGTGGTATAATATGATGCTGAAGCTGGAGTTGCTACACATCCCTGTACTTGAATTCTAGTAGGGAACACTTGTTCGGTAATGGGATGAAATCACGTATGATTTCTACCCTGAGGGCAAATGGGATCACCAAAGGGTGGAGAGTTGATCCAAAGGTTAGGGTGAAGTAGTGTGGTATTGGATTGTTTGTGGGTTTGAAAATAGATGAGAAATCATGATAATGATAACGGTAATGGTGGAGTAAGTTTTGAATAAATTGCTAGTGAGTAACGTTTCGAAAAAAAAAGTTTTTTCATATTCTCTGTTAGAGTGGAGAACCGCTTTGCGGTTGCATGAACTTCTGATCGTGGTTAAACTATTAGCTTTGGTTGTCATATGAAAAATGGAATCACAAAGCATGTGTAGCCTGACGCACAGTGGTGAGGACATTACTGTTGACGTCAAACTCTATCTACCAACTAGGACCCTCACTTTACCAAGATGCACCCGGGTATCTAGGATCTCAATTGAAAATTTGTTTTCAATTCGTTGGAGGTAGCTAACAGGAGATGGAAGGGGAGGTGTTTGGAAATAAGTTGCAGCGGAAAAATTCCCGGATAGAATCCACCACGGTGTCTACAGTTCAAGACTCAAGCAAACAGTCTTAAACTTTCGAAATGAACGTCTTTGAAGATTTGGATAGACATCAGCCTGACATGCGCTTATTTCCCCACAAAGGACAAAGAGCGGTAAACGCATGCAGCAAAATAAAAGTCAAGGACAAAGGCTGCTCTCGAGCCCTACGATCAAAAGGGAAAAGAAAAACATAGATTCCTCCAAAAGAAAAAGAAGGAATACGAGCAGCGCACTACTCCATGTATAATGTACAACAAGTTAAGAAGGATGTGTCAAGACCCAAGGAGACAAGACCCACACATCTGTTAGTATGACGAAGGAAATCTTATAGTAGAATCACAGTCGGTGTTGAAAATATATAAAACTACTTCCGCGGACTGTATAACGATGACGAAGACCAACATCCGTTGTCAGGCAGAACAAACCATTCAACCAAGACGATGATACTTCCATCCACCTGACTAAAATGAAGTGAGCATGGCAATATTCAATTCTTAACCCAACTACCCAGCAGCAGTACTCAAGAGCAACTGGAGATGACTTGATAGACAGCATACACCAACCCATTTCTAAGATTTGGTCAGGTGGGTGTATGGCTGACAAATTTAATCTCGAAAAAAAGAACGACACCCTCAACGGGACCTCTACAGAAGCATCAGCCTCCTTAGTTCGCCTCCGTTAGCAATCTAATTGGCCCCCATCGGTGGAGTTTAAGACCAGGAAAGTCAGCTGTCGATCAAATTATCACACATCGGCAGTCGGCACATCCTGGAGAAAACCCAAAAAGTCCAAATTACCACCCAACTTTATCGATTTTAGTACTAGCTATACCTGTAGCCATGTCTTGTTTTGGCTTCCTAACCAAACTCGTCTGTTTGTTCAGAATGAAAATGAAGCGTCCTCGCTGTTCCATTAAGATCAACAGCGACCTCACTTTCGATGTTAAAAAAGGACTTCAACTAGGTGACGCGCATTTTTAACAACACGAGCCAATATCAGATGCACAATTTTGCAAATGTCCTTGTAACTTCTTGCATACGCCGACGATGTTGGCATCATTGGCACGCAACATCATCGAATTGGACACTCCACTCCACAGTTGAGAGTTAATGCTTGTAACTAGTAAGGAACTTTGTCTACCTTGGCTTTCTTATCAAAGCTCCAATTCGCAGAGTTCTCGAATCTTACCGGGAGGGCCAGCGCAGTAGAAAAAGACGAGGCGTGCACGAGTAAGCCTCAGCCAAATCAAAGTGCGCAACTAGATGCAGTTAGCTTAGGACCGGTCTTACTGAATACGCTTACAAGTTGAGGCATTTTTCCCACTCCAAACGATAGCATTGCAACCTTTTGTTTTTATAGTTTTACCCGATAGGTGCTGAAAAGAAAGAAGATCCTTAAGCAGGGTTAATCCTAAGCAATCCTGCCTAGTCCGAGTAAAGTGACTGTATTATATCTCGCAGCCTACAGATGACATTTCGAAGAACACCCGATTGAAGTCAAAATGGTTTGAAATTGCAATAAGACGTCTTGCGACTAAGGCACTCCACTCAGTCGGCTGTTTTTCTGTTTCAGATACACAAGAAGACTGTTCCTTGAATCCTTGTAACATGGCGTTATGCATAAATAGCTTTCACTTGAAATCTCCGTTGTGCTGACAAAATATGATATTTGAGACATTCTTCGCCATCTAAACTTAACCATCTGCATAGCGACAAGGATCGTTAACTTCCTGCAGAACAAACAAAATAAAAACTCGATGATAAATTGCATCCTTTCGACCTGCAACAGAGGCAAATCTAATTACATTCCTTGCTTGCAATGGTGATTTCCTCGGCAAAGCTCACATGAATGCCTCTGGGATTTCTTTAAAACTCATAACGATACAAAATCAACAGACCATTCTTCATGCAGGAAAAAAGAGGATTCTTAATGTCCTTTTGATTTTCCGGTCAGTGAACACACTGCATCGCCTCAGAGTCAAGTTAATGTTGAGTTGACATATAGCGACGGGAATAATTTCTTGAAATTCTTCAGAAATACGTTGTCAGTCCCCTGTGTGACGAGGAAAGGCAGTACTCGTTTTGCATATGAATTTTGTTATCCTTTCGCTAGAGAGGCAAAATGCGCCTTGAATATTTCACACAGGACAGCAGAGTGACAGGGACTTCATATTAACACATCCTCTCTTTGACAGGACAGAGAGAAGATGTTGTTTTTGATAATTTAATCAAACAATCCTGTGTGTCGTTGAAATTCTTGTCCTTACAGTGCACGGTGCACGGAATAATAAGGCGCACATGCGACCGATGATATGACGATGCTTCGCATTTTTCCTGTTCGTCTTCAAGGAAAAATCCCAAAGTCAATTACAAGGTATCCCTAACCCAATCTATTTGTCGGATGAACATCCCATGTGAGACAACAAGGATCTTTGGGTAGATACTCCTTACATAGAAGGACTCTTTATTGACGGAGATTTAGGATTTCTAAGTAGCAAGAGTTTGTGGGTGCTCTGACATGCAATCTTTTAATTTACACCTCCTTAAGTGCTTTAATCCAATGTCATGCGTATGGGAACGACACGTTGTATCTTTCGGATTAGAACTTTGACATATTTTCGACTCGGTGTAGACGAATTTTTCCAAACTACCTAGAATAATTTTGAAGGGATGTATAAGAACTTTAGAAGTTTCAAGCTGTTTTTTTCGATTCTATTGAGGCTTGGGCAATCGCAGAGGAAATGTGTCGTCTCCCCTTTCGCATGAATATAGACGCAAGGGTAGGCCGCAAGTAGGCAACAGCTGATTGTCTGTTAAGTGTGAGCATTGTATTCTTTTTGTCATGTTGTAGCCACATTTTCTTTTTATGGTATTCGCTGCTTGATACATACACAAACAAACGAGAAGGGAGGATCACCGACTTTTCCAAAGGAACAAAAAGGACCGCACGCTTTTTAAAACAGCTTACAGCCGATAGAAAGATGTTACTGCAGAGGCTATGCGTCCTTCAAAAGTTTTACTAAAAGATAAAAGCGACGACCAAAAGATAAATAGCCGCCATTGTTAAGTGCTTGATGCGTTGGGATGACTCTTAGCAGGTAATCGCAAACCTCTGACTAAAAAATCTGTCATGAAGAAGCTCGTCAAGAACTGTAACCACATCGACAACATACTTTCGAACCGCCTATTTGAACTATTCCTCAACGACACCTGCAGCAAGCCAAGGAAATTAAGCAACGACCTACCCTAAAGGTCAGTTTAAGCTCCGCTTTTCATCAACCTATAGATGATCCGAGCTGGCGGTTATACCTTCCACATTATGAGGCAGCTACAGTGATACGCATCCTGTATGTGTAATCCTGTGCTATTCCCACAAGTCATGAGGTGTTTTTTAACACAACAGTGCCCGCTAGAAAACTCGCAATGCACCGTGCAGGTTGGGAACAGAACCTCCAAATTATTCCACACATGCACCGGATGTCGGCAAGGAGATGCGCTGTCGTGTGATTTCTTTAATCTTGTGCTGGAGCAGATAGTGCAAAAAGTTGGCGTAATCACAGAAGGCATTTTATTTAACAAATCCATCCAGCTGCTGGGAAACGCACACGATATCGACATCATCGCCCGTTCTCAGCGTGCCATTATTGAGGCGTTTACGGCAATAGAAGAACAAACCAAAAGAGTTGGTCTCACAATGAACGAGGATAAAATAAAGTACATGCTGTCTACCAAAAACGGATCCGTCGAACACCGTCTAGATCAAAACCTAACAATTGACAGCTATAATGTTGAGGTAGTGAAGGAGTTTATCTAACTCGCAGCAAACATTAACTCCACAATTGACACGCTAGAGAAGATTCGACGAAGGATAACCTTAGGCAACCGCTGCTTCTTCGGTTCGTCCAAACAACTAGAGTCCAATCTCCTAACTCGAAGGTCCAAAATCATGCTCTACAAAACCCTGACCTTGCCAGTCTTGTTTCATGGAGCTGAAAACTGGACGATAAACGAGACAGCGGAGCAAATCTTGAGATCCTTCGAAAGAAAAATTCGACGTCGAATATTTGGTCCTGTCTGCGAGGAGGGCGAATGGAGGAAAAGATATATGTGGATGTAGTCCGGAAGTCAAAAATCCGTCGACTGCAATGGCTCGGCCACATTGAGCGAATGGCCGCGAATGCTCCAGCGAAGAGGATCTATAAATCCTAGCCACCTGGTTCACGAAGAAAAGGAAGACCGAATCTCCGGTTTGAAGATCAGGCAATCGCGAACGCCAGAAATCTTGGTCTAGTAAACTGGAAGCAGCGTGCCCGGGACCGTGAAGGATGAAAAGCGGCATTAGTTCAGGCTCAGACCCTCCAAGGGTCACTGGCCTGATAAGTAAGTAAGTGTCCGGTTAGGAAGTCTGTGACTTTGTAGAAGTTGTTCCGTTTTTTTCTAAGACGAAATATATATTTCTGCTTGTCTGTTACCTTCCGTAACCATCTAGTAATGGTGTGCTCATCAACCTTTATGTACCAACATTTCAGTGGACATTTGTTGCCGATGGCTTCTTGAAGCTGAAGGAGATATCCATTTCTACTTACGAAGTTTCCATTAAAACCTAAAACTATAAAGGTCATATAAATTTTTTTTTATAAATGGGACTTGACTTTAAATTTTAAAAAAGTAATCAAATGCATGAGTAATGTAATATTATTGAAGATATTTAAGCGGCTAAATTGATAAAACAGCCCAACCTTTCGTTGGCTATCAAAGAATAATAAATTGAACAATACGATAAGATAAAAAAAAAAAAGTTTATTTCTTAGAAACAAAAAAATCCCCGAGTACCAATTTCAAAGAACTTGATATGCCGATAAGCTTTTAACACGACATTGTGTTGCCCGAACGCAGTCTTACTTCTGAATCGAAAGGAAAAGCGTGCTACAGCACGAAAGCAGCAGTTCCGAAAGAATGAGTAAGCATCGCCCTGGTTTTCTAGTAGTCCAAGTTAAACATTCGGGATTGATTTAAAAGTGAAACATAAACATACACATAAACAATGAACGAACATCAGAATGTTCCCGGTCGGGTTAGTAATCGCAATCCCAGACATGTTCGTTTTGAAAACACTAATTTTAATTTGCAAACGTCGGGCTCTTTGTTTTATACACCAAATGAGTCAGAAGGGACAATAAATATATTACCTTCTGCAGTGAAGCAGCACCAAGAAACAACATCGAACAATGCAACATTTCAGACAAATAACCTACAAAAACTACAGAAAAGAAATGTGAACGCAATGCCCGAAACTTGTACAGCAACAATTTCTAACCCTGTTTACGGTTTGCCACAAGAGGAACATAGGAATCAACCCAGCCGACCAGTACTTCCCCAAAAACCTCCCAAGTATCGCTCAGCAACAACTTCTAGCCCTGTTCATCCTTTGTCAGTAGGAAAACTAATTGAGGAAGCAGAGCACAGTAGACTGATAGTTCCAGATACACCCGGGAGCAGATGTGTTGGATTTAAAAGTGCGAGTTCTTCCAATCAGCAATCAATGTCAACTTCTGAGTCTTTTCAGAATTCAGGCTATTCTTGTCCGCAAAGTGATTCATCGATCAAGAAAAACCTTGAATCGGCAGATAAGCAAACACCTTCGGCAATAACCAAGCTAAGGCAACAATTTGAGCAGATAATTTCTGAACAGTTGATCAGTGTGAAACCATCAGGAATGCGACCAACTAGAAATAGATTAGATGTCGCACAAGGCATGTCCGAACTTAATCTTAATTTGGATGCTCATCAAATGGTTAAGAATCAACAGGACTGGGGTACTCTTCCAAATCAACGATGGCGAGGATTGACGAACAAAGAATTACAACCGAACATAGAAAATCCGTCGGCAAGCAACATCACCGAGGCACATAACTTGCAGGCGTTTAATTCCTTTTCGGATAAGCAAGTGGTTGACGATGATGAATTTGATAATGAATTTGATAGTGAATTGTATGATGATTTTGATGACGAGGTGGAGGAGGAGGAAGCTATGGAACAAACGATGCCTTATGAGTCAATTTATGAGAACATTGAACTGGGAGCGCAAGAAACTTATACCTATCAAGTGAGAGATGATCAAGAAGCTTGGGGAACACTTCCAAATCAAAGACGAATAGGCTTAGACATTGGTGTTAGAGCGACAAACCCATTTACAAATACTCAGGTGAAAGACAGTGATAACTATCGAGATGTGACCGATAATGCGCTACCAAAACAGCCATTTTCTTATACCCATGAGTCCAATAGTCAAACAAATTCTACAAGGTAAGATCTTTTTTGTTTTTGTTTATATTTATGTAGGTCAAGTTTATTTTATACCGGTCCTTAGCTAACAGAGGGGACCACTACTAACACAGGCTCTGCCGGAACGTTGGTTTCCATTCGCTCTCCATTTTAAACTCGAACTCAAGGCATTATCGTTTTCCTACGATATAATTCACACAGCACATAAGGTTTAAACCTTTGCTATGAGCATGGTGTCCATTGGTATTGTTGCCATTGGTTATAATTCACAGTATTTCTTTCTAAAATCCTGATGTCATTATCGTTACTCAGTACGACTAGCATTTTAAGCCATATGACCAGCCTACTTCGAGTAGTAGAGTTCGCATCAGCTTTTTCGCAATTGATCGACATTCTTTATATCGGGACTTGAATCTTGAGCAACATTACCCTTTCATCGCTTGAGTTCGTGCTAAATGTAGGCTGGAGGTGTGACCCCCTATCAAACATAATTGAACTGTAGCTATCATAAGAGAGAGCCGATCATCTAGAAGACAACTTTTTTAACGTTGACTGATCGCCTTAAAACTGAAACGAATCGAAACATTAATCAATTTTTCTTGGTCTACTTCCAGAAATCGTTTGTTAATTCCACGGCAAAGGGCTTCATATGCGGAGGAGCCACGACCTCGTCCTAAGTTAAAGCCATCCACATCTTTTTATCCGGCTGATCATAAGTATGTATAGTTTAGATATATCATTTCCATTGTGTAGACATTGATCCTATAAGAACGACATCAACAGAATCAAGCCGATGAACAGATCAGAGGACGATGCGAAACTGGAAAACATTGTTAAGGAGCTCATTAAAAGCGAAGAGGATTACGTACAAAATTTACAATGGGTTGTACAAAATTATGGAAGTATGTGTACTAGGACAGATATACCACAAGGCTTATCAATACACAATGGTTATTTGTTTTGGAATTTCGAACAAATTGCTATTTTTCATCAGGATACTCTATTGCCTATGTTGCAAAGGAACCGAAATGATGTAAAGAAATTGTTTGATGAGTTCTCGATACTTCTTGATGTAAGTTTAAAAATATAAAAAGACAGTTATTGTAATAAATTTTTTTTGTTATAGGAAAATTGCTTGTATGGCTATGTTATATACACGATGAATAAACGGAAATCACTGGAAATATGCCAGAGCTTTGCTCCCTATTTATTGGTATGAAAAATGTAATGTGTTATCCTGTTTTGATGGTCACATGTAGCAGTGTTAAATTTAGAAAAGAACCTATTCTAGGAGTTGTTCAATCAGTTCTTTCATAGGAAGTGCTCAAAATACAAAGTGAAACAGCAGCCCTTTCATTTGTGTAACTAAGATTGTATTGGTCAATGAAATTAGCATTTTTTTCAGGATAAGTTGACCATAAGCCAGTAAGGGAGAAAAAGAAAAGGGGTACTTCGCCAATGTTGTAGTCTACGGCCCGTTGAAAGAATCAATCCTTTAGCATGTTGCTACCAGATTGTCAGGCCAATTATCATGTTATCATCGAAAGATTGGTGTTTATCATAACGTAGTCCTACTTGTCATTATATGGTTGGAGCATTGTTGTCCATTCGCTCGATGTAGTAGACGTGATTAAGCTCATTGGAGCCAGTTCCTAATGAAGTTGATGATATCTCCAGTCGAGGCATTACGAATGTCCTCCGGTGTAAGGAATTATTTGTGGAGACAGCGTTTCCTGACCCTTCAGACAGCCACGCACTCACATAGTACGTGTTCGGCTGATTCGTCTTCCTTACCGTAATCACTTAATCCCTACTCGGATGTTTTTTTTTTTTTGAGCGAAGGAAGCAAGAAGATTTTTTAAATATCTTGGCTTCTTCGTTGTGAGATAGGCCACATCGTGCTGAAAACTTCCTGGTGCTCTTCGCATAAGGGTCTTTACCTCGTGTGCTAACTGCTTCCTCGATTGGTCGTTATCAAGATCGACCAATGCATGGATGGATCTCATACTGAACTAAAAAAAAACCATTAGTTGCTCATTAACGTAAAGACACCAAACTCGGCCTTTTCATTCAACCTCCCATTCGATGGATAATGCTGCATCCACAACTCCGGCCTTACAAGTCTCCGTTTTCCCTACTGACACTAAGGCCGTATTGTAACAAAAACTCGAGCTTTAATTTTCTGGCTTTAAGACCGTTGGCATTCGACACTAACCGTATGTCTACGACGCTGGCATTTGTGACACATTGGGTCAATGTAGTCGCAGTGGCTAAGTGGTTAGTGCGATGGACTGCTCAGCGAAAGGACGCAGGTTCGATCCTCTAAACCAGCAATCATTTTTTCGCGGCACCATCTCTTCGCAGGCATGACAAACTTGCAAGTCCCAGGCGCGGATAAATCTGTGTATGTCGACTACAAACTTTTCGGACAGTTTTTCTAGGTCCTGAAAGAAGTGTCTTCCTAGGGTTTTGAATCTTATTTGGCAGAGCGCTGGACAGTGGCAAAGAAAGTCTGGAGTATCCTCATCTACTTCTTCGTCGCCACATCCCCTGCATAAGTCATCCGTGTTCAATCCCAATCTTCTTGCTAGTTAAGCATAATATGCCCGGTGATGATACCTATTAAAGAAGATAGGGATTTTTTGTCCATTTGCAGGACTCTATCGGTTTTCTGTTTATCATAGAATGGCCATAGTTTCCCAGTTATAACACAGGAGCTGAGCGCATTCCATCTATAATTTGCAGTCTTTTGAATTTTGCTCCCAATCTCCTGTTTGAGGTTACGTGGTGGAACTTTACCTGTGGTATCAGCTTGGTCGGGATTTAATGAAGATGATCATTCCCATGCCAGCTCATTAGCTGTCTCGTTTCCAGACACCCTCTGTGGCCAGGGATCCAACAGAGTCTAACTTTGTGCTGTCTGCCAAGAACCCGCGACAGCGACTTATAAGCATTGATTTTACTTTGGAAGAAATCGCTCTTATTGCCGCTTGGCTGTCGATGAAAAGGTAATATCATCCCGTGGTTGTGCCTTCATTGCAGTCTGTTGGGCAGCTGTTGTCACTACCAGGACCTCCGCTTGGAAGACACTGCTATGATCCGGGAGTCTTGTCGATACGGAGAATCCGAGAGTATCGGAAAAAAATCCAGCACCCACTCCCGTGTCAATTTTAGATCCATCCGTGTAAACGAAAGTGGTTGTGTTATTTAATTCCTGATTTTCCTGCCATTCATCCCTGCTAGGAAAACAGGTTGAGAATGGTCTATCGAATTCTAAGTAAGGCGTCATGTAGTCTGTGCGTACAGTATTGCCCACAAATTTGCGTAGGATCCGTGCATGCCCTGCCACTCATAGTGTCCACTCATAGCTTGTTATACATTTTTCAACTTATGCCATAGTTAGATTCTATATCAATGTCGTTTACATCGGAACTGAATCGCATCAATTATAGAAAATAACCACGTCACTTCCATGAAGTCAGCATACATTTAAATATAGCAAAAGACTCATATCGCCTTACTGATAGTAGATATATAATCGCAGATGAAATGTAAATCATAAATTGACTGGGTACTGCACAAATGTCATGAAGACTAGCAGGTTCTAGTTGGCTCATAAGGACCTCTGTGAAAGCCATACAGATGAAGGGAACTTAAAAATCTATAAGACACTAGCTTTGCGATAATTCAGCACTTCAGAGCCAAAATATTCACTATTTGGTCATATGGTTTTTTAAGGGTCTTAACTTCTTATACCCCTTCCCCTTCATAGACTTCAACGTCAAATTCAAGACAAGAATTCCTAGCAGAAGTGCTTGGGAATCTGGGGGGGTCTTAGATGAATCTGCGATAGAGATATACACGAATGGATCTAAAACAGCGTACGGCACGGGGGCTGGGGTTTTCTCCAACGCACCTGACTTAAGTATTGCCATGCAACTGCCGGATCACTGTAGTGTATTTCAGGCGGAAATTACGGCAGTCCGAGAAGCTGCGGCTTGGCTTTCGATTAACGCGGTAGATGGTAGCGCTATTGTTCTATATATAGATAGTCAGGCAGCGATAAAAGCCTTGGAATCACCGACAGTACGATCCAAGTTGGTAAAGCAATGCCGCAGGTCTCTGAATGAGATCGCTGACAGATGCGACGTCTCCCTGTGCTGAAGTGATAAAATCCCGCCTTGATAGCGAAGCTAGAAGAATAGCTAACAACAGGAGGAACAACATCAATACTTGTCTTCTGTCGAAGCAGATCTGGCCTAACCTGGATCTGAAGAGAACAGGAAGACTTCTGTCCGTAAACAGGAAAGTTATTAGAATTATAATAGGAGCCCTTACGGGGCATTGTCTTATTGGCAGGCATGCTAACAGCAGGAGGGTGTCCCCTCCAACGATTTCTGTAGAAGCTGCAGAGACGAGGAGAAAGAGGAAACGCTTACTCACCTTTTTTGCACATGCCCTGCTCTATCAAGATTGAGGAGGATAACATTAGGAGAGTACTTCCTCAATGACCTCAGCGACCTAGCCAGGCTCGATATCTTTAGAATTAAATGTTTCGTATGTGGGTCTAACTGGTTCTGCACTTAGTGCGGCACAAGATAGGGTTCATACCGATACGGTTGCCCAGAACTCCACCCTATAGGAAATTCCCGCATGTAAGGTTTCTGAGGCTGGTCTCCGGTTCTCTACACGCGGTATCACAATGGGGCTTCATTCTGGCCTAAGTGGGTCCCTGCTTATTGGGGACCGCCGCCCAACCTAACCTAACTTCTTATACACTTACCTAATCTGGTCAACCTACGTGTAGATAGCTATTGAGAATTGGGAGACCACACAGGATAGCTTGTAAATTCTCTCTAGAATTTTTAAGAGAACGGTTGTAACTTTAAATTCTTTGAAATCCTTGAATCCAGTATCTGACAAAAATAAGCTTACCTAAGTAGGTACCATTGTTTTTCTTTTATTTGTTGGTCTTGTCAGTAGTACGACCAACGGCTGCCATTTAACAATACACACACATACACACTCTCATCTAATTTCACAATTAAAATTTGCAGCGCTTGCAGAAGGAATTTGACGATAAATTAGGACTCGAAAGTTTTTTATTGCAGCCAATACAAAGATTACCTCGATATGAGTTATTATTCAAATCAATGCTAACGGTATAAAATTTAATAGATTTACATTTATATTTCTGTACTCTAATTGGTAATACCAATTCAAGCCTTTATTCGCCATTTGCAACCGCTCGAATAATTCATACAGCAAAGAACATATAACATCATGCTGTCACTTGCAAAATAAAATGTCCGCTCTCTTAAAGACTATCAATGAAGCAGATCAAATCCACGATATCATCGGATGCAGTAAAGTACGTACCAAAATTTACCATACAATTTTACATAATTCTTAAAATTTAATTTTTTAATTTTAGTTGCAAGTCTACAATCCGGATAATAAGTTTCGTAAAGCTTTTGAAATCTATATCTATGATCATGATAGAAATCGTGGATACAATAGTAAAGTGTTTATCTTCGATAAATTCATGATATACACCGAGATCGTTGACAAGGAATTATTCTTTTGTGGTTGTTATGAGGCTTCCAAAAAAATTGATATTATTACAACAACGAATTGTTTTACAATGGCTTATCGAAGGAAGCAAATATGCGAGTTCCGTGGAGAATCGACACGCATTGAAGAATGTTTAAGTGCCATTGAAGATATGATTGACTTTAATAGTAATTTAGGATCAAATGTAATTACCGGTGGAGTGGATAGTGGTTTGGGAAATGAAGTTTACTTAAATTGAGTATAAGTACACTATGCTATAGAAAATTTTAATTTCACATTTTATGACATTTTATTTTATTTTCATGGCAAAACATTTGCACATATTTTGTGTAGAATAAATGTTTATTGAGATACATATGTACTAGCTTTCAATATCTTACTGAAGATACTTTAAAAAGACTAAAATCCCCTACTACTAAGTTTAAGTAAAATAGCGTTACATGGACGTTGAGATGACTGAAAGGTGGCGGAGTAAGCATCCTTGCATATCCTTAACCTGCATATTACAGACGATGATTAGTTGGCGACAATCCAATGGCAGGGGGAGAAATTGCTCACAATCATCAAAGATCTGAGGTCGATCGTACCAACTAGCCTGAAATGACTCAAAGGTCAAAGGGATGCGACTGTTCGAAGTGGTAGGAGGCTCTAAGAAATGGGTGGTGTCACACTCGATTAGGTGGCGTATCCTCAAACTCTGCCACGACGACGTGAGCCCTCTAGCGGCGGAGACCACCTTAACTCGGGTTTAGGAAACGTATTGGTTCCCGGGGATGCGCGGCTTTACTAGAGAATATATAAAGGCATGCGTGTACTGTGCATACTCAAAGAAGAAGAGCGGAAGGTGAACTACATAATGCGGACCGAGTACCATTGCCGTTCGCCACCGTGCACCTTGACCACCAAGGACCATTCACTCGGGGAAAGGGAAGACAACTTTACGAAGAAAGTCGTTTTAGGGGCGCTAAAAACCGCGAATACGAAGGGTGTACTAAGCGTGCTGATGGACATCTCCAGGTATTTTGGTGTATCGGGACGGATGATAGTGGGCCGGGGAACCGCGTTCACTGCAAAGCCGTTTGAACAGCATATCAAAACCGCTGTGAGGACACCGAGAGTCAACGGACAGGTGGAATGGTGCAACCGGGCAAACCTAGCAGCCTTGAAGTGTCCCCATTCAGAGGAAAAGGGTTGAACTCCCTGAGAACGATCCAATGGGGGCTTAACACAGCAAGGAGTTCAATGACAAAAGCAAGCCTGCACGAGCTATTGTTCATGTACATGCCAAGCCATGCTAAGTGTTTATGGGGAACACGCTGCTGCTGGAACAAGGAAAGGCGCATTCGTTCGAACTAGCAGAAATGATGCGGAGGGGGGAGAGAGCACTGACGAACATCAAGCCGAGTCAGATGCGCCAGAAAAATCCGTATGACCTGAGACAAAGCAAGCCATTCGGTACGAAGTAGACAATCTGGTCTTGGTTGAGCATGAAGCCGTGGCAACTGGAGAATCCCGCAAACTGGTGTCACTTTACCGCGGACCTTACCTTATAACTCGGTTGCCTAGGACATCCTAGGTATGCAGAGGAATCAATGGAACCTCAGCACCGTGATGAGTTCGGACAAGTTCGATCCGTGGTGTAAGTTGCCAGAGAAGGGACTCATTGAGACCGATGGCGATGCCAATGACGATGAGGAGGAACTCTAGTGTATATGAGTACACATCAAATCGAAATAAGAGGTACAGAGGTACAATCCGAGTCTGATTTTTCCAGGATCGGCAATGTCACTCCAGATCTTATGATGAAACATCTCACGCGGTTAATTAACGTTACGGTGGACAAGCTAATTACATCCCTACCATTGAGTGATGAATACCAACCATTTGATTCAGAGGATGAAAATCCCGATTTAAGGCACTGCCTTTTCACAACCCCACAAAATGAGCACTCGCCTTGTTTTAATTTAAACAGCTTTACTAATCCATAATTATAGTTACACGTCCCAATATTACAACATACGAAACATAACCCATATCACAAAACCAACAAACAGCACCAGTTCCATTGGCAGTGTAACTTTCGAACTTGCCAATTCTTCATTTACCGCCTCTGTTATCCTGAGAATGCAACGCATCCATTGCTTGATAACAATAGCTTCCGTCGCAGATAATTCAAATTCAGGACGATTTTGTACTTTATGCGTCACCAGCAAGGACTTGGAATTATTCGCTGTAATTTCTATGGATTCCCAAGAATAATGGCAACGATAAGATAAGCGCTTCTTCCGCACTTCTGTACAAAGCAGGCACTTGTCAAACAGGAACACTTTGCTGCGATATTTCTTTCGAGACTTATGATTGTATGTGTCGAATTCGCTTGATTTGCGGAAATATCCTTGTTCGAGTATGTTCAGCTAAAAATGTTAAAATGTCTTGTTAGCGTGAAGTGACAACTAGTCAGTGTCACTTACCTCATTCAGATCCTCGATGGATTTCACCTCTTCACACTGATTGACTACTGCAAGTAGATTCCTTAGACGCGTTTCTAGCTTACAACAGGACATCAGCACTGGCTTACAGTTAATGCTGCTTTTGTAGAATTCCTGAGAAAAAAAAATAGGAAAACAGTTAATGTGGCTTTTAAGAATGGGAAAAGCTTAACTTACCGATATAAATTGTTGCAACAACAATGGATACCGTGTCAGTCTTTGGATGGGTTGCACAAGGAAGCTATCAACTCCCAATTTATCATTTAGTTCTGTTTGGAGTGTCTGTTGATGGAAAGGATATAAATCGACTTGTAGGCAAATGAGATCAGCTTGCACTTACTGTAAAATATTCTCGATGTTCCTGTCGAAGTTGCATAGATGTCTTTTTGTCCATTGTGAAAGTAACATAACAGTAAAAGTTATTTTTCTATAAAGATAAGGAAAACATTATTTTAGTACAAAAAGTCAAAATAAAGGAGCAACGTGTCAATTTCTTCGGATAGCCAACGACTATAAAAAGCTGAGAAAGTACCAGAAGACGGAAGGACTGCGGAAACATGCGATGACGAATCGTAAGTTTTAAAGACAAAAAGGTATCGTCACTTGGACGCAGTACCTCCTGGATAAATCGAAAGGTGAACTTAAGACGAGCGGTTGGACCCACGTGGACTTCTAGTCGTGTTACATGAACCTTCTTCTCAGGAAGTTGGGGACTAAGAAAAGAACGCCCGCAAAGAAGCAGTTCAAGATCCAAATCGCGTCGTGTATTGGTGTCACTTATCGCAAACGAAAGGAAAATTTTCTAGTTATGCAACAAAAAAAAGCCTCGGATAGAAGGACTTAACTGTTAATGATTCCAACAAACGTATAAGGCATTATTCAGGATACGAAAATTCCACGTGCAACTAATGAACCAGCAGGGATCATCGAATGCTACAAAGCGTTCTCTCGGAAGTGCGTTGGGATGGACCGGGTTTTCGGAAAACAAATACTTGTGACATAAACTATGCTACTACTGACAATAGAAACAGGGGCTGTAGACTTAGGCAAAAGTCTTGAGCTCACACCACCTTACAGGAGAAATACGATACCAACAAAGATGGTTGCTACGAACTCCTAGAGGAAACCTTCGAGCAATACCCGAGCTGTTAAGATCGTCCTCCGAGATTTTAAGAGAGACATCTTCGACCTCGAGAGACTAACCCTGCACGGCACAATTGTATGTTCGAACATCCCAAGGTGCAAATATCAACTGGAGCCATTACCTTGCTGCAGCGAAGGTACACACGGTCTTACGCACTCACTTAGGATTCCGCAATTATGGAAAGCGGTCAACCTTTTAAAGTATGAAGTATGAAGCATTGGAATCTTTATTGTCAGCCAGGCTGCCATCAAAGCGCTCCACTCACTTACTTCGTCCTCTAAGTTAGTAGAACAGTGTAAGGAAACTATAACGCAAGCAAACGCTCGGTTTAAAATCACATTCCTCTGGGCCCCTGGCCATAGTAATATAGAGAGAAACGAGAGAGTAGCCAGATGTGGTTCCACCCTGGATGCCTCCCTTGCCGAATCAGTCTGCTCACCGATGAGACCCATCAAGGGCAACATCTACCAACACTTTCTCTCTATTGCCAACTCTAGGTGGAAAAGTTTAGCAACCTGTACCATTCCCAGACAAATTTGGCCCACCTTCAACAAAAACAAAACGAATGGCCTGATCAATAGGAACCGCATCGAGACAGCAAGAATCACAGCAATTAGCACGGGCCACTGGCCGATAAGTCAAAACGCTACCAAGCTAGGCATCCCGTTAAACCCCCACTGTCGTAGTTGCGACAATTCACACAAAAAAGGAAACGTTATTCCACTTTCTAGTGCCGGGCACTAGCTAGAGCCAGGCAGCGCACTCTCGGAAAACCCTTTTTTAAGGAACTTTCTGAGATTTCTAACATAAAATTCAGCAACATTATCAATTTTCTCAACTCCACAGGATGGATAAGAAAACTACGCCCATCAAATTCCAAGTCACGTGAGTTGTGGTATCAAAACGGCTCATCCGCTTTACTTGTGTCTCTGTACTCAGACGAAAGAAAAAAGAGATCCGGAGTTTCTATAAAAGGGTAGGGAACGGAGTTTAAAGTTTTGCTTCCGAACCTGCAAGGATAAAGGCAGGAATATCAAACGATTTCTACAGACGATGACGGAAATCAAAATACCGCTGTCAGGACGTCTAGTAATCACTATTTTAAATTTGCCTTCTTCCAGCTTTGTAGCAGCGACCCAAGAGAACATAGACAGAGCTAAAAGCTTACTGGTAAAGGGTCTTCCAATAGGGATTTCCGAACTTTGACAGTTCAAAGCGGCCATATTGTTGAAGCTACGTGTGTCAAATTGGCTGTCATTAATTCAGTCTGTGTTGCCAAATCACCATGGATGGACATAGCGTTCAACAACATGTGCAAATAATAAAACTGTTTGTTCAGTTCGGGCAACGTTTTGCGCGTTTTGCCCATTTTACAGTCGCCATAATCGTCCTTCCGAGAGGACTTTTCCCAGTTTGGTGGATAAATTTGAGTCCACTGGTTCAGTAAACGATCAACCAACACCCGTACGTCAACGCAACGCAAAATCTGGCGAAAACATCGCCGCTGTCCGTGAGAGTGTACAGGAGAATCCGAGGCAGTCGATTTCGCGTCGCTCACAAGAACTCGGCCTTTCGCAGACCACAACTGGGCTAATTGTGCATCGTGACTTGAGCCTGCACCCGTACAAAATTTAACTGACCCAGGAGCTGAAGGTAAACGACCATAGACAACAACGTGTGTTCGCTGAATGGGCTCTAGAGCAGTTGGAAACTGACCCTTATTTTCATTGAAAAATCATCTTCGGCGATGAGCCCCATTTCTGGATGAATGGGTACGTCAACAAACAAAATTGTCGAATTTGGGGCGATACCAATCCACATGAGATCCAAGAGCGTCCAATGCATCCCGAAAAAGTCACTGTTTGGTGTGGATTTTGGGCTGGCGATGTAATCGGTCCATCGGCCATCATCGTCAACGGCGAGCACTATAGGCCTATGATTACCAACTTCTTTTGGCCTGAAATGGATTATATGGACACCAACGACATGTGGTTTCAACAGGACGGCGCTACGTGTCACACAGCTCACGCCACATTGGAAATTCTACACGAGCGATTCGAGGGCATGGTCATCACACGTGGAGGTGATGTGAACTGGCCATCGAGATCGTGCGATTTGACCCCGTTAGACTTTTTCTTGTGGGGTTTTCTGAAGTCGCAAGTTCATGCGAATAAGCCACAAATCACAGCCGCCCTCAAAGCCAATATAACCCATGGCATCGCTCAAATTCAGCCTGATTTATGCGCCAGAGTCAATTGGACATTTCGAATGCGCGCCACCCAAAGAAGCCGCGGGGGACATTTGAACGCTGTTATATTCGATAGATAATGGCATCGATAGGCCTTTCAAAATAATAAAAAATGTCGATGATATCTCACACACACTTTGTTTTATTTTAATTTAAAGATAGGATGCGCCTAATGAAGGACCCTTTACTAACTTGTAATATCTTTTAATTGAATCCCTGCTGTTAGTCATGGTAATTTTTATACAAAAGAATCACAAGTGTGTTAACAGTCCTCAAATTTTTATAGCTCTTTACGTAATTCCATTTGTCTATAAAATTCTGGACTTTTTCTTAGAATTATTTTTTAGCATTATTAACTCAACATCTGGAAATTCAGTGTTAAAAATAATCACTTCATTTAAATGAACATAAAAATCGACTGAAAGATTTTAATGATCATGCCTAAAATCACAACTAAAATACGCACGTGTATGTGTACACCCCCTCTCGTATAAGACCAGCCACATTTCAGCACAATTCACTTAAGTGCCAAAAATTATAAGAAACATATTTTTTTTTTTTAATCTATTTAACATTCTCAAAATGTTAACAGTGATCTCAGCGTAAATTCCTAGGAAGCTGTCCCCTAGGTACTCTTGAAATAAAATCAAATAAATTGCGGTTTCAAACAATTCATTACACTCGCACAAGCTGTATTGCTATGACAATACAACGACATCATATTAGATACTGATAAAATAAAAACCATTCCGTCATAGATACAAATATTTCTTGTTAGCTTGGGTTTGCTAATGGCATGTATCCACGTGTGTATGTGACGACTATGATTCGACATTAAACTGAATTATAATAATTTAGTTATTTGCAATTTCAAGCACGAATTGTGAACTTGTAACGATAAGCAGAAATTTCGACCGCAATATCTCACCCAATTCACCACACCTTAGACCAGTCACCGCGCCGCCGCTGTTTGGTGACTTGAAATTCAAATAAAAATGCAAAATTTGCCAAATGAAGGCGTTTCGTTTGTACATGCACCTTGGAGGTTTTGCTTTTTTCTTTTTTTTTGTAACTAGATGCAATAAATTAAGTGCTGGCCTATTGTGTATTTGTTTTGAAATTTTAAGCACGTTTGCCCCACAATGCTGTGGTATTTTAGAGAGAAACACTGTTTGTGCGACGAATGTGTTATTCGCTGACCTAAGGAGAAGCTTGAGGTTTTTTTTCTTATTTTTCGCTTTTGTATTTGTTCATCGAAATGGAAGACAAAAAAGAGGATCTGACAGGTAAACTAAATTCCATAAATTCGTTAGAATTCTTCGGAGTTATGCTCATGAAAAGAACTTCTTTCAGGGATAAGCATAAATAATGATTCACTCCATGCATCGTTCTAAAATGACTCATTCTTTT
The DNA here is from genome assembly GCA_951813785.1 of Criorhina ranunculi. Classification (NCBI taxonomy): domain Eukaryota; kingdom Metazoa; phylum Arthropoda; class Insecta; order Diptera; family Syrphidae; genus Criorhina; species Criorhina ranunculi. The sequence goes on along the minus strand of OX638383.1, from coordinate 8,673,865 downwards.
TTTTTTTTTAATGAGACATATTTCAAGGATTTATTCAACGAACCAGCAGAGATCATCGAACACAACAAATACTTGTGGCATCTACTATGTTACCACGAGTTGAGACAGCGGCTGTTGGGATGCGATTTTGCCGTCGGATGTAGACTTAGGCAAAAAGTCTTGAGCTCATGTGCCCACAGAGGAGAAAGATGATGGTACCAATTGTTTCTATGAACCCTTGGAGAAAACCTTTTCGAGCCATGCCCGAGATATGACATGAAGATAGTTTTTGAGCCTCAAAATCGGAAAGTAGAACGTCTTTGGCCTCAGAAAACATAGCCTTCACGACAGCACCTTGGAATACGGATTCAGACTCATCTTGTTTACAGCGGGGCAAAACATTCATAAAGCAACTTAAAAGTCAGAGAGACATATGTACATACATAATTCAAAGATTTATTCATGAATTTCACTCATTTTATTTGTCAGGCTTTTATCGAAACTTTAAAACGAAATTCTGAAACCACTAGAGAACCATACCCCTGCTTGCTAGATGTAGCACACCTTTAGGAACTTTTCAATTACCTACATGTTAGCGAAGTTCAATTTCAATATGCTCATCCTGGTTTCCAACCATTACGCACCAGGAAGTAGTAAGAAAAATTTCAAAATGAGGTTAAGAGGATAAGTTCTAAGGTCGCGGCAGAGCAGCGTAACAAGAATGGCGGTGCAATAACTTGCTGATTTTTAGTGACTCTTCCGGTCCCTAATAACAAGGGTTACTTTCCGAGCCCACACAATACCGATCTTTTTAAAAATTTCAGTGTCGTTACAGTCGGTGTCACTCCTGCTAAGGTTTCTGGCGAAAAACGTCGGTATTGCCGGGGCGGACACCATTCCTTTACAGCAGTAGAGCATGACTACTTAAAGATGAGCGGTGATGGGACAAAAAAAAAAAAAGGGACAACAGTTGCAATTCCAGTTGCAGAACGAAAATTTCTTTTATGCAAAGGGACTTACTCATGTATTTACTTGTTAATGGTGGCACTACAGTCCGAAGTGGACCTGAGCCACAGCCAACTAGCATCTCCAGCCAGCTGGATTGTTTACTAGCTGCCTCCAATTTCGCACTCCAATTTGGTTGAGGTTCATTTTCACTAATGCGTGCCACCAGAGTCGCGGTGTTTCTCTACTATGTCGTCCGTCCGGAGTATGTACATATGTATGTATGTATATATGTATATTTGTGCATGTTATATTCTTCGCACGAATGGAAGGGACCTACAGTTTAATGCCGACTCCGAACGGCGAATTGAGAAGCTTTTTATGATGGATTGTACTCTTGCAGGTTTGTCATGCCTGCGTCCGTCCGGGGTAGATTCGAAGATTCTTGTTGCCAGAGCGTTGGTTTCCATCGGCTCTACATGTCCAAACTATCTTAGTCGTTGTCATTGCTGCTTCTTATTACAGTATGCTGCATATGATCTTAAAGCAGAGGCTAGTGAACAGGCATTTGCGAAGAAGGAAATCGTTCGATAAAAGAAGTCACCAACACCCATACAAACAGTCAAGACTCAGTATGGACAGACAGGCACCGACTCCCTCAAACCCAAGACATTACTATTCCCTTGTGTATCCGAGGAATTCTTGTCCATTGAACCCGTTTCGAGCATGCAATCTTCCTTCTCCACGCAGCGCTCTCCGAGCTGCATTTTGACGAATACGAACGACAAGAGCCGGATGGCGGCAAGGACATGCCATCACTGCAGTACTCTGATGATTACCTGAGGTCACTGGATGGCTTCAAGAATAAGCCATTAGTACCTTAAGCCGGATCCGGTCGTCGGAGACCGTTTTAAAAAACGACGGTCCAGTGAAAGTTCGAACTGCAGTATTAATTTGTTGGCAAGCTCTATTCTGTTATCGCTTCATGGAGGCTGTACTGCTTGACTAACTCGAGGAAGGTGTTTTCCTTACCGAATTGGCATGAAGGAGTTTGAGAACGATTTTGACATCGTTATCCTAGGCAGCGACGAAGGCTCTGTGCAGAGGTTGTAAAATTTCATATTAATTGTCTTCAAATACCCCTCAAACATTTTGCACGTATTAAAGCATCAGTAGTTCCATGCCGATATGAATCTGAACTAAGACTAACTTTAAAATGTGTTCAGTTGGGAACCAACCGAATAAAGCACAGAGATTACTTCAACTCGTGTATCTTTATAAGCCTTATCTGGACTATAAGTTATTTTTACGAAATCAGTCATAAACTGCGCCCGTATAGCTTTGTATTTTTCGAGTGTATCGATATCTAGCAACAAAATTCAATTGCAAAATGTTAGCTGTCACTCAATAAATTCAAAGAAACATGATACATAAGATTGTTTACTACAAAAACTCATAAACTCATAAAATTGTACTTTGTCCGGTTGCGTCATTGACCAGAGAAGAAACTATGGTTCAGCTCTGAATAATTCGAAATCTGTGTAAGCAATTAACAATTTAATTTTGAATTAAAATTTAAAGAAAAAATCATGTGTTTTCATATTTACCACTTGAGGTAGTTTTTAAACTTATCTATCATGATAAGAAAGAAGGTACTAGCTTTTAGATCGTCTCTACGGCAACGTTTTTGGTTGGTACATAAGTCAAAAAAGTGCCTCCCGATTTTTGTTTGGGGCCAATTAGCTTTCGTGATAAGTTTTTTTTTTTTTAGCCATACACCGGCATTGCAGCGAATCTTTAATCACAGATTCAGAGGAAAGACTGTGCAAATGCAAAAGGAAATGATCTTTGTAACTCCTTCAGAAGTTATTTCATATTATGCTTCTGGAAATGCGTTTGTATGGAGTACCCAGTATGTTCTCTGTCAGTTCAGATAAAAGGCATTATAATCTTTAAATGTTGGCATGTTTTATCTGTGAGTGAAATTTCAAGGTTACAATTCCCATAGCGTCAAGAAATCCGTCAACAAACAGATCCTCATATAAACACACAAATCTAAAACCAATAATGGTGTAGGCTATGGTATCTACTAATTTCTTTTTATTTTTTGTTTTCTGCCGGAATGCTGGAACACCACACTGGAGCACTCAAACACAAAAACAGGTCTATTGTTCTACTAGCAAGTCCAACTTTTTCACTGTGTTTTCATCACCTTTCTAAGAAAGTCGAGTAAGAGCTTCAGTGATAAAAATATCAGGTTACCAGCACTCGCCACATCAGCCCCAAAAATCTGCCACCTGATACGAGCAAAGGCAGAACAATCACATAGGAAATGTTCCGCAGTGTCGTCGCCCTCTCCACAAGCGTCACAGACAATAGTGTCACTTAAACCTAACACATTGAGATGTTTGGCGTAATAACGCCAATAAGTTGTCTGCAGTCTTTTTTGCTAAGAGACAGCAAGAATGCCACGGATTTCTTACAGACGTCGGGAAGGATCAATTTAGTCTGCCTGCATTCTGGAGAGTCATGCCATCTACAGTTGTGTTTGCTAGAAACCCAACCATCGATAGAAGCTCAATTCAACGAATATATCCATAAACTTGGTCAACCTTCTGTTCTGACGACCGTTTAATGAAAGTAGCAAAAAGTTTGGCAGTTTCATTCATTGACTTAATTTTTGAATGATGACTTTTAAGTTTAAATCACCATTCAATTTTGGCATTCAATAAATGAAGTCAAAATTTAGATTGATTTGTACTCATTTGCATTCATTTGAAGTCTTTTGCATTCATTTCCATTCTTTTGCATTCAGTTGTCATTCCCATTGATTTGCATTCATTTTTATTGATTTGCATTAATTTCCATTCTTTGCTAAAGAAAAGTTGTCTTGAAAGTGCTGAGCTAGCTCTAGAAATCACACACTATGCCACATCAGGTTACCCCACACATTTTAAGGAGCTAAGCCTAGAAAACAATGTTACCTGCAGATTCCGTAGAAAAGTGAGTAACACCTCCTCCAAAACTGTTGAGCACTGATGCTTGCTCTCTAACTTCAGCTAAACCAAAGAATGGAAGTGAATGCAAAAGACTTTAAATAAATGCAAATGAATGGGTATGGCAATTGAATGCAAATGAATGGAAATGAATGCAAAAGACTTCAAATAAATGAAAATTATGACTTTATTCATTAAATGCAAAAATACAATGCTCATTTAATGACTTTAATTTATACTTATAAGTCAATGAATTTAAATTTTTTCATTTTTCAGGAAAATCATGAGAGTTCAATTCTTAAATGAATGCATTCCTTTACAGCTATGTTCAGTGCCACGACACTGGTCCTGTGCTTATTATCGATAGATTGATGACTTTAAATTTGTATCTGCTACAGGGAAGTTCCTAATCATCTTCCGCGGACTTTATTGATGGACTTCAATCTCATGATCTCCTGATGGCAATGATGTCACAGTACTAATTAGTGGCTTCTAGTTAATTTTTTACAAAGTATATCCTGTCAACAAAGAAGGATACAAAATGCCAACGTCGTCTGCATAGACGGTGAGTGGAGGAGAATATCAAAGACGAACTGTATGGCCTGTGCTTAACCTAGGCACCGGCGACCGTTATCAAGTTGAATCCAAACTTGCATGCTGCGTCGCTGTTTCTTTGATTTCTTCGGGAAAATTGATACAAGGAGCCTAAGGTCAACTTTTTGAAGTGTGGATAGCATCGCCATAGCACTCAGACTCATTTAGCAATCTTCTTTCACAATACAATTGATTGATTTAACATTTTGCACACACTCAATTCAATTCCTTGTCTCGATTGAACATACAACTTTGACTCTTAATTATTTCTTAATGACATATTGACTATATAATTTCAAGTAATTAAAAACCTAATAAAACAATTATTTGCCTTTCGAAATTCTATTTATCTCTACACAATACATAATGTCATGTGAAATGTCTAGATTCCATAAATAAAACCGATAACATTCAAAAAAAAATGTCTTAAGTATTGTATGGTGTATAAAAATAAAAACAAAAAATAAATTAACATCTGCCCGTCCAGATGTTTGTCTCAACCTGTTTTATAAACATTTTGATTTAAGACCGCTCAACAACACTGAATGCATAAATAAGTGAAAACCTCAAACTTCCGTAGGTAAAAAATACTATAAAATCACACCGACATGGTTTTTAATTTATTTGATTAAAAAATATAAGAACAACCTACGCCGTAAGCTAGACTAAGAGGTGCGTTCCGCTTGACTCAACGCATCAAGTGTACACATTCGCGTGAACAAAAAAATAACAATAACATCGATCATATAACCAAGTTCATGAACGTACCGAGATAACTATAGTCTGGACATCAAATTGAACTTGAAAATAATTCTGAGAATTTGTAGGAAAGACAAAAAAAACCCTGAGATCGGAATTCAACGCACGCTTCGGATTTGAATGTGTGGAATCAACAAGAAAATAAAAGCACCAGCATCAGCTTCTCGTGAATTAGAATTAGAGTGCGGGTACTGATTGTGCACAATGATGAAGTAATTTAGTTGAGAAACAAATTATACAGTCATGGTTTGAAGGCTTAGTGACAGAATCACGCATTGCAAGGAATGCATGTACCAAGGAAGCTCATATGTCACTAATTGATTTGCTCATAATACTTTGGCTGATATGGTCATTTGCATGAGAGTTGTTCACTGAACATGGTCAAACTGAATCGACGTTCCTTAAGTGATAAAGAAGGCTTTTCGTTTTAGAGGATAGTTCATCACCCTTCCATCTGTTTGAATAAGATGTGAATAAAGTAATCTTGTGAGCCATCAGCTGTGGCCTTGGAGTTAGTCCGGCCAAGACCGAAACAATACCCTCTACCACCAAAGTACAAGACTTTCCTTCCTCCATACTGAATGGTCAGACAATCTCATTATCTTCCAGTGCTATGTATTTGGGTACTGTTCTTGATCCAAAATTTAACATTGAACAGCGCATCAAAAAGACGAGCTTAGCCTTCTACATCTGCAATAAGACTTTCGGTAAAAAAATGGGGGCTTCAGCCAAAAATTACCTTATGGATGCAGGATGTGTGGATGTTTGGTGGTCCGTGAGAAATACATCAAAAGAATTTAAAAAGTTCAAAGAACGGCAAGCATAGGCATCTCATTTGCACTGAGATCCTGCCCTACAGACGCCTGCACCTACAGACGAACTTCACATCAAAGAAGTCGGGCTATGTAGTGCAGTCTGGCTCGGAAATCCGGGTGCTAGACAGAAGCTCTATAATCAAAGCAAGGTTGTGGAGACGATACCATACAATTTGGACTACCTATGTAACTCCCGAGCTAAACTTTAGAAAATGTTTTTCAATAAGGCTCCCAACCAAGCCAGACTGGAAGAACGGGAAAGTGATCAAGGATTTCGATAAACTTATTTACACGAACGTTTCAAAAATGGACTGCGAAGTTGGCGCAGGCATCTTCTCAAACAAGCTGATGCTGCGAGACCTGCCGCATGCTGAAAAAGTTTCCAACACCCATTGACAACACGGCTATCTTTAATGATAGCAAAAGCGCCATCAAAGCCATTGATTTAGCCACTTCATCCTCAGAATTGGTAGGGCAATGTCAGAAAGAAAGAACCAATAAGGTACTCGCACCAGACTCATTTTCACCTAGATCCCAGGGCACGGTGCCCTGGTAACGAAAAAGCTGATTAACTGGTCTGGCGGGAGTCAGCCCTTAACGGCTTACCAGCAGAAAGGGGCAATGTCCCCTTTCGACGTTAAGGGCAATATTCGCATTCACTACTAAGCAAATCAAGACCAAATGTTACCACTGGCCATTAAAAGTCCATGCAGATAAGCTAAGCATCTCTCACATCAACACCTTCTGCCATAGCTTCAAGGATAACCGCAAAGATTGGGGTTCACAGCCCGTCTACTCAAAACCCTTCGTTGACAACAAACTGTTAACTCAAAATTTTAAAGAAAAATTTCTTCAGCCGCGTTTTAAGTAATTTTGTCAACCCAAGGCAATCGACCGCAAAGTAGTTCCAATTTTGGAGCCCATTCACTATTTTGTATTCTGATATATCTTCACACCTATAATTCACATTAATTTACATAAAGTTTGGATTCCATTTGGACGCCTTAAATGACAGTTGATATCGTTAAACGATCATTAATAATCAAAAATGACTGCTAAATGATGACCAAATTCATAAACAAAAACGCATCTAAACTTCTAATTACCATCACTTCAACAAATTAAATACATTTAAGGTTGATATAGATACTCACATCTATAAATCCGGTAAATTCATCAAAGAGCAGCTTCAAATCCCTTTGATTCCGTTGCATCATTGGCAGTATCTGTCTCTCATGCAAGAACAATATCTGTTCAATATTCCCCAACAAATCTTCTTTTCTGCCTTGTAATGCCTCTGGCAAATCTTCTCGACTGAAAATTCCACCGTAATTCCTTAAGCCCCGTTTCATATTATCAACGTAATTCACTTCTGTCTGCACCAGCTCCTCAATGATATAACTAATCTTCTTCGAGGCATACACCTCCGACTGATCACATGGGAAGAGATTGTCCAGCGACAGACTGTCCTCATCATCGTGGCTAGAAATGTTTTATTTGATTTTTTAAAAATCCAAACAAGAGTAGGTACAATGTATCTTATGTCAAAACTGAAGACAAACTGAAAGTGTGTTGTATATGAAGGATTTGCTTACTATTCGTCAAGACCATTCGATTCGGTGGGACTGGGAGGCGGCACTGTGGCAGTGGTAGATGACAATGACGACTGTGATGATTTGCTAAAAAAAAACAAAAAAAAAAAACGAGGAACAGGAATGATCGTTGTTAGTATTCCAAAACACACACACACAAACAAAGTCGATATCTTTTATTTTCTTAACAATTCTCTTCTTTTTTTTATCTAATCGCTAATTGAGTGCGATTTCATTGCGAATGTGACATCAACCCACCCGGCTAAATCAGTCTACAGAGCACAACAACAAAAAACACAAAATTTATTTGATTTTCGAATTAACAAACAACATCTACGAACAAAATTCACTTTTTTTTTTTGTTGGTCACAGATAACAATGAAATAGCAAAACAACTACAACGATACGATGGAGGGGGTGGGGGCTCTTAAAATCTGACAACACATTCTTCAAAAAATAAAAATAAATAATTTATGCAAAGATCACTACGTACTCTAGAAGACCATTTTGCTGCTGCTGCTGCTGTTGTTGTTTAGCTATTATCGATACGAATATCACAACGGCAGAAGATATGACGATACTAATGATGTCGAACCATGAGAGGTAGACTAGGCCGAACAACATATTCCGAAATGTTGTTAGAGTACACACTCGTAATTAGTAAAATTGTTTGTATATTCCGATTCGAGGGGTCGCGTTGAAACGCGAAGCGATCACATACCGTACTGTCAATGGTATACCCATGTTGGTTGGCATTTGGGGAGAGCTCCCACCGAAGCGCCAAGAGAATTTAACAGAGCAAACAGGCTTGATTGGCGGTTGTAGTGGCTACGCTCTCAGTATGTTAACTTTATTAACATTATGAATAAGTTGTTGTTGTATGAAAAGCTTTTTGACATTGTCACTGCAAGTGTTGCCAATGGAAAATCTGAAAAAGTTGTTAAAAGAGTGGCAGTCGACTTTTTTTTTTATAAAAAGTTTGTTCAACTGACGCGTTGCTGTCTCATAGAATGACTTATAAACTTGCGGCCAAACATAAGCTGGTTTGCGTCTGGATGCATTCTTGGTGGTCACATTTGTTTTCCCAGCTTGTTGCCATAAGTCACCGTTTCAGAAGTAGTCACCTAGACGTCCGGAACAGATATGAGGATGATACGACATTATCTTACACACGAGTGCCAAGGTATAGCACTGACAGTCTAAGAGATCCCTCAGTGCGTCAACAATTAAGGGACAACATTTTGTAAAGTTGATCTACGTCACTATTCACATCTATTGGTGTGCTGTGAAAAAAGGTTCCACACCTACCGTTCAAAGAACCGTCGATCGATCGCAGGGAAGTCATAGTGAATGGCTTTCTGGAGATACCTGAAGAAGGATCCACAAACGCAAACAGTTGAAAACTCGTATTGCAGCTACTCCAGGTGAACCGAGACTCACATCGTATAAAGATAAGAGAAGTTCAGTGTAGTGTGCGACGAGACAGGAACAACTAAAGGGTCTTCCAATAGGGACTTCCGAACTTTGACAGTTGATAGCGGTCATGTTGTTGAAGCTACATCTGTCAAATTGGCTGTCATTTATTCAGTCTGTTTTGCCAAATCACCATAGATGGATATAACGTTCAACAACACGTGCAAAAAATAAAATTGTTTTATCAAAATGGGTGTTCTGTTCGGGAAACGTTTCATCGAAAAAACATCTTCAGCGATGAGGCCCATTTCTGGATGAATGGGTATGACAACAAACAAAATTGTCGAATTTGGGACGATACCAATCCAAATGAGATCCATCCCGAAAAAGTCACTGTTTGATGTGGATTTTGGGCTGGCGGTGTCATCGGTCCATATTTCTTTGAGAACGACGTTGGCCAGGCCAGGTCGATGATTACCAACTTCTTTTAGCCTGAATTGGATGATATGGACACCAACGATATGTGGTTTCAACAGGATGGTGCTACGTGTCACACAGCTCAAGCCACATTGGAAATTCTGCACGAGCAATTCGAGGGCATGGTCATCTCACGTGGAGGTGATGTGAACTGGCCATCGAGATCCTGCGATTTGACCCCGTTAGACTTTTTCATGTGGGGTTTTCTGAAGTCGCAGGTCCATGCGAATAAGCCACAAACCACAGAGGCCCTCAAACCCAACATAACCCATGCCATCGGTCAAATTCAGCATTCGATATATAATGGCATCGATAGGCCTTTCAAATGAATAAAAAATGTCGATGATATCTCACACATACTTTATTTTATTTAAATTTAAGGATAGGAAGCGCTTAATGAAAGACCCTTTATGTACACCAATGCGTTAATGTTGAAGCAGAAGTGATAGTCGAACTATCTACAGAATAACTAAAGACCTTAGAAATGGTCAAAGTTCAAGCTAAAAAGCAGCAAAGGCCTTAAAGATTTCTCTGCTTGTTTTGGATGAGAAACAGCTCGAAATATAGAATAAGTATTTTACTTCAGTTTGATATCACCCAAACCGATTACATACCGCGACACCCGGTTTTGTCGACCTTTCTAAAGCCCTACAGATCATTGAATACCTATCGCCACTTCAACTTATGGTGAGTCCAAGTGTCACATTGTGCACCAAGAAAAGCTGCCAAAGGAATTCGGAATCGAAAGTGAGATTCGACAAGACTATATTATTTTGCCATTCATCTCCTACATCTGAAGTCCTCCTCGCAATTAAATGTTTGACGTCAGTTTCGTGAGAAAAAAAAGCAGAGAGTGAGAGGTTTAAGTCGCTTAAAACTAAGCTGTTTGGACCGGTCTCTTAGTATCTTTTAAAGATTTCCAACATTCAACTGAACCTGGGTCTGACAGATAACCTATACCTAAACTAATAACTTTTTCTACAGATTTTCCACTTTGGCTAGAGCGAAGTACCATACACTAGCAGCAGTCAAAACGGCAACGCTGATCGCTGCTGATTACGAGAGCTTTTATCACGCGAAACCATGAAGTCTGTCTGCATAACATTGAGATAAATTATTTTGTGATATTAACGAATGCATGAATAATGGAACTAAAATAGTTTGAACTGTGTGGCGTTGCAGAGAGGATTTCCTTAATTGATACTACACACATAAGCAACAATGAAAATAGGACATGAGTTGAGAAGTTATGGCACCGATAATAAGCACAAATTTTATAAGAAAACATTAGGCAGCTACATATGTGTGAGTACACTAACAAGTGGTAGTGATTTTATTATGCAGCGTATTACTGATTACAAAATGAAGCAAAGCAAAAGTCCGCTTCTGACGTGAAATAATTTTTATCTTCCAGGTTTTGTTCGCAGTATTCCGTATGCGTTTCTAGATTCACAATGTTAAACTTTTTCTGCAATTCAAGTGAAGGTGGATCCTTGAATCTTCATCAACAATGCCCTTCGAACGTTTATCCAATATGCAGAGCCTTATTTTCCAGTAGATAGTCATTGCGTTCGGTATCAAGCTATTGGCAAAGCCGGTAACATGCTACCATAATTACTTTCACTGTATAGCTTAAGTGTAAGTGTAGCTCAATTTCCAAATTCAAAACTCCTTCTGAAAAGTTTAAAAAATTCTCCACTTTTTCATGCTAAAAAATTCCCCAGACTTGCGCCCCATAGCACACGATTCGTATTTTATACTTGGCGCAATGTTCTTGGTTGGCACCCATTAAGTTTAAACGATCACTCTTTGTTGGCGCTTAGTAGTCGATGCTTCTTCCGACAACCCTACTACTTCAAAGGACTGGCTTCCTAACCAAAAACCCTTTTAAGACGTCTTTTCAACCCTTACACCGTAAAATGGGCTTTATCTATTCAAAATCTATCAAATCGCTAAGTGGAGGTGGCTCGGACGGATTACCATCAGAGCTCTTCAAAGCTGGTGGCGATGTTTTGATAGGGAGTATACACCAGATCATCTGCAAAGTATGGGAGGACGAAAGCATACCCGACGACTGGACTTTCAGCTTTTACTGCCGCATCTTCAAGAAAGGCGATCCTATGTCTTGTAAAAAATACCAAGGCATATCCCTGCTTAATGTAGCCTTCAAGATCCTGTCCAGTGTGCTGTGTGAACGACTAAAGCCGTTTTGCACCACACTCATCGGGACCTATCAGTGTGGCTTCCGGCCTGGCAAATCGACGATAGACCAAATCTTCACACTGCGGCTTATCCTGGAAAAGTCAAACGAGTTCCAAGTCGATACTCACCATCTTTTCATCGATTTCAAAGTAGCATATGACAGCATTCACCGAACAATATAACGCGGTGGCCGAATTCGGGATCCCGAGAAAACTGATTCAGTTGTATCGCACCACGCTTGAGAACTCACAGTGCACCGTCCAGCTTGGAAACAGAATCTCCGAATTATTTAAAACTTGCACCGGATCCCGGCAAGGAGACGAGCTGTCGTGTGACTTCTTTAATCTTGTGCTGGAGCAGATAGTGTGAAAGGCCGGCATAAACACAGAAGACACTTTATTTAACAAATCCATCCAGCTGCTGGGATACGCAGACGATATCGACATCATCGTTCGTTCTCCGCGTGCCATTATTGAGGCTTTTACCGCAGTAGAAGAACACACCAAACGAGTTGGGCTCACAATGAACGAGGATAATACAAAGTACATGCTGTCTACCAAAAACCGATCCATTTAACACCGTCTAGATCAAAACCTAGCAATTGACAGCTATAACTTTGAGGTAGTGACGGAGTTTATCTCCCTCGGGGCAAATATAAACTCCACAAATGACACCCTAGTGGAGATTCGACGAAGGATAACCTTAGGCAACCGCTGCTACTTCGAGTTGTCCACACAACTAGGGTCCAAACTCCTAACACGAAGGTCCAAAATCATGCTCTACATAACCCAGATCTTGTCAGTCTTACTTTATGGAGCTGAAAGCTGGACGATAAGTAGAACAGCGGAGCAGATCTTGGGATCCTTCGAAAAATTCGACGTCGAATATTTGGTACTGTCTGCGAGAAGGGCGAATGGAGGAGAAGACATAACCGCGAACTCTACGATCTGTACAAAGATGTGGATGTAGTCCGGATGGCCAAAATCCGTCGACTGCACTGGCTCGACCACATCAAGCGAAGGGACGAGAATGCTCTAGCTAAGAGGATCTTTGAATCCCAGCCACCAAAGAAAAGGAAGACGTTAACCTCCAATTTAAAGATCAGGCAATCGCGGACGCCAGAAACTGGAAGCAGCGTCCCCGGGACCGTGAAGAATGGAAAGCGGCATTAGTTCAGGCTCTGACCCTCCAAGGGTCGCTGGCCTGATAAGTAAGTAAGGAGGTGGAATTTTTCCAGCTCTGGTATTACCGCACTTTTCATATTCAATTCCGAAGTAAGCTACACACCATAACCTTGGCGTAAGGTTAACATGGTGTGAACTGACCCAAAATCGCAGAAGGGCTTCGGCGAGGAATTCATCACCACAGAAATTGTCAACCATACATCTGCAATCACGATTTTGAAATTCTTCATGACCACGATCCCACTAAGGATCATAACATTTTCAAGGTAAATACAAATTTCTTTTTGAATTTTAGGTCGGAATGCGTTAATGGTCTCTTCCAGGAAACCTTCCGCCTCGGTCCGAGAATAGACCGATTTTGTAATTATAAGCTCTCTGTTCATCTGGAAAAATAAAAGTGTCTGTATAGACAGTCAACTCCACTAGCATCAACTGATCTAGAGTCTTAAGCTCTTTATTGTTATCGCTTTGGTTAAACGGATCCGGTATGTCAATTCTAGTAAGTTTAATTGAGAGTCCGAGCGTTGTCATAAGATAACTCTGACACTGATCCAGGGTGTCGCATATGGTTAAGTAGTTTATATGAGTATAAGGTCAACACTTTCGATTGCTAAGATTGTCGGGATTCATTCCCCATTATACAAATCTCTTACTGTACAAGATACATTCAATCCATTTTATTTGTTACATGCGTGCTTAAGTTCCCATCGCTGTACTTAGATACCATTGAATGTTTAGTTCCACAATTTTTCCAATCCTAATCAATTCTAATTATTATGCTAATAACAGAGCTTATAGTAGTGACGACTGCCAACGACGTAATCAGGCTTCCCATTTTATCTTCTTCCGTCTTACGATATAAATAAAGCGGTGTCTCGTTGCATGTTCAGATATGGCAACCGATCTTTTTCCAAAACAATGGTAACACCACCATAACCTATCCTCACCCGCAGCTCAGAATACCATCTAACACATTTTTTTTTAAATTATTAACAAGTACACAGCCAGACGAAATGATAATGAAAACAAATTACCCGCAATCCACTTTTCAGTACGATCGCCATTACATGATCGCACTGACGAAAGATTCGTTCGTTGCCTTCATTACCGAGAGATAGTGTCAGACAGTCTACTGCTTAATACTTGTTTCCACTATGATGTCACGCCTCATGATGACCTCCAATTAAATCCGAGAAATTCAATGATCGAGACTACAACACACACACACATGCACGAGTATGTTGGTACACAAGCTTTTGTTTTGAATATAATTTACTTTTTTATTTTGAAAATAATTTTCGATTTTAGTCGTTTTATCTTCTGCTTTGGCATACTCATTAAATTTTTTGAAAGATACTCAGTGCCAGAGAGAAATTATTCTCGAACGTAAATAGAAAGATGACACGTCTGGGTCTTCGAAGAAGCTGTGTGTAGATACTTCATAGCGATGTAGATCCATTCAAATGCTTGGATTGTGTTCTGTTCAATTGAAAACGGCGACAAAAAATTAAATTTTTCGAGATCACTTTGAAAAAATAAGAGCAGTAGTGGACTACAAATGATGAATACGATGGCAAATGTGCAATTCAACAAGTTGCTTGCATCTTATTTCGAATTTAACGTAACGAAATAAGTATCTTTTAGGTGAAGTACGCGATTTGATAATTTTTAAAAACAATTATTTTTAGGAATGAGCACGTGATTTATTGGAGGCGGACCTAATTCAAGCAGACAGAAGAGATTTTTTTTTCATTGCCAAAGCACTTTTGGATTGACGGACCACACTGAGGCATTCCTTATTTATGACATAAAGCAGGCTGTGTTTACAATTGAATTTTATGATTTAAGAAGTTGATTGTTTAGCTTAAGCATAAAACATCAATTGAACGAACTTGTGTATTGACAGGCTTAACGTAAACAATATCTACGAGGGGAATTTTGATTGATGGTATGGTGTTTACAGTCATCGAGGTGGATTTGTATTTAATGATCGATTGTATGAATGTTCATGAGATTAACATTGAAACATACAAACAGATACTGCTTTCGATGCAGTTAAGAAAACCTTTAGCAAACGTTGCGGAATCTGACCGTAAGTTTTAAAATATCGTCAGATTCATACCTGCTAGATACAAAGATAAGCCCGTATGAGAATAATGGCATCTGGAATCACAGCTCTCACGGTCCTCCAAACTCAATATACTCAACAGATACTTTAATCAACATCACACCATATCAAGACTTTAAAAATAACTACTCTCTCCGTTTCATTCCTCGCCGGAGGGGAAGCTTACAGTGAAGTGTTTTCTGAAGTTTAGCTTTGATGTGATGTAGTCTGTTAAGGATGTTGCTATGCCAAAATGTCTTGTCAAAACTGCACCCAAATTCCTTCAGTTAACAGAGCTACAGTATACATTAAGAGTCTCGGTCGGACATGACCGCATGGTTTAGTCCCGCTGTTTTTTGACCTCTGTTAAGTTTTTGGATATTGTAGAGTCTTCTAGTAAGAATAGAACTAGAACGTACCGTAGAAGTGTATTCAACGCAAGATCATCTTTGGTTGAAGACCCACTTCTTCCCAAGGATTCCACTGCAAGAGTGGTAGGCCAGATATATTTTCTAGCCCACTGTTCTATGTTAAGTCTCCAGCTAAGCTTTCGGTTCAGGTCTTAAATACCTTGCGCTGTTGGAAAAGTAGAATAACTTGGTATTAAGCCGTGAAGGCAGAAGGTCGTCTTTTTGGATTTTAGTGATAAATAGCATTGGTGCAATCACTTCAGCACTGAGTCCACAACTTGTGGTCCAAGTGTTTACTCACTAGAACTCAGACAAGCTTGGCATTGTAAATCATCACTTTTCAAAAGCTGTAGAGGCAAGGAACGGGAACAGTTCGCTTTCTTAACACGTGTCCTTTCCTTCTCCACGTCAGAAGCCGTTTTTCAAAGAACGTGGTAAGTGACTATTGCATTTTATGGTTTTAAAGGCGACAAATTTGTTTAACTTCTATAAGCAAGCCCAATAAGATGGCTTCAGAATTGTTCCACCATAGGTTAGACTAGGTAGGAGTGGCAGGCCGCAGGTTGCAACCTCACTTAGAGCATATAAGGTGCTTTGTGTTATCACATGAATCTGTATTTCATCGGAAATACTACTCGCAGAACCAGCCGGAGCTTGTTATGAAGCGCTGGAGGCCTATGCCTATGTCAGCCAGTTCACTTAGGTATTAAAAGAAGCGGGATCCTTAGTATACTCTTCTTCGGGCTGAGAGGACCGGATATGTATAAAGAAGGTGGAGAACCGTCTACTCCTCCTCTTCGTCTATGCATCTTCTGCAGAAGTCATTGTAAAGGAGGCCCCGCCTATGGTGCAGTGACCCATTATGACACCTTCTAGGGTGCTTATTAGCAATCTTTTCCGTCTGATGAGACAGTGGGAACGTTTGAGATCCAGCTTTGGCCAAATCTGCTTGGTGATAAGACAGGTGCTACCCACTGTCCATTTATGAATGGCGAAGTTGAACGCGTTTCTATTAAGTACCCATTTGCAGGTGGCGAGAGGCATTCCTCTTTTCCGGAAGAATTGGTAGAGTAGTGCCCTCTCTGGCGAGTTCATCAGCCATGCAGTTACCTGGAATGTCTCTGTTCGATCATAATCAATCTAAATTTTAGTAGAGTCGAGAAGGAGGCCATGCTCAAAGGCCTGTGTCCCCAGATAGTGTAAGCGTTGTCTATGCAATGCAATCGCAAAAAAAGTGCCTTTAAGATGCATGCTCTTTAGTATTTCTATAGCTTGTATAGGGTGTTAATGAAGTTGCTGTGACTTGCTGGCCAACGGAGTGGAGATTATCCCTAACTCACCGCTTAGGGAACATTTAAGTGTTGATTATTTAATTCCCATACCTTCCTGGTCAGTCCATCATCTCGTTTGTATCCTCTTCGACTTCACTGTATCCAGGAACCGAACAAAGTTTAATAAATTAGTTTTTGGTGGAATTAAGTGATTCGTAGCTCTTTGGTAGTTTCTATTGAAGTTACTTACAGTGTTCTAGAATCGATGTGTGTTGACTGCAAAGCAGGTTCCCTGACTTCCACCAGACCAAGAAGTGGATACCTAGGGTAAACTTTAACACATAAAGGTATCACAGGCCCAAGTATTTCGCTTATTTCAATTTCTTTTATTAACTTTTTTTTTAATAATTACAATCTAGTTTTGGTCCTACTTTAAAAGTTTAAACAATAAATAGACACCGTGACATAACGTTTATGTCTCTTTAGACATAACTTTCTCAACTACTGCACATTTACAGATAAATTAATATACATAATGCATTACACAATAGTTTACAACTTATTTAACTGATCACTAGGTGATGATCACATTTTGTCAGAGCCGTACTTTTTTCAGTCCCAAACAATGCTATGATGTTGCATACCACGTTGTCCTATTACTGCTGTCTTCGCATCTGTTTTCATCGATAGCTTTGGGTAGGGTCCACATATTTCCAATACCGCTATCCGAACTAAAACGATTCGAATTCCTGAAAAGTGATAAACTTGGTGGCCGACGATGTGCATGATCATTCTCCTTAGAGTACTTCTCTTTCAATTTTCGTCGCTCCTCAGTTGCAAAGGTACTGATCATATCGGTGATCAACTCAAGCCATTGCTCACATTGAGCTTGATCTGAATTAAAATCGCATTCTTGAGTCTTTCGTTTCTGATAGAAGAGTGTAAACGACTTCTGTTTTGCTATAATACCGATCCTTTCACAAGGATAACATCCACGGAATATCAATCGTTTGTCCTTAATTTCTGTATAAATCATACATTTATCGAAAATGAAGACTTTAGATCGGTAGCCACGCTTAAGTGTGTGATCGAAGACATAGAATTCACTAACTTTACGGAATTTTCCCTGATAGAAAACGTTGAACTACAAAAAGAGAAGAAAATATTAATTCAAGACTTAACTTGCAATTTACCCAATTCTTACGTCATGGCATTCGACGATATCGTTAATGACTTCCGATTCGTTTGTCATCGTTAATAAGGTGCGAATTTTTTTCTCCAACCGACAGCATGCTTCGATGACAGGTTTAAAGTAGAAGTCACGATGTTTGAATAGAGTCTGAAATAACAAAAAGATGTTGGCTTGTTAGATGTCAGTTGATTATTTAGTTTTAAATTAACATTACCGTTATAAACTGTTGCAACAACAATGGATATCTAGCCATTCTCTGGATTGGTTGTACTAAAAAGCTGTTAATACCCAATTTGTCATCGATTTCAGACTGCAAGCGCTGTAGATAGGAAAATATGAAAAAAAAAAATAAGTACATTTCTGAAAGTAACTAATTAGACACCAAGTGGATGAAAACTTTGTTGTACTAGTGTAGTGACAAAGACTCTCTCGTAATGGACAATAGTTGGAAAAATAGTTAATTAGTTAATTGAAGTGGCCCTCTAGAATAGAGGTACACTTAAACTGAAAGTAGGTCCATTGTGAGTGCTAGTGTCGAGAGCCCCAATCTACTCCTGAAAACATTTCGATTTCCTAATGTTACAGTTAAAATCAGTAACGCTGGCAGTGTTTAGATAATTTTTGCTGTCTTCTATTGTCGCTGCAAGACCTGCAGAAATCATTGTATACAATGACAAAATGCTGAGCATGCTTGCCTAGGATACAGCGTCCTGTTAACATGTTAGTTTGAAGAGCTGGTCTCTTTAGTGGATAAGACAAATAAGCCTAAATTGTCGATGTAAGTTACGTTTTACTTGAAAAACCACTTCGAACGCTCTGACATGGTTTCTACTAAGAACGAGTTGTACAGTTTGTTGCAATGTTGTTTTGACCTGATACTCAACAGAGTGTAATGTTGTGCTGTTTAACGAGACACGTGGCGGTCCTTCGCTGCTTTTAGTACATTAGTGGTGTTGAAAGAATTGTCAATTGCTGGCAGCGATAGCCTAACCTAACTTTTGGTTAGAATGACTATCCGAACCTGTATAGAGACACACTTAGACGAAATGATGGTCCATTCTGTTACCGCCGGATCTATCGCTTTTCCAACTACATAAATGGCTAACTGATCCAGCCGGAGCTTCATATGAAATTGAGACTAATTCTGAGCTCCCAGATAGAAAAGTTTACAGGGCTTGACAGTTGCAAAAAGGAGAATTGTTTTAGATTACAAAAAGCTGAAATAAGTTATTCACAGGGCGCCCATTGTTGAAAGGAGTCATGCCTCGGTTGTTTGGTAAAATTCTCTTCAGAACAAATGCTAACATTCCAGGCGGCCCAATGTACAAAGCTCAACACCCTAAGTAAGAGAACCACCGCAGCATGATAAGTGCAGCTAAGACTGGACTTAAGCATAGAGAGGTAGTGTTTTGATTATCTACGACATCTGGCATTAACCCTTTATCTGGGGCCAAATCGTCTCTTCCGGGATCGTATAACTTGTCACGTAAAAATGAGCATTATAACGTCGGAATGATCGTTTATACGTCACGGAAGAGACGATTTGGCCCCTGAAAGTGGCAGAACTAAGGCCCAATACATGATGCCCATTACTTAAGTGTTTGATACTATATGAATCGTTTGAGAATCCTTATGGATAACTGAACTATTTACATCCATATGGTGAGACTCGGCGCTGTTCACAATGACTAATAGTGGGGTAAGTAGGAGTTTAAATCCATTCATCCCCTACTATGCGAATGTCGTCCCACTTTAGCGAATAAAAGATGAAGACCTGTTGACGGTTGATTCTTCAACATGAGTCTAGGTGGGGTGATTACCTTTGCAACAGATCGTGGCACACAAACAGTCGGACGGAGAACAACCTTAGGAAAATGCTTTTCTGGCCCGGAAAACTTAAAAGTACGTCCCCCTTAATATAAATGCAAGTTTTCATTTGTCAGCATGCACCTACCTTAAAAAACTCTTTATGAGCATCACACAATTTCAACGACCGCTGTTTATTCATCGTGAACAGGACGTATCCATAAAAGCAGTTTTCCTTAAAAAGAAAAAGAATTTTCATTAGGTACCAATACTTACTTTTCCAAAAATCCAAACTTACATCTATAAACATTGAAAAGTCATCAAACAGCATCTTTAGGTCTTCTCTGTTCCTCTGCAACATCGGCAAGAATTCATCCCTATGGAATTCGGCAATTTGTTCAACATTTCCCAGCAAAACAAACTTCTTGCCACGTAAGCCTAATGGCAGATCTTTTCTTGCAAAAATATTTCCATAATTAGTTATACCCATCAAAAGGTTATCCACATAGGTCTCCTCGGTCTTGATGAGTTCATCCAAAATTGGTTGTATATAAGACAAAACTGTTTTATCCGATTTTTCACGAAGGATCGCTTCCTCGTTATCCTCCTCCCCATGATTGCTTTGGTAATATGATTTGTACTTGTTCAATACAGGACGATTAGTTGTACCAATAATTTCAGTCTTTGGTCGTGGCGTCGATCTATAATTCCTGAAATAAAGGGGAAACCATTAGAACTTTCATGACAACGATAAGCTACATATCTTATCAGTTTAATTTTATTGAAATTGATTACAAGTGTTAATTAAATAAATGAGATTTAGCTGAGTCAAAGCATAAAATAGGTTTTCATTCCCTTGTGAGTCAGAATCGATTTAAAGATCAATCACATTTTTAAAAAGCCTTTCTTATCAGTTGGTATCATAATGATTGTAAAAAGATAAAGATTGAAACCCAATTGAATGGCTAAGACTTTAACTTTTCAGTGGATTTGCCATATTTGGAAGCCAACTTTGTTTGTAAATAAAACAACGCTACATGAATTCAGACTTTTGAATCAGATGCCATTTAAGGCAAGCATATATTAGGCAACATTCCAATTTAGTTGGAGGGTATACGAGGTCAAGATATAAACATATTTACATTTTATTCTTTGAAAAATAAGAGCTGATGTCATGTTGTTTCTCAATAACTTTTACTGACTAGAAGTTGAAGATATCATATCCAAATACTTTTACTACAATTTGCATTCCTGTCATCTATGTCAAAGATAGAAGCGGGTTTGCATCCCACAACCACGTTAAGATGGTGAAAATCCAGCATAGCGTAAGCAGTGACAGTGGATGTAACTTGACAAAAATTCAAGATCGAAACCATTGGAGAATGCTGAAGACTTCCACTGCAACTGATTATCCCACACCAGCACAGGTTGTCATAAACAATGAGGAAGGAGATGGTCTTATTCACTGATGAGTCTAAATAGCGTCAACTGTTTGCATTATATTGCGACTACAGCCATCTTTCAGACAATAAAACTAATGAGGGAAAATTAAATATCCGGGAAAAAAGCCTCCATGTTGGCAGGCAGGCGGTCGTTCATTTAATCCTAGTGAAACTCTCTCAGCAGCATATAAGGAAAAAGTCTAATGATGTTTATGATGTCCCTACTGGCCATTTTGTGTGAAGCAGTTCAGGATACCTCAAAGTGGCATTTGTAGAAGCTGCAGCGACCAAGAAGTAATGGAATCTGCTTAGTACCTGCTTTGTAATTGTTCTGCTCCGGATAATAGAAAAATAAAGACTCTAAATACTTCACATGACAATCCTACAAGAGTACAATCTATCACGAAAAAGCTTCTCAATTTGCTGTTCCCGGTCGGTATCAAAACTATAGGTGCAAAATACATAACACGCATAATACAAATGGTTGCTGCGAGAAGCTAGAGCTGTCGTCACAAATATTTGTATTTATTTCGTAAGATAGATGCGACCATAGTACCATGTTTCGATCACCAAAGAGCTGGTAAAGAATTTAAATAGTTCTTAGGTTTCGAATATGGATCAACTCAGAAGATCTGGGAAACTGGTACCATTTCGAATCAAAATTAATTCGATACCGGTCCGTTTTTACGTTGTAGTTCTCAATAAACTAGGGCTTGACAGTGTTCTCGCAAAGCTGTTTAATACATCGCCAACAACATCGGTAGCCTTTCTGTATTCATTCATTGGAAACTACTAGGACACTAAAATTTTCCTGATGAAATAGTAAAACGTTACGCGCCGTATAAGGGTAGAATATCCAAGTTAGCACTTTGTCAAAGCATTGACGACATTTGGCTAAGGACACCAGATGCTGCCAGCTAGAAAATGAATTCGTGTGGTGCATTCTTGACACCTCGAGACTAAACAAGATAAGGTTGTCAATGCTGGTAAGTTTCAATTACCTATGCTGGTACTATTCTACCCGAGCAAATGCTTTAAAAGTTTACGTGTATCTGTTTATGCTGTTTATGACACCGAAAACTCATAGAAGACTCATATCCTGAAAGGCTTGCAGTGATCGGAGATTGACAGCCAGATTTGGGATATAGTGCTTAGCGTCAATGGTGTCAACGGCTGACTAAGAGACTAACCATTTCCCCTTCAATTCAAGACCGTATGGCAATATCGTAATTATGAAAGCCACTTCAATGCCAAAGTGGGCAACGATCAGGAAGTGCTCAAGTATCGCTTGTGGTAAATGTTTGCTATCGCAATTGCTATATTATCGGGGCACAATAGTCGCGTTTTTTTGAGAACTATACTCACTTCAGTCAAAAAAACGATTCATACTTAGTAGCAGCTGCACAAACCAATTGGTTTGCGGCTCGATTTTTTTTCTTTATTTGACAGTTTTCAAATGTCAAAACCGAAGAAAAGCAATAAATAAGATCGGCTAAAGGCTAATTTATGAGATTTTTCGCGCTCTGGTGGCCAACTTATGTAGTTCTATCCTCACTTGCTACTACTGGGAAAGTTATCGCCACTTGGTGTGTTGTTATTGCTTTGTGTGTAAAATTTTGATGGGCTGGGAATACAGCTTTCAAAAAACACGGCACGAACACAAAACATATCGTAAAGTCAGTTGAGTTTCGAATACTCAGCAGAGATTTTCTAACCAAGACTAAATGGCGATCAGCCGCCCCTATTTCAAAATGTGGTATCGACCGATGGTCGATTACCCGCTTAACAGGAACTTGTCATCTTAAAAACTGGTAAAATAAAACTTCTTTTATATTTTCCTTATTTATTTCAAATAGTCTTCAAAATAAAATCTCAAAATCTAACCTCTAAACATATAAATCTAACAATTAAAATGCCCCAACACGTCCATGCCTTTTCAATGAACGACAATGAAATACCCAGAAGTACAAAATAAAAAAATTCGCCAAAAAATCTATTTAAAGTTTTTTTTATTTCTTATACAAGCTGTATACAATAAATTAAAAAAAAAAAAAAAACAATCAACAACAATAGTGAGAAAATTCAACTCATACTTCGCCATTGACAACAACCAAAAAGAGGTGCACGACCTGCTCATGTCACCAGACGCAGAGTGAAATGCTGTAACGCTGTCTTAAATTCATCAAATCAAGTCCAGTAGAAGGTAGTACTTCTCTTGTTAAATTGTTGTCACACAACGTGCCAAACAAAACAAAGCCAGATAACTTTCTCTCTCACATTACCGTCATTTCGCAGAAGATTCGTAACCGAATATTACTGTCAACAATGATCACAATATTTTGAGAGCGTAGGTCATGAAAGGTTTTTATATGGTTCAGGCTACAAGTGTGCAAAGCACATGATCACCTTCAACCTTGAAGTGATCAAAATGCACAAAAAATAAAAATAAAAATAAATTTAAATAAACAAATAAACGATGCCGCACATTTGTTTGAATTTTATTACTTTGTGTGGTATTTATGTGATGACACGCTAATGACACCTGCATGTGTGTATACTACACAATGATTTGTTTTTATCTCACCCCGGTGGTGTCATTGGATTGTAGATAAAATTATAAGTCAACGTATACATAGATAAAAGAGTAGAATGAAAATATTTTTGGTGCAAATCGGAAGTAACTGGACGTATACGTGACATTTATAACTGGTACCTACGAGTATAAAAATTCAATTTCCGCGTATTTATATATTTTATTTTATTATATAGTTTTGCGTGTGCATAAGAACGTGCTGTTCTAAGCCCGCTTCGATTTTCGAAAGTGCAAAATATGACGAGTGAATGAGAACATTTAATATTCGAAAGTAAACTAGTTAAATTGTGTTTTTAGAATTAAGTGCCATGTAGCTAGTATTAAGCTAATCAAATAAATAAATAAAATAAATACTAGTGAATTTTTAGACCCCAAATGGATAAAAACGTTGAATGGATCGTAGAGTGATCCAGACTCCATTCGCTGTTCAACTAAATTGAGGGAGGACTCTTATTGCTCTTACCGCGGCGCTTGCCATTTCTGACCCCCCAACACACCTTTTGGTGCAATGGGTTATAAAACAAGACATTGTCCTTCAAAAGTTAGGAGTTGTGAAAAACCACAATTTTCAGAAAGACTCTTGAAGACCCTCTTACTTGATAATTTTCCATGTACAGTGAAAGACAAAATTTACTATTCTAAATTACTTTTTCGTCGGAAATCAGGTAAGGATTTATTAACTTGAAATCAACAAGTGATCACTCAGCTGTGGTCCTTAACATGCCCTACTTAAGACATTGAAATTGACATCAAAATAATATTGTACACCCTATTAGATGCTGCCTATGGGGATTTGGCATTTATTTTTGGTGTTTTAATCGGAAGCTTCTAAGATACAACAGCTGATCACAGGACCTCATGGGTCACGATACTAGGTTTACTCATAAGCGAATCCACACAGCAGTCTGACTTTCTCCGGAT
Organism: Criorhina ranunculi; assembly: GCA_951813785.1. Lineage (NCBI taxonomy): Eukaryota > Metazoa > Arthropoda > Insecta > Diptera > Syrphidae > Criorhina > Criorhina ranunculi. The sequence goes on along the minus strand of OX638383.1, from coordinate 8,649,167 downwards.
GGCTGAGACGATCGCTAATACAGAATGCTACTGAACTAGTAGTAACAATTCTGTTATACGCCATTACCACTCACAAAGGACTCAGGCCAACGAAAGGTGATAGCAAAAACTTCTCTAAACTATCGGCGGTCAACAAGAAGACCCTGGAGTAATGATGCGAGAAAAGTAACAGAAGCGACATTATATTACGTTTTGAGACGAAACATTAAAGAAAGAGAAAACCTTGCATAGAAAAAGAGCGCAAGCGCGCCCTTCCTGCTCAAGAAATTCAAAGTTTCTCACCATCACAATTAGTTCGGGAGATTTTAAAAGAAAGTTAAGCACTTTCCAACCGGCTTAAAGTTCAAGATAAAGGATGCCAGGAAGTAGAAATAGTTTTAAGTCAGTTAACAGTTTACATTTTCTTAAAAAAGAAACATGACGCCCAACAGCGACGTCTTCAGGTACTTAGGGATTTTGTCTAGCTATATTTTGCTATTAAAATATACAATGACACCAGCGCCAGCACTAAGATCATATGCAGAACAAGTCTTGCCAATGGGTGTTCTTTTGGGCTAAGAAAATAATTGAGTAGCAACTTAAGTCAAGACAAGACCCTTATCATGACAGTTTTCTTCTACGGCCCAGAGCTATGGACTTTGTCAAGAGTGGCTGAGGTTGCCCTCAGTTGTTATGGGAGAAAGACCTTTTATCCCATTTGGCTATTCGATCACATTGCCAAAAGAGTCCAGATACAATATCTAGGACATATAGAGCAAATGCAAACCAGCACTCCTTCCTGGAGAATTTTCGTATCCACCCCGGAAGAACGACGCAGAAGAGGAAAGATGTGCCTTAGATGGCGCGCGCAAATCAAAATGGGCTCAACCAGCTTGGTGTACCAACCTAAAGACTTGTGACACTCCATTATATGTTTCACAAGCCAATTGACCACTTGCTATTTGTCAATCATTCTAGATAAGCCCATCAATCTAAAATACTATAGTGACAAAGTTCTTGACAATTTAATCTATGATAACAACTCTGTTTACTTCCGTCAGTTGTAAACAGGGATTTGGTTATCGACGGTATTTAGGGTTATCAAAGACGTTGTTACTGTCCTGAGAAAGATAGGTACCAGACTTTTTTTTAAAGTGAAATTTCTTAAGCCACGTCTTCTTCAAACGTCACAAAATGTGAAACATTTTTTTTTAAGGCGCATGTTGTGATGAAAGCGAAGAAGAAGTGTATCGTAGGAGGTGTAACTAATCGACCAACATGATGATTTTGTTGGCAGGTTAAATTATTTTTTCAGAAACTTCAAAACAGGATTCCTCTTCATGGAGTCTAGGTTTGAACACGAACTAACGAAACATGAATCCATGACGGAATACTTTTGTAAACGAAAGGTTCCACCATCGCAGGCAACTCGACTGCAACAACCCACTAGTAGAATTTGCAATTCACCTAAAACTCTTCGTCACAGTTTATCAAGTAGCCTCCTCAAATTTAAACATCCAGATCACATCTAGTCAGAGAATCCCAGGGAATGTTATCTCGTCACAAAGATGTCACGAGGAAAGAGAAAGCCGACTCGAGAACGAAAACTGGCAAAAAAAAGGAATACAGCCACTAGGGACAACCACTCAAAACACTATAAGAGCCGTGCTGCCAACACTTGAAACAGTAAGCAACGAGAGGAAGCAAAGGAATTTTTAAGATCATTGGACAAACCTTACTAAATGCAAATTTGGAAGACTACTCGTAACGAGACCACACAACGGCCTCAATAAAAAGGTTCTAACAGTGAAACAAAAACAAAAACCCCCCATAACATAACACTGGGGCTCCCTGAAGCAGTGATTTGTGAGAACTGCGAGGAAGAAGAAAAAGACACCAAACACTTCCTATGTTACTGCCCAGCCTTAGTGAAAATGTAACAGAAGATCCTAGGGCCGATGTGAATACCGAACCTTAAGCAGTTGGTGCATTAAAGATTCGATGATATCATGGCTTTCACCAAGAAAACTCTTCAACTGTATCCTTAATTACTTTACTTATGAGGCCAGCGCCGTAGTGTTATCAAAACGGCGCAACCGCGCTACTTGTGTCTCTGGTAGAACCTTACCAGACAGCCACCTACCTATCCTTTCAGGCCAGCGACTCTTGGGTGGTCTGAGTCTGAACTAATGCCGCTTTCCATCCATCGCTTTCATTCCATCCTTCACGGTCCCGGGCATGCTGCTTCCAGTTTACTAGACCAAGGTTTCTGGCGTCCGCGATTGCCAGATCTTTATATACCGGAGGTTTGGTCTTCCTTTTTTTTCGTGATTCGTGGGATTTGAAGATTCTTTTAGCTGGACTGTTTCCACTTTTCTTAAATCCTTCCCAACACAAATTCCAAGTCTGGCCTATTTTTACAGTTTCGATGGGAAAAGAGGGTAACGTCACGGGCTCGACAGAGGTCTAAGCGAAGGGAATACTTAATGGTGAGTAGAGAAAAAGGGAGGATGGCATATAAGGGGACTGGAAGAAGGTCGAACGGAAATGTGCGACCATGTAAGCTGTGTTGGCAAGAAAGATAAAAGCCTTTACAACGCTGCAAGTACGATTGTTTGTAATTTTTTTCAATGAAAACTTCTTTAACTGTGTTGGGAGTAACGTGTTAGGGCCGAAATTAAAAAGCTGGATCAAGGGAGTCCCACTTCTTGTGGGCCTAGGAACAAACTGGGTCAGGAACACTCCCCGCTTTTCTTTTATTTAAATTTAAACACTTTTCACACTTCAATTTTTTATTTTTTTTTTTACCCAATCAATTCGAATTTTGATGATTTCCATTTACTTAGTACATAACGTGAGTTTGACCGCCTTAATGCCACCATTTTTCTTATAATTAACCTCAAATACTTCTTCTAACAACAAGCGACTTAAATTGACTGTTCAATAAATTGTTAGCGATTACAAATGGGTAGACAAAATTAAATTAAAATATTATCTGTAGATTTAATAGCCACACACCGTTCGTCAAATCTTTGATAAGATTCTCAAGATTCTCTAAAAAAAAAAATAATAATTCCCCAATGCATACCAATTTGGGAAAGTTCTAAATATTGCAAACATTCCTGGTTAAAGTAATAAAACTATTATACAAATAAACGTTTCAATTACGTTTCTATTTATCAGAAAATGATAAGGTTTATCTGAGCAAACCGTTATCTACAAAATGCCTTAAATAGAATTTGAAAAATAATTGAATAGACATGCTGAACGATTTTATTGATTCATACTTAGATTTGCCACCTTTTTATGAATTAATGACTAAGTCTTGTAATGTCAGTGTAAAGCTGATAAATTGGGTGTTCCGATTTGGAGTTTGGATTTTGGATTTTCCAGGAAATTAACAGGAGTACATATTAATTCTAGATAAATAGTTCCACTTAACTGGAATGTTATCAATGAATGGATATGGAAGGATGTCGTCAACTACCACTTACTTACATGAGTGGAACTACAGTTCTGGGTGAACCTGGTACTAAGTTGCGCACTTGAAGCTACTTGTGCGCTTCGGTGAGGGACCTTAACTAACTTTACGTGTGGAAATTTAAGGCAATTGGCTGGAGACACTTATACTAAGGTTAAGGCCGTGATTCACCTCGGACTTTAGTGCCATTCAAAGTACGTCAGTAAGGGAAAGGTAAACGTTGATTGTGTTCCTTGTCTCATCGACAATTTCATAACCTTCAATGCCCTTGTGTTAGGGATTGGTGATTTTTTTTTGAACAGCTTGATGATATTTAGGCAGCTTTGAGTAGAAGACAGACAGCTGCCTGGTGTATCACAAAATATGGCTATTTTAACGGAACTTACGTCTAATTTATTCCCTGGCACAGAACTCGATTGCATATACCTCTGCTTGATAAACAGAAGTGCAGCAGCTAAGAGAGACAGCTACTTTGAAGTTTGGACAATAGATAGCCACAGCAAGTTCGTGAACCACACCGACTGGTGAAAGGACCATCATTGTCCCATTCTGTGCGTTCGAAGATGATAAAGTTGAAAGGATTTTTGATGTTAGGTTAGGTTAGGTTGAGTGGCTATCCCTACTAAGCAGAAACACACTTAGGCTAGAACAAGGCCCATTGTGCTACCATGTAGAGAACCCTGTAACCAGCATCAGAGACCTCACAAGTGTAATTTCCTTAGAGGAAGAAGAAGAAGTAAAATATCTGGATGTCCCACCAAATCTCCCACAGGTGTAAATAATAGCTGTGATGCCTTTGAATTTTTTAGAGAATTTTCTATAGTTGTCAGCTGACTTTTTGGAGTTCAATTCTAAAGTCCTGTCTGCTTTTCTTACAAATGATAGCAAAATAGTCCTGAAATTGTGATCAAGTTGCGAGAACAAAGCTATAATAGTTGCGTCATGTATACAAGCATCAACTGGCTTAACGTCAAATGTCCGATAATACATACTGCAATAATCATAAGCATTTTGCAATAACCTTGACAGACTTTAGAGTTTAGACAATAAACTCGGTTGATAAGGGGAAACAATTTTATTGTACTTGTCGCAACGATTACAGCTCTGAACACACATTGTTTTTTGTTTTTTGTTTTCTGATATCATGTTCCTGGAAAGCATTGAAACTATTGATAAGATAATCTCGGTAAGCTATCGTTCCTTTGTACTGAAATGTCAAAGAAGCCCACGCCACTGCAAGGTTCGCCGAAAAACTCCCCAATTGACTGATTCACCCCCAAATAAATCACTGCCACAAAAGCCTCTAAATCGAATGGAACTTACCTTGGAAAATCTGACGCGAGCTTTTTACTTTGACTATTTGTTATGTCGATAGCTACTGCAGGTGTACCGCTGGCATGAATATCCACCGTTTCTTGCTCGACCACGTCATCTTCGATCTCATCGTCTCCGCCCACGGTAAATGCATTCACAACAACAGTATTGGTTGCCTGAAACTCATCAGTTTGACTTTGTTCCCTTGACAATGGTGGTGTCGATCTTGGCGGTGATGATTCTGGTGGCGGTGGTGGCACTTCCACAACCTCTATGCGGGGTACAAACTCCTCCTCACTATCAGTGAACTCATCAACTTCATCTTCTGAAGCAGCTTCATGAATACTCTGATGCGTTTCGATTTGTGACTGTTGTCGCCAACCACTCATCGCAGCATTTGTCGGCTTATATCTTGGTGTCTTAAAAATGATCTGTTCCTCTCCAGTAAGATTCTCGAATTTTTGTCGCAATTGTCTTACTGATGCTCGTTCCATTTCCTCTAACGAAAGTCGTTGTTCCAATTTGACTAATGACGGTTCACTATGTGATTGGAATTGAAGTTGACGGATTCTAACCCGCTGAATCTCCTCCTGATGTTGTTCCATTTTTGCAAATGCCCGCTCTTTAATGGCTAAGGATTCACTCTGGGAATTCACTGAGTACGAGTATTGCAATGATGACGATGATGTTGAGGATCGCATACTAATACTGCTACTGTCAGCACTACTATTGCTTTCGGTGCTAACACGTCGACCCTTTGAGAAACGACGACTTTTATTACGTTCTCGAATAAATGGAATCGGTTGATCTTCATCCATTTTTTTAACGTCTAAAATTTATTTCCAAGATCACTATTCGAAACGTCAAATATTTGAGTATCAAACTGAATTGAAAATTTTGCGTTGTTTACACTTTGGTTTCCACTTTTGGCACTCAACAAATTTTTGACACTTATTTTGTTTTCTTTTTACAAAGTAGCTAGTGCGACATAAAAAATTTGAACGCGATCGGAAACGGGTATGTATTTTACGATCAGAATTAGCAAAAAAAAAAACGAATACGAACTTTTTCTCCGAAACTAAATTTAAATATTCAAAAGCTATTTAAACTCCTGCTCTTCGTAAATATTTATTTTTGACACAACAACGTCATCGCACGACAGCTGATTAAACAGATTGTTTTCGACACATTAATTATGAATCGCACGCGAGATCACTTAGAGAGACAGATACGTCACCGATACGATACAAAAACGGACCCCGCTTGATGATCACCTTCGACTAGGCTACTAGTAGTCGCTGTCGGCGGCGGCTGGTTTGTTGTTGAATTGATCTTTAGTGTCTCCAAGCTTTTCCCACACCAAACTGACGCGAACTGATTCTCACTCTCTTGGCGAAATGATAAAAACAAAAAAATTATTTTATATTTTGCAAAAAAGAAAAGAGAATAAGTAAATAAAACGGAACGGAAGAAAAATTTATCTTTTTTGAGGTTATTATCTAAAAGTTTCGTTATTTTTGCGCACTGAGACGACTGACTTATCGGTGTGTCGTGTCTCGGTTAGTTAGTCATCATTTCACACTCTCTTGTAAGAAAATGTTTGGTGACATTGCGAGGGTTTTTGTTTTGTTGTTGTTGTTGTTGTTGTTGTTGTTGTTGTGCTTGTTCCGATAAGAGGGCGATAATTAAGCTTAAGTAGTTGTTTGTTTTAATGTATCTGAATAATCTTTCATCGAGAGTTGCCCGGTTAAGTAGAGAGACTAAATAAAAATTGCAATTCGCTTTCGAATCCGAAACAAAACTAATTGTGAGCAGGTGAATTTAAGTGGGATTTACCTGAACAGTTCGGTCGGTATCGCAGGTATACCGTTGTGTGTGTATGACCAATTAACTTATCACGTTATCTTGAGTATTTTTTTTAAGTGATAGGGGCTTTTTTTTTTTTGATTTGGGGTTCCGAGAAATTATGTAAAAGCGATTTTGTTGTTGATGGCATGGATTATACGTGAATGCAGCACTTTCATACTTATCAGCATTTTTGTTATACAAAAGGATAAACGACATTTTTAAACAATTCGTAACGAATATCTTATGTAGCCATCGAATGCAAACAGGAAAGATAAACAAACATTTTATGAAACAACTACTGACATCTAGGAGTGCATAGGAAATATGTCGTGTAGCATATCGGAGACAAGAATCACACCCGAATTGGTATAAATTTAATCGTCGACTGTATATGGTTGTTGTATAAGATAGGGTGGAGGTTGAGAAATAAAACAACAATTGCTGCGTTTACATTAAACAATCACATTGGCACTTTTTTTGCTTTTTGTAGCAGTTTTCCTCTATCATTGGCAATACACTATAGCCGTGTTTCTTTGATAGCTGTATACCTAGCCCAGTAAAATTTTACACGCAAAGCAATAACAACACACCAAGTGGCGATAGCTTTCCCAGTAGCAGCAAGTGAGGATAGACCTACATAAGTTGACCACCGGGGCGCGAAAAATCTCATAAATTAGCTCTTAGCCGATCGTATTTGTTGCTTTTCCTCGGTTTTGACATTTACAAACTGTCAAATGAAGAAAAAGAAATCGAGCCGCAAACCAATTGGTAGGTGCGGCTGCTACTGTGGATGAAGTGAGTATAGATGGTTTTTTTGAGTGAAGTGAGTATAATTATCAAAAAAACAGGGCTTAACCAGTCTTCACATTTCGTACATTTCGTTGTTACCACACTTACTAATAGCCCGATAGTGTAGCTGAAGGAGTTGAAGAGTGTATTAACTTCGTGATTATATTATATTTTTATGAATTAGTCCCTGAAAGAGAGCTCCCTGAAAAACCGACAAAAACCTGAGGGAATGATTACTTTCGCCTCGCATGCTCCGCTGTGTATTCCTCTGTGTACTCCGCTGTGTACTCCAACAGAGTAAAAAGTGATTGAAAACTCCGTTTTCATTATTGCCAGGAAACAATTTTTAATTAAAAAAAAAGAAAATTTAACGCACAAATTTTTTATTTGTTATTTATTTGAAAATTTAAAAAAAATTAAAAGAGAAACAGTGTAAAACAGAGAGAGAGAGAGTAAGATTTAGCTGAATTTAAAGAAAAACTAATTTGAATGAGGAAATGCTTCTGAAAATGGATTTATCGTGCGATCAAAGGTTTCCTCCACATGCTGGCTGAGACTAATAGGCTGGATGGGATTCGGGTCCAGAACTTGATACGAATAAAGTCGAAGTCTCCTCTCTCTCTCGCTGAGAGAATATCCCCATAATTGTAGAATGGTGTGTGAGTGAGTTGTGTCGGGGGTGGAAAAGGATTTAGGTTGTTCCACCGGAATTAACGATTTATATTGGCGTTTGGTGTCAAAAAAGTTATGTACATATATGTAATTTGGTTGTTTTATAATTTCTAGAAACGAATGTGATTTGAAATCACAATTGGCATGCAATAGCAAGCTTAAAAGCTTAAGTGCAAGTTTTTAACTGATGTATTCGGCAGGAGGGTCATCAACCAACGGAGAAATCGGCATCCAAATATTGTTAAACTTTTGCAATGAAGAAGAAGGAAATTTCGAATAATCAAGACCGTGTTTAAATTTAAAAAAAAAAAGATGAAGCCCACAGAAGATGCCGTATACTACTTTAACTACAAGGAATGGTGTTTATTGGCGATGGTTGGGTGCTAAAGAAAAAGGCTAGACACTGATTGATATCAGCTTAATGATACCCAGTGTTGTAACTGTTATTTTACCTCTAAGTGGTAATGGTCGATGTCCACCCGGACCCGACCTGCTAAACTTATGAGCGCGAGTGTTCACTAGCATTAGGTATTATATGTGGAACAGAGGATGAATTCCCCAAATTGAATCAACAGTGAAATAAAAATCCTGGAAAGGAAATAGGGCCTTATCCGCCACTTTCACATATTCAAAGCTTAGGCTGGTTAGGATTTCAGGGTTTTGGAGAAGAAATGTTGTTCGATGAGCACTTAATAGACCAACAGCAGCACTCACGCCTCTGAAGCCGGCTGCTGACATTGGTCGAACTGACTTCTTATCCTAAGGGTTTTTTCAATGGAACTGACCCTTCAGTTTGTAGGTTTGTGCTGCTGGATTACCTGCGAGGCCATAGCAAAAAATTATTGTTACAAAGCAACAACAAGCCTACTGTTGACGACCTCTCCAAACGAAACAAGGACAACGACCTTTGGATCTGCACGTGGAATGTTAGGTCCCTTTATAGGCCGCGTGCGGTGGCAACATCAAGCACGGAAGACCACTGCCAAAAAAGCCATAAGAGATTCTGCCTCTGATGTACAGGGGTTTCTGGCCGACTATAACAATGAAACTCATGGTTTGAAAAGGAATGCAGGCAAGCTGACGCAGCAAAACAGGAGGCATTCAGAGCGGCGCTGTATAGAACGACAAGAGTAGATGTGAAAAATTTGCTCTGTTCTGCCTTAAGTAAGGTTGAAGTGGCTGTCAGCTGTGTCCACACACTTAGACCGGTGATAGGTTCATTGTGACCTATCCTGTCCTGCTTTACTCAACAGAAAAATTAGAACTCTTGGGAGTCACTTTGTCTATATGTTATCCAGGGATCTCGAGCGATTCATATCTCTATCCATGTGGTTTTTACAAAGCAGTCTTCTTCTCAGATTTTCATGGTTTCTGTGAGCAGTGACAAGGTTTGAAAGATTCAAGAGGAGCTGAAACAAATCGATGCCCATTGGATGTACTTGTACATAGAGTGAACAGAATAATAGAAGCCAGAAGCCATTTTTCATGTACGAATTAATAGCAATTCCCAGCTCCACTTGGGACTTCTATTTAAGTTTTAATGCTTCATTCCTGACTGAAGTCAAGTGTACACCCCAAAGCAATCCCTTTGGCTGCAAATGAACTAACTTTCAAGTTACACACACATGCTACCAAAGAAGTCATAGTAGACCTTAAAGGCATAGAAACCATTTGGTTCTTCAAGTTTTACTACTCGAACTGAAGGGTGTCATAAAATTTCTTGAACGGCACACACTTAATTACACATATCATAAAATAAACCATTTCCAACGTTTTTTTCTGCAACTTGATCTGCCATTTCCCTTCTTTTCATAGAAAATCCAATTTTCAGCATCGACGACGGGGTGTAGGCGAAACACTAATCGAGCCCAAGACTGAACCAGGGTCTAGGGCACACTACAGCTGCAATGTTCAAAGACAATCGAACTCACGCTATGCATTGCAATCGGAGATAGTGATTCAGAGCTCCACCATCGATAGAAATGTTAACCTAGGAAATAGATACCGACGTTCGACGATGGCTTTACGTTGGAAGATAATTAAATTGTGCATTAGACGCCCAGACATCAAAATATCAATGGACCATGAAGGTGCAAAAAAGCAACTCAGAGAGGAAAGACTTCGTAATGCACCAATGGCGATCTGGAACGAAAGTCATCGGAACCATGGGCATTGATTCGGTTTGAAGTTCTTCATTTTCACAACCTTCAATTGCTATCCAATTAAAGGAGGAAGTAGAACTTCCTTGCGCGGGCGTTTTTTCACAATAAAACTGAACAGAGACAGAGGGAGAGATCACGTTGATGATGATTCACAGTCAATTGCAATGAATTAACAGTGCAGATACATACAATATGTTCGTACATATGTATAGGAGGAGGCAGCAAAGAAGAAACCTCAATGATATTCCTCGATGCCATTCATTGAGGCATGACGCTGACGACGACACGCTTGCCAGGAACTCAGGATAAAGGGAAGTTGTTTCGGCGTGGGAGTGCAATAGTAGAACGTTTTGACAATGGAAAGAAGCCCAAAGTCGGCGCACTAAAAAGAAGAACATTTATCCCTTAACCGAATGATTGCATCAATTTGTCGAAGTTCCCGCCAAGTAGCTCACACGCAAAATCATTGTGCCAAAAATAAACACGATAAACGAATGCTTCTCTAAAAAATAAATCACCCACAAAAACGAAGCCAATCAGTTGTCTTATATTGCAGATACACAGACTAATTGTAAATAAGTTTGTATTTTTTTCTCTATTTTTAATTGAATTAGTTGGACGGAATTGTAGGACTGCAGCCCGCGCACACAAACTTTCCCCCGTAAGTCAGCTTTGGCTTCAGCATGAATTAAATTTAATTGAAGGCAAATTGCGAAGAAGAAGACAAATATCAACGAGATTCTTTAAGTATCTCAGTTGCTGCCTCATTAAGGATTTATCTGAGAATATCTGTGGAATGCCTCTTAGAACTATGGGACACACACTTTGGATCATTTGCTTACTAAGTGAGTGAATGAATTGAAATGACTTGTGGAATTCCAAACCTCATCAGCAAGTCATCGTTTAGTGTGATCATTGTGATGAGGGAGTGTGCTGCCTGTCGGGTATAAGTTGGGAGTTAAAACCAATGTACATTGTCTCCTCTAATTTTCTCTAGTTAAAGGGTAGTCATAAACACTGAACACGCCAGGTAAAAAGTTGACCTGAGTTGTGCACACCAAAACGAGATGGTACCTCCAAACACTGTTCTATCCTTACCCAATCACAGAAGAAGTGTACAGGGTCTTCTGCCGCGTCGCCCCAGCCAGTACGTTTTTGACAGCACGGTAAGTGCTTGCGTTAGTATTTCAATTCCATTTTCAGAAGCTTTTAGAAGAATTTAAGTCCTCCTATGCGGCTAGAAACTGAGTAATCAAACAGAGTTTGGTCTAGCATTTGTATAGCCATCGATGTCTTTGGATTTTAGTAATGTGAATGAGCCGACTTTGATCACGACTTGGCTATCGATTTATATGTCAATATTTCTCCTTTGATTTGCTATAGAGGATAGAGCAAAACAAATATGGCGCGAAAAAATATAGAGGAAAAAATATCCTGCGTAGGAAAAATATGGCATTCATAGTCTCCCAGCCTATAAAATCAAAGAGTCGCGGGACAAGAACAACATCCGGCAGTTCTATAGGAAGACCAAGTAATTAGAAGCTGGCATTAAGAACTAAACAGAGCCTCTTCGAAATAGTGAAGGGAACATCTTGTTAACAAACAAAAAGCATCAAAAATTACGTCTTTTTGATAAAGAAATAGAGCGGCACAGACTTGGTGATTATATGAAACTAGGACTAATATATCACATCCATAATCACACTTTACCTATAGAATGCGGCGTGCCAAACCGTTTGACAGTCTGTGGTAAACTTTTGACAGCCTGTTTAAGACAATTTCTGTGATACACTGCCAGATAGTGTAATGGGGTACCATTTGACTGCCAGTTGTCTGGCAATAAGTGCCAAAAATCTTAAAGCTTTACACTATATGGCAGTCTGTGGTAGATTTCTGACTGCCTGTGTCAGAGAATTATTTTTGACAGGCTTTCATAAACTGCCAGATAGTGTGTGTAATGGGGGACCATTGGCAATTAGTGCCAAACACATGCTTTGATGCACTGCCAGATAGTGTAATGAGGTATTATTTGACTGCCAGTTATCTGGCAATTATTGCCAAACACATTCTTTCATATACTGCAGATAGTGTGTGTAATGGGGGATCCCTTTAGCCACCTTCCCTTCCCTTTTTAGCCACCTCCGGTGTTCCCTAAGGTAGCCATCTAGGTCCCCCTCTTTTCATACTCACTATTAACGATCTCGATAGGATCATCAAACACTCGTCCGTCTCCCTTTACGCCGACGATACAAAATTTTTCAAAACCATTTCCTCATCCCAAGACTCTATCCTCCTTCAACAAGACCTCGATAGTTTTTCGATTTGGTGCCTCAAAAATTGTCTAGAATTAAATATACCCAAATGCCAGTCCATCACCTTTTCTCATAAGCGGCACCGATCTCCTCCCCGACCCTACCTTCTGCACAATCAACCTGTCTCTTCCGTTCAATCTCTTCGTGACCTCGGCATTCTGTGCGATAGGGAGCTCAATTTCCGTTCACACATGGATGAAATAATCCTTAAGGCCAATTCTGTATTAGGCTTTGTAAAACGGTGGTCCATTACTATGCCAGTCAAGTGTGGTCCCCGTACCATCGCGTGCATATCTCGAAAATCTAAAGCATCCAGCACCGTTTTCTTCGATTTGCTCTCCGAGGTCTGCCCTGGAATGACCCTTTTATTCTCCCTCCCTATCAAAACCGCCTCAACCTCATTAACTTAAACACCCTTGAGGAACGCAGAGATGCAGCCGACATTCTCTTCATTCATCGACTACTTGCAGGTCACATTGAATGTGCGTCACTCCACAACTCTGTTTTCCTCAACACTAACCCTCGTTATCTACGAACCTCTCGTCTCTTCTATCTACCAACCCACCACACATCCTATGGCTCGAATGAACCGATCTCCCGTATGCTACGAAAGATTGACTCGAACCTTAAATTTTTTGACTTCAACCGCACCACTCCTTGCCTTAAATCCGATCTCCTTCACCGCCCCAACTAATCTTAGTTTTAAGTTTAAATTTAAGTCTAATTTTAAGTTAGTTTTAAGATTGTTTAGCTTGTATTAAGCCTAATAAAGGGGGGTTTTCGACCTCACCAAAATTAAATTAAATTAATCATTGGCAATTAGTGCCAAACACATTCTTTCATATACTGGCAGATAGTATATGTAATGGGGGACCATTGGCAATTGTGTAAGTGTCTGGCAATTAGTGCCAAAAACATGCTGGCTTTACACTATGCGGCAGTGTGCCATATATATGGCATTCGTTTGACAGTCGGTGGTAGGCTTTTGACAGCCTGCGTAAGAGAATTACTTTTGACACCCTGTGTCAGACAATTTCCATCGATGACGTATTACTACAGTCTTTCGGTGGTAAGTGCAGATGACATTGTTCACTTCCCAGTGGAATTGGCATGATTGACTATAAACAGCCACGAACCTATAAACACGATAATAATTTATTAACTCTTTTATCGTCCACTTTGAATATCTGTCTCATTTTCCTAGATCCTCATTCATGCTATCAAGTTTATTAAAGCAATCTACAAAGTCAGATGGGACATGCATTCCAACCTCCTTAAATTACATTTGGAAAAAATAATTTTATCGTATTCAAAATGTACAACTACTAACAAATGTATTTAAGTCCCATTTAAATAACCTTATAAGAAGAAAAAAATACGCAAATGACAGACAAGAAAGAAGTAAAATACACGTATGAATATGACCTCAAGCAGCAGTTCCAATGGCATTGTGAATTAAGATTTATGTCTACCTAGACGTCATCTGCTTCAGTACGCTTGAACTGCAGATAATAAACGACAACGAAAAGACTTCCAGTGTGGCAAATTCATACAAGACGCATATGAATTCATTAGAAAAGCCCTGGGGGTAAGGCTTTGGTATTATACGAGTAGTTAACATTATGACTTCCATGTACGAAGAAGGATTTGAAATTCTTCAGACGATTGAACCGTCAACCAAATCCATCAATTGCTTTTCAAAGCTCGACTCTAAAATAAAAAGAAACCGGGAACTATTCTGGGATGGAAACACAAAGCCGTGCACCTCAGGACATCGAAAATAGTCTCAGCTAAAGTTTCGAGCCAAAAGATTGTAAAGTGAGAAAACTCGGCATAAAAAAGAGGGCACTCGTAGTCTTCCGGAGATCGAGTGGCACTCGTATAAAGAATTGAAAAAAAAACCCAAACGTTAATCTTTGAAACTCTTTCGTAGTAAAAAAGAAGAATCTTCTGAGACATTAAAGCTAAGGAAACTTTTCTCGACGAATAAAACAATGCCCAGCAATTTAAAGAAAACTGATGGGTCACGGACGACTTCCAGCAAAGATTAACTAAATTTTCTACTTGATGCACACTTTCCAGATAGCTACCAAGTTCTAAACAGATCAAGTACACAAACAGCCAACTCCATTAGACTGATTACGCAGGACAAACTTCTTCGAGTGCTACATAGCTTCAAACCATAAAAATTTGCAGGACTGGCAAATTGGATGAAATTCAAATGACTTAAGATATTATGCCAACGCTAGAGATAATCTTTAGTTTTCTGTCGAGATCTGGTCTATATTCCACTAGTATGGAGAGAAGTGAAACTGGATTTCATACCGAAAGCTGGTGAATATTCTCATGTATCTTGATTGATATCGGCTCAACATGCATATTGCTATTTCTTGGCCATCATGCGTACGGCACACGCGTTGCACCACATATTCAAGACTAGCAGTCCACCCGCGGCTTCGCAAGCGTTGTTTAAATGACGATAACTTTTTTTTTCCGACATCCGATTTTAATAAAATAAAGTCTATATGCTGCTCCAAATTATGCCCTATTCACCTGTTCACTATTCACTACATAAAAATACGTTAAGTAGTTTCGGAGATGTGCGCGAACAAACAAACAGACAGACAAAAAATAATTCTAAAAATCGCTAATTTGTGTTCTATTACTCTTCTTTAGTCACCCCCTTTCTTTTTAATTACTTTTTCTTCAATGAACAGACACACCGGGTTCTACTGTTATTATATGTAGTGATGTATTCATGATTGATGATGGTCCTTAAATGAGTAACTCGTGTCCTAGATATATGATATGTGGTTGAGTTGTGGTTGTATGTCCAACCGACCAATGGTACTCAGTGGTTGTAATTTTGATATCGAGGGTAATGGCAGGATTTCTTAGAAACCCCTTTCAATCTCTTTCTCTATTTGCCCCGTTGTGCTATTTTAACTAACACGATAACAATAGTCGTCCGATGTCTTCAGTAGCTCCCTCCACCCGACAGTTGATGCGTTCTTAGATTTTCCCGGGTGGGTATATCATACATAGTGGGCGATACGATGACAGCTTGTCATGTGGTTTCAGCGATAATCTTTGTGGTTTCCATTGGTCCAGAAATCCTTCTTCCTTCAAGGGCAAATTGTATGCTATGTAGGCAAATTTATCTAGGCGTGCAGGCTATGTTTTGGTGGTGCGTTTCTATCTCCGAATTCGTTTGACCGCGGTTAAATTTTGATAATGTTTGATGGGACCGTTCCTATGACTTATGTTGTGTAGAAACTCACGCCAATTCGAGATCGGTGGCTGCCACTTTTTCAACTTTTTTATGACGACCTTATAGGCCATGTCCCACGGGTTTTGGACAGCTTCGTTGAATGATTCTGTTAAGTATTTCCGTTAACTTTTGTGAGTGGTTGCTTTGAACTCTTTTCGTGCTACCTTCTTATAGTTCGCTGGATGTGGTATTTGCTTAAGATAAGATCGCTTTTAGTACGCAGCAGTGCTATTTCCTCATACCATCAGTGGACTAGTGGACGGTTGTCTATGGTCCTTTTTCTCTTAATCATCAGGCCTGTACCGCCTTAGATACTAATAGCAGGTCCAGCCAATACAAGATCCTTCATTATTTCTTCTGTCAATATAGCTCTTGTATCAATTTGATACAATTTGAAGCACATCAATTGCTACACGTAATAAGAGGGTAATGACTCAATTGTTTAAGTTAATTTAACGCACAACTTGCAATATTTCTCCTTCTACAGCAGTAGACACTCGATACCTACATGCTATCGATTTCAATCGACTCTATTGGCGTTCTTTAACTGAAATATTCTTATTACTTTTGTTCTTGGAAGCTTTTCTTTTTCTTGAACAAATACCTATCGTATACGATTTCTTTAGAAATTCTCGAGAATATACATACATATGTATATGTAAATTTTGTTTCTAGAATTCTCATTAACTTGAAACGAGTTAAGTTGAACCCACTGTGTATGCAAATTGAAGACTTAACGTACGGAATCACAAAAGAATACTAGATGACCGAAAGACGTAGTTCTAAGCCCTCTTATCACTTAAATGAATTTCACAAGTATACGCAACGTGCATATAGACTCCTTCCAATTAGAAAGCCATCGAGAAATTGTTATCTCAAGTATTTTTTTTACAACGATCGCAAATGATTTATGAAAACTTACAGTAGACTCACGAAATATTGAACAATTATAGGTTCGTTTTTGTCGATATCTGTATAGGCTTAAAAAATATTTTCCATGTTACTTACAACAACAACAAAGCGTGTATCGAATTGCTAAATCTGGATAACTATCCAGCGTTATTTCCTTAGCCGCGATAAAAACCGTGCTACCAAACGGTTTTTTCTCGATTGTTATCGAAAAATGCTATCGAAAATGTCAAAAGTGAAATAAAAGACATTTGTAAAAAAAAATGCTAGGGAAGGAACACAAAAAATGAAAAAAAGAAGTAATTAATAGAAAATTTGCAATAAAGAAATCATCTAAAATTAATAATTAGCCAACAAACATACGTTTGAGTTTTTTTTTATCCACAATTTTGTTTACAATCCGCAATTTTTTTTTTAAAATCAGCAAGAAAAAACAGCTGATACGTGTCATTTCACATAGTGCTGCCAAACTGCTATGATGTCATTCGTTACCCTCGATAGGCGTTTTTTTTTTGCTCACACTTTTTTTAATCTATATAGATTACCAAAAAAACACACCTCATATTACCAAATTAATCACCATGGAACTATCACTGGTCTAAATATGCTGGCTTTATCTAGTTGTCACTTTAACCCTATAACCGACATTGGAAAAACTGCGAAAACTCTGTGTCCTATTGCAACAATGTCCCCTTTTAGTGGCACCTTTACAATAAGCACTGATTTATCGTAAGGACATCGAGGAGCACTCGTTTGGTTTGTATGCTTCTGGGAGGGTCGTGCCAATTGCAGTTGTATTCACGAAAAAAACCACTATCGATTGAAGTTTTCATGTAACGTCAACTGCACATTCTCTGCGATCCCATTGTGACCAGGAACTCAGTTGAAGTCTGAGTTCGTCGCTCTTGACAAAGATCAGACAATTCAACATTAACCATTAGTTTCCTTACTCAGAGTCCAGTTAGAGCTAGTTCTGAATCCAAGTAAAGTCCAGTTTAGATTTAGGCAACAATCAAAGTTCCAGTATCATTGCATCCATGACATAAATTTCAAGTGCTAGGCGTGGAAGAGAAAGCTCCCGTACAGAAGAAACCAGCCTATTTTTGGGCTTTAGTGAAGGCTAGATCTAAGGTACCGATGAAGATTTTTTTAAAACCTGCCATAATCGGTTTATAACATAGAGAAGGACAGGTCCACTTTGTCTTAAATGCATCTCCACAGCTTCAATGATTCAAACAGGGGCAGATGAACTTCTTAATAGAATTTTGGGGTGAATATAGCTTGAAAAGAAAAGGCGAAGGCTGCTTAGTCTAACTTCTATTTGTATAATCGATTCTTCTACAAAAAGTGCTCTAGCGAAATAGCCAGCTGCATTCTGCCCTTGCAAAATTTCACCCGCAATACTCGTCATGCTTTGAATGCACATCAGTTTACCCTTAAGCCTACTTTCGGACGTACTGTCAAATATAGAGATTCTTTCTTTAGCCGTACCACACGAATGTGGAATAATCTACATAGTTCTGTGTTTCCTCATCACTATAACCCTCAAGCATTTAAAACCAACGTGCAGCGGTACCTCCTTCGTCTCTCCTCTAATTTTCCCTAATGCCCGTGCTCTTGGTTAAGGGTATTCATAACCCCTTTAGGGCGCGCTAATTATAAAGAAAAAAAAAAAAAAAGGAACTCTAAATTTGGCGTAGACCCAATATGACATTGAAGGCAGTAGTTGGAGTTGGGCAAAAGCAGTGTTTTTTGAAGTGAAACTTTTTTAGCGAGGGTAGTGAATTTGAAAAATATCGCAACTGGAATCGAAGTTGCAAAATGACAGACTACAGCCATCGCTTTAGCTTGAATGGGTGTGTGCATATGCGTGAAAGATCAGAGAGCTAGTAGAAGTATAAGAAGAGAAATCTGAGTAGGTTGTGTGTCCGACAAGGTACCCGAATACCTTTCAAAGGCAACTTATCAAAGTTAAATTTCTGTGTTTGAAAAATCGTAGGAAAATCTTGGAACTTGGTTTTCACCTATTTCCACTTATCCCATCAACTTGAAAATTGTCATGCGTTCAAAGTTCCCGCGACAGGTTAGGTTACGTTAGGTTAAAGTGGCTGCCAGCTGTTGCTAGTACACTTAAACTAGTGAGAGGTTTCCGTGACACTATGTACACTTTTGTGTCATTCAAATTTAAAATCGCGGCTCTAAGATGGCAAACGAATTTTTGTCATTTGACATAGAAGCAATATCTGGGGGATCTGGGGGTGGCTGGTTCTAAATTTGCTGTCGAAAGTCACTCAAGGTGGACGAATTTGGAATCTTTCATTACTGGATTCGATGAAGTCTTTAAGTCATATGACCACCCTACTGGTACTGTTATGTCTATCCTGTATAGTTGACATTAGCTTTTTTCGAAGTTTATCAACTTTCTTGACATCAGGAGTTGACTCTGGAACGGAAAGTTTGAACTGTGTTTGTTTTTCTATGATTTCTATTCTCATTCGAAAACTTTCACATTCAATTTTGAACTTTTTTGACTTGAAGGGAGACCTCCAGCAAAATTCTTAAATTTCCAAGCAATTGTTCAATTTCAACTAGACCTTCCTCATTTTCTGGAACCTTCACTGTAAACATAAAATGTTCATTCAAATTACTTAAAGCATGACTTGCAATACAATGTCAAAAGAAAACTGAACAAAAAAAGACACACAAGCAGATAACCTATCTGAAGGGTGGCAGGACAAGTGCTCTTAAGAAGTGCTTACAATATTTGAAAAAAAAAAAAAAGAGTTGACCTTGATTCTCAGTACAGTCGTCATTATTCAAAATTTACTCAAAAAATATTGATTCCAAGTCGATTTGTGTGCTTCTTAATATGTTTACCCATGAAAGTGTTTCAATTGCCATATGTATATCCTTTAGTGCTTTTCTAGCCCAATTATCGAATCCGCACATCTTATTTGGCCAAATTGTTTGGTGATCTACAAACAACCGACCCAAAAGTCAATATCAATCTTTTGAATACGTAAATAGATTCCGAACATAATTCGTCTATTATCGCAGCAGATACACACTTGTGTGTATCTTGTATCTATGGGAGAGTGGCAAAAGCTTCTTCTTTTTTTTTTTTTTTCTAATATTCGCTCTAATCAGAGAAGGTACGTTCGCATTTGATAACAACCCTTTCTTTCCGCCTTCACTATCATTCTCTTAATTTCTCTTATTTTTTCTATAATTAAACAAATGAAAAGAAAATTCTCCAATAGAACAAAATGAAATGGAGGAACAAACATACTATGTGATGTTTAAGAGAATGCGTTGGAACTCGCTTGACCGGTGGTGGTCAAATAAGCCTCAATGAAAGAGTCTTCTTTTTTTTCTCATCAACTATTGTTTTTTTTTTTTTTTTGTATTCTTTAGTTATTCTCTCTCTTTCTCTTTTGTTACAAACTAGAAAAAAAAAGTGCTGAGGATATAAAAGCATGAGGGACAAACAGCGTATGCGATAGCGCGACCCCCATCGTTAATTCATTGCGGCATTCGTGTGCGGAGTATATAAAGTTAAACGAGGCCATTTCGCAGCGTAGTCTGTTCAGATTCATTTAAAGGTTCAGAGAGAACGCATAAGGAAAAGGTAAGGCTAATCGAACAAGCAGTGTATAGAAAAGTTCTAATAAAAGGTCCATTATATTTAAATGAAACATCGGAAGTGTTTAAAAAAAATATATAAAATTCGGAAAAAATTATTTTAACCCAAAGTTTTCAACGTTTTTTTCTGGAATTTTTTTTTTTTCGAAAAAGTACACCCAACAAAAGTTTATAGTTGTGAGTGATGTAACGATAAAAAAAAAAAAGTGATCATGCGTCGAATTTAATTGATCAAACCGATCGAATCCGTGTGTGAAATTCGATAGTCAGAAAATAGAACTATTTTGCGGTCACAGCAAATTAGCTTAGTGCCTTAGTTACATGTACAATACATACATATAAATCGGTGGTGGCAAAATATGTGCCAATATTTTGACCGCAATTGTAGAGCCGGCATATTTGCATTAACTAATTGTGGTTTTATTGTGTGCGATTGGGGTGGCGGTCTGGTCGATCTATTGTGTGTGTCACACTTTGCCAATTTACTCGGTGAATTCCAAGTCAATTAATTTAATTTAATTTGATCAAATGTGATTTAAAGGTTGAAAGGCAGAAGTGGGTACTGGTTGCATGAGCGAAATACATACATACATAGTTTGGTTGATGTCTTAACCCATGGTGGCGTCGTCGTTGTGGTTTTTTTTTTTTTTTTCTGGTCTGGATGCAATGGTGGCTTTAGTTATGCTTCACTTGGTTGGCTTGCATTGATTTTATTTCTTTTTGCACTAAGAGGATATTGAAGCACTTTTTGAAATGAAAAGTGTTATCCACAAAATTGACTTATGGGAATGAACTCTGAAAAAATAGCAACCATATGTTAATTGAATTTTGATGATGAACTATTTTTTATTTTTTTTGAATTGCTTATAAATTCTTAAGACGGTTTTTTTTCCGAATTTAGAAAACAATTCTCACTCTCTACATGCTATATCTTTTCAATCCTTGTCAGCACTTTCAATAGATGCACAATTGCAGTGCATCTACTCCGCCCTTTCCAAACTGCAAATTTACCTTATTGAATGAGATCTACTTCTCCGGC
This sequence comes from Criorhina ranunculi, assembly GCA_951813785.1. Taxonomy (NCBI): domain Eukaryota; kingdom Metazoa; phylum Arthropoda; class Insecta; order Diptera; family Syrphidae; genus Criorhina; species Criorhina ranunculi. The sequence continues at coordinate 8,627,749 of OX638383.1, read as the reverse complement.
AGTAGCTTGCGATTACAGTCTTTCGACATTGAACTTCCTTATAGTGATGATTGTATTATTGGATATTCATAGCCATGCCTTTGTTGCAACTATGTAGGTCTGAGGTAATGTTTGTATCTCGGAACGTCAGTCAGTACTTCGAGAGTAGAGAAGGTAGGTTATTATTTTATAAATTCGTTGTCTACAGTTCCTAGATTACTGTTGCATATGTCACCTTGGTAGCTATCGAGAATCTCCGCTATTTCATCGGCTTCACAGAGAATTTCTAACATATAAACATTCTATATGCAGATAGTCATTGTTTTAAATACACCAGCTGGAGCTATTTATTGCGGCGGCCAATTCATGTTTCCATTTCGTAAAATCATTGAGCCACGGAATTTTGCTATCAAGAAGTTCAATATTTCACATGTTGTGTTGCATATAGCATCTTCTTAGCCATACCCAGCAAACGTGCCTAAAAATAGTTGTGTATCATCGCTCGTTGACGGTTAGTGTCATACCCTATAATCTTTTTAAAACCAAACCAAACTAACATCCACACCATACTTTTATTTTTATTTTTTTTTTTTCCGGATGCAATGAATGCTCTTAGATCTCTTGTGGATTGATTTCACCCTAAATATCATCATGTGAATTCTTATTTATCCTTCAGATCATTGGACCTAAGTAGGAATTAACCTGACGATATCTTAGTTTTGTTTGTTTACGAAACCATTAAACCACAAAATGTGCTTCATCATTAAAAATGATTTCCGTACCATCAGTTTGCACCTACAATTAGCGAAACATCAGCGTTTCAAATTGACTTAGGTTGTTCACTCAGCTAGATCTTATCCGAATGAAGGCTTAAATCTTTATACAAGTTTAGATCAATGAAAGAATCAACCCATTATCCTTTTAAACACACTAATGCTGTTGTTGCTTCTGGGGAATCATTTAAATGTTCCATCAATTTGTAGGCAATGAATTTCACTTTTTTCGACAACCCTACTCTTTGTCAGATTTCTACTTAAGTGCTTTTCGTACTCATAGTTGATGTTTACTACGAGGTTTATTAACTCATTTACTTCGAAATTATAATTAAACGGTGGACAGATGTTCGTTTATTTAAACACCAATTTGTTTAGCAATTTTTTTCTTTTGCCAGACCCAAGGAAGTCAGTTGATAAAAATGACCCTTCGATTGATATTTTCAAAGACTTTGCAGTGGAGTTTCACAGACCTGAAAGATTATACCTTCAATGTTAGTTCGCGACCTTAGCATAGCCAAAAACATTTTGCTGATTGTAAAAGTTCTTTTGTCTCATGAAAATTAAACAGTTCCAGTTCAATTTTTTCTAGTTCTGACTTTTTTTTTTTTTAAACATCATAGTGCTAATTCCAACGATGAAAATGTTTCCAAAAAGCCAATCGGACTATTTTCTCTTAAATTCTATTCCTTGTTGACACACCCAAGTTCAAGACAAGTGATAAGATTTTTGACTTGTCAAAGTTGGTTTTAATGACACAAGAGTACAAATAATTAAACATTCCCTCTAATCACTTTACGACTTTGTACCTCTGAGTAAGCACATGTGTATATTAAATATTATTAAACCACCTTTTTGTGTATTCAACGAAAATTCTGAAAACTATCGTATGTTTTAAAAACCATATTTGCTATCGTCATCCAGTTAAAACATTTCTAGGTATCATTTCCAGACTTCCAGCAACTCATAACAAAAGAATGCATTTGTTTGCAGTTGGTTACGGAAATCGATACCTTTTATCAAATAGTTTTCAAGAATTTCATGTATACTCATTTGAATATCGGACCGATTACACTGTATCTCAAAATGTATACTTTAACATGGAAATACAAGGATATGAAAACAAAATATTTATATAACCTAAAATATGTCTAGAGCATTTGCATTTCTCATCTATGGCATGCTGCTTGTTTATATTCATCCATTAAAAGTTCGAAAGGTTACTGACCAACAAGGATACCTGTACCATAGATTATTCCCTCCTGTGTCCTATATCAACGGCTAGTTGTCTGTTATCTTGTGAAACTTGAGGCACTGGAATATTTATCCCATGTTGTATTGATCAGATTGTAAACATTGTGTTGGCATAATAAAGCTTCCAAGAATACGGTCTAGTGGAATACAAATCATTTTATCATATTTATGACTCCATGTCCACCTATACAAATACCTTTAAGATGAATATAGACATTTGAATCGGATTCTTCCCTAAGGCTCACGGAATGTCTCAGATCTTAGTGCTGCAGCAAGGCCGCAATAAAAGCGATTTCTGACACATGTTTCGATGCTTATGTGCCACTATCGGAAAGAGCTTAAGGATTTTGGTGGAATATCAGACTCTTCTGATTAACTGGAAAAAAATTACCATCCCTAGATGATCCTTTATAGAAAAACACTCTTCTTAGGTTGTGGAAGAACTCTCCGCCAAGTCCATTCTCATAGTACGAGAGATACATTCCCACCTAAGCATCACAAGTTAGAAAATACCTCATTTCTTTGATTTTTTCTAGACTTGTGGCGGGTCCTTTGTAGGTACCCGTAAAAATTACCCATGGTAACCTATAAAACGACGGCAATTTGGAAAACGCCCAAAAAGTGATAGAAATCTCAGGAAATACATGTAATCCATGGTTTCAAAGTTCTCCAGCTCATAGAAGAAGCTACTTCCGAGAGAACTCAATCTTCTAGCTAGCTAGTGCAGGACAGTCGCAGAGCTGAATGGTTGAATGGATCTCGAATATCCTCCTTGTTCCTACAGCTTCTATACAGTAGTCATTATAGTGTATCCCAAGTCGTTCTGTGTGAACTCCTATTGCGCTGCGAAGACACCGTATTTTCTTCTGACTTTTGAGAGATTTTTGGAATTCTTCTTATTGAAGGCTGGCCAAAGTAATCGAGTTATTACACATGTATCTATATGACACTACCTCACATAAACCCTAACTATAATTACCGCATATTTTTTTATCTGTATAGGGTGCTAGACAAAATCCTTACAAAGGATGGGGTATCTATGTTGTTCCGTCCCTTTTCTAGTCCACTTTTTATTTTCTCTTCCTTTTTGTTGACTTTACAAAGCCTTTATACATCGTGCCTCTTGGATGACATGATCTTTTTGTATATTTTCTTAAAATGTGCTTCTCTGCTGGTCGTCTGCTTCTTTACGTCAAGTTCTATATCTCGTTTGACCGGTGTTCGATTTGCCGGTTTATTACGCCCGTGGACTTTCTTATTTCCTTTCCATTTATGGTTCTTCTTTGCATTTCTGTCGCCCACGAAGAATGCGCAGGGCAACGCCTCAAAATGCAAAAACCAGAAATGTAGGAGAAGAGACAAAAAGAGAAACAAGAGCAGTAAATGATGCGAATGCATATTGCAATTGAGTCGGCTTATCCGTATGTGGATATGTATGGTACAATCGACCCATTTCCGGAATAAATTAAAACGAAACGCTCCTTATATGCGTTCCCGCCCTAAATCGAAACAATGACGAAGAATATAAATCACAATTATAACTTAATGATGGACCGGATAGAAGAGCGAAGATAATTGGAAAGAAGATCGTTATAGTTGTAAAATTTAAATTCAATCCATGAGCTGCAATGTTTTAAGAATTTTCAGAATAAACGGCGCTTGAGGTGTACCCAATGGATGCATTCAGAATGTAGGTAGTTGCTATGCGAACAAGAATACGGCCAATTTGTTTTCTGTGGTATCTGCGTTTATCTTCTCTAATAAATTATTGAAATTTTATTAGTAAAGATAAACATGCTGTACACCTGTGTTTTTTGTATGCTGTTTGCGTTTGTACCTTCTTATCAGTCACTTGTTATCTTTTCCTAAACGTGCCGCTTGATAGTGCCACACTGGTTGAGTATAAAGGGGGTCGTTTATTTTTGAAATTTATGATTTGATAACTCAAAAAACAAATAATAGTTTTTTTTTATTTTAATGACTGTACAATGTTTTTTATTTTTATATTTTTCAATTAAAAGATTAGATAGCCTACTTCATTCGAACAAACGAATATTATTATTTTAATTTCATTTATTGCTACCAATTGCCTTAGATAGGTACTTCAGTTCTTCATCAGTTTGTTTGATAAGTTGAAACAATTGTGCATTTGTTCACCGCAACACACAAAATAGAAGTCGGAAGTCACCTATCCTGTAATGGACGAAAAATACCAAAAACACTGCGACCTAAAATATCCTTTGTGCCCAGCAAACTTTAGCTACAACTCGAAAATACAGTAATCCCCTGCAAGATCAATGTCATGGAGGTGCTACAGTGCCGTTCTTTCGGTTAAATTATTGACTGTTTCTGTGGAGTGTTTTGACCGGATATTCGCACAATTCTTGAATTCTCATTACAAATGAAAGTGTCGTTGTGACCATAATATCAATTTTTAAAAACAAAAACCTATATTGAACAAAAAAACGTTAAAACCGACCCAAAGCTTTAACGTCATGATTTCCCGAAATCACCGATGGCTTTGTAGATCTCCAAAAAATTAATGCTGTCATAAGCATGTTGGTAAAGAGCTGTTTGGTTTCTACCTGAAATTCGTTTGTTATTTTCAGGATTTGCCTTAGGAAGCTAGACTGGTACCCGCCGATTAGTGTGGTGCAAACGGCTTTAGACGTTCACACATTCCAGAATCTAATATGCATAATTAAGCAAAAATATGCCTCTCGTGCGTAACCTTTTTTTATTAAAAAATGTCACAATTTTTATTGGTAAATGCTTCCCCTCTGTCAGAATATCCTTGACCTAAATAGAAGTCAATACCTTCTTCTTGGAATTTTAAATTCATACTGGTAAACGCCAACGACTGTAGGTGATAATGATGAAAGCAAGAGGGCTGTTAAATACTGTGTCAAGGGTTAACATTGCTACGATTACAGTCTAAGCTATGCCTACAGTACAATGTCGGCATAAAGACTAACCTATTTTTAGAACTCTTATTATTAAACCAATGTGTATGCATCAAACCTTCTGTACATTGAAACCCATTGTGACCCAAAAATAAACACTGATGTGCTCGTATTACCATTTTGGTAGTGGCATGTCATTCCTTTGACTGGACAGGAACCAACTTCTCTATAATCGAAAAAGGAATAGCATTATTATTATTATTATGGTGTCGGGAGGGTTTTTCACAGCTCTTGGCACTGCGGTTTCTATCAAATCCTATTGTGCCTTCCCTGTTGCTTCTTATATGAATTGTTTCACCCCAGAGGATATCAGGAAGTTAAGGAACTTCTCTGGGTGGATGGCAGCGAGTTGTTCCGTAGAGATGACTTTGTCGCCGAGAATTATCTTTCTAAGTTGGAAGAGAGTTGGGCACTCCGGTAAGATGTGTAGAGAGGTCTCTTCACTCTCAAGGCAGAGTCTACAGCTTGAATCAAGGTTCATGCGATGTAAGTGTTTGTTCAGAGGGCAGTGTCCGCTTAGGAATCCAATTAGTGCTCCAAGGTTGCTCCTATCGAGGTTCACAAAGAAATTCGGATTTCTTTGTGACGTTACAGGGAATAGTAGCTTTGAACAAGCTTGCCCTGGTGTGTTGAGCCAGACTTCTCTAGATTCTTGCGTGCAAAGACCCTTTGCGTGTCTTGAGAAGAGTGATTTACTTGCCCCACAGAAGGGTTCGAGTTCAATGAATTCTGTATTTATAACATGCAAGTTCAAATAATTTTTAACATCTATATATATTTTCTGGCGTCCCTACTGTGAACTGTGCCATTGGTATTCAATCGGAGCGGCTTAAAGTACCTCATAATGACTTTTGTAGGAGCTGCAGGAACGAGGAAGAAATAGAATATGTTCGACACCAGGTTTTCGAGTGTCCTACTCTGTGTAAAAGATGACTTTGGACTCTTGGCAGTCACTTCTTCGAGGAGCTGATATTAAGCTGACGATCTTTGTGAAACTTTTAACTCCATTCAGGTAGTTCTTACTCAACACAAATGCGCCAACTGTCTACGTGAGTAGCCATTGAAAGTGCAAGGCAACCACCTACGTAACCTAACCTAACATTATGTTTGAGTTGGCAGCTTAGCAAAATGTCCTACTAAACGTGAAGAAAGGTTTTTGAAATCCATATGATTTATGTACGGCTCTTCAGCGATTGAAGATGTTCGATTAAATGACTTTCGACTTATTTTTGCGTCTGAATTCACATAAACCAGTCTTTCAGGTTTCAGGATGAACAAGTGCCATATGAAACACTGAAGGATATTTTAAATATTTTTCAAACTTGAATTATTAAACCTTCAAAAATATTATTTTATCAATTTGACACATTCAAAAAATAATATTCTTGATCTACAGCTCTAAAAAATGGCCGATGAAGCAAAACCTACAGAAGAAGTGCCACCAGTAGCGCCCGCCGAGGGAGAGGCTCCACCAGCCGAAGGTGCAGTTCCAGCAGAGCCCACTGAGCCCATCAAACATACCTACACACTCTTTTACTTTAATGTGAAAGCGCTCGCTGAACCTTTACGCTACCTATTCGCCTACGGCGGTATTGATTACGAAGATGTTCGAGTGACGCGTGACGAATGGCCCGCATTGAAGCCAAGTGAGTACAAAAGGTTTCTATAATTAGATCTTTTGCCGGCACTTTACCCAGTTAGCAGGCAAAAGTGATAAAGGTCATTGTCAGAATGAGGACTCGATGTTTTTTGTTTCTTTTTTTTTGGCACCGACCAACTAGGTGTTACCAACTGCCAATACAAAAAAACTAAGAGTGCTATTTTCTGTCATCTAACATTCTAAATTTAATCGATCACTGAATCAATCTGGGCCATTACTTAATTTAGATTTATTTTTATTTATATTATAAACAATTGCGCGATCATGTTACAGCAATGCCAATGGGTCAAATGCCCGTATTGGAAGTTGATGGTAAACGTGTACATCAGAGCATTTCGATGGCTAGATTCTTGGCTAAAACAGTTGGACTAAGTGGCGCTAATCCATGGGAGGATTTGCAGATTGATATTGTCGTTGATACAATCAATGACTTCCGTCTAAGTAGCGAACAATGTGTGATGTTGCATGTTCAGTGTTGTTTGATTAATCTTGTTTTTTAATATATAGAAATTGCAGTCGTATCATATGAACCGGAGGATGAAATCAAGGAGAAGAAACTGATCACACTCAATTCAGAAGTCATTCCATTCTATTTGGAGAAATTGGAACAGACCGTTAAAGATAATGAAGGACATTTGGCACTTGGAAAGGTTCGTTTAATTTTATATAGTAGACTAGTTTATGGTCACATTGAAGTCATTAAACTCATATTCACGGCTCGGCAAAAAATTGTGTTTCTCACTTGGAATTGCAAACTCAGGAAGCAATAACGTTTGTTGTTATGGTTGAAAAAAAACCACACTTGTAGATTCCTTAGCGCAGTAAAAGAGTCTCGGACCCACCTATTAGGAAAAAAAATAAACTATTCCTCTCTCGAAATTAAAAAAAAAAAAAATTAATTACACCACAGTAGGAACTGGATTCGGAATTGCTGGAGAATCACTTTGTGCGAACCTCTCGGCCAGTCTTATCAAGGTAGAGACGGTCGAATTCTTTGCTCAGCAATCAGGGTGCGAGATTTGATCGAAAATCTTGGAGAAAATGTTCATCTTACTGTAAAAGCGCATAAGTTAGTTCTGGAAACATATATGTAACTCTCTGAGCTAACAAGGCACAATTTACTCATCTCAATAAACCATCTTCAAATTTTATTTATCAAAATTGTTTACTTAACTAAATTCATTTATTTTTTTAAACAGCTTACATGGGCCGATGTCTACTTTGCCGGCATTTTGGATTACATGAACTACATGGTGAAGCGTGATCTCCTTGAGGCCTATCCTGGATTAAGAGCCGTCGTCGACTCCATCAATAGCATTGAAACTATCAAAGCCTGGATAGAGAAGCGACCACAGACTGAGGTCTAAACACGACACCATTATAAATGATAATTAATTTTTTTACGAGCAGAAATAACATCGTCATGCCCAAAACAAAATTAATATTATTACTACACAATTAAATACTAAAAAAAGAAAAAAAAAACAACACACACACATGTACACACAGTTTTGTTCCTTTTTTGTAATAACACTTATTAACAAGTATTTTCTATTTTTTAATTTAATTTCTTTCGTTCGGGGAAATTTCCATTATTAAACATAAATATCACGCGAATATTATGTAAATCAATCAAGAGTTTGCTGAGTGGGATTTTATTAAGTTAATTTAACACTAACAGCACCTGAGAGAAGACAGGCAGCACAATTGGTTCAGCAGAGGAATGCACATTAGAACAACTAAATGTGTTTAGAATGAGTTTAACTAGAGACAAACAAAAAAAAAACTAACATCGAAAAATAAAAACAACAAAATATTGTCCTTATCAATCATTTTTACATTTTATTATTTCTAATAAAACAATAAAAACTAGGAATTATTGTTTTACTAGACTAGACCTAATATTGGCATTTACAACCTTTTTTCTTCATAAAGGGACCTGGCGGTCGTCTACAGATCAACGAACTATGAACCCTATTTACGATCGATGCTAGGGGTATTTTGAGTATCCGGACATTCCGATGAGTTAACATCGACTAACTAGTTGAAGATTGGCTGTAGATATTCGACGAGAGCACTTTCTCAAGCCCTGATACCATGGAGCATTTGCGGTTGGTCGAGCCTTGGAAATTCTCCTTCTGATAGAAGATACTCTCTTTTGGGAGTTAGGTTAGGTAAAGTACGTAGGTAGGCGAAGAGGAGTCTCTATAGACCCATTGTGAAACCCATACGAGGGGAAAGAACTTACCCTTACGTTTTTCCTGCGTAACACTGCGTTTGTGATACAAACCCATCCTTTAGATTTGATAAAGTTCATCATGTCGTTCACCTGTAGTTCTTCTATATCCTGAAAGATATGTTGTCCGAGGAATTTGTTTCTTAGTTGGTAGAATAGCAGTGATAGCGAAAATGGGTCGTATTCACACATCATTGCCACTTTGATACGATATTCGTTTGGTATGAACAACTTTATAAAGGAAAAGAGGCGAAAGAAGAAACACAAAGCCAAAATGAATGAACTTTCTTCCTTTCCTTTGTTCGTTTCAAATATTACACCATCATCCTTATAAATTCGTAACAGCTAGTGTAAATATATTTGTGTATATCATTATAAATTGAGGGTTAAAAAATAGCACCAAGTCTAAATGCATATCTGACTAATTCTGTATTTAGGAATGAGTCCATTTGGGTTTCTTTTTTTCAATAAAACTCTTAATGCCTTCTTTTCCGTCGTTGAGACTCAAATTTTTCACCATGATCTACGAATACACAAATAGTTATATAATCCTTTAAGAACAATTAATTTGGCTCATACCGCATTGGCTTCTGTATAAGCATCATTAATACATAGCCCCGATTGTTTGTAGAAGAATTCTTTGCCCATTGTGATAACTGGTCGACTTTTTGATTTAATTGCATCGCATATCTTGGAGACTTCTTCATCAAGGTTTTCATTTTTTGCTAAGACACTCACTAGACCTTAAGAAGGATTAGAACGTTTGCAAAATTAAAAACGAATGTTCCCTATTATTTGGATTACTTTACCGGCAATATAAGCATCCTGAGCACTAATTGGAAATCCTGAAATCAGCATATATAACGATTTCGTGCGTGGTAAGATACGAGCAAGTGGCACCCCAGGAGTATGACAAAATAATCCAAAATTGATACTGCAAAGCAATAAAATTAATTGTAACACAAAGTATTTACAAATTTGTATCCGACCAAGTTACCCTGGAGTAGAGAAAGAACTTTTCTCAGAAGCAACAACAATATCACATGATGCAACTAATTGGCAGCCTCCTGCAGCTGCTAGACCATTAACTTTTGCTATTACGGGGACTGGTACGCAATAAATTTTTGAAATCATTTCTTCGCATTTCTTAAAGATCGTATGTTGACATGCGGGTTCTTGATCCTTTTGGAATAAATTAATGGGTATTTATCAAATATTATTTGAGAATACCTACCAGTTCCTTTAAGCTGTGTCCAGAGGAGAATACTGGTCCAGTAGAGGAGAGAACAATGCAACGCAACGATTTATCATCTACATTTTCAGTAAGTCCTTCAACAATTAATTCCATCGTTTCATTGGAAAGCATATTCCTGCAGTGAAAGCAAACAAAAATAAATGACAATGGTTTTCTCATAATTGAGCGCATTCAGACCATTATATCAGTGTAATAAAGTAAGTTAATATGTTGGAACATGCTTACTTAAATGTAATACATGTTATGCGAAGTAGTCCAACAAACTAACCACGGAGTCGCAAGCCATGATGGCGACTTAGTGGGAATCCGGCAAAGAGTAGTTAAGAAATACTGCTTTTTTGCTACTCTTAAGACGGTCATAAAGGTGATGCTCTATACAACACTGACAACATTAGTACGGAAACATGGAGCGAAGAGAAAACAATGATCCAGCCAAACGAAACTTCGAAAACAGCTTCCGGTCTATTAGACCAAGCTGACCTGATGAGCTGGCAGCAACATGTCTGGGACCGATGGAAAACTACGGTCTCTCAGGCAAAAATTCTTCACGGGTTTAGATCCCGTTAATAACCAGCCGCTCTATATTATACCTTCTACTAGTGACTCGAAAAATTCATATAAACATAGCAGACATAATGCACATATGTTCAAGCACTTTCAAATACCTTTTTTTAGGGTTATTTAATATTATTTCTCGTACTCCGTCTGCTTCACAAATCTTTACCGGGCTCTTATCATTGTCAACAGGTGCAGTGTGGACAAAATTGCGCTGCAAATTCTATAATAAAACCAATTTACAATTACACGCCAGCAAAATCGATTTAAATTTAAATTATATCCTTACAGAGCGAATTATTGTCCTTGAAATATATCCTAACATATTTAATAAACAAAAAAGGAAATAATTCTCAAAAAGAATCAAATATAATACTTCACTACACGAAAATAAAATAAAGATATGTCGCAACCAAAAATAAACTAACAGCTGATAGCTATGTTATCAAATGTAAGTTCACCGGATCAGATAGTGGGCATTAATACGATTGGAAATTGTTACTTTTCAGATCGACTTTCAAAAAGCTGAAGTCGATTGAGTAATTTGTTGAAGTCTGTAAGAATTTTACAGTCGGTATAGGTTTTAAATTCATTGGTTTTTCCTAAATCTGTCGCAGTGTAGATATTTGATCAGCCTAAAGTCACATTGATATCCATTTCTCCTTCTAATGGGCAAACAATTCTGAACATCTATTCATCGACCATACTTTCGTCCGACCACATTTGAGTTGGCGCATGTTCCTTACCAAGTAATCTATCACCGGTCTTAATAACTGGGCAACGAAGTTGTTAAGTTCAGGAGCTTTGTGTAGTTTACGTTTAGATTTTACTCTTGACTCACTCATAGCTCATGCTAAATGGTCTATTCTGTCTGACAGCGTATTCCCATTGTTTCGATAAATGCATTGACCGGCGTCTTCGTCGAACCCGAGGTTTCCTTATGGTGGTCGAAAAAAATTCAGAACATCATTTTGATTTTCAGTAATTGATGCTGGTGGCATGGGATCTCTTAAAAAATTACGGGACACTGGATTAGAAAAAGCACCTGTGATTTTTTTGGAATTGTAGACGTCAGAAGTCAAACTTCCTTACAGGCGCCATTCTCCTGACTTTGGACAGTTAAGACTTCTTGCCTAAGTCTACCTTTGAGAGGTTTTTTCATTTAAGATTTTACTCCGTGAGGTTTATCATTGTATGCCAGGAGGTGGTGGAGAAAAACGTTTTCTTGTTTTGCTGACTCGAATCTCTTTCAGTCCAAAGCGGCAACAACCACTAAGAACAGTCAGTTCATATAAATTCATGGTTTAATTCAGTGTTCCTGAAAATTTTAGCTTCAAACCAGTTTTTGTGAGCCTTTGAGTTCAATTTGATAATTTATAGACAAAATCAGGAACAAAATTCAATTTTGACAGATTGAAGTTGACTTTGAATTTGCGAACTGCAGTATTAAGGGATTTTGTAATAATTGTTAATTTGTTCGAACATCCGTTTCTTTGTGGTATTTAAAATTTCAACAATACCCCACAAATACATACAGTCGTTGAACGCATCCCGTAGAAAAACCTATTACCAACTTCACTCTATTTACTTTATTCCATCTGTTTACTGTCAATCGTCAATTTTCAAGAACATCAGAATTGTTTAGATTACACCGCACTTCATTTCATCATTACTTTGTGAATTTGTTCGTCACTGCGCTTTCCTCACTCATTAGACATTAACATTCATTAATTCATCCACCCTTTTGTTACCTCACATATTTTTAATCAACTAGTGCACTCCTTATTCAGTGTTATTGAGGTCAGTGATCAATCAGATTGAAAGCCGTCCGAAAGCCCAAGTGCAATATCCTCTGTCACTTGACATATATGCTTGGTGCGACAAAATCTTATCACTAGTTGGCCACGCGATTAATTGAATTACCTCCTGATAAAAACATAAAAAAACAAATATCAAAATACCAGAATTATAGAACTTTCCGAAATCATTCCACTGATAACCTAGTCGGTGATTAGAAGCTGACGCTTGCAAAGTTAAACGAATTCCCCCATCATAATCGGAGAATTTGCTTTTCTTTCGACGCAGGAGATAGTCATTGTTCCATCTGTGTGTGCTGTATATGTAAAGTAATTCAAGTCAAAGTGATTCTTAACAACAAAAAAAATGTCCAAATACGGTTTAAGCGCTTGCAGCAAGGTTGTAACAACGGGTATCAACAAAGTCTTTGCAAATGCTGAACCATGGCAAATTGTTACAATTACGGCAACAACTGTGCTGAGCACAGTATGGCTCTGGACCTTTATCAATCAAGATGAGAGTAAGTTGTAAACAAAAGAAACTTGTTAATTATATTGTTGTCAGGTGAATGGGATTCAAAGGCTAACAACATTTATGGCCCGAGTTGTCTCAATTATTATTTTTCTTTATAATTCCCTTAAAAAACAACTTATAGGGAAAAGTGTTTGATAGTATTTCTTATGTTTTATGATCACTCTCTTAAAGATAAACTCCTATCTAATCTTAAGGTTATTTTGACATTCCAAATTCAGTCAATTTCGGAAAGTTCAAAGTTTAAGTTTGAAATATCACGAGCTACTGTTGCTTTTATGTAAGCTTAAATAAGGCCTACTACCACCTTCATTGTTAACAAGGTTATCGTGAACGTGTTGAAGTAACAAAGCACAATAAGTTACAATAAGATTATGTGCACCTACTGTATCTACAACGTTATAACAACTGTCAATATGTATAACAAATTGAGACTTGATTTGATTGATTGCAAGTAGCGCGCACTAAATGGGTTATGATTTATGACTACCCGTAAACTAGAACATGGGCATTAAGGGAGAGACATTGGTTTCGAGTTATAGTGATAAGGAAACACAAGGCTTTGTGTTTCCGCTTTACCGGAGCGGAACATTTTCTATGTGATTATCCTGCCTTTGCTAGGCAGATTTTTGAGTGCTGATAACATAAGCTCCTTATTACTAAAGACAGACAAAGATACCACAATAAAAGTGTTATATCTGCTGATAGCATAATGAGCAGGGATTTATATCAAGGACTCCAGCATGGTGTAAGCGGAAGTGAGCGTAGGAGTTGGTAGAAAGAAGTTGGTTTGGAAAAATGTGTGGACCGTCCTCTTGAATGCCCGTATTTCCCTTCAAATAGGCGGGCAGACATCGTAAGCTAGTGTCAGTGGCTAATTGGAAACAATGCCACCAAACTGAGCATCCTTTATAATCTCTACTGCTGTAGTGGCACTCCGGTGGAGATGGAAACCTTTTTATATTACCTCTGCAATTGAACGCCACTGGTTAGAGCCAGACAATTTGCAACAGAAAACCGCTTCTATTAGAGGTTCTCACTCGAAACTAATTTTGGATTCTATCTCCAATCCTTTACCTACGTACTCTAAATTCCTATCGAACAAAACTAAATATCATATAATGGTTATGTGCGGTATATTATTAAAAATTTGGACAAGATAGCAATCAGCTAAACATCAAACAATTAAGTCAACTTACATTAACAATTAATTGTATCAACCTCAGCACTTCTAATTGAAGTAATTGGTATTGATGGAACCGAAATAAAAGAGTTTATTTTTTTAATGCAAACAACATACAACATATGACGCGTGATAATTAGAGAAGTTGGTAGGGGGAATACTGGAGCTATTAATTTATTCAGTAGATATTACTTCAATCATTTCATAAGTTGATTGATTTGTAGCATATTCAAGTGGTAAAAGACCGTCTAATCTGCGGTAGAAACTGGGTTGTTGGACTCACTATGTGCCGGCTGTGCACCTTAATTATAAGATCGGTAATATCATATGCTAACATGGTCTAGTGGTTAAAATTAGCGAAATTATCACTGTGAAAAGGAGAAAAGAAAAAAATCCAACTGACTTGCGTGTCATGATGCCTACGTACCAACTCAGCTTCTGCCTTGAATAAAATATTGGGCCTATCCCCAATTGAAATTTGAATCTTTCTTGCAACTGCACTCTTTTAAGCAAGATCGATCCAAAATCCTCTTAAAAGGATCATCCTTGCTTGAAAATTGTTACCTTAAAACTGCTTTACCAAACACTTTCCATTAGTTATCCCGCCCAAAAACAGATTCAAAATGAAAACAGAAACTGGATCGGGGGTCCATGCTCTAAACAGAGATTTAATCGCACATCTAACATCGAAAAAAATATTCTATTTCCCGGATAGCCAAACTAGCTGATTTGCTGGAAACAATTAAGTGCTCTGAACCCTTCCTCGGAATCCGAATCGGAATCAGTGGTCAGAAAAGCATATTGCAATTCTCATTTTCGTTCTTGTTCCCCATAGTAATATAATTGTACTCAAAAACATCCCTTTTTTTCAATTTATAGGTTTATACAGTCGCGCCAAGAAGCGCTTCTTTCACCACATCAAAAAGTTACCGATGGTTCAGGCTCGTATCGAAAAGGAAATTGGAGGGACTCGTGAAAGTTTCAAGAGAGAAATGGAGAAAAGTTGTGATGGTCTGGTTTATTCATCGAAATTACCAGAGAAAGGTTTTTCCAAAGAACAAATCTTAAAGTTAGTTGATGACCATCTGCAAAAGGGAGGTTACAAATGGCGTGAGGGACGTGTATCTGGTGCTGTATATGGATATAACCCACAGCTTATTGAGCTCATCACGGAAGTATACAGCAAAGCATCATACACAAATCCACTACATCCTGATGTTTTCCCTGGTATTTGTAAAATGGAAGCTGAAGTTGTACGGATGGCTTGTACCTTATTTAATGGTGATGGGAACACATGTGGAACAGTAAGACTGAAATATAATACATATTTGCTTTTGTGAACAATTAAAATTTGTATTCATTTAGATGACAACTGGTGGAACTGAGTCCATCATTTTGGCATGCAAAGCATACAGAGACTATGCTCTTGAAGTCAAAGGTATAACAAAACCAAACATGGTAGTACCGATAAGTGCACACGCTGCTTTTGAGAAAGCTGGACAGTATTTAAGAATAAATATGCGTTTTGTTAAACTTAATGCAAAGACTACAGAAGTGGATCTTGTTGCATTTAAAAATGAAATCAACAGTAATACTATTTTGGTAAGTAAATGCATGCATACATAGTTATGTTTCAATTTATTTCGTGATGAACCTATGAACGATGATATTGAACATACTGGATTGCTCTTGATTTAACACGTAACAAGGTGTTCCGGTGGGGTGGGATTCGAAGACTGTCAAAATATACCCAACCACACGAAGTCAAATTCTTCCAAGTCCTTAGAAATGGCGAAAGCTATACATATTCAGTTATACTTGAATCGAAAAATGGACTAATCTCACAAAAGTTGAACAAAATTCTGTCCAATGCAATTCAAAAATTTGGACATGCATTCATTGGCATGCTAAAAACAGCGCAGCATTCACACAACTTCAAATTGTGTAAACTAAGCTAAACTAAACAAACATTGACGGATTTCATGTAATGCAGGACCACATCTTGACAATTCTCACTCAGTTTGGGAGTCGGTGCAGATGTCTATAGAGCCAACCATGCAATGTCGGAATGACATTGTATCCAATAGAGTGTGTCAAGGCGCTTCTATCCGATATTATGTTTTTGTAGACCATGTTGAAGTTAATTTCATTGCTCAATAGATCAGATGATTTTAGAAGTGATGGTATTGCCCAATGAAAGATCGGTATTTTATTGTTCAATTATGACTCACAGTTGCTATGATAAACACTAGCGAATCCGAAGCAGCAATTTGCTAGGTAATTGGGGGAAGTTAGCAAATATCTTTTCCATTCTGGAATCCCATTATACATATCTCTATCTTCCTTTCTTCGGTTTCCCTAATTCTCACCTCTACGAGTAGACGCAAAATGTCTGCCGATGTTATTGGTGTTGCTTATAAAACCTCGACAGATATTTATTCCATCAAGTTCTATAGGCTTTTTGTCTTTGTTGATCGTGGAACTATATACGTTCTTACAGGGAGTTGCATTCTATTGAAAATATTGTCTGAACTACTAATTGTTTGTTCTTCTCGTCGCCTAATTGTTCCTGGTCTAGAAAATTTAAAATAATAAATAACTAACTTAACTGGAATTTCAGCTTGTTGGCTCAGCACCTAATTTCCCCTATGGAACAATTGATGATATTGAAGCAATCGGAAAACTCGGAGTGAAGCACGACATTCCAGTGCACGTAGATGCATGTCTTGGAAGTTTTGTCATAGGATTCATTAAAAAAGCCGGTTACTATGTGAATCCATTTGACTTTACTGTTAACGGTGTAACAAGTATCTCAGCTGATACTCACAAATACGGTTTTGCACCCAAAGGATCTTCGGTCATACTTTACTCTGACGAGAAATATCGTAATCATCAATTTTCTGTGACTACCGATTGGCCAGGCGGTGTTTATGGATCTCCAACTGTGAATGGATCAAGAGCTGGTGGAATTATTGCCGCTTGTTGGGCAACAATGATGAGTTTTGGTGAAGAGGGTTATTTAGAGGCCACCAAACGCATTCTAGACACAGCGCGATTAATTGAAAATGGGTAAGCATGATCATACACTACACTTTTACTTCAAGTAATACATTTTTTCTTACAGTTTGCGGAAGATTGATGGTATCTATATTTTTGGAAAACCCGCAACCTCAGTCATTGCAATGGGTTCAGAAATTTTCGATATTTTTCGTCTATCGGATGCACTCTGCAAGTTAGGCTGGAATCTGAATATTCTTCAATTTCCTTCAGGGTAATGTGTAAATTATAGTTCTGTCTGAATTTTTATTTTAAACATATTTTTACAGCATTCATATCTGCGTAACTGATATGCATACTAAGGACGGTGTTGCTAAACAATTTTTAACTGATGTTAGTGCAAGCGTTGAAGAAATCCTCAAAGATCCTGGTCATCCTGTGGAGGGTAAAATGGCCATTTATGGCGTTGCCCAAAGCATAGCAGATCGCAGTCTCGTTGGAGATGTGACACGTAATTTTCTTTCCAGTATGTACCACATACCAACTAAATAGATTAAGAGAAGAGAGATATTTACTCGAATTTTCTATTCTAAAAAAGTGTTAAACAAAAAACATTTTCCTTTTATTGTTACTGTATGAATAACGTATTGCTGTACTTGTATTGTTATAAAATTGTTGTTTGTGTGTATTTTTAAAAGAACTATTTTTTGTGATTTTTGAAATTAATTTTCATTGAAGAAAATGAAAATAAAATATTGAAATACAATTTGTGTATTGTTATTTAAGATTTCTTCCAATATTTTGAATTAAGAATTCCTAAGGTTAGATAAGGTATGTGGGCCGGCGAAGAGGAGTTCCTCTGCGCCACACTCAGGTCTCTAAGACCCATCTTACCCTTAAACGTTACCCGCATAAAAAGTGTAATAGTAACTACTTACTGCGTTAGTGGTACAAACCATCCTGTGGATTTGATGAAGCTGTTCAGATCGTTCACCGGTTTACCAGACAGTTCCTTACATATACATATGTACATACATACTAGCTGTAGCTGTGGCTATCGACAAATGCTTGTCTCTGATATAGCACATAATTATAGCAAAGAATCTCAAACTGCCTTTCACTATAAATATAATTGTGAGCTCATTCATGAAATTTGAAATTATCCAGGAAATGGTTCTTCCAATTGGCTGCACTTTAGGATTTATTGGTGTACCATTTGCTATTTCTACTTTGAATACTCTAATCTAATAAGCCATGTGAAGTAAAACACCGGCAGGCAGTGTTGTCATAATAATGTGTTGCACGGCAACGTACAGCAACAGCAACATGTTTGCCGCCCTAAAGCCATGGAATGAGGAACAAACTTCAATAACCACCTAACTCTTATAACTCCACGGGCACACGGCAAGCCTTTTCTCCGACTACAGTACAATTACTTCGATTCCGTGAGGGTGATGTAAACTTTCGCTTAATGGGGGTAATTTATGCGGCGAACTGTGGGGAAAATTGTTATTTCTCTTTTTGTTTTTCTTTTGTCGTGGGTGGTTAATGAATGAGTAGGTGTGTGCTTTATCATAACTTTGGCCATACCCAGAGTTGTAAAACCTTTCGTCATATAACTGATTTGTCCAAACATGCCAGACTCCAAACTCATTCTGAAGAGAGACGTTTTTTCTTTATCCATTTTGCTCCAAGTTTGCCCATCGTGGTTTTCTTTCTCCACAGTCGTTTCATGCTTATAACCTCTGAGTTTGTATACAAGTATATGTGTTTGAGGAAAAGCATATGAAAATCTACCACTATGACCTTGAATATAGAAGAAGCCTTTAACAATCTAAACACTGAAACTGTTCAGGGATTCGTCAACGCACTATATGTGTACCATCATGGGTACAGAATATATGTAGGTAACAGCCATCAAACCAAGTCTGTTATTATAAAGAGATTCCTCAGGATGGAGCTCATCTCACACTTGCTTTGAATGATGGTCAGGAAAAATCAATTCCAAAAAAAGGTGGTTAGGCAACGTTTGATAGTTTTGCTCGAACCTGTGTTCTCATGCTTAGCAGTCCAACACACGGTTCACAACAATACACTGAACAATTCTTTAGCACTCAGATTTGGAATCGAGTTCAATACCGAACACTCATGTGATCGATAAGAGTAGCTATCCTGCATAACCAAATGAGATGTGGAATCATCACCTAGACTATAATTGACTACAAGCCCAAACAGTGCACAGGAGAGACACCCAAGTAATTTACTAAGTACCTTATTACACTATGTGGCTAGACTACTATGGTCTATTCTAGATCAAACAAAAGGTCTAAAACGTCCTTTAACGGACCGTAAGTCGACACCTGTGGTACAATCTTTCACATACCTGTGTGACGACTCGCATATCCCGATGACACTGGCATCATGGGACGAACAAAGCAGGCTGTTATTTGTGCATTTGCGAGTATTAAAACACAAGCGGCTACGATGGGTCTAGCGGTTACCTAGTAAGCACGAATAACGATACTTGTACAAACACTGCCAAACACTGTTCATTTGGTGTAAGAAGCGAATTGAGTAGTAATAGCCCTTGATCATCCCAGTCCTGCTTTATGGCGTATATACATATGAGATTGTTGGGACATATGCGAATGAAAATCAACACTCCAGTTCGAAAGTTCTTCAAATCAAATCCAGAGGGACAATGCAGTCAAAGAAGACGTTAACTGCGGCGGAGCGCGCAGATAGACAGATTAAGTAAACTGGAGAGATTCGTTGGTTGAGGCTCTAGTCCACCTAGGACTGTGACAACTGTCAGCGGCAACACTGTATTATTCCCTGTTTATTCAAAAAAGTTCGTTGTACTTGAGTGATAATATTTCTGCTGTTTCTTTATGTGACAGTGTTATTTAATTATTAAAAGGTTCCCAACCTCTGATTCTTACTACCACCACCTATCACACACATGACCAGAACGAAACCTCCAGTCAACCCAGGTAACTCCAAACACGCAAGCACACTTCTCTTCTAGTACCTCGCCGCTGTGAAATACCATAGAAGCAAATTATAATTTTCATCATCTCATTCCATCGTTTATCGGCGCGTTCGTTTGTCTTTCAGATCTTCGCTACGCGAGTTGTTTGCTTGTTCGCTGCCTCAACTGGTGTGCTAAGGTGTACAGCACGAGTATATTATTTCTTAAGGTCCACTATACAATACTCGACTTGTTCCACAATAGACTAACATTGTCTGGGGTGACACTGACACTCATCCGATACAACGTTGTCGCCATATAACTCTACCCCCAACTTCACACAATATATATATATTTTTTTATTTATTTATTTCATATACAAACAACACTGTTAAAACTTTGTTTTGGTGTTGACGATGACGATGACGGTGTATAGTTTTTTTTTTTTTTATTCCGTCCGTCCACCCCAGTCATACTAACAAATCAACCACCTCACAGTAAGAGTTCGGCGGTCTTCTTACTAACAACCGTGGATACTTTAGTTCCATTGGTACCGCATGTGCCTTGTGTATCTTTTTTTTAAGTTTCGTTTTGTATCTTTTTCTAGTGAATAACTTTGCCACCGCCAAACAAGTGGTGTGTTCTAAAGTTTGTGAAAATTAAAGATTTACTAAAAGGTGATTTCAGATCAAATATTCGTATCTAGATACGAAAAAAAAAATCAATTTGGTTACTCATTCATAGTGCGTCGTGGCTACAATAGAAGATAAAAATTCGATAAGATATCATAAATTCGAGAATCTAATCCTTAGCTTAGATACTAAGTGCTGGATGGTGTACGCGTATCATACGTGAAACAAAAAAAATTATAAAAATGCATATCTCATGTAATCGATAAAACCTCAAACCACAGTGGTATTGTCGTTCTAGTGCGAAATACACCGGCTAAATCAAATCACCTGCTATAAATGGGATTCCAGTGAATTAAATCTAGATCAATCTTGTGTTTGAGAGAGAGAATATTCATCTGTATCTTTTCTGTTGATTTTGTATCCATTTTCTCTAATTGATTTGCATATATCTTTATGTATGTGGTGTTAACCTTCAAATGGTTTTTAAGTTGAGTCGTTTAGTAAGGTGGGTTTTTTTTTTTTTTTTTTCTTCATATACTCGCGTATTCTTTTTCAAAACTTGCGTGATATGACATCAGCAGCTTCGAAGTGAATTATCTAATTAAATGTTGTGTATATTATGGTAGAGATGTAGACTTAGAAGCGATGAGTTCATTAGGTGGTTTTTCTATCGGCTAAAGTTATAGTAATAGCCACAGTGGAATGTCGCTTACTTCGAGAGAAATAAATGGGTGCACAGAGTTTTAAGTGTGATTAAACAGACCCCAATAAAGAACACGCTAGACAAAGGCATAACTGATAGTTTTGAAGCATAAATAATTGCTGTCCTATATACGAACGTGCTCTATTTGGTATTTCGCGGATAGTCTTAAAAATCAATTATAAATTATAGAAAATTGTTTGGAAGACCTCTTTTAGGTGACGCAAACTCACACGAGTTATGAATCAGTAGATTGGACATGACTGTGACCTAAAAAGATCTTTTGTGTTCCTATCTGAGGATAGTTGAGGTATCCATAGAAAAGGGCTCAAACTACAGGCATTTATGTCGTATAAAACCTTATCTACCCCGTTTTGTGTAAACAACTGAAACCTGATTCTTCGACCCTATCAGTCCGGTTTTGGGCCAAATCAAAACACTTCAGCAGAACCTGGTAAAACTAAAAACAAAAAAACAAATGAAAGCATTTATAAAGACGAACTATACAGCTATGAGTGGCCGTGCTGTAGTGGTAAGCATAATCGTTTGTCACACTGAACCTTCTAATGTCAAGAAAGTCGATCAATTGCAAGAAAGCTAATGTCAACTCGTTTCCATAGGCATAACATTGGTTACAGGGTAATCATACGGCTTAAAGAGTTGATGGCACTGAGTAATGATGATGACATCAGGAGATTGGAAATTGGTAAATACTGTAAACAACAACACCAAACAATTCTCCCCTATTATTCTGGACACCACTATCAAAGTCAAGACTGATGCCTAATACAGCGTACTTAAAGTGTTCATAAGCCCTTGAATGTTTGCAGCTTTCTTGTGGTAATAGACGTCACTTTCCAAGTTGTATACCCGTTTAACAGCGTGGTTTTAACATTCGAATGGGACAGTAGTTGCTTAGTGTTTAATATATCCCCGCTTATGCAAGAACACACTTTACACCCATTACACATTAAGACTCGCGGACAAACCTCCTTATTTTGTGAATATCGAGCTTGGCTAGTTCGCCCAGGTCTTTATCGAAGTATTCCTATAAGGTTTGCCTTCTCAGCCTTGATAGGGAAGGGTGGATTACTGTTTCTCTCTCTTCCTCATCTCTACATCTTCTGCAGAAATCGTTGGAGAAGACACCCATTCCCGCAATAGCACTTACTATAGTTCTTATACATTTCCTATTAATGGACAGACGTCTTTCCATTCTCGTCAAATCCATTTTAGGTTAGATGTGGTTAGAAATTACTCCACCTGTTGTTTGCCATTCTTGTGGTTTCACTATCAAGGCAAGATTTTATGGATTCCCTTCTATTTTCCGAAAGGTTCTGACCTGCTCCTTCCTTCGCCAGCTCGTCTGCTCTGCAGTTACCCGAAACGTTCTCTGTCCTAGAAAACTTCGCATCTGTCAGTGACCAGCATTCGTCTGGTAAACTTCATCGTACCATACGCTGTTTTAGATCCATCTATATATATCTCCATCACGGATTCACTTAAGACTCTCCCAAATCGCCAAACACTTCTCCTAGGAATTCTGCTCTTGTATTCGAATTCGACATTTAATTTGATGTGAAGGACAATCTGTTCTACTTTTTGTACACAGAACTTCAACTTCAACCTTTTTCATTTAGTTCTGGCCAATTCTACTGATTTTTTCTGGTGACTTTTGCATACATGATCTGGCAACTTTTGAATGGTCGGCTGTGGCAACACTGATCAGAGATACTTCTCCAGCGCAAAGTTACCCAAATAAACTTCGTCGAACGCCTTCTTAAAATCGACGAAAAGGGGATGAAGTAATGTTCGGTTTAGGTTGTGCTGTTGATTTGGTCGATACAGGAGAATCTGGAGTCGAAAACTGCTTATTTGGCATAAAATGCGCCTTTATTGCCTTTGTAATACACACTTGATATGTGATTGCCTTAAAGTTAAGTAAACACGTTTTATGGTTACTGGAGTTTTAATCACCAAGTTTTACCAAAGAGGTGCATTGTCCGTCTAGCCTTCTTGATCACACGTTCAAGGTGTAAAGAGCGATACAAAAAAAAAATATTTCGTAATATTCTACTGTATCCACTGTGGTACGTGTTTTCTCTAAGGCCAACAAGTATAAGGGTTTACTTGAACAATTAGATACTTTGCTTAAAGTTCTATAAACAACTTATAAATATGTATACGGTTAGAAATCGGAGGATAAATGACTAATTTAATTCTGAGAATAGACCTGCAGTTGTTAAACCCACCTCTAGGTACTCGTTAAAACTTTTATACGTTTGTATTTTTTAATAAATAAAAATATAAATTAACTTATACACTTCACTCGTGTTTTTTATCTGATAATAGTAGCAAATCTTCATAAAAGTCATTTCATGCAATCCGTACAAGATAACGTGTGTGCAATCAAAGATAATATCCATTATTTAGAGCGTGCAAAACGAGAAAGAAAAATATCTGTACTCGTATGCATCAACTAATTCGAAGTGCAATCAATTTGTTTTAAATTTAAAAAAAAAAAAAAAAAAACGATCTAACCAAAGATACACAACATTCTCCAATAGGTACCTAGCCATAACCATGTCTTTATCTAATCTGAGGCCATTTGACCCACATGCCACATTCGTTAGAACGTCCAAGACATTCCAATTGAAAGTGAGTTGTCCACTGAAGGTGGATTGTGGATGAAAATGGTTATGGTATAGTAAACCGTCATTTCGCAGTCGTCATGCCTGGATCTCCAATTGGTGCGCACAATTGCGCCTTTGGCAGAACATTGTATATAGCATGTGGTGGATGTGAACTGGGGCAATGAGAAATGTAACGCGATAATAAGAACGATTGAGTGGATAACTATGACAATAGTCCAACTTTTACTTTCGGTTGACATTGAAAGGAGCATTCTTTTTTCTTTCGTCATTTGGTTTCAATTTTTTAATTGTATTTGAAGAACGTCTCGTCGTGGGTGTATTAACGTCACACAAAGATGGCTCCACCCAGAACAATAAACCATTGATATGGAAATTTATTGGAGGTGTTAGTCATACATGTATCCTTATACTGAAACTTGAGTCGAATTTTAAGTTTTCTGTTTAAAATCTTGTCTCTGGAGGGGTTAACCTACATAACGAATCTGTAAACAACGCCCGGAGATGCTTACTTGTTGATTTTGTTCGTGAATAGATTGTGGAAATATGTCGCCTAGGAGTGAATTTCAAAGTTTACTTGTTCTATAAACAAAAAAGACAAAACTGTTGTAAGATGGACACTAGAGACTGACTTAGTAGGAAGCCTAGGTTAGGTTAGGTTAGCGGGCTGATGAGAATGGTTGCATCCTCATCACACTTAGGTCCATGTGGACCCATTGTGATACCCATGGTTTTGTTTCCTACCGTGGTGTTACAGTCTGTTTTCTAGCCATCCGGACATTCTGACGAATTTGAGTATTTTCAAAAATTTTCCCAGGATTCTGTTTCTGAGTTGACAGAGGCTTGGGCAGTGACAGAGGAGATGGGCCGTGTCCTCATGGGCCTCTTCATCACCGCACCCTCTGCAGATGTCATCGTCGTTCAGACGCAGTTTTTTCATGTGGTATTTCAGCATGTTATGGCCAGTTAGCATTCCTACCAGCATTGACAGAGATTTCCTGTCCTTTTGCAGGAGTCTGCATGTTTTCATCTTGTTGTATTCTGGCCATAGCCTTCTTGATATTTCACAGGTGGTTAGTGATCTCCATCTGTTGTTTGCTTCTATTATTGACCTTTGTTCGATTTTGGCCTTAAGGTTGCAGAGTGGAGGTTTGACCAAGCCATCCGCTTGTTCCCGGTCTAGGGCTGAGCCCTTTCTGGCCAATTCATCAGCTGCTTCATTACCTGGTATTCCGCTGTGACCAGGGACCCAGCAGAGTTTTACATTGTGCTGCATACTAAGAACCTTAAGCTCTTCGCGGCAGCTCTTGACAAGCTTCGATGCTATCTGCGTAGCAGCTATTGCTTTTATAGCCGCCTGACTGTCAATGTAAATTGTAATATCCTCCCATGATATTGTCAGCATTGACGCCAGTTGGGCGGCCTTTTTCACTGCTAGAACCTCCGCTTGGAAAACACTGCTGTGATCTGGGAGTTGTATTGAGCTGCCTGGATTTATTTCATCCGAGAAGAGACCACCACCTGTACCTACGTTCATCTTTGACCCATCGGTATAGATGGACTTGGATTCCCTGGATATTTCATTCCTCTCCCACTGTTCTCTACTTGGAAAGGTCCACGAGAAGGGTCTTTCAAAGTAGGAAGCCTAAATACCGCATTCTAGTGATTCCATTGAGTTTTATGACACACTTTCCATGTTAGTATCTGTAGTACAGGCGTAGGGCTGACAAACCCTAGCAAAACTACCGTCACATCCTTCACAAAAAGGAGAAAATTGAACTAAGGTTCTATTACTTTCAATTGTATAACTATCGGGTTCTCAGATGAGGTTAAATATCTCGCACATGAAAAATAGAATTTCAAAGGCGACCAGTGTTGTAGCATGTTTGACAAAAACTAGGGTTTTGCTCCTGAAGATATTCCAAGGTTATATTCAACAACCTGTCTTGTAGCACACCACCTATGGATACCTGCGCCACAGCATCCCTAGAGGCTATAACACCACACTGCTCTGTGGAAAAACAGCAGTGTAGTTAGTCTCTAAAAGTCAAATAGAACTGAGCTTTGATTTTCAATTTCTCAACCGAGAGATATTCACCATGCTCACTCTGCGTTGACAAGACGTTGGAGATGTAGATCTTAAGTCGCTCCTGGTCCACTTATGAATTCTTTGGACTTTGGTGTCAGCTTGCATGTGCCTTGGCGGAACTTGAGCTCAAGCATTAAAAGTACCTCCATCCATATACTCACGGACAGTCAGGCTCTTAAAGGACTAAAATTCCACTTGATCAACTCAAAATCCGTTAAGTGCTACATGGGCACACCGGTAGCGTCAGCATCCCGCTTTGATAGTTAAAAACAAAATACGGTCGATGTTGCTGTACAGCTCGCATAGTTCATCGTTGAACGCAACGCAAATGGAAACGAATTTCTTTCGAAAAATGTTTCGCGCGAATCGACCAAGGATATCTTTATTCACCTTCGATACAATCCACACTTCAGCGTCATAAAATAATACAGTAAAACCAGGATAACTGCCTCGTGAACATTTTCATCTGTTTTGGGTGCTTAAGCGGATGAGGTAGCTATCCGAACCGAAAATACATGCGCAAAGCACTTAACCGGGTTTTGCTGTATTTTGTACAGAGTTTCGTAGGAGTTATTTTTCGATTGATTTCTGATGAGATGTCGTTGTCAGAATTGATAACGGAGACAAGCTAGACAAATTCCTTTGCTCCCTCAAACCTCAAAAGTTATAGCCGTCCACTGTAACGTTCTGTCCGATTCGTTGATATTGGGTATCCCTTTTTGTTGACAGCAAGTATTTCCTTTGTCCACGACTAAACCCATTTTGTCGTGAATGCGCCTATTGATGTCAATATCACAGGCGGCACATGCAGCAGTTCCACAGACTTTTGAAAAATGTTACCTCTGCTGTTGGCTTGTGAGTTTCGTTACATGACAGTGCCTCACTGCACAATCGAATGAGTTTGGCAGTAATGTCAAAACTTAACTTCTTGTAAGGCATGTTGAGGAAACTCATACCTACGCCTATAGTTGGTGCAGTTAAGAGGGCCTCTCTTCTTAAGAATCTTGAGAATGTTCAGACGATAAATAGAATGACTTTATTTTTATTTATTGAATAATCATAATAAGCAATTAATCAGCATTTTGATGTCACTTGAAGTTTACTACAACGACAATGCTTATGCCAAATGTCAGTTTACTTTACAAGATCTTTTATAACAGCCTTCACATTGAAAATATAAGAGAAGCCATACAGTCATTTATTTCCTAGTTTACCAGACTCTGGATTGTGATTAATGCACTCTATTACAATAGCATTAATCATCACAACAACGTCCAATTAATTGCCACCAACAATGAAATAAATTCACATACTTAAATGTACATACAATCACAACGAAAGTATCCCCCTCAGAAGTTAGTATCTACAGAAAGTGATGATCTAATACAACAGCAAACAATAATATGTCGACCATTCTCAATGAAGATACAAATTGAACATTCGCAGACTCTTAGATATTCAGAGAGTAATCTTTTCGACGACTGCTAAGACGAGTTTCCATTTACGGTGTGGTTCGCAGGAAAAATAAAACAAATCGCTTCATCCCATCATCATTTTCACATTCCTTATCCATACAACAACTGAAACTTTTGAGTGAATTTATCTTTAGGATACACGTTTTTCGGTGAGAAAATTCCATTCAAATTCAGTTGTTTGTCTGAGTCGATATTTGAAAATCAATCACAGTTCGTGAGAGAGTTGTTAGTTAATACTTCCCTGGGGTCGCACATTTTGTTTTGCAATTTACTTACTTAACAGTCAACTACAACTAGCCAAAAGCCAAGCCCAGTTATACGTACGCCGCGCATGACACCATCGGTAAAACCTCCACCCTCCCCAAGTGTTTCCCATTTTTAGTGGGGTGAAGTTCAATACATAAACACGCGAAGTGATAGTTATCTGGAAGTTACATATGTATATCCTAACGTAATGTTTTTTTTTTTTTTTTTTTTTAAGTGAACGTTCGGAAAGTACGTGAAATTTAAAAATGCTATCAAATCAATTCAAAAAATCAATTAAAACCAATTAATGCAGTCCCAACCACCATCGGGAGCAACAATAACAATGAACAATGAAGTTGGAATAATATTAAATGGAAATGTGGAGATGATGTCGATGTCGTGTCAGATTGATCCATGTAAGTATTCATATGAGTAATAGAAATTGCATTTTGTATTCCACTACAATCGCTGTGCAGTTGTAAGAAACTGATAAATTATAGCGCCGTTTGACAGCTGTCAATCTAACAATTTTACATTACCTAATCGAACATACCTACGAAAGTATCTACAAGTAGTTTAAGCAAGAATCGAATAAATATTATGGTTCTCGTTTCTAGTGAGGGTAATTTGATTTTATGAGCCACTCCCTACTCCCGAAAAAGTCATCAAGACTTTGTCAAAATTTATGAGCACTAATTTCATCGTTAGCTCATTAGGAAATTTCATCATGTAATGTCAAGACAAAAATTTAAGGCGAATCTCCACTAGAAAGACAATTTATATGCTGTCAGCGTTATGATATCAAAAATCGATTTATGTTTCAGGTTTTATGATAGATGACGGGCGTCAAAATAAAAATAACGATTGTTATGTACCTATTACTTGAATGTTAATTAGATGTACTATTGTGGGAAATGAGATTGCGGACGAGATAGCCACGGACTCCAAACGTAGTCGTGACGAGCTCAAAACTCTCACCGCGAATCACAACCTAACAGTGAGGTGGGTCCTTCTTGAAATGGCGGATGAGTTAACTTGGAAGGGACAGCTAGAATCTCGGCAATTAGCACGGGCCACTGGTCTATTGGTCCACACGCTGCCAAGTTAAGCATCCTGTTTAACCCCCACTGCCGTAGTTACGACAATTCACACGAAAAGGAAACGTTATTCCACTTTCTCTGTGACATTGCCCGGCACTTGCCAGAGCCAGGCAGCGCACTCTCGGAAAACCCTTTTTCAAGGAACTATCTGAGATTTCCCACATAAAACTCTGCAACATCATCAACTTTTTAATTTCACAGGATGGATCTGAAAACTACACTCTCAGCTACGCCCATCAACATCCAGGTCACGTGAGTTGTGGTATCAAAACAGTTTCAACCACTTCTATCTTCCTACCTAGCTAGGAAGGGATCAGAGCAAGACTTATCATTCGTTGCCTCCTATAGCACTCGTTAAATCCAACTAAGCACTAGACTTTCAAAGACAAGCTGACGAGTTATGCAGTGCACTCTCATCATGCCGCATCTTCAGAGAACTCTGGACACACATTTACAAAATCAAAACAGAGCACTCTTGAGCTAAACAGATCAAACTTAACGCTCTTCATATGGACGATCACAGGCCCACTTTATGCAGATGCTACGGCGATACAGACGTAGTAAAGAGCACAGCTCACTTGCTATGCGAATTCATCAATGCAGAACCAGAAAGACGGCCCTTGGTGAATACTACTTCAACAACCTTGGCTTGGTCTATAAGAAGTCACCAAAAAGAAGTCTTAAATTCATTACGGATTCGGGATGGTTCAGAGAGGCCGACCTTTCTTCTTCGTCTTCCCTATCAGACTGGATACTCTGCGCTAGGGGAACATAATGGTTTCCTGGAAATCCGAGTGAAGGCTCCGTCATACGAGATGCAGTCACCTCTTTAACCTACTTACCTGCCTACCCAGGGGCTTAGACAATCTAAAATATCAAGTCCTACTATATTGAACTCTTGTTATTTTTTTTATTTTTTATAATTCACAAGTGCTAAAGGGGTTATGAATACCCTTATGATGCTATTCACACATCGCTAGTGTTGGTGTAGTGATTTTGAAACTCAGGTGGTATTAGGTTTCAATCTTTGCTCTGAGGGTGGTGTCCAGAATGACTGGGGAGAATTATTGGTACTGTTGTTATTGCTTATAATTCACAGTATTTCTCTCCAATATTCAGTAAGGACGATATCAGGAAGCTAGTGCGCTTTCTCTCAGGCCACAGTACTGTCACTCGAGATAGCATCTTTTTAGTGATACAATGTACCACTCTGTTTAGAAGAGAAAGAAAGTGTCGAGCATATTCTCTATGATTGCCCCTGGCTTAGTGGTTATTGCGTTGGATTGCTAAACGAGATAATACATCAGAAGGATAATATGTCTGAGTACCCTATGTCGCAACATAACTTTCAGGTTTCTGTGTTAGCCAATGCACAAAGTTAAAGTTAAAAAAAAAGCTGATGGCGAATTGGGTAAAGATAAAGATGGTTCATAATACCGTTCACGCTGATATCAATATACCATAACAGTGTCACTGACGTGTCTGAATAATTTTTTGCACAAAATCTACACCACATCTGTTGAAAAGAGAGTTTTGCACAATCTTACAAGATTGTTAAAGAAATTGATTTACACCTTGTTGTCTGGTTTCACATCATGCTGACTTAAAAGGTCTGGACGAGGTAATTAATGTCCAAAATGGGATAATGCCAATTGCTATCCAACAAAGCCAAACGAGTTTGCTAGGAATCACACATTGATGTGCAGAGCTTGTCTCTTGAAATGGTATAGTGGGTGACTTCAGAAAAAGATAGTTTTCTCCAATAGGTATAGCTTTAAAATTCACCTTGTAACTTGGTTTTAGGGTCATGTGAATTATAGATTCATTTTCAAATGCATACCTTGTTCATCAATTGATGATGATGTGTCAATTTATATAAAATCTGCATGTCATCTATTTTCCATAACCAACTCTTTGCATGATCAATCCATATTTGCTTTGACTTCATTTTGTGGATCATTTCCGCCCACGATACAGTCTTCTAAGGAACATCGTCTGATTTGTTTTTTTCTTTCGATTGTGTGATGTCATCTCTTTTTGTACATTGAGTTTGTTCGCTTTACAGTCATCAGTTTAGCAGGGTCGTTCATGGTTCAAGGTTTGACTCCGAAGTAACGTTTAAGAGTCCTTTCAACTTGTAGTAAAAGGGGTTTTTGTTCGAATACAAACGAAGATTGTTCGTGGCAGTGACAGGTCCTTGATACAGTTTTAGAAATGGCTGCTAATGACTACCGAAATATAGAGGATCAGTAAAGAAGTCTTGGCCAGTGAGTCAGCAGTTTCATTTACCATTTGTAGGCTGGTATTTAATGCAGAAAGATTGGGTTTTATTTTTTTAGTCAAATCCGTGTTCCATGATCATTTTGATTATGAATAATATAAACTAAGGTTTATCAGGTTTAAGTACAAATTAGGTAATTAATTTCCCACTAAGCCGTAGTCCAACAATTTCGTTCGCCTTAAGCATGAGAAGCTCGGCTTTTGCGAGGCAGGAAGGTACATACATTTACATATGTTCTAAGAAGAACACTTAATCTCTGGAATGCAAATAGTAGGTCTAATGTATGTAGATAATACAAGAGCTGTATATTTGGAATTATTAATAACTAGCAGTCCTCCCGCGGCTTCGCACACGCACCATACATACTAAGGTTTATACTTAGTCGTTAGAAATCGTCTGTTCCTATTGAACTTTCGAAGGTAAAAGATAGCAAAAAGTGTCACAATTTCAGTATTGAATTTTTGAAATCGGTTCAGTAGTCTCATAGATACTTAAAGATCTATCCAACCAAATCATACACACCCATTCCCCGTCGAATTGCTACGAACTGCGAATGCATTGTAAATAAACTACGTAATGTAACCATAGAAGCAAGAATACGATCAAAGGCTTAGTTTACTCC
This sequence comes from Criorhina ranunculi, assembly GCA_951813785.1. NCBI lineage: Eukaryota > Metazoa > Arthropoda > Insecta > Diptera > Syrphidae > Criorhina > Criorhina ranunculi. The sequence goes on along the minus strand of OX638383.1, from coordinate 8,595,799 downwards.
GGGGACTATATTCGGACTAGCACTGTAATTTGCTCTTAGTCCATCTTGTTTACACCGACCAGGGACTAAAGCTCGCCATCTATCTTTTTATAGATGCAACTACGATTTGCCTTTCTAAATGTCAAAGTGATTTTGAAGAAATGTTCGTGCATTATTTCAGCAACTACGATTTTCATGTCAAAATGCCCTTGAAAAAACAAATATACGTGAATTATTTTAGTTTGACAATCAAAACGCTTGTCTCAATGTTTAAAACAAGGCCCATTTTGCTGCAGAAATAGGATAATATTTGCAAAATTGACGTGAACTCTTAGGTGACAATAAAAACAATGGATTGGCATTTGTTTGAAATTTCAGTACATTTGTCAATACGCCATCTAGTGTTAACTAGAAAAATATTAATCATGTGCCAGAATTTGGTCTAGGTCACGTAAATATGTGGACTGACCTATATCATAAAGTCCTTTGTTCGATGCGTTTGCAGCGATGACATTTGGACTATACCTGGGTTTGGTCGTGGGCCAAACTAGGCCAAAGAAAAATAAATGAAAAAACTTCCCTTGCGCATCTCGGCAAAACAAAAACAACACACGATCACGAACCGAATGTGCCGATGACTACGGTTGTGCATACTATAAATCTGCAAACTTCAACACCCTGTATATTGGCCCGTGGATATAGTTTAAAAAAAAACGGTGAAACACGTATTTCTTTAATTTTATTGTAGAATTTACCTACCAAATTTCAATTCTAAATTCCAATTTAAATTTGTTTTTCCATACAAACTGGAACACCCTGTATCTCCCCTTCTGGAGTAAAAATTCGAAAAATTCATTCATAGTGGTTGCCTACGTCGCAAAAGGAAATAACTGTCTAAATTTCAAGATTCTAGCATTAGCCGTTTAGGTCTGGCGGTGATTAGTAAGTCGGTCAGGACTTATCTTTTTATTTGCAAACTTTAACACCCTGTATGTTGGCCCGTTGACATAATTTTGATAAACGGTGAAACACGTGTTTCTTTATTTTTGTTTTAGAATTTACCTAACAAATTTGAATTCTTAATTCCAATTTAAATTTTTTTTCCATACAAACTGGAGCAAAAATTCAAATGCTTCCATTATTTTTCTGTACGCCACAAAAGGAAGCTACTGTCCCAATTTCAACTTTCTAGCGTTAGCCGTTTAGGCTCGGCGATAATGAGTCAGTCAGGGCTTACTGCTTTATATATGTATATAGATTATTTCCTACACAGTTGCAACAAAAACAAAATTGAATGTACCTTAGCCTCGTGCTGCTACGTGTATACCAAAGTTTAAAAAAACGAATTAAAATCAATCCAAAGTGTTGTCTAATACGAAATGAAATATTCAACCAGCGTTGCATGGCCATAATAGTTGATCATGGCATCAGTTATTCAAAGTGCATCTCCATAACCTAAAATAAAAAATTGAAAAAAAAAACTCCATTGCAGCGGCTTACATTAAAAAGTAAAAGACTCCTACTTCCTCTTTTCAAATGACTTTTGTCTATTTCTTTTTATTCTGCTTTATATTTCTACCAGGTGAAGGGGCATAGGCGATCAATATGACCGAGGCAACATAAAGGCGGCTTCGTGATTCAGCAATTTTGATTAAAACGTACGCACGTATTAGACCAGTTCCGGTAGACTACCCGGTTGCATTTTGAAAGTGTAGACGCTTTATGTCTTCATTTTTTCTTTTCAAAAATTTATCACCAGCAATTAATAAGTTTTTAATGTGAAACGATTTTTTTTATGTTTATTTGAAGACGGCTTACAATCGGCTACAAAAGGTACCGGCACGTTGCCTCTTTTTTAATAATTCTGGAACCCACACTGCGTTGTAATCTATCCGTTATAGTTTTAGATTTCAATCAACAATGCACCTTTTCACGATTACAATGAACACGTTATATGCCTACAAAAATAAATAATACAAGAGCAACATCGAACTGCGCGGATCGGAGAGATTCCACACTCCTAATGGCGGATAATTATAGTTTTGAGGTTGAAAACATGTTTACACGAAGCCTCTATTCCCTACGTGCCGGTCCGCTTTTGTTGTTGTTGTCATAAGACAACTCCGCGAATATCTAAAGTTGAGGAATTCATTTATGCTAATATGCGGCCTACGTTTTATGATTTTTTTTTTACCTCTACTGGTTTGAAGTATCTTTTTGTAAGTCTTTCTGATATAATCAAGGTTTTAAGTGTGTTTTTAAACCGCTAAAGCTTATATGTGTGCAAATTGTAAACAAATCGTTTGCCGACTGCTGAGCGGACAGTCAATTTATGTCTTAATTCATTCGGAGCATAAACTAATTGATATTGTCACCATGTAAGTCCTGATCGGATTATGATATGGATTCGAAGATTTAATCATGTTAAACGGGTATGAGGTATTTATAGAATGGATAAGGTATGCGTTCACACTCTTAAAAGAATTCGAAGAATCTCCCGGTCAGAACACTGGTGTTTATCTGGTCTAAATGACCTGCCCATCTCAAATGCTTTGATGTTGCCTTATACCAAGGTCTAGCTTCACGCAACTGCTCTACAGATTGTATTGCCGATTTTGAAGGGCAGATTTTGAAGCTGTTCCATGACAAATTACACTCTTTTGAAGTTTGACATTGCTTTCCTTGAGGTGGTGCCACGAATAAACTGTTTAACTGACTCGAACCTGTATCAGCTGGCTGAGCAATTCAACGCACTATTCACTTACACATGGCGATCATGGTGTTGTTGCAAAGTCCGTAAAACGCATGATGCAATCTTTTGACCCATGTATCGTCAACGAAACGTTGTAAACACTTAGTTTCCTTTCAATTAACTTTGACAAAGTCGATTCTCCTTCACCATATAGTAAAACTTGGACGAGGGTGAAGTTTGTACAGAGGTCTTCTTAAGTTTTTCCTTATGGGGTTTTGCTAATCAATTGCCTTCTTAGTCCATTAAAACAGAGGTTGGCAAGACAGATTCTCAGTTTAATATTCGAGCTAATGTCGTTCGCAAAATTCAAAGCGGCACATTTAAGTAAACAGATTCCTTGACAACCTCAGTTGCTGTAGCTATTCATCGTTAATCGTGATGTTTAAGCCAACGCTTTAGTGGAGAATATCGTTAGACATCATACGTCTTATTTTGATGATAAAACCGAATACATGTTGTCATCAAAGAAAGATGCATCTGTCCACTGCCTAGGACAAAACGTCACTGCTGACAAGAGCAACTTTGAATTAGTTATGAAGCTTACCTACTTCAGGGATGATACCTTAGTGGAAGGATTTCAAGCTCCTAATCCGGAAGTGGAAATACATACTCTACGAAACAATAATCCTACTAGTTCTACTATAAGGTGTCGAGTGCTGAACGAAAACCAGGGAAAGCAGAGCACTTCGTAGATTTTTTGGTCTTCTACAAGAGGAGGGTGAATGGAGGATCAAATAGAACCGTGATAAGATTAGATTTATAATTGAGGTGGTCCATAGTCCCTAATCACTGCGGCCGCAAATGGGCCTATTGTGATGTCCTCTTAGAGATCCTCCATGATGCCGGAGTGCGCGATGAAACCGGCGATGTCTTTGGGTGATCGGGTGGTTATATCTTCCGTCTCGAGGTAGTGTTTACCTAGAAAACGATGACGTGTTCTTATGAGGCAGCTACAGTGACATAGTATGTATTTTGCTGATTCATCGTCCTCATTGCACATTCTACACATGTGTTGTGCTATTCCCATAGTCATGAGATGTTTTTTAACCCGGCAGTGCTCAGTTAGAAAGCCTGTGACGATTCGAATCTGAATTCTCGTTAGTTGCAGAAGTTGTTTCGTTCTTTTTTGGGAGGTGTTTGGTATAAAGGCTTTAGTCTGTCTGTTACCTTCTATTTCTGACACGTAATGCTGTGCTTTGTCTTTTAACCAATTGTTTATACAGCCTTTAGCTGTGCTTGTTGGGAGGTCGCAGAATGGTCTTTGCATCATAAAGGTTGATGCAGAACCTTTTCTGGCTAGTTCATCTGCCTTTGCATTACATTCATATCCGCTGTGACCCGGTACCCAAATGAGATGAGCTCTGTTTGTGCTAGCCAATGCTATGGGTAATTGGAGGCAGTCGCAAACAAGTTTGGAGTTGATTTCGCAGGCGTTGATTGCTTGGAGGGCAGCTCTGCTGTTAGATAGAATGTAAAATGTTCTTATTCGATATCTGATGCATAGTTCTATAGCGTTAATCTCCGCCTGTAATACTTACTTATTCGCCTCCCTACCTACTACTGTAGAGAGATGTTTTGGTGAATAGATTGTAAACTCCAGTTCCGACTCCTTCATCTGTTTTTGACCCATCTGTGTACCATACATGAGAGTCGTTTGCAAATGCTGGTTTATTCTGTTCCCAGTTGTTACGTTCTGGAAATGTTACCTTGAAGTTTTTGCTGAAGTTGAATCTAGGTAGACATCTGTCCGATGTTGTTATTGTTGAGCTTGATCTATGCGGTTTTTTGTTTGGTCTTTTCCCACCAATCCGGTGCAGCATAGGTGAGGATAGGTTTGACGACGGCTGTGTATAGCCATAGCGTCATTTTTGGGTTGAGGCCTCAATTTTTTCCTAGGAGACATTTTCTGGTCCAAAGTGAAACCCTGACTTTGTCTATGACCTTTTTGAGGTGGATATTCCATGTAAGTTAGGGTTACCCCTAGGTACTTTCCTTCCTTTGAGAATTCTATTGATTCACTGAAGAGTGTTGGTTTTCTTAGTTTTTCCAGTTTTCTTCGAGTTGATGTTGAGCCCTACGTTCATGCACCATCTAGCCACAAGATTTAATGCCCTCTGAGGGCGATCCGAGATTGTTTCTTCGAATTAACCTCTGATTAGGATTGCTATATCGTCTGCATATCCTTGGACATAGAAACCATCATTGCTTAGAATAACTAGCAGCTCATTTACTACGATGGACCACAATAGGGGGGGGGGGAACCACACCTCCTTGGGGGCAACCTTTCGCAGCTGTGATGCTGTGTTTTGCGCTACCTAGTGTTTTTTTTATTTTCCTAGCTTCTAGCATGCCTTTGATCCATCTACAGGTTGTGTCATCTACTCCTGTGTTTTGGATGCATCTTAATATCTGGGAGGGCTCTGTTTTGTCGAAAGCACCTTCTATTTATAAACTCTGTGAGGTGTATAAAAAAGTGGATGTAATCCGAAAACCCAAAACACGTTGACTACACTAGTTCGGCTATATCGAGCGAATGGACAATAATGCTCCAACCTAGAGGATCTTCGAACCACAGTCTGCAGATTTGAGACGAAGAATCTTCCTCTCGGTCTGGAGAACTGGAAATTGATTTCCTGGGATGGAAAGCGGCAGTGGGTCAGGCAAGGTCCTCTGTCTGAGGCCTCTTAACGGGTCAAGATCCCGGTAAGTAATAAGTAAGTTCGTGTAATAAAGAAACTGAAGAAAAAATACTAATTGCAATCCCATCGGATTCAATTTATCATTTACCAGTTGGAAGCTCATGAGTGCAATTAAATTAATTATCTTTTAATTCCACACATCTTCAATTCACGCATCAGCGCTCAAGCAATTCATAAACAACTTCACTCTCTGTAAATCACTATTAAAAGCGCGTATCTGTCTGCCAAATTTTGCAAAGCATCATCCAGAGAACCACACAGAAATAAACAAACTTATGACTTTCCTTGACATTCAGCATCGATTAAGCTTTGCTTCAATACCAGATACACAAACTTGCAGACGATAAAAATACGAAAGAGAGAAAACAGAAAACAGAAAATAAAATAAATAACGCCAACAACAATAATTTAATTGAGTATAATTACGAGAGCTAAGGAATGAGTAAAAAATAAAAAATAAAAAATTGTGTGCTCAAGCCAAGGCCGATCTGCGAATACATTATCATGTGCGCATCGCACAATCCCAAGTTTGCAAGTTTGGAGAGTTGCGAAAAAATTAGCAAACATGTGTCGAATTTGAAAACAATCTTATACAGCAGATTGTGTGTGTATAGATACATCTATTTTTGACGAGATATGAAATTTGCATCTTCTTATAGCACGACTTGATGCATCGAATTATAAAAGTTTCAATTACAAATATGGAATATCTATAGCACTGTAAATTCCAGAGTACCTACGATAGATATTTATGGCTGATAAATTACCACACGCTTGTGCAAAAAAAAAAAAACAAACGAAGAGATACAATACGTGATTGGGTTGCTAATTTTTCGCAGAGCTACGATCAGGTGGCTCTAACTGGTAGACTGTCGGTCGGTCGGTTTCGCTTACAATTTGGATACCAGTTTCGACCTAGTGGCTTATTTAGGAATCAAATTTCGCAAGTTTCTTTATCTCTTTTTTTGGCTTAGCATAAGCACGTTTGGTAAGAGTTCAAAAAACTAACTTTAAGACTTTGAAAAATAATCTCAATAACACAGATCAGTAGCGAATACAGCAATTAGATTTAATTTCTGATTTGTTTGATTTGATTTGATTAGTTTTGATTGATTTGATTACAATCTCTGGTGGGTTTTGATGTGTCCTACATAGCCATAGCTTTGTTTAACCCAAATTTTTAATACCGGTTGACCTCGAGGTCTTTAGTAGTGGAAGTGGACTCCGGTGTGTGATGACAGGGACTGTCCGCGAATTAGATTGCTGTTCGATTTTCGATTTAAAACTCTCAATTGTTCCAACATCTACACTCAGACATAAGAAGTGTCTGCTCTAAGATGCAGATGACCTGGATGTGATTGACGGAAAGTGTACTAGGAATGGATTTGCAGTTAACCCTCTTAAAACTGAAGTTGTTCTCTGGACTAAAAAGAGAAAGTTGGTGGAACTGAAATACGTCAGAATCCCCCTTTAGGTGTTGTCTTGGATAGGAAACATCTTTGCCAAAGTACGTTGCGTCTAAAACAGCTTGTGCATTGTTGACTTTCTTGCAGTGTCAACGTCCTCTTGGCAAAACACGGAGCTGGTAAAGAGTATGGTGGCTCTATTTAAAAAACCTTTATTTGTATGCTTCAGTTGTCTGATTGAAAAAAAAAACTTCATGGAACGGCTTGTAATGCCAGCACTGAGGGTTTCTCCGGTATCACCGGCTCGGCTTAAGATACAATGCTCAATTTAACACCCTTTAACGTCCAAATTATGAACAAAACTATCTAAGGTTTCTTTCATTTGCAAATAAGTTAGGTTAGGGAAGGAAGTTTTTTCCCCGTCACACTTAGGTCAATGTAGACAATGTAGATTGTGATGCCCTAGGAATTGCAGCACCCTTACTAGGAACCATAAGCTTAAGTTCTATCAAGCCAGCCCGCAGCGCTGATGAATCTGTGTATGTCAAGCACCAACTTACTGGATAGTTCTTCTAGATCCTGGAAAAGGTGCCTACCTAGGATCTTAAATCTTGTATGGCAGGAGTGCCAGACAGTGGCAGAGAAAATGTGGAGTGACCTCACCTACTTCCTTGTCACCGAATCCCCTGCATAGGTCATTCGTGTTCAATGGCATGTTATGCCCGGTGATGATACCTATTAGGGAAGATTGCAGAATTCTTTTAGTTTTCTGATTATTGTCGAGCCGAGCGCTTTCCATCTATCGTTGGCAGTTTTCTTCAATCTTGTTCCCAATATCTTGTTTTAGGTTACAGGGTGGAATTTTGGCGATGGTATCTGCTTGATCGGGGTTTAATGAGGATCCTTTCTTTGCCAGCTCATCAGCTGTCTCATTCCCAGGCACCTCTTTGTGGCCAGGAACCCAGCAGAGTCTGACTTTGTGCTGTCTGCCAAGAACTAACAAGCTTCGACTTTATTTCTATGCTAGAAATCACTCTTATTGCCGCCTGGCTGTCGATGAAAAAGGTAATTTGCAAATTAGTTGCTTTAAGAAACAACGCACTGGAGTTTGACGAAACAAACCGAGATAATCTAAACAAGGTCCAATGATCAGCTTGTTTGCGTATACATAAGCAGATCAATTCGTTTGACATCCTCTGCAGCACTGGACATACTAATTCATATAACATCCGTCCACATCTTTGGCAGAAAATTTCACAGTGGTCCAGTACAGATTTTGACTACGTCTCCTTTTTGAATTTTTCATAATCTGCCCAGAAAACACAGAGTCAATCACACCTAAGCTTAATTTCAACAAAATGTTCCATCCCTTCCAGGTTATTATGGGAGAAAATTCTATTTCTAGAAGATAAGTCTACTGAATTCGAGGTATGGCTTCGTCCACTCGGGAGTATTTTCATTCTTTTTCGCAGTCCAAACAGATAAGTCCAAAGAAAGCTCCTTGGTTTTCGCTGTTGTCACTACTTCTGGAGGTGTATTCGGTAAAAACTTACCACTGTCCAGCCATACATGCGCCTGCTTACCATTGGACCTCATACACTTTTCATTCATCTGCTTAAAATCGAAGTGATCGTTGCATCCCTTATGGAATTCGTCTTGATCTGCTGCCCAAAGAATGAGCGTTGTCTCCAGCCTCTTATTTAGGTAGTGCACTTTGAACCTTAAAGGTAACTAGCTTTTACCCGCGGCTTCGCCCACCTATAATTTGCAAAGATACACTTTAACAACCAAAAGTAGCCTATACTGTGACCCGAGGTATAGCCACTCTGTGTGCAAAATTTGAAGTTGATTGGTTCCGTAGCTTTCGTGTTACAGAGGAACAAACAAACAAACGGACAACGTTTCACTCGTATAATATTAGTAGGATAAGGATCTCCATCTCCTTTTCAGCAGAACTATCTCGGTATTTTCTCAGTATTCTTCCATTTTGAAATGGAAGCGTCTTCCAATTTGATTGGGGATTCTTAGAAGCTTTCCCTGTGCAGATTACTGTCATCTGTGTAACTTGCAACCAAGGTATGGGGATCTCCCTTCGGTCCGTTCAACTCAGCTTACATTGATCGTTACTTCACTTTTAAATAGCTTTTCAGTGGACACCACTTAAAGGTGATGATGCAACTTTAATTAATTTAAATTAATCTCTTTAAATGTGTCTTGGTGTGTCATCAACATTCAAAATAGCACTTGCGTTTATTTACGGAACAAAGCATCATTAAATAATCATTAACTCGCACACATGTTCGTATCTCGTATAAAATTCGATTCAAGTCCATACATGCGAAAAGAAAAAAACAAGGAAAGCCTACACATTTTGACCTTTAACCGGCCTTTGGCTCACTCCCAGGTTAATGATCCAAGAAACCCTGCAAAAATCAATAATTATTCACACGGTGAGAAACCATTTAAGGCCGACTCTTACTAGGTTACTTGAGAATCACGCTAATTCATGAAAGTAGGCTAAATAAAGTCCACAAAAGCACAACACACCTAATTGTGTTTTAATTAGTCGCCATCTTATTTAGTTATTCGTTCTGTAACATATAGCGTGGCCCAATTTCTGGACGTAACTGTGATTTGCATAGATTGCTTCTAATAAATTCAACTAAAGGTGTGAGAAATTGCAAATTAAGTAAGAAAAAATAAATAAAAAAGAAACTGCTGGCAGCGGTGGGATTCGAACCCACGCCTCCGAGGAGACTGGTGCCTTAAACCAGCGCCTTAGACCGCTCGGCCACGCTACCTATATTTACCAATTGTCCAATGCTTTACTTAACAGACCATAAATTATTTTTATTTCTTCAACTCGTTGAAGGTAAACACAACACTATTTCAAAAAAAACCATACAAATGCCGCAGTGAAAGAAAGAGATAAAAACGGATGTTGATTGATATCGGTAATGCAGTGTGTGTATTTTCCGTTATAGTTTGAAATCAAATGTTTGAATATTTTTTTTTCATAAACGATTCCGACTAAGAAGGGAAAACAAGTTCCATTTCGTAAGTTCAATCGTGTGATAGTTGCACGTTTAAATCTTCTTTTCTCACCAAGTGTGGGATAAACTATCCCACCAAACACCTGAACAAAAGCGGTTTGGGAATGAGTGTATGGAAGCTAGAGTTGCATCGTTTGCATTCTTCAAGCTAGTTGACGATAAACAGTAACAGTTCTTACAAAAAACTCGAAGCATAAATGGTTCAACATCCTCAGCGCAGTTGAATAACTATCAATGAGGGCGTCGATATTTTTTTGGTGATTAAAGAAGACATTGGACACTAAAAGTCGTTAGGATTGGGATTCATTCGGATAGTCAATATTATTTACTTACTGACTTAGATGGCGCTATAGTCCGGTTTGAATTTGGCTCTCAACCACCAAGTTACTCCAGTTGCCCGGTTCTTAGTTAACTACCGCAAGTTATCTGTAATCTGTTGTACCTTCGGGTTAGATTTGAAGATTTTCCGGGCTGGAGCGAAAGTGTCCCTTTGCTTTGCAAGTCCTAAAACATATTCTACCCATTTTTTCAACAAGATCGATATCTCTGTTAAGCTCGTATAGTTCGTCATTGAGTCTACTCCTCCAAAGCCCTTCAACGCAAACAGGATCAAACATTTTTTGAAAAATTTTTTTGCTAGAAACTATTAAAAAAAAAAAATCTTCATTCATCTTCAATAGAGTTCTTGCTTCAGCACTAGCGTTGAATTGGGTTAATAAGGATCATACATAAAAGTTCCTTAGTTGTTCCGGATAGAACTTTACTACTTAGTTGCCTTGTCAGCCCAAGGAAACAGCGATCGGGAAGAGTTTTTCATTCGTTTAATTTCTAATGAGATGTCGTTGTCAGAAATGAAAAACAATTTTGTTACTATTTTGAAGTAATAGCTGTCCAAGAGACCCCTCTTGTTCACAGCGAATTCTCAATTTTGCCGTTGTTCACAGCTAAACCAGTATTGGTTGCTTCTGTCTCTATACTTGCAAGCACATAGATGACACCTTGTTGAGTTTTCCCAATGATGTCAACACGTGGGCGTATGCAAGTAGTTGTGCCGACTTTTAAAAGATTATTCCACTAGTAATGATGGAATAAGTTAAAGAAGTCATAGAACATCGCAGCACTTTATCTCAAATGTTTTTTTTAATATCAAAGGTTTCGATGACGTTGTTACCGACCAAGATGGAGCAGCAAGAATTCTCCAACACAGATGGACAACTTGACATGGCTTTGTATAGCTCGTCCCTTTTAAAGCCGCCATAGCACCTACTTCGGATGATTTTCGGTCCCGCCTGCATAGACGGTGAGTGGAGGAGGAGATACAACGACGAACTGAACGGGCTGTACAGCGACATCGACTTAGTCAGAAGAGTGAAGGTCCAACGACTGAGGTGGCTGGGCCATGTAGAGCGGATGGACACCAATGCTCCGGTTCGAAAAATCTTCGAATCCATCCTCGAGGGACAGCGCAGTAGAGGAAGGCCGCGACTCAGGTGGCGCACGCAAGTTGAAGGGGACCTCAACCAACTTAGCGTGCGAAACTGGAGGCAGCTAGCTAAAGATCGAGCTGGCTGGAGACGCTTGTTGGTTGAGGCCCAGGTCCACCCCGGACTGTAGTGCCACCTTAAGTAAGTAAGTAAGCACCTACCCCGCAGTCGATTTTAAAGCCGTTAGTGAAAATCTATGCCTTGAATTTCTATGTTATCATCTCTGTTTCCCATTTCGTTCGGGTTGGAAAGCCTGCAATTAAATATTTCTTGAAGCTCTTTTTGTGCATTGTGTAGCCAGTAAAGGCTATTGCAAAGTTTTTTGTTAGCAAGTTTAGAATTTTGCTGTGATCGCAGGACCTTGTGTGCCAATACCCAAATTCCCTGAATTTTACTGCGCTTCGCGACACCATGTGTGTCAAATAACACATTCAGGCGCTTGATCGCAAAGCTCTTGTGGTCGTATTCTAGCTGTTCTTTTGTTCTATGTTTTACTTAACTACGAAGGCATCAATATGGATATTCGATAGTGAATGTGAAACGAAAGTCTTGCTCGAGAATTTACTTTTCCCAAAACTATACATACGTCAAAGAATTTATTAGCAATCTGGAAAGTGTTCACAGTAGCTATATGCTATGGCAATGAGTTAGGTTATAACTTATTAGGAAGTATAAGCATGTTGAAAAGTTGGTCAAATGTCAAACCTTGAGCTTAGCACGTGAATTTTGTTGCTCTTTTGTTTTCTAATTGTTTTTTTGCTAACAAAGTTTTCAAAATAATCTTATTTTTACCCACTTTCTGAAGTATTTAGTAACACTAAATTAACATAAAATTTGAATACTGACAATAGATTTCATATTTTAATCTTGATTGTCAAATGTCAATAATGCCAACAAATAACTTAAGTAACTCAATAAAAGAATTCAACTGGCCAACAAATAGATAAGATGTTGACCTCAAATGTTGATAAGCATCCATTCACGTTTTCGAGCGTTTATCTGACCACGACCGTAAACTTTCAACGTACCGAAGAGATCATAAGCTGAAGAAGCAATATTCTTTCCATGGCGCTGCTAGAGCAACCGAGATGGCCCCTTTTTTTTTGTCGGTTCGCAAAATAGTTATAGAGACAGGAATTAGTGTTTGAAATGAGCTACTCGGAATAACAATATCGAAAAGATGTCTACCTAGATTCAACTTCAGCAAGAACTTCAAGGGTACATGTCCAGAAGGTAACAACTGGGAACAGAATAAACCAACATTTGCAAACGACTCCCATGTATGGTACACAAATGGGTCAAAAACAGATGAAGGAGTCGGAACTGGAGTTTACAATCCACATACCAAAACATCTCTCTACAGTAGTATGGAGACGAATAACTCAGTATTCCAGGCGGAAATTTATGCTATAGAACTATGCATTAGATATCAAATAAGAACATTTACATTCTATCTGACAGCAGAGCTGCCCACCAAGCAATCAACGCCTGCGAAATTAACTCCAAACTTGTTTGGGACTGCCTCCAATTACTCATAGCTTTGGCTAGCCCAAACAGAGTTCATCTCATTTGGGTACCGGGTCATAGCGGATATGAAGGTAATGAAAAGGCAGATGAACTAGCCAGAAAAGGTTCTGCATCAACCTTGATGATGCCAAGACCATTCTGCGGCCTCCCAACAAGCACAGCTAAACAATTATTTAAAAGACAAAGCACAACATTACTGGACAGTAACGGAAGGTTACAGGCAAGCTTAAGCTTTTATACCAACCTCTTCCCAAAAAAGAACGAAACAACTTTTGCAACTAAGGAGAACTCAGATTCGAATCGTCTCGTCACAGGCTTTCTAAGCGAGTACTGCCGGGTTAAAAATCACCTCATGACTATGGAAATAGCACAAGATAACTCGTGTAGGATGTGCAGGACGAAGAATTAGCAGAATACATACTATGTTCGTAACTGCCTCATAAGAACACGTCATCGTTTTCTAGGTAAACACTACCTCGAGGCGGAAGATATAACTACCAGCTCACCCAAAGACATCGCCGGTTTCATCGCGCACTCCGGCATCATGGAGGAGCTCTAATGAAGAGGATACCACTATAGGCCCACTTGCGACCGCAGTGATAAGGGACTAAGGACCATCTTAAATTCCAATCTAATCTAGTGTTTACTGCATCAGGCTGTATGACTCATTCAGATCTGCAGAACTTCCCGGCGTATCTTCTTTGACATCTTTGCTAACAGCCAGGCATCACAAATAGCTAAATTCAAGAAGCTACCTCTGTCGGATTCGGATATAATAAAAAGGCAGGATACATGCAAATAGTTGTGCTTGCGAATGAATGGTTAACTTTGGCTGAGAAGATGAAATCCCTGTCGAAGTGTTTTTGTAGACATTCGTAGTTTCTTAGTCTTCGAAGTTATAAGTTTGGAGTCCCATTTTAAGAGTTTCTTTCGGTGTTCACATGAGTTGAGCTCCAACTTTATGTGGCTGGTGGATGAGTCGCAAAAGAGAAATGGGCCTATAAACGTTGATGGTGAGGTAGAACAGGACGTCGAAAACATTCTATGGTACTGCCCTGCATTAGCACGAATGCGACAGAAGGATTTTGACATCATTGCTTTCACCAAGGAAACAGAAAAATTCTCCCAATCACACATGCATACTAGTGTTAACTCTGTAATTGCACCCACTTTTCTTACATCCTTCCCAACGCCAACACACATCCCAAAACTGACCTATTCCCATAATTCCGTCGGAAAAGGGATGACTGAAGTCTTACTGAAGAGCAGAGAGAAAGAAAAAAAGAGAGAAGTAGGGGGATAGTCGAAACGAATTCGCGTAATGATTCGCGTAGGAACCTACTGTGTTCATCATAAAAGACATACAAGTTGGAGGTCTATTTAGTTTTTCGTTACCATCCACAAGACTTACACAAAAATATAGCTGTCTCAAGCTTGAAAAAACAACAAACACCTATTCTTCAAGATCAAAGCGCAAAATACTTTCCTGTCAAAAATATTTTAACATTAGGATAAGTTCATTCACACATGGCAAATGTTGCATATCTTAATGTTTATTCCCCATTTTTCATAGCTACTTCACTGGCAAACACTTAACCCATCAATTAAACGGATGCAGTCAACAAATTAGACCAAGCAATACAAACTACAAACAATAAACAACAAACAATTTATGTCTGCATTTTTCCAATAAAAACAAATAAACAAACAGTCACCATGTGCTCGTATATCAGCCGAATGACCTCCTTCCCTGTCGCTAACATAACTCAATCAGAATCGCATAAAACCAACTTCGTCAACTAACAAATGAGGGGGGACCAACAACAAAATATGAACTGTCAAAAGTCTGAAACCTTGCAAGCGAAGCGACTCATCTTAAGGGCCCGTCCAAGAATAGACACACAATTACACGGTGCAATGTTTACTAAAATAGAAAAAAAAACATTTCAACAACCAAAACTGTTTCGAAAGTACTCTTTGCGAGAGATGCAGATATAGATAGATTGAGATTGTGAGATACATATTGCCCAACACCTACCGATCGGCTAACCACCTCCAAAAGTGCCCTGAACTTCGTATTTCATAAAAATTCACGCATCTAGATGAGTTCTCTTGAAAATTGTGAAATGGATTTTAAGTTCCACGAAAACTCTTTTGCGAAAGGTGAGGTTTTGTAAACTCTCAAAACTATAGAATACAGTTTCTTTTGTTTTGTTTGTCAGTTGCTTAATGAAGCTGAAAATCCCTTGGATAGGGCAGAAACAGTTCTTTGCCTTTCGATGCGCTATTGACTGTGTTTTTCTTTGGATTTTTTTTTTGTGAATTAGTTGACGCATCCAACCATAAAGTTGCACAATCTCTCTCTGATGTTATTTTTATGAGAAGATTTCATTGTCTAATTGATTTCTCGTGCACGCACCTAAAAAAGTCAGGGATCTGTCGTGAAAATTAATAAAAACCGAACTGCACATGTCAACAGTAAAATGTAATTTGTTAATTAAATGATGCCGGCTTCCTTTTTAGTTAAGTCTTAAACTGGAAATGTTTTAATTTTGATGAAGATCTGTTGTCTGTATCGCTCTGGAAGGCCTTAAATTAAAAAAGATTTTAATGAAATTATTGCTGAGGATGCCAGACATGCATTTAGTATCAAGTTGTGGCGCCACTACAACTTTTTTTTGTGAATACTTAAGTCAGTGCATAAAGGAGGAAGAAATAATTATTTAATTTATGTTACACTCAATAATTGTTTTAATATGCTATTAAATTTTACGGATTAATAATTATCAGTTTGTGCAAACATTTAAGTTACGAATTACGAGTGCGTTGCAAAAAGTTTTAACATCTATTCCTATGCTCTTCACTAACAGTCAAAGAATGTTCGACATTTTAAATCGAAATAACTATCAAGTTTTGGGCTACTTAAAACAGAACGGGACTTTTTCTCGTGAGCATAAGCTTTTCTCCACTACCCTCTAGTCAAAAAAAGAAAAAAACTTTAGTAGCAAAGTCCTCTCTTGAACAACCAAATGAACTCTATACAAGAAACTGATCATTGTAGTCTTGCTCTATGGCACGAGGACATGGACTTTGTCAAGAATGGATGAGGTTGCTCACGGTTGTTTTGAGAGAAAAATCCATCGAGTGATTTACGTCTGCATAGACAGCAAGTGGCGAAAGAAGTACAATGACGAACTGTATGAGCTGTCAAGCGACTTCGAACTAGTCACAGATATAATGACTATGATGCCAAGGACATGTAGAGCGGATGTTCACAAGCGGTCCGGCCCGGAAATTCTTCGAAGCATAGGAATACTCAGGTGGCAAGGGCAAGTAAAAAAAAAGGACCTCAATTGATTGTATGTATGTATGTTTGGCACGGCAGCTCATGGAGAGCCAAGGCCTAGCTTTTCACAACCATTCATGTTGTGCGTGTTATATTCTTCGCACGAAGAATCTACAGTTTAATGCCGACTCCGAACGGCGAATTGAGAAGCTTTTTATGACAGATTGTACTCTTGCTGGTTTGTCATGCCTGCGAAGAGGTGGTGCCGCGAAAAAACTTTTGGTGGTTTTTGAGAATCGAACCTGTGTCTCTCGCTTAGCAGTCCAACTAAGCCACGGCGACCACTCAATTGATTAGGCATGCGACACTGGAGGCAACTAGCTAAAGACTGGAGCCAGAAGTTATCCCCAATCAAAATACGTTTATAATCCTCTTTATCAACTCTCAGCAGAACAATCTGCAGACCATAACCGAACCGAGATCATGCCTCCCAGAGGTAACCCATACTCTCTTGGTTCGATCGACGAACAAAAACTCGCCTATTTTACGAATCCTTTTGTCATTGCACTACGCTTTGTTGCCTTCAACTTCGTCAGAGATCAAGAGAAGATCTTAGAGTTAATTGGGAAACTTGGGTAGACTTCAATTCTTAACTACCTCGAAGTTATAGTCGTCTTTGATGACATTTTGACCCTTTTTTTGAAAACACATACATATATGTTGGAGTGCCACAAAGTTTCAGTGCTGGTCTGCACTGTTTTTGGTTACACTGTCTGAGTGCGAGATGGTTGTAGGTATAGATTCGTCCCTTGTTATGTAATTGTGTGGACGCTATGACGGTTCATTGTTCATACCTAACAAGTTATCTGTATGGGAAACGAGAATTTAGTCTGTGAGTGCAGAAGTATCCTGGCTGCCGACGCGAACAGATGCGCTACAAGAATTGCGATCGGTTATTCTCTATCATATATACTTCGTTCTGTCTCAGAAAGTCACAGTTACAGTTAAACCTATCTTTGTCTTTTAAGCCTCAATACCATCACTTCTACTAGCTCGCGAGTTGTTTGCAATCCTTTCAAGATGTTAAAGAAGTCACAGG
The DNA here is from genome assembly GCA_951813785.1 of Criorhina ranunculi. Lineage (NCBI taxonomy): Eukaryota > Metazoa > Arthropoda > Insecta > Diptera > Syrphidae > Criorhina > Criorhina ranunculi. Next base: position 8,578,514 of record OX638383.1, on the reverse strand, counting down.
AAAATGGACCGGCTTGTCTTAAATCGTTTCTAGAATCAAAAAGTTCGACAACCTTGACAGAGCAGCCTGAATTCTGTACTGTCATCTTACACAGATGTATGAGTTTAACAGGGATACCTAAACTAGACATACTAGCAGCACTGTATAGCTCGTCCCTGTAGACATCATGACGGCTTTGAATTGGATAAAGAGATGGTGGGTATCGATATGAAATTCTCGGTTTCTTCCATAGACCTGGCGAAGGGTAAATATTTGGTCAGTGGGAGATTTTTCTGGTTGAAGCACGCAACTTGAATAAAGTACCTATAACTCGCCTATTTCAATATTTTTTAAAGCCTCTAATCTGCGAAAATTCATTACAAAATCGAACAAAAATTGGGCAATGAAGTCGAAAGAATAAGAACTTCATATGCATCGATAGAAACCGTACTTGAAGGTAAATATTCATGCTAGATGCCCAAAGGCCCATTGGTGGACAACGGACAAGTCCTAACTCAATCAAAACCTAAAAAAAAAGAAAGCAACTCCCAAAATAAAATGTTTGTAAAATATCTCCCACTGTTCATTATAAAAAAAAAAACAAAAACTTTTTTGACACTTGTGTACCCACCAGATGGCATGGAAGACCAACCACTTCCATTTTCATCAAACTTGATCACTTTTTACATGCGTGTGCAACTGCTTTTGGACAGGACAACCATAAGACAGCTTGTCACTATGGTGTGTGCAATCGAAAGTCCATTACATAACACCACCATCACAGTCCAACCGATTCTGTCATTAACTGCAAAAAAAATTGGTCAAAACCTCTACCATCCGTCCGTGCTCTGGACTGATGCCAATGAAAATCTTCTGAAAATAGATTCGACTCTGTCTTTGCATGGAGGAAGCACAATGCCCTCCCAACTTCATTATAAATTCAAATCTTGATGACGCGATGCCTGCCCCAAGTCAACTTTTGCTTTTTTGCTTTTTCTGGATGCAATGCCCTTTGAGTGGGCACAATTGGCTAATTGAAAAGTATCTTCTATGCTTGTCTTGCGTATCTTTACGAACGAAATCAAACAGAATTTCGATCTTGCTGATGAGCATTTAATTCAGTTCAATTGAAAGTGAATTTTAAAGACATCCCGCCCGACTCCATCCCCTCCAATGACAATTAATCAATTGAAATCATTGTTGTTTTGTTTTCTTTTAATTTTGTTTGCTCTTTTATCGATGAAATTGGCAAACGAAATTCGAAATTACAAAGTCTGGAAAGGAAAAGTGAAAATGCCCCTACACTCCTGAGAGGACAGAAAATTTATGTGGGATTGAGGCGACAGTTTTTTTTTGTTTAGTCTTCCAACTCGGAAAGAGATTCCCTTCACCTTTAATTGTTTGAGTTGCCTTAATGCACCGAGAGATTGCATAGCAGCATCGCTCTGGCGGATGTGACTTTTTAATGAAACGTGTATCTTCAAGGGGACAACGAATTAATTAATGAAATTAATTATTTTCTTTGTTATTTAGATAGTACGATAGATGCCAAAGCACGCTATGCTGCAACCTGGCGCACAATTAACGCAAATCGTTCCTTTTGCATTTTTTTTTTTTTGACTCGTGATTCATATTCACAAAATTTAATTTTATTTGCCCTTCAACTTTAAGCGCTTTTAGTGCACATGTGTCTAAGTTTGTCAACAATTTTTGAACTTGGAATACTTTTATATTTACTTTTTGAATTGATATTCTTGTATCGATTTAACAAAGTTAGAGGGGTGACAAATGGGAAGTGGAATTGTTTTGATGTTATCAACAAAGTTCAAGGAATTTTTCTAATAACATGACGAAAGGTAGACGGCAACGACCTTTTAATACTTTTTTTCGAATACTGTTCACATTTGTCAGAGCTTTATGAAGGCAGCAAACCAAGTTTGTTTTCTACGTATCACCTTAGAAGTTCAAAAATAGGTAGACAATAGAAGACTTACTCCTTACTGTGAGAAAAGAGTGATTTGTGGTCGAAAATCCTTGTCAAAAGGATCCCTCAACGTTTCAACCATCTTTTCTCAGAGCAGCATACATTTCGAAGTGACATTTTCAATCGCTTTACTGACCATTCGACCAGATTATTGAAGATGTATTCCACAGATCCTCAAGAAAGGAGACCCTCTGAACTATGCCAACTAAAGAGGCATAAGTCTGCTCAACATTTCTTACAAGATTTGATCTGCTGATTGGTCCACGACCAAGTATTCATACTATGGCAGATCCAGAAGAAGACACAGGCATTCCAAATCGATACCCACCACCCGCGCTAAACGGATCAATCTCTGGTTGTGTACAGGATGTCAATAATGTAACCTAGACCATAGCTAGAAAAGAGGACGAAAACTGCTCAATAGATCTATGAGCAAAAGAGAAGGCAGGAGCACCAACTTCTTCTCAAAAGAGTTCCAGTAGTTTCCAATATGAAGAAAGATTCAAGCTTAAATCTAACAGGGCTATTGGAACTAATGGTCTACCAACCAGGACCCATGTTTCGAGAGTATTCGAGGGTAGAAATTTAAATCCCCGATCAGTCACGCTGAACTGAACACAAGGAGGTATATTCAAGCATATTCTGGGAGCTCACGGCCGAATTTGAGAGTTACAAGTTTTGGACGAATGAACACTTTATCGACCATAGTCAAGTCTAAGGGAGTAAAAAACGTTTATATCATTTCAAGATACTGACGTAAGTTTACTTAGATTGGGAACCCCCTTCAGAGATGGAATACGGCACCGACTTAATGACTAGATTTTTTGCACCTCAATTCAGATGGTGCAAAATCTCGGAGTTAAGTTCGACTGCAACTCGCCGTGGAGACGTTAAAGACTAAGCGAAGTTAACAGTGCTATCATCAACCGAAAAGGAATGTTTTGAATCCCACTGCAGGTCAGTCGAAACCAATTGACTCTGATTTGAGACTGCAAACATCCCTTCTAGGCGAGTTTCCGAAAAATAAAAACATCCATTCGTCACTCCTTGCGGTGACTCCATCTATTTCTTCACCGAACGCTTGACAACCCCAATCATAAACGATTTCTCAAAGATGCTACAAATAATTCTGTACACCCTGTCTTGTACTCAATCATAGGGTATGCTATATTTAAAATGACATCCATTGCAAGTTTGCAATACTATTTAACATATTTAAAAATTTGCAAAGCAGTGCACACATTTAAAATGAAACTAGTTCGCAAAAATCATGGGATCCATGTTAATAAGCGGACGAAAGTTAAAAGTGTTCCACATTAATGATTTGGTAATGTTTACGGCTTTATGGTTGTGTGACAATTCCCACTTGGACTTGGGTGAGTCTGGGAATTGGCACCATAACTTGTTGCACTCATAAATCTCGTTGAAGTGGAAATTAATGGGTCAAGTTTCACACATTTTAATGTTTTAAAGCTTCTGTTTCATTGTAGGACATGCCTTTAGAAATTAAGTACAAGCTTAATAAAAAAAAAAAAGGGATTGGTAAAGGCACTTAATTCTAAAGAAAGACCATATTAGGAGTTTTCAATAACGCAATTGTTTTTTCAAACCGAAGTAGTAGCAGTTTTCTGGGTCAATCTTCATCGGATTTTTACTTAGGTGGCATTTTGTGAAGGGAACTTAGACTTTCATAAACTTTTTAACTACTGCGAAGCTACATATGTCGATACGTTTTGTTATACGAGGTATTTTTAATACTGCTTTTTGTTATTGAATCCAGAAGCTTCTTGTCAGTGTCCCCAATCGTTAAGCAAGAACCTTGCCAATTCTTAAGGCACATTAGGGGATTTTTTTCTTCTTCAGAAAACACTGACGTTGTTTCAAAATGTCGTTTTACACCTAAGCTCTGAGTTTATCAAAACGGCGATATCGTTGATTCCAATTTGTTACATACCTGCTGAAAAGTACGAAGCATACTTTAGTTAGACAATTGTAATCCCCAGACTCAACTTATCATTGAGGTCATGAGTGATTTTGCTTACCAAGATTGATGACAACCTTGACCATTACATAGACATATTCGATGAAAGCTCGGAAGCAAGAAAATGCTTTAAAACTCGAGGAAACTTAGTCCTAGCACAGAAGAATGGAAAAAGGGTAGAGTTTGTACCGAAGATGAACTGGCCAACAATTGATGGATCCAAACAGATGAGCTAGAAAGAAGTATGGTATGGATTATTCACTGGCTCTAAACGAAAATAGTGCATCATTTAAAACCCTATACAAGGAAATAGTCATAGAATCCATCTAGAAAGCGAATAAGCGCTGGTTCCAATTGGATACATATTTTGTAGCTAGATTATTATGGCTAGTCTTCGATAAGAAGGAATATATCAGTCTTACAAAGCTTTGTTGTAAAGATATTCGAACCATTGCTGGTATCTAGACGATAATTACAGTGTCCTGCAATAGTCCTGTAAAGAAGCACAATCCTAAGTAAAAGCTTGTTTTCAGGACTCAGGTCTGGAGCTCATAAAAAATGTCAAGCTTAACAAATTCGAGTGGTTTTAACTATCGATTGACGATATGTTTAGGTTCCTAGTATTTTTTCTAAGTCTACCGACAACATCCCCGTCATATGCATGTATATAACCTTCAAATCACTCCAGGTACTGCAATCTGAATCCCAACAAGACAACTCTTTTCAACTTGCGAGCACTATTCATCTGTAGGTTGTCACCATTTTTCGTTTAAAACTAACTTACACAACAAAGTTTGTTATACCCTATAGGCATAAGGTCCAAGCCACAGTCAATCTTTGCTTAGAAATTCCAGACCATCATCAAAAAAAAAACTAAATTTGCGAACTTCTTGAGTTATCATTCATAAAGCGATGTTTTGCTACCCACTGGCAGTTGGCACACATCGCTAGAGTTTTCTTCGTCAGCTTCACTACTATCAGCGTGCCATTTCGTCTTACCATGACTACACACATCAGCTGGTTACAAGAAGCACGCAGGGCAAGAAGCATAGCCAAGTTTACATACTTGTGGTAGCAAAGTCATGAAGAAGCGACAACCCAACCGACAACCGCATAGAACCGAATCAAGCACATTGCTTTGCTGTTCGCTGTTCGCTCCACTGTGCCACCCTTGCACACAGCGAACATTCATTCCGATAGAGTCAGAGTCAGTCTTCTGCCAAAACGTCTGCCGTTCAGTTCTCCGTCGACGATGAAGTGAACTTCATCACATCGTTCATGTGTGAAATCCTTTGCATCGGTCTCTATCTTAGATACACACTTTGTGCCGTGACGGAAAGTTATAATAAAAAGTATCTATTCGGTGCGCTATTTTTGTTGCACCTTTTTGGAGAAATGTGACAAAGTTTGTGGAGTGAAATAGTGTCGCGGTAACTCATAATTTTTTTTTTTTTGTGAAAAATGAGTAAGAAAATGTGGAATCGTATTTTCAAAACGAAATCAACAAATAAAACGCCAGGAATTTCAAAAAAATCATCCATACCAACACCGCCCACCATAACATCCGCCGCCGTAGAGAATCGTTTAAGTTACTATGAAGAATTCCATAACTGCTGCCAGCAACAAACGCCAATAAAGGCAAAGGCATCTCGTAAACAAGCGGCTCTAGATACTCCGGTCAAGACACCGTCGAAGTTTTCCAAAGTTGTTAATACGTTCTCACTTAAGCGGAACTCTAAAGAAAATCACAATCATCAATTGAACACCACCACGACCGCAGTTGATACAACACCATCGACTAACTATCAAAATGAGAATAATTATTCAACGGAGGAGAATGTTGGTGGTCCTATTATGGACAAGATTGGTACACCTACGGCTACCATATCAAACCAATCAGGTATTCATTTAATATAGCTGCATGGGAGTTTCTGTTTTGTTATATTAAGCATGATACGCGCCAGTGATTGATCGCAATGTGCGCCTCATTTGATATGATTTGCTCAACGTTATATTTGATAGAGTATCTTTTGAATCGGTTAAGACGGTTAAGACAGTTCGTTGCCAGAAGGCTTTCATTGGTTAGGAAACAATATAATTGGCACGTAAGCTCATTTGGATGACTAAGGCCAGTTTCCATTATTGTCAGTTGTTCGCGTCGTAAATATTTTACAACTTGCGCTTTTGGATCTTTTGTGTTTTAGAATGTGGTTATTTTCATAAAACCTTTTGCACACTCTCACTATCTGGGAGTTCTCGTGTTCGCGATCTCTAAATTTCGATCAGCGTGAAAAAAAAATTTTATAATTTTTTTCTTTTTCAATGCAAATTTCATGTATCTAGGACGTTGTGAAAATTATAACCTCGTAACACTCAGATGGACTGTAAAAGTTGATCAGTTGTTGAGGTACAGAACCTTGACATTTTTGGGGGCTTACTTTGCCGGTATTTGAAATCAATCCAGAAGTGTGTCAACTGAAGACTTTTGTTATCTAACCATGCGCAGCATATTTTTTGGTACAATGTTGAGGCGCAGGGAGAAATACTTACTTACTTACTTACTTAAGTGGCGGTACAGTCCTGGGTGGACCTGGGCCTCAACCAACAAGCGTCTCCAGCCAGCTTAATCTTAAGCTAGCTGCCTGCGTAGGGAGAAAAGCTTATTCTATTACACTTAAATTTAGGTCTAGAAGAAACACGAAAATCGCTGCTTTGTGGTCTGGATCAGAAAGAGAAAACGCCTGTTCCTATTCCTATTATCTAAAGACCACCATCTGTTGTTTGCCTCTCTTAGAGCTTTATTCACTTCAATTCGAGCTTCAATGAGCAAGGCGGGATGTTCACGGACGGGTCGGCTTGTTCCGGACTTAGTGCCGATTTCCTTGGATTGACAAAAGTGTCTAAAGACGACCATCTGTTGTTTGCCTCTCTAAGAGCTTTTTTCCCTGTTTCGAGCTTCAATGAGCAAGACGGGATGTTCATCAAGGGGTCGGCTTGTTCCGGACTTAGTGCCGAATTTCTTCTTGCCAATTTGTCGGCATTCTCATTCCCTGGCTTAACCTTATGGAACACCCTCCAAGAACCCTGAGCTCTGCTTGGCAGCAATTTATAAACTTCGATGGCAAAAATATCTTTTATTGCTGCCTGACTGTCGATGGCACCCAAATCGTTTGGTTGTTTTGTTGACGCTACCTCTCTTAGCAGTCCAACGCACTAACCACTAAGTCACGGCGATGCTGGATATACGCTGAAATATGTCAAGAAATGATGCTGCGAACCAAACCATTTCTAAATTTTAAGCTTGACGTAGATGTACTTGTCGAATTATATGGTTTCAGTGAAAATGGTTTGAAGGTTTCAAAAGGTCAACTACGAGGTATATGCTTAACGCCAGGTAGTTAAGTTAAGTTTGGCAAGTGTAATGAGCATCCGTTCATTTGTAGTTCCCAAAAGAAACTCCCAAAAAGGTTAACACTTCTAAGATAGATTGATTAGTTGCCTGACTATCCCTTCATCTATCTTTCCATTTATTTCTCTGTCATCTTTATGGGTCAAAATCCACCAAACACAGCCCGCTCTTTGTTTTAAATTGACAGGGAATAGTTACAATTCGAAACAAGGATTCAGTTCACATCCAAAGTACTATTAACTAAACGATCTATGTATTTGCTGTCCACTAAAAGGGGAACATAAGTACGTAATTACCTCTAGGTTTGTATTTAATGTATATACCTAATGACATCGGGGTGTTTGAAAAGAAATACTGTAAATTATAAGCCTAGGCAATAATTCTCCCGAGTCAATCTGGACACCACCCTCGGAGCAAAAAGACTGAAACCTAATACCACCTGAGTTTCGAAATCACTACACCAACACTAGCGCTGTGTGAATAGCATCATAAGGGTATTCATAACCCCTTTAGCGCTAGTGAATTATAAAAAAAAGAAGAAGAAAAAAGTATGAAACCTTTGCTTGTGCGGCACTCTTTTGATTTAAGATTACACTTGTAGGCAAATGACACATTCTATCAATACTACATGTGTATTTTGGTCGTCCTCAATCGAGTACGAACTTCTGCTAAAAGTGTTCACATGTACAAGGCATTCTTATCAATCTAGGTAAACAGCATAAACCGATAAGAGGTTCATGAGAATGCGCTACAGTTTCCACCTATTTACTGTGTGCCTACATTATGTAGACAAACTTTCTCATTAACTTATCGTTTTTTTTTTTCATTTATTTGAAAATTTATATACAAATATTTATTTTTATTTATTTTATTGATAAAGAACCTTCAACTCTATTAACTTATAATCAAAGCAAACAATTCAATTTACGCAAAATTTCTTATCAGTCTATTTCCGTAGCTTCACTTTCAATTAAATTAAAGATTTGTTTTATGAAGTGATGCCACTTTGTTGTTATGTACATAAACCGACAAAATTTAAACAATAAAGTGTTAAGTGAAAGAAATTAAAGTTGACGACTTTGCAAAAATAAAATGATTATAGAAACTTTCTGTGTTGCATACATAGAGATTATAAACAGTTTACGAGATCTTATCTCTTGTGATCACGAGGCATTGTCATTTCCTTTCGCTTTATTTAGAAATTTGATACTTTAATGAAAGAGAAACTGTGTTGCGATTTTTTTTTTTTTAATTCTTTTTGACAAATTTAGGTAGCATTTAACAATGCAATTTGCTTGTTTATGATGCTTAAAGTGGTTAATTAGTTTGTCGCCATTTGGATTTATGTTCTGAGGAAACTTTTAAGTTTTGACGCAACACAACAGAAGCATTTACTTACTAACTTACTTAGGTGACGCTACAATTAGCAGTGAACCTGGTCCTTGATCAATAAGGCTCTCCAATAGCCCAGTCCTTAGCTAACCGCTTCCAGCTATGCACTATAAGTTGGTTGAGGTCCCCACCTTCGGCAAGGTGTTCCTCTGCTTTGTCTCCCTGGATGAGATTCGAAGTTGCTTTCGGGCCGAGCGTTTGCTGTCCATTCGCTCTACATGCCCTAGCCATCATCAGTTTTTTTTGGCTAGGTCGATGTCACTGTACAGGTCGCATAGTTCGTCGTCGAATCTCTTCCTCTTAAGCCTGTCAGCGCAAACCGGCCCGAATGTCTCACGAAGAATTATTCGCTTGAAGCGACCCAGAGTATCTTTATCCGCCATCGATAAAGTCCATAAAGCGTCATAGAGTAGTACTGGGAAGATTATGGTCTTGTATAGAGTCTCCTCAGTTGTTCAGCATGGGGTCTTACTAACAGCCCAAAGAATTAGCAATTGGCAAGAGTTATTCTTCGTTTGATGTTAAGAAGCATTTGTTAAGCTTAACGCCAGCAAGAAAACTTTAAACAAATCTTACTTACTTACTCATCAGGCCAACGACCCTTGGAGGATCTGAGCCTGAACTAATGCCGCTTTCCATCCTTCGCGGTAGCGGGCACGTTGCTTCCAGTTTACTAGACCAAGGTTTCTGGCGTCCGCGATTGCCTGATCTTTAAAAGATCGGTCTTCCTTTTCTTCGTGAACCAGGTGGCTGGGATTCAAAGATCCTCTTGGCTGGAACATTCTCGTCCATTCGCTCGATGTGGCCGAGCCATTGCAGTCGACGGATTTTCGCCTTCCGGGCTACATCCACATCTTTGTACAGCTCGTAGAGTTCGCGGTTAGGTATATCTTCTCCTCCATTCGCCCTCCTCACTGACAGGACCAAATATTCGAAATAGAATTTTTCTTTCGAAGGATCCCAAGATCTACTTCTCTGTCTTACTTATCGTCCAGCATTCAGCTCCATAAAGCAAGACTGGCAAGATCAGGGTTTTGTAGAACATGATGTTGGACCTTCGAGTTAGGAGTTTTGACCCTAGTTGTTTCGACAAACTGAAGTAGCAGCGGCTGTCTAAGGGTATCCTTCGTCGAATCTCCACTAGGGTGTCATTTGTGGAGTTTATATTTCCTTGAGGTAGATATATAGCTGTCAATTGTTAGGTTTTGACCTAGACGGTATTCGACCGATCGGTTTTTGGTAGACAGCATGTACTTTGCTTTATCCTCGTTCAATCTAAACTTAGCACAAGATTGAACCGGAATCCGGATCAAGGAATCGAATTTGCCAGCAAGGAGCTGTTGAATAAGAAACACAACGGCAACTTTTCACGTTTTAGAAGGGGCTGCACTGCAATTTGTTGAAGATTGTCCAACTTGAGTGGTAGATTGTAAGAATCTACACAAGGAAGACCACGCAAGGCAAAACGGATAAACTTACGTTGGACAGTTTCTCGCTTTATATAAAAGCATTTCGTTCAACGTCATTGATTGTTAGAATGAAGATTAAAGTGTCAAAATGACTGCCTTGAGGGACGTCAGAAATGGCAGTAAATCAATCAGAGACGGACAATCTAAAAGTCACTTTATACTAGTGTAAGACGAAATACAATCAGAGAGCAGTAAGTTTGAAAAGCCGTGTACATTAAGATGGGTACCTACATTCTCAGCTGGAAAAACTTCTTAAATTTGTAAGTTCTTAAAAAAATCTAAAAAGTAAATGTTCTAGAAAAAAATTAAGTCACATGGTAAAAAAAGCTGCTAACGACATCGTGACATATTAACAAATAAAATGTCATCATGATATAATCGACCCACCAGTGCAAACATAAATGTTCAGACGACACATACAAACAGAACTTCGGACTTGATTTATGACATGTAGAAACAACGTGTAACATAAAGGATTGCCCTTCCAACACATGCTGCTTTGTCACTCATCGAGAATAATTTTGTAACCGCAAATTATGTTGACAACATACTAATTTTAAAATGCTTTACAGCTGGTCATTGCATCGACCTAAAGAGTGTTTTTCTTCATTGCATTTACGCCTGGGCTTTTGAAATAAAGCTATGCGCCATGGATTCCTCATTTTAAGAACTTTATTATTTTTCAAGTGAAATGGTTCTAGGTTAGGCTTTAGTGGATAATAGACCAAATCACATCCATTGTCATACCACAGAGTCTGTTGTTTTTCTTGGTGCCTAAAACAGCGGAGAAGGTTCCTAACGTCGATGAACGCCAGGTCTTTTACTTACTTAAGGTGGCACAACAGTCCGGGGTCGACCTAGGCCTCAACCAACAAGCATCTCCAGCCAGCTTGATCTTAAGCTAGCTGCCAGTTTAGCATACTAAGTTAGTTGAGGTCCCATTTCACTTGGGTGCACCATCTGAGTCCTAGTCTTCCTCTAATGCGCCGCCGTCCCTCGGGGTTGGGCACAGTGCCTTGATAACTACAGTTTTTCAAGTCAAAGTGGCAGGATTTCCAAAGTTAGTATCGTGCCTATAACACCTGTTATTCCAAGATTGGAAATGTTGCCGTTGTACCCCATCTACATAGACGCTTCTTAATAGTTATTGTGGAGCCCTCCGCTGACTGTTCTTTGAATGCAATCTTGAATGATGAAACTGAATACCTTGTATATTGAGTTAACTGGAGTAGGTTAGGTTAGGTTAGGTTGTAGTAGCTGCCAGCTATTACCAGCACACTTAGACCAGTGATAGGTCCATTGTGATACCACATGGATCTGAAGAGATCTCCATACATACTCGTTAAACCAATTGGAGCTTTTTATGAAGCGAAGGAGGCTGGAGTAATGCCTTTCCATTTGCTGCATTCCCGTAAATCCCTTGTTTGGAATCTAAATGATTACACCCTTATGAAGCCTCATCTATCAACTCCTCAATAGTCATCGGTCCAATTGGGAGTCTCCACATCATGACGGTGGAAACGGTTTGCTTTGGGGTTGGTTTTTGGGACTCAAAGCCAGAAGAATACCGGCTTATAAAAGCAACTGTATGTAGTTGTATGATTATCTACTCTGGAATCTGCATGCAGTTTCTTCAACGAAATTTCAATTTCACCATATGCTACACGGCCAAAAAAAAAAAAACTTTTCTCGTTCATACTTGATTAGCCACATATGTATGTACATGAATATAATCTTGATTCGGAATTAATTAGCCATTTCAAAACAAAAGGTATTAAGTCTTTTACACTAGTCGACGGCTTTAAAACCGTAAGCCAAGCGTTTCGGATTTACAACTCAACGTCCGTTGTGTTGACGAACCGTATGCCGTTTATTTTGACCGCCATAATTAGATTTGCCTCAGACTCAGCAAAACATTCGAGATCTTTGCACGAAGTGTTCAGTGTAGATGTATCTCGAACTGCAACTGATTTGTTATCTGTCGAAATTAATTTGTATACATTTTCGCCATTTTTGCATTGTTTCCCCCTTCTTAGAGCAATTAGCTAGCTACCCAGAGGAGGGCGACTTTGGCTGGCAGCAGCTCTAAAGTTGCATGATGAATGCATAAACACTGAAACGGTTTCAATTGCCTAATGGGAGTGTTCTTGGTGTCGATGGCATGCGATTTCTTGGGCATTGTTCCGACGACGTGCTGCTGCTGCGACTGCTCCCATGCATTTGTAACATTGGCAATGTCAGCCAAGCGATGTGTGTTGACATAGGGAGAGTTGGGTTTTTATTTATTTTTTTTTCATTCTAAATACCTAGTTTGCCACCTAACTAGTGGTGTCAGGCTTCAAGCCGAGGCAGACTCATTAACAATGAGTACAAACCGTAACAATAGGCGTGACAACCTCCTACAACTTTATTGTAACACGCTTACATGATACTTTATTCAAGTTTAAGTTGTTAATTTAAAAACATTTCTTATGACTTTTCATAGTATTAAGATGTACAAGCCTTATTGCGCGTTGTCAATTGAATATGTTGTTTAGGTTTTTACTCAAATGTGTAAAAAACAAGAAAACAGGTGTTGGTTTCTAGAGGGAAAAAAACTGCGTTTCCTTGAAGTAGTTTCAAGTGTCAAAGACGTTTTTATGATGTTAATGAGGTTTACTTGGATGTGTTTGGCAATTATCTTGCACCAATATTTCGTATGCTAAATAAATTCCGAATGTAGGAAGTCTTTTAACGTGAACTCCATCTGCGATGAAGGTAGAGCCGGTCATTGCCCGGTCTACAAAACTTCCAATCCACGCCATTGTTCCAAGCCAAAGTTCAAGTGATAGCCGAGGCCCCAAGACTCGCGATGACACCTATATATTCCTATGGTCAAAGTACAAAGTCTCTCTCTGTTGAGATGAATTGCCAAGAATAGGGTCAAAACTGAATTAGAGGTCGACTGATTAATCAAATCGGAGGACTCTAAAACTACTTGAACAAACACTAAGACTACTGAAAGCCGGTCGGTAACCAGGTTAGGACCTTGAACCTATTTGATAAAACATTGATTTGCACGATCTTCTATGAGTCTCCGTCTCCTATGTAAAGCACAAGTCAGATACGGTTACCTGAACTACTATTTATTCGGATCTAGAGCACTTCCTCTGTGAGTGTTTCAAACTGAGAGATACATCGAAACAAACGACCTCATCGTCTCTCTTTCTGGCTCATGGAACCGTCTCAGTCAGGAATTCGCGTGTCAATGCTAGAATTTATTTAAAAGATATTTGGCTAATCCTCTGGATCCATTAACAGCGTTCCTTTAGCATTTCTCTACCAAGGACAGTGAAGGATTCAGGAACCACCCTTCGAATGGAAAAGAATACGAACTTCATGAATGTCGGGAGAATAAACTCAATCCTGCAGTTCTTCTTTCAAAGTTTCCGTCGTTTTCCTACAGTCACAGACTATCAGTCTTTCCACAGGCTTATAAGAAAAAAATCACTGTAGGTACTACAACGGTAACCTTGTAAAGGGTTCTTAGTAGAAACATCGCTATACAAAGTAGCGCCATCTAAAGTCTAATTTTCTATTTAAAAAACGTTTGGAAGAAGATTTTATGAAGCCGGTACTTTTATCGTCCTCCCTTTCATTCTTGATAAACATTTTCTAACCTCATCGACTCATCATCACCGGATATAAATTTCATTACACATACTATGCAAAGTGATGAGGCCCTTCCGTCATTACCAACCCACAATATGCACATCATTTTCCCTTTTCTTCTCATGTATGTACCCGGTCCACATAATAGACCACCATCCCGACCACAGCAAACTCTAAAGAGTTTATAGCTTGCAATCTGCAGTAGAACGACCGGAGTTTCTCGATTTAGAATTGCAATTGCTGTGCCTTAACCAGGAAAAACTGTTTTGACTTGACAAAGCAAGCAAAACCATAAAAAATAAAATAAAAACGTTGTATCCGAACCAGAAAACTATCTCCAAGAGTTGCGGTTGCATTACAAACATCAATTTGCGGATAAGATTTTCAGCTCGCGACGACGTCGTCGTCGGCGGTGGTAGGCACAACTTGTAAGCATTCAAATCGAAACGTTCTAAATTAAGACGGCCAAATTGCGTTGACTTACGGACAGGGACGGTACAAAACAATCAAATGTTTGTGGCAAATACAAACAAACAGACAAAGTTCTTGTTTATGTATCTGCTGCGGACTGAGCAGTGGCTCTATGTTGCAGAACAAGTAATTTACAAGCAGGAAGATTGTGAGCAAGATTACGTCAGAGAACTTATACACAAGTGCCAGTGGAGATTCACTTAATTAATAGCAACGCGTGTTGTGCAGCCAGAGGACCACTAACCGACCGACATCTTTCATTCTCTGACGGTTCCAGAATTAAATTAATTAGTTTCGAAATGACGTTCGATGTTTGGCTGTGCGACTTATGTTGTGAAAGGTCTACTTTGTGCCTGGCAAATGACCCAAAGTGTATAGCTTGACTAATTACTTTACACCGAAATTGTTTACAGCGTGTAAAAGAGCTGTGAAAAGGTCGTTGAGCAGGGCCAAATGGAAGCGAGATTTTAGTGAATTGCTCTAGAAACTGGTTCTCTTAGGATTCATTTTGAATGGAGTTGCTGGCGGTGACAGTATTCCTTTTATTTCTCGGAAACAAATTATGTCTTTTTGTTCTTTGAAAATTTATTTACTACACACTAATAGGCTGAAGGGGCTGTATTATGGGTGGCCCTTGGTTGCGAAGATACAATGAGAATGTCAAAGACGAATTGTGTGTCTCTTGTCTTATCGAAGAACTGGTAGTGAGTCGCTGTAGTTAGTCAAAAATGTAGATTGATTCAACATGAAATAGCTCTGTTAATGGCTTGATAGTCAATTCTGTGGTTTATAGCTCCAATTGGAGGCGATTCTTCCGGGTCATCAGCTCTTTTACTGCCTCTTATGTCCAACACCAGTGAAATTTGGTCTATGATCAATATGCCGGGCCACACTGGTATTGTGCTGATATGTTTGAGACGTTTTCCCAATTCGTTGGATACGATCTAATATGCGACATTCAGCAGGGATATGCCTCGGTAGTCCTTGCAAGACATACTGGTAGGATTGCCTTTTTTTTCAAAAGATGTGGAGCTGTCCAGTCCTGTCATCGGGCATGCTTTCGTTTTAGTCAATAACTTTGTACCTACATCCATAATTCTTTGTGTCCCGCTGACAAGATTTCCTTTGTTGTTAGAAGAGCCTGCTTTCAGGGTTTCTAGCTAGCTTCCAATTGGTTGGATTTTTGGCTCGATACTCATCTCTCACTTGTTACACACGTACAAGTTTGAGATGTCACCTTATTCCGGGAATGTACGGTTAGCAACCCAAAGTGGTTTAAGTCACTTCCTTAATAATGATGCGGTACTGGGTTTATTTGTGTTTTACGTTCGTGGTTGGTGAATGTATTG
This sequence comes from Criorhina ranunculi, assembly GCA_951813785.1. NCBI lineage: Eukaryota > Metazoa > Arthropoda > Insecta > Diptera > Syrphidae > Criorhina > Criorhina ranunculi. Next base: position 8,562,829 of record OX638383.1, on the reverse strand, counting down.
TGAAGAGGTTCTCACTCAGGTGCTGTCTGTAGACTCTAGCTTCTCCAAACGTTCTTCAGCGTACAACGCCGGGCGATTCATAACTTCTTCTCGGCAACAAAAGAAATGGTTAGAATCGACGATCGCCGCTCTGGAAGCGTGTCTTGTGTGTTTATTTGAAGAAAGTCAGGTTACTGTGTTGATTCTTAGGGGAGCGAACTTAGTGTTACATAATACCGGAGCTATGGCAAAATCGGCTAGTTGGAAACCGTCATCCGCTGTCGTATCTTGGCAGCTGTGCCTTCCGACGATGTTCTTCCTACTGATTTTGGCATAGAAATCGCCAAATACGTCTTTGATATTACATTCGTGTTCCGGACAGTCTTACGTGACTTTTTAGCATTATTGAACCTATCCATTGTATCTTCTGGATTGCAGTAACACATAGGTACATATCTGTTGATCATAGTCTGTGAACGTTCCGAGTCATTTTGCCTGGAGGGTTGAGACGTTCCATTGACTTCTAGCAACTAAACGAAGTAAGAGAAATCTTTTTGAACACCTTCAATTACTTACGAATCCAAATAGCCTTTTACTAAATAAACAAAATATATTATTTGAAGTAAATGTACATCTATTCCTCATATATACATTTATATTTCTCCTCTATTTTATTTTTAAGATAACACGATTGAAGCCAACGAAGAGCCAGTCAGCCTTGAGCTGACACCATGTCCGACATGCAGTCGTACCTTTGTACCGAAAACCCTCGAAAAACATGTACGAATTTGCGAAAAAATGATGATAAGGAAGAGAAAAATTTTCGATTCATCACGTCAACGAAGAGAGGGTACTGAATTGGCCGCATACCCGGTGCCTAAGAATTTTGGTTTGCCAGCCATTAAATCAGAGAGAGGGCTATCACCAAAACCAATGCAGGTAAAATTGTTAAAAAAAAAAAAAAATAGATCTTGCTTGCTAAACATTAATGAACACTTTTGATTTAAAGGCACCTCCCCCTATCCTCTCACCAAAGAAGCCACCCGAAGAAATAGTCAAACCGCATGCCCCAGTAAAATCAAACACACCGGTGGCTTCAAAGAAACTTGCAAGTCCTTCACCAACTGCAACGAATTTATTAGGAGCAGGTCATTCCACTTCTGCGCCAAGGGAACGTTCTCGGCCTGCGGTTCTCCCAAAACGTAATCAACCGCCTGTCGCTGAAGCATGTCCCTATTGTGAGCGATGCTTTGGTGTAAAGGCATTCGATCGACACGTTGAATGGTGCAAGGAAAAAGCCCTAATTGCGTCCATCAAACAAAACAGCACTAATTCCCAAGTGGCTGCAAAAGAGCGCTTAGAGGCAAGAATCAAATATAGAGCGCCATGTCTCAAGTGAGTCCGAAAAGTATCTCATAGGGAAGATTTTTGTAATTCGTTTACTTTCAGAACCAAGCGATCTGTAAACAGAGACAAGTACTCAGGTCTTAATGATGAAAATACAGACATGCAGACCACCATGGAGGAACATCATCCGAAAGCGTCAATCATGACATCTTCAATGAGTTCATCATTCATGAGTGATGGGTAAGTTGTTCAAATAGCATTTGTTATTCTAGACTCCTAAGCCAAAGATACTGTCAGGATAACTTTCAATTTCATTCTTTCAATTTAATAAGCGCGAAGTCTCTCAAGAGGCTTAATCCACTTAAGAAAGTCCCAAAGGCAGCTGCAAAAAGACCACAGCTGTCATCACCGGAATCTTTGAAGAATGAAAAACGATCCGTTTGTGAGTCGAAAAATGTTGCGCGAAATTCTTTACCGAAAAGTAGAGCTGAAGTGTTGAAGAGTTCGTCTATGGATACTGTTGTTAGTACTGTTCTTAGTATTCCAATGAGTGATGGTGATTTGGAGCAATTATACGAGAAGGAATTACAAAGCAACAGCATGTCGAATGTAGCTAAATTGCATTCGGGCACGCAAGGTATCTACTATGGTATACGGAGATGTGTATTGCGCTCGCTCTGTTACTTTGTATCTTTGTTGGCTTTTTGTTTGTTAATGGTTGTGTGTTTGTGTGTGTGCACTTTTTATGAGCTTTTACTGTTATTTTTAACGTATATTTTGTGTATTTACCAAGTGGAATATATTTAGATGTTACTTTGTATGTGTGAGCTTGTTGTGAGCTGTATTCACTATGCACTGCATCTGACAAAGTCTCCTTGAATTTAAGTCATTATTACTGCACCGTGTGGCCAACATGGCATGGATTTCAGATCTAAATAAACCAACTTTCTATGAATGTTCTAAACTAAGCCATGAACCACCTCAATCTTTAAGAAATAATAATTTATCTACGCTTGCAATATTATGGTTTTTCTTCATCGTCACGATTCCAACAGCTTAGTCATAGTCCATAGGGTTGACGATCAAAAAGTTGATTTTCTTCACATAGTTATCGATAGAAAGCAAGTGAAACATTGTCTCCAACTCAGCGATGAGAGTTATTTTTGAAGCACCCTTTCATGCAGACGCATGATAACCTAAGTTACTTTTCCTGTGCAGTGCTATCTACAGTCTAGTCCTACTTAATATTATAAAAGTGAAACGTCCGTTCGTTTGTTTGTTCCTCTGTAACATGAAAACTACGGAACCAATCAACTTCACATTTTGCACATAGAGTGGCTGTACCTTGGGACACAGTATAGGCTTCTTTTGGTTATTAAAGTGGAACTTCGCAAATTATAGGAGTAGGCGAAGCCGCGGGTAGAAGCTAGTTCTCACGATTGCTGTATAAATCCAGTGTTTAAGCTGAAGGCCCCACTTCGCGCCCTAAGCTCTACGACAGGAATACATGACAACTGAAGTCTTCCTAGCACGGTCCTGTATATTCAGTTTTCAACTTTCTTTTTTTTTTGTCGAGAATAACCCCCATGTATCTGACATGTTCAGCGAATGGAAATTGCCATTCAAATCATCATCCGATAGGTTTTTCTATCGCTTATCGAATTTTGACAAAGATTGTGTAAAGCTTCATTCCAGTTAGTCGAGAGAGAGAGCTTGGTGCGCCTTAATTGCCTCCTTAGTCCAAAAAGAAAAACAGCGATTGGCAAGAGTTGTTCAGCGTTTGATCTCAGCGGGGATGTTGTTGTGTGAGTTTATAGCGCCGCCTAGGTGGACAAAGGTCCTAACTACCAACAATTTACATCTACCTAGGATGACATTCTGTCCGAGACGTAACGATTTAGTGTCCTGTTTAGTTGACAGCATGTGCTTTGTTTTGCTTTCGTTAACCGCCGTCTTGTCTATATTTTTATTTGTTTTTATCAGTTTTGATCGAGCTGAAACTAGATATTGCTGTGAATAAGTCTTGAAATTGTTAAATAGGTAGTGGGTATCGGTTTGAAATTTGAAAAGAGTAGACATTTTTGGCCTAAGGCAACACTAATGTAGTGGCCCTCTCCATCGAGGGAATACTCTTGTAACAGAGTCTTAATCTTATATAACAGCACTCCACTGACAATGTGTCCCAAATGACATAACGAAATTCTTTATCTCTACAGTCATGTTTGTGTCCACTGTGAGAACTTCCTATGGAACCTTTCTATTTAGTGTTGTGTTGCCTTCTTTTCTGTTGCATCTTTGTCTAGTTTGATTTTGCTATTTGATATTGTAGTGTAAATTTTAAATTAACCACACTATAACGAATGAAACACGTAAACCAAAAACATAAATTCCCATTCCCCGATACTTGAGCAGCCATTAATTTTGATTCCTGTCATGAAATTCTATTTTTAATACCTACAGCACGAAATTTAGATCCAAAAATATCGACGATGACAACGAAGAACAAAAAAAAAGAAAAACCACTAACAACCCCTGAAATTTTGACGAATTTTGAAAAAACCAACAGTAATCAACAACGCTTAATTAAGGAACGTATTGAATTTTTCAATTGTTCATCGTCGGCATCTTCAAGCAAATCAATCGCATCAGCAGGACAAATTCCAGGCGTTTTACCCAACAATAAATCATTCATTGTGAGGTTTGTAGTGTCACATGTTGTGATGTCGACTGGTTCTATAATACTCAGTTTAACACTTACACTGGTCTGAGTATCCATTTCTTTTTATCCTTTACCCCTGACAGTATCGTATTAAATTTGTGTCAATTTAGGCTTTAAAATATCTAATTATCAATATTTCAGTGGCCTCTCTGACAATTATGACCCATTTTTGTCAGCCAAACGTCAGCTGGAAGAGTTATGCTCTCCATCATCACCAACAGAAGGTTTACTCTCTCCACCCATCTTGACATCAAAAACACCCACACAACCAACTACACCAATCATACCAAACAAGATGTCAACATCTCTCACATCTACCACATCGCTGACAAATCCACGACGTGTCTTGACCACGGTTAAATCCAACTTCCGTCGTACATCATCTCTGCGAGCGCCTCGTCGTTCACCACTTCCATTGCCAACGCGTCCAATTTTCTTCCCGACATCCCAGAAACAACGTCCAACGATCCAACGTGGTCTCTCGGATGAAGGTCCAATTTCGACGAACTTCCTCAAACCTGAGGAATTCGACGAAATGCCAGTTCGAGCAGTTTGTGTCAATGACTTTGCTATATCGAACACACCCCGAGTGATTCGACGTGACTCAAATGCTGCTGCGAATCGGAAAAATCTGCGACTCAATTTGCCCGGTGCGGGCCTGAACAGCAAAGACGGTTCACCAACGCCGCCAATCGGTACTGCAAACAATAATCTATTAAAAACCGATTCGTTGGCTGTGTTTTTAAAGCATGAGAATGAAGCCAAAGTAGAAGAGAAACCAGTGATTAATACGAAGGAACTCAAGGACAAGAGCAATACTTTGAGTAAGCAAAACTCCGCTAAGAGTGTCATTATGACCGATGAACTATCACCAATCAATCGTGCTACAGAAATGCCACCAACGGTTGACAATTCCAACATTGGAAATGTCAAACTTAATTGTATTAAACTGGAGCCCATTGTTAGACCCCCAGTTGTTAAGCAGATTGCATCGCCACAGCCCGCCAAACGAGTGCCACCAACTCTTGTTTCACCAGTGGCAAATAAACCCATAAATCTAAATTTGATATTTGACGCCAGAGAGCGCTTGGGTGGTGGTGTTGGTGTTGGTGGTGAAAGTGATTATATCGATCCAAAGTTGATCAACGTGTGTGATAATCTATCAATGGAGTTTGGCAATGATTTGCCGATATCATCGAATTCATCGTCGTCACCATCTTCTTCGGGTGGTGGTCGTAATGACACGGAAAAAATCGACCACGCTGAGAACACTGTCAATCTGTCATCTTCGTCCAATTCTAGTCCCAGCCCGCTAACATTCAAACAAGCATCATCATCACCCGCGCCACAACAAAAGGTGACACCTGCCACCAACAGTTGCGCCAACAGTAATCGCAGTTCCAGTGGTGATGGCCGCAATCTTCTGAAACGTAAAATACGTTTAGGTCGCAATCAATTTCTCTATGATGCTTCACCAGAGAACGAAGCTCTCGATAACGACGCCGATGATGAGGGAAACAATCGATCATCTTGTGAGCCTGACAGGCGTAAACTTCACCAACACACGTCATTATTTTCACCATTAACCAACACTTTGACAGCAAGCACAAATATACCAAACATACCACCATTTTCTCCGTCGACATTTGACGAATTCGATTTCGAGGAATTCCTGTCATCTTTTGACAATGACAATGAACAGTTTCCGTCGCTGTTTAAGGACTGTCGGGAATTCCTAATGAATCGCTCGACACTCAATAAACGTTCTAACACCGATAAAATGTCATCCTATAGATCGGCTAACGAGGTACTCAGTGATTCCGCTCGGAAATATGAACAGGAAGTGGAAAAGAATCTCAACTGTGGTGAAAACAAGAAACGTGGTGAGATATTCATTAGTATTGAAACCGATCAAAATGAGAATGATCCTCATCCGAAAAATGATCCTTTAGTTGCGGCAAATCCAACGGCCCAGATTGAGGAAGTCGATGTGAATGACAACAAATTTCGAAAAATCGAAGACGACGATATTGATGATGACGAGGTGGATCGTCGTGATGGCAGCCATGTCGATGGTGAAGAGAGTGACGATCGCTTGCGAATGAGACGCATCAATTTGCTGAATGATTTTCCAAATGTTAGACTAAACAATGCGAAGAATCTGATTCAGCAAATGCACGAGGACTTCCAGGATATGCATACAAGCACAGCTGCCGTCGAAGATGATATGAATGGTAATTGTGTAAGACAGATAACCGGAAGTTCACTCTATCCCGTTGATTCAGATGAGATCAGCAGTATTGAGTGTTATCCAGTGCGCAGAGGCGATAGCGGCAGTGCCGTTGGAGGAGGCGGTGTTGTTCAATCGAAACACAGTGCAGATTCAGCATATGGAAGGTGAGTTACAGTATATATTTAGTATTCTTTTTCATAGAAGGGTGATAAAAATAGATTGTCTTCGTCGTAGAAGTTTAAGCTGTCTTCCTATGAGCGGTTGAAGTTTTTCCGTTGTCGTCACAGGGTTATAGTGTGAAAGAATATGTCCATGTTTAGATTTATGTTGACATAATTTTTTATATCTTTTGTGATGCGGACGGGAAACTTGTTTATGTCGCCACTTTAAATAGAAATTATAAATTATCCATTTTCTTTAAAAATTTTGAATTGGATTTTGAAAGGTAAAGCCTTGGGTCGAATCTAATACAAAGAGTTGGAAATAAATAAAAGACAAGAATTGGATTGCGAGTTATTTTTGAGCCCTAGAACTTTTTTGTTTCTAATTTGGCTGAAAGGCGGCCATTCATCAATAAAGCAAGCGACTGATTCGTCCTCATCTAGACACATCTCACACAGGCAAGAGTTTATGTGATCTATGGTTTTAAAATGTTTCCTCTGAGAAGGTGCTAGATCCTGGGTGTGAATCTATCATAGATCCGTCTGTGTGCAAGGCAGTACTACCCGATGCAAAGCCAGTTAAGTCACTCCAATCCGACCGATTTAGAACTACAGATGTGCTTCTAGCATCTTCGAAACTCTGTGTATGTTTCTGTGATTTGATGACATACCTCACGGAGAAATGGAACGAATCTCTCCATTACTTTGGCATTTTACAGGGTTATCTAGTCCATTTGTCAAAAAGCTCGCAAATCACATCGATGTACGCATGTATATATCTCTTCTCCGATGGGCGTCTCTCCTTCAAAGGGCATTGTGAAGTCAATCGACTTACTTGAACACCGAAGAAATGTATTCTTCCACAGTCAGTTGCATTCCGCCTCTTCAACGTTCCACCAGCAATACGCGTCATGCTTCGAATGAACATCGGTGTACCCTTAAGCTTACCATTCTTCGCTATGCCCTATAACGCGAATGTCCTTATTTCATGTTCGTGCTTAAGATAGTCATTAACCCTTTAGCGCGGTTAAATAAAAACAAAAAAAGCCTCTCTAACCAGCTGTCTCATTTTGGTTGAGGCCACCCTTTGCTGCGCACGCCATCTTCTGTCCTCCTGGGGTAAAATCTCTTGAGGATTCCAAGTGCACTACCATCTATTTTTTACAAAAGTCTATGCCTCTGTGACATACAGCCGAATGGGAATGATATAGCGCAACCTTGGTTCTTCTCAATATAGTCTTACCAAAAAATTGTCTCCTAAGGCCAAACTAGCGATTGGCTAGTGTTAGACTACATTTAATCTCTACTTCAATTAATCGACAACATTTTTCTGTTACAGCCTTTCACGACAAAGCCCTACCACTGACATGAATTCTCATCGTCGGAACAGTACGTCAAATCGGACTAGAACACCTGCAACACCACAAGAGTCTCCACACCAATCTCATTTCCAATATCCACCAACACCAACTTACAAGTATTCCAACTTAAATAATAATAATACTCAAAAATATCGTTGTCGCAACTTTAGCGTTGGCAGTTCTAGCAGTGGTTCAGACAATTCTTTACCACCAATCAGCGGCAACAAAATTATCAGTGGAATTCATCAGGAACTTCAGTCACAAATGAAGGAGTTCAAACGTCCGTTCCATCGCAATCCATTGTCATCCACATCTTTAGAGAAAAAAATCATTCACAATCCATCTTCTCAAAGCCCCGGAGGCGCCAGCAATTGCAGTAGCACCAATAATTTAGGTCCACCAACCACGCCTACATCACCATCGCTTAAAGTGTCCAAATTCTGTCACGAGTGCGGGAGCAGATTCCTCCTGGAGCAAGCCAAGTTTTGCATGGATTGCGGGGTTAGACGAATAGTTTTGAAATAATCCTTTCTCTTTTTTTTTTTTTTCTTTATGTAATTATAGTACACTAACATTGTATGCGCGTATAATGTAGAAAAATAAATTTGAGTATATATCGCACATAAAAAAAAAATATATAACTACGCTAAATATCTAATACCAAAATGCGGCAGTTCACAACAAAACTTGGAGTGGAGAACAAAATTTAAATTCAAATTTAACAATGTTCCATGTAGAATTGACAAGTAAAACAAAAAAAAAGAAAACTAATCAGTTTTTGTTTATCTATAATGTTTTTTGAATTTTAAATTTGTTTAGTTTGTTTAATCCGTTGTGTAATTATTTTATTATTAACAAGACTGAGCGTACATTTTACTAAAACATGAATTGAAAGAAATGAATAAAATAAAATCGTAAAGAGTTTTTGATTTGTCTAATTTTAAAAGCTTTTGTAATTTTTCTTTTTTTTTTATATTTAATGGTTTAATTTAATTGTTTTTTTTTTACAATTATTAATTATTATTTTTTTTACACATGTATCAATCAACAGACGGCGCTGATAACAAAGTTTAAAAGTTAATGACAGAATGAAAAAAAATGAGGGTTTGGAAAAGAAGAAAAGAACTATAAGTGCTATTTTTATGGACGGAAATTATAATTTAATTTATTTGTTTTACAAAACTTATACACAAAATACAAGCATGGATATATTTTTATAAAATAATAATACAAAGCAATTTGTTTAATGCTTTTATGTTACAAAAAATATTTTGAATACACAATATAACTAAAATGTTTGCAGACACAAATTATTTTATAAAAATAATTTTAATTTAAATAAAAAATAAAAAAAATAAAAACAAATTTTCTTCGAATATTTATTTGCTTATCTACTGCAGAGGTCGCCTCAAATCAATTTCACAGTGGACTACAAAAGATGTTGGCCATGCCTCTATTTTGAACAAATTCAAAATCTTCCCTGGAAACATAGACAACACCACACCCAAGCTAAACTTCAATAAAAATGTACTTGCTACCATTCCCTTCAGGTCACTGTGGGAGAATGAGTCATTTCTTCAGGATAATTCGATCCTATTTTACACCGAACGGATCTAAAGCCAATGAGAGTGTAGGTGGTGGTGTTTTCTCCGATAGGCTTAATCTTAGCCTCTTTTTCCGTCTTCCAAATCATTGTAGCGTGTTCCAGGCGGAAATACTGGCGATCAAAGAAGTCTTATCTTGGCTTAAGAAAAACGTGATATCTTCCACAGATATACATATCTTTTCAGACAGTCAAGCGGCGATCAGATCCCTGGAATCAGTCTCTTCAAATTCATTAGTAGCTCTAGACTGCCAATCATCTTTTATAGAGATGGCGGAGCAGTTCAATATTCACCTTTGTTGGGTGCCGGGGCATAGAGATATTCCAGGGAACTGTATGGCTGATGAACTCACCAGGTATGGAACAACCGTACCCGTGCTCACAGAAAGAGACACCCTGCGTATACCGATCGCTACATGTAAACTCAAGCTCAAGCTGGATGCTATCAAGAAAACAAATTCTAGGTGGACAAATGGTTTATCGTGTCTAGCGACAAAGCGGATTTGGCCGCGGCTGGATCTGAAGCGCTCTATGAAATTGATTTCTCTCAACAGATCGCATATCAGTTCCATTATAGGTGTCATCACGGGACACTGTCTAATAGGCAAGCATGCAACAAGGCTTGGCGTCCATTCAAATGATTTCTGTAGGAGCTGCATGGACGAAGAGGAGGAAACTATTCCCCACCTTCTTTGTGACTGCCCAGCTCTCTCCCGTAAAAGAAGACTCCATTTAGGGAAATTCTACCTTAACGACATAGGCGATCTGATAAACACAGGTATCAGTAACCTCCTTCGCTTCATAAAATGCTCCAATTGGTTTAACGAGAAGGTATGGAGATCTCTTCAGATCCATGTGGTATCACAATTAACCTATCACTGGTCTAAGTGCGCTGTCAATAGCTGGCAGCCACTTCAACCTAACTTAACCTAACCTACTGCAGGGGTGGTCCCTTACCAAAACTATGGATATAAGTCGCTTATGAAATTCTAATGAAACTAGGGCGCAATGGCCACCGGTTAATTACTGACCACTATTACCAAACTACGTAAACAGCTGGGCTAAAAGATGAGCTCAGTTGTTTATTTCATCAACAATTCATTCATCATCTTTTTCATTTCTGCTATTGTATGCAGAGATGAAAAGAGGAAGAATCAATGGGCCCGTTCACTATTCCGGGCAAATGGAATTATTTTCTGTCAAACCCATCGAACCCGGAAAATTGACTAACAAACAAGTCAACGTCAGATTTGAAATAAATTTCAAACTTGCATATTTACTTTCTATTCTCACATTGAAGTTATTTGTGAATTGTGATTGTGTGCTAATATTTGAGAAAATTTAAGAAAAAAAGATTTTAATAAATAAACATGGACACTGAAAATGTCTTGTTATTGTTTCTTCTGTCTCCTCAACATCATATGTAACACCATCACAAGTTATTTTGTATTGCATTTTAATTTAATTTCCAATAAATTTGAAATTTGAGATAATTTGATGAAAGTTCAACAATTCAGTGAAAATATATTTCAAGAAATAGCTGTTAATGACATTTCTCAAACTGATTAACTTTTGCAGCAAGAATTTGTTTGCTAAGAATCCAGTCCTATACCTCACAAAAACTGACTTAATCCTTAGTCAATTTTCAAACTCTCGACCAATCAGAACGCGTAGATTGCAAATAATTCCATTTGCCCGGAATAGTGAACTGGCCCAATCATTCACTTTCTTTGCAGGTGCACTTAAGGCAGCACTAGAGTCCGGAGTGGACTTGGCCTTCAATAAACAAGCGTCTCCATCCTGCTCGATCTTTAGCTTCAAACATGAACAAAAACTTGAATACTTCTTCAACGATTTAAATGCTCCGAACACTGCCTATACAGCCGATCTAAACTGTTATGTTAAGGAATCGAAATGGGTTCCGGAATAGATTCAGATACTTAACACTAGCACTCACAGTGGTCCTACAAGTGTCACCAGCCAGCTGCTTACAATTTCCCACGACAAGTTTATTAAGGTCTATCTGGTCGCAAGCTATAAAGATAAAGAATCAAAATACAATATTATATGCATTCTTGTACTAGTTTAATATTTAACGGGCTCCCGACTAGTGAAGGGTCTCTACCTGAAGCACAGCAGCCTTGCATTCTCTACGATCCTAAACACGCTGTTTCCAGTTTCCAGACTTAGCACTCTGACATCCAGTATAGCTTGGTCCTGAGAACGGAGGTTAGGTCTTCCTCGTCGTATCGAACCTAGGGGCTTTCATTTGAAGATCTTCTGGACTGGAGCATTATTATCCATTCTGTCGATGTAGCCAAGCCAGTGCAGTTGAAGTATTGTGACTTTTCATAGAGTTCTCCTTCATTCGCCCGTCTCGCATACGGGAACAAATATTCGACAAAGAATTCTGTTTTCTTGAAAGGGTTCATGCTCTAGTTTCCTGCTTATCGTACAGTACTCGGCACCTTATAGCAGAATTGGCAGGTCCCGGTGTTTTGAAGCCATCTGCTTGGCCAAAGCGAAGTAGCAGCGGTTTCTTAGGGTAAGTCTTCGTGGAATCTCTACATTCGTGATGTAAATTTTTACTCAGAGGTAGATAAAAGCTTTAAATACTTCGAAGTGTTTTGTCCTAGGTGATAGACGGATGCTCCTTTGTTTTGGTGGCATTTACTTGGTTTTGTATTTTTTTTTGCATACTTCAAGGCAAACTAGTTGCGTGTGTTTTTCGATTGACGTAAAAGCGTCTATCATGTCATGCTGGAATCGACCGATGATGTCGATGTCGTCTGCGTATCCCATCATCTGGACAGATTTGTTGAAGAAAGAACACAATCTGTTTCAGCATGAGATTGAAGATAGCCCGTGATAGCCCATCTCCTTTCCGAAATACGATTCAAAAGAACCGCCTTCTTGTAAGCATGATTAATGAAAGAATTGCAACGAACGACGGTACTACAAGGACAGACGGAACCACCATCGACGATTTGGACGCAATCGAAACAAAACGAAATATAAGGAAATGGCACATCAGATACGATTTTGTTCGTGTTGCCTCTTCATGGTGCTTAGTGCAGCCTTGTTTCATTAAAACTTACCTTCTTTAACTGAAAAACTACTGTGCAAAAATTTGTTTAAGCTACTTTAGCTTTGATAAAACGCATTTTATTATAATTTTTTAATTTTTTAGAAAATCATTTATTTTCATGATATTTAACTGTCTCAACCTGTTTAGAAACCGCAATAATATGCTAGCTACAAATTCGAGTAGTGGGAGATTTGCCAAGGATCCAAAATCTGCGAAATCATACAATACAATTCCAGGACCTAAAGTCGGCATAAAATCTCGCAGTACAACTAAAAAATCGGTGATTGGTGTTTCAAATTTTTCGGTATCAATAAGGAGTTCCAACAAACATGCTAAAGAAAGCAGTTCTAAAACTAAGAACATCCAAGGTCCGGTCAATGATCCTGAAGTCAATCAATCCGAGATAGGTATTCAGGTGGACGAGGTTGAAATAATTGCAACCGATGGTGGGCGAAATAAAGATGCTTGTGGTGACGCTGAACCAATTATTCGATTACCCTCCGCAAGAGTGATAAAAGAAATTGAAAAATGTCGTCAACAAAAGAAAGACAATATGCTAAAAGAACGCCTAAATGAAACTAGAAAGTTTGAACCGCACGCTATAAAGCAAGAAATTCATATAACGAACCTTCAGGAGTTCCTGGATAAAGGAGCAGTATCTCGAAAGCGGTATGTTGGGATTTTTTTTAAAGATTTTTATTGTCTTGTTAAAATTTTATTCATAGTGAAGCTAATACAGATGTTATCAATGATGAAACCAGTAAAGCTCATGTAGATAAAACAAAAAATGCAGTAGAAGCATATGACCGGATAAAACGAAAGGAGGAAGAGCTTATGAAATTGTTCAATAGTATCTAACTTAATTTTGTAACCGGAAATATAAAAAAAAAATAAAAAAAAATAAAAACAGGAAACTGATTCATTTCGAGGTCCGCTGTTGCACAACCAAAACCGAGTCGGACTAAAGTGCGTTCAAAACTGAACTAATACTGTTCACAAACAAAGCCAAATACTTCGGATTGATCCTTGAAGTAAACTTTGTTGGAAGCTGAATCTTCAAATGCGTAGCAAGAAAGCTGCAATATACCATATCATTTATCATGGGTGGTTCTGCGTCTCTAACCAGTTCAATCTGCAACTAGCTGCCTCCAGTTTCTAACGCCAAGCTATTTAAAGTCCCACTCCACTTGCCCGCGTCACCTGACGCGTGTCGCTGAAACAACCAATACAAAAGTTCTTATGCTATAAGAAAATTGTCAACAAAGAACCGGCAGTAATGATTACAGGGCATAAGTACTCAGTGGTATGACCTAAAAAACCTACGCCTTAAGATCTTTGTAAATGTCGAGATGCAACTCGTATCCTTCGGCATTGTCCAGGCCTCTGGCATCAAAGAAGTCACCACTATTTATTGGGCAGTTACCGCTTTGTTTGGATTACCCAACGTTCTACGACACTCCATAGTTGTAACAGTAATTAAAATCTCTTTCCGAATTCAATCAAATATAATACAAATATTTATTTAATAACTGGGTTTCCAAAACACAAAACAAAAAGATAGCCTTAGCGATTTCTAAAATCCTCCTGGAGGTGGTGGTGGTGGCGGCGCCTGTTGAGGAGGTGGAAACAATGGCTGCTGCATTAGCTGTGGCGGAGGGAACACTGCGTATGGATTCAGCACCAGTCCAGGATGTGTGGGTGCTGGTCGATTCGGCATATTCCATGGAGGTGGCCTGTAGCCACCGGGTGGATGAACTGGCATCCGGTAGTGTTGATGCTGTTGTTGAGGATGTACACAGTTTTGATAGTAATTCGAATGCCAACTGTTGCCAGCATTGTTGAAGTTACTTGGCGGTTGATAGTGAGGTTGTGGACCAGCCGGGCCATAGTAGTTTCCTCTATGTGGCCTTTGGGGTGGAAACCCACCACGATTGGGAAAACATGTCTCTCCAGGTCGTTGTCTCTTTGGTACTTCATCATCTCCATCCATTGGCCGATTTCGATTTCGTATAGATCGCCTGGCAGTACGCTCCTCTTCATCATCGGAATAATCCAAATGCCTTTCTGGTGGTTCAATATCATTCTCCCAGCTGGCATCGGAACCTCGCACTTTCATAAGATTGGCCAAAACAATAAATTGTGTGTGTTGTGTCCTCGGTGCAACATAAACCACTTGACCCACTTCGATACCCTTTTCTCTCACCTCTTTATTCGAATTAAAGCGAACGCAGTATAATGGATCGGACACTTGACCCAGTACATCAAATATTTCACCCAAGACTTGTTTTCCCTTCTCCAGAAAGAGTACTGTATCCAAGTCTAGTGGTACAGTGCCGGGTAGTGAATTGACAATAACCAGCTGATCAATGATGGATTGGATTTTTCCTAGTTCAGTGCATTCCTCTTCGGGTACAGTTATGTGAAGGTCTTGAATCGGTGGAAGATCTTCTAAATGCATTTCACCTTTTACCTTCGGTGATCTTGAATTACGGATGTTCTCCTCGTCATCCTCCTCGCCGTGGCCGGCACCAAGTATTTCCAAATCAATAGGACTCCGTATGCCACTCAGCAGTTCAACATCGGATGAAGATGAATCCGAATCTGAATCGATCTCAACAAAACGGTTCTGATAGGTTTGAGCAGTCGGAACCTCACAAACTTCATCTGAGTCACTGTCTGTATCGTATTGAGCTGCAAGAAGGCTTAGACCAGATGCTTTGATGACTGACTGATAATATTGTTGGTCTTCTGCCTGTAGTTCGGCTATCTCTGCATCTGGAAATGTATTAGGTTTTCCTAAACCGGGATCAGCAGTCTTAGATGCTTCTTGTATGACATCTAAAACATCTGTCTTGCTCGAACCACATTGTAATTCGGAAAGTGGCTGTACAATTGCTATTTCCTGTTCTTTTGCCATATCAGGACCAAGATCGAGATTCTGAGACACTTCACATTGTATTTCAGGAAGCGGCTCTTCAATTGCTATTTCCTGTTGTTTTCCCATACCAGGACCAAGATCGGGATTCTGAGACGCTTCACATTGTATTTCAGGAAGCGGCTGTACAATTGCTATTTCCTGTTCTTTTGCATTGTCAGGACCAAGATCGGGATTCTGAGACACTTCACCCTCAAATAGTTTGTCTGATTTTTCTTCCAATTGCGACTGTTCTATATCTATTTCATTATCTGTTGCTACCTGTTTTTCAGAAACAGGCTGAGTTTCACTGCTAACATTCTTGGGCACATCCCCCTGCATCACGTT
Organism: Criorhina ranunculi; assembly: GCA_951813785.1. NCBI lineage: Eukaryota > Metazoa > Arthropoda > Insecta > Diptera > Syrphidae > Criorhina > Criorhina ranunculi. Next base: position 8,547,076 of record OX638383.1, on the reverse strand, counting down.
ATCGTTGCCGAAAGATTCCTCAGCAATGTGCTTTTCTGAAATATCTGACGATTCCGAAGGTTGAGCGCTTTCTGTCTGGAGCGAACTGTCCTCTGCCATGCTGTGTTCTAAGGATTTCTCTAGACAATCCGCTGATTCTTCTGGAACAAGAATACAAGTTTTATAAATGTTTAAACTTTTGAGGCATGTGTTTACCTTTTACATCACTAGTGTTTGTGGTGGCTGGGGGGTTTTCCACTATTTTTGCATTGTTTTGTTTAAATTCTTCTGCTGTATCCATTACTCTATGATACCTTTCGTAGTTTTAGAAATCCAAAAACAATTATTTTCGCACGCAATAACTTATTTTTACAGCGCGATTTACAGAAAATGCCAAAAGCAAAACATACGTCAACACGTGCAACATTTATCTGACAGTTCTTTATCCGGGTAAATATTTCCTTGTTTCGGATATAGGTGGAAACGTTAGAAACTTTGTATCAGCATTGGATGATGAAATTTCACCACTAGATGACGCTGTCATCGATTTCATTATAGTGTTTGACTGCAATAGGGGAAATTGTGAATCTCCTTTCAACTTTTAAGCAGCAAATATGTTTCATGGAAATATATTTCAAAGCAAATGGTTTAAAAACCAGATTTCAATATTATTCTGGGTGGATGACGCTCTAACAGTTTGAGTGAAAACAAAATCTTGGTGGAAAAAAATAAAATGTTATGTGACATCAGTTATATCGTAAGCTATTCACGATCTCAGCCCCCACCAACTAAAATAAAGCCATCCACTACTCGTCTGCTTGTCTGACCGCTAAAAGCCAAGGAAGTGGAGTCAATTTAATTGCCAGAAACGCGAAATGTCGGTATTCTCCTACAAATTATTTACTCATGTTAAATCAATCAGGACCGGGGTCTTTTAGAAAAAATTCGTTTATCTAGGGTCTGCTGGGTGACACATTTGAAGGCACAGGAGGGCCCAGGCTGCAAATCTGAGCAAGGAAAACAGAAGTTGACGTAAAAATATCAGTAGTAGACCTAAAAGTATCAGCTGAAGTAGACGTAAAAGTATATCAGCATTTTTGAGAAAGAAGCCCTTTAAATTCCGGCATCTTTAGAGGTATAAGCCTCCTCAACCTCGCCTATAAGATCTTATCTGCCGTATTATTTGAGCGCCTAAAGCCCTTTGTGACCTTAATCATCCCAGTCCTACTCTATGATGCAGAAACATAGACTTTGTCAACAATTATGGTTGCTCTTGGCTGTTTTGAAAGCCAGATTCTTCGGGTTATTTTCGGTTCCGTCTACATAAACGGTGAGTGGAGGAAGAAATAAAATGACTAACCCAATGGGTTGTACAACGACATCGACTTAGCCAGAAGAGTGAAGGTCCAACAAGTGAGGTGGCTGGGTCATGTAGAGCGGACATCAATGCTCAGATGCGGACAATTTTCGAATCCACACCCGAGGTATGGCGCAGTAGATTAGGCCACGGCTCAGGTGGCGCACGCAAGTAGAAAAGGACTTCATCCAACTTAACGTGCGAAACTAGATAAAGAAAGAGCTGACAGAAGAAGCGGGTTGATTAAGATCCAGGCCCACACTGGACAGTAGTGCCACCTTAAGTATGTATGCTTCTGATTTTGGCAGCCGCTTTCCATCGATAGTTTCGCAGCAGTTAAGAAATTTCGCACTTTTTCCAAATCTTTTGTAATCATAGTTCAAGAAAAAAAAAAGAGTTTACAAGAGGATTCAGTACTTTAGATAGGATCTTAAATGCCAGCGACCTTGTTGTTCTTAAGCTTGTTGATAGCTCCGTAATCCTCTTTTATATTAGGAGGGGGGATTACTTCTTCGTTGACTGGAAGTGGGCGCTCTTCTTGTCATATCACTCTCTCAACATAATGAACTCATCGACAACACTCTATGCACCGGTGACTAGGTTTCCCAATTTTTAAGAGCCTGCATTCCGGTTTTGAAATCAACTGCCAGCTGCTTGGTCTTCCGAACTAACTTCCCAGATGTTGTTCCTGTTGCGCGACTTCTTCGACTGGAAGACTGCGTTCACCCTAGGGACTGGCAGCTACCTTCTATTCTGTCTTTGGTGAATGGTTTGAATGTTGCCCTGCCTACTAAAGCGACTAATGCCATGTGGGTATGTCGCCGAATGTATGATAAAACCTGGGGTCTACAACCCAAGGTCACTTATTGGCTTTACACCATGATAGTAAGACCCATCCTCACCTACGCCTCCGTAGTATGGTGGACCAAAGTCAAGGAGAAATCCACTATCTTAAAGTTACAACGACTGCAAAGATAAGCATGTCTCGGCATCACCGGGGATATGCGTACCTGCCTTTCGGCAGCCCTAGAGGCACTTGTTGGACAAAGGCCGTCAACTCAAATGCCGTTTTGGGCTGCTTCAATGCTCTCAAGGACCTCTCAAAGCGAAACAAAGTCAAGCTCTGGTGGGTACCAGGGCATTGAAGGCAATGAAATCGCAGATCAACTTGCCAGAAAAGGCTCTTCAGATAGTATATGGGTACCGAACCTTTCTGTGGCATCCCTACTTCCGCGTTCAGAATGAATCTGGACAGCTGGGAAAAATGGAACCTTCTATCATACTGGAACAATATTCAGGGACTTAGACAGCCTAAAAGAGCCATCCGACCCCTGAACAAAACCACACAAAATATCCTCAATCATAAAAGGGACGATATCAGAAGACTTGCCGGCCTCCTCACTGGTCACTGCAGCCTCAAATCTCATTTCCACGAACCTGGTTCAGGAATCTAAATGCCAACTTTGCTTAGAGTGAGACGAATCAGCAGGACACGTACTATGTGAGTACGTGGCTGTCTGCAGAGTCAAGAAGCGCTTTCTCCATAAGGAATTCCTTACACCAGAGGATCTTCGTTACGCCTCGACTGGAAATATTCTCAACTTCATTAGGAAGATAGAGGATCTCCTTGTCCAACTGGCTCCAGGCACAATAGATCTTTTAGGTCGCAGTCACAGGTCATAGAAAGCCAAGGCATAGCTTCTCATAACCATTCATGTTGTGCGTGCTATATTCTTAGCACGAATGGAAGGGACCTACAGTTTTTAATTTCGACTCCGAACGGCAAATTGAGAAGATTTTTCATGACAGATTATACTCTTGCAGGTTCGTCATGCCGCGAAAAAACGTTTGATGGTTTTTGAGAATCGACCTTATGTCTCTCGCTTAGCAGTCCAACGCACTAACCACTAAGCCACGGCAACCAAATAATTAATTAAACAATAATCATTTTTTAATACATATTATTTGACTTTTATTTGTTTTATATTTTATATAGTATATGCATTTTCATACTAAAATTAATATTAAATGTAATAAATCTAGTATAATAATTGTTACTTCATTTTAATTAATTAATATAATACATTAGAATTAAGAATTGTTTTTAAAATATAAAATAAACATACTCCATCGTATTCATATATTCTGTTACATATATTCCGATTCTTCCATCGTGCATAATAAAAGTGAATTAACATTTAAATGAAACATTACATTGCGTTTATAGTTTTCTTAATTAAATTCTTAACAGTTACACATTATTAATCTTCTACTCAATTGTCTAGTGGTTTTTTTGTATTTTATTAAATTGTTTTCTTCAGTTTGTGTATACATAAATTTATTTCTATGTGTGTATAGTCTAAATAAAATGAGAGAGAAACAAAGATGTAATTTCTTATAAATGTTTTTTTTTTTTTTAATTTATACTTGTTGCAAATAAATTATGAGTTTTTTTGTTTTTTAAGTTTTTATCCCTCACTAAATGTTTGTAGTAATACTTTTATTTTTTATCGCGGCTATCTATACTTATTATTTGTATATGAAATTTAGCATATACAGACTACATAAATATTTTTTTTATAAACTTCTGTGCTTTCATATAAATTTAAATCAAATGTATTTATTTTATTAATTTTATTTTTTAAGTGATTGGTGAACATACATATGCCATATAAAAATCTTGTGCAAGATGTATCATTCTTCCTGTAATCTAATTATTAAACATTTTTTGACTTTTTACTCTACACACTATTGTTAATGTAAATGACAAGGATGGATGTGATAATCAATTTCGCTAGATAGGTATGCAAATGTTTTCTTCATAATAACTTATAAACTTTGGAAATTGTTTAAATGTTTTTCTGCGCCTTAAAATTTCGAAAGTCCTTCAGATTAATATAAACCAATTATTTGCCATTAAAGTTGTGAACAAGATTTTTAACTCAAACTGAGAATTTTAGAAAAAAGGGTTTTGATCCATATCTGCACGGATGTCAACTCAGTTTTTCAGATTAGTTTCCAAAAACCTTTTGCCTATGAAACAGCGTACAGTTTATACAAAATTGTTGAACGAAGATGGATCGGCAATTACACCTGTAAGTTCGTAGTCTTGCTCCATAAAGATGGTTAACTTCTTGCAAAAACAATAAGTGTTGTGCGAAAGGACTTGACTTGACTTGAAAAGGTCAAAGGTTTCGAAGTGCAAACATCGACTCGGAGCATAACCTGGTTGTTGCAAGGGTATGGTTGCGAATATACAACAATGTAACGACCAGAACCACCACTATGAGGAAGGAGATCTGGAATTTTTAAACAAATTGTAGAAAGCACAACTCAAGTGTTCGCTACCCAAACTGGAGTCTGCAAGGACAAAGTTTTGAATACTACAGCGAAGAATCAGTTGGTGCTGAACATATGGAAATAATATTTCTGTGGATGGTTTAACAGCGATGGAAACCAAAATCCTGTTGTCAGCCAGTCTGATAGGTTCAACCTGGAGGACAACCAATCACCACCGGACCGGTACGAAGTTGAAACACCCATAGCTAGTCTTAAATCTTTTAAAGCCGTAGGCACAGATGGCCTAGGAGTTGAGCTGTTCAAAGCTACAGAAGATGACTTGATAAGGTACATGCTCCCGATCCATAAGAAATGAGATCGCCTTATCTCCACCAGTTACAGAAGCATACATCTAGTTTCAGGCGCTTTCGCATTACACCGGAAAGAACTGATGACAAAATACCAGTGCGGGTTTGCGTCTAAAAGCTGACGATGGACCAAATTTGCACTTTACGGCAATTCCTGGAGAAGACCCAAGAGTTCCAGATCGAAACTCACTTTCAATACCACTAGAGGTTTTAGACATGGAGAGAAGAGTGCGAAATTTCCAGTTCAACAGTGCAACTACTCCGTTATGCGGATGAACGACGTTGACATCATCGGTAGAACGAAGCGTAGAACTACCGCTTTCGTGAATATTGAATTAGAAATTGCTAAAATGGGTCTGGTTGTGACCAAAGGAACACCGATGTCTCAGCTAGAATCTTGGATGTACTGAAGAAATTTATCTACTTAGGCTTTGCTATACATTTTGCCAACAATTGCTTTTTCTACGGCCTAAGGAGACGAATTTAGCAAGGAAGAACCAAGGAAATGCTATATAATCGAATGAAAGCACACTTGGAATTTTCGATAGAAAAGTTCTGCATTCGATTTATGGTCGCACTTGTATTGACGATTCATGGAAAAGAAGATTTAACCACGAACTGTATGATCTGTTCAGTGAAACCAACCTTGTCTAAAAGATTCGTGTACAAGAATTAAGATAGCTTGCTTATATTGAGCTCCAAAACTCAAGCCCGTATAATCTTCGATTCCACCACTGAAGAGACTACGTAGAAGAGGACAACCTCATTTCTGGTGGCATTCGCAAATGGAGGGTGACCTCAAGCAACTAGGCTTACGCAACTGGAGGCAGTTGGCTAGAGAACTGGTTGGTAACTCAAATATTAAATAAATCCATAGATCCCATAGTCGATATGACTTGTATAGGGTGTGAAGATTCTATGATCAACAAAGGAAAGCACTTAAAGAAAAGTTTATATAAATTTGTTGCGACAAAGTATCGATTTTTCAAAATTTAAATTAAATGAGAACTCAAGAATTAGTAGTCTATTTCTATAGAATCTATTTAATCTGTTTCCTCCGTGCAAGGACAAATACTGTTCCATAAAATAACAAACTTAAGTTATACATACATGTTTTGTTTTTAACATTTTCGGCAAAGAACAACTTGGTGGTTCGATTAAAAATGCGATGTTTTATTAAGTTTTGTTTGTTTTGTTTTGAAGAAAATATTACATTTATAAAGTTATTTAATATGTGTGAATGATTCTACACGCAACAGTGCTGATTTTATATATTTATATGTTTGTTTTTTGTTTTTTTTGTATTGTAGCATTTATGTTTAGTATTCTCTAGACAAAGTATGTATTGGTAGCAGTTTTCGTGGTATGTTTAGTTAAAAAGCGCGTTAATAACGCATAATACTCTCAATTTAATTGCAACTATAAATGTTTGTTTGTGTATGTATATTATTATATGCATATTATGTAATGCGTTACTTTGATAATTAATTTACTTAATATTAATACATCGATTAGACAACACCTCTCTTCGACACACTCTCTGTCTCTATCCATTTTTTATTCTCTATTGACTATGTAAGCGATTTGCTTTTGGCACTGCCCCGACAATACGTACACGATTTCCAGTTGCATTAGCAACACTGGCCACTCCTGCGGCGGCACTTCCGGTGCCAGGACCACCACCTTTAGAATGCTTCATATCGTTGCAATCGCAGAATTGTGGCGGTGGAGCCAGAACGATATTCTCGGCACAGGATGCGTTTCCCGTTGCACCATTGCCGCCATTAGATGCAGCCATCATTTCCGTATCACTGTCCGCCTCAATGGGTGGTGGTAATTGCACTAAAGACACGGCGGCACGAGTTGCGCGCGCCATGGCAATGCTGGCGGCTTGCTTGCGCGTAAGCGAGTTATGACGCTGGAATGCTTTCGCCGGCGGACTGGGACTCAATTCGCCGTCATCTTCGCTGCGCTGTTCTTCTTCGGTGTCATGATCGTGGCTATTATTATTGTTGTTGTTGATGCTAATGTTGTGTTTGGTGCTGCCTACGGTAGTAATGGGTTCCTCATGCTTTCGCATGGAGGGTGGCCCTGTGATCTTGGATGCTATGGCAGGTGACAGCGCGGGCGCTAATTGCTTGCTAGATATTAGCAAAGTCTTCACTTTGGTTGCTGCTACTGTCGATGGGTTAGTTGGTTGCGACTGCTGCTGTTGTTGTTGTTGTTTTATTAGCGGAGTTATTTGTTTTGGGTTTACAACTGCAACCGAAAGCGTAGAAGGTTTCTTCTTGATGGTGTCTTGGTTTGTTGTCGGTTGAGCAGCATTTGTTGGAATCTCCTGATCACTACTGACGCCTGATGAAGAATTATCACCTTCTTCGTTGTGTTCTACTGCATTCGGCGGTGTACGTGAGTTGTTGTTGTTATTATTGGTTTGGTTTCCTATGTCGCTGCCATTTTGATTTTCCGGTTTGAGTAAATCGTTGGGATAAGATTTGGATGTCTTCAAATTGGTCCGAATCCGTTGTATTTCATCCACAGAGAAGGAATGTGAAATTGATCCTCCTGAACTGCTGCCACTGAAACAGGAGGAGAATGTAGTTTTGAAATTCAATTTTTAGCTGAAAGAACATACCTTGTATGACTGTTTCCACTTGTCTCGGGCATGTCTAGCAGGGCTATTTTCTCGTTTAGCTTTGTATTTCTCGCGACCAAAATCGAGTTCTCATCCTCGCCATCGGACTCACTGAGGCTATAATCTGGCTCTGGAATTGGTGGTGCTGGACCAGTTGGTAAAGGTGCACCATTTTGTGGATGCGAGTACTGTTGTTGAAGTTGTGGGTGATGCGCAGTATGTTGGCCAACGAATTGCCTTGTTGGCTGAGCGTACTGACACTTTTGAGCTCCAACTGATGGTTGTTGTTTCTGTTGTTGCTGTTGCAGTTGTTGCTGTTGGTGAACAAGCTGAGTTGTAGGTTGTGGCGGTGCTGGCGGTGGTTGCTGTGAAGCAGGTTGAGCGGCAGGGTTAGATGATTGACCTAATAGTTGTGGGTGGCGATTCTGTAAAAAATGATTTATATTAACAAAGTTTTAGTATAAAGGTACATACATAAAAAAAGTAATTTGGGGTTTACCTCTTGTGAAGCAGTTCGTCGCAGTTTCCATCCCACTACATTTCTGAGATCCTGAGGCGATGCGTACAACTTGGCATTGGCCGATGGATTGAAACTAGACGCAACGCCGTCTGCTGATCCACAGCTATCAGTGACATCGCCACGTTTCTGTAGTTTCTGTTGAAGCGTGATAGTGCTCTCGTACTCCGATGAGCAACGTGATACATCGACTTTCACCACCTGACCAACAGGAGGCGGTGGCGGTGGATGTGTTGGTGGTGGTAAATTCAATCGCTGCATAGATGCGTGTAATGTTGCGACATCATCTTGCGAATGATGACCTTTGCCGACAGCATTCCAAATCGATGAAGACGAATTGTTCAAATGCGAGTTTAAATCGGGCGTTGAATGGAATCGTTTCAAGTCACTACCTCCCGCTCCGATTGTCGGTATAGAACACGGTTTTCCACGCAGCGTTCCATTCTTATTTTTCTTGCGTTTCATATCAGCTACGCTGGCATACACCAATGGACCTTTCATTGGAGAGCCACTGCTTGGTGGTGAAGCAGCTCCACTATCGGTACCGGATTGGAATCTAGAGGTTGTCATCATAGTTGAATAGCGATTCATACCGTCCGCAGTTTCACCCTGTTGTCGTTGGAATAATTCCTCAAGCTCAGCAGCTGTGATCCGGCTTGACGTCGGACGAGCTTTAATACTCGCAGTACGTAGCTGCACTGGAGTGCTTGGATTTTGTGTTGGCGTTGTCGATATGGATTCAATTGAACTAGATTTCGCTGGAATGTCTTCGTCGTCTTTTTCGCCACCGTTTTCCAGGCCCGCAACCATTGACTTGGCACGGGCTCTACCGACACTGAGCGTAGTTTTTGGATCACGACGTGGTGGCATTGGTGCTGGCATTCGTCCACTTCCACCCATACCCGGTTGACCAAGGGACATTTTACGCGGAAGTGTCGAACATTGCCGTGCCGCTTGTGGCGTACTTGGACCTTGGTAATGTTGTATCTGAAATTGTTGATGTTGTTGTTGTGCTGCTGCGGCAGCCGCTGCAGCTGCAGATTGCATCTGAAGTGGAAATTGCGGTGAAATAACCGTCATCGAAACCAGCGCTCCCGACGATCGAATCATATCGACCACTTTTTCATGTGATGCTGCTCGGACATCTTCACCACCAATGGCAAGAAGAAAGTCACCTGGCCTCAGGCCAGCCATGTCGGCAACACCATTCGGATCTACATCGTCAAGGTATTGCAGAGCTGGAAATCTATCGGACGGTTTCAATTGCATCAGCGGTGATGAGGCCTTAGCTCCGCGGAGAATGAAACCGAAGCCACGCTTGGCTCGATGTAGAATGACAGTGCGTGGATCACCCATGGATCTGGAATGAAAAAGATGTCTAAAGTGAGATGCCGTAAAATCAATTCTCAGTTCTATAAATGAATGTGTTAACTTACGGTTTCTTCATCCTTGGCGCTGTCGCACTATTATAATGACCACTCCCACCATTGCTTGTCGGCACTTGAGGTCGCTGCATTCCCGGTGATCCTTGATACTGTTGCTGTTGGTTTTGTTGTTGGTGCTGTTGTTGTTGTTGTTGCTGCTGCTGCTGCTGTTGCTGTTGGTGATGTGAATGCGAAATACTCGTCGCTGTTGAAACATTCGTTATATTCTTTTGGCGAATATTCACCTCTTGAACACATTCAACTGGGAAAAATCCTGATGCATTAGTGCCACGCACATAACCCTCCAACAAGCCACAGTCTGTCGATCCGACAACCTCAATCACATCCCCCGGTTGCAATCGAATATGTCCCACCAAATTGCCAGGATATGGTTCCATACATACCACCGTTGTACTGGGGTGACCAATGCTACATGCCGCACTATCAGAGTTTGTTCCCACTCCAGAAGAGTCACTGATTATGTCACTGGTGTCACCGAGACTTTTATCTATAAACCGAAGAGATAAAGAAATTGAGAAATTTTAAAGGATACTCTTCTTCACATCTGTCCTTAATGCTGTGCCAACTTTATGTGTTGGCACATCTCCAATAACATTTTCAGGATGAAATTACATGCAACCTCTGAACGAATAGAAAAAGGATAAAAAAAATATTGACATAGATGCTATTAAATAAATTCAGTGCACGTTGCTGGAGCATGCATGATGAAGTATGAGAATCAGTAGTGGCAGTAGAAATACCTTTATGTGTCTGCGAATGGTTGTACAAGTACTTATCCGAAATCCAAAAAAGTAATGACCTAATATTTGGCATCAGTTGCCGTTTTATGAGAGCTTATCGGAAAAACAATTTGGGAAACATGCAATTTGGAGAATGTCTGTGGTTGGTCATGGTAGCAAAATGCAGAAGAGTTGCGAATATCGCTGATGTAACTTTGCATTTTAAGAAAACGTGCTTTTTATAGGCTACAATTGGAAGAGTGAGATAGAAAGCACAGATAGTTGCCTTTTGGAGCAAACAAAAGCTATCAATATCAACTCGAATCATTTCCTGGTATTGTAAAGGGATAGTATCGAATGGATGAGAATATGTAATGTCTGTTTAAGTAGAAACCAGATTTCGATGAAACGTTTCGATCGAATGTCTCCAGAGGCAGCCAAGGTAAATGATGACAGGGACAAAGATTGATTTCTGGAATGTGAAGACTTTCATAATTTTCTCTTCGACCTTGATAAAAAGCGACGAGCACTCAAGAACAACAAATGGGTAGGATTTGATAGTCATCGGACATCGGCTGTACTTTTCCTTCCACAGAGTCTTCAGAGTCTAAGAGCTTTCCCGAAGAGTGAACCTGTGTCGATAAATATCAATTATTATGCAATGCGGTAAAGTCAAGTCAACGTTCGGAATGCTGTACAAGAGCTAGAAAATCGGTTCTGTTGACAGCTATTGGGATGCAAATGAGTGCAGCACAAGAAAGTTGCAATCACTTGTGAATCGGTGTCTTACGAAACATTTTAAGGATATTCTAGTTGTGCTGCATTTCAAATGAAGATCTTTACTTGAGAACGGATCCATTCAACGTGGATAGATCACACTTTTCGAAAGCGCGATAATTGCAAAACTAGCCATACGAGCGATGGAACCACTTTGTTAAGGATGACAGAAGACCTGGCCGATCGAGAAATACATGCCGCAGGACAAGTTTGTCGAAGCCCTACAACTGGGAAAGAGTTGCTAAGCATGATCAAGTAAACTTAAGAAAGTTTAAGGCTCTTCCGCAGTTAGGTTAGGTTAAGTTAAAAAGGTAGATGCATCGCGTGGTGCAGCCTTCAATCGGATCTCTAATGGATCCATTATGTTTCTCTGTCGTGGAATGTCCATTCTGAAAATATAAGAAAGAGTGGAAGGGTCTAGATGAGTGCAGTTACAAACGTTCGCCCTCCCTGAACCATCCCGAATTCGTCGCGAATTTTAGAATGGCTTTTGGTGGCTTGTTGGACAGCTCGCCCAGGCGGTTGAAATTATATTCACCGAGGGCCGTCTTCCTTGTTCTATATAGGCTGGGACATTCGCATAGGAAGTGGGTTGTATTCTCTTCCGTGTCTGTATTACCGCAGCCTCTGCATAGTTCGTCTGTACTAAGACACATTCTTCTACGGTGGGCCGCTAGTAGGTTGTGGCCTGTGATGATTTCTATGAAGAGAGCTAAGTTTGATCTGTTTAGAGCAAGAATGTGTCCCGTTTTATCTTGTCGATATTTGTCCAGAGTCTCCTGGAGGTGCGGCATGATGAGAGTGCGCTCCATCTCTTATCAGCTTGTCTATGAAAGTCTAGTGCAATGCTCGATTTAACGAGAGCTAGGGGGGGAAAGAACTGAATGATCGACAACTGATAGGCCCTGTTCCGATCTTCCGCAGCAAGCTACATAAAACATTCTTACACTAGTCATAACTGGCAATGTTGCATTGTTGCTTCGAGCAGAACGATTTATCGTCTTGAGTCGCTATCGCTATCATGCGACTTCTTCAATCTCGTGCTAGAAAAACATACAGAACAGGACGGTCGTTAACACAGAAGTCACTATCATTTACAAATCTGTTTAGCGGCAGACAATATTGACATCATCGAACGCTCTCAGCGTGCTGTCATAGAGGCTTTCATGGAAATCGAAGATGAAGCGACAAAAGTTGGTAAGGGATACAACCAATTTATGAACAAACAAAGCAACATCAATCCATGATAGAACGTCATTGTTAACAAGTATAACTTCGAAGTAGTAAAGGAGTTCATCTACGTTTTTCGGAATAAACATCATCTCCACAAATGACACCCTTGTGGAGATTTGACAAAGAATAACCTTAGAAAACTGCTCCTACTTCGTTTAGGCAAAAGAACTGAGTTAAAAACTCCTTTTTCGACGGACAGAAATGATGCTCTACACTTTTACAGAATGAAACACCTATAAACTGTATCAAGATGAGGATGTAGCCCTTAAAGGCAAAATATGTCGAGTACATTGCTTTGGCCACATTGAGCGAATGGGCAGAAATGCTCCAACGAAGAGGGTATTTGAATCCCAACCCTCCAGTTCCAGACGAAAAAAAAACATCTGTTACAAATACTAATCGATTGCGTATGCCAGAAGAACTGGCCCTGAATCAGAGAGGTTAGGTGCTGCACTGTTTCAGACAGAGGCTCAGGTCAGGAACCTTGTAAGTTAAATTAGTAAGTTTGCCTGAGTTCATCAGGAAAGAAGCAAACTTGAAACAAAGCTCAACTTGTTTCATATGGCCTAGACATACACATAAAACTATTGCTTTTGCTTGTAATGTAACCCTATCTAGTAAAACTTGGCATTCCTCGGAAAGGAAGTTTAAAATTACAATTTCACTTGTTTTGCGAAATCTATCGCTTGAGTGCAATAGCAATCGTGCATAATGAATAATAAATTCCCACATTTCTTGGTAATGGGGCAGTTTTGTAAAGTTCCAATAACTTTTATTCTTAATAAAGAAATAGTTTTCTGTTTCCACCTGAAACAAATTGAACGCATAAAAAACAATATGAACTGCACAAGCCCCGATCGTGAATAAACCCCCAATCATCATCATCGTCACGTTTAAATTAAATAAAAACTAAAGTTCCAAACAAGTCTTTTAAATAAATTTAATAAAAAAAAAAACATATAAAAGAAAAAAGAATAAGATACCTGTGACAATGCTGATATCATCCTCATGTGATCGATGGCCCGATGATCCTTCGGACAAACTTGAGCTGGCCGAGCTGTATGGCATATGTTCTGACGGGCATGGAGATGGTGGACCACATGAGCTATTTCGCGTTAGTGTACCCATTAGACTATCGCCACCGTTTAGGTTACCATTGCCTGTCATCCATCCAACTCCAGAACGACGTTTCGGATTGTAACGCGGCGGACCACGGAAGGGTACTATATTTGGGTAAGAGAGAGGAGTTCGCAAATTTTTTTTTTGTTTTTTTTTTTCTGTTTCAACCAAATATTTCTTTCGATTTAATTAATTTACATTTACAGACGATAGTTTTATTTTTATTTTTTTTTTAAATTGCTTGTCGTTTTAGTTAAGCTAATTATTTAAATTAATAAACACAAATCAAAACTACTTAAAATAAATTAGAAAACAAAACAAACAAATTGGAAACAAATTAATAATCACACTTCACACACGATCGGATTGCAAGTCTGCTGGAGCTCCATAGTGCAGAGTTTGCAATAAATCGATTTGCTTGCTAGCCGCTTTGCTAGAAGGCGTCGAACTGACTTTGTTTATCGATTAATCGGTGCAGGCGCACAGTACGTGCGATAATTCATGGAAAAAGTGTTTCAAGTGAATTTAGATTTTTCTGTTCCGTTTACGTTTATTTTTACCCTTCTCAAGTCGGGTTCGATATACATTTTAAGGTCGGAGTGGTTTCAAAGAAGTTCCACTTCTGGGGTGCGTACTGTGTTGCACGTAAACTTTTGCGGAACAGTCTTTGTTTGTGTAGGGTGGGCTAAATAAAGTTTTATGACTTTGAACGATGAACAATTTATTATGATTTATTGTTTGTCAATTTACATTAAACATTTTGTAAGTGCAATTCAGAAGTCGGATATGTATATAAAAGAATTGCGATATTTTTCTTGGAAAATTGGAGAACTGACTTTCTAAGAAAGTTCACTACTTTTCAATAGAAACGAGCAAGCCTACATAGAGAAGGAAGATGATTTTATGAGTTCCTAGGCAAAACTAACGAGTATCCATAAGGAGTATGAATTCGGTTATTTTTATCCATGAAAAGGAACTTAAACTACTTAATAACATTTGCGGAAACGGACTTTGATTAATCGACTTTGAGACGGGGCTAAACATCTTAGCAGCTTGCTGTATAACCTTACAAGCAGATATGAACTGTTTTCGGTGGTTTTCTGAAGATGGAAAGGTTTGCATAGACGCTTCAGCGGTAATGACTTTGTTAAAAGTGTTAGAATACACGTGACACGTGAAGTTCCGGAGATAAAGCCGAAGATGGATATCTCGACTTATGGGGCGTGTATAGTTGGAAAAGAAAGCATCATAACCCCTTGAGCGGAAATGAATTATACAAAAATAAAAAAGCAACTTGACGAGCTAAACTGGTGGCAGTTAGCTTAGGCTTATTCGTCTCGTGATCCTTACTGGTTGAAACAATAATAATAATCTAGGAGAAATAGAATAGTAAACACAACTTTTAAAACCCTTTAAGAACAAATCAAATAAAAAGGAAACGTTTCACAACGATAAGCGTGATTGAGAAGCTCTAATTTCAGTGTCAAGCGCGAGAGCATTGACTAAATAAATGAGAAAACACTGTCGTACGGAGAGAACCAAAGATTCTTAGAATGGACAAAACTATGATCGCACATTTGGAGATGTAATTGTGTATTATGTGTGAAAAGTAAAGGAAAAAACAGTCAGAGTTTGATTTAATGTTTCTACAACATATTCTATATTTCATTACACAACAGTAAGGGCCTAACAAACATCGATATAGTTAACAGTAAGTTGAGGTTAAGACAACAATTTTTAACTTTAGAGGTTTTCAGAGTATCACGTCAAGATTTCACTTCATTGGGACGACTAGATCGTAGGGTTGAATCCTGAGGAACATCATTTGTGGTGGAAAGATCCAATGTTGTTTTCCAAAAATGGTTAGAAGAGATAGGTTTATTGCTCAAGGGATTACTAATGTTGATACATTCAATCGAGTGTCAAGAAACTTTAACTTTGATTTCGGTAGGTTATAGTTTGACCGAAGATAGGCTTATGAGTTGATAAGCTCATGATTAAAACAATTTTTTTTTTTTAATAAATAATAAAACAGTGGTCGCCGTGACTTAGTAGATGGTGCGTTGGACACAGGTTCGAGTCAGCAAAACAACAAAACGCAGCACCACCTATCGTCAATGACAAAACTTAGAGAGTATATAGATGAAGAGTAGGTGAGGAGGCAACCACCAGTTCACTTGTTTAATAGTGTTGATGACTGGCGCTAAGTTTATTTTGTTGCTTTGGTTTAAAAATTGCATTGGTCAACAAAAATTACATTTCGTTTCTACTACCCATATACACTGACTATTTTGTTTTGAAAAATTAACATTTAAACATTTAGTGTGTTTTAGTTACTTACGTTTGCAAATACATTTCCTAGTTTATTCCGAGCCACGACTATATAAAAACTCTAATGTCTAGAAATTGTAACATATACACTAAAAAAAAAATCAATCAAATAACAATGAACATTTACCGAACATCTAACATTTACGCAATAAAGAAAATATAATAAAATATATTTACGGGTATGTAAACATACAAATTTTTATATAAATTTTGTTTAGAAGTTCCGATTGCAACATGACAAGCAATCTATTTAGGTAGAGATGTTGAAAAGTGCAAATATGAAATGAAATTATGCAATAATCTAAGTCTAAGTCAAACTCAAAAGTTCGGGGAACACATTCAATTAATATTTTATGCTTGGGAATTACGAGCAAATACGATCAGAAATGATGAAGAAGAAGGGATGAAAATTTATGCATAAATAAAATAAATAAAATATAATTTAATCTTTTAAATAAATTAAATAAATTTCGGAACTGTAATCACGGAAGATTAGAATATAGTCATTCAATTATCTTTTGTCGATCAAAGAATACAAAAGGGTAGTGTTTTCACCCCTTAACTGTGATTAATGGTCACAAGAAAAACAAAGTTTTGGTAAGACTTAATCAGATATAATCTATCTGTATGACATCTGTGGTGTAAGCATGCTTGGAACAGCCAAAATAGAGTGTCACACCATCATGAAGAAAGGACCTATGTCTACCCTCGAAAAAATCCTGTGACATGACGATAGCCGCGGGTAACTGTACGAGGTGACAGAAGAGACATAATAGATAAACCTTCTAGTGTAAAACTAGAGCAATACCAAAAAAACAAAGGAAATGAAAACCCTGTGTAGTTAGGAGCGACCACTTAGCTTGAGGAAGTCGAAAAGTTTCATAAGATCTGGCTTCAATCCTGGAATACAGAATTTATTCAAATAGTGAATCACATCATGTCACCGACTTGCAGCAACATTTCCAGAAACTGGAAATAGGAAAAGAAAGCTCATATCCGGTCGATGAACCTGGATTAGTTTGGCGTAGCTATAAAAAAGTTAAAGAACAATAAAGCCACCGGTCCCGATAACTTCCAGCTACAACTTCGAAGTAATACCTCGCAGTTGACGTAAACTATAGTGGCCCCGGTGTAGTGGTTGGCATCATCGCTTGTTACGCTGGAGGGCCCAGATTCAACTCCTGATGCTAAGAAAGTCGAGTAGGCATAACAATCTCAGTAGGATGGTTATATGGCTTGAAAAGTTGATCGTACTTAGAAATGATAGTGACACCAGGATGTTAGAAAGAAAAACTGTGAATTTTAAGCAATGACAACAACACCAAAAAGATTCTTTGAATTATTTTGGATACCACCCTCGGAGACAAGACTGCAACCTAATACCATCTGAGGTTTAGAAACCACTACACCAAAACTGATGACGTGTGAATAAAATCCTTAGGGTATTTATAACTTTTTGTGTGCAAATGAGTTATACAAAAAGAAGACATTTCAAGAATAACACTTTAGGGATGATCCGGCGAACAGCCCCAGAAAATCACTGCTACTTCGGTTTTGTAAAACATTTGAAGTCAAAGACCCTAAAGACCTTGATGCTCTACAAAACACTGATCCTGCCAGGTCTGCTGTATGGCGCTGCGTACTAGAAAATAAACAGGGCCGATATTGGATTTGTTCAAAAGAGACCGAAAGGAAAAAAGAAACATACTTGACCTAGCTCATAGGCAGCCAGGGCCTAGCTTCATTCATATTCATTCGCACGAATGAAAGGGACTAACAGTTTCATTGCCGGCTTCCAACGGCAACTACGATGGTTGCAGTCTTTAATTAATAAAAGCACGCATCACAATTGGTCCACAAGGACTTATTTAAGTGTGGTGAGGTTGCACAATTTCTCGCTTTGTTGAGTCGTAGGACATAAAGTCATATTGGAAAACATACGATCGTATATACTTAGCGATAGCCAGCCACAAGCTACTGGTGGCAATAGGATGCGCTTAGTATTATTTTATTTTTTTTTCCCGAGGGTGGGTGGAAAATCTTACATAGACACTATGAGGATAGTGTCTCATAGTAGTGCCAGATTCCTACTGACTGAAAACACCTCCCTTTGATTTAAGTTCGTTTGATATTGCAACTAAGTTAAAACTTATCAAGCAATTTTTTTATCACGAAATAAAACGTTTGGCAGGTTACTTTCCAATGAAAGATCCTGCATGTTCCGCAATTTAATCGCGGTTAGTTCTTATCTCGCCAAGTCGCTAGGTTTTGTTCTTTGTAGTCGGCTTAGTATAATTGACCTTTGCGGGGTAAATTCGAATTTTGAAATTTTAATTGGATATGGCTAGATAGAAACAGACGAGAACCACACACATTTTCCCCTACAAATGCATATGCCTCAGCGGAATCAAAAAAATAACCCACGGTGTATGTTTCTTTCATCACCCGGGAAAATTATCAATAAAGTTATTAAAGGGACGGTTTTATCACAGTAAAGCTAGAAGTGGCTCCAGTTTATGGATCCTGACTAAAAGTAAGTGTCTTTTTCCTTCTCATCCTTAAGCGAATGCGCTCAAACGTATTCATTGAGATCACACCACGTAGTCAATCTAACTTTTAACCTAAATAACTTATGTACAATATATTCCCTTAAGCTAACATTGAAGCCAATTTTGGTTTAATGTTATAATGTTGTATTGTTGCTAAATTCATATGTAGTTTAATCTTATGAGTTTTTCTATTATTTAATCTCGATTCCTTAGGTTTACTTGATTTTTAGAAAACAAAAGTTTGTTAAAATGATTTGATTTGATGAGAAAAAATAATGTAAACAAAATTATCAAACATAAACAACCAAATTTTGTTTTGAAATAAAATATGTATAAAGAAACTTATCGTCTAACAAAACGACAAACAATCAAAAATAAATAAAAATTTAAAACAAAAATGCAACCAAATTATATAATTTGTATTTTCATGTAAAACAATGCAAATATAGTATTTATAATAAAATTATTGTAACGATCAACAATTAACTTTGAAATGCATATAACAATGAATTTATAAAACGTTCATGAATAATTTATTTTTTATATTTTATGTAAGAAAATCGAATGAAATATTGCATATAAATATTATATTTAAGATTTTACTTACCAATATCATCAGTTTTATAATTTTGTATAACTTCAGCTAGTTCAAGATTACCAGCAATAACTGCTACCTATTTTAACAAGATACAAATTAATTACAAATTATTTTATTATGTTTCATTAAATATATAAACAACACTTATATCTCTTTTTACACAAAAAAAAAACCGATTTTCTAAAAAAAAATATATCAGATTTTATATATATTTGTTAAATTTAACAAGTGGTGAACATTTTAACAAGCTTTCACTTTTGAGACTTTTAAGTTAAAAACTTCTGGCAAAAAGAGCTCTTCACGTTTTGCTTATTCAACAATTATAAAACAAATTTGGGAAGAGACTGGAACCTATTGAATATTAGGATTTAGCTGGGACATTTTTAAGGCTGGGTTATAATGGTTGCCAGCATGTGAAGCCAGCAGGCTTAGACCTGTGAGAAGTACATATATTGTGTTACCATATAATCTTGAGAGGTTTCGTAGACCTGCTGGAGGGAAAGTGGCTGCCAGCTTAAGCCAATGAAAGATCAGTTGTGATGTGGTAACACATGGATCTAGGAGAGATTCTCTTTAATTACGTGTTGAACCAATTTGAGCTTCTGATGAAGCCTAGGAGGTATCTGTTATCTATATTTATCACATTGACCAAGTTATTATAGTAAAAGGCTCATAAATGAAGTTTTCTTTTGCCTGAGAGAGCTGGACAAATACAAAGAAGGTGCAGAATACTTTTCTCCTCTTTTTTATCCTTACAGCTTCAGCAAACATCGTTTGAGTATAAGCCAAGCCTTGTAATGCTGTTATGCAATCTGTTGAGAGAAATTAAATTCTAACAGCGTTTCAGATCTATCTTTGGTCAAATTCGTTTTGTCAGTAGATACGTTGCACCACTTGTCTACCTAAGATTTTGTCTTTCGATAGCATCCAGCTTAGGTACATTTTTTTGGTAGAAGGGGCATAGTTTTACTACATAAACATCCTTGCTGCTTGGTTGGGCGAAAAGATGTGGATTGTGGATATCTATGGCAGATTTCAAAATTTTCTTAAGCCAAGATAAAACTTCTTTAAAAGCCAATATTTTCTTTCTGAACACGCTACAATGATTTGGAAGACGGAAAGGGATGCTAAGATTAAGCCTGTCACAGAAAATGCCTCGAGTTCATTGTTTTTTTTCCAGAAATATGTACATGTTCCTCCCAGAATGACCTGGAAGGGTTTCGCTAAGGTTTCATTAGAAAAGAGACTTAGTCTTGTTGCTCGATTGGCTGTTGTGTTGATGTGTAAGTTTTTAAGCGAGTCTAGCCACAAGTAGATAGCAAGTTGCTAGTTATTAACAACAAAGTCTCCATCTACTGGCTTTCCGGACACAAGGACATTGAAGGCACGTTAGACAATGAGCTCAATCGACGTAAATATACTATTCTTTGTGCTGCGGCTCATCCATCAACTACACAAAAGTTGGAGATCAACTCATGAGAATCAGAAGAAGCTCTCAAATTAGAACTCAACTTCTAGATTTTGTCAATCAAAAGAGTAAACGCAGTCAAAGTCAAAGCAAGTGTGATGCTGAGCTCTTATTTGAGAAACTCTGGGCACTCAACTACCATATTAAAAAGCTGAACATAAGTCGGACATGTTTCGACTCCACTTGAAAAATCAAGAAATAGCGGGGCGAACGTTTCACCAGAGCTCGAAACAGACAAACAAACTTTGACAGGCCCACGTTATAACTTTGCCTTGCCTAAAGACGTAATGAAATGAAACAAATTCTTAAAAAACTGTAGCTATATACTTTGTTTTGATTAAACAATTCGGATGCTCAGCTTAGTAACTCTTCAGCATTATTGTATTGCACTAAGTGTTGGAAAACAGCACGCTCAGTAACAAGGAATATGGTATGGAGATCTTTATATATTAAAGTATTGAATTCATGACAAGGTCAGTGTGTATCTTCCTCGACGGACAGTGAGCATTCGATCACGGAATCGTATCTGTATGAAACGACAATATCTGCAGTTTTCAACGAAAATACTAAGCTCACTTTTGAAAGACAACCAACGACCACTTGCTCTTTACAACAGCTTTTTGTGCGTGACAGAGAAGAGAGCAGCTTACTTCAGGCCACGATGCTTTATATCCAAACGTTGAATTGAAGACCGCGGAATTATATTTGATAATAGATACCCTTTATGTTTGACTTGCTTTTATCCTCGTTGTTTTTATATATTTACTCCTTCTATATAAAATATAATTTAAATACTAAATGTGTAAAATAAATACAAAAAAAAAGGAAACCAATAGCTTTTAACCAAAGAAGTTATAAAGAACTAAAATCCAACCACTTTTTTTTTTACACACTAAACCAACCACAATCTAATAAAATTATAAGAAATTAAAAAAAAAGGATAAGAATAATTTTTTTTTGTATTAATATTTAATAGATAGAAATAAATACCTGATAGGGAGTTTGATTTGCATAGTTAAGAGCCTCACGTTGGGCACCCCGAAAAAGAAGCATTCTAGCGCAAGCCTCTTGGTTGTTAACAGCGCATACATGCAATGGTGTATTACCGGAAGCGTTACGGCCATCCATGTCCGCACCATAAAACAATAAATGTTCCAAATGGTGGACTAGACCATGTCGGCATGCCTAATATTATATAATTATATAGAAATTATTTTTTTTTGAAGAAAAATTAAAAGGGAAACTTTTTTTTTTTTAAAATAGTTTAAAGTTTAAGTGGAAAGTTTGTTTATTGAAAAAATAAAAACCATAAGTTTCTAACGTAAGTACCGTCTAAATACAAGAGAACTACTTTTAAATTTGAATTAATATTCCATCACCAAATATTGTTATTTAAAAAAAGTAAACTACAAGAATATGTTGCTTTTTGAATTTAATTTACTATTTAAATTAATTAATTAGTGATGTAGAAAAGAAGAGCAGAAAAACGTGCAAAGACTTTAGCAAAACAAGAAAACCAATGTAAGTTTCCTGCAAGAAAAACGATAAAAGAACGTCGCTATCGACAGTTCGGAATAAATTTACCTTATGCGGGCCGAGGGCTTTGCCGAGGATAAAAAAGGATAAAAAGCTGGTTTTTTATGGGTCGAGAATTCACTTAAGTATAGTAAGCTAGGACCGATATTGGAACTGTCCAGCCTTTCTCCAGGGCGGTGGGAGGGGCCGTCCGCCCCGAGAGGCAGACTAATAGGGGGTGCCACCAGTAATAGCAAAATAACTATTTTGCACATGCAAGTGTGTGTTTATTGAACTTAATGAAGATAGTCTTGACATTAACCTTTGCCGGGCTCAGGGATATGATAATGCTGCGACTATGGCGGGTATTCATGAAGGAGTTCAGAAATTAATTCCGGAAATTAATCCAAAAGCTTTGTTTACGCCATGTGCAAACCATTCTTTAAATCATTCTTCACTCTTTGGGAAGCACTCCTTCAAGTACAACGTTTTTTTAAGACAGTGGAAAGACTTTACACATTTTTCTCAGCATCAACGCATCGTTGGGATATTCTCATAAAAAATGTAGGTGTATCAGTCAAGAGACTTGTAGACACTAGATGGAGGGCTCATCACGTGGCTGTTAAGCCATTGAAGGAAAATTTCGTGAAGATAGGTTCAACTCTTAAACTCCTTTGTGATCCTCAAAAGGAACATTTGGATACAAGAGGTGCTGCATCCATACTCTAATCTCCTGTATGCGGCTTTACGATTTGGTGTTATCTTTCATTCTGGTGCGATATTTTAGAAGAAGTTGTTGAGCACAGATACTTGCAAAAATCTGGGCTCACTCTAGAAAAAAGTTTAATAAAACTTAAGGCACTCGCGAGTTTTCTTCATGAACATCGTGATGAGACCATGAAAAAGGCCATAATATACGCAAGAGAACAATGTACTGTGCTAGAAATTTCAATTGAAAGGCGGGGAAGAACAAAAAAGAAGAAAATTATGCCAGGCGAAAAGGCTCAAGATGCTGGTTTAACGTTGGAAGAGGAAACACGATGATCCATGTTAGAATGTCAGGATACATTTTACTCTGAACTTTTTCATCGGTCAAAGGCCATGACGCAAGACATTGCGTCAGTTTTGTCAGCTCTTCAACCGAAAATATTGCTGTATGGAACGGAAAAAGAACTGCGTGCTGGTGTTCCAATGCTTACCTCGACATTTAGAGAACTAACAGACAGCAGTATCATATTGGAAATGGGGAGAATACGGCGTCACATAATAGCTGCAAAAATAAATTTAAAAGATGTAGAAATTTTGACAGTCTTTGAATTTTTAAGCTTCATTGTTAAGTGGGACTTTTCAGACTCCTTACCGAATCTGTCATTGGCGATGGGAATTTATTTAACAATTTGCGTCTCAGTGACATCGTGTGAACGAAGCTTTTCAAAATTAATATTAATTAAGACTTATCTAAGATCAACAATGAGCCAAAATAGGTTGACTAATCTGGCTTTACTTTCAATCGAAAAGGAGGACACAAAAATTATGATTTAAATGATTTAATCGAAACATTCAGTGCAATAAAAGCTCGAAAGCACCTTTAAATCAAATCGTTGTTCGTGTTTTTTCTTAAATTTTTTAAGAGGTGTAAGCTTGCTTTACCGCCCCGGGTGCCACTGCCTCTAAGTCCGCCCCTGCCTTTCTCTTCTTTAAACACCTCGGCCAGCTTAAATTTTTCATTAAATTTCATCTTAAAATATTCAAATAGCAACATGTCACAAACCGTATTTAGAAATAAAAATAAAATTAACTGTATTTTACCTTTACTGTGCGTAGTTATTTTAACAAAAAAAAAAAATAATAATTTAATAAACTTTCCTCAAAACAAACATCAAACGTCCACCGATCTTATTTCAAAATCATGTGCTCGAAATCTCACTTGGAATCACTTAAAGTTTTTTTTATATGACTTACCTGATGCACTTCCTGCCAACCTTGATTATCCTGAATGCCAAGCGTTGCATGATCATGCAACAGACTTTCCGTAATTTTAGGATCACATTTTTTCGTTACCGAGATGTACAATGGAGTTATGCCGCGTCCATCCTTATAATTGGGTGATGCACCAAGTTCCAAGAGGGTGCTGCAATTGGACAAACAAAATTACCAGAACGTCTAAATCTAATTAGTACAAGTTTTCGTCACAAAAAACCACACACACACAAACGAAAATGGGTTAAAACTTTTTGTTAAGTCTCTTTTCGTCGGGTATATTTAAACTGATTAAACAGTTACTTCACCAAGTTTGGACAACTTTAACTAAAGTCTCAACACCACTAGAAGCAGTTCAAGTTGAAACACTTGAAAGGTATCTATGGTATGCGTATATGGTCAACACTTTTTGGAATTGCTGCAATAAAAACATGGCTTTTGGTTTGGCACTTGTCGACTTGTTTCGTTCGCACTCTCGTGCGGTACACATTCTAAATTAAGACAAAATTAACTTCCATCAAGTTGGCGATTAATTAGGCGATAAGTACTGTATAGGCCAATAAAAAAATAAACCGTCAACAAGTAAACCACCCATTAATCCATTGACCAAGAGTAGAAAAGGCGTTGTATTATTCAATGGGTGCAACACCAGATATGGTGTGTCGTGTGTGGTTTTTCGTCAGCTTTTTTTGGGATATGACAGAAATTGTATTTTATACTTACGTTACAGCTTCTAGGGAGTCCTTTTCGACAGCCTTGTGTAGAGCAGTTGCTCCATCCTTTGTTCGATAGTCCAGCAAAGCACCACCATTAACTAGTGAAATGAGTAATTTATTTGGTTTTTTAGCTCCGGTTGCCACAGTCAGTGGAGTTTCACCACTTTCGGGACAATGAAAATTCGGGTCCAGCCCTTTGGCGCACATTTTGGCGACTTTCTCCACATGACCACCATTGATGCATTCGAGAAATCGTCGAAGATTCGCTCGAGTATGCAATGCTTTCAGTTGGCGTTCATCCAGATTGAGCATCTTGTAGACACGTCTTTTGTATTTTAACTAAAAAATAATAGAATTAAGAGGTTAGGTTCAAAAAGTATCTCTACAATTTTGGGGATGAGAAATGGATTGTCTACAACAACGATGTAAGGGCAGGAGGGCAAAAGGAAGAATCTTAGAGTTCTGCCTGGACGCGCACACTGCCACTTGAACAAACACCTACATAATCATAATCAGAATCAGAGAATCTCTACGCATCCTTACGAAATTTCTTGACCTTTTTCAACTCAGAAAGAGAATCATTGGGGCCGAAGTTATCCCAAAGAAATAGCTTGCTGCCATACATTCAGAAACTTTCCTTAAATTCCTAACATCCTTTGGTACGGAAAAAACTCACCTAGAACCTGTAGGTTAAAGTGGCAGGCTGTATTAATGAAACCACATTTAGACCAAAGAAGGTCCTTTTTGATGCCACATAGATCTGTAGTTCCTTCCGAAAAAACTATCCGCAGAGCCAGCCAGAGCTTACTTTAAAGCACTGGGGAGGCTGCATATGCCTTTGTCAACTAGATGAGCTGCCTTCTAACCAGGATCTTCTTTGAGCTGAAGGAGCTAGTTACGTACAGAGAAGGTGAACAATCGTCTTTTCCTCCTGCTCGGTCCATACAGCTTCTACAAAAATCATTATCGAGGAGGCCCTGCCTATTGGCGTGCCAGCCGATACTGCAGTGTTCCGTTATAATACCCACTATGGTACTTATAAGGAACCCTTTTCTGTCTGATAAGACAGTGAGAACTTTTCTGATCCAGCTTTGGTTAAGTCTGTTTGGTAATGAAGCTAATGGACCCATCTATCCACCTGCGTTTGGTGATGTCGGTCGCGTTTCTTTTAATAAACAGCCTACAAGTGCTGAGAGGTATATTTAGATTCCCCTTTTGTGGTGGAATCGATAGAGTTGTACTCTTTCTGGTGACTTTATCGGCCATGCAATTGCCTGGAATGTCCCTATATCCTGGCACCCATATAAGGTGCATTTCGAATTATTCAGCCATCTCTTTACGATACAAGCCGCAACTTAGGGCTGTTTTTGAGTTAAAGGTGACAGATTCTAGGGATTTGATTGTAGCCAAACTATCAGTGAAAAGTCTCAGCCACGATAGGGGCTCTTTGATTACCATTATTTCAGCTTTTGAGGACGCAAATGGAAGGAAATAACCAAGGAAGGAACCAATAAAGGTAGTCGTGCGTAGATTAAAAAAAAAAAAACAATACTGAAAGGTCCTCAGTTCCAAGATGGAACTTCGACCAAGAACCTTATAAATTAACAAAAATTCTCCTGACCACAACAAACACCTAAAAGTTTTCCTAAATCCCAACAATAAACAACAGCCGCAAAACCAATTAGTTTAAACATCAGTGCAACTTCGAAACACCTCTTGAAGTCCTTTAAGTAATTTCTAGGTTCAATAAGGAAAAAGTTTGTCCTAAAAAAAACAAAAACTTTTCGAAATCATTTCACCCTGTTATGCGTGCAATCTAAAAACTTGTTCCAATAAACTTTCAAACTCACCTCTAAATATCCGACCGGACCATTAAATGGATAATCTCCCAAACGACGTTCTTCGTCGAGAAACTTTCCTGCTTTACCGTTTGATGGCGGGCAAAATAGTCCATAGTTGAAGCTTTCCTTAAGTTCCTGAAACGAAAAGAGGAAAAAAAATTGTTTAAAGTTAAAATTCGATTAAAAAATGCAAATTGCGGATCATCAATCCCTTAAAAGTTTTTATTCTTGCTGACAATAATAGTATTCACTAGTCCTTACCCTCCTCCAAAAACCACAGCCATTGTGCAATCAATAGAAAAATGGTTGCAGCCTCAATCATACGCAGCTACAAACCCAGAAACCCAAACGCCTTTTGTAAGATTTGCAGAGTAGATGCATTTGAAGTGCCATTGTGTTCCGTTATTTTTTTTTCTTTATATTTCTCAACCGAGGACTCTTCAAGAGCTCCTCCTCGTTTTGGCCAGAACACCATAGGCGTTGTCTTATTCACTTGACCCATAAAGTTTTCGACTGCTTTAATCGTAAAAGAGGAGGAATAATACTTGAGCCACTTTAATGTGATGTATCTACGCGGAAGGAATGTAGGAAAAGCCTGAGAGTCTGTATGTGAATTGGTGTATGCTCCTCACATGGTTTTATTTGAGTTTGCGAGTGGAGGGAACGAGGGGAGTAATTATATCGCTGAAATATAATGATAATGGAACGGAGATGCGCTGTCAATTTTGTAAATGTGTTTTTTAGGAAACGAATTAAATGTACGAATTAAGGAAGGACTATCAAATGAAAGTGGATATACAAGTGCAGTACTTAACAGATTTTGGGAAACTCATTTAATATGGTACCACGCAGTTTGGTTTTAATGGCCTAGCAACTTAAATATTTTATTTAAAATGACACAAATAGAGGTACATAAATACAGGCAAATGCATGTCCTTGACAGAACATACCTTTACTCAGCAGTGTACGCAAGGGGTTCTTTGGATGCAAGTACCCTTAAAGAGTTATTTGTTCGAAATATCGGTCTTCCAAACTCCATAACAAGAAGCCCTGATAAGCTTGCAGAGACTTAAGCTAGTTTTGAAGTTGTCCTCCAGAAAAGAGGTGGTTGATTGTGATACCACTGTGAGTGCTAGAGTTGAGAACTCCAGTCTACATATGCAACCATTTAGATTTCCTAACAGAACAGTTTGGATTTACCGGACAAGCAATGTTTAGATCATTTAGATCCTTGAAGATGTACTGATCTAAGAAGGTTTTCCTGCTTTCCTTTCTCTTTCCCTTTCTCATCTTTGTGGCTCCTGCAAAAGCATGTCTGCCTAGGATACAATGACCTGATAGGACGTTAGTTTACTTTAAACGCATGTCTCTTTTAAGTCGAATTAATGCTTTCGATCTTTTAGGATAGCCGCCATCTATCATTTGCTTTCGACACAGCGTCAGTGTAAATCACATGCTTAACAAACGACATAGGCGCTTTGACATAGTTGAGCTACCTGAAGATCCTATTCTATTTAGTTCGTCGGCCACATTGTTCCCTGGAATGTAACTGTGACCAGGGACACAACAGAGTGTGACGTTATACTGGTTAACGATCTCCAGCTTGGTTGTGTGCGTGATACCTGATACTTGATATTCTAAAGCAGTTAAGGCTGCAAATGTAGATTTTAACGGTCAAGATAGGGGATGAGAAATGCTAATTATTTAAGCCGTCTTCTGTTGAACAAACTGAGACAGGTAAAAAGAATAAGGGATCATTTCTTCCTCGTCCTCTTTCCTGTTGTTCCTGCAAAAGTCATTTAAGAAGAGGCTTAAACTTGGGCATGTATTGTCTATGAACTCTGTGAAGAATGCCGTTCTTTAGTAGTCGGCTTAGTAAAATTAATCCATCATTGCTTTTAGTTTAGGCCAAATCTGCTGGAAAAAATTAATACTTCGTGTCATTCTTGCATCTTGCATTGTTATACCTGTATACCTATGAAGCCTAGCTAACAGCTTACAAGAGGCATATCTAGGTCCAATGACTTAATAAATTTCAATTGATTATGACATAAATGTCGAGTCGTCCTTAGATGAACAAACTTGTTAGACGAGAACTAGAGGCGTGTTGTACAGAAGCGAAATATTTTACATTAAGCTGTCGGAGCATATATACTCAGTCCAAGAGGTCACAAAACCCTTAAAATCTAGTAAAAACGACCATAAGTCGAATCCCAGTGCATAATCACAGGAAACAAAACACGTCCATTAATTTGAATAAAACCCATTTGCTGCTAGGTATTCACCTGAAATTCCACAGATACTTTCCAGTTTGTATCACCCAATTGAAATATTTCAGAATTCATTCGCCAGCACATAAATGTGCTATCATCTCGGTACTGGTGGTAACAGGAAAAAAATCGTTAATAAACCTAAGAACTAAGGAAAAGTAACGAGAAGTACAATAAAAGAACGGTCTACGCGAACAGCACATAGTCATTGACCTTATCTGAACGTAGTTCTTCGTTGTCGTTGTTTCCTTCATTGCGGTCTCCTTAGCATCGTCGTCATCGTCATCGTCGTTGTCTGCAAAATGTGCGCTTTCCTGCTGCTCAAGATCTCTGACAGATAGATCTCTTATAGGTATGCCATTGGGCTCTTTCTTACTCCTTCATCCTCTCGTCTAAAAAAAAAAATGCGAACAGTAAGTGACCATAACTATCTGTGCAACTCCAAGATTGCAGTAGAATCTCTTCCTCTCAGATGCATGGTATGCATTCCTCTAGGTTACCTTTTTGCAAGTTTTTTTTGTTTTTTACGCTATTATACGGCTTACAATCCATAGATGGATAGATTTCACTATGTTCTGGATGGTAAAACTGGTTAGAGATAGAGTTTACAGAACAGAACCGACAATCAAGCTGAAGTTATTTTTATTTTTGCCTGCAAGATGACCACGCACAAGAGAGAATCTAACCAAAAGTTAAAATTGATTTGACACCTTGAAGTTTAGTTGATTGTTAGATTGTCCCGCTTTTTGCATCGTTGAAAACCTTTTTCAACAGTTATTCTTCTAATGGTCTGACGTAAACCGTTTCTTCTACTTTCCATTGATATTCTGTCCAACAAGTGTTCCCACAATTTCTATCGGGGTTTGACAATTTAAAGGAATGCTGACCAAAGATCGTAACCAATTGATGGTTTAAAGGTCGAATCTAGTTTCCAGACGAATTCCTATAGCATCTGTTTACAGTTAAGTTACCCACAATAATCCAGAAGTCATAGAGATACAATATCGCTAGAGTCGAAGCAATTAGGGTTTTTGATCGTCAATTCTTCGAATTGACAGCACGATTACGATTCTAACGACTTCAACGAGACTCGGACAACTTCAACGACGACGATGATGACGACGACGACGACCCACTTTTTAAGTAATTGTTTGTAGTCCAGTTGGAAGTAGCGCTGGACCACACCACGCAAAGGCGAACCAACACAAGATCCATCTTAGGCTACATCTAGATTGCGAGAATTAACCGATTCGATTTGTTTGTCTCGAATAAAAAAAAAAAAAAAACAATCAAACCAGGCAGCAGATTAATAAATAGGTACACAACAGATACAAAAAAAAGAAGGAAGATGGATTGATTCTGAAGCAAGTATAGTAGCTTTAGGAGTTAAGTTGTGGTTGCCAATGGAAATGATTGGAAATAATAGCACATACACAAACACACACACACAACAGCAATCCCAGAGAATTTTAAGTACAGTTGAAAGCCGATGGACTGTCGTCTATCTAACTATAATTTTCAAAAAGAAAATCGTTAAATTTCATTGAACATATCTGCGGATAATTATGAATTCACCAAGTGAGTGATAGTTCTCGGATTGATTTGAAATTTCTCTCATTGATTCGTTGGCAATCAGCCTATGATTGCGTTTGATTATTGAAATCCTAATGGCCAGAGAAATTGCGACGAATCTTGTTACGATCTACAAATTAAGTCTCGAACTAAATATATTACTGACAACGTTACGGCACATTGCTAAGTACCACCAAGAGCAACAGAATGAAGTGCGTCCTGGTCTTATCCGGTTTTAAATGCATGACTAAACAGTTTCGTATGATTTAGGAAATCCATTGCTTCGTATTGCGATTGACACAAGAATCTCCTCCAATATAATGGGTGTCCAAACGTTCCGAGGTGCGAACATTGACTCGGACCACTACTAGCCAAGGTATGGCTACAGATGTCCTGAAGCTTGACGTCAGACCTCTACAAGAGACTTCCAAAGTCTTTTCCCGATTGTGTTTCCCTAAATCTCTAAAGAGGTCCCATGTCGCCAGCATTAAGTTCTAAAGACCCGCACTGCCCTAAAGTCTTTGATATACTGGGTTTCTGTCAACCATCACAACGAAACCCATGATTCGGCGAAGAAGGAATGAGTTTCAAAAGTTTGACCAAAGGTTAAAAAGAATGCAAAGAGGTGAAACAGAGGATACACATGAAGACGAAGAGTAGATATAAAATCCTCTAAAAGAGCGAGGGAACCATTCCACAAAAGGTAGGTGGACCTTTAGATTGATTCAAAATATCTATAAACGAATAAACTGGAAGCATGGGGAGTTGCATTTTTATTTACGGGGCATAACTGCTTCAGGACATAAGTTTGGACATAAAATGATCTCTTATTATTCAAGCCGTGCCGGTGCCTACTCCGAATCACTAAAAATATCACTATCATACCGTCTGCCAGATTTTGCCAGCGTGTTCCAGGCGGAACTACTTGAAATTCGAGAAGCTTGCATGTAGCTCGGGCGTGACACAAGGCACAAACATAACATCGCCATCCTCGTGGATAGCCAAGCCGCTATCAAAGCCATCGATTCGACAACCATATCCTCCAAACTAGTGCAGGAGTGCCGGAATGA
Organism: Criorhina ranunculi; assembly: GCA_951813785.1. Taxonomy (NCBI): domain Eukaryota; kingdom Metazoa; phylum Arthropoda; class Insecta; order Diptera; family Syrphidae; genus Criorhina; species Criorhina ranunculi. The sequence continues at coordinate 8,515,738 of OX638383.1, read as the reverse complement.
GCTTGCCCGCTTAGGTGAACGTTTCAGGATCACGCTAATCTGGGTTCCAGGGCACAGCGACATAGAAGGAAACGAGCGTGCAGACGAACTGGCCAGGTAGGGCTCAGCGCTACACGCCTCACTCGCGGCAAGGGTCCATATTCCACAAGGAGCGGTTAAAGCACAAATCCACTCACACTTCCTACAGAAGGCTATCCTCCAATGGAGGGGGTTAACCATCTGTGACATATCAAGAAAGATATGGCCAATCTACGATAAAAACAGAACAAAAGACCTAATTAACAGAACTCGTACCGACATCGCCAGAATAAAGGCTATAGTCAATGGACATTGGCCAATTGGAGTCCATGCGGCCAAATAAGGTATCCCTTACAACCCTTACTGCAGTTGCGGCAACGAAAATGAGAAAGAAACTCTTTCCCACTTCCTCTGCAAATGTCCGGCGCTTGCAAGAGCCAGACTGCGCGCACTGAAACAACCATTTTTCGACGACCTTAAGGACATCTCGGGTAAAGGGAAAAGGGATCTAATCTTCTTTCTTAATTCCACAGGTTGGATCTAGACTGTCCACACACATCCATCAACACTCATCATCAACCAGGTCACACGAGTCGTGGTAGCAAAAAGGCACACTTCGTGCTACTTAGGTTTTTTTTGACGAACCGCCACCTCTACCTGTTCAAGCTGTAAAAATAAGATTGAGGATGCTTAACACATGACTTTCCAAGTCTTGCCACGACGCATAGCATAGTTAGACGAGAACTAGAAGAGACCTAGGAGTGGTCATATGCCCAGGAAACATAGTCCAGCCATATAATGTCATTGAATGTAAAGTTGAAAGCAGTCTGTTCCTTTGGAACGTCTATTAAAAACGCCAAGAGCGATAGAAACACATCGACCAGTACAATGCGAACACATAAAGCTGGAGCCGTTCTCGAGATGAAATGCTTTAAAGCAGTCCAATGGCAGAAAGTGGGATTTGGTTTTGGTGAGAATCCCACACTACTACTAGTACGGGTTCATATTTTCACCTTCCTATTCTATAAAAAAAAAAGAAACAATGTAAGGACTTTTAAGGAATAGGACCTTCCCACTTGTGCAATGGAAAAAAAACAGAGATTGGGGTTTCCTTACCTAAAAAAAAAAAACATTGTAAGTTACTGATACCAAAAGGTAGATTAAAAAGCCACGGTGTTTTGATTCCTTCACTTTGCTACAGTCTCCAGAATTAAGGACAAGTATGTAGCAACACAAATTCTCCTCATATAAAACAAGCAACAAACGACTCCTTGCCAGAAACAATAATTTATATCCCTGAGCACCAAATTAAAAAAATAATTACTTAAGCACGTGCTGCAATGTTGGTCCTTTTCACTGAGTTCAACACCAAACTTGGGTTTCACTCTCCTTGGGGCTGGTATAATCTCGAATAGGATTATTCGCTAGAAAATAAAAATAAAAAAAACCAACCCGCCACGGGATTCTCCACCGTTTTGCCTTCGTGATTTCAACTACCAAATTCGAGGAAATAAGGTGCGTTCAAGGCTGACCATCGAAGATGATCACGGCAAAGACTATCCCATCCCATCCCCACACACACACACAAATGAAAGTGGCGTCCTTCTCTATGAGGACATTGCACTCACAACTCGAATTTATAAATAGAAAAGTGCATAAATTAAACAACAGCAACAAGCCTAGGGTTGGATGTTAAGAGTGGGAGGAAGGGAGGGAAATCTTAACACCGACACTTTACAAAAAAAAAGGAATCGTGACAAATTACACTTCGCCGTGTCATCCTGACTTGTGAAAAGTCACAAGGGGATGCGTTTGTTTTTTCTCTTTAGGGTTCTCTTCTCTTCTTCTGGTCGATATTTTGCAGATCCCCGTTGGGAAAACTGTGTCCTCATACCCCAGTGTTCTTGAAAGAAAAACAATTTTATTTTGTTTTTTTTTTATTTTTCCTTTATGCAAATAAAAAGGGTGGTGTACGAGTACACAAGGCAAATGTTTCTAATTAGGGTGCGTTGATTCGTAAAAGGAGAGGATGTTGTGCTGTTGGAGACGGCATAAAAACAAAATTTCAAAAAATGAATCAATGTTATAAATTTTGAAATTTGTTTTTCAAAAGCTGGAAGCAGAGTTATTACGGGCGGATCTGAGTGCCGGTTGGTCGGGTAACTACTGGCCCCTACTAGTAGCATGGTACTAGCAACGAAGGGTGGCATCCTAGGTGTCAAAAAATAATATGCTTTTGGAGCCTTGGAAAGCTTCTCAACAAAATTTTTTGTATGTCAGTGGCCAGCCATGCAGGCACTGTTGAGATTACTGAAATCGTTAGGGCATATGCAGAGGAAGTGAGTTATGGCCTCCTGCTCTTTTTTTTATCTCTGTAGTCACAGCAGAAGGCTCTACATTTCAGTGATCATCTTGAGATTGTTTCTCTTTTGTGCATCAAAAGTTTCATATACCTTTTCTGATCAAGAACTGGCCACAGTTGCCCAACGATAATGCAGTGGTTTAGATGTTTCCGTTGATAGTTCGGCGTGTATGAACAAACATCATAGGTGCTTTGATGCCGGTTAGTTCTGCTGTATTTTGCTAGTTCGCCAGCAATTGATGAAGTGCGGTGACTTGCAATAGTTTGGAAAGCGGGACACACCGGCTTTCAGAGAAGACTCTGTCATTGATTTTTACTTATTTTAATGAACAACATCACACATAATCCAATGTCCTTTAAAGTTTAAATGTCCAGTTTATTGTGACAAAATTGTGAGAGGTATCTGCCTAGAGAAGTTCATAGGGAACTATGTAGATTCCAGGGAAACGAATTCGTTGGTGGATTTCTTGATTGAGAGCAGTAATTTGATGATAAAGGCTATCTTAATGGACTTAACAGGCTTGTTGTGACTTGAAAAGTGAGTTATGTTCTTGCTATCGAGATTTTCTTGAGAGTTTTAAGTTTAAAGGAGGTCAGGCATGCCCCGATGCTTCTATACTGTTCACCGTCTATTCCATTAGGTCAAAAGAGATTCGTGAGTGTATAGTGTTCTTTTAAGTAGGACTTCTATCGTGGAGCCGGAAAAGTGGGTGTTTGTTGGCAAATTGCATCATTTTCGGATGACGTAGACCTTGGTTTTACCATGTTAAGGATCTTTCATTAAGCGCTTCAGATTTTTAATTTAAATAAAACTAAGTGTGTGTGAGATATCATCAAAACGTTTTATTCATTTGAAATGCCTATCGATGCCATTATGTATGGAATATTGCATCGTTCAAATGTCCGCCGCGGCTTCTCTGGGTGGCGCGCATCCGAAATGTCAAATTTTCCATAAATCATGCTGAATTTGACCGATGGCATGGGTTATGTTGGCTTTGAACGCCGCTGTGGTTTGTGACATATTCGCATAGACCTGCGACTTCAGAAAATCCCACAAAAAAAAGTCTGACGGGGTCAAATCGCCCGATCTCGGTGGCCAGTTCACATCACCTCCACGTGAGATGATCATGCCCTGAGCGTGAGCTGTGTGGCACGTAGCGCCGGCCTGTTGAAACCACGTGTCGTTGGTGTCCATATCATCCAATTCAAGCCAAAAGAAGTTGGTAATCATCGACCTATAGACCTGGTCAACGTAGTTCTCAAAGAAATGTGGACCGATGACGCCGCCAGCCCAAAATCCACACCAAACAATGACTTTTTCGGGATGCATTGGACGCTCTTGGATCTCATGTGGATTGGTATCGTCCCAAATTCGACAATTTTGTTTGTTGACGTACCCATTCATCCAGAAATGGGCCTCATCGCTGAAGATGATTTTTCAAACGGAACGTTGCCCGAATTTTATAATTTGCACGTGTTTTTTAACGCTATATCCATCCATGGTGACTTGGCAAAGCAGACTGAATAAATGACAGCCAATTTGACAGATGTAGCTTCAACAACATGGCCGCTATCAACTGTCAAAGCTCGGAAGTCCCTATTGGAAGACTCTTTACGAGTACAGGACCTGCCACAAATTCAATCAGCGATTCGACATTCCGGCACAGAATTTCAGAACAAATTGATCATATGACAATCAATTGAATGTTGTAGACGGAAAGCTGACGTAATAATCCAAGGAGGTTGCCATGTCTATCTTATGATAGCTTATATCCGTCTACATACTGGAAAAGTCTAAAGAAGACAATCAGCAACACTGCGCCACCAGATATAAGAGCATTGGGACTTTGTGAAAAAAGTGCTTGTGTCCGGAGAAGCAGTTTTTTTTTCGAAAGATCACAAGGAAGTCACTTCACTACGGTTGTCTTCAGTTTTCTAAAGGTGCATCAATTAGTGAAAACAATTTAAAGTTTGCGTTGCAGCCAACCAAGTCAAAAGTAAATGTGAACTGGTATTCCAAAATCCTTTGACTAAAAGTGCTTACCATCGTTAAGGAATCGGGAATGAAGTGATTTTTGTGCTTAATCTATGTCATTAGCTTTGATTTTTCCCGGTCTTTAGATCCTAATTTTGGTCCTTAATGCCAAAAGGCTCATTCTCTAAGAAAACTATAACTTTTCTAGCAATCAAAAATTATGTGTAAACCTCTCCTCAAGGGCTAAGAATAGGGAAAAGCTATACACCTCCGACGGGCTAATAAAAGAGACGAATGCTGATAGGTGCCCAATGTATGTACAAAATTCGAAGAATCGAATGCCTCCAGAAATTGAAAAGAACAAAAACAATTTAAATGCATCAGCTCCTGCTACAGCAGTTTGAATATTCTTCATCTGATTTTGATGTTGCTGCTGCTTTTGCTTGTGGCGCAGGCCATCTCTGGCACGACCTTAAAACCTTTGCTTTAGCATTTGTGTTATCCACAACTCCACTACACATATTTCATTTCCCGAATAGATCAACAAGTACAGCCTTGAGCTAAAATCTTTGCGCGCATTCTATATCATACGAGATGTGATTATTCCTTCGACCAAGTCGACCAAGTGCTCCTTGCCAAACACAAGCGGCATCATAGAACAATGAAGAACCAAACAACTAAAGTGAAGCAATAAAAAATGAAATGGATCCAACGGTGGATGGAATTTCACCTTGAGGTGGTACAGAGTTGCTCCTTCGTGTTTTTTTTTTTTCTAGAATTTTAATCATTACCTCTCATGCTGCTGGTCTATCCAGCATCAGCATGGCTCTATTTCGCTTCGAGTTTGGCATTATTTATAACTAAATCGACTTGCCGCGCATGTGTAACAAATGAAGCGCTATTTGACGCACGAATGCAATTCATTACAAACCGGGGCACGGAATATGCTAGAGTGGAGTGTTAATTCGAATAGATTAAGGGAACGAACTCTATAGGGGTACTTGGTGCCAGCCTGACGACGACCAAAACAAATTGCTACGTCGGCACCAAATGACTGCTAGGGATACGGATGTGCATCCCTCTTGCCAGTCCATTGGAAATGAATAGGTCCGGACTTGGAAGATGATTTTTCTTAACGTAATCTGTTTTGACAGGTTGTAATTCATAGCCTGCGGCAGGAAAGAATGCCTACGTGTTTGTTTTGTTATTAAATTTGGACCGCATGTGCCCACATAAGTGTATAGGTAAGGACCTTATAGTTTTCTCGTGCAGGTGGACGGCTGACTATTTTTTGACTTCACTTGGGACTGCTTTGGGGGTATAGGTAGGTGTATTCGGTAGGTGTAATCTGATTTAAAGGCAATCGGCGGATGGTGTGGCAGTGGATGATATTTAATCAACAAGACTTGTTAGTCAGCGGTATGCACATATTCATTACTTTTCATTCAATTTGTAGTTTTAGTCAGACTTACCAAGACCTAAACACCTTAACCTTAACCATAAAGGCTTCAAGGAATATAGAGATGACTGGTGCGCATTGCGACCCAAAAAAATCCATTCTGCGCACCCTTTTGGTACTAGCTAGTGTTGTTTGCAGATCAATGTGAACAGGTAGTTAAGGCTAACCCACGTTATTTTCCAGACTCAAGCTCACAATGCCCCATTAGAATGCTTGTAATTGAAGCACTTTTCTCTTGATCTGGTCCAATACAAAGGTGCTAAGGTTACATTCCCATGCTTTCTTCGCTAGTCGTCTACGGACCATTGGGATCTAGGTGCCATATCTACTAGCTATTTGACTACCTCCTTCTGGTCGATCTCGATTCTTGCCAACTGGAGCCCATAGTACACGACATGGAAATCGTTGCATGTACATGCGACATTGACGCCATATTCGGTCCCAATGGTTGCATGGAATTCACATGTCGTGTACTACCCATATTTGTGACGGTCGCATGTGGTGTCGAATGTACATGTGAGCCGCATACGACACCTGTTTTGTTTTTAATGCATTTTTATTTATTAATTCAGTATTTATTAATTCTTACTTGCTAGGAAAAAAAAACGCTTAAAACTAGCCCTACACGGGCACTCTAAGCTAAACTTAATTCTTTATCTATGTCTTTCGACCTAACCTAACTTAATTTACTTAAACAATCTTAGGACTATACTATTGAAAAAACTAAGAAAATTGTTTTCAAAAAACTTAGTGAGCATACGACACCTCCTTCACATGTCGTGTACTAGCAAACCGCATGTGATTTGTGACTACATGCTACAGTTTGTCGATTGTTGCATGCAGATGTCGCATGGAAATAGGCGAATTTTTGAGACAAAATTCACATGTCGTGTACTATCTATATTTATTTGCATGCAACCACTACACGCATGGAACAAACATGTACATTTTTGGTGACGTTAATGTCGCATGTACATGTCGTGTACTATGGGCTTAACCTGTGGCTTATACGCCGCTCGGATAGTGTGAGCTGAGGACACCAATAATGAAACTGATTTGGGATCGGTTTAACAATGACAAATCTTAAGATGGACTTTTGTACATTCTCATGAAGCGAAAGGAGTACCTATTCAGGTCCCGTCGTTCCGGTGGGATATCTAGAGTAGTTCCCTTATTTATCCTCTTATTCATCCGTGAAAATACAAATACCTATACCACGCGAAGGTGTTTCGTTTCCCTAAATGAATGTTGCATGTACCCAAGAACCCACCTAGACTTAGACACAATAGAAACTCTTGAATCGTCTCGACGCCAGTGTCAATAATACCGCTTTTTATGAGTCCAGTTTCCGCAACAATTACTACATCCCAATCTTAAGAGGTTCACCCATTGGCCGATATTTCCATTGCAATTATCTATCCATCTGCAACACGGAATGCAGTCATTTGTGTTACTCGCCAGGGTTCAGCTGCTAACCACATCTTCTTCTGGTTGGACAACAATACAGGCGATTCAGAGCATAATAATCCGTCTTGAATCTGGCGCGCGATGTAATCGTAAACTGCATTGCAAAACCTCCAAGATCTATGACCATCTCCAGTCGTCATCATCATCATCATCTCCCACTTCCAAGTTGCCATGGTTCCGAATCAATTTCAAGTGCAGAGTTGCTCCAAAGACTTGGACTATGGATCATGGGTCTGTCACTTTTTTTTTCAACCGATTTTTATCTGTCTATCTGTGTGTTGTCATTGTTGTGGGTTTTATTTATTTTTTTTTTCTCTGTTTCTTCTGAGTGCACGATGACAGTGAGACCACTGCAATCCATCCATCTTGGGCATTAATGTTGATTCATTTGCAGTACACACTCTGTGTATCTGCTGGATTGTGTTATTGTTTGTTCAACTGCTGCGAGTAACTAATAGCGAAGCGCACACTCGATTGACAGTTATTTTGTGGCCCAGAAATTGGATTCAATTTCCTGCACTTGGTCGTTGGGATTAATGGATCCGGTTTGGTTGTTTGTTTTTTTTTTTTTCCAATTTATGTACTCTGACTGGGCTAGCGATTGCTATCGATTTTAAGTTGAATAACATTGTGCCAGAGGTAGTAGATGTCAGTTGTGGGATTCTGTATTTCATTGCAGACAGATGGTAGCTGATTGAGGGAGTTGAACAGTTTTAATGTGTAACCCAGAGGATAATTTCCGAAAGTTGATGAGCATTTAAAGCAAATGGATGAAATAAAAACACCACGATGAGGCCTGAAGGCGCTTTGTTCAATAGATTGTTAGTCAATGGACTGCTGTCCAAAACAAATAACATTGCGGCAAGTTGAATTCGAATGGGATAAGTTGGACTGGGGATTACAATAGCCGTGTTTTTTTGATAATTATACTCACTTCAGTCAAAAAAACGACTATACTCACTTCATCCACAGTAGCAGCCGCACCAACCAATTGGTTTGCGGCTCGATTTCTTTTTCTTCGTTTGACAGTTTGCAAATGTCAAAACCGAGGAAAAGCAACAAATACAATCGGCTAAAGGCTAATTTATGAGATTTTTCGTGCTCTGCTGCTACTGGGAAATTTATCCACACTTGATGTGTTGTTATTGCTTTGTGTGTAAAATCTTACTGGGCTGGGTATACAGCTATCAAAAAAACACGGCTAATGTCAAAGTCCAATGGCAAATCAATTAAAATAAATCGCTAACTAGGGAAATTAAAGGTATTTGTAGGAATTACATTATATACTCTCTATCGCTTGGTAATATGTGGCTTTCTGGGACGATGATCTCGGATAGAGTGATCAGCACCAAAGTTTTGGACAAAATTTCTTTGCTTTCGGAGCGTTTTTAAGTCCCTGAACAGGCAGAGTAGATGTGTTTAAGCATCACTTCCAGCAGTTGCTGAATGGACATAATGTTGAGAGAGTAATAGAAAAGAAGAGTGCCCACATCCAGTCAACGAAGAAATAATCCACCTTCCCAGTATAGGAGAGGTTGGCACAGCTATCAAAAAGCTGAAGAATAACAAGGCTGTGATGGCTTATCAGAAGAGCTTTTCAAATACAAATACGGAAGTGATGTTTTTGTAGATGGACCAAATCATCAACCAATTAAACCGATGTGAACGAAAGTATTCCCAACCCATCTACAAGAAAGGCAATCCAATGTCTTACGCTAACTATCTAGGCATATCCTTGCTAAATGTCGGACGAAAGGTCCAAACCAACTTAGTGTAGCACTTAGCATTACGTAACAGAGTGGCTTAAGGTGCGTTTGATCGGCAATAGACCAAACCTTCACACGAAGGTGAAACCTGGGAAGACCTACGAATTGCAAGTCGAGATTCAACACCTTTGCATCAACTTCAAAAACCGCATATGATAGTAGATATTCATCGTCTTGAATTGTACAAGGCGATTGCTAAATTTTATCTCCCATCCGAGGACGAATGAAGGACAAGATGCAGCCGCGAACACTTTAAGCTGGATCAAGATGTTGATGGCAGTCCAAAAAACCAAAACACGTTGACTATATCACTGGCTCAGCTCCATTGAGCGAAGAGGATCTTTGAATCACAGCTCCTAAGTACGAGGTTCTGTTTTCAGAACCAAGCTACCGCGGATGTCAGAGTGCTTTGTCTGGAGAGCTGTGAACAGGTTGCCTGGGATCGAAGAGGATCGAAGCAGCTGTGCAGTGAGTTATAGAACGAATATCAGAAACTGAGGGTATTGTCATCGCCGAAGGAATGGATTGGATAACAAGTTGCAAACAAGAGAACGTTGAAACCATGCTAACGTTCCACTCTGAGCAGAAATCAAAACGACACATATCGAATCCTGCAGTCTAAACATGATTCTTAGCTTGAAGTGTCGAGTGTTTTGGCTTAGAAGCTTAGAACTGCTTTCAATCGGTAGCTCCGAATGCTCTTTACTGCCCAAGAAGGATGCTTAAAGAAATTCAATAACAGAGGAGTCTGATGAATTTGAAAAATTTTCCAAAAGGACGATGGTTCTAAACGTATCAAGTACATGGGTGTGTCTATCTTCCTACATCAGAGTAAAACTTTAAGGAAATTTCCCATCAACATCTGTAAACACTGGCATTACATGCCCATTGGATAAATAACCCTTTTCATTAAACCAAAAGCAGGGACAAAGGATAAAAATATAAACAGAATCCTCTCCAGGCATTGAATATTCGAATGTGCATGCGACACACAGACCACCCAACCGGAGTGTCTGTCTCGTCAATGGCAATTTGTAAATTCCTTCAATTTCCTGTCTCCTGTGTCTCGTTACAAAACACATACGCACACTGTACACCGTACACCAAACAGCAAAGTACCATAGGCTATGTATCATGCACCCGCCTTCTGAAGGATTCAACATCATAGGAAACTGTATGTGCATTGGGTTTGAGGAGAACACCAAATGCTCCTAGAGGAAAGATGCTTCAAGGGTAAGTAAAACGTCGAGGACGTTCTATTATTATTATTATTTCTGCGGATTTTTGCTTCCTTTTCTTTCTCTTATTCTGTATTACTCTGCCCGAGGGGTGGTTGATGTCAAAGTAGATGCCAGGACGACGATGAACGGAAATTGAAATAAAAATGGCAACAGCTGAACAGAAAGGTGGTGTGGTTTTTATTGCATGTCCTTCCTTCATGCTTTAGCTAAACACTGTTTGCCCGTCTGGTCTTCTTATTCATTTTTCAGGCGCATTCATCTTGGTCGTTAACACCGACACTATTAATGGCCTTTAAGGGTTAGAACACCACATTGGTTGGTCTGACAATCGGTTGACAAGCCTTAAGCGTAAACTCCCAAATCAGACACTCTACTGTAATTAAAGTTTTTTTTTTCATCTACACCTAGTAATTGAAGTCTCCCTTGGTTCCTTTGAGGGGATGAACGGACAAAAAATTTGATTGGATTCGAAATTAGAGAGAAACAAGGAATAGCCTTCGTCGAAGGGGATTGTCCCCCTGTTTCCTTTTCTATTTGCATGTCCTTTTATCAATGAAGATGAGCAAACAGCGAGGGGGGTTGAAAAGCAATGCATATACTATGTATGTTCCCGGAAGAGAGGTGTTAATGTATATACGGTAGAAAGCTGAGCTAATATTTGTTTATCCTTAACGATGGCATCCGTTTGCTGCAATCACTGTGAAAAGAACTCAACTGAGCTTGAGAGCTTCAATAAAGGTCTAAGCATAGATAAATGCATTAAATTTTTTGTTCGTAATAAGTTTAATTTGAATTAAAGATGGCGCTGCAAGTGCTGATTAAAGTGGCTAATGCAGTTTAGAAACGATAAGTTTGTGCTTTAAAATGCTTATACACGATTTGCAATACAAGGTTTACGAAGACACTTGAGAATGCCTTTAAGCTGAGAAGGTTCACGAGTTGTTTTCATATTTCATCCTGTTTCAGTCTTCTTCAGGAAGTTGAACGATTGTACGACGTGGTGTCACTGAGATTCGAAGCTGTGTCAGCTTGCTTAGCAGTCCAATGCGCAAATCACTAAATAATTTTACGTCTCTATCCCATAAGGCGAGGTATCTTGAAATGATCCTCCCTTTTGAAGACGGTTCAAGACTTGACGTAGAACAGCGAATTAAGAAAGTATGTGTAGCCTGCAGTACACACTTTTGGAGTCTTCAGTCGAAGATTGCCTCATGTGGTTTGACATATTCTCACTAATGGCTCGCTAGCTTAGAGTAGAGCCCACCAAAAAATTTAAAAGGGTTCGAGGCTCTTATTGTGCCTCTGGACATGCTTCCCTCAACATTTTAACCATAGCATCATGTGGCGCAGAAAGGCAGGGAATATGGATGAGGTCTATGGACGCAGTAACAAAAAAGATTCGTTACCAAAGGATCTGGAAGCATCCACAATAGACCACATCACACCCAAGCTGAACTTTAGAAAGAAAACCGTAAGTTTTTTGACAAGGGCGGGCAAAGAAGACAGAGCTCGATACAACAATCTTCACTGACGAATCAAAGATAAGATGTTGGACTGTTGAGCCCAAACGATATTTGATATAAAGACCCTGGATTCGGCAATCTCATTCTCTAAATTGGTGGAGCAAAGTAGGCCGATTGGACTGAGATGGAATGAGCGGGTCGACGAGGTAGAAAAGTCTACTTAACCACGATATATACAGGAAGATGTGGCTCTTCTATAATCAAGCTATGAGTCTACTAAACTGGGTTCGGATAAATATCGGGGTTTTGGAAATCTCAAAGAATGAAATTTCAGAACTCATTTCCTGAATCTCACTGAGCATCTGAAACAATCTTCAAGCGTTCAGTCATGTGAGTTGTAGTACGACAAAGCGGTGTTCAATCGCTAACTGGTTTTTTGCCTAGTCTGCCACGAACAACAAATTCACCCTACCAACCTACAGTTGGAAGATTGAACTCTCTACGTCTGTTAGTTGATGTTCCCCGATCGGGCTTTAACTTGCACAGTTTGGGTCACGAGCAAACACACTACCCTCTATACTTTAAATTACTTAACTTCGAGCTGACGAGTCTTCTGGGATTCATGTCTTTATCCGTGCGATGATAGATATGCAATTTCAAGAACACCACTCACGTCCGCTCTCGATAAGATCACATCACTATCTTTGGTTAATCTTAGTCGGAAAGACGCACGGTCATCTTTTGCATCCTGGCATTTAGATACGCGATGTATCTCGGAATGACTGCTGTAGCCCTTGCCAACAGAAAATTGAGAGCTCTTAGTAGTGACTTTTTCGCGGAGAACGAATACTTTTGTACACCCGACAGTATAAATAAGTGAGCAGTGACTGACGTCACACATAACCTAACCTAACCTAACCTTCTCGTAAACATTAACGTCAGATAGTACACTTTTTAAGCCATGGACAAACCGGTTTTCAAATCTCCGGGATTTCTGCTTATCAGCAGCAAAGACTGCAGACTGGCATTTTAAGCACCTCAAAGGGCTCAGAGTACGTAAATGACACCGTCACGTTTATTACGACCACGAGTCTAAAGAATTATCTATTGGAGTGTCTGCCTTTGGCTCGCAATGGGTTGCTCGCGGTGGTTGCTGATAACCTAGACACTTTTTCACTGCGACTACGATGACACCAATAGTGGTTTGAGTGCTACTTCCTGTCAAAACAAAAAATCTGCCATAGTAGTCAGAAAGATTTTTTTTTTCTATTTTTTTGTGACGAAAGATACTAATTACCAGCTTCGATACTTGAGATACTCGTAGATAACATTCACAAATGCACACAGCGCAACTTTAAAAGGCAAAGAAATTCAATTCCCTTGATCATTTAACGCGCTCAAAATGCATACTTCGTATCTATCGACGTGATACCCTGCACGAAAAAGATACAGAAAATCAAACTCATTTATACGATACGCTGTCAACATTTTTTCGCTACAAACTTGTCCAGACATTCTACATCCACTGCACCAGTTACAATTAAATTCCGTCATGCATATCTGTGTGTAAAATTTTAGACTTGAGTGCGTATTTGACACCGAGTACAACGACAACGTTTAAGAAAATCGCGCAGATGGAACATGAATTGCGTAAGTTTTTCAAGTTTTCTGCTGCAGATGCAGTTAATTACTTTGGCTTTCAGCTTCATTGTAAAGTAAGTCATCATCGTGGTTAGGTATTCCAATGATGACGTTTCTGAAGTTGAAGAACAAGTTTCTGATCGTAGTATTACAAAATTTTGGATTTTATTCAATCGAATGGAATGGCATCCGATGTCGAACGCCATTTAGAGCATGAAAACGACTATATTTACCGGATTTGATGTGACATTTTGGTTGAATAAGTTGCTAGTGCTACCAAATTGGTTGGATAGCAGTTGCATATGATTACAATGAATTGGCAGTTGTCTTTCAAGGCATACTGTAGAGTTTATGAAAGAATTCGCACAGCAAAAGATTCTTTCGCTGGGAATTAATGATAGAGAACACCGTTAAGTGGAAAAAAAAAATTAAATTGCCTCTATCAAGACATGAGTTAGTTAGTATCGAGTTCCCCTCGATCTTCCTTAAGCAGTCCATGGAACAACAGTTGTGCCATATAGTGAAACTTGTTGTTACTCCATTTGTTATCTAATGGCATACACTGTGGGGCAATTGCAATGGACGTTGTCCACCTCCAGTGATCCCCATTAGTGAAAGGGGGGTATTCTGGCGCGAAAATCTATTCCGCAAACTGCATGTACGAAACCGCCATCATCATCAATTGCAGTATCAGTTTCCTACACCACAAGCACACAACGTCGCGAGTCCATGTAGTTGGTATTCATGAGGTGCTTGGTCATTGTGAAAAATCGATCTTTCAAGGATCATGATCGAAACGATGATGAGAATGGTGTGGAGAGGACAACGATGACGACGACGACGATGAAAATGATGATGGAAGTCCGACGGATAAATCGCTTGGATCCACCTAGTTTCTCTGCAAATCCATCGTCAAATTTCAAATATGGTAGAACGAACGCAGAAAAATTCATCGCTTTGGGTCGGAGATGATCTTTTTTCGTTCTGATTTCCTTTAAGTGGTCATGCTGTGGCTTTGTTGGGAACGATGGCTTGTGCTGTGGTATGTGTTGTATGGTATGGTACATGACTTACAAAGTACATACCTGGCTTGATTTATCCACTTTTTTTCTGGAAAATTACAAAGACTGATACCGTCTAGCGATTACATGGAGTAACAATATGCTGATGCAACTCTATAGGTTGTTAGATAAGTAGGATAGTTATATGGATAGTTACAATGTAGACAAATGAGAATATTGTGTTGTTATAGGCCTACGAGAACGTTTAGACGTTTAGCTACTGGGTGGTGGTGGATAATTACAATGTAGGTTGAATCGTGTCATAAATACTGATCAGTTTGGAATGGTGGGTATTTTTTTTTAAGGACCGACATGAGGCTTTTATTGGTTAAGATTATTCGAAAATGATAGAATGTACAGCTGGTATACGAAAAGCTAAAGTACTCCTTAAGCTGACAAGTAGGGTGCTTCGATCACTTGACGATAACTATATTGTGACAGACTTTGTCAACCCTAACTGAGCACAAAATTAACTAAATCTGTCTCGAAAAAAGCTTTGCATATCGGAATACGTTACGGAAACTCTTGTAGAACGTACTGGACGAATAGGAACTGTACATCTTGAGTTCTCATTGATTGTAGACCTTTTCGAGGCGGACTTGATCCTATAAATAAAAAATTAAGCTGGGTAAGGAAGCCTGTTTTTGATTGAGAATATGTTGCCAATTCGACTTTGGCGAAGAAAAAAGGTGTCTATTTTTCATAATTCAGTTAGAAACTTTTACAACAGTAGCATCTGGAAGGTAGAAGGTACCTCAAACAGCATAGGAATCTTGACAGCCAGGCTGCCATAAAACAACAACATTATCAAGTTTCTCAACTCCACAGGATGGATATGAAAACTACGCCCATCAACATCCAGGTCACGCGCTACTTGTGCCTCTGGCAGGTTTCACCAGATTCAACCACTTCTAGCATCTGGATTATCAGGAGATGCTGGGTCGGACCAGAGGTGCCTGTGGTGATATTTCTTCTTTTTCCTTAACAGCTTCAACGCTTCCTTCTTAACTCAAATTTTAAGAGGGAAATTCTTCTTGCCAAGCTGAGGAATCAATTGTATGGGAAAGAATAATGGTTTTTGCTAGACTCCTAACTGTCTTCTCGTTACGGAACATACATAGATTTCCCACGATCCTTCAGTCTTTAACTGAAAAGTCTGGATTTTAATAGGCCATGACTTTGAGTATAACCTCTGGGTCAGACGGCTTGAGCGAAGCGCCTTCGATCGATGAGAGATCGAAATAGACCTCACTTAAACTGGCTACGGCAGACTTGATGAAGTTGACCAAATTCTAGTCATGACAGGCGATAAGTTTAATGTTTTAATTATGTCAACCAACATCATTGTAGATCAACTCAACTCAATGTCAATACACTGCAATGCCCAAAGTTGTTAAGTGTTTCGGTCCGCTGAAAGTCTGTTTGACAGAGCACACTCAGACTGCAACCGTGCAAATGAAAATTCTTAGAACACAGCACAAAATTCTACTGGGTTACGTAAAGGCCACATGCTACATTGAGAACAAGCTGATCACTCAATAAAAGTTCTGTCTTGAGCATGAAGCACGAAATAACAGTTTCCCCGAAGCAAACAACAAAGAAGTTGTGGTCACCCTGCAATATAGTCAGAACCGATAGGCTTCTGAAGAAAGATACGCAATCTCTAAACTTAAGCTTGAAAACTTCATCATGGTTCGAAACGGAGAGGGTTGGGAGTTTCCCTTTCGGCGGATGACTCTACAAGTGACCCATCGCAATGGGTCTAACTGCAGGGACCGAACCTAGTTTGGAGTGGTCTTCTAGAAAAGAGACCTCTTGTGACACTTTGGCTAAGTCCAAACCCAATTTTCTGATTATAAACACTACCGGGATCACATCTTGCAAGACAGACTATTTTAAGAAGAAAGACTGTGTCTTCCATGTCCTCTTTTATTTTTGCACACATTTCTGTTTTCTTCTTTTCTTGGTTGTCTCCGTTTTCTTTTGGAGCCATTTGGCACACACACGAGCGCCATAAGAATAAAAAAAAAGTCTCTTGCACTTCTGGTTTAGAAGTGGGTTAAGACTAATTAGTGTTTGGCACACAATGCACAGCAATTTGCAATGCGGTGTGTTCGCTCTAAAGAAAAATTCTTCACATAACACACAGACAGACCCATGCTACCAACCATAGTTAAATCCACGCTCTATTGTACAGAAATGTTCCCATGTCTGATTTCAGTGCCACTGTCACACCCCAAATTTTGCACATTCATAGATTCGAAATTTCAAATCAAATACCTCGCATCTAGTACTGCCCACTGTCTGAACAGGAATTCCTCTGGCCAGAGCAATCAGAAGCTGGTTATAAGTCCGTTCTAAGCTCGATCAAACTATCGATAATAAAACCCGAGATTAATTGCAAATAATACTCAAAAAAAAGTATCTAAATCCGAGAACTGGTCTGTTTTTGAAACAGATATCGATTGCTTTACGCTCGACAGTCACTTTTTTTTTTGGGGATTGCATAGCGCATAGGATGCAGCCGCAATCTGAAAGAAAAAAATTGTCGTCATAACAAACTGCCACTAGCAGTCGTGTATACTACCATTGGCAACTGCATCTGGATCTATGTGCCAAGTGTGTTGTTCCGAGAGAGCTTTGTGGAGGATTAGAGGACTCCTGCTGTCCGCCTTGAAATAAATTGATGTGAGTTTGGTTCTTTTTTTTTTCTCTGGTAACCAATATACCAGATACGACACGCTGCACGTATGAACGTGTGACTGCAACATTTTTCTGTTGCAGTTTATATTTCTGTTGAAGTACACACTAAAGATAGAAAAAATATATATATCTGCTACTTTTCAACGAATGTTGCTGTTTTGGCTAAAAGATACTTTTGTCAATTTGGCGCAAACATCTGGAATTTTTCTTAAGCGGAGAATTTTCGTGGAAAACGAAAAGAAAAATCGACATTGCAGCTGTGTGGCGGCGAGCGATTAGATTGGCATGGTGGCACTGGCACTGCCCTGGGCCGAGATAAACTTGTTCATTGTGGTGCTGATGGTGGACACAAGGATGGTGCGGTCCTTTGATTTAATTTCTCGGTGGGTATATTGGAATTGAATGCTTGACTGCATGTGGAGGAATTGACAAGTGAAAAGGGTAAGATACGTCGCAGCCCAGTAACGCCACACATTAAGTTGTTGATAGTGACATATACATTTTTTTGCAAAAATATGCACAAGTGGGTGGAGGAGAATGCCTAGAATGTATGAAAGATTCCAAAAATTGCATGCAGCATGAGATTTTTAAAGTTTACACTTAATTGAACTAGAAAAAGAAGGGTTTAGAAGATGTAGCTACGACCCTCTGGGTGTAAGGAAGGCCAATTAAACACAAACATTGGACTTATGTGGCCCAATATCTGAAGCTCCCTTCTTAGGAAAAAGGGGACTAAGCATATAGGTACCATACACGAATAACCAGTTCGAGATCCAATTATACACTTTTCTACAATCAAAAGGATAATAACGACTGGCTAACACAATCGGGCCTCAGCTTAAAGGATTGTTTACCAGCCAAGCAAACTTATAGATACCCTAGGGAAGAACAACGATTTGAATATAACCAACGAATTGGTGAAGATCGTTTAAAGCTACAGCAAGAAGTGTGATGGAATGGACCCATCGTACATGAGCCTGCGACATCTACACTGCTACTGCGAGCAAAAATAAAACGCCAAGGCAATGATTCTGGGTGGACTTATGTTAAACGTTTCCAGTAACTGACATGTAAGTCAATGATGAAAGTTGACTCGAATTAAGACAAGACAGCATCATATCGACTTTCCACCAACAATTTTTTCTTAACCTGAAGCCTGTAGGCGATACCCAAGATATGACGTCAAAGTCGTCTTTGAAGATTTGACTATGAAACTCAGAAGGGAGCGCATTGTTGGTTGGATTATTGGGAAGAATAGCCTCCAGAAGGGCTTTAATCTCTTCGTCTTAGCACATTTCAATATTCATCACCTTTTAGAAACGGATCGGAGCCACTCCCCAAAATATGGTCTCTCCATGCCGAGAAGAAAGGGAAAGGAACAGAAGATGCATTATCCATACCGGAGCCTATAAGGAAAGGCAAAGACCCCGCAGTGAATCGCAATGATCGGTCAAAAAGTTTTGAAAGACTACTTATGGGAACTGTTGAATGGCGATGAACGTCAAAATATGTACTACTGTCAAGCAGCCTACAAGTCTCAACTTGAATGATGACAAACTTCTTGAACCAAGATTGAAGCAGCTAGTCTTTATAAGTATGTTCGAACGAATAAAAGGCCCTATCTTCCCTAATAGGTATCTTCCCCGTCAACCCTCCTACCTAACCTAACCTAACCATGTTCGAACGAAAAATACATCATCGTTAGAAATAGGTTAACAGTCCTTCGTGCCTTTACTGGTATCAAATCGAAAGCGGTCAAGATGGGTCTTGGTTAAAATTGTAAACAGATATATGTAGAAAAATTACACGTTGGCGAATACATCGTGATAGATAGTTGCAGCTTTGATGTAGCAAAGGATCAATGTAAAGTCAAGAACATCAACACGAAGATCAGTGATCTTGATACATCGTACTTTTGAAATGTCGCCTCCATCTGAAGGCTTCCGGCGGCGACGATTCGCTTGTTTCTAAACTTAAACAGCATTCAACCCATTCGGGGAAAGATAGCAAGAGAACCCAGGAACTTGTCCAATAAATGCAAAATTATATTAACCAGGACCCTGTAGCTTCGATAAGGTTGATTGCAAAGGATCTTTAAGTGTTAATGCGACTAGTTCGCGGCGTCACTAATGAAACCTCTCATCATGAGAAGTGGTCAGTTAATGTTGAAGGAAACAAAAAACTGTCGTGTCCTCTTAGGAAGGCAAGTTGAAGCATCCGGAAGATGAATGCCTTTCTGGATTTTTTCCGATGAAAAATATTTCGACAGAAAAGGTAGATGTTTGTATGCAGAGCCTTCAGATGTTCCCCCGTATGATAGTCCTTGCAGTTGCAAGGTCATATTATGCTTCCCTTCATTTGCCACAAGGTCTTCGATTGAATGCTATGGGATACATCGAGGTGCTAGAGATAGTTGTGAAGCCCTTGATAGACAGTGTGAGTGAAGAATGATCATACGTCTTCCAGCAGGATTCTGCGCCAAGAATGGATGACAACCAATTTTCTTGATCATATCACGCCAAACTTCTGGTCACCTAACTCACCATTGGATTACTTTGTGTCCAATACCCACAATACCAACCAAGCTATACTAAAAGATGCCATGCAAAGACTTCACTCTTGCCACGAAATCTTTCAAGCCTCCAAAACAAGTTGCCCTACGCTTGGTGCAAGTTTTTGATTCTGCTCTAGCTGGAACACCAGGTTTTTCATTTCCCGGTATTTTTTGTGTCCAGAAATCCAAACCAACATTGACAAGTTCAATCACAAATTGAAATAATATTTTTTAACAAACACATACCAATGCAACCTGTTTTTACGTCGCAACTTTTCGTATGTGTGATACTGAATCTTTCAACCAAAAATCGTTTAAATCCCATGGTGGACATGTGTATGCAAATATTTTCAATCTCCGGTGTCCTGTGGTCTACACGACCGAAAATAATATTTTTATTTTTATTTATTTTTTTTGTTATTTAATCCGAATTTAATCCTCTGAAGTAAATAAAGTTTGAGTTGGAAAAAAAAATAAAAAAATGGGAAAACCATTTTGGAAGAAGATTAATTGAAAATGAGATTAAGAGAACTCGGTCCCATCGGGGAGTACAAATTGTTTCGAAAAGGGACAGGTATTTCGATATATTGTTTTTTTTTTACGGAAGTTCACCCTCGGGATAAATGTTCCATCTTATGTGTAGCTTATGACTCCCTAAAGCGTAGTTTTATGTGGCATTCCTTCCATGTTGATGAATGTCACCACATTTTTGTTTTGGTACAGAGAGAGAGGCTTAACTTTATTTTTGAACTATAGGACAGGTTGACCTTGAATTTGGTTATATATTTATGATATCTGACTTAAACATGAAAAATACTTATTTTTAAGGGATGTATAGGGTGGACAAGGGCCACTTAGTTGGTTCACAATATATAATGAACAGAGGGACAGCAATAGAAGATCTTAATGCTCTGTTAGTAAGATTTATATACAACAATCTTCTCACGATGACGTCTAGGGGTTTTGTTGGGTATTGAGCAAGATCTCTATAAAACATATACAAATATTTGACACGAAAGTTCATAGAGAGCCAGGGCCTAGCTTCTCGTAACCATTGATGTGCACGAATCGAAGAGACCTACAGTTTCATTGTCAACTCCGAACAGCGAATTAAGACGTTTTTCCATGACAGATTATACTCTCGGAGAATTGTCATTACATGGCAAAAAGTTGGTGGTTGCCAATTTTTTTTTTTTTGTGAGGCTCGAACCTATGCCCGCTTGCTTAGCAATCCACCACTAAGCCACAGTGACCGACAGGGGTTCATCCCTAACAAATAATAAAAGTTTTCATTCTTAAAGTCGGTCCCTGATGCCTAATTATTTCTACTTTAACCTCAGAAAAACCTAGTGGATGTTCATGGCTCAAGAGATATGTATGTCGGTGTAGATAGCTTCAGTATAGAACAAAACGCTTCCATCAATGCTTAGTCCGTACACACTGAATAATTTGCGGTCATCAGCGTTGTCGAAATTATTTGAACAAAAGCCCAACTAACCAATACAAAGACTGCCTTTTGAGCTTCACTCCTCAAGGAGGTTGCAAAAGATGCTTTAATTAGTTTATCAGAAAAACTGGTACAAAAGGAGCTATGAGACTCAAGTAATCCGCTCAGTGGACGCAAAAATCCTCGGACACATACTTTAATTTCATTTAGAAAAGATGGATAAGAAACGACTGTAGAAACAGGGGCTAGGGTCTGTTGAAGATGAGACAAGCATTTTTTCTAGGTTCTAGCTTATTTCATCTGAAGCTAATCTCTGGAGATCGTCAAGCTGAAATCAAGGCTTTAGTTTCCAGTCTTGTAAAATCAAAAAAACACTTCAGTCAGTGTTGCGAATCATTCTACTACATCTAACACCAGACCATCAAACTCTTTTGGATTCTTGGACAACTTGGAGTCTAAGGGAATTCAGAACTCGAGTAATGAGATAAACTTAATTGTACTACACCTCGATCTCTATGACCAGAGAACTTAACAAAAAGACAACGTAAAGCATTTAACCTTTCAGCAGATAGAACATCTTACTTCTGTAGAGGCTGTAGAGATGAAGACAAGTAAGAATCTGTAAGATTGCAGTTACTCTACACACAAGAAACGGCGGCTGCGCTATCTAGGTATTGCTTGCAAGCTCGGTGTAGAACAGGAATCAATGGGGATGACTTAGAGAGAGCGCTGGAATGCATTGCAAACATAAAAAATAAAAAGGAAATACTTTGTTGAATTGGCGCCCCTCCAGGTGTGACAGGACATACATTCCCAGACTTCTGTCGACATTGTGCATTACATGCACGTATCTCCCTCTAAACCTAACTAGCAATAAATAAAATCAATCAAATTCCTTAAACAAAACACAAAAGTCACGAGAAAAAACCTCTTTACCAAGAAATACACAAGTTAGACTTCATGTCCATTTGCCAAATGCACCTGGAAAAGCTATTGCGCGCTCAAATTATCATCGAAAAAGAAGGAAATTGTCTGCAAGAGTGTACAAGCACTATCGGTTGGTGGTAAAGCAAGATTGTGACTACAATTACAACAGCAATAACCCAAGTGCCAAGGCTGTTGTCTTTTGAACAGTTTCAATGCACAGAAGACAGCGTGGAACACACATATACAACACGTATAACTTTTCGTTATTTTATCCTCGGACAGACAAGCGGTGGACAATTTTCACACCTGAACGAATAATTTTTGAAATTCATTTGAATGGTTACATTTCAATTTCAGGATATCATTTGGGGGGGGACAATTTACATCTGGACTAGACGGTATTGGAATTCGTCAATAAGACTTGTGAATATTTTATTTTATGGGTAAGTTAAATCAATACAAATACGCATAGAATTTTGAATGTGTGTCTGGAAAATGAAATACAATTTCAACCGAATTGATCATTTACTTAGCCTAAACCTCGATTTGAAAATTCCCTCCAGAGATAGCTGGACAGAAGGAGAGGGTCTTATCCCAACCATATATCCATTTTCACGGATGGGTCAAAAATGGATGAGGGAGTGGGCTCCGGGATTTATGCAGCAGAACCAAGCATTGCACGGTCAATAAGACTTCCGAATCACAGCAGCGTGTTTCAGGCGGAAGTCCTAGCAATCGCCGAGGCCTCGCGTGAACTATCACAACGGTCACTCCTAAGAAGCCACATTGACATTTTCGTAGACAGTCAAGCAGCCATCAAAGCCACCACATCGACAGCAATCAGATCCAGAACTGTGAAACGCTGCAACGACGAGCTTAAAGCTCTCGGCGCTTCACAACGTCACACTCATCTGGGTCTCGGGACATTAGGGCATCCACGGGAACGAAAAGGCGGACGAGCTCGCAAGAACAGGCTCGGAGATGGATCTAATATTGGCCGATGACTCATTCCTGCCCCCAATAGAACTTCCAAAGTCCAGCATCACCGTGAAATCCATAAAGCTCGCGAATGAGAGATGGACCTCACTCACAACATGCCGCACCTCAAGAACACTCTGGACAGAACTAAATAAGAAAAAAACAAAGGAAATCATCGCACTCAACAGAAGTCAATTATCACTTCTCATAGGTATTATGACAGGTCAAAACCTGCTAGCGGCCCACCTAAAGAGAATGCGGTTGAACACAAAAGAACTATACAGAGGATGTGGCGACACAGATGCCGAGGAGGATACATTCCACCTCCTAAGCAAGTGCCATAGCCTCAGCAAAAACCGAAAGACAATCCTCGGAGAACATTTCTTCAGTGATCTGGGCGAACTGTCAAGCAAGCCACCGAAAACCATACTGCAATTCCTTCGGAACTCGGGATGGTTCAGGGAGGCCAACTGAAAATAATAACATTGTTCTATTTAATTTTAGGTATCCCACACCACATCGGGGAACACAATGGATCCATTGAGATCCGAGTGAGGTTGTACACAATGCAACCACCCCTAAAACCTAACCTAACCTAGAGGTTTCCGGCGCTCAAACAGCGCTTCTTGGTCTTCCAATAGCAGTGGTAATCAAATTATTAAGAGCCGGAAAACTTAAAATTGTTTAAGATACCTTGAAATTGGACATCTGTATAAAGACTGTAAGACTCCAGACAGTTTAAAAGTGTGTTTAAGATGGGAGAAGTAGGAACCCCCAGCATGTTTTGCAAAGATTCGAGAAACCTTATTGCAGCAAGCCACTTAAACCACAGCGAACCATCCAAGGATCTCGTGTCAACAGCGTTGTATTTTGGTGATGTACCGCCTTGTGGAAAATGCTCGAAAGTGACGCCCCAGATACACCGTCCGTACCCCCTCAGAAAACGCACACAGTACACTGACCGAGCAGCTTTGTGTGTTGCCCGACCAGCTATTTGCCGACTGATTTTCGAGATGCCCCCTGGCGCCGCCAATTCAAAAACGAAGAAGAGAGCCGAAGTAGCCGCATTATCAGAGCCATGAACAGTTCCAGATAGCACTGCATGGGTCGCCGACAATACCTGTAGCAATACCAAACAGGAATATAAGTACACAGACGTTATGCCCCTCAAAAAGTGATGAGAGAAAAAGAAGAAGGTTTTGCGTGGGTAAACGTTAGAGGCGTCATTTCTACAGCTGCCACCCTCAAAATATGAGGAAATGATAAACAAGACACCATCCATTTTAATGCATAGGCTACAGAATAGGGACAATTGATCCACCCTTTTAGAAGCTTTTTCATGCCTTGAATCTAGAACAGTGGACATTCACACATTGACATCATAATGGCACGTAAGCGAGCAGTATACTCAATTTGACCATCAAGCAGTTTTCTGTGCGATAACATCAAAAACAGCACCTAACCTCAGCAAAGTATCGAATCCGAATGGGCAGACATATATTTGGACAAGGAGCTCTTTAATGAAATGATGCGTGACAAAGAGGTTCAAGCCAGTCCAGTGGAGCCATTTTTCTTTCGAAACAACCAAGGACATCCTTATCCGTCTTTGATAGTCATTGCTTCAGCACCAAAAGTCCAAAGATTGTATGAAATCTCAGTCCCAAAGAAGCAAGAGTTCTTTGTTCGTTGATTTCTGTTGAGATGTCGTGGTTAGAAGTGATAGAAGAGACAAGTTAGCCAATCACACTTAGAACCTAAAGGCGATCAACTGTAGTTACAGCGTTGATCTAAGATTGCTTGATGCGAAGGTTGTTCCAAACCTGGCACTCCTATGTGTGTAATGTCCCCAAATGGATACAATCCCTAAGTATACGTCGAAGTCGATCAAAATGAAACTTCTACTCTTCTTGTTTTGCTGTGATAAATTAACTATTACACGCCGGCCATAGCTAAGGAAAATCTCATCGTTGTAAAACAATTTAAACTCAAAGCGTTTCCGTAAGAAGGAAATAAATTTGTTTATTACCTACCGTGTGAAAGCTTCAGCCACTAATCCCACGCCAACGCATTGTTATAGTAACTGCGGTCCGGTGTGTGCCAACACTTGCCTTCTTAAACCAGATACTCATTAGTTATTACTTTCCTTACAGTATTTCGAGAAACCTGTTCCGATGAAAGCCTTAACGCGTAAAAGTAAGAATAATCGATTTCAGATGAATAACCAACCTACACTTGTGCTTTAAGGTATTCCTTGTCCTGACCACTGACAACAACACCGGATTTGCATCTCTACATCTCCCGCTAGTCGTTGTGAATGCTCCATGTAGTCGTGAACAAAAATGCAAAATGCAAAATGCAAAACAAAAGCAACGCGCATTCCACATTTCTTAGAACCATTTCCACGTCCCAGATACATAGTTCAACGCACTCCCCAGAGCTCCGTATTTCCTCATCGCAGAGTGTCGCCATCGTGGCAATGCAAAACTGGATGTAACCAGAACCCGGATCAATAATAATCATCATAATCACCGCACAACCTGCATCACCGCCACTATCATCATCATCGTTCCCAGTATCATCCTCCACCCACGGTGATTACTCGAGGCAAGGAACTTCAAGTGGATGTTTCAACTAAAAATGGACGCTTGAGTTGCGAATTGCCTGCGCGATATGAAAAAAAACGCAGATAAATGATTTCTGCAGTTGAAATGATCCACCCTAGGGGTGGTGCATAGTAACCCCAAATTGAGCGTGTGCGATATTTAACAGATCATCATCGAACCAATTTAGAACAACTCCACACAAGTCCAGCTACCATCGACTGGTGAACAAACAATTAAGGATCACTTGATGGTTGGGAACATGATGCACCACTATACCAAGTGATTGGCTTTGCCCGTGATGAGTGTTTTGCTCAATTTAGCGCAAATAACAGACGGAGGGTATGTAATTTCTGGTTCACACTAAGGAAATTATAGGGCGCAAGCCTTCTATAGTGTGTGCGGTGATGATGGTCAGCAAATTCAATTCCAGTCAACAAGAAGTTTAATTAAATGTTCACGGGAGGCGTGTATTTGTGCGTGTGAATGTGTGAAATGGAGTACGTAAGACCCTTGTAGTTAAGGACGGTGGCAATTGAATTAAAGTTAGTTAAAGTCGCATCACACTAGGGTGGGACAGTGATTAAGTAAATTGACGTTTGGTTTTGGTACCGGTATTAACGATGATAATTGGTACAAGGTTTTACAAAGTGTTTTCATAATTATACGCGACAATTTTTTTAAATGCCTATCCATCGACAACTCGGAATGGAGGACACTTTGCAACATTATTTTGTTGAGAAGTTATTTATACAAAATTAAATATGTATATGGCTTACGGACAAATTGAACAAACTGCGATTCTTACCTGTAAAAAAAGAAAAGATACATTCAATTAGAGATTTGTTTCAAATATTATTGACATATAAATTACAATTACAATTAAAATTATTTAAAAAATGAAATTTTTACTAGTTATACATTTTTTTTGATAGTTTTGCTTCACGAGCTTATCGGCAGGAGACCGAATTATGCCCAATTTATGCCCAGCTCGTTGAGATGGTAGTTAAGAGAGCACTGTCCGTAAAAAGCTTAACACCGCTGTCTTTTGAAAGACATGTTGACCGCGCTCAAAAGTACGTTCAATATTGCCGAGTATCTCTTGTGGATGATGAAGAACTACCTCAAGGACCGAGAGCTGTTATAGCAGTAGGACCTGACCTTTTTAACGTCTCCTTCGATGGCATCCTTCATATGTAGATGCCCGAAGACACTTTCCCGGTAGAGTATGCAGACGGCATTGCAAAGAAAACTTAATTTGGTCATGAGACGGGTACATCTCTGGATAGAAGAACATGATCTAGTTCTGACCACAGAAAAGACGGAGATGATCTTTCTGAATAGGAAGAGGATCCAGACTATTGTCGATTTTCAAGTTGGGTCTGAGGTGATAACCAGCAATGAAGCGGTGAAGTACCTGGACCAAGCTATTAATACGAAGCCTACTTTTTGACAACAGATAAGGTCTGTCCCGTTGAGCAAATTAACGGCAAATGTAGGTGGTGCTACGGCCTGCAAAGAAAGGCTTTTAATGACAATCTGCCAAGTCATCTTTCTGTTTGGTTGTGAGATATATGCCAACGCACTGCGGCAAGAGAAAAACACGACAGAGGTGCAAAGCTCTACGAGTTGCAAGTTCGTACCGAACGGTATCGGAACTAGCCATCCTCTCAGTCGCGGGAGTGACCCTTACCGATCTGTTTATGGCAGAGGGAAAGTATGTTTATGATAAAAATACCGAAATTCGAGTGGAAGCGGTAACAGAGGAGGCAAAAAAAAATCACCAAACAGCAGATGTCTCACATGGCTGATACCAAACATTGCTGAATGAGAGAAACGGAGACACGGTAACTACGTGAAGTTAAGTACTACGTCAAGGACATGGGTATTTCAACGCCTTCCCCTACAAGATGGACAAAACAAGTAGTCTAGATTGCTAGTATGGGATCTCTGAAGCAGACGACGCAAACCACACGTTTTTTTGCCTTGAGGAGTTGAGTTTCCTATCATAGATAACATTCCTTGGAATGAAGATTCCAGAGAATAGGCACATTGCAGATAAAGTAGGGCCTGGGAAGTGGAAGCTTGGCATTTGTTTACATTGAATTGCAGAAAATTTGTGCGTCAAGATTTTCATGCTGTTAACGTAGATCGATATGAAAGAGTCTTTGATGATCCAATGAACATCATTAATAGATAAGATGATCATTAATCCCAGGTGGCTGCCTGGCGGGACTCCAGATGTGACTTTAATAGGGTCAGGTACTAAAGACTGAAAAAGGTGTTTATACTGGCCATCCATCATGTAATTTAACCACGAAGGAAAACCATTATCCTTGATCTCCTTCAGTGCGAGATTTTGTCGAATGACTTACTAAAGCCGATGGTAACAACAGCGATATCGCCAAAAATGTTCTGGATTGTCTCAAACGATGCAAAAAATTCGTTATCCTTTCGGATTGAGCTTCAAAACTCGAGTACCGTGGTGTTTGGTGGACCAAAAACCGTCCTGCACCTTCCAAATAGAATTCAAAAAAGAGCGCTAAAACTCATTGGTGACAGAAACATTGCGAAGTCAATTGACTCGCTTGACCACCAAAGAAATGTTTCCTGTCTCTCAATGTTTTATCGATTCTTCTACAAACAATTCTCCAGCGAAATAGCCCTTCAACATTTCACCTGCAATACTTGTCATGCTTCGAATGTACATCTGTTTACCCTTGAGCCCACTTTTGGACGTACTATCAAAGTACAAAGACCGGGACCATGCAAACTTGCCCTACGGAAGCCCTTGATGCACTGATTGGACGTACCCCGCTGCACATCTTTGTCAAAAAAGTACCAATACGTAGTGCAATAAACCTCCAACGCTCTACAGGAATCCAGTCAAACAGACCTACGGATCGCATGGCAATCCTATCTGCCTTCCCCGAGCTTGAAATTATCAGCACAGTATCGGACTTTATGCCCAAGTTACTCTGTTTTGGCAGGAAGTTCGAGATTGAATTCCCGAACCGTAACTCTTGGGGTACCGGAGACCCGTTGCTGAACAAAAAAGGACTAGTGTGGTATACTGATGGTTCAAAGATGGACTCCGGTGTTGGTGCCGGTATCTATGACCCTAATCAGAATGTCTCAAAGGTACTCCGAATGTGTCCTAGCGTCTTTCAGGCGGAACTACATGCCATCGATACCTGCGCCACTATTATTCTCGATTCCGATATAATGGGGGTAGCCATCAATATATTCACCGATAGCCAAGCAGCGCTCAAAGCACTGAGTTCCCATAACTGTACCTCAAAGGCCATTCTAGGCTGCTCTAGACCTCTCAAAGTGAAATAAAGTTAAGCTCTGGTAGGTACTACGACACAGAGGAATTGAAGGCAATGGAATTGCAGATTAACTTGCCAGGAAAGGGTCTTCATAAAGGTACATAGGTGCCGAACCCTTCTGCGGCTGGGAAAAACGAAACTTCTTATCCTACTGGAACAACACTCAGGGACTCAGACAGGCTAAAAGGGCCATCCGACCCCAAAACAAAACCACAAAAATATTCTCAACCATAAAAGGGACGATATCAGAAGACTTGCCGGCTTCCTCACCGGTCACTGCAGCCTCAGATATCACTTACATAAACTAAATATAGTTCAGGAATCTAAATGCAGACCCTGCTTAGAGGAAGACGAATCAGCCGAACACGTACTATGTGAGTGCGTGGCTGTCTGCAGGGTCAGGAAACGCCACAAAGAATTCCTAACACCGGAGCACATTCGTAATGCCTCGACTGGAGATATCTTCAAATTCATTAGGAAAATAGAGGATCTTCTTGTCTAACTAGCTTCAGGCACAATAGATCTTTCAGGTCGCAGTGCCATATGCGTCTGTCGCAGAGCCTAACCAATAATAATAATAAGACCCAACATGCATCGGTATCTCCTCCGTCTTTTCTCTAATTTCCCTAATGCCCGTGCTCTTGCTAAAAGGGTAGTCATAAACGTTTCAGCACGCGCTAGTTAGAAAAACAAAATCAATTTACAAACGTAATTTTGATCGTCCTGCATAGGAAATTCCAAAGATAATTGTAATTTTCAAAAACAATTTTATACGGTTCCTATAGTGAAAGTCAAATAAATGCCAGAAGCACAAGTTAGATTAGTTTAAATCTGATGGAACCATACAAACGGCATTTAGTTCTATCATCTTCGAAAATTAAAATCACGATTTCTGTCTAAAGGATTAATTTGTTTCACCATCCCTTCTTGATGAATTACACGATTTTTATCAATTTGCATGTAACTCACGAAATATGTACTCGCAAAACAAAGATGTAACATGTACTTGTAGCTTCCTCCAAAAATAACATTCACATTCTCCATCCTAATCCAATTCAATTTCACCTCTAAATACCTGCCAAATCGATTAAACGTAACGTGCAGGTAAATAAGAAGAGAAATTAAAATCGTGATTCACTAGTTCATGACTCGTTTCGAACTCACAAATGCGAGCTCTTTGCCTTCTGTTCTGTGAAAATGGTGAGCTATGAGGATATAAAAAATGGCGGGTCACGTCGGAAATTTCATGTGCCATCCATGAACTTTGGTTCAATGGAAATGGTGTGTGTTTTTGTTTTTTGTGTACCATATTAGGAACAATTATCCTTGGAACATCTATCGCGTAACAGTGTGACAGGAAACTATTTCCGTAAAGACAATATGCTTAAGCTTTTTTGTTTTGACAGGTTGACTTCTGCCGACCAGAATCCTTACACAGAATGCTACGTTTTGTTAACTCAATTATCTACAGGAAGCATCTGTCAAAAATGCCGTTATATCTATGGTGAATAAGTTTCTGTGGTTAAAATTTTGCGGAAAACCAAAATAACTTTTGTAGATGGATTGGTTCAAGATGAGATAATTAATATTTAACGGGAATTATTACGAAGGATACCCCATAATGACTGTTTCCTTTGACATTTTGGCACAAAAAAAAAAACAAAAGAAGGGAAATATGCCTAACAAAAGGGGACATAAAGGTTTTCTTAAGTCCCTAGTGTCCTGCTTTCATCGACGCAAATAGAACCACAGGTGCTTTATATCTCGATTAGGATTTGGGTCTTAGCGCAGGTGTGGGTGAAAGTGATTCTTCGATCCAAGTAGCTGGGGAAGAATTCTCTAGATGAATTCTTAATGTATCCCAGATGGATTAATGGAACAATGGTCATTATCAGAAAGTTATGGTTTGTATAGCTTTACTTCGGAGAAAACCCTCATGAGAAGGCTGTCAATTTTTAAAGGAATTTTAACTACGGCCAAGGGCGTAACGCCACTATGGTCCAAAAGACTAATGGCAGCAGAAAGTCAGCTTTGAAATAAGAAACGGTTGATCTATCTAAAAGGTAAGAATATTCCCTGTGAAGGCCTTTCTTAAATCTATGGGAGTAATGATGCCTTTATAGACGATGTGGAGTACTGCATAGAGGAATCGTACTGATCCTACTTCCTACTAATATTGTAAAAGTGAAACGTTGTCCGTTTGTTTGTTTGTTCCACTGTAACTCGAAAACTACGGAACCAATCAACTTCAAATTTTGCACAAAGAGTGATTGTACCTCGGGTCACAGTATAGGCTACTTTTGGTTATTAAAGTGTAACTTCGCAAATTATAGGTGAGCGAAGCCGTTGGTAAAAGCTAGTCCAATATGAATTTTAGAATAGTCTGGCTGTCAGTTTGCCGAGATTGGTGAGTGAGTATGCGTCTACGACAGTTTTCTTGGTTTTGCTGTGGCTTGGGTAATCGTTATGAAAATGTATCGTGTACTCTTTGTCTCTTTGTCGCCACAGCCCATGAAGCAGTCGGTAGTAGTTAGCCGGATTCTTTAAGAAAGACTGTCAATACGTTGTGGTCTGTGAAGATAATGATAACGATTTGATCTGTTCACCGTGGCTAAGTGGTTAGTACGTTGGACTGCTAAGCGAGAGACACAGGTTCGATTCTCAAAATCCACCAAAAGTTTTTTTCGCAGCACCACCTCTTCGCAGGCATGACAAATCTGCAAGAGAACAATCTGTCATGAAAAGCTTCTCAATTTCGCCGTTCGGAGTCGGCATTTAACTGTATGTCCCTTCCATTCGTGCGAAGAATATAACACGCACAACATGAATGGTTGTGAGAAGCTAGGCCTTGGCTCTCCATGAGCTGCCCTGCCAAATTAACATACATACATACATACATTTGATCTGTTATGATCGTGTTTCATCTCTTATCGGCAAGTTTACAGAAGTTTCACCGTATATCTAGCACCTCTGTAAGTGTCAGAACTCAGAACTTAGTGACCAACCATTGCTTTGCTCAGTTTTGACCCTATTATTGCTAGTTTATCGGCATTTTCATTGCCATCAATGCCTTCATAACCCGAGTCACAGAAGAGTAAGACTTTGTGCTTTGTGTGAGCTCATTGTGAAACCACTTTACTAGTTTTTGTTTTTGTACTTTGGATCGGACGGCTTTAATGGCTGTTTGGCTATCCTTAGAGTTGTTAACGAGAATAGTTCTTCTTAAGGCCTCGGCTATCGCTTGGAAATTAGAACACACGGCTGTAGCTTGGAAGTTTTATTGATTGCAGACAATGGACCTGTAGTTCTATGTATATTCCGAAGCCTTCCCCCTTAATTAATTTTTAAGGTCATCATCCCACTTTGTTCTTGATAGAAACAGTGTTTTTAAGTTTGAATCAAAGTCTGGATCTGTAATCAGCTCTTATTTCCAGTTTCGCCCATCTAACAATACCAGTGTAACTGAGTTGGCCTTTCTTCCAGAATGTTCTTCCAGAAACTTGAAGCCGTAAAGCTCACGCTCCTTGGTGGTGCCATATAGGTTGAGCGGCATTTGTAAAAGTATCGTTTCGAGGGCTTCTGTCGGAGTGGTTCTGATTGCTGTTGTGCTGTTACATGCTTATCGCTAGATTTTTGTAATAGCTACAAAGAAGCATGACGCATAGTTTTTATGGTACTTCTTCAAAACTTTTGGTTTCATGTTACATTGCTTCTGTCGAATGATCTCCTTCAAGGCCTAAGTTTGTACCTTGTTTGCGTATATTGCTCACTTTCAATGTGCGTGTTATGACGCAAGTCGCCCAATTTTGATATGATAAAACTCTGAACACCGTTACATTTTGGAAGGAATAGGGCCTTCAATACGTGGGGTATTCATATGCTTGATCTCCAAAGAAATATGGAAGATGGGCACCAAAGTAATGCCAACTCTGAGTTAACCAAACGATCAGCACAATAGACCTTAATCTGGTCACAGTGCAATAAAGGGTAAAAATATCGTATCATATAGCTATAGCTGCTCGCAATTATCCTGATGAATGTTTGGGATATCACCAGGAAGGATAAATTACTTTCACAAAACCAAGACTGAAATCCGTTAGCGCCTTGCTTCTCCCTATAAATGGATGATAAATTATACGAAAACTTACAACACAGAAAAAACAAAATGGAGAAAAAACATGATATCCCTTTCGTAAGGGTAAACGTCCTACACACCCCCAACCATAATGACCCACATACCAAACTCAACATTCATTCCAATTTGCAATAATTTTTTCCATTTTTTTTCTGTTCAGTCCATTAATCGCAGAAGACTACGCCACCGCCAGAACAAACTCGGTAAATCGAATATATTGCTTAATGAACAATACATCATAATTAACCGCAATTAAAATAAATGTTAATACACACACATTCGAACCGTAAATTTCCATTCAAATGACCGGTAAACACGAAACACAAAGTTACCAGCAGCACCAGGGAAAAAATCAAGAAATAAATCATAACGTCCAAGGGTGTGGGTCACATTAGCAAGCGTCTGGCAGATAGTCTGCTATCCTATAGAGCGACGGCTTCATGGTCGTCGGAAAGAATAAAATCCAAAGCCTCATTCCGGTGCCACAATATCAATAGGAATCGTTAGGATGGCTGTTGTGACAATTTGAAACCGAATTAACTAATCAACAACTTATCGAAGCCATGGCGTGGTAATTGATTTTGAATTGCACTTCATTCTCAAGCTGATACGCGCAAACTACTGGCAATCGTTCAAAAATTAAATTCTCAGCCTTCAATTCGAATGGTAATAGATACCACGTATAACATATATGTACATATGACGATGTATTCGGGCGAGTTTGTTTCAATATTCACCAAGCTAATGGTTGCTCTTTGAGTACACATTTGTCCAGTTTGAGGGATTAACGAAACCATTGCATGAATGGCGTGATTGATTGCCATGGGAAAAGTGCGTGCTGGTGTTCAATTCAAAGCCTTGAGAACTTCCAGAAGTTTTACCGTGGGAACGTTTTTTTCTTCTATAATTTACTAGTGCTTAAGGGATTAGTGGGTGTATGTGCAGAAAAGAAGGAAAGGACAAACTGATATAGACAACTCTCATTCAGCAAGTGTTAGGCTTATCTGAAGACAAGTAGAAAGTGAACAATGAATTTCAAACCTAAACCCATTGCATACGTATGGACTTTAAAGTTTTAGAAGGTCATGGCTGCATTCACTTCAAGATCCAAAGAAGAAGTTTTTCTTAGATACATGTGATGCATGTCAATTTCATTTCAAGGACAAAAGTTCCAATGAGCTCTAAGCAGCTTGCAAACGTAACTTAGGACGGATTTAACGCCAAGCCGACTGTTTGCTCACCAATCCAGTCCTAGCCTTGAATATGTGGTAGTAAGCATTGTCCGCTCTACTTGTCAACTCTCTACATTGTCAACTCTACTACGTAGGCATAACACTGGCTGTAGAGAGGCTTTGGGATTGACCGTACACTAGGAAGGTCAAATACCAATACCAACGAATTCTGCACAATCATTCCAGACACAACCCTCGGAGCAAAGACAGCAACCTTACATAACCTCGGTTTACAAAAAAAAAAAAACACTTCGTCATCACACGCGCTATGTGCATAACATCGTAGGAGCATTCTTAACCCCTGGAACGCAAGTGAATGAAACCTTCTTTCAGCTTCAAGTAGATACGCCACTAGAACAGTACAAGGAATAACCAAACATAGGTGAAGAATTTGTACAATTCCTTGATGGATTTACGGGGCAAGAATGTCAAGAATGCGTTGGAATACTTGGCGCAAATGCCTGTAGAGGACCAAGAACTAGCTTCTTGCAACCATTCATGAAATGCGTACTACACTTTTATTGCCGACTCCACAGGGTGGATTAAGAAGCGTTTTCATGACTTTTTTTTTTTTGTAAGGAAATTTCCAAATCCCAGGAGCACTCAAACTCGTTTCGGTCCATTGCACTCTCTCAGGTAGAAACCCCTTTTTTGGTGTAGCAGTTTGAGAAACTCAGATTTTGTTCGTTTTTCTTTTTATTTTCGGTGGCAGTTGCTGATCCCCGACAGGACTCGAACCTGCACAGGTCGGGTCACAAGCGACCACTACACCATCGCCACCACAACGGATTATACTTACTTTCGGAGGTTTGTCATTGCTTGCCAAGAGGTGATGCATCAACGAAAAAAAAATCAACACCTTATGGCATTTATCTTGAGTACTAAAAAGTTTCACACTTAATATCTTTAGACTTTCATCAAACATTCATAGTAAGGACTTGAGAAATTGAATGTAGGAAGGGGGTGATAAACAAGTTAGAGAGAACTGAGGCACTTTGCCAGAAACCAACAGAAAATGACGCGTAGGTGTTGCCTTAGATCTAAAGACTAACACCATAACTCTTGTTTTTTTTTTATAATTTAAGAGCGCAACTTGCCATTAAAGGACAGACATTTTGAAATTGTAGCAGAATTAGTCATCGCCTTAAGCGATCTAACTTCTACTGCACGTCTTTCCCTTCACATGGGTAAAGGTCAATTAATCACTTCCTAATTTGCTTTAAGATTTGGAGATGGAAGCCAGAAAAAAGATTTATGTGCCCGCGCAATTCTCTGGAAAGAGTGTGTCTCTCCATTTTTTGAAATATATCCAAATTAGCTATGGGCAACTAGTTTGGTTTTATATTCCATGACCTTTACACTAATTTAAGTTGATTAGTTATGACATCCGTGTGGAAGGTCAAAATTAAGGGTAATTGGGTGAGAAATCATATTAAATTCGCACACATTTTTAACAGCAAAAAAAAAAACAATAGAGACAAGGCAACAGTGCCATGGTTAACTAAGTGGGAGTCTCTTTCTTTCTCTTTTGTAAAATTAAAACTTAAGAAAGAGATAAAAATGGTTGTAAATAAAATGCGCAGTTTTTTTTTTTTTTTTTACCTAAAGCCCTTGTCTACGCAGTTTTTTTGGGGTACAATTTACAACTCACACATCGCGGTTATTTATTTCTTTTTGCGATAAGATCTCAAAGGAATTTAAATTGTTTTACAGTTCTTCGGTTACTTAAAATAGAAATGATATCTTACATGTAAGGTAAAACAAGTGGATACTTGTATTTTGAAATTAATTTATGTGCTGACAGTTATCAGTGGGGACAGGAAAACCGTTGGACTAATCTGATACACAAATCTTTGTGAAAAAATGTACGCCACAACGAAACATTTTATGTATGTTTGTACGCATGTCTATCATCTTATAACTCACTGACTTCGAAAAAGTAAACCTGTCTTAGTGTAGCGTGGCAATAATGGTTGCTTTAGGCTACCTTTGATAAGACTTCCGCCCCTGTTCCGTTGACAAACCCAATTGAAAGGTATGAGAGGCGAAGAATAAAACGACGTCAGATTATTGACCGTGTTGCTTAATTTTCAGTACACCCTGTAATAAATGCACACAACAACTGTCTCGACCAACTTAAAGGAATCTATACAAGGCCCGTATCATCCCAGCCCTGCTTTAAAACGCTGTGTTGAGAAAAGAAGACTTCGGGTGTATAGACTGTGGTTGCAGCAGGAGGTGCAACACTGAACTGTATGGATAATTCTGTGACATCGACCAAGTTAAAAGAGTCCAAATACAATGACTAAGATAGTTGGGACATGTAGAGCGAATGCAAATCAGCGCCGAGTACACCCCGAAGGAACCGCCTAGTAGAAAAAGACTACGATTCAGCTAGTGCTCGCAAGCTGAAAGGAACCTCAAGTTAAAAAAAAAGGACATGAGCACAGGAAGTGCGAAACCGCTTCGCCTCATCTTTGATTCCCAATGTTACCCCTACGGGTGTACTTCGTTCGGTTTGCTCTGCTTGGTGTAAATAGATTATTTATGGTCCTATATGGGACACGTTTGTAATGACACAAGTGGGACCATCTATAATTTGCCAAAAAAGTCAATATTGTGTTTTACTACCTGAAACAGAAATTAACTCCTGTTGTGACTTTAGCTTAGCAGTGGCTATGGCTACCCTCAAAACCAGAACACGGACATTAGCGTAATTAGAGGAGAGGAGAAGTAATAACCGATGCATATTGGTGTTAAATACTTGCAAGTTCTAGTGATGAGAGAACACAGAGTTATGTAGAACATTCAGAGTTACGGGATACCATACACACGACTTTTGAGACTTTTTTTTGTAGTTCACTTGTTCTATTACTTTCGAAACTTTAAGTTATTCATCGTCTAGGGACTACACATTAACACAAATTTATGTATATCCTTGAAAGTGAGTGGAAATTCTTTCGTGAGCCCATATACCACGTTGACCAACTGTCGAACATGGTAATTGAATTGTTCAGCTGTCGTGTGTCTGAGAAGTTTTTGTGGGTAACTTTCCTTTATGAATTTTAATAAAGCAACTTTTGTTCACCTCCATTAGAAGTTATTTCAAAAAAAAAAAAGGCTACAGCAGGCTAACGTATTTCGTCGTCCAACATTGTTGGAGTACAAGAAGGGGACTTTTTTCTTAACAATTTACTATAGACAGGATAATGTGAAGACCTTTAAGCTATCATCACCTTTTTCAGTCGAATATTATTATTTTAATGATAACAAAAGATTTAGCTTGGGATTCTCAGCCTATTCCTTCACCAAGGTTGTGCACTGCATGAAACGGGCGACTTAAACCACCAGAAACGATATTTTTTCCAAAGAACCGACTGAAAAGGAGTTACTACTAGAATGTTTGAATTTTCCAGGAGAAATTACAGATGTCTGTCTCGACAGAGGGAAGGCGAAAAAAAGGAAATTACCGCTGGTGCCGCTCAGGGCTCAATCGTAGGACCCGTCTTATGGAATATCTCCTACGATCAAATTCTAAGATTGGAAATGCGTATCTGGTCGGCTAGGTAGATAAAATCGCGACAATGATCACCGTTCAAGACACCGAAGATGCTCAAAGACGGCTGAATCGAGTCATAAGACGTGTCCAATCTTGGATGCAAGACCCATGGACTTAGCCTAGCAACACAAAAGACAGACATAGTTTTCCTGACTAGGTGGCAGATCTTTTAGGTACAGGTAGGCTCGACTCAAAAAAAACCCTAAACAAACATTCTTCGAATGCACCAGATGGCTTGTAGTGAGACGAATACTCGTTACAGTAATGCGAACGAGAAAGGAAAATTGGAACCGAGTGTACTCCAACATCAAAGAAGTGCTTAAGATTAAGAAAAGGGAACAGGACATAGAATATTAGAATATTAGAATATTAGAGCTAGGAAAATTGACAGTAATGCAAGAAGCAGCTGAATTGGGCACCGCCAGAGAGTCAACCCGAATTATTTTGCAGTTTGATTTGAGCCTACATCCATATAAGATTGGATTGTGCTGACGCAAGAATTGAAGCCGGACGGCCATAGACAACGCCGTGAGTTCGCTAATTGGGTGCTGGAAATGTTGGCCGGAGATCCAGATTTTGGTCAAAAAATCATCTTCTCCGACGAGGCCCATTTTTGGCTCAAGAAGCAAAAATGCCGTTATTGGAACGAACATAATCCACAAGTGTTCAATGCATCCACAAAGATTGACTGTTTGGTGCGGTTTATGGCATGGCGGCATTATCGGACCATATTTCTTTCGAAATGAGGAAGGAGACACCGTTACCATCAATAGTCTCAAGTATAGAACGATGTCAACCGACTTTCTGTGGCCAGAGCTCGACAACATTAATATATCCGAGCTGTGGTTCCAACAAGACGGCGCTACATGCCATACAAACGACGCAACGCTCGAAGTTGTGAAGGAGACATTTGACGACTGGGTCATCTCATGGCGAGCAACTTGACAACAGTCGATTATTTTCTCTGGGGCTACGTCGAATCCTTAGTCTACGCTAACAACCCAACCACTTTGGATGTGCTCGAGGCCAACGTTCGAGACGCTATTGCCAAAATAACGCCGTACATATTAGACCGAGTCATTAAAAATTGGACCGATCGCTTGAAGCACTGACAGCAAAGCTGAGGCGGCCATTTGAATGGAGTGTTATTCCACACATAATGGCATGAATGTAGCTTCAAAATAAAGCTAGAATCAATTTTATATCTCACACCGTTGTTGTTTTATTTAAATTGTTTTTCCTATCGTTCTTATCTGGTCACCCTTTATATTTTCAGATAGCCAGTGTTAAAAGCTCTAAGCTCCTTTTGCTGTAACATTAACCAGCAAATGCGACGGAGTCCATCGTGTAAAAGTAGTATTAGATGGCACTATCCCAAAACCACTTCATCTTCTTGAGACAACACAACACATTCGACGATGGTGTTCAATGCGTCACAGACAATCTTGAAAAGTTTGGTGGTGAGTGCTTGGATAGCATTGGAATCGGAAAATTCTTGACAAACCTTCATTACCAACGTAAAAGATCGAAAC
Source organism: Criorhina ranunculi (assembly GCA_951813785.1). NCBI lineage: Eukaryota > Metazoa > Arthropoda > Insecta > Diptera > Syrphidae > Criorhina > Criorhina ranunculi. Next base: position 8,476,286 of record OX638383.1, on the reverse strand, counting down.
AATTTTTGATTTGTTAAGTAGTTTTCGATTTTGAAACCTACGCGGTGGAAGTAACCTTATCTGCGTTAATTCTCAAGCAACCCTTTGAAGCTTTTTGAAACAAAAGTCTGGAAAACCGTAGGTCAAAATTTCATTTGACCGCAAGTTCATCAAAATTCAAATTTATCTAAAGGAAAGCTGAAAGTTAGGTTTTGTTTCCCGTCTTCACAAAACGTCAATGATCTTTCTATCATTTGAATTTTTTTATAAGCGGATAAAAAAAATTGTGAGGAACCATGTTCCAAGCAAACATTAAGGTGTCAAAGTGTGTGACTTAAAGCGATTAAATTTAAGTACCCCCACAAAGTGCCATCATTTCTTTTACATCCTTAAATACCTTCCCAATCGATTTACCAAGAAAACACAAATAAATTCTTCCTAATTCCCAAAGAACATCACCTCAAGCTACTTAATGCTTGATAATTACATCATTTACATAAGAAAATACGAGACATCAACCTGTAATCCTCACGCTTACATAAGTCCGTCCATTCTCTGTCCAAACACACACACAAAACAGATACAGAGGTAAGAGAAGAAAAAAAAAGATATAAAAAGTCATTTCAATCTCAATTGCCGCCGTCCCACAATCGATCGATTGTCGACATTTTCATTGTCAAATCAAATTAAGCCCCATCTGACAGATCTAAACAAACACACGTAGGTATAGAGGTATACCTGGTGGCAATGCAGTGTTTATGTTTACAGTCCCGCTCCCTTTGATCCCGTTCTACAATCCCCAAGTCGTTCATTAACTAATTTTCTCAATTATCCGGGTGTTGGGTGCGATAATTTCCGCAAACGGAAATGTTCCATTGTAAAAGAATTCAATGGATGTTGTGAAGCAAAAAAGACGAGAAACCTAAAGTTGAACGCTTCAGGTGAGCAGCACCACATGCGACGACCTAACAAACTAATTACGTCTACAACCTATCTGCGGAGGCATCATAGCTTCATAGCAGCAGCTCAAGGTTAGATACTTTTGCTACACTTTAGGTTCGGATTTTTATTTTTTTTTCATTTCGTTTCGCGTTGATGGTGAGAAAATTACAATTAGCATGCAACAAAGCAATTTGGCGTATAACGTGTGGAAAGAAACGTAGAACTTTGCACATACATATACATATTTGTGATGCCTCCTTGCTTTGCCTTCGGAGGAGGATGATAGGAACGTGCTACAAGCAAATAACAATCAAGGAACGGAAAAGGTTAAAGTGTTTCCCTTTTGATTTATCTTTCACTTGGATTTTGTGTTGTTTGACTGGCTATTTGAATTTTTAATGATTTGTTTGAGTTTCTATCGTCAGTAGGACGATGGTTTGTAGGACGCTAACCCTAAGTCAATGTCAACGAAATTCAATAAAAATGGAAATAGCTTGATCTACTTGGAAACTTAAACATAAATGTTCTTTAAAATTAAGTGGGCGTATTGACTAATGATGGCGTATAAGATTTGACAAATGAATAGACAACGCTGATGATGGAGCTTGGCAACGTCACAGTGTTTAGTAACTTTGAGAATTAAATTTGTCGAAGAAAATAGTAAAGAGGAAGGCAGATGTTGACTGAACCGGCAGCTAAAAACGGAAGTTTTGAAAGCAAGTCTTTTTCGGTGGCAGGGGTAAAGCAAAAATCATCTTTCTGTCGCCTGATCGGAACAGGGTCAAAGAAGCCACTTCTTCTTTTGGAAGCATGTATTTACGAAACCAACTAATCTGGTTATAGAGCTTTGACGCAGTGGACAACATTTTATTGACGCGAACATCTACACTGGTGGTGAGTGGGTATTTGTCAGAAAGAATCTAATCATGTCTTCATCAGCTTGTCTCATTCAAACAGTTTTTGTAAGTTTGGGTATCAGGAATAAGCAGAGAAGACAGTATCAAATGATGAACAGTCCCTCACACGTGAACCAATACAATCTGCAATACATGTTTCTATATAAAGTAACATGAGAGAAGTGACAGAAGCTCTAAATAAAACCCTTCAAGACATAAGGGACAACAATAAAGTGAGGTAAGCAGCCGATTTTTGTCAAAAATTACCAGTAGTGCCCAGAGGAATACATGAAAATGTTGTTCATCGTTAACCAAACTCAAGTTCACCGTAAACATGAAAGTTCATCTAAGGGGTTATATTTTCGCTGGTCAGCTTTCAGATCGGAATACACATTACCTGTCGTTGGATTCAGACAAGGGGACGTGCTGTCCTGCGACTTCTTTAACATCGTTCTTAAAGAATTGTGCAAAATTGACGCGCCAACACCAGAGGCACAAACTTTTATGTAGAGCGGATGTACACCAATGGTTTGGATGGCGGCGCAGTAGAGAAAGACTGCGACTCAGGTGGCGCACGCAAGTGGAAAAGGACCTCAACCAACTTAACGTGCGAAACTGGAGGCAGCTAGCTAAAGATCGAGCTGGCTGGATATGCTTGGTGGTTGAGCCCTAGGTCCATTCCGGACTGTAGCACCACCTTAAGTTATACAGTTACATTGCCTGCATTCATAACAAGGCTATGTGAGCGTTCGAAAGGGGACAGAAAAAGTCCAGGTGACGCTATACACTATACATACACTTAAACCATCAATTGACTTCCGATGACCTCTGAAACAGACATTATTTTGGCCAGTGTGGTCTGCTTTTGACACTTTCAAATCTATTTTGCTTACTTTAAGGCCCGCTCACTTAGCACCTTGGTTAGGTTAGGTTAGGTAGGAGTAGCAGACCGCAGATTGCAACCTCACTTAGACCAGATAAGGTCCTTTGTGTTACCACATGGATCTGTATTTCACCGGAAATACTACTCGCAGAACCAGCCGGAGCTTGTTATGAAGCGCTGAAGGCTACCTATGTTTATGTCAGCCAGTTCACTTTGGTTGTGAAAGAAGCTGGCTCCTAAATATACTCTTCTTCGAGCTGAGAGGGCCGGACATGTACAAAGAAGGTAGAGAATCGTCTCCTCCTCCTCCTCCTCGTCCGTGCAGCTTCTGCAGAAGTCGTTGTAAAGAGGCCCTAGCCTATAGACGTGTTTAATGCAGTGTCCCGAAATGACACCGTCTAGGGTGCTTATTAGCAATCTATTCCGTCTGATGAGACAGTGGGAACGTTTGAGATCCAGCTTTGGCCAAATCTGCTTGGTGATAAGACAGGTCCAACCTGCTGTCCGTCTTCATGACGACTTCTTACAAGTTTTGACTAGTTGACAAGTTTTACGACTGTGGACAAAATAGTTTTGATAGCAGCTTGACTGTCTATGTAAATGTCAATAGTTTTCCTGGGGACTAATTTCGTTGATAATTCTCGGGCTGTCTCGGCGATGACTAGGACTTTCGCTAAGATCACATTTTCGCGGTTCGAAAGTGTGATTGACCCGGTAATGTTGGGTTTTAATAAGTAAATCTTGGAGCCCACTCCTTCTTCGGTTTTTGACCAGTCTGTGAAAATCTAATTTTCTTTCCGGTTGATGGCCTTTTCTCTAGCCCATTCATCCCTTGAGGAGTGGATTTTCTTATGCTAAGGCTGAAATCAGGAGGTGATGTGAGAAAGTCCGAGTCAGTTTTTAATTTTACCCAACTTGCAATCGTTCGATGACCCATATCGCCCACTTTCCAGAAATTGGATTGCAGGGCACTTTTCCCGTCTTTTTTCTTTAGGTAGAGGTCTAATGGAATCAGGCCGAGGTAGTTTCAAGGGCTGCAGTTGATGGTGGTTCTAATTGTGTCAATAGTGCCTATGCATGCTAGTCGTTGGATGTTGGAAAGTGCCTTGAGGTTTGTAAAAAGTAGAGGATAGTCATATTTTAATACCGGGTAAAAGCTAGTACATATAGGTGTACTTAACCTAACTAAAAAAATCGGTTCCGTTTCACAGAGGGGATGTTTAATTTTTTCCTCCGGACAGTAAAATATTTCAGACTTACTATTGTTGAGAGTAACAAAATTTTAAGGCGATTAACTGATAAAATGTTTAAGGGATTACAAACTTAAAACTACCATGCATTAACACTTGAACCTTAAATGTATGTACAAATGTGTGTAAAGGAATTTAAAAAAAAAAGATATAAAAGAAAAACCATCACCAACCTTAAACCAAAAAGCCACCTGTAATCAGAATCCGTACGAATTTTTAAGAGTTTGATGCCATGTCCATTAGTAGCGCCCCCGGTTGTGTTCACAGAGTCCAATCCATCAGCATCAGGATCAGGTGAGATGATGAACATAACGTTTGCGTATATGAATGTGCAGGACGACACACAACAACAAAAGCAAGTAAGAGTGATTTTTTTTAAAGCAACACAACAACAAAAGCATAGAAGAACCCGAAAAATAAAAGAAAAGAAAAAGAAAAAGAAAATAGTGATAAAGAAAAACTTAAAAAAAAAATATCTTGTGTAAAATATAAATCAACAAAAATATACAAAAATTCATCACAAGCGCTACAACAAAAGGGTGTTTGTGTTAGTCTTCCACTCCTAGATGACAAACAAAAAGGATACCTATATACATCATGCATACATATGTATAACATACACAGTTATGGAAATAAGCTTAGAAACTAGGTTTTGAATGTTTTTTTCTGTTAAAATAAATTAATAATGTATAATACGAGGATAAGGAGGGTGTGTAGCACTACAATGTTATTAATATTAAAGTTTGGCTCTTTTGTTGATTTTAAGCCAGAGACGGGTGTAGGCCATGTCAGTTGTGTGCGTGCTTAACGACTGATTAGTATTAAGACGACGATTAAGTATGTTATCCGGGACCGGCGAAAGTGTGTTAAGTGCCATGTAGATGGGTGTGGGTGTTAGAGGGTGAATTTCCAAAGAACTTTTGTTCATAATTCAAAAAAAAAAAAAACTATTCCACTTAAGAATATACTTCAAAAGAAAGAAAAGCAGAAGAAGAGGTGCAGGTATAGCATGCTAGACGTTTTTAGAGCGAATATTATGGTTATGAGCAAGGGTGGGTTGGGTGACAATAAAAGAGAACAATGTGTTGTAGATGGGTCAATTGTGTAGACGATTTGAATATCGATTTGGCTTTGTGTGCATATGAGTATGGGCACTTCGTTTGAAATCGTTTGTTGTTTCTTGAGGTTTGAGGTTAGAAAAGGCAATTGCGAAGCAATTTGTAAGAATGTGATTGAGGTGATATGTTGGCGGTAGCCTTTGTCAATTGGTTTTGTTTCGACATGATTTTAAGTGTTTTTTTTTTCTGTTCGACTTTTTGTGGTGGATTAAGAAGGTCTACTACGCGTCGTGCTTAGAATACCTTCACACTTCTTTGACTTAAGTCACCACTGAAAATTTCCTTTAGGCTATGTGTGGCTTCGAATAGTTCAACTCGCCATATCCTGATGGTATCTGCCAGCAGAGATCCAACAATCGCATTACTCTGAGTAAATATAAGCATCACGGGTCGTTTGAATCTTGTCCATATCCCTAACTGGATTAGATCGAAGTAGAAGTCGTCTTTATACCTAAAGCAGATTAAAGCTGACACATATTCCTACATGTTGGAAACGCTGAAGAGATTGACGGGTATCCATTTGCGTCGAACCATTGGCCCTGTATTATCGGCGTCCCAACATATGTATGTACGTATACGCACTGAAAATGCAAGCCAATTGAAATCGCCTTATCCTCGTTCGTTGATAGACCACTGAGCTTCAAAGAGTACACTATGGTTGTCTTCCTTGACATTGAGGGAGCATTTAACAATGTCAATTCAGAAGCAATTACTAACGTTCTTGCGAGTCTAAACGTCGAAATCTCGGTTGGAGTGCTAATCAATCAATTCCTTATTGGCAGGACTATTGACAAAAAACTAGGTGGAGCTTTGATACAGATTTGTAAGTTGTGGCACCCCTCAAGGTGACATATCTTCCCTTCTTCTTTGGAATCTGATGGTTACTAAACTACTAGTAAGACCTGGAAACTATGAGTTGTAAAGTTGCTATTGCCGACTCGGAAAAATACTTAAATACTCTTAGAGACATCCGGCAACACGGTCTTCTCTTACACTCCAAATTGGTCAGAAGATGTGGTTTGGGAGTAAATCCAAATAAAACTGAACTGGACCTTTCCTCCCACCTCCCACTATAAATAGCACCACCACTGACCACTCTTATACTGGAAAAAACTAGAACTTATAGAAAACGTTAAAAAAAAAAAACGTATGTAGCCCTCTTAACATGCGATGAAATATGAGATGGGATCTCCTCCAACACAGTATTACTTAAGAATTTGGAGTAACTTTGGTCAGCTTCGAGCATTTCCCTATTAATCTTGATGAATGGATCTAGAGACTTTGGACAATCGCTGAAATGAACAAAGTCAAGACAAAGTACATGCTATTAACAAACAAACCACCATTGGTCCACCTCCTAAGGCAAAACTCCACTGTTGACAAGAGTAACTTCGAAGTAGTTAGTACCTCGGAGTCAACATTAACTCAACGAATGATAGTGGAGATACGACAAAGACTTGACCCAGGATACCACTGCTACTTTGGTTTCAAAACTCTTAACCAAGGTGACGAAATCCGTGCTCTACAAAACAACGATCCTTCTATTCTGCTATAAGATGACAAGTTCTGGACGCTAAGCAGGAAAGTAGAACAAAATACTTGGTCTCCTTTGCGAATTGAGGAGAAGATAGAATCGCAGTCCAAACAGCCAAAGCTCGACGCCTACACAGGTTCGGCCACATCGAGTGACACTCTAGCTAAAAGGATCTTCAAATCACAGCCTCCAGTTGCGAGACGGCGAGAAAGACCGAACCTCAGTTTTAAAAACCAAGCTTTTGCGTATACCAGAGCGCTTGGTCTGGAGAAAATAAAAGACCGTGCCCATGATCAAAGAGGATGAAAAGCTGCAGTATCTCAGTAGAGCTTTCATGGGTCGAAAGCCGTTTAAAGTAAGCTATATAAGGCACCATAACGTGATCCGAATTAACATATAAAAAAAAATCGTCTTATGTGTTACTCTCTCGCAACTTCAACACGAAGACGTTTATGGCTAACTAAACATCCATTTACATACATATACATTTGTATAGTAAGCTTTGCATAATGTACTTTCTGTTCAAGAGGCTCCTTAGCTATTGTAACACTTTTAAAACTATTTAAATAACTTCCGGAAAAATGTCAAACAAAAATCCGATATAAACTACCCCCCCATGTATGAGTACATAAGTTTGTGTAAAGTTCCTCCCTTTTCTTCTATCCCGACGAACAAACAAACTGGGTTAGCTAATGTTTTTGTGTCCCGGATATTCAAAGTATCTAGGCAGCGACATGCTCTTACCTACACAGTTTTGTTTACATTTCAAGATTTAGAACAATAAATTGGATTTTGTGTTATTTAGTGTTCCGAACAGGAGGGCTGTTAAATTTTGGGGGACTGAATGGTGTTTGGAATGGAAACAAGCTTGTGGCTAGAAGTGCAATAATTAAGTTCGCAACCATGTTATTGTTTACTTTACGAGTTCTTCCTGGTTTGCAGTAGTTTGGTAGGGATTCTCTGATATTGGTAGCAAAGTTCTATAAAGTGCCTTTAAATACGTTTTGGCAGAAAGACTACGTACATATGTATGTTTTAAATACTTTATTGGCTAAGGACATCTAGAGCGAATGGACACCAAAGCTCTGGTGCTGAGAATCTTCAAATGTAACCCGGAGGGTTAACGGAGTGGAGGAAGACCTCGCGCACAAGTAGAACGGGACATAAAACAACTTAGAGGCGGTAAGCTAAGAACGGGGCTATTTGGAGAAGGTTTTTGGTAGATGCTCAGGTTCACCCCGAACTGTAGCCGCTATACTGTCAAATTCCATAAGCTAGTACAAGCTCCTTTTAGTGTATTCTTACCTTGCACCGACTGATAAAAACCTTAAGTCTAGATTTGCAGCGATTATCATCACGGAGGTTGACAACAACTACCCTTGTCCGACGAGCTTAGCCGTGCCATCGTCCCCCTCGCATACACGGAACATACCTCCGTGGCCTGATCCTGGCTCATAACACTCAACCTTACCGTGGACGAATACGATTTTCGACGACGGTCTGGCTCTGTTTTTCGTCGCAGTAGAGCTTCCTTCAAGCCTTCCTTCTAAGCCTCTTAGTCCCATGCTAGGTCAAATACAACCACATACCTTTGACCTCCCTTCTGTGTCTCACTTCGTCACGCATAAAGGTTATAAGAGTGTTACAGATGCACACACAAAAATCCATTAACACCACAACATCGCGAAAAAACAAATTACAATTAATCACACACCAAAGCTCGCGCCAAATGGCTGCCTTTGAAGCCATAAAAAGTCTCATTTAACCCATTTTATCCTCTAATTACGACCTTTTGGGTGATTCTCTGTATTTTTTTTTCCATTCAAAGTCAAGTTCACATACTTAATGATCCGTTCCGTTCGCGAAAAAAAAAACTCTACACGCGCCCTTTAGATGTCGACACTGAACCCACATGAGAAAAGAACCAGTTGTCCTCTCTCCTCACCCGGCTTATGTGTATGGGTTCCGCACGAATTAAAGGGAATAAGACCCAACTTAAGGGCTTTTAAGCGAATGCACGACGCAAAAAAAAAAGTGACTGCCAACAAAAAAATCGTGACCGAAAATCCGATCGAATCTGAAAGATTACTTGTGGCGTGGATGTGGCAGTGGGTGACATGCAAAATTTTGAAAACAGTTCAAACCTCAGACCAGACCTTAAACTTTAGACAGTTTCAGGCAATGCCGTCGGAGTGACTGTCGAACAGCGTACATATGTTGACGAATATAACAAAATTGGTAAACAAATCAATGAGAGTCGTGTTCAAATGTTTACCTCGGCGACCGCTCCCAAGTACGATTGGGTGGGTTGGTTGGTTGGTTGGCTTTGAGTCTTCGATTCAAGTTCATGGTTTGGTGCTAGTACACTTGAACATTTTATGGAAAGCAAATTGTTTTCCATTTGAACAAATTATCTAGTCACGTATATTTCTCCTGATCGGTCTTTTGTACGTTTGTAATGTTGTTCTGTAATTGCTTTTGTGATTTGCGTTTAAAAGCGCGACGCATAAAGCGTGCCGTAGCGCTTATTATTGCCGCAACATTGACCTTAACGTGGATTTAGTAAATTGGTTGGCATGTGAATCGTGATTTTTCAGTTTAAATCGGCTTTAGTGTTGTTCTTTGCCAAAATGGGAGCATGTACTTAAGTTGATTAGCTGTTGAAGTCGCACAGCAAATTGGAACAATTTAAGATCTTAAAGGGGCAGAGTAGGGCACAGGAATTGGATTGAGCACTTATACATCACATAACAGCGAGGCCTGGAGAAAAATATCAAAAGATTGAGTGGCTATCTATGGTGGAAACATATTTAGACGAAATGATGCCACAGGATCTGTTGTCATTTTTGGTGCCTATTTTGGTCCGACGGCGGGTCAAAAACCAATGCCGGAGTAGGTGGAGGTGTTTGCCCTGATAGACTTAATCTTAGCCTTTCTCTCCGTTTTTCAAGCCATTGTCTAAAAAAAAACGTGATATCCACATCATTTCGAACAGTGAAGGAGCAATCAAGACATTCGAATCATTTTCTCTAAATACAAAAGTAGCTCCAAACTGCCGATCGCGTCTCACAGACAAGGCGGAGTAGTTCAATATTCACCTTTGATGAGTCCAGGGACATAGACAAACTCCGGAGCACTGTAAGGCTGTACATGTCTAGCGACAAAACAGATTTGGCCAAACCTGAATCTGAAACGATCTAAGAATTTAATTTCACTCAACAGGTTGCAAATCAGCAGCAGAAAAAGAGGAGGCTTCTGGAAAATCGAAAAGATCAGCCAAGATAGTCCTGCATAGCAATGTGCAGTCATAGTGATTAGACGTTTATTTGATCGGTCCAGCTTAAGTCGGCTAAAACAGCGTATAATTCCATACTGCAGAAGTTTCTGTTTTCGGAAAATTTAATTGTACAACCTAATTATCAAATCTAAAATTCCGGAACAAAATCTTTTTGCTATTAATTTTTGTGATTGATTTTTCATTGCGCCAAAAAAAAAAGTTTCTTTCGCGGTTATAATGTCTACTTCAAGTATAACAACACGAAACAAAACTCAAAAAGACTCTCTTTCATCTCATACTGGCTCTCCATCTTCATCTATTAAAGGCAACAGTAAAGAAGTGATCACTATTAAAGAGTTAGAAGCACAATTGGTTAAGCATTCCTTGTCTCTTCAGCGTACATTTGCTGAAGAAATGAAGAAAATGCGAACTGAATTTGTCAGCAAAATAGACGAAGTGAAAGAAAGTTGGGCTCAACGTTTCGAGAGTCTAAACAACGCGATCTCTAGCATAGTTACCCGCATTGACAGAATCGAAGAAACCTTCTCCGCTACGACTCATATGCATAGCGCAGAGATCCTCGCTCTTCGTAAACAAGTTAATATGCTAGAGAGAAAAGAAGTCGCTTGTGATGCCGTGCTCTTTGGTGTTCCTCAAGTTCCTGATGAAAACCTAAAGCAAATTTTTCTTAAGCTTTGTAACACCATTAACTGCAACCCGCCTCTAATAGTGAATGCCTTTCGTGCGAGACGACGAAACAACACCAACAACAACTCCTCTTTGACCACTCCACCATCGATTGTGTTAAAATTCAACTCTATGTATGAAAGAAATACTGTTCTCGTAGCTGCAGCGAATTACCGGAAAGAAAACAACAGAGTGCTGAGGCTGTGTGATATTGGCATTGCATCCAATGACAGCTGTTACTTGAACGAGAGTTTAACAAAACATTCGCGCTTTCTTCTTCAGAGTGCACTTGGTCTAAAGAGGAAAAAACAGCTGTTCTCTGTTTACACTAAAGCTGGGATTGTGTATGCTAAGAAAACGGCCAACGGAAAAAGCTTTTCCATCGAAAGCTCTGACGATCTCCACTCCATTGCTGCTGATGCTGCTGTTACTGCTGGTGCTGCTGCGACTCATCATTAATTCACCGTATCGTATATACCTTTCATTGTCTTAGATTATCATAATATTGTTATTGATTAGTTTTCTATTTTCTTCCTTCCTCTATTCGTTTCTCTTTCTGTTGTGCTTTTAAGTCTTTGGCATTTTTGTTTGTTTTGTGTAAATATGAATAGGGTATGTTCCAATTACAGTGTGAATAAAAAATCAACGCACACAATGATTAATGTTCTTTCTAATTGTCGTGATGGTTTTAAAGTTTGTCATTTAAATGCTCGTAGTCTTAATCAGTACAAATTAGATTATTTAAAATACGTGTTTGCAAATTCTGGAGTTGATGTTATTTGTGTTTGTGAGACATGGTTTAAACGTGATATATCTGATACACAATATGATATACCCAGTTATGTAATCTCTAGAAATGATAGAGTTACCTATACCTGGGGAGGTGGGATTGCAATTTACTGCAGATCTTCTCTGAAATGTAAAATTATAAGCAAATCGGTTGATTTAGATACTGAGTTTTTACTTGTTGAGATCTATGATGGTTGCTCTAAATGTTTGGTAGCTTGTGCCTATATTCCGGACCGCAGTTGTTCTCCACAACCCTTTTTCTCTGTTTTGTCACAATTCTCGCCTCTTTATGAACACGTAATTGTTTGTGGGGACTTTAATGCTGACCTGTTCAAAAAAGATTCTCGAGCTTTTCAAATAAAAGATTTTGCTTCTTCATTAGGACTACAAATTATTAATGTCAATTATCCAACGCGATTTGCTAGAGACTGTTTTCCTAGCCTTCTCGATCTGGTAATAGTATCCGACCCTTCGTCGGTAAACTTATTTGACCAGCTTTCGTTGGATTTAATCTCCGATCACGACCTTCTGTTCTGTACCTACAATATTAACTTCACTCATTCTGCTGTTCCACTGACTTTTACATTTAAAGACTTTAGGTCAATTAATATTGATGACCTCCAAAACGCCGCCTTTACAGCCCCATGGGATGGCTGTCGCTCAATTTCTAATCCTGATGACAAGCTGGAGTATTTTCAAGGCGTGGTTGCAGAGTTATTTAATCAATATGTACCCATTAAAACAGTTAGTGTCCGTAATAGCAACTGTCCCTGGTTTACGACTGAAGTTATCAAAACCATCAAAGCTCGTAACAGGCTTTACAACAAATGGAAACATAGTCCATCTAATTCAAACTGGCTCGCATACAAAGTGATACGTAACCATTCAACGGTGGTAATACGTAACTCTAAAAGAAACTATTACTCCTCTAAACTAAATCCGTCCCTTCCCCCTAAGAAGCTTTGGAGTAATCTGTGTCAAATTGGTATTTCCAGTGCAAAAAATAATTCTCAATGCCTAATTGATCCTGATGAATTAAATAATTGCTTTCTTGAAAATAGCACTGAGGAGATAAATTTCAATTTTTCCAATAACTTTGATCCATCTTTGCAGCCAGTAAGAGGTTTTGAATTTGAGTCTGTCAATGAGTATGATGTTATAAACTGTGTTGCAGCTATCAAATCGAATGCTGTCGGTGAAGATGGGGTACCACTGCGATTTGTAAAACTAATTTTGCCCTATATTATATCCCACTTGACGCACATTATTAACCATTGCATCACTACATCCACCTTCCCCAAGTTCTGGAAAATAGCTCGAGTTGTACCTGTTCCTAAAAGAACTACTCCGATCTCTGCTGCTGATTTCAGGCCAATTAGCATTCTACCATGCTTTTCAAAGGTCTTTGAGAAACTTATAGCAAAACAGATTCTTCAACACCTATCTCTTAATAGCCTTCTGTATGGGGGGCAATCCGGTTTTAGATCTGACCACAGTTGCTCTACTGCGACAGTAAGTATCTTGGACGATATAAGACTAGAGTTTGATAAAGGATATGTTACACTTCTTTGTCTGCTTGATTTCTCAAAGGCCTTTGATAAAGTTAACCACAAAATTCTTTGCTGGAAACTTAAACATCTGTTCGGCTTTGGTAACAGTGCTGTGAGGCTCTTTGAAAGTTTTCTCTCGGACAGATTTCAGAAAGTTATGACCTCCGATTCTTTTTCATCACTTCAACCAGTGAAGCAGGGTGTACCTCAAGGATCAATCCTTGGGCCAATAATTTTCTGTATGTTTATTAATGACCTCCCATCTGTCTGTAAACATACATCTGTCCACCTCTATGCTGATGATGTTCAATTGTACTTGGCTAAACCATTCACTGAAACAGCTGAGCTTGTATACGAGTTAAATGAGGACCTCTCCAGTGTTTATACCTGGTCTAAAGCTAATGGGTTACCTTTAAATCCGAATAAGTCACAGGTTATTCCCATATCCAATAAAAAACTAACCATCAACACATTACCAGATGTCTTACTTTATGACAGCAAATTAAAAGTTGTTAACACTGCTACGAGTTTGGGGTTTGTTATCAATTCAAACTTGTCAGGATATGACCATGCAAACTATGTAATAGGTAGAATTTATGGGTGTCTCCGAAAGTTGTGGGTATCTGCAAGTTTTACGCCCGCCGATACCAGACGGAAGCTGGTAATTAGTCTCATCTTACCCTTAATAACTTATGCTGAGGTTGTATACTGCAACGTTGATTCTCTATCCCAACGCAAACTCCAGGTAGCTTTCAATGATTCGGTAAGATACATTCACGGATTACGCAGATATGACCATATCTCACAACCGGCAAAAACCCTTTTGGGCACTACACTTAAACATTACATTGATGCCAGAAATTGCATTTTCTTACATAACATTATAACAAATAAGACTCCTTTGTATTTATATGTCAAACTTCGATTTGCTCGTTCCCCTAGAAACCTCTGTCTAATTCCATCACGTTATCACTATCTTAATTCGTCTCGTTTATTTTTTATTTATGCTATTAAACTATGGAACTCCCTACCAATTAATATCAAAAATATCTCTAATGCCATCCGATTTAAAAAAGCAGTTTTTCTTCATTTCTCTCTCTTACCTTAATCTTTAATCTATTCTATTAGCTTTATTTTTAACCTCTATTTCCTATCCCATCTCACCCTTTCTTTTTCTTCTTTTATCCCCTATCTTATTATTATTTTTGTAACTTAACTTTAAGACTTGCACATTGATTATTTACAATTAATTCCGCATTGTTTTTAGTTCTAAGTACTATAAAAGATATTTATCTTAATGTACCTTATATTATATAATAATAAATTGAATTGAATTGAATTGAATTGAATAGTGGTAGGGGGAAAACATGAGCAGAAATTGACTCAATCGGCCTTAGAACCACAACCATCTACTTACTTCTCGGGGACCGAACATCGCTGTGCAGCACGAGCTTACAGACGTTTATACAACTGAGGCCGATCATTTATCTGAAATAAGTGGTTTGGGGTAACACGATGTAGGGACCTTGAGTAGGAGACTTGGAAGCGAATCTACTGATGATGCATTCCTCAAAAACCCGTTCTGACATGCCTACGAAATGTGCGACAGCTGTATGGGTAGGTAGGTAGGTAGAAGTGGCTGAAACTGGTAAGCCTGCCAGAGACACAAGCAGCGCGGATGCGCCGTTTTGCTACCACAACTCACGTGACCTGGGTGTTGATGGGCGTAGTTAAGAGTGTAGTTTTTCAGATCCATCCTGTTGAGTTAAGAAAGTTGATAATGTTGTAGAATTTGATGTGAGAAATCTCAGATAGTTTCTTGAAAAAGGGTTTTCCGAGAGTGCGCTGCCTGGCTCTGGCAAGTGAGAGCTGTATACCCAGCTCAGTAAAATTTTACACACAAAGCAATAACAACACACCAAGTGGCGATAACTTTCCCGGTAGCAGCAAGTGAGGACAGAACTACATAAGTTGACCACCAGAGCGCGAAAAATCTCATAAATTAGCTTTTAGCCGATCGTATTTGTTGCTTTTCCTCGGTTTTGACATTTAAAAACTGTCAAATGAAGAAACAAAATTCGAGCCGCAAACCAATTGGTTGGTGCGGCTGCTACTGAGTATGAATCGTTTTTTTGACTTAAGTGAGTATAGTTCTCCAAAAAACTCGGCTATACTTACACTTGAGCCTCACCATTGCATCAGAAGTGGCCGTGATCAAAGAAGTGTTCGCAAGTGAGTGAGATTGACTGCTTAAATTCAAGCTGTGTTCCACTTGCAAGATGCAAGATGTATTAAATAAATATATTCCCTTTCGTCGCTTTTTCGGGTTCAGTCTTAACACATTTTTGTACCCTTGAACGATTCTATGTATAACCTACTGACAGGTAAAATAATCTTTCCCCAGTGAAACAATGATACACAAAGGTGAAGTGTATGTAGACAGCGCTTCATTCTCAGTTCTCAAATTGACTGTCTTTCCAAAGTATGTACATACCATTACCCACAGCCTACTTGGCATAGAAAATAGGCAATTCTGGCAATTCCAGAACCGAATTTATGTAACCACTTATCGTCAATCACTTACCAAAGTAGCATACACGCGACAACTGAACCCTTAATCAACACACGTTTTGCGTACGATAACAAAACCGTAATCGTATATAGAACGCAAGACTACAGTTAAACACACCTGAGATACACATACTACGCACCTATTTATGTACACAAAACGTTAATTAATAGAATTGTTATGCGACAAGCACTTCCTATTTTCTAAGTTCTCTCCCTCCATCCATACGATATGTCAGCTTTTGACGGTGTGACTATTTCTACCAACACTGACACAAATAAAACACAAAAAAAAGTCATAAAAACAATTCGATCCACCGATACGATAACAGTGTGTGTAAATAAATACATAATTGCATTTCAATTGAATGCCAATTGAATTTCAATTGCATTTTGTTATGTCAACGAGCGATAGGAAGCCGAAGCACTACCGGAGGCAGTATACCTCCATGTTTATAACAATCAACGATAGCGGTGATGATTGTTTTCCCAGGAAATATCGAGTTTCAATTTGTCAATATATTTGTTTTGAAAACAATTTTATTGTTTAACAAATGCATTCACAATATTTGTTGGATTTTGGAACTTTTTTTTCAGCCTTTTTGGCATCGATTTCGGGTCAATGGGGAAGGATAACAATGACAGTTGGTTTTATATCAGATTTCTTGTTGAAGGTACGTTGAATAGAACCGAAAAGTAAACCAGAGAGACTTGATCCTTTTTAAGCCTTATTTTGGTAAAATTACCTCGCTGGAGATGGAGGTAAAAGGAGTGAGAACCACAAAAAGTTTTAATCTTGATTTTCCATTTTCTTCATCTTTCTACACAAGGAAAACTAGGACTAACACTTAGCCTTTACATAAGTTTTTCTAGATCCTGGAAAAGACCCACAAATTTCAAGTCAAGATTCACTACCATTTCATCAACTTTAAAGGCGAATATGAAAGAATTCATCATCTTAAGCTCTACAGAGCGATGGCTGACCTCGGGATCCCGGTAAAACTGATCCAGTTGTGCCGCGTTACGTTGGAAACCAACCGTGCAATATGCCATTTGGAAACAGCTGTACTGAACTTTTCGAGCATGTACCGTATATCTTTAAACTCGTAGAGTGTTGCGCAATGCAGGTGTTAATACGAAAGGTTCTATCTTCAACAAATCTGTCCAGCTGCTGGGATACGTAGATTACATCGAGATCAGCGGTCTCTTTAGAAAGACAAGTGAAGCGAGTTGGATTTGAAATACATACATGAGGACAAAACTATTTACAAATTGTCAACGAACAATGAATCATCTGTCCACCGACTGTAGGATAAAACGTCACTGTTGGCAAATTTTGCTTTAAAGTAGTAGGTAAGAAGTAAACATCCACTCCACGAATGACACCCTAGTGGAGATTCGACGGTTTGATGAAACACATGAGTTCAAGATTCCTTAACCCTAAAACTGATCGTATCGCCTCCCAGACTCTTCGAGTGTCTTCCAGGCGGAAGTACTAGCGATTAGAGGAGCCTGCAAGATACTTAACCTCAGCCCTGCTACTTCAAACAGCATAGGAATATTCATTGGCAGCCAGGCTGCCATCAAAGCGATCCACTCACTTACTTCGTCTTCTAAATTGGTAGAACAGTGTAAGGAACCTATAACGCAGGCAAACGCTCAGTTTAACATCACATCATCAGATTTGGTTCTACCCTGGATGCCTCCCTTGCGGAGTCAGGCTGCTCTCCGATGGGACTCATCAAGGGCAAAATTTTTCAACACTTTCTCTCTATTGCCAACTCTAGGTGGAAAAGTCTAGCAACCTGTGCCATATCCAGACAGATTTGGCCCGCCCACAATAAAAACAGAACGAAGGACCTAATCAATAGGAACCGCATCGAGACAGCAAGAATCACAGCAATTAGCACGGGCCACTGGCTAATTGGTCAACACGCTACCAAGTTAGACATCCCGTACAGCCCTCACTGTCGTAGTTGCGACAATTCACACGAAAAGAAAACGTTATTCCACTCTCTCTGTGACTGCCCAGCACTAGCCAGACTTTCTGAGATTTCTTACATACAATTCAGCAACATTATCAATTTTCTCAACTCCACAGGATGAATATGAAAACGGCACTCTAAGCTACACCCATCAACATCCAGAGCACGTGAGTTGTGGTATCAAAACGGCGCATCAGCGCTACTTGTGTCTCTGGCAGGCTCATCAGTTTCAACCACTTCTCCCTACCTACCTATACGCTGTTGAGTTTTGGACGATAAGTATGAAAGCAGAGCGCATATTTAACTTCCTCATCGAATATTTGGACATCTATGCGAGGACGGCGAATGGAGGAAAAGATACAACCGCGAACTCTATGAGCTGTATCAAGATGTGGGTGTAGTCTAAAGAGCCAAAACACGTCGACTACACTGATTTGGCTACATCGAACAAATGGGCAATAATGCTCCAGGAAAGAGGATCTTCGTGACGACGAGGAAGACCGAACGTCAGTTTTTAAGGACCAACCTATTGCAAAAAGCAAAAAGGGTCATCCGGCCGCTAAACGAAACCACAAAAAGTATTCTTAGTCACAAAAGGAGCGATACCAGAAGGCTTGCCAGCTTCCTCTCCGGGCACTCCAGCCGATATGACTAACATAAACTAAATATTGTTCAGGAAACTTAAAGTCGACTTTGTCCAGACCCTAGAGGAAGACGATTTAGAGAAACGCGTAGTCCAATCAGCATGGCCGGGATCGAAGAGAATGGAAGGCTGCAGACTATTTCAGACAGGGACCATTCATGGGTCTGTTAAGAAAAGGAGAGATGAGACAGAAGTCAGCGATGCTTTCAACCTTTAGTGGGCATGATTGCTTCATTTAAGCTTGCTGCGCTACTTGACTATTCTTTAATACGTTGCGCAATTCAGTCTTCCAACTACCAAGTTCCATTCAACAGTATTTGTCATTTGTGTTTTGTTTTAAAAGATTAACTCACATTAAAGAAAACCAGCATTTGCTTGTTAAAATTAGAACATGAATCCCTCAATTTATAGAATAAATTAACCAACACCGTTATTATGGTGTTCCGCTTAATCAACATAATTTTCATTCAATTCACATGTTGATTGACACAAGTGTATACACAAATATCATTGCTACAATAGATGATATCAAATGATTGCCATTGTTGTACAATACCAATTCCCGGATTTCCGGTAAATTAGTATAATCCACTAAACAGATATAATAGCTCAGCGTAATTGAGTTTTGACACATCATATACTGGTACATGGTGGGGACATATATGCACTTGTATCTTACACTCACAATTTTCAGTATAAAGAATCAGATAATGAACTGAGACGAGACGTTAACGCATCTTGTCAGTCTTTTCCAACAACTGTGGCCTCCTTGGATTCATTGACATCGTTGCTGATTTATCCAGGGACTTTAAAATAATCCAAAAATGTTAAGCCACACTATCTTGGAGGCCAATTCACATGACCAAATAATCACTTATCATCGTTCTGTAATGTGCGCCATTAAAGAAAGCACGCTGTGCAGCTTCAAAAGAAATAAGATCCGACGGTGCTTCTAGGACGAATTTGAACATTCAGGCACTAATTCCAAAGGTGATACTATCCTTGAGTATTTAGAAGGGACTGACTTTACCAGAGAACTTGTTCATATGTTCATCGCGAAAAATTGAAAGGACTTTAGGAAATCTATGAAAACTGAAGGATTACCTTGATACTCTAGACTAAAGATGTTTGAAGAGCTCAACGAACGACGTAACAAAGTTTTCATGAGCATTTGGGATAACACAGCATCCTCTAGACTTCAGAGAGTCTTATCTAAAAATCGCTTAAGCTGGTATCTCAGCTGTGCAATTACAGAATGCTTGCAGAATTACAAGCCTAGCGTGCGGCTTGAAAAAAGTTGTATAGCACAGAGAACCATACCCAGATCTCGGTCCAAGGTGACAGTGATCTTCATACTAAAAGTTAACAAATCTCAAACATTCCTCCCAAAGATTTCAGTCCAATGAGCTTGTCTTTCTTTCCTGTATGCGCCATTATAGTACGCCTATCCGAAAGATAGAGACGGCTCCTTTTTACCTTTTTAAATAACTTAAATCCAAGCAAACAAATTTGATAGCTAAGTTGAAGTCGACTTCGTCTATGTACATCAAAGATTGTTCTAAACGGTCATTCGTCACGGTGGCTGTGAACACAAAAGTGTGAAGCCTCAAGCCAACTGTGGTACACACCTATGTATAGATTAAGACGGAAAGTCCTTCAGACGAAATGCTTTCTCTTGAGCTTGACACCAGTCCTAAGCTGGATATACAAAGTGGATATGGAGAATATGTTAAAAACCATTCATTTCGACCTGCCATTGCAGAGATGCTAAAAGTGTGCTAAGGCTTAATGAAGTGGGATTGTCGTTGTTAGCATCATACGGCGATGCTTACATCTTGCAGTTCCATACATTGAACGGCGCTAGTCACTGCGAGGACATGAACTAAATATGAAAATTCTCGAGGTAAGTGTCAAAAAATACTGGCATGTCACTAGTGAAGGAAAACACCCTAAGGTCCCCAAAATGGTTGTCGGTACAGAAGTCAGTTATTAGTGCGTCTTTCAAGAAAGGTATTGTCGTTCGGGCTATCAAAATGAGCAAGTAAGACAATATCTGCTTTCTCGAGTATCTGCTGTCAAATCGAGACTATTGGGAGCTATTTAGATTCTTATGAGACTATGAGAGCATTGAATCTTTTTCCACTAAGGCACTCTTCTCTGAACCCAGAAGACAGCGGAGTAGTTCTCTAAATAGAATAAACGGTCATATCTGGAGAAAGAATCTAATTGGATGTTGTGCTGTCGAAGAGTAAAGAAGCAACAAAGACTCGGAAACGGATCGATTTACTATTCATAACTCCTGCAAAGGAACATGGACGAGAGAGCGCAGCGTTCGCGCGTTCGTGACTATTAAGATGGAAGCGGCTAAGTTGGGTATATTACGGTCAACGGGGACGAAATAAAGAATATGCAGTCGGCAAAAAAGGATACCATACACCGACGTCTAGGACACAACATCACCGTGTACTCAATCAATCGCACCAAAACTGAAATCAAATGTAGAAAAACTCCCACCAATCGTTGTTTTTTAGGGCTAAGAAGGTAATTGAATTACAAAGCCTTCTCTTGGACAACCAAAGTGAGTCTATACAAGACTCTGATCAGTCCTGCCCTGCTATCAAATGCGGAGACATGGGCTTTGTCAAGACTGGATGATGTTACTTTCGATTGTTTTCAGAGAAAAGTCCTTAGGGCGATCTAGATGAAGAAGGAGATACAACGATGAACTGTATTCGCTGTTCATCGATATCGACCTATTCAGAAGGGCTGACATAGCTGGGCAAATGCACACCAGCAGTCAGCCCAGCAGAGTCGTCGAAGCAGAAGAGGAAGACTGGGACTCAGATGAATACGGACCTCAGCCAACTTGAGATGCAAAGCTAGAGGCAGCCAGCTAACGATCGAGCTGGTTGGAGATGCTTGTTGATTGAGAACCAGGTCCACCACGAACTGTAACGCGATTATAAATAAAAGAAGATCCAGGAAGTTGACAACATGGTTTTCTAAATAAAATCCGTTTCGATTAAGGTCAATTAACTTAAGTCGCTAATCGTATTTAAATTTTATTAAGTCAAGAAACGAATTTGACTGCTAGCATTTCGAAATCATTCCCCAAACTAACGGCTATTGGTCATTGGCAGTACAAAGATCTGCGTAAAAGTGTTGTTAGTCAAAATTGTAAACTGGAAAAATAAAAGTCGTTAATGTACAACAGTCTTTCCAGAAATAACCTGCACAGCAGGGAGTTAAATGCAAGCGGTACTTAACTCACGATACAGTAAAACATAAACATGTTTTTATGCGTAAATTTTACGTAAAATAATTAATTTTACTTATTTGACAAGCCATTGGAATTGTATCCACACCTCAGTGAGTGTTCATCTCAACCGTTAAAATTGCATGCTTCGTTATAGCCATGAGTTCGTTTTAATTAACTTCGTGCTAATGTTGTTAGTAAAACATTCATTTAACAATATTTTTACAAGCTTTTTTATTTATTTATATTTAATTTCAATAAACTCACCTTAGGTAACGAAGCTAACACTTGTTGTTTCACATCCCAAACAAGTCGATCGGCCGGAAATTGCAAACATTTATATACATTCAGCTCGGGCACATGAATCCGTACCAGAAGCCAACCATCCCTTGGTTCTGGTGGTGGATCATCATCGAATCCTGGCGTATTGTTATCCATCATGAATGTCACTACACAAATTTACACACACTCACGCACACGAACAAAATAAAAATAGTCGTTGCAGGACACACTTATTGTTCTCAAACAAGAATATTTAAATTCGTAAATATTTGGTTTTTGTTGCGTTAAATTTAAATTTTTAAATTTTTATTTTTTATTTTTCGATTATTTTATGGAAAATTGTTGACATCAGCATGAAATAACAACGTTGACGTTGGGCTAATTTTCAATTCACGAATTGATTTAACGGGTTCGTTGGGAAACATATTTGAATTGTTGAATTGGCTATGATGTTGGTACTGAAAATAAAAATTAAAAAAAAATTATTTATTATTATACAGTTGAGCACTATACCATATTTATTTTTAAAAACAATGTGAACTTTTAATTAGAGTAGAGAAGTTTCACCAAATCAACAGGAATATGCAAACGATCGATAAGGAACGATCGTTTGAGAACAAGGATTTCACAATGGTTTCCTTCCTCGACATAGAGGGAGCTTATAAAAATGTTAGCACAGAGGCTATATCAGCTGACCCGTAGGTTGATAGCTGCCTTTGCTATTCGATTGAGCAAACGCTCAAAAGCAGGCTTATCCATAGTGAGCTGGGGCACTGTACTGTCAAACAAGAATTTCAGTCTACAGGGGCACTGCGCAGGATAAAGTGTTATCACCACTGCCATGACTCATCATTGTGAAACATCCTAAGAGCAGAGGGGTGCATTGTTGTAGCTTACACAAAAGATATTGCGATAGCTATACCGGAAAAGTTTCCTCATGTAAAAAGAGATTTGATGAAATCGGCTCTCAATAAACTAGTGGACAGATATTGTCTGCCTTTCGGTTAACACTACGAAGACCGAACTAGTCTTGTTCATAAGAAGATACAATGTTCCGCATGTCGTCCCTCCAAAGTTAAATTGAACTGAAATTCAGTTCGCAGAATATGCCAGATACTTGGGGGCAATTCTTGATAAAAAAAGAGGAAAACTCTGTTGGAGGCTTAATATACTGGACCGTGCCAAGAAGGCCTCTTTTGCATTTATTCATGTCATGGCCCGAAGTGGGGCCTGCAGCCTAAAGTAGTACACTGGATCAACACCGCAATGAGGCCCATCCTAATTAACGGAGTACTAGTTTGGTGGACAGCACTGGACAAGTAAAGATATACGATCACTCACACTCTTTGCACCTGCCCTGCTAAGAAGACTTTAGCGATCTAGCCAAACTCGATATATACCAAATTAAGAGTCTTGTCTGTCTAAATGATTCTGCGCACAGTGTGGTACACGAAGGGGTCTGCACCATAAGGTTACCATAGCTTCATCCTTAACTAGGAGCTACAAGCTGCCACATAACCTAAGGATACTTCTGCTAAGCGGCTACCAGACCATTGTGATACCATGTAGAGTACCGGATTACCGGCACCAGAAACTTTGCATGATAGATTTTCTGTCACAGGATGAGCCATAAAAACTCACAACTTTAGAACTTATTTACTTTATTGACACATTCTTACCCATTGCATGACCGATGGACTCGCCAGATAGGATACATCTCTTTCAGTTCTCTCAGTAAAGGGGAATCTTAATATGCCTCTTGCCACTTGCAGGTTGCTACTCAAAGGGATGCAATACATCACCAACCGCAGGTGGACAGAAAGCGCCACCTGCCTCTTCACCAAACAATTCTTGCATAAGCTAGACGACAAACGATCTTTTTCCCTAATTAAACAGAAAAAGCTGCTTTTGAGTACCATAGTGAGTGTTAAAACGGGACACTGCACCATTGGCAAGTACGCCAATAGGCTTACAGTCCTCTATAATAATTTTTGTAAAAGCTGTATGGACGAGGAGACGAAAGAGATGATTCTTTACCATCATAGGTGTCCAGCCCTGCTCGAAGAAAATCCTACTACCTACCTACGAGCTAGCTTCTTCCAAAGTCTAAACCAATTGGCTGACACCAGCAAAAAAGCAACTTATGGAGTGCTGACAGGAAAAGTTCAAGGTTCTTAGAACACAGCTCAAAGTTAAGCTCTGCTAGGTCCCTATGAGCATGAGGGCATACCAGAGAATGAGAATGCTGACAAATTGGCAAGAAGAGATTCGACACTAGGTCCGGAACAAGCCAACTCCTCCATGAACATCCCGCCTTGCTCGAAGCTGGGAATAAAGTTATTCGAGTGCCAAACAACACTTGTGCCATCACAAGGAAGTCATGGCCTATGTTTGATAAAGTTAGGACCGACGGTAGTGTTGTTAGGTATTACTTCACGGGTATCCAGCAACATTTGAAGGCATTTCTCAAAAGTCCATGAGCAAGGGGATACTAAGAAGCTTCACGACTTTGATGTTACAGAAGATTCCATTTAGGGTCGCATTACAGGTTTAAATCTAAAGTTTGATTAAAGCGCCCCCTGTTGACACTATGCCACCTACAATAACTGGTTGTTGTTTGTTTCCAGTCCTACTTAAGGAACATGAAATCGACAGAGGATTGCTTGAGACGCAAATTAGCTCTTTCGAATTGTGGTCATTCGGAGTATCTTCCGGTGTCGTTTAACAAGTTCCCTAGAGAGTTTACTTTACTCTTTTCCTAAAGCGTCAATGTCTTTTCGATCACCATTCACCTCAACAAAAAATGTGAGAAAATGCAAATTTAGAGCGTCAGATATGAAAATATACACACATAAGTTGATGAATCTCCACATTTACCACTTAACTGAAACTTCAATCAAAAGAAAAAACTCGTTTCTAAACCCATCCCAGTTGCATCATAAGCCCACATCAATCTCAAGTTAAAACGCTTCCTACTCATACCTATAACTTAATTTACGCAAATCACGCGCAACTCCCGGCTCATTTATCTCCATCAGATACCGACCTAACAAATTATCCATATTTGCCTGATTACATTCAAATAACATCGCAGCTCTGGGAATCGCCACCGCCATAGACAGCCACAAGCCAGGCGTCCACGCCTTTGTAACATATCTTGCAGCTGTATCGTAGAGGTTGCACTTAGGCCGGTATGCATTTCGAAATCAATTGACACCACGCCACGCAGCATGATGGCAGCCAGACAGACAGCCATTGCCACGCATTGCGAAATTTAAATGCACGTGGAGTTCTCATAGCGAATGTTGAGTATCTTATGGGTGCGCACCGAGATGTTATTACCTTTGCGTTAGAAAAACAACGAATAGTATCTACCTCTAGGTCGTGCTTTTTGAGGGAGAAAGATACATTCCATCGGTGTATACACTTTCTCTTCAGTGTCAGCTGCAATGCAGTGGCAATTGCCGCCACATGCCCAGCCCCAAACTTGAGGCTTGAAAGTGATTTATAACAAAAGAAATTACCCATGATAAGTGGGTGGGTGTGGCAGACTCCAAATGAAATAGAGTTCACGATAATGGGACAGTTTCACACCCTTTATGGGTAGAAAATCTCTCAATTTTCTTCGAGTAGGTGTTTTAGCAAATTCTTTTGCCAATAACGTACAAGGCTCTTGAAATTTACTGTTTATACAAATGAGATCTATTGATTCTTTAGATACACTTGGTAGGAATTCAAATATTTGTCAAAATAATCCACTTTATGTGTTGGCATGAGATCACCTTGGCCGGTGATGGCAATGGCAGATGGCAAACAAACGCATTGAAATTATCTAACACTTTCGGTGTACAGGTGAAAGATTCCAGTTGATGAGATACTAAATGATATTGCGGATTAGATTCAGGGATGACTGGCATTGTTTGATACGAGAAGATTGTAAATATTTTTCGACATTTTAAAGTTTGTACAGCAAAGTGATATTTTGACAAGGTAATGTGAAAAAGGAGTGACCCTGGCATGCTTTCGTCTACTAAAGTTCTAATATAAGTCAATAGAGGATGAGTCGAGGAAAAAGTGTAAGTCGAACTGAGAAATTAAGTATGCTTGCCACTTTAGGCTGTCAAATGTTAAATCAAAATAAAAAACAAAAATTAGAGAAGAGTACCACAAGGAAGAATATAGTCACCGCTACTTTTTACTTCGAAAACCAGAACGTTTCGAAGGTCTTAGTACTGTTTACCCCAGAAACATGCTCCTGTGTCATGTAGAAGTCGTTGAATTAATAAAGGCTATATCGAGGAGGAGTACCGCAAGGCTGTGATCATTCCTGCTTTTGACGTACGATGGTGTTCATATTTGTTTTGCTAAAGCCTTGAATGATCACACGTTGAAGATTGCTCTGTGGAGTGTAAGACACATTGAAAGATCCTTGGACACAGGATTTTCGCGATATAAATTTGGTATTTAAGGAGTTAGCTAAGTGGTTAACCTAAGTCAAATGTTTATTCGCGGTACGCCCTCCGAATAGGTATATAACTTGTCATGAAAGAACCTTTCAATCCAACCTTCGAAGTCGGTACTAAAAACTGTAGCTCGTGTGATAAATATAACACGGATAGCATAATTGGTAGCAAGAAGCTAGGCCCTGGTTTGTCTACAAGCTATCAAGCTAAATATTTGTTATCAGTGAAGATGAGGAAAGTCTAAGCACACAATCTTTTCTGACGATGTATCTCTGTTTGTGGTTGTAGGTAATGAGATATGACACAATCGCCTCTGAAAAAAAAGACGTCGTTGATCTATTCTCTCTCAGTGAGGTCAGATCTGTTGTTTTATTTACGTCATCAATAGAGATATCTATTAATAGCTGAGCACTTTCCAAGATTAGTGCCGATCCTTTCTTTGCCAGTTTATCTGCTTTCTTGCTTTCTTCGACGTCCAGCAAAAACAAAACCAAAGCTGCCACGGGCAAGCTACACATAATATATTGCTACAACAAGGGTAGCTGACGAATATACACTAAGATAAGACATAAAACCGCAAAAAGGTTGGGCGAAAACTGTAATAAAAGTATCGAAGCATGTCACGAAGACTTTGGTTTCCGTTTAATTCTTAATTTCCCCAATATCTTCATCATTGAGAAACTTAAGCTTCTCCGATTACCGCACGCAAACTGACATGTCTGCTAAATTATCTGAAAGCAAATTCGATTACCAGCCACAGAAAACACATGCTAAATTGAATCGACCTTTGTTCCCCAAAAATTTCAAATTTGGCTACAATGCTAGAGGGGTACACCCTCGCTTCCTCGCAACAATATTACAGTGATTAACGTGCTCCACACTGTCCCATCGAAATTTCTCTTTTCATTATCGAATCAAGGCATCATCAACTCGCACGTAACATATCACATTGCGCGAGTCTCCCCCTTTTGGGAAGAGAACACATAACCACCCTCTCCGTCTATTCATGACATCCGTCAATCAATGATATAAAAAAAAAAAAAACGCTTGGATCTGTGTTAAGTGACTTAAAAAAGGGGGGCTCCCATCCGTATAGGTTATAAGTCACACAGTCGTTTGAAAACACCCAAAACTACCCCGAAGCTATGCAATCCAATGATGACGATAATGATTATTTTATTTTTGGCAGCAACAACACCACCCCTCTCAACTGTCAAAAGATTGAAGCCAACGGCGAGGGACTTAATAAAATTGCTTTTAGCATCCCTGGTTTTAAACGCAGCAGACACACACATCCTAATATTCTGCTTATCTCCCTGCCGGATCCACCGGATATCCGTTTTCCGGCCGAGGTAACAATTTCTTGAGAAATTAAGAGAAAATTGCTTCGGAAAATTGTATACGCGTGTGTTATGTTCTATATGTCATAGTTGACGTTTTATGATATTATCTTCTGCACCCTGCGATGGGAAGCACTAAATTCAACCATCCCATGGATAATTTGACATTAGAGCTTTGACATTTCGTGGGGTGGTTATTCGTATTGAAACTTTACAAAACCATATAAATAGGTCAACAAAAAAGGGTGAATCGAAAATGTTCTCAAAAACAAAGTAATAAAAATAAAATCATTAAATATTCTTACAAAATGGCGTACAACAGTGTTTCCTTTTCCATTGCAGACAGAGAAAGAGAGACAAAAAATCATGGGAAAAGTTTTAAGGAAATAACTTGAATCGAGGATGTGTCTGATTGCAAGGACTACGACTACGAAAAAGTTTTTATTTTGCCAAAAGAAAAGTTACCAGTTACTATGATAATTCGATTACTTTTCGTTGCCGTTACTTTGGTGGAAATATGCACAGGACTCAAAGGACCAAGTAATTTATACTTTTTTTTTCTAATGTTTTGTCTAGAGACTGGGCGGAGGGTACAACATTTAGATGGCGACAGATTGTCGTTATTATTTGTTGGTCCTTTTTTGTTTTGTTTTTTGTGCTTCTTAAAACTTTGTTACAGTTCAGTTGTAGAATAAAATTTTCGGAAGTAATATTTGTCAAATAAGAGGGTTTCTTGAGGTTAATGTTGCATTTGTTTTATTAATTTTGCTTGATTTGATTTATGAGTTTTGATTTAGTTCTTTGGTGACGGGTAGCAAGTGAAGTCTTTAAAGTCGGGCTGGTGTTATGGTGGATTTAATGAAATGAACAAAGAATAGCAAATGAAACAAGAGTGCCACGTATTTTCTACAAACGTCGGAGTGGATTCGTTTTCAATAGAAATCTGGGAAAACCAGTGTGGGTTATGGTCATGAAAAAATGTCTTCTGAACCAAACAAGATTTAGTGAACTCAGGCTTCTAACCGAATTCAGAGAGGTTTAGCATTTACGAACTACATATTTTGCAAGTAATTGACGGATCAAGGTCTTTAGTCAGCCCTTAAGCGCAGTCTTTCCTCATCAATACAACCTACAAGCATTTAAAGCCAACGTGCATCGGTGCCTCCTTTGTCTCTCCTCTAATTTCCCCAAAAGGGATTACTTTCGCGCGCTTATTATAAAAAAAAAGTTCTAACTATTGCCACAGACGCAGATACTGCGCTCTTTTCGTCTGTTTTTTTTTTTACAACATAGTCCGCAGCCCTTGGGGTAGCATTTAAAACATTTTTTACTTGCCCGATAAGTATACCATCAGCGCCAGACACCTGTCCAGTAGAGTCCTGGGAAGTGGCAAGGAAAGTTGGTCTTCAAGAGCATTCTCATAGCTGTAGCCTTAGCTTTTTTTATGTGGAACCTATTGCAAAGCGTTGTGCCCCTGGATAAAACTATAAGGGCAGACAAGATCACATGTGCCTGTCTTTACTATTGTTTACCTCTACCAAAGCTTGGCTTCCCTGAAAGGTGGGATAATCACCTTTTGTCTGTCTGTTCAGGACCTTCTATTGTTAGTCATTAGCGTTCTCATTCCCTGGTGTACCTTCAAGTTCACTCACCGAACAGAAGGTAACCTCATGTAGCGTTCTTAGAACGATAAGCTTTTCTCGATAGCACTTCACAAGATTCGATTTTACCACTGCCTAGTTGTTTATGAAAAAGGTGGTATAGCCCTCTTAAAGGCGGTTATTTTGACTGCTTTCCAAAACAAAAAAGCAGACTCACTTAGCTGTGGAAACAAAAACACATGGCCTTTGCAAGTGCCTTGAACAATCTTATCATCCGCTTATTTTTCGTCAGATCACTATTAGGGTTCCTTTTGTGGAAGTCTATATTATTTTAACGAGACAAGGTAGGGAAATCCCTGACCTACTTCAAAGTTGTAGATTTTGATGTTTTGTCCTAAGCGGTGGACAGATGATTCCTTGATTATCTCTGAGACTCGTTGAGCGAATTTGCTACCAACAATAGTATCCGGATGTCAGCAACTTCTTCACCGATTTGTAACAGGAATACTAAACTTCATCCAATTATGCTTGTGCAGGACAAAGTGTTCAAGTTCACATGTATAGCCAGATAACGCTCTTTGTTTACTCATTTTAAAATAGCTATGCAGTGGTAGGTGGAGATGACTACCTACTGATCGGTAATTAACATATTTCAAGCTTTATTGCTTGGACAGGCTACTTAAATAAACTACTAAAAAAGAAGTTAACATTTTGTATGCATTCTTGTTGTTTCGACATTAAATCAACTTTTAACACGTTTTTGTTAATTTTAATATTTTTGTGCATGTTGCTTGTGACGCACTAAGGTGAAACTTGTTATATTTAAAAATGACGCCAGTTTGACAAGTTATCAGTATTTTAAAGAAGTTTGACAACACCAACTTAGACATGTTGATGAAAAAAACATTCAAAGATCAAGGACGAGGTTGATACTTTGAAAAAAAAAAAAAGTGTTAAAGCAAAGATAGGCTTAAGTTTCGTAGACTTATTAAAATGATCGTGAACCGTAACATAGTTAATTTGCCAAACGTCTTAAGTTTAATTGCAAAAACCAGAAGGCATATGAAATAGACACCGCTTCTACATAACGAATTATGATCGTAAGTCACATGACTTAGATTTGTAATCCAATCTTTGAAACCTTATCAATCTATATATATAAAGCAGTAAGTCCTGACTGACTCATCATCGCCGAGCCTAAACGGCTAACGCTAACGTTGAAATTGGGACAGTAGTTTCCTTTTATGGCGTACAGAAAAACAATCGAAACACTTTTAGAATTTTTGCTCCAAAGGGGAGATACAGGGTATTCCAGTTTCCATCCTCTCATCATCTCATCCTCTCATCGTCTCATCCTCTCATCCTCTCATTCTCTATCCCTCTCATCCGCTCATCCTCTCATCCTCCCATCCTCTCAACCTCTCATCCTCATCCGCATCCGCATCCGCATTCTCATCCACTCATCCTCTCATCTTCTCATCCTCTCATCCTCTCATCCTCTCATCCTCTCATCCTCTCATCCTCTCATCCTCTCATCCTCTCATCCACTCATCCCCTCATCCCCTCATCCTCTCATCCTCTCATCCTCTCAACCTCTTATCCTCTCATCCTCTCATCCTCTCATCCTCTCATCCTCTCATCCTCTCATCCTCTCATCCTCTAATCTTCTCATCCTCTTATCCTAACATCCTCTCATCCACTCATCCTCTCATCCTCTCATACTCTCATTCTCTCATCCTCTCATCCTCTCATCCTCTTATCCTCTCATCCTCTCATCCTCTCATCCTCTCATCCTCTCATCCTCTCAGCCTCTCATCCTCTCATCCTCTCATCCCCTCATCCTCTCATCCTCTCATCCTCTCATCCACTCATCCTCTCATCCCCTCATCCTCTCATCCTCTCATCCTCTCAGCCTCTTATCCTCTCATCCTCTTATCCTCTCATCCTCTCATCCTCTCATCCTCTCATCCTCTCATCCACTCATCCTCTCATCCGCTCATCTTCTCATCCACTCATCTTCTCATCCTCTCATCTTCTCATCCTCTCATCCTCTCATCCTCTCAGCCTCTCATCCACTCATCCTCTCATCCTCTTATCCTCTCATCCTCTCATCCTCTCATCCTCTCATCCTCTCATCTTCTCAGCCTCTCATCCACTCATCCTCTCATCCACTCATCCTCTCATCCTCTCATCCTCTCATCCTCTCATCCTCTCATCCTCTCATTTTCTCATCCTCTCATCCTCTCATCTTCTCATCTTCTCATCCTCTCACCCTCTACTCCTCTCATCCTCTCATCCTCTCACCCTCACATCCTCTCTTCTTCTCATCCTCTCATCCTCTTATCCTCTAATCTTCTCATCCACTCATCCTCTCATCCACTCATCCTCTCATCCTCTTATCCTCTCATCCTCTCATCCTCTCATCCTCTCATCCTCTCATCCTCTCATCCTCTCATCCTCTCATCCTCTCATCCTCTCATCCTCTCATCCTCTCATCCTCTCATCTCCTCATCCTCTCATCCTCTCATCCTCTCATCCTCTCATCCACTCATCCCCTCATCCCCTCATCCTCTCATCCTCTCATCCTCTCAACCTCTTATCCTCTCATCCTCTCATCCTCTCAGCCTCTCATCCTCTTATCCTCTCATCCTCTCATCCTCTCATCCTCTCATCCTCTCATCCTCTCATCCTCTCATCCACTCATCCTCTCATCCGCTCATGTTCTCATCTTCTCATCCACTCATCCTCTCATCCTCTCATCCTCTCATCCTCTCATCCTCTCATCCTCTCATCCACTCGTCCTCTCATCTTCTCATCCTCTCATCCTCTCATCCTCTCATCCTCTCATCCTCTCATCCTCTCATCCTCTCATCCTCTCATCCTCTCAGCCTCTCATCCTCTCATCCTCTCATCCTCTCATCCTCTCATCTCCTCATCCTCTCATCCTCTCATCCTCTCATCCTCTCATCCACTCATCCCCTCATCCTCTCATCCTCTCAGCCTCTTATCCTCTCATCCTCTCATCCTCTCATCCTCTCATCCTCTCATCCTCTCATCCACTCATCCCCTCATCCCCTCATCCTCTCATCCTCTCAACCTCTTATCCTCTCATCCTCTCATCCTCTCAGCCTCTCATCCTCTTATCCTCTCATCCTCTCATCCTCTCATCCTCTCATCCTCTCATCCTCTCATCCTCTCATCCTCTCATCCTCTCATTCTCTCATCCTCTCATCTTCTCATCTTCTCATCTTCTCATCCTCTCACCCTCTACTCCTCTCATCCTCTCATCCTCTCACCCTCACATCCTCTCTTCTTCTCATCCTCTCATCCTCTCATCCTCTTATCCTCTAATCTTCTCATCCACTCATCCTCTCATTCACTCATCCTCTCATCCTCTCATCCTCTTATCCTCTCATCCTCTCATCCTCTCATCCTCTCATCCTCTCATCCTCTCATCCTCTCATCCTCTCATCTCCTCATCCTCTCATCCTCTCATCCTCTCATCCTCTCATCCTCTCATCCACTCATCCCCTCATCCTCTCATCCTCTCAGCCTCTTATCCTCTCATCCTCTCATCCTCTCATCCTCTCATCCTCTCATCCTCTCATCCACTCATCCCCTCATCCTCTCATCCTCTCATCCTCTCATCCTCTCAACCTCTTATCCTCTCATCCTCTCATCCTCTCAGCCTCTCATCCTCTTATCCTCTCATCCTCTCATCCTCTCATCCTCTCATCCTCTCATCCTCTCATCCTCTCATCCACTCATCCTCTCATCCGCTCATGTTCTCATCTTCTCATCCACTCATCCTCTCATCCTCTCATCCTCTCATCCACTCGTCCTCTCATCTTCTCATCCTCTCATCCTCTCAGCCTCTCATCCACTCATCCTCTCATCCACTCATCCTCTCATCCTCTCATCCTCTCATCCTCTCATCCTCTCATCCCCTCATCTTCTCTTCCTCTCATCCTCTCATCCTCTCATCCTCTCATCCTCTCAGCCTCTCATCCACTCATCCTCTCATCCTCTCATCCTCTCATCCTCATCCTCATCCATCATGTCACACGAAATATTGTTCCTTTTTAAAAGAATATTCATTCATTACCAACTTGATAATACTGCCCCTACGTTGTGGTAGAGACATCGTTGTCCTTGTAAAAAACTCACTCAGCAAATGGTTCTTTGTATTAAATACAGACAAGTGCTTCTCAATTTTGAATCGACAGTATAGTCTCCAAATATGCTAGAACTACATCTAAGTGTATAAGGAGGCATCCATACATATCGCTTTTCAACAGGTTGGTTGATCTTCAGAAGGGACATGGTAAAAATAAAGCAATTCTGTCCACAATTTTAAGGAAACGTCCACAGTGGCACGGTATCACTTGTCTCTCCACTAGAGTCTAACAGCTTCACTATAGTTGATAGTGAGCAGAGCTTTAACACAGTCTTTTAGAATCAAGTACCTTCAACATAGGCTAGAAACACGAAATAAGAGAAAGAAGGGCCTAGAATCCTCGTAAATTAGCCAAGGAAGTCGGTGCCGCTGTCTTTTCAGAAGACCTTGATAACTCCTTCGGTCTTCCTAATGAATGTAGCATTTTCCAAGCTCAAGTTATAGCTCTAGGTCAGGCAGCTGCATAAAACCCAGACATGCATAACTCAGTATCACGCACAGATATTGTGATTTACATGTATCGACATCCAGGCTGGGATTGTCAGTACAATCAAATCTAGCCCAGTGAAGGTCTTTCGCTTGTCTCTGAACGACATCGTTAACCAGCACAATGTTGGGTCTTAATTAATAACGAGAGAAACGATAAAAATCTGAGGTTCTCCAACAACTACACCAAGAAGGGATTTCAGCTTGGAAGGACGATGGTCCGAAAAAGAGTCGAGTACTCCTTGAATTCGGAAATTTCCTTCACTGTTGACTATACTCTTCGACTTAAAAGGGACAACTTTTCAAAGCTAACGTCAAAACGGGACACACCATCCTGAACAGGTACGGTAAGAAAAACTGAAACAAAGTGTCCTTCTACATCGAGGAAGTGCTGAAGGTAAAGAGAAGACAACAGGACATAAATTCCTCAAGACCATAAAAGAGTAGGGCCCATAGAGGCTAGAAGAAATGGCACCACTGTGAGGAAATGCAAGAAGCAGTTCCGGAGTTGGTTCATCTGAAGATGGAGAGGGTTTAGTCAGTAAGATTTCAATACACTGGGGGGAATTTGATCACCCCTGACAGTGCATGAAACATTCTCTCTTCGAAAAAAAAAAACAACAACAACAACAAAATTGAAGGCAGAGGTCTTCAGTTTTTGGACATTGAATGGAATAATTTCTGCAGGAGCTGCAGCTGCAAAAAAAATCAATCGTACATTTCAGAAGTAAATTCAAGTTCCCAACCCTAGTACTTGAAGTGGAATCACATTGGACAACCTACTTTTGATCTAAGTGTATCTTTTTTTCTAGAAGACAACTCCAAATTGATTACCTAACAAATGGAAAACACTTTATAACAATTCACGCATGTGTAGGTAGATATTCGCTCAATATCCTCAAATTCAAAATTTCCCTTCCAATCTTCTATTTTTCTGTCTTGATTAGTTGATCATTCTTCAGATAATCATTTTGCCATTTGTCTATCTCATAACCACGTGGTGATAACTATAATAATCCCATTCCCTTCCATTGGGTCAGCAAAAATATCAATCGATCCGACATTGATTTTTTTAATTAAAATTTCATTTAGAAAATCAATTTCTCTTCAATTTTGCACGTTATCTGATTCGTTTATCATTTCATTAATTCATTGCCTGCTAAATTAGAACGTCGTCGTCCGTCACATAATCAATGAATCAATTGTTTATTTAAACATTTTCTCTTCTATGTGGCAAATTCCCAATTGATTAGCAACCACTTTTGAACAAAAAAGAAACCAATCCAACGATTGGACAATAAAAGTACTTGTTATCAGCAAACCCCTCGATATATAGAGGCTAAGGTCATCGACAACATTGGGTATCTTAGTATCTTTATTCAACGATTGGATATTGAACAGTTCAAGTTCAATTGAAGAAGACTTTTATGGACAACAGAGGGTGTACACGACCATACCGACTAAAGTAAATAATTCGAACAACATATAAACCTACGTAACAACACTTGTCGAACATTTCATATAGCAGTCTATATAGCTTTTTGTGATAAACATAACATTTCGCTTTAAATTGATAAAAGTAATATCCATGACATGGAAAGACCTATTTAATGTCACGATAATCATGTTTAAATATTTACTTACAATTAAAACGACTTGTGGAAGATAAATAAATCGAATAATGTCAAGAACGACAAGTTGAGTCATTTTTTTTTGGCAAGGTTGGGTTATTTAAGCAAGGTTAGGGAACTGAAGACTCAGTTTCGACTGAAGTCCCCCTGGGTTAAATAGAAGCAGAGGTGGTTTAAGTTTGGTTTGGGTTAAAGTTCTACATTTTAGCTTTCGAAAAAAAGAGGTTTAGTTAGGTGGTTGTAAGGAATATAGCAGGAGCCCTTACGGGGCCTTGTCTTATTGGCAGGCATGCCAGCAGATTAGGTGTTCCCTCTAACGATTTTTGTAGAAGCTGCAGAGACGAAGAGGAAGTGGAAACGACCACACTCCTTCTTTGCTCCTGCCTTGCCCTATCAAGGCTATGGAGAAAAACCCTAAAAGAGTACTTCTTCGATGACCTCAATGACCTAGCTAGGCTCGACATTTTTAAAATTAAGAAATTTGTATGTGGGTCTCATTGGTTCTGCACTTAGTGGCACAGGATAGTGTTTACACCGTTACGGTTACCCAGAACTCCATCTTCAACTTAATTCTTCTTCCCTAAGGAAATTACACAGGTCTCTGACGCGGGTCACCCGATTTTTTACACGTGGTATCACAACAGGCCTTGTTCTGGCTTAGCCACTCAACCTAACCTAACCTAACCTAAGTGGTTGTCCTCGCTTAGGCAAGAATACACTTAGACCAGAATGTTGTATTACCTAGAGTACCCACTGCTTATATCAGGAACCTTGCATTATGGATTTCATTTCTTTTTTATGAAAGATACAGTAACTGTGGGTGAATGTATCGATGCAGATCCCTTCCTACTGCGTACTACGTATATGGAGAACCATAAAGACCCAGAGGCAAACCTCTTTATTTTGTAAATATACAGTTTGGATGAGGTCTTCATAGAAGTGCTTCCCTAAAGTTTTCCTTCTCAGGGTTACTGTTTCTCCATCTTCCGCATCCCTACAGCTGTGGTCGCTGAAGTCTTAATAGAAATACTTCCCTAGGGTTTACCTTCTCAGGGTTACTGTTTCTTCCTCTTGCTTGTCTCTACAACTGAGGTAGCTGAAATCTTAATTTAAGTACTTCCCTAAAGTTGGCCTTCTCAAGGGTTACTGTTTCTCCATCTTCCGCATTCCTACAGCTGAGGTCGCTGAAGTCTTCATAGAAGTACGTCCCTACAGTTGCCTTCTCAGGGTTACTGTTTCTTCTTCGTCCCCATCTCTACAGCTTCTGCAGAAATCGTTGGAGCGAACATCCATTCTAGTGGAGTGCCTCTCTGTTTTCTCAGATTCAGGTTAGGCCAGTTCTGACTTAACGAAAGACAAGTGGTGATACTATTACCACATGCTTTTTGCACTCTTCTGGCTTCAGTATCAAGGGGACATTTTATGCAGAGAAACATCCCGTTCCCCTCTATTTTTAGAATGGGTTATGACCTGCTCCCTCCTTTGTCAGCTCGTCCGCTGTCGTGGAACTCAGCCATGGGAAAAATCGCACATGGAAGCGATCTCCTTTAGAGAGCTTCGGCATTGCTTCACCAACTTAAATTGTAGCTGATTTCAAGGCTTTTATCGGCGCTTGAGTATCTGTGTATAGCATATAGTTAGTTAGAATGTCAAGCAATTTCTCAGACTAGCGTTATTTCCCCATGGTCTGGTGATCTTAACATCATGTACACTCGAAAAGGGGAGAGAAGACCCTCGTACTATACCCCGTTTTAGATCCATCTGTATAGATCTTTATCGCAAGAAGTGTGCTGTTTTAATCGATCTTTTGTATTTTTACACCCGAACTAAGCTCAATAGAATCGATAGCTTTCACCTCTTTGTTCAATACATCTGCAAACGTTTGCGATCGCCAGTATTCAAGTTGGTCCCATTAATTTTCACAGAAATGATAGTCTAGAAGAAGCTTCTGCAGAAATCGTTGCATACAATGTTCAAACGCTGATCATGCCTCCCTAAGATTCAGTGCCCTATTATGACGTAAACTAGTAAAGAGAGCAGGTCTCTTTTAAGTCGATTTAACGATTTGACTTCTTAGGATCGAAGACAGGTCTAATATCCAATAGTCCAGATCCAGATGTTGTTGTCATTTTGATTTTCATTCGACAGGGGGCATGTGTGTGAATCTTTCCCATGCCATGGGCCCTGCTTTCCCCCAAATTGAAAAAGAAAGAAAGAAATAAAAGTTGATGATAACAAAGCCAAATACATACCACCTAATGGGCTATAAAGCACAGTAATAAATTGTTCTTACTCTTTTTTGTTGTACTCACAAGGTAATCA
Organism: Criorhina ranunculi; assembly: GCA_951813785.1. Taxonomy (NCBI): domain Eukaryota; kingdom Metazoa; phylum Arthropoda; class Insecta; order Diptera; family Syrphidae; genus Criorhina; species Criorhina ranunculi. The sequence continues at coordinate 8,438,627 of OX638383.1, read as the reverse complement.
AGATTTAACTGCCTTCACCTAGAAGGGCTAAATGAAAATGATGTCCCGGTTATTCTCATGGTCATGTAAAAGTAAAAATTAATGATGAAAGAATGAGAAAGTGTATGTAGAACATATCTTTCGACACCTAGTGGGAACTAATTAAGATAATTAGAGACCTTATTCGTTATGTTTACACAGTCATTTTCGTTACTCTATCAAGGTCAGTCATAAAGCAGGTCATTCGAAATAAAGAAACCATTGAAGACGAGGTATGTTAACACATAAAACTTCTTTATATGTTGTGTGAAACATAGACATGCTTAAGATGGATTTAGTTTCAGTTTTAATGGATTTTTGAAATTGCAACTCCTGCACTGTGTTCAGAAGATTTGAGCTTTCAAAATAAGTTTCATGATCACTCTTGAGGAATCATTACAAATGATGAATTGAAGGCCACAATGGATTCTGAAATTCTTCAAAGAGGATTCGCAGTTGATCGACAATAGACCAAATATTCATACCAAGGCAAATCCTGCAAAATATCATCGAATTTCGAGTCGGGAGTCACCATCTTTTCATCGACTTCAAAGACGTTTTTTTTCATTTTTTTTTTTTATAATTTACCTGCACTAAAGGGGTTATGAATACCCTTATGTGTAGTGATTTTGAAACTCATGTGGTATTAGTTTTCAGTCTTTTTGCTCCGAGGTTGGTGTCCAGAATGACTGGGGAAAATGATTGGTATTGTTGCCATTGCTTATAATTCACAGTATTTCTTTTCGAACATCCCGATGTCATTATTACGATCAACACTTTCAAGCCATATGACCACCCTACTGCCACTGTTATGCCTATACAATAGAGTTGACGTCAGCTTTTTTCGCCGTTGATCAACTTTTTTATATTTTTGACATCAGGATTCGAACGTGAAACCTTCAGCGTGACAAGCGATGATGCAACCACTTCACCATGGCTACCCCTAAATGATAGCATTCATCGTCTTGACCGCATGTTCTTCAATTTCTTCAATCTCATGCTATAACAGATGGGCAGGTATTAACACAGAAGACACCATCTTCAAAAAATCTGTCCAGCTGCTGGAATAAGTAGACAACATCAATATCATCATTCGCTCCCAGTGTACCCTCATAAAGGCTTTTAAGACATTCAAAGGACAGACGAAACGAGTTGGCTTTTAAGTAAATAAGGATATTCATCCACAGGTTATGATAAAATGTCGCTTTTAACAACTCTACTTCAGGGGTTGAATTACGGCATCAGTGATCGAGTAACTCGTCACGTAAAAACGAGCATTATTACGTCGGAATGATCGTTTATACGTAACAATGTGAATTTTTACGTGACGAGTTACTCGATCACTGATGCCGTAATTCAATCCCAGAGTTGACATCAAATCTACGAATGATATGACGAAGATTGACTTCTGTTTTTAAAACTCTTAACATGAAATCCACGCTCAACAAAAAAAAAAAAACTGATCGTGCCGACCTAAGAGCAAAGCAGTGTGTAAAGTTTACAAACAAATCAAGGACCTCCTTAAAATCGCCCACATAGTTGGCAAACGATGTAATCTCTTTCCGACAAAAGTAATTGAAGTAGCTTTCATACAAGAATCACACTTCTAATTAGTCTTCCTGTACACTTCCTCATCTACATACAAGGAGCTAGCCTTTTATATTAAATCACAAGTGCTCCTGTTCTACACCCACCACACAACCTCAGTTTCTATATTCAATGTTCACTCCAGTTGCTTTGGGAGTCAAGTCAAAGTGTAGTGAACTGCATCTAACACTGCGTCCAAAAGAGGGGTTTCTAAAGCTTACTCGCGCCCTGCACAACAATTCATGTGTGTGTGCGATTACATGACGTGCAACACACTACACTAGCGCACTCCAATATACAAATTGATTTATTTCGCGAGTCATTTCCACAAAGTGCACACACACACACACACACACACGATCATGTCATGTTAAATGTATGTTCAGCTCTGTGACATAATAAAATGTGATTTACACTCTTTCCCTTCCATGCAAATGGATGGGAACACTGCGTTGGTGTACGTTTGCTTGACTAACTCTGAATACAGAGCCACTGACAGGGGAAAAGTCTTTCATTCCTGAAAAGTTATTTATTTCGCAAAGGCGTCGGAAGTTAGAAACATATCCTGGCGACAAATATTTATTTTGTTCAGAAAAACGCTTTGCCTGGTTATCCTATGAAATGTTAAGGATGACCTGGTACAATGTGCAAATGTCAATGACTTGGTAAACTCCACTTGAATAGATTTTTGAAAGATTGACGTCGAGCCCATGTATCTTCAAAAGGAGATACAGTAACACTCGTCAAGTTGTAGCGAATCCAACAGTTACCTTATTCGATAGGACTGCCCTAAAATTGAATTTAATTAAGACGCCTGCCCGCCTCTATTCAACAGAGTACCATGTTTGAAAGGATAGCATTTGAAATTTCGGACTTGTAAAGCCTGACCAATAACCTAAGCACTGTGGTTACGAACTTGAAGGGACTAAGAGAGTCGCGAACATTTACAGCAGGTATACAGGTGTTTTTTTTTTAAAGATTATCATTGTTCCTGTCAATGTTCAGAAGGAATTCGGACAGCAGTATGTTTCAAAACATCCGTCTAAGGACTACCGACCTCTACAAGAGCTGTGACGTGGAACACGGCTTACTTCCTATGCGACTGCTCAAACCTGAGCGGAACCAGCCTTAAGTGCACACCTCAGCGGCACGGTCGAAGACTTTCAGACAACATGCAGCATTTGAGGTTGGTTTGGAGTTGATGGGCTATAAGAAGAGGTGCCCACCACCCCTTGAAATTATCATCATTTTGCGTAATGATCTTTAAGAGCCTATGATCGATTCAACCTCAGACTTTGAGCCATGCTCCTCTCTGAGGTTGATAACATCATCAATTGTCAAGCGATGCCCGACACTAGCTCATCTTTACGAAAGGGTTTTCATTTTATATACATCGGACAAAAAAGATGGTTGGATTCCATCCCATTATTCTAGTTCGAAAGCAAACCAGCAGTGTTTTAGGACATGAGCTTCGGTACTGCTCTCTTCATTCCATCCTGTTCAGATGAATGGAGATGCTGGTTTTATTCCAACATCCAAGTTAAGTGGATCATTCAACCGGAATTCTGCAGAAACACCATCTTTAACGCTTCGATCTTTTAAGCTGTGTGTGCTGGTCTGTTGGCTGGAGTCAATGTTGGCCCATCGTTCGCATTGTAAACAATGTGATTGACGGTTTGTTGATCCGGAGACCATCGAGAGAGATAGCCACGACAATAACCTGCCCCGCTACAAATACAAAATCGGGTTGCGGACACATTTTCGTTTAGACTTAGTCTCACATTCCCTATGTCAACCTCTGATAACGTATTTTCTACGACTGATCTCAAGTTAGTCTCCATTAAGTCGACCAATTTGTGTGTCCAACTTCTTGAACACTCCAATGGCACCTACCTAAACAAAAATAACACGCCTCCCCATTCAGGATACCTTAAATTTGTCATCATTAATCAAAACTTCTCAAACTGCACGTACCATATCCGCCCCAAAGTCCCGAAACAATTTCTTTAATTTCATGGAACAAAAAATAAAAAAAAAGGTTTCGTGTCGCCCAAGTCCCATGTGATGTCGTTACTCTGTCGTCGTTGCTCTCCTGTCGTCTTCACTCGTTGTCCCAACACACACCCGGCCGTGTCGATGCTGTAATAAAGTTCAAACTATGTCCTTGCATTCCATACATAAATACAAGACTTGTGCGGCTGGTTTGTCGGGTGGTTTGGGTGAAATTCACTTCAG